>OZ023234.1:10276878-12676878 GCA_964006365.1 Trididemnum miniatum | reverse complement strand
ATATGCATCCCTACAAGATAATGGTCGTGCAGGAATTAAGCGAGAGTGATTACGAAACTCGCACAAATTTGTCTCGAGACATTCTCCAGTCCATCCCCCCAACATCTGTTACAATCTGCAGTGATGAAGCACATTTTCATTTATCGGGGACAGTTAACAAACGAAACTTCCGATAGTGGTCACAAAATAATCCTCGTGAATTGCACCAACGACCACTTCATTCTCCGAAGGTTACCGTTTGGTGTGCTATGGGCAGTTTTTGGGTGTGGGGTCCATACTTTTTTGAAGAAGGAGGTGCTACAGTGACTGTTACATCAGACCGTTACTGTGAGATGCTTGAGAGATTTCTTCGTCCAAAAGTTGCTCAGTTACTTGCTGATCATGAACCCGATGGTGTATGGTTACAACAAGATGGTGCCACGTCGCATACCTCTCGACGTTCACTCGGAATCCTGCAGGACATGTTTCCAAGTCATGTCATTTCTCGACGGGGTGACATTGGGTGGCCTCCACGTTCCCCGGATCTAAACCCATGTGACTTTTTTCTATGGGGCTACGTCAAATCTAAAGTTTACGAACGCCGTCCATCAACTCTAGAACACCTAAAAGCAGAGGTGGGCATTCCGCAATTTGAAGCGCAAAGCGCTAGTTGCGCAACTTCCGCACGTGCGGAAGTTGCGAAGCGCTTTAACAAATTATTTTTAGCCATTGCGCAAGTTGCGCTGCGTTTCAAGAAAAATAAATCCTTCTTGCGCTTTATTACGTTGCGAACTGAAAAAATATATAATAGTGTGCGCATTATTGCGCTGCGAACTGAAAAGAATCTGGTTGCTTGCGCTTTGTTGCGTTGCGCACTGTCGGAAGTTGAAATACTGCGTTGCGCTTTGTCCAATTAATTTAAGCGCAATGTGCTGGAGTAAGCAGTTTTTTGTAACTGTTTTTAATAGAATAGCAGTTTGTTTCTTGATGCGTACAATAGGCCTATAGGTCAATTTATTGTAGCAGAAATTTTCACCTCATCAGAAATGTGGTACACTAAAGTCTTTTGTTTTTTAAAATAATTGCAAGTGCTTAAAGAGATCATTGGGTGTTGAATAAATCGTATTTACTTGTTGTTGTGGAGAACTTCGCCGCATATGCAAATTATGATTTACCGCTATGAGGTGCTTTTAACGGCACGCGACAATGCAACGTGGCGCAGTGGTTTGGAGCGTCGTTTTTTATGACGACCATGATCACAAGGTTGATGGTTCAACTCCCAACCTAGTCTGGTTGTTGCGTCCTTGGATAAGATGCTTCACGTTGACTATCTCTACTTGGTGAAATCTGGCAAGCGGCAAATCAAATAAGACAGAAGCAAAATTCAACCGAAAAACTTGGAAACAAAGGCAACTCCTAAGCGAGTCTGGATTCGTCTTAAGCAGCGCTTCCTTCGCTTTCTCGTGATAAGAGGATGAAGATGAAGAAAGCAACCATCAGCAACGCATCTTTTTTCGCTTCTTAATTAATTTTCCTGTTCATTGACCACACAAAATCCTGTTACAATCACTTGCATTAAAATCGTTGTCGCGTTGTAGACAACTGCGAGCTGTTAAAAGCACCTATAAAAATAACTCAAGAAAAAATTGCATTGCTTATGCATCTACTCGTTGCGCTTTATTTAATTTTTCATTGCGAAAGTTGCGTTGCGCTTTTTCTTTTGTATAAACCTCGTTGCGAAAGTTGCGTTGCGCCTTAATGCAAAAAAATTATTGATTGCGGAAGTTGCGTTGCGCTTTAATGCGAAAAAATAATTGATTGCGAAAGTTGCGTTGCGCTTCAGTCAATTTAAAAATTAGGTTGCGCTAGTTGCGTTGCGTTTCGTGACTTGACAGAACTTTTGCGCTTTGTTGCGCTGCGCTTCAACCAATTTTTAAAAAAGGCCCACCTCTGCCTAAAAGCAGCAATAACTGAAGAAATTGATGCGATTCCGCAGAACATGCTTGTAAGAGTGATGATTAATTTTCGAGAAAGACTTCAAAACTGCATCGACATTGGCGGTCGTCACTTGCGCGACATAATTTTTAAAACCACGTGAAGTAACGAACTAAACTGAAATGGCATTTCACAAACTTTCAGAAAATATATGAGTTTTCGTTGAATCTTTTCTGGTTTGTAGTTTATGGAATTTTAAAATCGGGTCATATATTCTGGAACACCCTGTATATAAAATAAAAACTTTATTTTTTTTTTGGCAAAATACCCCCATTTTACGGTACTATTGGTGATGAAACTTTTCATATTCACATGTTGAGGACTGTGAGGAGTCAAACTAATGGCCAGACAATTCACAAATCAGCCTAACACTAGATAGTTAATACATCAATACCACAAGCAAATATCACAAATAGGAGGTAAGGTATCAAGATTTTTCTTACCCTGGTGCATTGGTCATGTTGCCTACAGGTGCAACCATAGTTGATAGATAGTTAATACACCTAGATAGTTAATACATCTAGATACCATAACACTAGATAGTTAATACATCAATACCACAAGCAAATATCACAAATAGGAGGTAAGGTATCAAGATTTTTCTTACCCTGGTGCATTGGTCATGTTGCCTACAGGTGTAACCATAGTTGCTGCAAAAACATAACATTTAAATTATACCATAAATGCTGCCTATCAATGAGTTATTGAGATGAAACATGGTTTGATTTATTTGATCACATGAAGCGTGACACTAGTGGAACATAATTAAATAAATTTCTTGAAAAAAATTAGGTTCAAAATCACGATTTAGCAACAAGGGTGAGTACCATTAAAAGATGGACTAAGGCTATTTTTACAGGCTGTAACTTTCATTAAGATAACTCTGTTATGCTCTTCCCAGTTTTAAAAGAACGTAACAAAGTAACAAAACTAAGCAACAAATGTTACGACCCATAGAAGTAGCCACAAAATAAATAATAATACATTTGTATCAATTTATATCATTGTGTAAATAGTGGTAGCTACGAAAATTAGAACTAAATAATAACAAAAACATTGAATACTCTATCAGTACATCACAACAACTTACATCCAGGAGTAAATGTTGCTATTTTTTTGGCACCAGGCTCCTCTGTAAAACAAACAACACTGTGCACTGCATATAGGATAATCAGTATAATAGAGATTTAATATATACCGGTACTGCTGTAGACACAGGTTATCAGCAATACGCATGATTTATAGCCACAAAAAATAGTTGCTAATAACTTTTCAGCTTACTGCACAGTTTAATGGTTGAAGCAAAATTAATATCACCGAACAGTTTTAATACCCGCACAAGATACACATGAAAATGATAAGTATTGGTATTGGTAACTAGGCTATTAGTCTATGCTTATTTTAAAAAACTTGGTATAAAATGGACGAACATTCCAAATCAGGTTTTGTTCAAACAAAACTTACCACCATCTTCTAAAGGTCGTTTTTGTGAAGCGTCTCCCATAGGCCCAGAAGCAATAATATTTGAAGGCTGCAACAACAAAAAATATTCATATCAAGTTTATCAATCAGCCATAACTATGCAAATCAGTACACAGCAATATACCATACACCAGGAGTCGGCAACCTTTTGAGCACAGCGTGCCAGTTTTTGATAGTGTCAAGATAGAAACCTCTCCTCGTGCCAAACTGTTGCCCTATTTTCCTCTGAAAATACTAATACAAAGAAAAAAAAACAAAAAAAAAAACGTCCTCACCTCTGTAAATGTCTTACTTTCCTCTGAAAATATCAGTGCAGGCAAAAAAAAGGTCTTTACATCGGTAGATGTCTTATCTACTAAGAAACATATACCTCAATAATTGAGTGACTTTTGAACCCACAACACTGAAACTTGCTCATTAATTCATAAGTAAATTTGTCTAATTTTAAGAGCTTAAAATTTACTTGTGCGTGGAATCGCTTCGCGTGCCATGCAAAACCTTCCAGCATGCCACTTTTGGCACGCGTGCCAGGGTTGCCAACCCCTGTCGTGCACCAATTAGGCTAAATTCAAAATAGTCTAAATTCTTAATGGCAGCACAGTTTTGTTATCGTACAACTATGGTATTCTCTAACAGCTAACAACTAGGGATGTGTCGAGTCGAGCTTGAGTGCTCGGCCGAGTGTTAAGGCATTACGCAGACTCGGCCGAGTATTCATTGATACTCGGCCAAGTATTAAAGCATTATCATTTTGACCTTTATCTGAATTTGAGTCGAAATTAGGATTTCTACGGACGTGATGATCTTTTTTTTGCTGTTTACCAGATTTTGAGTTCATATTGACGTTGTATATACTCGGACTCGGCGAGTCCGAGTACCGGTATATACTTGGACTCAGACTAGGCAAATCACTCGGACTCGGCGAGTCCGAATAATTTTCCTTCAGGCACATCCCTACTAACAACCCATTGATCTTTTTGGAAGGACACTGGTACAGTACTGGCTTACCATATAATACTAGGCCTACCTGGTATAGCTACAACCTGCAGGAGCACAAGGACTGCCTGGCGCCTTCGCAAATGAGCTAGGAGCACAAGGACAGCTAGAGGCACTAGTAAGTTTTTGCACCTACTCTCACGAAGTATTTGTAGCGACTTTTTTTGGATTAGTTTAGAAAAAAATTAAGCAAAAAAACATTCTGGAGATGAGTAGACCAGATATTATTCCAGCATTATATGCCAAGTTGTTAACATACCAGCTGCCTACATCAGCATCTGTAGAACGTCAGCACGTCAGCATCTGCCAACATCAGCATTTGATGTTAAAATCCATGATTCATGAAAACCGAAATTTTGCCAATGCACACATTGCATTTTATTATATAATTGTATTCAACAGTTGAATATCTTCCTTGTTGTAAGATCCACATTTAAATTTTTTTTACTGATTATCAAGTGATTCTTCGATCTTTTGAATACCGGTATGTTCTGGTTCAAAATACATGTTTAGATTTATCATATGGGATGTTAATTACGGAACACAGCATAAATTTGCTGTTCTAAAAATAAAGTCATAGTTTTTGATTTTGTAGGTCATAAAAAAATCGCCCAGTTATTGCTAGGGATTAGGGTTCGGTTAGGGCCTTTAGTAATAACTCACTAGCATTGCTAGCAAGCCTTGTGCTTCTCATTCACTTGCACAGGTAGTCCTTGTGCTCCTGCAAGTTTTAGCGAGACCTAACCTAACCTGCTAACTGCTAATGAAATCAGCAACAGACCAGCTTACTACTATGCACTACACAGTATTTAACAACCTGACAACTAACTAACAGTTAAGGAATTCATTAGTCAATGCCATCGGCAGTAGGGAGCACTGTTTTAACTTGGACGAAAGTCGGAATCGGGCGCTTGCAGCTAATCGGAAGCTTTTTGCGAGCTGATATGGATCTTTTACACCAACTGGGAGCCCTTTTTTTCACTACTTTACTATGTGCAGTAAACCAAGCATTTGCGCCTCTTTTTGCAAACACCATCAAATTCAGCGCAAAAAAATGAGTTATTTCACCAGCGCAATTTCTCATTATGTAGGGTTTTGCAGTTTCTCCCAAATTTCTGTGAAAATCTGTTAATCACATCTGTTTTTGTTACATTTATTCATAAATTAAGCCTGCTTGGATAAGATATTTACATAATACGGTACCTAGGTGTGCAAAAACTGAAAACTAGCTTTTGATTTATGTTAACGCTTAGACTGTACATAACCTTACAAAATTAAATAGACATACTGGTGTGCCAGTCACTACAGCTTAGTTACTTGAGTCAGGCTGTTAAGAGCAGTGGGTTAGCCACAGGGCTGCAAACTCGGTCGATTTTTTAATTGAGTTTTAAGTTTGAGTTCAGCTTATTTTACGAGTTTGAGTTCAGGATTCTCATTTTTGTGAGTTCAAGTTCGAGTTCAGTGAAAATTATCAAGTTCTTTTGAGTTTAGAAAAAAAAAAATGGTTATCTTGAGCATGCACAAATGAAAATAAACTTTAGCTTTCTTGAAATATTTTCCAGTTCGAATTCAAGTTCTCAGCCCAGAATATTTACGAGTTTGAGCAGTTGAGTTGGAGTTCTCAGCTCAGACTTTTTCGAATTCGGCAAAAAGATAAGAGTTCTTTCGAGTTCGAAGCCCTGGTTAGCCATTGGGTGGGAAACCATTACACTGCCCCTCCTTTTTGTTGCATGAAGATATTTTTATAGAGATTGATCACTACATGCGAGTGAAACTGTGAAAGCGAGTCTAAACCCAGCTCTGTCCTCAAAATTTTTTGCTGCCTATGGCCTTGATTTACAAGCTCTGTGAATGCTTTTGAAAAAACACAATAAGCGTATTGGTATAAGCAACACACACGCGATTATCATGACGTAAATCAAAAGCCTCGTCATGGTTTCGCACATTCAAAAACAGGTAGGCCTGCAGCTAAATGATATCAACTAGGTAACAAAAGGCAGTGGCTAAGTTTATGTGCAGGGTTGGAAATTGATAACAAAAAAAGTTAAAAATAATTTGATACCGTATCTCAAAAAAAAGTAAAAAATAGTATGCTTTGATAACGAAAATAAAAAGTACAGAATACTTGATAATTAATAATTTCAAATTGATACTTTTTATTGACGCAAACAATAGCATTAACATATATTAATATTATGGCTCAAACTTATATCTGTTTGTAATTGACTTAATAACTCCGTTGTTTCCCCGCACAAACTTTAGATCTGCGACAATCCGACGCAGGCAAAATGGCACAAGTCCCAGAGCATAAACTTAATCCAAAGTTCTTAAATATCGGATGACAATTAGCAGCCCAAGATATTTCACGTAGGCTACAGTATGGCTGTATCAAACTCAGGCTGCCAGTAAAGTTTTTGAGCAATAAAGGCAAAAAATTAACAATAAGGGCATAAAGAAAACAACATATTCTTCTGAATTTAGGGGGTCCTACCAAACACTTCAAAGGACTGCAACACCGCTAAGGATGACAAAGGACCTCAAATTGATGTACTAAACACCACTAAGTACGACAGAGGACCTTAAAACCCTAACCCTAATCTAACCCCAACCCTAATTTAAAGTTCTTTGCTATGGTATGATTTCACGTTCTTTGCAGTGTTTAGTAGATCAATTTAAGGTCCTTTGTCACTCTTTGCAGTGTTCAGTACATCAATTTACAGTCGCTTGTAGTCCTTTGCGGTGTTTAGTAGGATCGGAATTTAGGTGAAGGATAATATATTAACTACCGTACCATCAAAAACAAGCGTAAAAGTGTGAAAAAAAATTATCAGATAACTACTTTAAACTAAAATTCATTAACCTACAAACATATAGATTACCGGTAATTGATATCGATTTACCTGGCAAAAAAGTACCGGTAGGAAAAAGACGCATTCACTAATGAAAACAGTAAGTAACAAAATTTTGCATTAAATAACGAAAAAGCAATTAATAACAGTAACCATGATCAATTTACAATCAATATTCCCAACCCTCGATATGCAATAAAAGCAGAGCTGGCCATGATTAAGGTTCATTTGTCACATTTCGTCGATGATTACGCAAGAGCATACGTTCAACAAAACGTCATGTCACATGATCTCTAAAGCGCCTGATAAGGGCTCTAAAACCCGCTGTGCATGTTTTGTCCCGATTAAAATAGTGCTCCCTACTGATACGAGCAGAGGGTGGCATACAATTTACAGTTGACATCACATCGTACTGGTCATCACTCAAAGCTTGATAAGTGGTAAGCCTGCATCTGTGCATATGTGATTTTACTGCAAAAGTAATTTGATCGCACAAGCTTCTGAGCTAGTCTGCCAGCACAGAACAACTGAGTACAAATTCAGATTTACTGGTACAGTGGTAACTGTGCAATGCGACTCCTTATTCGAAAAATAACGCTGAAGTACTGGTACCTAACAGCTTAGCTTATTGCAAGTACCGGTATGGAGAACAATATGCCTCTAGTATACAGAGTAGTTCAAACTTTAATTGTTAAATCTCATTCATGCACAGTGCACTAGCAGACTAGTCAGCATCTGCGCATCAGCACATTGCCCACTGGAAAATGCAGCTCAAGACTCACCAACACTGTATTTGCAGGATTCAATGCTGTAGTATCACCGGAAGCATTAACGGCCATATACCATGAAATCGATGGTTGATGTTAAGAATCAAATTAATTCAGCAACAAACTAATAACAAAAATTTAGGCTTCCTAGACTATCTCACGCCAACGCACTAAACCACTCGAAAATCGAGAACCTGGAAAAGAACCACGTGACAACTGTAAAAAGTATTGTGGGTAATTCTTCCCGCTTGATGACGGTATTAGTAGTAGTAGTAGTGTGTTTTATTCAACGACCATCAAAGTACATAGAAACAACGTATATCACGACATTCGGCCGAAAAAAAGGTAACAGCGACAAAACGCGAACCGTTAAAGCATGCAATATACAACCCTACAATAAATTTAAAAACTAAAAGAAGCATGGTCACTGCACCTAAAGCATAATATAGCTTATGAGCCAAAAAGAAATCAAACAAAATTGTGTAATAAAGACAAATTTGGAGAAAGCAAGCAACACGTGCCAAGCATTTGAGACAAATTTACACATTTCCCAAGCGAGGATGGGCTAGGACAAACTGCCAGCACTTCAACATTTCATAATTCACGTTTTACTCTAACAAGAAACTGCAAACGCAATGCAATTAGGCCTAGTGTGTAACAGATTTTTGTTTAAAAAAGTCAGTTGATTTGCTTCATTCCTTTTAAGATTGTAGCTTCGTCAATTTGGAATACTTCACACTTTGATCACGTTCCGATTTCTTCGACACTGCTCTTCAACCCTTCAGAAATTTCTTAATCTGCAGTATACAAAAGCAAAGAGCAGAGAGAGGCCTTGATTGCATACGTATCATGAGCTTTAGAAACAATAGTCGCTACTTAAGAGACATTAAATGAGCTTTAGTCAGCTTGTTGAAAGATTTGAGTGATTTACTTTCTCTAACCGATATCGGGATAGCATTCCAAGTACGTGGACCTCTATATTTCATTGATTGCTTGGTTAACTCTATGCGTCGGTATAGGGGAAATAGCTTTGATTGGCTTCTCGTATCATGTGTTTTTTCACTGATTGTGTTTTTATCTAACAATCCGTTAAAAACTATTGGCAGTTTATTATGCAAATACTTGTACATGAAATTAGCGGTTTCTAGTTCAGCCAATTGATTTATAGTCAGAATGCCGAGTTGCTGCATTGAATCTTTAACGCTCTCTCTTAAATCTAGTTTGAAAATTAACCGGACGAATTTATTCGCCGCACTTTGAAGTCTTTGCACCATTGTTTTATTTCCATTGCACCAAATTAATATACAATACTGAATGTGACTTTTGATCAACGAATTGTAAAGTGTAAACAGAATCTGCTTGTTCAAAAGGCTCTTAATTTTATTTACAACGCTGGTCGTTAATCTAATTTTTTGCAGTAATACTTCCATATGCGGTTTCCATGATAGATGCTCATGAAGTATAATACCCAAAAACCTAACGTTACTCACTCTCTTTAAATTATTATTACGCAATTTTAAACTCGGAAGATTTCTAGGCAGTTTGCTATTCAGAGTACGAAACACAATGTAATTCGTTTTGCTGATATTTAGTGACAACTTATTAGCCGTAAGCCAGTGATCTACATTAATCAGTTCCTCATTGGCCACTCGAAACAGCTGGTTATAACAATTATTACTAAAAAATAAGTTAGTATCATCTGCGAACATTATAGTTTTACCAGTTGAAATACACCTAGAAAAGTCATTAACGTATATCAAGAAAAGTAGTGGTCCTAAAATAGAACCTTGAGGAACACCACAATTTAATAATAATTTGTCAGATAGATGATCATTACACAAAACTTGTTGAAAGCGATTACTTAAATAGCTGGAAAACCAGTCTAAGGGCAGACCTCTTACACCATAATGTTGTAGTTTACGAAGTAAAGTATTATGATCTATGGTATCAAAGGCTTTAGACAAATCTAGGAATACACCAATAACTTTTTTCTTTTCTTCAAATGCATTAGTAATATTTTCAACTAGTAACGTGGCTGCGTGGCTGGTGGAATAATTTTTTCGAAAGCCAAACTGATTTTCATGAAAAAAATTTTGTCTGGTTAAGAAACTTAAAAGGCGCCGATATACTAACTTTTCTAAGATTTTTGAGAAAACTGGGAGCAAACTAATAGGTCTATAATTGTTCACGTCATGCCTTGCTCCTTTTTTGAAAATAGGTACAACTTTTGCAAGCTTGAATTTATTCAAAAATATACCGCTCCTTAAGGAAAGGTTAAATATGTGAGTTAGAATATATATAACATTATCGGGTGTTGATTTCAGAACTTTTGTTGGAATCCCATCCATACCACTGCTTGTTTTAGATTGCAATTCAGATATAATATTCTTTACTTCTCGTGGGGTTGTGGGGTAAAAGTACATTGAATTTGGGGTAGCTGGAGGTAAATAATCTCCGAAATGGTTTGGGGTAGAGGGTAATTTTTTGACCAGTTTGCTACCTACTTCGACAAAGTGAAGATTAAAGTGATTAGAAATGGATTGAGCATCACTGGTCACCTCATTACCAATTTTAAGTGAAGTGCAGGATCCGGTTTTCACTTTCCCTAGAAGATTGTTTATAGCTTTCCATGTTTGTTTTAGGTTGCTTTTATGTTGCGCGAAAAGTGATGAATAATAACTGTCTTTTTTTATCTTCAGAGTGCGGAAATAACTGTTCCTCGCTTTGTTGTAGTTAACTTTAGCAATGAGAGTTTTCTTCTTAAGATATTTTTTAAACAATGTCTCCTTTTCTTGTAGAAGTATTTGCAAATCTTTATCAAACCAAGTTTTGTTTTTAGCATAATTTTTAACAGCAGTCAAAGGAAAACAATTTTCAAAGACTCGGTTATACTCTTTCATGAAGCACGTGAATGACTCGTTAACGTCACTTTCATTTAAGATCGGGAGTTCATCTATGTTTTCTAGCTCATGATAAAATTTAGACATATTATTATCATTGAAGCACCTAACTGTGGTGCAAGCAGAAGAATTATTCATACATAAATTAATACACATAAATATTGGAAGGTGGTCGGATATGGGATGCAGAAGAATATTAGATTTCACAGTATAACAAAAGGAGTTTGCCCATAATTGGTCTAATACAGTTGCAGTTGTATCGGTAATTCGAGTTGGTTTATTAATCACTGAGAAAAATGAGTGATTTAGCATTATTTCTGTAAACTCATAAACATGGGTATTTTCAGTAGTTTGGGCTAGATCATAGTTAAAGTCACCAAATATGTAACATTTTTCTTTTACATCTATTTTGCTAATTTTAATTTTACATCTATTGTATATTAAATTTTATATTGTATATTGTATATTATTATATTTATTATATTTATATTTATTGTATATTAAATTTTATATTGTATATTGTATATAGTATATTAAATTTTAAATTTTATATTGTATATTATTGTATATTGTATACTAATTTTACATCTATTGTATATTAAATCCAGAAGTCAAGGAGTTAACGAGTTATTCGTTAATGGTCGAGCGTAGTGTAGAGCAGTGCTCCGCAACCTTTTCTTACTCACGGCACACGAAAACCATGTCCAAATTTTTGCGGCACACCTCAGCAAAAAAGCGCAGAAAATTTATGCATCAAATCACTGTAACTACAGTTCAATGGGATCAGCAGTTCAATGGGATGCTTGGGGTTGTCGTAACGAGCTCAATCGCTGCATGTTGGGCTCTATATTTGAAATGGCAACTCGAAGTTCCCGATCACTTTCTTTCAAGCATGATCGTTTGTCATTTTTGATCAACACCAACGTCGAAAAACTTTGTTCACACAAATATGTGGTGCAGAATTAGAGAAGAATTTCGAGAGCTTTTTCCGACATTTGCCTATATTCTTTTCCAACAGCTGTCCAAAATTCATCGAGAGTAATATCACGAAGTTTCAATCGCAGTGTTCTGTCAAATGCTTTGTTACATCAAATCCGTAAGAAAATTGGAGCAGTGGGCAACTGGGCGTTGGCAGTCGCAGGACTTGACGCAAACGTGATCGCATTGGTCGTGGCGTATCGCAACGAGCTCAGTGTGCAGCCGCCTTAACGTTGTTCAAGGTTGCTCGCACCTTAAAATTAAGCAAAGTTAGTTGTAATATCAGCTTCCAGCTTACGTGAGAAGAAAAATCAAACAAAAGCGGTTTCCTGAGGTTAGTCAAAGGTTAGCACAACGGGATCGACGCGTCGAGTGAAAGCTGGAATTTTTTATGTTTATACTTCCAAGATTAACTGAATAATTCGTAATTGGCAATAAAACGCTCCTTATCGTCAAGAATGCGGGGAAATCTAGATACATTTAAGAAAAAGGTTCGGTTGCTAACAACAATAATCTGTTGTACAACGTGCGGGTCTCTTGGTAGTTATGCAATACGAGAAAAATGTGGAGATAAATTAAAGTGATGATAATCCTTACGCTACTAAGCGAAACTTCAAAAAGATCTTTTGAGATAGATCGGTGCAATTCTGAAATAAATCGGGAACCCATATACACTCTTTTCATTTTTTTTATCAGTTTAGTGGTTCAAAATATAATTATTCCGCGGCACAGCTAGGATCGCCTCGCGGCACACTAGTGTGCCGCGGCACACCGGTTGCGGAGCACTGGTGTAGAGACAGAGATGGGCATTTATCGCGATAATTTATCGGCGATAATTTATTTTCGATTATCGTTATCGCTCAAAATAATTTTGATTTATCAATTACCGATATCGCTTGCTTTTGTTATATATTTTGTTATCGCCGATAAATTATCGCGATAAACGATTTTTTATGCACGCTGTGTTTAAACTTCAAAGTTAATGAGTTGGCGCTATGAAAAAACACACGGTGTCCATTAAGATTTGTTGTAATTTTAAAAAATTATTTCTTATTTTTGTTTAATTTCACAGCAAAGTCCGTGAACTGCTCTCTTTTCTTGAAAAATCTAGAAAAAACATTTTTGCAATTTGACTTACAAAAAAAAATTGTCAAACACATTGAAAATTTACCGCAACGTTTACCGGAAAAAATTATCGGCGATAATTTACCGATTACCGATATCGCTATGAGAAATTGAGATTTATCGATTATCGGTATCGCCCAGGGCTTTTTTGAAGTTATCGACTATCGTGATCGCTTTAGTACAAACAGGTTCATCGTGCCCATCACTGTGTAGAGATGGCATGGGCCGCTAAGAGACCCGCCAACGAGCCGTTAACCGGTCTTTTTACTGGTCCGCTAACGGCCCGGTTCTATCTTTATTTATTACAGGACCGCTAACGAGCCGCTAACACTTTCTGAAATCCCTTTAAGTATGATTAATGTGATTAAAGGTTCATCAAAACAATTGGCTTTGGGCGGGCTGGGCTTCATTTTTGGTGTAAGTTGCCGGGTCGGGGGTCGGTTACAATTAGGCTACTGTGCCAGAGATTCTTGGCCGTGGGCAGTTTGGGCCTTAAAACGTCAGCCCGAGCCATCTCTAGTGGAGTGGTTGACGTATTGGACTCCGAAACGTTTGATACGGTTAAACATGAAATTCTAACAAGTTTATTTGTCAAGCACCATCACATTTTAAGCATGAAACAAATGAAGTCATTAACTTGTAGTCATTAATTCTACCCAAAAACCTTGAACATCATGGAATACGTGGCAACTGTAACAACCTCATTCGTAATTATTCAAGCCAGTGGTTCTTAACCTTTTCACTTGTTGGTAGTTGGTACCCTTTTTGAATCACCAACCAATTCTCGCACCCCCATTTAGAAATGGAAATATCGATAAAGACTAAAAAAAAAAAGGTCAACACGTCTGCAGAAGTCCAATTTTCCACGCTAAATCAAGTGAAGACCAAAAAAGAGAGGTCCGCAGATGTCCGATTTTCCACGCAAAATCAAGTATGGAGCAAAAAAAAACTTTAGATGTTTCTATAAAAGAGTAGGTCTAATCAACAGTGGCGTAGCGAGAAATTTCAAAAAGGGTGGCCATAATTTCCACATTTTTTTCAAGCGTATTTTTTTCGGCCGAACAAAGTTGAAGCTGATAGAGAAACAAGAAAAGTTCTAGGGGGGGTCCGGGGGCATGCTCCCCCGGAAATTTTTTGAAAATTTACATGCTGCAACGGCTATTTTAATGCAAATTTTGTTTAAATTTTTTGGCCCTACTTCTGAGTTGGCTATTTCGCCAAATATGATGCATTTTGTTCGCACATTTTCGATTATGCGTGCTAAAGGCAAAAGGCTTATTGCAATCGAAGGGGTTGGAGATTATGGAAAAATTGTATACATCAAAAACATTTTTGAAAATGGATGATGGGAGGATGTATACCTTTCATCCTACCCCTTTGGATCCGCCCCTGGTCATCAGGGCTGTAAAAACTTCTCAAAGAAAGTAATTAATTCCAATTACAATTCCTAGGCCAAAAAAGTAACTGATAACCGAGTAAAATTCTTTCATTCAAAAAGTAACTAATTCCAATTACAAAATTACGCGAGGAAAAAAGTAATTTTTAAATTACTAATTACAAATTTCTTTGCTATGGGAAGTAACCAATTCACTTGTACAGTATTTCGCTTAAAAATAAATAGTGACAATAAACATATCTACGATAACCGAAGGATATTTTGGCATGATCATTAACGGGCAAATTTTGATTGACATGAGTATTGACAAATGCCAACAAAAGCCGAAAACAAGAGCGAAGAGCGTGCATGATAACTTCTTGTCGCTTTGAAAATTAAACTTTCCGCTTTGTTGAAGCCAAGAGTGGAAACCTGGCTACTTGGCGTTAGGGTGTCGGTTTCAGTTTCGGTGTGCTGAAACCCAGATGTCAGGTTTGAGTTTTGATTTGGTTTCACGGCTGTTGGAAAATCGGTTCCAGTTTCGGTTTCAGTTTAGCTTACGCGCAGCTTCGGTTTTTGGGTTTCAGTTTCGGTTTAAGTTTCATCCGAGAAAGTTATTTTAATGTGAATATAAATTATTTAAATCTTCTACTTCTAGGCGTTTTTGTTTTATTACGATATATAAGTAGCAGCTCAGATGGCCGAGTGAGGAGAGCAATTGCTTCAGAAGTTGTCGACTTGGGTATTATTCCGAGTCCGGTGAAACCAAAGACTCAAAAACTAGTATTTACAGCTTCTCTATTCGACGCTCAGCGTTAAAAGAACTGTGCTGGTAAGGATGATGATGACAATTTTTAAAACCTAAAACCTTAAAAAATTTTGAACGGGTTTTAGTTTCAGTTTCGGTTTTGACGTTTCAAGAAAAAACGGTTTTGGTTCAAGTTTAGGTTTTCAAAATTTTGGCTAAGTAGGTGTCAGTTTCAATTTGGGTTTCGAAAATTTTCTTTAAAACCGGGTTTTCAGGTTTCGGTGTAGGTTTGAGTTTCCACCCTTGGTTGAAGCAGATCAAAAAACAAAGTTTCAAAAAAAAAGAGAAGGAATTTGTAATTTTGAAATTTCAACCAAACTAAAATTGTACTCGTTCCTCACAAATTGTGATTAATTCCGAATTACCGTTACTTTGGAAAAATGTGATTAATTACCATCTGAAATTACAGCAAATGTAACGAGTACATGTAACGCGTTACAATTGTAAACGCGTTACAATTGTAACGCGTTACTCTTGTAACGCGTTACTCACAGCCCTGCTGGTCATAAGCTACAGAAACCATGAAAAGAGTTCAGCATATTTTGGGCACTTGGCACCATTAGTTTTGTTCTTTTTTATTAAAAAGCCGAGTCAAAAGGGGAGGCCATGGCACAATGCTCCCCCCCTAAATACGCTCCTGCTAATCAACCTCAATGCTTGTCAACTCCGCACTCCCTAGGAACATTTTTCGCACCCCTGGTTAAGAACCACTAATTTGAGCAATCGAACTCAAAGAGTAGGTTTATGTTATGACAATAAACTATCGTCTTGTAGACTTATTACATGCGGTGTATCTTAGCAGGGTTCTATTTTAACGCCTTTATTGTTTGCACCTTAACGTGGTGGGGAGGTTTGAGTTTTCAATGATCCTTAGAGCAACGCCGTCGGTAGTGTTTAATCACTTCCATCAGGGTCACCCATGGCGGTAAGGTCGAAGGAGAGAAACAGACCAAGTAGCAATCCAATGCTGTAGCTAAATGGAAAGTTGTAATAACAATATTCATGCTGCATCGGACGGCGCGCAGGATAAAAAGGTCCGCGTTCGAGTTTTAGGCATAGGGACTCGTTCGAAAAATAAGCTACAGTCTCCCCCACAAGCTGACCGTCACCGGAAACCCACCAACGCAGTCGCTAAGCGTTTGGAAAGGCAAATGGGGGCAGCGCACAGAAAACGTACTCGAGTTGGACCAAACTGACGGGATCTAGCTATCGGGAACTGGAACGTTTCGTCACTGACAGGAAAAGAGCCGGAGCTTGTTTGCAAAGCCCAACAGTATCGCCTTGATGTTGTGGGAATTTCATCAACAAGGCGCCGGGGTTCTGGAACTGTCGAGTTGAACGGTGGGTGGAAAATTTTCTACTCAGGTGTTGATGCAGCAATGTCTGCTCAAGCTGGTGTTGGCTTACTTGTGAGCCTCAACATAGCTGAATGTGTCGTTGACTGGGCACCACTGGGAGGAAGGGTTTGTCTTCTAAAGCTAAGGCTGCAGGAGCGATCTCTGTGTATATTGCAGGTGTACGCACCTAACATAGAATCACAGTACGAAGCCTTTCTGGAGGAAGTTGAGGTTGCATTGGGAAAAGCAACTTCATCAGAATCCCTTGTCCTTTTGGGCGATTTCAATGCACATGTGGGCATCGACAATGCAACCTGGAAAGGTGTTATTGGGCAACATGGTGACCCTGACATTAACAAGAACGGAAGGTGTTTATTGCAGTTCTGTGCCACTAATGGGCTGTGCATAATGAACACATTTTTTCAGCACAAAAGAATTCATAAGTACACCTGGTACAGAGACTCTCTGGGACAACGCTCCCTGATTGATTTTTGTATCGTTTCGGCGGACTTGTTTTCTACCGTGTCTGATGTCCGTGTTAAAAGAGGGGCTGAGTTGTCAACTGATCACCACCTAGTTGTCTGCACTTTGAAAGCTTTGAAACCCTTGAAAAAACGAAAGACTTTTCGACCACGAGAAACTTATCGAATCAAATGGGAATCATTGGCTGACAAAGAGGTACGAACTGCATTTGCAGACAACATTGCATCTAAGTTCAAAGAACTTCCGACCTCTACTGAAGACATTGAAACTGAGTGGTGTTTGTTTCGAACAGCAGTCATTGCGTCCGCTACTAACTGTTGTGGACGTAAGCGTGTTGGAGGGACGAAGAGTAGCGAGAAAGGAACTCCTTGGTGGAACCAAGAAGTTAAAAAAGCTATTCGTGCGAAAAAAGTGGCCTATAAGGCCTGGCTTGCAAATAAGTCATCACTTGAACTTCGTTCGCAGTACTCTGAAGCACGTAAAACGGCAGCCACAAAAGTTAAACTGTCTAAGGAAAGAGCCTGGAAGGAATTTGGAGAAAGGTTAGACGATGATTTCAAAACGGCAAACAAAGTGTTCTGGCAGACCATTCGCCGTTTGCGTGGAAACAGATCTCGAGCCGCTCTCTTTATCGAAGATTCAAATGGTGTGACTCTGAAAGATCAAGATGCTATTTTGAATCGGTGGAGAGAGTACTTTAGTGATCTTTTAAACCTTGTTGATGCTACACCGATACAAATTCACGAAGAACAGGTTGGGGAAGATATTCCGATAACCGAAGCAGATGTGAATGCAGTAATCAAATCATTGAAAACTGGAAAAGCACCTGGTGAGGATGATATCAGACCTGAAATGTTAAAAGCAATGAACATACATGGTGTTCGTTGGCTGACTCGTGTTTGTAAGGTGGCGTGTAGTACTGGGCAAGCACCAAAGCAATGGCAAACTAGTGTGATAATACCTATCCACAAGAAAGGAGACAAGAGAAAATGCACCAATTATAGGGGCGTATCTCTCATCAGTGTCCCGGGTAAGGTCTATGCCAAATGCCTTGAAAAGAAATGCCGTGAAATAGTCGAGCCTAAACTAACGGATGCTCAGTGTGGCTTTCGTCCTGGCCGAAGCACAATGGATCAGATCTTTGCCTTGCAGCAAATCTTTGAGAAGTCGTGGGAATATGCAAAAGAGGTCAATGCATGTTTTGTTGATCTTGAAAAAGCATATGATCTCATTCCTAGAGACAAGCTTTGGGCGGTGCTGTTGCAGTATGGCATTGATGGCCAGTTACTAACTGCCATTAAGTCGCTGTACATGCATTCCGAGGTCTGTGTTCGTGTTAACAGTGCAACGACGAAACCTTTCAGAGTAAGTGTGGGACTACGGCAAGGCTGCTCTCTTTCACCTATTCTGTTCCTTATTTATATGGATAGAATAGTTAAGAAAAGTGAGTCTTGTGGCGGAGTAAAGATCGGTGAATGCACTGTGCAACGTCTGTTATTTGCAGATGATCTTGTGCTACTCGACTCTACCCAAAATGGTCTCCAGCAAGCTCTAGACAGGTTTTCGGATGCATGCTCTGTTGCCGGAATGAAAATCAGTTCAACAAAAACAGAAACCATGTGCCTGTCCAGACAACCAAAGCAGTGCTCTCTCCAAATTGATGGAGTACCACTAAAACAGTCAGAGAAATTCAAGTACCTCGGCGTCTCATTCACAAGTGACGGCAGACAAAATAGCGAATTGGATATCCGCATCGGAAAAGCAAGTGCAGTAATGCGCCAGCTCCACCGATCTGTGGTACTGAAACGGGAGCTTTGCACCAAGGCAAAGCTATCCATTTTCAGATCGGTCTATGTTCCTATTTTGACTTATGGCCATGAGTGTTGGATCATGAATGAGAAAGTGAGGTCTCGAGTTCAAGCAGCCGAAATGGGATTTTTGCGAAGAATTAGCGATTTGACCTTGTTGGACAAGGTTAAAAGTGCAGATATTCGTGAATCTCTAAACATCGAATCGCTGCTTCTCCGACTAGAAAGATCGCAACTGCGTTGGTATGGACATGTGACACGAATGTCCCAGGAAAGAACAGCCAAAAAACTGCTCTGTTCAACACCGATTGGTCGAAGGCCTAGAGGCCGTCCCAGAACTCGATGGCGAGATTACGTAGAAGATCTTAGTTGGTCTCGCCTTGGCATCCCAGCAGAGCATCTATCCTATGTTGCAGAGGATCGAGATGCTTGGAGGCTCCAACTTGAGCTGCTGCCCCCGCGACCCCCCATGGATAAGCGGGTCCAGAAAATTGATTGATTGATTGATTTACGTCAATGATCTCCCTCAAGCACAGCATAATCAGCCCAGACTTTACGCAGACGATACATGTTTAATTATCTCGGATCGTAACTTACTACAAACCAGATGGAACAAAGTTGTGTTTTAGAATTGAACAATGCTAAAACAGGGGCGTACCCAGGGGGCCGCTGGGTCCGCGGCTCCCCCCCCCCCCCTTGCTGAAATATAAGCTGAAGCTGATATATATATCCAGTAAGCGGAACAGTGAAAACAGGACATCTGAGGACGCGATGACCTTTTTTTTTCGTTTTTGGTCTTCACTTGATTTTGGGAGATAAATTGGACATCGGAAGATGTGAAGACCTTTTTTTTGATCTTCACTTGATTTTGGGGGGTAAATTGGACGTCGAAAAACGTGAAGACCTTTTTTCTTGGTCTTCACCGATATTTTTAGTGAAAACGGAAACAGGAAATTGCGCCCCCCCCCCCTTTTTCAAATTTCTGGGCACGCCCCTACAAAGAGTGGATGAATGTAAATAAATTATCACTTTATTCATAAATTCACTGCTATGTTAATTCAACCAAAGTGCAAAATTTATTCGAATAATACTTCGTCCACTTTAAATTTGATTTACTAGGCCTATCGCGTGTAGATCAGGTCAAATACCTCGGAATTGAAATTGACTCACAGCTTAATTTTAAAAAACATATAAATAGCATACTAAATAAGATATCTAAAAGAGTGGGTATTTTGTTCAAGCTAAGTAAAATTGTTTTATCAAATACATTATTTATGTTGTAGCCTACAATTCTCTAATAGGCGTACTATCACACTTACCTTACGGTGTCACTCTGTGGGGTTCAACGTTTAAATCATATCTCAAAGTCTTGCAATCGCTTCAAAACAAAGCTGTGAGAGCAGTTGGCAAAATCAGATGGCGTGAAAGAATTACTCCTAGTTATCACAAATGATTTCTGACTGATTTCTTCATCTTTATCCT
This sequence comes from Trididemnum miniatum, assembly GCA_964006365.1. Classification (NCBI taxonomy): domain Eukaryota; kingdom Metazoa; phylum Chordata; class Ascidiacea; order Aplousobranchia; family Didemnidae; genus Trididemnum; species Trididemnum miniatum. The sequence goes on along the minus strand of OZ023234.1, from coordinate 12,656,514 downwards.
CCTATCGCGAGAAAGCGGCGGAGGCGCTATGAGCAGGACGAATCCAGACTCGCTTAAGAATTGCCTTTGTTTCCGAGTTTTCCAGTTGAATTTTCTTCTGACTTCTTTAATTTGCTGCTTGCCAAATTCCACCAAGCAGAGATAATCATCGTGAAGCATCTTATCCAAGGACGCAACAACGAGACTAGGTTGAGAGTTGAACCATTAACCTTGCGATCATGGTAGCCGTAAAAACTACGCCCCGAACCTCTGCGCCAATCCACTGAAGATAGAAGATATACACAGAGTAGAAGTCGCGAAATTTATGCACAAATTTTCCTCAAGCGCTTTGCCCTCAGTCTTTAATGAATACTTTAGTCATGCAAAGGTTTCGCATCAACATAACAGAAGAAGATCAAATTTTAACGACGTCTTACTGAATCGGTATCCAACCTCCCGACTATAACAATCTATTAAATACTATGGGGTTAAATTATGGAACTCAATTCCAAACCAAATACGAAAACTTTCTCTCAATCTGCAAACCAAATCAAATCTTCATAATACTCGCGGTATTACGCCGAAGCGTGTAACGAGTGGCGGGGCCCATCTCCGCGGCTTAGCGCCTGGGCTACACAGCTTCGAAGAAACGTCGCAACGGTGGCGAGCCGTTGGCGACATTGTGCCGGTTTGACCGATCCGGGAATCGAGCCCCAGACCTCCCGCACCGAGAGCGTGCGCTTAGCAACTGAGCTAACGGCCGGTTCTGCAAATCATTCTTAATTCAAAAATGGATCTAATAAAATCTGTCTTCTATTACCTTGTATCTTTTAATTAGTATTTTATTAGGCTATAACTTATTTGTGTCAATTGGTCTGGCAAACCAATTAATTCCTGTTTTCTTTAAATTTTCAATATTGTATTGCCTACCATCAATCGTAAAATGCAGTACCACCGACAGTAAAGTTGCCTTGTATCCTTAATTTTACTGCATCCCTGTCAAAGGGTCTGGCAAACCAATTAACTGCTGTTTCGCTTTAATATCAATTTTTACATGCAGTAACATCATTCCAAAATGTGTTTTGACGGGGAGCTGTTATGATAAGAAGACATAATGTCACTTCACAGCTTCCCGGTCGCACTATCCTATGAATTTAATTTACTGTATCTTTTGTATTACCTTATCTTGTTCGCACTGCGACAAAATATATTCGTTGTTGTTGCAATTATGTGGCTTAAAATAAAAGTTTACATCACGTGTAAAGTTAGGGAGCCAGAAGTTATGTCAACAGATTTTTATTGTTGAACACGCATAATGTAAAGCTAATTAACTAATATTGGTGAAAATTACGTGATCCAGAGCCAGAGTAGCCTACAATATTACCAAAATGAAAAAAACCTTACCCATAGCAATTGAGCCTATCGCCTAAACTGAAATTATCGCGCGAAAAATTTCGCTATTATTTACAACAGTTGCAATAAATTAACGATTATACCTAAGGTACTCTCATAGGCGTAGCCAGGATTTCAGATTGGGAGGGGCCCAATTTGAATTTGTTTCTGTAGCGGCTGGGGGGCAAAGCCCCCCCCAGACCCCGCGTTTTCCTCCTTTTCGGCTTCATCTCTTAAGCAACAAAACCGCAGTCGTCTTACATAACATACAAACTATTTTCGGCAAAGGCCGTATCTAATACGCGAAACTGCAGTATTTTAAGCGATTCTACTCTTTCTTCATTTTGCTGCGAATGGCTGTCAGCGTCCTTTCGGTTTTTGAAAATATTTGCTTTGCCTGAGCGGTGATACCAGGCAATTTTAGGCGTAGCAAGCCAGGATTGGCCCCATTATTTCCGTTACAGATCATTACAAAATTTGGCTTTTACGACGAAGCGAAACAGAGTGCCGAAGACCAGCGAGCGAAATTGAAAATTTTTACTGGGGGGGATGTTTTTGTCCACAATTTTGTCTAAATTCTGAACCCAAATAACAAGACAATATTGCAAAAATGGAATATATTGTTCATGGGGCGTCGTCTTTGGTCAATGACCAAATTAAAACAGAGGCGGAGCACGTACTGAGTGTTTGCATACCACCAGCATGATGAACAAAAATTTTCGAAAACTTCATTTCAGTAGCGCACCCAGGATTTGGCAAGGGGGGGGGGGGGGGAGAAGCACAATTGTGGGTCTGGGGGTGAAACCCCAAGCCGACGGAGAATAACGGGGTCTGGGGGAGTAGCCCCCAGCCGCCAACAACTCTTTACGGTTTTCTGATAAAAAACACTCATTTTAGTACATTTTTTTTTATCGAAAAAGGGCATGTAATGAGTGCAATCACTATAATGGGCAATGCAAAAATATTTTCGCACCTTATGTCTAAAAGCATCGAAGCTTGGCTAAAATAAGTGAAAGGAGGCGCTGCAACCATTATTAGTTTAAGAAATTAGACTGAAAGCTCGGTTTTAACACCTCATTACAGGGCCAAAGGGGGGAGGCCATTGCACCGTGCCCCCCTTGTGTGTGCCTATGCTTCATTAGCTTTGTGTTTACGCAGGTTTTTGTTTTATAAATGAAGCTAGGGGTTTCAGGGGAGAGCAGCAAGCTACCCAAGCGGGTCCAGGGCGGAGCCCCGGAAGCTATAGCATTTTTCTTAATTCATACTCTCAATCTCAAATATAAACTAAAAAAAGTTTGGGAACCGCTACTTTGACGTATTTTTATTGCTTTCACTAATGATGATGATGATGATGTCCAGAATTATCCGGTGTTCTCCCCGTCAACGGAGGTGGCCGGATTCACCCCATTTGACTGCATTTCCATACCGCCCGTCTCCATTTCTCTCGATCCAAGGCATCTTCCTTTTCTAACCCCAACTTCTTCACTTCTTCTTCAACTTTTCTCTTCCATGTGCTTTTTGGCCGACCTCTTCTTCTTTTACCCATAACTTCCAAGTCTAGAGCCTTTCTCAAGATGTTACCATCTTCCCTTCTCAGCACATGGCCATACCACCTCACAGCATTCGCCTTCGCTATCATTTCCAACGACTCAACCAAACCCAACATCTCCATCAATTCTTTCGTGATTTTCTTGTCCATTAACTTAACACCACACATGGCTCTCAACATAGCTCTCTCTGTTCTTCTCAAAATCGCAACTTCTCCTTCCGTTAGACACCACGTTTCACTCCCATACAGAATCGCTGAACGCACACAGCTCTGATACACTCTTCCTTTTGTCTTAAGCGAAAACCTTCTACCATAGAGCACCTCACCACATTCTCTGAACTTCAACCATCCAATTCTCGTTCTTGCTGTCACCGCCGCCTCAGATCCACCACTCGCATTAAGTCTATCGCCCAAATAGCAAAAACTTTTAACAGTCTCCACTCCATCACACAGCTTCTCCTGTGGCAGCCGCGTTCCCGTCATCCCACGCCTGCATACTTCACAGACAAATCCTTTTGCAAGGGCCCCTGACACCCTCTTGATTTTCGCACACCTTCCATGAATCCAACAACCACATTTAGTACATAGCAAAGAGTTCACCATCACTCTTCTCCCACACACTCCGCATGGATCAGTCTTACTCTTTTGTATCTCTCCATCTGTTCCACTCACCATCACTTTCGTTTTTATGTTGTTTACCTTCAAACCTTTACATTCCAGAGACTCTCTCCACCTTCCAAACTTATAACGCATATAAAAAAAACTCCACCTTCCAAACTTATAATGCTTATAAAAAACTGCTGACGTGTTTTAGTGTCGATTAAAAATAAACGTTTGTTCTGAATCTGTGCAGTGTAATAGGCGCGCTGCAAAGATTGTTCTTGTTTGGTTTGTGAAGGAAGTCATAATGGCTACAAGATATGCTGGAAAGTATCGCCGCTGTGCGTAGGCTACCCACAGGTTACAAGTATAGGCCTACCAGTAAAAAAAACATTTGAGTTTTTGCGATGCTTATCACTGAGGGAGACGTTTTGGCATCCCCCCAGGACACATTTTTTTCTTTACTGGGGGGAACGACAATTTTTACTGGGGGAGGTATGTCCCCCATCCCCCCTACTTCGCACACTGCCGAAGACACGACCATTCGAGGGGGTGCGGGGGCATGCTGCTCGAAAAATGTTTGCAAAGTTTCACATAAAAACACGTATCTTCGTGCATTCTAGAGGCACTTTTGAAGTTATGCTTGCAGGATCCCCCAGCCTCCACCCCTCGTTACGTCCTTGAGCCAAGAATTGTTGATGCTGTCATAGTCTTCTTTATCAGTGTGACTACATCAAGTTGAATAAAACTGGATTTTTTCCCTTGCTGATTGGGGGGGGAAGGGGGGGGGGCCGGATCCCCTGGGCCTCCCCCTGGCTACACCACTGGGTACTCTAAAGGCAACTTAATTTGTTATGAAACGGAAAATACTGACCTATTAGGTCTACTTAAAAGTGAATTTGTGGTTTGTAATTAATATAACCACCTCATTCGAATTAGGCCTATGTAATGCTAAACAAAATGTAGGCAATAGTCTATTTTAACACCATTAAATATTTTGCAAATGTAACATTTCAAGACACAATTGTAACACGCACAAATAAGCTATGAAAGGCAACAAAGATAGTAAAAACATCACATGTTCAGTTGGCAATCGATATTCAAATGCAACAATAAAAATTCACTCAGAGAAATATTTAATCCTTAGAACCTGGAATTTTTCACGATTTTAATAATACCGATGAGCTTTTAGTCTGTCGTACTTGATTTTCAATGCTTACAGGATGCAAAGAATGAAGAGGAGGAAGAGATAAGGAGGAGCCATGAATCATTGCAGGTTCATGAGATTCAGAAGCTTGACTAACATTCTGTAACGGAGGTAGAGGAGGAGACGCATGGCTTTGCACCGGATATGAAGAAACTATGCCCGATTCTTGAGGAGCAGACCAGAGGTTCGGATTGCCAGTGGTAGGCAAATTGTGATGGTAAGACTAAAAATACATAAATCAATGCAGCCTACAGGGACGGATTTAGACAATGAGAAGCCCTAGTGATTCACGATCAGACTCATCTCTAAGTATATAATGGTCTTGATGATCGATCTCCAAAAAAAGGTCTTCGTTGTTCGTGACGAGACCCCTTATTTCTCCGAGGCTCTAGGCTTCAGCCTGCCTACCCTACGGGCAAATCCGACCCTGTAGCCGACCATGTACAATCGCACACAACTACTAAAGTCTACTATTCCAGCGTTGCGACTATATACGCGCAAAACATCGTGGTAAGTGTTGTTCAAACTAGACCTACGCTGTGTCTTCGAAAATAATTTAACTCAAAAATAAGACCTATCCTGAATTTTGAAAATTTTTTTACTACAAGCCATAGCTGAAGGAAACCCAAATCGATAGCGCCAAGTCTGTTTTGTCCGCGAATGTCTTATATGCAACATTAATTGCCAGTATGCTGAAACAACGTTTTTTTTAGATGCTCAGCTACTGTTAAAAATCTCCTTTTTCATACTTACTGTATTTCTTTTTATGCTTGTCAACTTTGGTGCAAGTTTTCTTGTAAATCTATTGATCGACTACGTGTAGCGTATGATAGTTGCCGCATTCTCCACAATTTGCCACGATACCGCAGTGCTCGAACATTACAAATAGAACATGGTATTAACACATTTAATGCTATCTTACGCAACTCCACTTTTTCATTCGTTCACCGTTGCTCCAATGCAGTTAACAAATTTGTTTAAGCTGTGATTATTATGATTCAGTTTTTTTTATGAATTACAATAATCTTGTTTATGCTTCTTAAACGCAGTCTGCCTTTCTGAGTGTGATTCTTTGTACATATGCTTGTTTTTTTCTTTTGCATGTTGTTTTTGCGTATTTTTTTTCTCTGGACCGTGTGGTTTTAGCAATGTTTGAGACCGTTTTTTGTGTCTGATACAAATAACTATATACATAAAATAAGACTAAGGTAAGTGTTTCACGCATTTCAAACATAACAACTCATCCTGGCGCATACAACGTAACCCAAATTACCAATTTTACATTACCTGTGTCGCTGCTTTTTTAGCTTTCATATTTGCTACTCGTTGTCGGCTTCTCATAAACCGCTCATTTCCATCCTGAGCCAGCCTGGTATCAATTCGCGCCTTTTCTTTGCTGGCGTTCAATTGACTGACCAACTGCTTGTGCTCCATGTATCGCTTCACCATTTCCGCTTGTTCTGACAGCTGGGCCTGAAGAAAATTGTGATGCCACGTTTAATGCTCTACAGTTTACACAAGCTTGAACTAAATACTTAAACGCTAGCCAATCAACATACAATACAAAATTCAAATGCAAAAACAACATAAATGAAACACAAGGTCCGTCTATAGATGATGTCAATCCATAGTACTTGGGTTATATTAAGTGTCTTAGCGTTGAAGATGAACTTCAAAACTTAGGGTGGTAATTAAAGCCACGCAAACTAAAAGAAATAGCAAAAACTATGAATTAATGTCCTTCCTGGCCTAATGAAAGGGAGTCATGACGAAATCCTCTTGGCTATAACAGCTCTCCATCACCTACAGTTGCAACGCAACTCTAGTAATGACGTAACCGTAGAGCGGGACAGCGCTGTTTCGGGCTGTTAGCGTCATCATCCGCGCTAAGGTAAGGTACATTCACCGTTCAGCATGAATGACCTTGCCAGGATCTTTATCGGGAGGATGATTGATCCTGGCGAGGTCATTCATTCTGAGAGGTGAATGTACCTAGCCTGAGTGCGGCTGATGAGGGCTATTAGCCCAAAACAGCGCTGTCCCGCTCCACGGTTACGTTATTACTGGAGTTGCGTTGCAACTGTTGGTGATGGAGAGCTGTTATAGCCTCTGACCAGACAAGAGAATGTCGTCATGACTCCCTTTCAGTAGGCCAGGAAGAGCATTAATTTATAGTTTTTGCTCTTCACCCTGACCCCGTAATGGGATTGAACTGGAGTGTAACGTAACAGTCTACGTACCACAAAAGGTTAAATTCTTTTAGGGTATATTTATCGGGAAGGATGATTGATCCAGGCAAGGTCATTTATTCCGAACGGTGAATGTGCCTTACCTTAGTGCGGCTGATGAGGGTTATTAGCCCAAAACAGTGCTGTCCCGCTCTGCCGTTAAAGAAATAGAGGTTATATCTACAAACCTTCACTATATTAGTGATATCTTTCTTTTCCGATTCCAACGTTTCTTTGGCAGTTTGCCTGTCATGTCGAATTAAAGCATTTGATACAGAGATATGTTGGTTGCTGAAGTCAGCAGCGAACGAGTATTCTTTGTTACATTTTTCGTGTCTTTGAATCCCTCGCTGCTTTCTTTCCTGCGCCTGCGTCATAGACAAATATTGTTCAATGTTCATCGATTTTAACGGGAAGGCACTTCTTGTGTGCATTCATTTTTTGATGATGTGGACGCCCTTCACCTGGAATGGGGCTTCCCAGACCCGCCTGGGTCCGGCTGTACCGTCTCCGGACTGGAGTTGGCTTCTTTCGGTCATTAATGCATAAATGGGGCATGGCTTCCACAGCGTCCTGTGAATGTGGTGCGGAGGAACAGACTGCAGACCATATTATAACATCCTGTCCCATATACCGCCATCCAAATGGGATTCGGGGGTCTGCTCACTGTGAACGAGAGCTTGGCAAGGTGACTGTCTGATACGTGCCCAGCCATTCAGAAAGATGCTACTTCCCGATGCAACATCGCACCCACAAGAAGAAGAATTTTAATGGTAGAAGATGAGAGTTTTTTAGTTGTATTACCAGTGTATAATATAGCGTATAAAACTCATTGATAGGGTAGCGTATGAAAGTCATTGCAACTCATTGACAGGGTAGCGTATAAAATCGATATCTTATCTATGGGGTTGCAGCAGTTCTCTTGCAGGTTCAAATTCGGCATCTCTCCAAAAGTTCGGCCAAAGCAAGAAACGTCCGATGGACTGAATGAATTCTATTAAAGGAAAAATCTGAATTAAGTAGTCCAGTGATTATCGAGAACGCTGTTTTGCTGATTTTTTTCGCATCAACAAGCACAACAAGAATCTGAATCTTGATGCCCCAGTGAGCATCAAGAACGCTGGTTGGCTCATTTTTTTTCGCGTCATAGCAAAAAAACAAGCACAACTGAGACAGTGGAGAAACGCAAACAGTTGGTATCTTACATGTTCTAGGTAGGCAGCTTTGCTTGTATCTGCCAGTTGAATCGCCTCAGCTACGCGAAGTCGATCATCCTGGCGTTGACTCAACACAGCCAAGCGTTTCTCATCCTGAACACATGATTTTATTCATTCCGACCGGTTAGCTCTGTTATTAAAACATTGCTATCGGCAGGGGAGGTATGGGCTCGAATCCCGGGTCGGTCAAATTGGACATGGTTTCGCCAACGGCTCGCCAGGGCTACGACGTTTCTTTGGAGCTGTGCCGCCCGAGGCGCTAAGCGGCGGAGATAGGCCTCGCCACTTGGCGTAATAACACGAGTAAAATGAAGATATGATTTCCCGCGACTTCCCAACAGTAGGCAGATCTAAAAAAGTAAGTAAATTTTTGGCAAAATCGTAGATGTAAGAGAAAATTTTAACCTTGTATGCAGCGACAATCTGTCGGGATTGCATTCTCTCCTGCTGAATTCTCATCACGCGATCAACTTTCATCGCTAAATTGTCGCTTCGATCTCGGTCGCGATACGCTTTCGTCACAGCCATCAAGGTGGCAAGACTAACTGTGTCTTTCAACTAAAAACACGTAAGAGACCGCAATAGACGACCCAGTGTGATGCATCGGCGTTAAAAGCAACACAAGGTTTCATTACAACAGAACGAAATTGATTTAATCAAGTAAATAACTTTTTGCATTGGGAGAACGAAAGTAGTTGCGCATTGGCAATAGTAAACCTGATTTATTCCAGGCGTTCCATAGAGTTGATTGAGTGATGCAAAGCTGCTTTATTACGCAGCATTTCGTCCTTTAACATTGAGACAGTTAGAAGTGTCAGCGTCTCGATTGAGTAAAGCTGATTCGAAAAAGAAAGCTTACTTCACAGTCTCCCTTCTTGCTATTGTTTCAAGTTTGTTGCTAAGCATTAAGTTTATTTCTTACTTTAGCTGGTGACCTGTTTTTGACAACTTTAGGTCGTGGTGAAGAAATTTCTTGATCGTGCCAATATTCGATCGCTTCTCGAACGTCTTTTCCTGATTCACGGTTTGAAATCACGTGATCATGAAGCGGGTCAAGCTAAAGAGTAAATAACATGACAAAAAAAAAATCAACAATGCATGTCACGAGTTTAACGCTACGCAAGATTTGTAACGTTGACTTTACGTAAGATTCGTAATTAACTTTGCTTTAGCTCCGCTTACTTCTGCTACTGCTGGTTTTTCTCCTAAAATTTCAATTTTCTTGTTGTGAATTCTCCACACGTGGTTTGGAATTTCGGGATCATCTCCACACTGGATCGCAACATCCTTTTTCATGATCTTAACTTTTTCATCCCTCGCTTCCTCCTCTTCAAGATACTGGCTCGGAATCTGATGGATTATTGCGTCCTCGTGGATCTTCTCTTCACTGTCTTCACTTGGTAAATCGAACAGCGCTCGTAGTGTTGGGGCTAAAAAATACAGACCTTAATCACTCGATAACTTAGTAAGAAACAAAGTTATGTTGAATCAAATTAAAATTGCGAAAATCAGGGATTGCGAATAGAGCTTGTGCTCTTGAAGTTAGCAGTCACCCCATACATAAGTTAAACATAATCGGCTTTAGCCGAGACTCGAACCCAGGACGAAAGATCTGTAAACAGCAGCAAATTTGCCAGACCATGTAGCTAGCAAGCAATATAACAACTGGAAGCAACAGTTAAATAATAGTAGTGTAGAGTCTACAGCCAAAGTAAAAACATTTTTACCAGTTGTATGTTTTTCAACGGACACTTTGAGTGATTTGGAGAATAGAGATTTGGTCGGAAGAGCAGAGTCTTTGTGAACGTAAATGGTTACGTTTTCGTTCCTTCTTTCTGCCATAGAAAACATAAGGAATTTCAATTAATGAATTGAACTTGAATCCAACCTACCAAGATCTTAGGCTAAATCAAGCGTGATCAGAATGTATTCAAATTTCAAACCCAAGAGTAGGATTCAAACACAAGCGCGCACCGACTAGTGACGTATCACCAGCCCGATGGTTGCGGCGAGTCTTTACCAGAGACACGGCCTTAACGCATTTATTGTTAAATTTATTGGTCACGAAAAGCTGTCATCATTACCAAATGCTGGTTCACCAACCTAACGCACGATAAGAATTTTCTTCCAGTTTTTCCAAATTAATGTGAAATTGAGCTGGTAACTTCATTTCAAAATCACTTTTAGTTTCCTAAAAACAAATTTTGTTCTATGATTATTTTGTTCAGCAGCAAGTAAATTCTGAAAAAGCATCATCCAACGAACAAAACCACTGCATTTGACAGCTAACGTAAAAGATCTCAACGATAACCTACATTCGGATAACAACTATGGATAAGCCGTAATTGAAATCCCCGATTGTTTTCCAGGAGGAAATCCATAAACGCACTGAAGACTAGTTGCAGAAGGTCGAGGTTGTTAAAAAAATCTAACTCAAAGCACTTTCTCACAGCCCATTAAGGATAAACGAACAATAGAACGTGATTGATCAGGATGAATTGAAAATATTTTTTTGCAAATTTCTCGCACTGCCAAAAATAACATTTAATACATAAATACCAAAAACAGCGTTTAGTTTGGTGTTTTAGCGCCAAATAAATCCATTTTTTGCTAACAATGCAATGTAATAAAAATCTAAAGTTAGGTAACGCTCAGTATTTTGAAGTAAAAGAAAGAGTTCATTTTAAATCCAAATCGATTCCAACTTACTGTCCGGTCTCTATTCTTGCTGGTTGGTGTTTCAGCTCGAAGACCACTTGGAGTTTTTGACCCAGGGCGACGATTCTAAAAACAGCGCATAGATAAAACTGCAGGAATGAAAAGCTACCATGTTAATTGACCTAGCAAATGTAGACGAAGATATTGGAAGAAATAGTTTGAAATATAGCGATAAAAACGAACGGTGAGAGCATTTTTGCCGCAAAAGCAAAATATGGAATGCTGAGATTAAAAGAGAAACAACTAATTGTCTGTTTTGCTTTGAGTTTCCAGGATTGGGTTCAACAGTCCATCGAGTCATTCCAAAAACTCTGAAATCACACAGATGCCAGTGATTAGTGATGCATGAGTGATTGGAGACTTACCAGCACTGCCTATGCGCTGGGCAGCGGAAGTGGGCACAGTTAACTCGTGGTATATTAGCATAGGTATTAGGTAACGACTGTAACAGTGAATGAGATCTATCTATTGAAAAATCAACAATACAAAAAAGTGGAGAAATTCATGACGAAAAACCTCCGGTAGGTTTCGCATGCGCGGAGACGACGGAAGGAAAGGAATAATGTTGCGGTTGCACAAAAGCTTTCTTATTCCAGACCAGCTTTGTTAAGCAACAACCATGAAAGAAGAAAGCAGTTCAGTAACACATAAATCGAATCAATTTTAAACAAAGGCTGCGCTTCCATTTAAAGGTATTGTTTAAACGACAAACAGTATCTCCTGTTTCAATTATGTAAAAAAAGGTAAAGGTACGGGACAGCGGGTGCACGCACACATTGTTTAGGCCATTTTCAATTGTCGGCCCATTACAATTTTCAATCACGAATGATTGAACGCTGTTAAGGACATAACATGACGAACAACACATACACAAAACCCTTCGCACTTCCGCTTGTGCCAAGCGCCTGGCGCGAAAGCTGCGAATACTATTTTTAAAGTCTTTAGTATGACCCGACTGGGAATAAAACCCCAGTCTACCGGCTGCCAAGTCGACGCTCTTAACCGATACACCAAACGCCGGTCTCCAGTAACAATACTCACATCTAATTTCCTGCAAGAAGAGATTAAATATGCTCTCAACTCATTAACAAAGTGAATGTACTTTTAAATAAGTGTCGTAATCCAGATCAAACGTTTCTCCACCATGGCTTTCACTTGATGAATCTTGAGGAAGTAAATTCAGCTTCTTAAGTCTGGAACTACGAAGTAAAAATAGTGTTTCAACCAGTTAAAAAGTTAATAGCTTTTGCAGTCACAAGGATCGCAAAAAACACGTAGATTTTTCGTTCCTATTGTCACCAGCTTAGAAAGTTGATGACTGCAATCATGCTGCGTTGTAAAAACAGCTGTGAATGATCGTGGCAAACGAAGGGCGCTGGTGTTTGACTAAAGTTGGGAAAAAACGCCAGCTACTTTTTCACGCTGCTTGTGCCACTAATCCAAAACATAGAAGTTTTACGATAGGCCTTAGAAGACTTACTAAATAAACGCTGTAAAAATCATTTCTACGACTGTGCAGAGATGGCGGAAAAGAACGAATCCAAAATAGTGGAAGAATCGAAATCGCTTACTTGACTAATCTGCTAATAACCTCAACAGTCAATACAGTTCCCAAAATGCAATTTACTTATGAAGCTGCAGACGCTTTTCAGCCTATTAACAAAACTTGTGCTACGGCTGCCACAATCAGTGGCACACTTACAACCTATCAAACTAACTGCTTAGTAACATAGCCTTTCGCGAGCATCCGCAAAAACAGTCGACCGTATTTTTTGTTCAAAATCCGTTTTTTTTTCATATTGTTCGTAACTGGCAAGCAGATCACATGTTTATTACATTGTTAGTAGTTAAACAACTGCCTTGATGAGAAGTTACATACCTGACATCCAAATAACTGATGTTTAGTCGTTTTCTTTGTATATGCCCCCTGATCCATCTTTGAATGACAGTGACGGGAGAGCCATGTTTTAAGCGTAGATTGATGTCCGAAAGAATTTTGGTTAGAATTTTCATTTCAAACTTAAGCGTTCGTTCGGTAACATTCTAATAAAGCACAAACCAAAAACTTAAAAATCAATCCATAGTTGAAAAAAATAATAAAATAAATCTTTAATATCGTACAACAACAACAAACTCAGTGCTGTATATTGCATATTTTATATTAAAAGCTGTCACAAGATACATTTCCAATGTTGAATAAACTAATAACAAAAAAAGGAAAGCAATGTTCATATTACAACATTCCTAGGTGGAAGCAATGGGTGAACAATGCTTGCGCTTATAAATAGAGATAATTTTTTTTGCAATACTAAAGCTAATTCTAAAGTGTGACAAACTGGCGTTAAAAAACTGTCTCATATTTTATATTAAAAAGCTGTCACAAGATACATTTCCAATGCTGAATAAACTAATAACAAAAAAAGGAAAGCAATGTTCATATTACAACATTCCTAGGTGGAAGCAAATGGTGAACAATGCTTGCGCTTATAAATAGAGGTAATTTTTTTTGCAATGCTAAAGCCAATTCTAAAGTGTGACAAACTGGCATTGCTTCTATTAACTTTGTCTAATCTTCAACGCTGCTCGGAAAAAAATAATAATACATTTTGCTGTACTTCTAGTAGAAGGAGTTCAGCAATATCTATCTGGCTTTACTATGAAAAATGACTGTGAAAATAGGTCAATTCTGTAGGCTCTTGACAGTAATTTTGAAACTCAAACATAAAACCCAAATAGAATGTTGCAAAAAAAATCTTCTTACTACAGTTTCTTTAGGGCAAAGATCAACGAATAGTGAAGGATTTAAAGCTTGAAATCGCTTAGAAAATAGAGCATCTTCTATTATCTCATCATCCCCAATAACATGATGATCAAGTGCTTTCAATGACCATATGCTGTTTACAACGTGGTGTCTAAAACAAAAAAAAAAACGCTGAAATCAAAACAAATGAAATAACCTTAATTAACTTTTTTTGTAACAAAAATTAACTTTTTAATCTCACCTAAAGAAAGAACGAAAATACAGCAGAGGAAGTTGTCTAATTTGCTTTAGGAGCGCAAGCGCATGCAGTAGCCTCTCGGTACTGTTCAGTTTTCAGTAACTAACTATAGTGAATTCGTACCTGTAGCTTGGCTTCAGGCTGAGAGGAGTATCATACAGAGTAAGAGCAGAAAGGTTTTGACACTTTGCAAGTGGTTGAATGCTTTCTAGTTTTGCTATTCCGTTGTCATGAAGATTTAAAACTAGCAAATGTTTCATTGTCATCCAAAAGTTTTCGTCTGGAAGCTTTACTATCTAAAAAAGTTTACAAATTTATTTCAACAAAAATCGTAAAAACAATACATTTATTTCAACAAAAGTCGTAAAAAGTTGAGAACCATATTGTATTATCGTAGTTGGTAGCATATTCATCCTCCTATCAAGAGAAAGCGATAAAAGCGCTATAACGACCTCGCTTAGAAGTTGCTGGCCATCTGTATACCACACCAAGAGAGGGGAATCTCGTCAAGTGCTTTTCCCAACGGCACTACGAGTAAACTTGCCGGCATGTTCTCCGCACTGTTCCTTTAATGATGAGTATCAAACAGGAAAGCTGTGATTACCAATTTTAAAATCATTGGTTTGACCCGACTCGGAATCAAAACCGAGTCTATGGCTCCATCGGCGTACGCCCTTACCACTGGGCCATCAGAGCTGCTAACTTTACTACGATAACTAGGATGCTTTCAAAGATGATGGATATTATAAACAAGTTGGGTGAATGAAAAAGCTAAGTTTTAAAAATACAATCAATCTTTTCTCACCATGGCATTTCACACTAAATATGCCAAAATAATGTAATGTAGAAACAAATTAATCAAATTATCTTCTACAAGACTAACGAATAATTTTATTGTTTTCCTTCAAGATCAAACTCATTTAAAAACAATTTGAGAGTAAAATTAACAGATTAAGAGTCTTTTGAACAATATTTAATATCAAAGAAGTTACATACAGTGACAATTGAAGAAGCAAAATATATTTATTAGTTACCCAGTTATAAAGTATATATGGTAATAGTTTAACATTACAGATTTCCTGATTCTTCAGTGACTAAATAGTAGTAGTGTCTTTTATGTGTGCACCATCAAAATAAATAAAACACAGCAACATATGATTTCAAATACAAACGGACGCAGAAAAGGGAAGAAGCGACAAAACGATCAACGTTGTAACATGCTACCGAGAGTGAAACTTGAAGATGAGGGGTTTAGTAGGCATGGTCGCAACACCCGAATCCATATATACCGGATCATAATAATAGTCCATCAAAGCAGATTGTTATTCGTTCACATTTTATGTGATTGTAACAGTGCATGAATCATCTAGCATGACTCATTTGTAAAAGTCGGTTGGGCATATAACCTCTCAAAAAAAAAAAGAGCCTTCACCAAAATGTTAAAGTGTATTTTTTACAATAATTTTTGATTTAAAACTTAGCACAAATCAACACTAGCAAAAATTTTTGCATTGGTGCATCTTTAACTAAAAAACACTCGCACCTGATTACTATGAAGATCAATTCTTTTCAAAAAGGGGCAGTTTTCCAAAGCAGCAAAGCGTGTAAGGTAATTACTGTGTAAGATACATATAGTTAAGAAATGGCAAGACTGTATGTAACCCAATGTTCGTATTCTGCAGTCGGCGAGATGAATGTTTCTTATTTCATGCAAAGATGGATGTATATCAGAGCTTTCTTCTAATCTGAAACAATAAATTCATCAACAAATAGAGTGTTGATTCAAGTAATCAATTGTTACTTTTCAGTAAAAAATTTGAATAGATGTTTTTTGTAACATTATACACAATTTAAATGATAATACAAAATACATGAAAGTAAAGCAAGAGGACGACACCGAATAAACTATACATCAAGTTTACTGAAATGGTTGAAACCCACTGTCAACTATGCAGAGCTAATTCGGCAAGCATATGATAGGACTTGCTGGCGTCAAATGATTGCGGACGCTCAATACGAACATGGCACGTGATGATGATGAATACAGAGTAGGTTGCTGCTCAAATCATTTTAGATAAAAAGATTCCAAGTAATTCAACAGTATTTTACCACTGCCTGCCTGCACTAGCAACTTGCTAACTACAGAAACTACGAGATTAACGAGTAATTGCAAAAGCAAACTAATCAATATCCCCAGTTATACATTTCTCCGAAACGACTCATCTACATGCGCTGGTGGCGTTGGCCTTCACATTAAGAATAATACGTAATATCGCCTACGAAATGACTTGTTCCTTAATATTGAAAACTGCGAGGATTTATGGGTTGAAATCGAGTCCAAAAAATGTAACACCATTCTTGCTGTGATTTATCGACATTCTAGCCAAGCAATTTCGTCATTTCAGGACAAGTTGTGCGACAAGTTATCTGAATTGGAAGCGAAAAAATTAGATTATATTATTGGTGGTGACATTAATATCAATTTCTTGGCAACAAACAACACCCGCGTAACCAATTACAAAAATAACTTAACAGTTTTAGCATGCAACATGCCAAATATCAGTCACACTAGATTTGCTAATAATTGCAATCCATCATTACTAGATCACATTTACACGAATGTAACTACAAAGACAACAACGACAGCGGTGTGATATTATTTGAAATATCTGATCACTTACCTATATTTTATCCAGTATATACAAAATAGTAAGCTTTCTATCGAATATAGAACAAAATACAAAAGATGCATGAAATAATTTAATCTTGAAAACTTTTTGGAAGATTTAAATGCAAAATTGTCAAACTCCATTTTAGATTCTCAAGATGCAGACGTTAATACAGATGCTTGCAAAATTACCCATACTTTTAAATCAGTGCTTGAAAAACATGCTCCTCTTCGCCCCATGACGCGTAGGAAAAATAAGTTAAGTGACAAGCCATGAATTACTTCGGGAATACTTAAATCTATTAAAACCAAAAATAAACTTTTTATCAAAATATTTAAAAGTGATGATTTAGATAAAAAAGCATTTTACAAAAAATATCTCAATAAATTAACTCACGTAAAAGATGCAGCTAAACGCAATTACTATGAACAACTAATTACACATAATCAAACCAATTCTTCTCAAATCTGGTCCGTTATTAATGAAATTATTGACTGCAAAAAATCCCCTTCTAAACTTAAAATGCCTTTTTCGTTGCTGGTGGATAATCAAATTCTAAACACGAACTCACTAACATTTCTCAATAAATTAAGTAATTACTTTGCAAACGTTGGCAACTCTATGTCAAATAACACTTCCCTAGGTAACAATCCTTTGTTTAAGATAAAATACCTGAAAAAAGTTGCATGGAATTCTTTGTGTTTCAAGAAATCATCGAGGAAGAAGTAAACTCTTGCACAAAACGCATAAAACCTCACTCTGCTCCTGGTACTGATGAAATTCCTCCCAAATTCGTAAAATATGCAAACAATATATTAACTCCTTTTCTAACAAAACTGTTTAACAAATGCCTTCATTTTGAAACTTTTCCTGACACTTTTAAATAAGCATATGTTGTCCCAATACCTAAAGTTTCTACTCCTAAAACATTTAGCGATTTTTGATCTATTTCCCTTCTCTCAGTTTTCTCGAAATTATTTAAAAAAATAATAGAAACAAGAATGATTAATTTTATCAACAAACACAAGATACTAACATCTTCTCAATTTGGCTTCAGAGAAAACAGCTCTAAGGAATTAGCTATCACCACATCTTATGACAAATTACTGAACAACTTGAACGATAACAAGATAACACGCTCTATTTTCCTTGATTTAAAAAAAGCATTTGATTCCATCAATCATGAAATTCTACTAAAAAAACAATACCACTGCGGATTTCACGATCCGATTTTTAACTTTTTGCAATGATATATTGCGCGACAAATGATTTGCGTAAAAATGGAACAAAAATTATCCAAGCCATGTGTAGTAGAATATGGCAGACCGCAAGGTTCTGTCTTATGCCCCTTACTGTTTTCAATATACGTGAATGATCTTCCTAACGCATCCCAATTTGCAACTACACTACTTGCAGACAACACAAACTTACATCTATCTCATCAAAATACTAACTTCCTTCAATCTAAGGTTACGCAAGAAATAAATAAAATTAATAACTGGATGAAAATTAACAAACTAACAATTAATTACAAAAAAGCCGCTTCACAGTTGTTGCTAAAACCCATATAAATACGACCGATTTCAAACTATTTATTAATCATAATCACATTGAGCTAAAAAATCATTTTAAGTATCTTGGTGTGTTGGTAGATAATCAACTGTCGTGGAAAAATCACATTGATTTTCTTCACAATAAACTTTCCAAAGTTTGTGGCATGATTTACTAACTATATGTTCCTCTATCCACTCTCAAACTAGTTTACTACAGCATGTTCAACTCACACCTTCAATATTCTTTGCTTAATTGGGGAAGAGCAACCAAAACTCAATATCACAAACTTATAATTCTTCAAAACAAAACCATCAGAGCATTTGTCCACAACATTATACAACGGACTTACTTTATTCTAGATTTAAAGTCTTGAAGCTAGAAGACATGATTACAATGGAATACGCGAAATTTATGTTTAAATACAACAACCACCTGCTACCGAATTCATTTAATAATTATTATATTTTACCAAACTTGAAACAGTACATGTATTACCCAAGACAAAAACATCGTCAAGAATATTTTCATCCCTTCATTGGCACTGTAGCAGGGAGAAAAGCTCTTCATCATATTTGCTTAAATTCTTGGAGAAATATTATGCCAAGTTATCGTCATTGCTCCTTGAGTAAATTTAAAAGATACTTTGAAAAAAATATTTTAACCAACTATTAATTGAACTCTTGTATTATGCATTCTTCGTTTTTTGTTAGCAGAAGTGTTAAATGTCAAATAGTAATTTATAATCTGGGAAGTCTTATTTCACAGATAGCTACGGTTTTATTTTTTCCTCCTCAAGCTACTTTTAACAAATATTTAATGCAGCCTAATTATTTTTATTTTAATTATTAGTTATTTTTTAAAATTTCTTTTGTGTGTAACAAGCTTATCACTTGATTGATAATCATTATTCACTTTGAAACTATCGTAACTGTCGCATAATTAACTTGGTCTAACTAACTGGTCTAATGTATGCTGGTGCATAAAAATAGAATGCCATAGCTCTACCACTGATGCAGCATGTTTTGCTGTTATTTCTTTTTTTTTTGTTTTGTACATACGTTACAAGTCCAAGTGTTTTACCATTACTGCTTAAGTAATTGCTAAGTATTAAGGTGTGGCTGACTTGATGACCCTGTGGTCTTTTGCTGTTTCCTTCTGGTGTATTTTTCATAAACTCTCTAGTAGAATATACTTGACTTCTGTTAAGATTACAGTAAGCCAGAGATACTTTAAAACAATCTTGAATTAAGTCATAGTTTACAAACTTTCAAAAGTATGCTTGAAAATAAAAAAATTGAAACACCAAGCCTATATTCAATCTTCCACACCAGCAATTTCCATTAAGTCATGACTATTACTGGTACCTGCTTGCCATACTCAGTAGCATGTTTTTCGAAGGGGAAACCAAAAATCCAGAACTTGACGCTTGTCTCAATGCAGCTGTAGCAAATTTGGCATCATGAAGATATTGCAGATTATCTTCTTTTTTTCCTTTTCTGGATGGAAAAGAAACCTTGTTATGAGGTTGTGAGTCAACATGGCTGCCTCCAACTTCGGATGAAAATGGTAAGTTTTTTTGATCAATAGTGCTTTGTATCAATGTACCCATGATTATAAATATGTTTCACACAGTTGTCATTAGTAAGTCACATTACATGATCTGAGCAACAAAGCAAATATCAATCATAATATATCATTTAAAGGCAACACCTAAAAGTAAAAACTAATAATTGCCAAAAAAAAAAATGTTAGCTAAGTTATTCTTTTTTCTAAATAGGCTATGCGCCTCCAGCTGATTACAGCTTAAGTACCAGTATTGTCTGCGAATTTAAACCAATTCTGCAGGTAATACTTGATCATAATCTTTTTTTCATAAAGTATTAGTAACTCATTTGTTTAAGGCAAAGACTCATACTGCTATAATAAGTTTTTCAAGTTTCACTGTTTCCACATTATCAATTTTTGGTACCGGTACTTGTATGTTATAAAAATATTTACTGGATAAAGAGCTACTGTACTGGTAGCCTAGTTTGTGTCATAAAGACACCTTTTCATAAATATACTTCTATTGTAAATTAGGTATGAGTAGCACAGTAGCACGTCCACTATCAACAACAAAAAAAATACTGGTAAAGGTAAGCCTAGGCAGATTAAATTAGGGTTTTTTCTAAACTCTGGATGAAAGAAAAGAATTATTAGGATATGGCCAACCATACTTTTTTTGTCTTTTTTGTTTGACCGTAGGCATACTTGGCTTTAAAGATTTCTTCATTCTAACTGTTAACGATGTGTAGAAAGAATCAATGACCAGTTAAAAACGTTACATGCATGGATTAAGCTGTTAAGCTACTGGTCAAGGTCAAGATAGTGAAGACACACGTTTCAAAAAAGCTTTGAGATAATTGTACAGGTAACCTTCAACTACTTGCTGTTCAACCAAGAACTTGCACAGACTTGAAACTCGATTATCTATAAGTGAACAGACTATTCTGGAGGAACCACTCCGACAAACCGGGTGGATGTGGATCTGGTGGATGGCAAAACTTGACTGCTAAGCAATTTCTTAAGGCTAGCTTAATGCAACAGCTGAAAGGCGTTAAACTCAGTTCTTTAGATGCAATGTGATGAATCAGTCTATGCAGTAACAGATGCAAGGCATTGTCTTAGTTAGCTGTTGGTCATAGGCTTTTTTGCTTTCCTTCTTGGGCGATTTTGCAAAATGCAGACAACTTTCATTGAGCTGTTCCAACGTTACACTTGGCTAAAATTATTTTACTAATGCTGTGTGGTTACTACGCGACGTCCTCGAGAGACCTCGTGTGGCATGCCTGGATCCGTTTTGTAACTACGGCAGATCCGAGGGAAATTAAATCAACGTCAATGACTTACAAACAGCACTAAAAACGCATTTTCTGTGGATAAAAATTTGCAAAAATGATGTTAGTATCCAGTTTTATTTTGTATGGCCGAAGCTCTAATTTTTGAGGGTTATTTTGATAACATAGCATAATTAAAATCCGAGTTTTAAAAAATCGGGAGTGGAGTATCACTCACCATGCAAGCGCATACTTGGCATGACTTTTTCGTTACAGTCCTACCATGTCACTCAGCCCTACCCAGAGATGTACACAAATCAGAGTACCGGAGTCGACTCCGGCAGGAATTTCAATGTTTCAGCCGGAGTCGAAGTAATAAGTTTCCAATTGTTGCAGGAGCAGGATCCGCAGTGAAAACTTACCGCATTCTTGTGATATTTGTTTAAAATTTGCCATAATTTGGTTCTGAAAATTTGCTTGTTTTGTGCAGTTTGATTCTACCTACATATCGGAATTGATAGATAATTACAGCCCATATTTTGCATCTTGTAGAGCAGCCACAGTACACTTAAAAACAAAACAAGTTTAGTAAAACAAGTTCTTCTGATGTTAGCAGCATAATGCAATCACTTGGCAAATAAACTGATAAAGTGAATGGCAAATAAATTGATAAAGGTTGGAGCTTTTGTCTCCGATCTGAATAAGTGGATGAACTGTAATCATCTTAAGTTTAATCAGTCGAAAACCAATTTCATTGAGTTTTCCTCATCTCGTAGTGTAGATAATTGTATTATTTCAAGAATTACTTTAATTGCTTGCACCAGTGATGTGTTGGTTCCGTCAACAACTGTAAATGCGGGTATTACCAGACGATAGACCACACGCGGCAGGCCTAATCTAACCGACTAATGATGACTGTATATGGTTTGGGTAAAGGGTACTGGTACTAGGGGTAGTCAGCTAAGCGATGTGGAATTATTTGTGTACCGCAGTTTAGTGTTTTAACAGTTTAATGCAGTCTACAAACAGACAAAGCAGTCTTGCAGTAAGCCTTTGTGGATTGCAGATAGGCTGACTCAGTCCAGCAGCTACTGAACCAGCATTTTTTTGCTGTACATAAGCCAAAAGTTCTAAATTCAAGTTTTGCACAAGCCACAAGTTTGCCAGAAATTTTGAAACTTACTGGGTAATTGCGGTAGAACTAAACACCGTATGGGACCGTATGGGACCGTATGGGCACCGTATGGGACCGCATGGGACCGCATGGAACCGTATGGGCTCCGTATGGGCACTTATGGAACCGTATGGGCCCTTATGGGACCGTATGAGCACTTATGAAACCGTATGGGCACTTATGGGACCGTATGGGCACCGTATGGGACCGTGTGAGCTCTTATGGGACTGTATGGGCACCGTATGGGCTCTTATTGAACCGTATGGGCACTTATGAAACCGTATGGGTTAGGGTTAGGGTTTGGGTTTGGGTTTGGGTTAGGGTTAGGGTTAGGGTTTGGGTTAGGGTTAGGATTAGGGTTAGGGTTAGGGTGCCCATACGGTCATACTGTCCCATACGGTCCCATACGGTCCCATACAGTTCCATACGGTGTTTAGTTCGACATTCCCATAAGTGCCCATACGGTTCAATAAGAGCCCATACGGTGCCCATACGGTCCCATAAGTGCCCGTACGGTCTCATACGGTTCCATACGTTCCCCAAAGAGCCCACACGGTCCCATACGGGGGTGCTACTAAATAGTACATGTCCGCGATGTCCACGATGTCCGCGATGTCCACGATGTCCGCGATGTCAACGATGTCCGCGATGTCAACGATGTCCGCGATGTCAACGATGTCCGCGATGTCCCAAATTGCGATGTCAACGATGTCCACGATGTCCACGATGTCCACGATGTCAACGATGTCCGCGATGTCCGCGATGTCCCAAATTGCGATGTCCGCGATGTCCGCGATGTCCCAAATTGCGATGTCAACGATGTCCCATGTTGCGATCGATTGCCATTTGGGACATCGCGGACATCACAATTTCGCAGATCGTTGACATTGCGGACATCGTTGACATCGCGGACATCGTTGACATCGCGGACATCGCAATTTGGGACATCGCGGGCATCGTGGACATCGCGGACATCGTTGACATCGCGGACATCGCGGACATCGTGGACATCGCGGACATCGTTGACATCGTTGGCATCGTGGACATCGCGGACATCGTGGACATCGCAATTTGGGACATCGCGGACATCGTGGACATCGCGGACATCGTGGACATCGCGGACATGTACTATTTAGTAACACCGCCCATACGGTGCCCATACGGTCCCATACGGTGTTTAGTGCGACCCGGGTAATTGTATAAAATTTTTTGTTGCTGCTAGAGTTACGGTAAATTGCTTTGTTTGTATAACCAATAGTTTTTGAAATGACCATGTTTTGCTAATGATTGGAAAAGTAATTGCCAGTATTTTGTTGGTTTGATTTTTATGTACTGAACCATCATCAAGTGACATGGCTGAGTGGAATTGGTGTTGGGCTTTGAAACCAAACATCATGGGTTCAAATCACGACTTGGTCGACCACATTTCACACATGATTGAGTGGCTGTTGACTTGAAGAGCGCAAGCTCATATAATACCTAGTCTTCCTCGTTGATCTGTTCTTTCAAGTTCAGTTTTTATTGTAACTCCTTAGTTATTATTATTTTTATTATATACCTCACTATTTTGAAGTAATTGGGTTAGCGCAGAATTTTGACTTTTCCTAAACAGACACTTTTGCGTGAAAACAGGAGTCGAACAGGAGCAGGAGTACCCGGTATATATTTATTTATTTTTTTTTATTTAGTTGCATATTTATCCTCCTATCACGAGAAAGCGATCAATGCGCTGTACGAGCTCGCTTAGGAGTTGCCGGCCATCTGTCTACCACACCAAGATGGGGGAATCCCGCTAAGTGCCTTTCCCAACGGCACAACAAGTAAACTTGCCGGCTTGTTCTCCACACTGTCCCTTTAATGCTGAGCGTCAAGCAGGAAAGCTGTGAATACCAACTTTAAAGTCATTGGTTTGACCCGAGTCTACAGCTCAAGAGACAGACGCTCCATACCACTCGGCCATCTGAGCTGTTCAAAATATAAAGTAATCATTGACCAGGAGCAGGATCAGAAGTCTGGTTGGTCAAAACAGGAGCAGGAGTCCAAAAAAAGCGACTCCGCACACCTCTGAGCCCTACCCTATGGTTAGACTAAAGGTAGACTAGTTTATGTGTTTCTGGCGAGGTGTAGAAGTTAAAATGATAAAGGATCTGCTCTAGCAGCCTAGCACAAAAGATGAGTTTAAACTGGGAAAATTGTGGCTTAAATTCCCACATACTGAATGTGATCAATGGATTTGGATTTCAGCAGATGACACCAGTTCAGGTAAATAGCCTCAAAGCCTATCGTACTTACTGAAAATATTTGCCATCAAGTTTAATCAAATCGACTTTAAAAATAGCCATGTGCATGCGTTATTGAAATATATATAATACTATGCATAGGTTTATGTGCACTGACAAAGTGAGTTGTAGCTTGTACTGTGTAGGTTGCTCTCTTGGCTTGCAGTTTGCAAAAGTTTTTAGTCTATCTGTCTATTCAGAATATATCATTATGTATGATGCTCAGTGCATTTTGTCTTGATCATTTTATTTTGGTTTTCCTAGGGATATGTCATTGTGTGCTATAAATGAAAAGGTTGGAGCTTTTGTCTCCAATCTGAATAAGTGGATGAACTGTAATCATCTTAAGTTTAATCAGTCGAAAACCAATTTCATTGAGTTTTCCTCATCTTGTAGTGTAGATAATTGTATTATTTCAAGAATTACTTTAATTGCTTGTACCAGTGATGTGTTGGTTCCGTCAACAACTGTAAAGAATTTGGAAGTTATATTTGATGGTAATCTGCTTTTTGACAAGCATGTTAATAAAATAGTATCTGTTTGCTATAATAATATTAGAAATCTTGGAAGAATTGGTTCAAAGCTCTCTATACCTCTGAAAACGCAGCTAGTGCACTCAATGATTTTGTCCCACCTAGATTATTGTAATGCAATTTTGTACAATTTACCTGCATTTCTTGTGCGGAAACTTACTAAGGTGCTTCATGCTGCTGTACGTTTTATTTTTAACATGCGTGTATCAAGAAATCGATGTCATATGTTGCCATATTTAAAGAAATTACATTTTTTGCCCATTAAGCATTGAATTAATTTCAAAATTATATGCTAACATTTAGGTGCTTGCATGGATCTTCACCACAGTACCTTCGAGATTTAGTTTCTAGAAAATTACCATCGGATAAATACAATCTTAGAGATAGTGAAGATGTGTTCTTGCTTGAAAATATGTGTGTCGAAAAGTCAAGTCAGAATGTATGTTTTTATATTCATATTTTCAAGTTTGGAATGCATTACCACTTTGCATTAGAGAAATTGATAATTTACAAACTTTTAAGTGCAAATTGAAGTGTCATTATTTTGAATTGTTTTTTTTTTGATGTACCGGATATTTAATGTGTGTGTCTTTTTTTTTTTTTTTCTCCTGTGATATTGGTAATTGTTACTGTGATATCTGTAATGACTGAGTTGTGCTTTGTGTAGGCCTAGCCTATGATGTGTCCCTTAGGCAGATTATTGACAACAAGGTTGACTCTCATCTTAAGGGACTAATAAATCATTATTATTATTATTATTTAATTTGCATGTTTGCAAGTGCAAATTGAAGTGTCATGTTGAATCAGCTTTTTATGATGTATCGGATGTTTAAGGTGTGTGTTTTTTCTCCTGTGATATTGATAATTGTTACTGTGACATCTGTAATAACTTGGTTGTGTACTGTGTAGGCCTAGCCTATGATGTGTCCCTTAGTGAGATGATTGACAGCAAGGTTGACTCTCATCTTGAGGGACTAATAAATCCTTATTATTATTATTTGTGTAGTCTGTGGCTGTGGACTATTCCAGTGTTCCTCAGATTTTCTGGAGCTTGTTTGAATTAAGCCACATTTAATAACAGGCGGATGTATCACGAGCACAAAGACCGCTTGGGGCACTAGTAAGTTATTAATAGGGGTTAGGGCCAAATTCCGAACCACGGCTTAATTCAAACAAGCCCTGATTTTCCATGCACCCAATACTGGTATAGGCAATTTTTGCAAGGTGTTAGTCTAGCCCATTCATCTGTTTATTGGTGCTTTCAACTAGACCAGGGGTCGGCAAACTTTTTGTACTACTGGGCCAAATCTTCTCATATCTGGTAGCGTGCGGGTCGCAATACTTTCTGCCTATAAATGCAATACATATCACCATAATGAGACGTGTGTCGGTTTGTTGTTTGTTATCAAACACATATTAAAACACAGTACATTGATTTATTTACTTATCATCAGTGTGAAGGATGATGTTGTTTCTGTGTGATCGCCAAAGCATTAAACTCAACTGGCAACTTTGTGGATGATATCTGCAGTACGTTGTTCAAATGACGATCTGACAAGCGATTACGAAGTTTATTCTTAGTGTAATTCATTTTTGAAAAAAGTTGCTCACACCAATATGTGCTTTCAAACATGCACATTACACGTCTTGCATTGTCATGCAGATGAGGATAGGTGGATTTCGGGACATATTCTTTATAAAAGTTGGCAATTGGAACTGAATCAAATTTGGCCTTTAACATATCGGATGATTGCGCTTTCCCTTAGACTACTTACTACAAAATAAACGCTATATTGCAGACATTGTTACGACATAAATTCGTGTGCAGATAATAATTAATTCATTTTAACTTATGCCAATGAGACGACATAGAGTCATTTATGATTTTATAAGACTTGCAGATGTCCTTCTGACGTACCTAAATTAACAGTTACTGGCATGAACGCAAACTTGTATCGTAATTAGATTATTAGCAATTTTTCTTTTTATGCATTTAAAGTGAGATCATTCGAGGGCCACAATAAATTTGTTCGCGGGCCGCAGTTTGCCGATCCCTGAACTAGACTAAGCTCTAATTTAAAAATAAACACTATTACGCATGCAGACCATAGACTATAATGACTCATAGCAATCAGTGTGGCTGCAGATTTCATTCATATTTTGATCATTTTAACAGTTAAAGGCGCAAAATTGTGTTTCAAGTAGGAATGTCCATTTCAGAATGTCGAATCCTGTGGAATTATGGAACAATCTGCCAGAAAATGTTGTCACCTCGTCATCACTGTATGCCTTGAAAAAACGGCTGAGGAATTTTAATTTGGGTACTATTGCAGCTTTTCACATCTAACTTTACTTGATATACTTGCTTTCTTTCTGTGCCTTACTTGCTTTTATTATTTGTGTGCATATCCTGTGCTCAATTTGTAATAACAACTAACATATTATAATGTATGGAGGTCAACGTTTGAACTTTGACATCTAGCATGTACAGTATATATAATAGGTACCTGTTACACTTTTATTAGTACCGTGTTCTTGCTTGCTTTATTCATATATGTATTTGTTTTTGCTATTTGCTTGCTTTATATATGTATTTATTTAACGTTTCTCTTCCTCACTTGTCAGTGTGCCTGGGTGTTGCTGCCAGTGTTCCCTCTAGGATTTTGACTAGTACGAATTTGCCCAAATGATAAATTCATTGAAATTTTTGCCCAAAGATTTCACTACTTTGAGGACCCCTTTTACAAAGTTTTTGCATTAAATTTGCTTTTTCAAGATACACGCTACAGTCTTGCATTAAAATATTCAAGTTTTTTGTTTTAGTTTTTCAGTTTTGCATTTTATAATATTAATTTTTGGTTCAAAATCAGTAAAATTTGCCGAAAAATTTTGCATTTTTCTCAAATTTCTTGCTCTAGAGGGAACGCTGGAACTTGCTGCCTAGCACCATTGTGCAGTATTTTAATAATAATAATACGAGTTACAACATCGTCACAGCCCATCGTTAAGCAATGCTATCGACTAAAAGTGGAACCGGTTCCGTTTTTAGGATTCAGTTTAATTGTGAAGAAAAATTGCACGTGATAAATCTTTTCAGACGTTGCGCATAAACTCAATTACGCGTTCGGCCTCTTGTGTGTATGATCATGTGGTGTTCATCGGAGGGTCTGAAAAATTTGTGGGAGGCCATGAGTGCAGTATGCACCACTTGAATATACAGTATACTGGAGCCATATTTTTTCATGTGTTTCTAAAGTTTATGAGGTGCATGCTAGCTGTTAGCTCCATGACTACGCCACTGCGTGTGTATGCTTCGAATGTACAGTGCCATAATCCTTGTGCTGGCTGTAAATGCATTAAAAATAAAACAAATGGTTGATTTTTTTTGTTTTGCAGTAGTCGAGCAGTTGCGTGCTGAACCGACCTCAAAATAGTACTTTTAAGGCCATTTTTCAGATTTAGGATTCGGTTAAGGATTCGAAAAAAAAATTATTGGGAACTATGCTAGATCTAGAATACGTTATTATTCTGAAATGGACATCCCTAATTTCAAGACTACTCTGGATTTAAGCTGCTGGTGTAGTACACATTATAAAAGTGTGTTTTGAAAAGCTTTTATATCTAGAGTAGACTAGCGGAGTAGTCTGATTGAAAATACTGCTCTATTATGGTATCAGGGTATTAGACTAATTAACTTACGAAAAAATTTATTTAGTTTAGCAGAAACTTTTGGATGAGCTTTTTTTCATTGATTCGTTAAAAATTGTGTGATTTTTATATATTTCAGGTGGCAACCATTCCAGTGTTCAAGAAAAATAAAGATGTTTGTGTGGAAGCAATTACTGGAAGTGGAAAAACTCTTGCGTTTATTGTTCCTTTGCTGGAAATTCTTTTGGATAAAGGATTAAAATTGAAACACCAGCAAGTAACTTACTTTGATTAACAATATGCATTAATCAGTTTGTTGCAGAATTGAAATAAAATCGAGGCTTTTTCAGGGGTGTATTCTCCAGCGGTTCAAGGTGTTCAGCACACACCCTGCAAAGTCACAGGCAAAGTGTTTGGATTTTTTCATCTTTAGTCTTTGTAGTATCAGCACAGTCGGTGTTCTTTTTTTTTTCGGTGAACGACAAATTATGCTTGTTTTCAATACCGACCAATTACGTATCATTCTCTCTCACGATAGGTTCACAGAATATCGTTGAACACAAGCGAGTCAGACCTTTTCCATTGTATTCTAAATCGTATTATATGGCGGACAGTGGCTTTTTCTCTTTCCATGCGATTCAAATGCAAGAAGTGTCCTATTTTAAACTTGAACCCAGATGCATCGTCACTATGCATGTCCAATCAAACGAGTTGCGCCATGGTTGTAGCAATATGTAGCAATGATGTTTTTGGTAATCGCTAATCATTTTCGTAAGTTTGGCAGTTGATATACTGGCATTTTAAAGTTGTAGGTCAAATTTATTTAGTCGAATGGACTTTAATGTTGACAGTATAATTAAGAAGCCATTTTCTTGCAGAAATTATACTGAAAAATTGGAAACAGTACCGTAGTTGTAATTGTATGAATCTGGTTGTCGATAGTCGCTTGCCATATTAGGTTTGGCGATCGATGTATACATTTTAAAGTTGTAGTCAAATTTGTTGAGAGGAGTGGAATTAAGTGTTGACGATGTACTGTAATTAAAATGTCATTTTCTGGTAGAAATTATGATGGAAAATTAAAAATAGTATTACCAGCCAGTTAGAAGGTCCACAACCTTGTGCTAGAAGATTTGCCTTGTCAGTACCGTAATTGTTGCTTTTGTACTTGCGACTTTCGACTCTTCTAAATTTTTACTTAAGGCTGCCGTGTGTATTTTTTTAGAGTAGAGTTGCACAATGCTTGTTATTTATATTTCGAAGTTCGTAGGCTGTGACCGTCACGTTGATTCATTAGTAGCTATATATTATACCTATTTTTTTTAACTGGCGTCTCAAGATGATGTGCCTAAAATGCAAATTAGGATGATTGAAAATGCGTCACTGTAGACGTTGGATCGCAATGACATTTCGAGCTCTTTCACACATTTGTTCAATACATCCCGGCAGGCGGCAGCATAATTATATCGGAGTGGAGCACACCTTCAAATAATGCTCACTGTGCGCCACTGGCTTTTTAATTGATCATTCTAAGTGATACTGTATGTATTATGAACTCATTTTCGATTCAGAAAGTGTTATGTTAAGTTTTTTGGTAATATTTTACGTTATGTTTTTTACAATATTTGTTATGAATTGGGGTTCAAGCTAACTTGCACTTTCTTGGACACTAAGGTTCGTCATCCATGTGTGTCTTGTGAGTTTTGCTGGTTACATGTCTCAAAATTTAGTTTTTACATTTGAAGTTAGCTACATGGTGGTTAACTAAAAAGTTATTAAGTCTTGGTGCATTACGCATGCTACACAATGTACACATTAATCCTTCTGTTGGTATCGTACTCATTTTTAGCTAGGTACTTCTGTAATTTTGGGTATTATAGCTTAGTAGAGATCTCTTTTTTTTTAGGTTGGATGCTTTATCATTAGCCCTACTAGGGAACTTGCCACACAAATTTATGAAGTTTTGCAGTCATTTCTTCACCCTCAACATTGTCCATTTACAACTGCACTTCTGATAGGAGGGCGTGGTGACATTGGAAAAGATATTGAAAGTTTAGAAAATGGTATAATAGCATTGATAATAAATTTTTTGTTATGTTTGGTACATCAAAAAATTTTAGAAATCATTTTAGAGTCAATTTTATCTCTTAGAGGGTTATTCGTAATTATAATTCAAAATCAAAATATTAAGTTTTCATTATGCTAACAGTATTAGAAATCAAAATATTAGAAAAATGTGTCAATGAGTTGCGCCTGGCGGGACCATCTCCACAGCTTCACGCCTGGGCATCACAGCTCGGAAGAAATGTCGCCGTGGCTACGAGCTGCTGGCGCCACTATGTTCGATTTGACCAGGCCAGGAATCAAACCCCTGATCTCCCACCCCGATAGCGGTGCGCGTAACAACTGGGCTAACCGGTCGGTTTATAATTCAAAATTGCAGTTGAAAATTTTGTTTGACATAATGCCATAACAAAATTAGTGAAGTAATTTGTTATTGGTATGATAGGATCAAGCAACAACACGCGGTTATGGGTAGGTTATAAAAATCTCTCATCTTAAGTTACAATTGTTTCATGCTATGTAAAAAATTTTGTGTGGTAAAGCTGTTAAAGCTATTCTTTGATGATGTTTGGTATCAGCCATTGTCTTGATTATGCTATAATTTCTTAGTAGCAAGTGTCTGCTATGAGGGCTGCCAATGGCCATACTGGTACGTGTTACCCCTATGCTGTATTATTCTTTTGTAGCATTTATGAACGAGGGTGTAATTGTGGCGGCAAATGTTGTCGATTACTTTTTGAGATATGTTTCATAGTAACTGTCATTAGCTGTTCTTGTTTCTTACTTGATTTGTATCTGTCTATGTAGGAGCAAACATTGTAGTTGGAACACCTGGGCGCATCAACGCATGTTTTTTGCAATCTTCCACTTTAAATGTTGCTGTTCGAACACTAGAGGTTCTAGTCCTGGATGAAGCTGATCGTTTGCTTGATCTTGGATTTCATAAAACATTAGTATCAATATTAAGGTGCATACTTGTAATTATGATTACTTTGAGTCATATCCAATAACCTAATTTTCACTTGTTGCTGGCATAGGTTATTTGTTTTCATGCAGTTTTACATTACGACAATATAATGAATCGATTGTAAAATAGTGACTTCTTTTTAACAACACGGTTTGGTTTAAAGGTACGTCTTAATTTGAAAATTCGTACTAGTATGGTATCCTACAATATTTTTATTTGAGTAGAGTAAACTTAAAATAGATTTCATTGCTTGTAGCGTGAATACGATTGATTAACCAATGATAATTTTTTGTGCTTTTGTTGCTAAAAGTTGTAAGGTTACGAAGACGAGTTGTTTACTTAGTGCTATACAAGTTCATACTGCTGTCCAATTCTAATTCGTCTTTGTAGCTATTTACCTAAGCAGAGGCGGACGGGACTTTTCAGCGCAACACAAACTCATGAAGTTGATCAGCTTATTAAAGCTGGTCTGAGAAATCCTGTCAAAATTTCTGTGGCCGAAGTGAGTTGATTGTATGAAAAATTGAATTTTTTCTATACGTGCGGTATTACGCCGAAGCGTGTAACGAGTGGCGGGGCCAATCTTCGCGGCTTAGCGCCTGAGCAACACAGGTTCAAAAGAAACGTCGCAACGGTGGCGAGCCATTGGCGACTCTGTGCCGATTTGAACAGCCCTAGAATCAAACATCAGACCTACCGTACCGATAGCGTGCGCTTAACAACTGAGCTAACCGACCAGTTTAAGTTGATTATTTTGTTATTTAATACATCATCATTCATTAGATTTTTTGGATTGGAAAGAAACAAGAGCTTTTTTTGTATGCGAGTTTTAATGCACACATGTAACTTGGTGACGATAATAACAACTATTTCAGCTGTTTGAATTTGTTTCATCAATAGTCCTTTTCCCGCGTTCTTGCGACAAAAGAACAAGCGTTTATGAAAATACTCTCTTCTGATTGCGTGAAGAAAGCAACGGGCGATAATGCAAACACGTTTATTTGCTCTTAATGTAGATGCTTAAGCTACATAGCTTTATTTTTAAATGAAAATCTATTTGCAAGGGCTACTGCTTAACTCAAACCACTCTGGTCTTTTCGCGGTTGCCCGTTGCCGATTTTGTGGTTGTGTTATGCCATTAAGTTTGATTAACTGCTAATGAGAAGCAGAATAAAATGTATTTTCGGTGCATAATGCTTAAAACTTCTTAATAGTTACAGTAGAAAACATGCAATCAGAATATTATTCTGGTTGCATGTTGTCTACGGGAACTGTTTAAAAAAAGAATCAAATCTTCATTGTACTCGCGGTATTAAGCCAAAGCGTGTAACGAGTAGCGGAGCCTATCTCTGTAGCTTAGCGCCTGGGCTACACAGCTCCGAAGAAACGTCGCAGTGTTGGCGAGCCGTTGGCGCCACTGTGCCGATATGACCGACCTGGGAATCGAACACCTGACCTCTCGCACCGATAGCGTGTGCGCTTAACAACTGAGCTAACGGCCGGTTACTCAAACTGTTTTTTGTTCCATGTTCAGTTCTGACATTGATATACTGTAATGTTGTTTACGCAGAAAACTGAAACTTTTGCGGCCGCATATAAAACCAATAAAGTCAAAACTCCATCCACCCTTTCAAATCAGTATATTGTGTGTGAAGCGAAACAAAAGTTTAATAATTTGGTCGATGTTGTAATGGCGAGACAAAAGGAAAAAATATTGATATTTTTTGCTACGTGCGCTTGTGTGGAATATTTTGGTAAAGCATTAAAAGGTAAGTGAAACAATGACAGGACTTTGCGGTACCGTGCTTGGTATGTAATGCAGATCCTTTGTAATAGGTTTAGAACAGAGCTGGAATCGATGTAACATAATTTGCTCCTATTTCTGTTTACTGCTAGCTGGAAAACCGCTCACTTCGTTGTCTCTTTCAATCACTATTGAATTTTCTATAATTTAAAACATTTCCCAGATTAATAACCGGTGAAAAAATTCGTTTGTTTGGTAGAATAGTTTTTTATTTCTTCTGGGGTATCATGCTTAAGTTTGTGTCGAATGTAAATGCTGAAATTTTCTTCCTTTATTGTTGTGTCTTGAGATGTGCGCGCTTAAGTAGAGACACTAGAAAATTTATAAAGCCGACAGAACAAATTTGCAGAGCAGAAACGAGTAAACATCATTGGTGCTTAAAAAAAAAACGTTTTTTTAGTAACCTCAGTGAACATTTTTGTTATACTGTAATGCTTCTGCAACATAATTTTTCCAGAATTTCTCGGTAAGAAAGTTAACATGTTATTGATTCATGGCAAAATGCGCAAGAAAAGATTGTCCGTTTTCAACGAGTTTCGCAAAATGGGCAGGTTGGTTATATCGTAGCGTAACTACCGGTGTATTGTGTTTTAGGTTTGATGTGATAATATTGTGCTACTGCTGCAATATTAACTGAGCAATTGTATTATCACTCTTTAGTCTGTGATTTTACAGGTTAAATCTTGTAAATAGTTTCAAGTTCAAATACAAAAGCTTAAGTAAGCCCATTACTGCTGTTGTTAAATTTTGGCAGTGCAGATGCGTTTCTTCACATAACGCGATTCGAGACTTCAGTTCCGCAGAAAACTACCTAACTTCATTCGCCGATATTGACTGCGCCCAGCGCCAACGCAATCTGTTTTGTTAACCATCCCAGTAGCCGGGCTCATGTATTTACCACGTTTGCGCGAGATTGTAAGTCGTATTTATGTTTGTGCAAATTTGCGCGAAGTTGAAGTGGTTGCGGTATGACAGGAAATAGACTTTCTTATTGCGACTTGCTCTTGTATATTTAGAGTGAGCATCAGTTTATTTGCTTTTTAATGCCAAATTTTGCAGTGGAATTTTGGCCTGCACTGACGTCATGGCTCGTGGTATTGACATCCCGGATGTAGACTGGGTCCTTCAGTATGATCCACCCAGTAACGCAAGGTAGGCGAATACCAGGTGTATTGTACAATGTCAAAGCTGCCTTTGCTAAGCAAAAATAAACCCATGAATGTTGCAGCGCATTTGTTCATCGCTGCGGTCGGACAGCTCGTGTTGGAAAAAAAGGAAACGCGTTATTATTTCTTCTCGAAAACGAGTCCGCTTACGTCGATTTTATTGAAATCAATCAAAAAGCTCCCATGATTGTAAGTATATGTTCTATTCCTTTTTTTCGCTAGAAAGTGGACTGCGCTTTCGGTCGGTTAAGTTTGCCTACTGTCTCACGCTACATTGTACCCTTTTTTCGATCCTTAGGTTTGGTCATGGGCAGTTAATCATCTCACCAATTAATGGTTGTGCTACAATTTGGCTGTTGTTGCTCTGTTTGCAGTCGCATTGCAATCTTCATATTTTATTGCTGAGTTTAGAATTCTTAGATGAAAACGTTTATAATTTTATTATGATACTTGATTGAGGTTTGGGGGACAGATGAGCCGTCGTACTCCGTAGAAACTGATTTTAAAATTGCTTTGCAGGAATATGAAGTATTAAGAGATCAAACAAATGCCACTGATTGGCTCGAAAAATTGCGTCTCCTGGCGGCAACTGACAGAGCAACGTTCGAGAAAGGCACTCAAGCTTATGTATCGTTCGTACAGTCGTATTCTAAACACGAATGTAACCTTATTTTTCGATTAAAAGGCAAGTGAGTTCTGTCGAACGTCAACTTTACTGCTTTTGGTCTAATATTTGTCACAATATTTATAGATTTAAATTTTGGTGAACTTGCAACTGGATTTGCTTTGTTAAAATTACCAAGAATGCCCGAATTGCGAAATAGAAAAATAACAGATTTTGAAGCCAGCGACATCGATGTATCGTCAATACCATACAAGTAAGTAGGTTGATGATCACATTTCGCGCATTTCATATTTTCCGACAAACGAAACAGGTTACCTTCATGCTCTCGGGAAGTTCATATTGTATTTTCGCTTAATGTTTTTGGAGAACCATTACTAGTGCTCTGAAAAACTGCTTTCTGTTAAAGTCCGTAAGAGGTCGAAAATAGTTTTTGAGTGTCAATCTTTCAATACATAAAGCCCGACTGTTTTGGCGTTGAGATCTTACCCGAACAATAAACTCTAACTCTAAACAATATCCAAACTCAAAAACGCTCTGTTACCCCAAAAAGTACTGTCTACGACATTGCATTGTATTATGCAGATTAACTTTCCTTTTTAAAATAGAAATAAAGTTCGTGAAAAACAACGTCAAATCGCTTTAAAACAAGAAGCAAATGGTGAAAGCAAACCAAAATATGTTCCAAAAAAATTCAAAGCCTGGACAGAAACCAAAAAAAGAAAAGAAGAGAAAAAAGAAAGAAAAGAAAAACGCAGATTACGAAAAGAAAAGCTGGTAAGTCATTGCATAGGTATTAAGTACTATCAACGGATCCTTCAATTTTTCCAGCCCTAAAATTTACGTATTGTATTTAATGTCCCAACCAACAGGCCAGCAATCCAGCATGCTTCTAAGTGGGAATGTCCATTTCAGAATATCGAATCCTACGCAACCGGTTCCTATTTTGAACCGGTTCCGTTTTTAGGATTCGGTTTATTAGTGAAGAAAAACTGCGCGTGATAAATCTTTTTAGACGTTGTGCCTAACGCAAGTGCGTGCTCGGCCTTGAGTGCGTGTGATCATGCGGTGTTCGTCGGAGGCCGTAAAACATCGGTGGGAGGCCATGAGTGTAGTATGCACCGCTTGTGGGAGCCGTATTTTTTCATGTGTTTCTAAAATTTAAGAGAGACATGCCCGCGGTTAGCTCCATGACTTCGCCACTGCGTGTACTGTAATATATGCTTCAAATTTGTGGTGTTGTAATCCTTATGCTGACTATAAATTTATAAAAATGAAGCAAATGGTTGGTTTTTTTTGTTTTGCAGTAGTCGAGCGGTTGCGTGCTAAATTGATATCAAGATATAACTTTGGTAGAGAGGAGATCTTCAATATCCAAATGGTAGCAACAGCTAATAATCAAAGAACATTTAACATTATTTATTTACATACAAAATAAACCTGCAAAAAATATAATAAGCTGAACGTTTTCGGACAATTTGACTGTCCTTCATCAGAGCATGATTAAAATGGAAAAGTGAACAGGGCGAGCTAATATAAGCGGAAAACAAAAACAGCAGGGGTTATGTCTAGGGCGATTTTTTTGTAACCTAAAAAACTTAAAAGTGTAACTTTATTTTTGTAAAAAAGTAACCAAAAAGTAACTTTATTAACCCTATTTTGGGCGGGAGGGGGGCAAATTTGCCCCCCCTGTCGGTTTTTTCTAAATTCTTGTAAAACGGCTTAACTTTTCTACTTGGTATTCACTGACTTTAAGGTTTATTTATATCTACACCATCTCTGTAAATTTCAAGGTGATAGAACAAGGGTAAGGGGTTCAAATCTCGACTTTGTCAAAGGTACCTAAGAAAAAAAATCGAAGTCAGCGAATTAGGTACCACAAACATAAAAAAAATGTAAGCGCTATATTACAAATAAATAACGTAGAAGGTCGGTTTCTCCCCACTACGTCAATAAGCATTGAATTAGGTCAGTAAGCGTTTGACTTGGTCAAAAACTTGTTAGAAACTTAGAATGTCAACAAGAATTTAGATTAGGTCAAAAACTTATAGAATGGTCAGGCGCTAAAATATTTTCGACATGTCAAAGAATATCAGGCCAGCTAAGCATTATTTGGCAGTGCTAAAAACCGTTTCAGGAAATTACTCGTTCTAATCTAACTTATTTTGTTGTTCAAGTTGCCCAATACTGATATACATTTGCTTTTTAGTGGTAGTTCTAAAACTGAAAATGGCTTCCGCTTCAAAGCGGCGTAGGACTACCATGAATTTGCAATAAAAACAGCGTTGTTTAGAGAAAAGGTGCAGATTAAGCAGTACGATGACGTCACGATTTGATGACGTCATCATAAAAATTATGAAGCCGTTTTGAAGTTATGGAAAAACCTTGACTGGATCATAACTTTGCAATATAAACAGCGTTTTTTAAAAAATGGTAAAAACCAAGTACTATGATGACGTCATGGTCACGGTGATGACGTCACCAATTTTTTTTTACCAAATTTCAAAAATTTTGGTGAGGAGCTATCAGTGTGCAAAAAATCAAGTCTCTAGCTCTTTCCAGTAACGAGTTAGATAGGGGGGGCAAATTTGCCCCCCTCCGCCCGAAATAGGTAGTACAAATACCCCGCCCAAGATAGGGTTAAACGAATAAAAGTAAAACGAAAATAGTTGCAGCCAAACATGAAAAAACGTGAAGAAGGCCCAGTTCTACCTCGTGCTTAAGTTATAGTGAACACACATGTAGTGTTTACATTTTGTGGTAGAAAGTTTCTGTCCTTTGCATATTCCAAAAATAGTGAATAATTGCAAGCTTAGTGGCTCTTACTTTCTAAAAACATAACAAAATATACCATCGTTCACCGCAATGGCCATAGACTTGGTCTATTTATCCTATTCTGCCACAGACTGACAGCTAACCATACAAGATCTGTCTTAGTTTATGTTGTATTCATTACCGATTATGAGCATGTTCACGAATGTAACTTATTACGTCACAAAACATTTAAGCATTACTGGAAGATGCAAAGAGGCTCTTAGTGGTGGTAGATTGTAAATTTATCTTTCTTGCATCAATCCAAGACAAAAAAATAGAAAAATTATGCCAAAAAGCACGAAAACCAAAATGTAACCTAAAAGGCAAAAAGTAACTTTTTGTAACCTTATAACTTTTTAAATACTGACCCTATTGCTGTGAAATTTTGGTTAAACGCTTTTTACGTTAGTTGGAGCTAGCAAAAAAAAAGTAACTTTTGTAACCAAAAGTCGCCCTAGTTATGACATAATCTAACGTTTCACAAAAGTAATGAAGTGTGAACGCTCAAATTGCAAGGGCATAAATGATCAAATTGTAAATAATGTAAATAAATAATGTTAAATGTTCTCCGATTATTAGCTGTTGCTACCATTAAGATATTAATATCAAAATAGTACTAACGGCCATTTTATAGATTTAGGATTCGAACAAATATATTCGGAATTATTCTAGAATACTTGATTATTCTGAAATGGCCATCCCTACTTCGAGGTTGGTTTTTACTTATAAACTAGTCACGAGGGTGCATCAGGGGCGTATGAAGTTTGGAGTTTTTATGCCTAAGCTGAAAGTTCTTTTGGTTTGAGGCAGATCAAAGATTTGTAAAGAAATCGTCTGCTGACTTCATCTCCCTTGCTTTTAAGGCTCAGAGAAAGAAAGAAATGCGTGAAAAAGAAGCGCAAGAGGAAGAAGATTTTGATGAACTAGAAAAAGATTACAAACAATTTCGAGCTCTGAAACGAAGAAAAGTTAGTTTTTTTTGTTTTGGGGGATCAATTTAGTCTACCTAAAATATACTTGCCGGGATGCTCATCATGATCATTTACGAACTGTTTTGCACTTATGTTAGTAGAACGTATACCATGACCAATGCGTTTTTTCCGTTTAACGTGCTTTGTTTGCCTGTTCTAAATAGGGCTTATTAAGAACGTATTTGAATAATTATTTGGCGGTACAGAACTTAATTGAAAAAAGCTGTTTTCGCGTTATGCTTCAAGAAATGCTCCGTCATAACTCAAAGCTACACAAAAGAGTTATGACAGAGCATTTCTTAAAACCTAATGCGAAAACACCTTTTTTCGAAGCTATTCTTGAAAACGCATTTATCTTTTATAAAGAATGTTGAAATTTTTGCCTACTTTAGTCTATTTTGTTGCATCGAATTCCTTAAACGCTGTGTTTTTTCACCTGATCATTTGATCTTACCAATTTGGTCATGTTTGTTGCAGATTACCAAGAAAGAATACAATGACGAAATAGCCAAAGAAGAAGCTGATATGTTTGGAGATGAATCAATTCAAACCTAAATTTAATTACGATTAAAATGGCCCAGCAAAAATGAAACGAATTCAAATAATGCAGAGACATTTAGATTAGAATACATTAACCATTATCATTCTGAATTTTGGAAAACTACGGTTGGTTTATAAAATAGGCATTTGTTGCTTTTAGTCCAAGCAGGCCTGCATAAAATTAGCATCATTGAAGTTCGCTTATTCTCACTCCAATCATGTGTTAACCTTTGTTTTCGTTTTATCAATAGGTCTAATTGTTGCTGCTATTCTGTTGACTTAGCGGTGCTTATCGTTTTTTGCTAGTTGCCATGATGAACATTGTTTTGAATTAAAATGTACGCGTTATTTATTTAGCCTACTTGTTGATACAGGCCCCTGTGTGGTGCGAGCCGAACCAAATAGCTTTTCAACTACTACTAGTGTTACGTGAATCGACTTCTCCGTAACTGAGAATTAAACCCAAATTTGTGTTTTATCGTAGCAAAATCCAATCGTTTCTTTTTCTCTAATTCTGCTCTTCGGCGACTCGCCAAATTGGTTTGCCAGTTGCATGAAGTTGGCGTGTAAAACGCTCGCTTTTGACTAGAGCTTGTAAAGCCTTGGAGTTACAAGTCTTTTGCTTTGTCAAGTGATTTCAAGATAAGAGCGTAGTTTAGAATTAATGCGAGTCTTCAACTGTAGAATTGAGCAAAATGTTAGTTACGTATTTGATATTTAATTAATCCTTGCTTGTAATATTTATTCTATTTGAATAAGCCGTATGTACAAGGAATTTAATCCTACTGACCTATCTTCTACTTACACTACTGTTACTATGCTTCGCTAGCTATTTACCTCACAAGTACTAGTGAAGCTGTGGTTAAAATTCACTTCGTGTTCTACTGTTCAAAAGAATCACGCACGGCCGAACGTGGTCGACCGTGCATCTTACAATTAGGTACCGAACGTAACGTTAAAACAAAACACAGCTTCACTAATCTGGTTTAATTGCATTCTTTTTGCTTATCTCCTTGCGAGATAACGCACGAGTTAATACCGTTTTTTAAGTGCTAATGCTTCTTAGTAGTTTTTGGTTGTTTCTGATTGCTCCATCGTGAACTTGAGTTAACTGGTGTGCAGTGCTGAACTTATTGCTCAGGACTACAGCGA
This sequence comes from Trididemnum miniatum, assembly GCA_964006365.1. Classification (NCBI taxonomy): domain Eukaryota; kingdom Metazoa; phylum Chordata; class Ascidiacea; order Aplousobranchia; family Didemnidae; genus Trididemnum; species Trididemnum miniatum. Next base: position 12,615,852 of record OZ023234.1, on the reverse strand, counting down.
AATTTCGAGGTTGAATTTTATTGTGGTTGCTGTGCAGACAGCATCATGCGTTGAAGCATTGAGAGTCGTTTATTCTACCAACATTACAGAGTTATGCTCTTGATTCTGAACGTGACACCCCCTTTTTTGTACCAGTAGCCTGTACCCAGTGATGAGATTGAAAATTTTTGTCAGCTGGTTCTGCTTCAACTAATGGTAAGCTACGAGCAGGAGCCAATCCTGGAGGGGAGTGCATCTCCCTCACCAGCCATTTTCAGCAATACTTTATTGTAAATACAATTTTTCCACAATTTCAAAAATCTTCGATAACAATGATTTGTACGTCTTAAGCACGCGTAAATGAAAAATGTGCTAGCAAACTGCATCATAAGAGTTGAGGACAAAAAAATATTAAACCAAATTTGCTTTTAAATTTGTTCACAAAGCACTAACATGGTCATTACAATATCTAAATTTTCGAAAAATTTCCGCGTGAGCACGCTCCCGGACCCCCCTAAACCTGTTTTTGTTCCTAAACTCTCAAATTAATTCTGCCGGAAACAAAACTACTCTTGAAAAAATATCGAAATTCGGTGCCCTCTCCTTGAAAAAATTTCTGAATACGCCCCAATCACGAAACATTTTCAGCGGGCTTATTTCCGTCTTTTTCCGTTTGTAAACGTCCAACGTTTTTGTGTTTAGTTAATTTTTAACCTAATTCAAAATTGCATCCCCCACCAAAATTTTTTTGACAATGTCTGGGGATCTGAGTGACTTCGAATAGGATTGATTGGGGTAAGAGGATAACTGAAATTTGAAACTGCTCAAAAGGTCGAGTGGATAAAGCCAATGTCGCCGCAGACTCAATCTCAGTTCGATTTTGAGTTGGGTCAAATCGATGAATTAGCCTTGACAGCTTTCCTGCTTGAGCTCAGCATGAAAAGGGAAGTGTAAAGACTGCAAGTCCACTTAGCTTGCGCGTTGTTGAAAAGACTGAAGCCGATGACTTCATAAAAACTCAAAAGGGCAGAATAACGGTATATTGCTACTCAACTCACTCAAGGTCCAACAGTTGTTTAAGGTCTTCTTGAAAGTGTAGTGGTAGTACAGCAGCAACAACTCTCACTCACTATTATAAACTATACTAGCAGCAGAACAGTGCTGTACCAACTATTCAACAACGACTTAAACAGACTGTTATGCACCTTATTCAAATAGAAAAACAGGTTAAAACTCACTCTCTAGGCAGCGTTTGCTCTGAGGGAATACAACAAGTTGCCGTGACCGACGATAGCTAAAAGCTGGGCCAAAAACTCTCAGAGAAAACGTGCAAACCCAACTCTCAGCTCAGACAAAGTAAACAATCTACTAAGCTGGTACTAAAACAATAACAAACTAGCAACTACTCGATCATCAGCAGCTGAGCTCCCTACAGTTACATAACCAATCATATATATCAGCAGTTCAGCAGAATTAAAATGACTGATTCAGTAGGCTACGGAAAAGGCGGTAAATAGTGTTGCCAATTAAAGGGCAAAGAAATTACTATAGTTAAGAAGACATTCGTCCGTAACAAAGACATTTAGCAGGTTTTCTCCATCTTGAACAGAACAGAACTTTATTTTTTACAACACACGTGCAAAGTGTCACAGACATTACAAATATGAAATAACATGCGGTAAACAATTTATGTGTGATGCAGGAAGGGACCATTTCGTCATTTAATCTCTACCCCTGTGATATACTGTAATTATAAATTGATATCAAGGCAGCAGCTTCTTACGTTGCAATCTTGTGACACATTTAATTAAATCAATAATCAGCAAAAAAAAGTGTAGAACATAGGCCTATTCATAATATTGTTATTTAAATCAGAATCCAGCAAGGCAGCAATATAACAAATCACTCCAGACAATCAATACCTATTGTTTAAACATTGAAGTGGTGGTCAGATGGCTCACAACTTTAAACCAAGCTCATTATAACGCTTGACTGCTTTCTTGTAATAGGAAAGAAAAAGATGTAACTAAAAATAAAAAGTACGTTAAGATTTGTGAAACAAAACGAAAATAAATGTTTAACCAACTCTAGGTGAAAAACCATCCAGAATCCATATCTTGAAATAAATGGGAACACTGTTTCAACGAGGTTGCCCTGACGTCGAGCACGCTAAATTTGCTTCTATTTTCTGTTGCTGCGATAACAGCGTGGTTTGAAACTTTGCTACTTTGGTGACAGTGAACGTATAAAGCCCTTGTGCCGGAAGTCTAGCCTGTGCAAATTGGTAACGTTTTCTAAAACTAGTTTCCTTCAATAGTTTTGATTTATTTGCAGACAAATAAAGTGCTATCACAGAATCAGATTTCAGGAATGAATACAGTATTGGCACCAGTACTTACCCTGTGCAAGTGTGCAATGTAGTCTGCTCTAGTACAAACTGCATGGTGCTCACAGGCGTACAGCGGTTGTCCTAATTTGACACTATAAACACTGTAATCGTGTATGCACTGCAGGCACTGTAGACATTGTACCGTACGCACTGTAGACACTGTCTGGTATCGATAACATTTAGTATCAGCCCCCAGGTTCAGTTAGGATTAGGTTTGGTTAAGGGTTAGGGTTGTAACTAAACCGAACCTTAACTAAATTTAACCGCAACCAAACCTAATGCTAACCAAACTTACCCTAACCGAACCTGGGGGCTGATACTAGACGTTGCCCCACAGTGTCTATACAGTACCTATATGATTACCGGCACCTTGCGATACAGTTAAGCAGCTCAGCCCAATCTTTATTAACTTTATTCTTCATAGATTATCAGAAAAGAAAAGTACTAACAGTTTTTACCTCAACCAAGCCTTTATTAGCTCGGAATTTATATCCTTCTCTACCTTGGAATTAAGTCAACATCAGCAGATCAGTGGGAATAAATACAGGCAGTGGCTGAGGTTACGTGACCGTAGTTTTCTTTTTCTGAATTCAAAGTTATATATGTGATAAGCAATTTTATTCTATTTCTTTTCTATTATCTTCACGAAATCGTTTGTTAACCCCAGGTCACTTGAGTCTGAAGCGATCCGAACCGAATCCATTGAAGTGAAATGAACCGAAGCCGCCACAAGAATTGAACCCAAAACTAGTGCAGCGCTACTCATTATATGCTGTGCTCTATCCACAGAGCTATCGAGAAGTCGTGGCAATATAGCAAATGATGGCATTTAGAAACCAATGCTCGTCACACAACTCTCACGTAACTTTGAATTCAGAAAATGAAAATTACGGTCACGTAACCTTTAGCCACTGCCATAAATAAAAGCTCAGTGGAAAATATAAACTCGGCCTAATTTTCATGTAAGGAAAAGATTTCATGGCACTACCCAAAGTTTGAAATCCCATTAGTGAAGAGCCAGCAGCAATGAAGTGCATACAACGCATGTTTTAGATCAGGGGTGGGCAACATAAGGCTTGCGAGACCATTTTATGCGGCCCGCCAGCAGTTACAGAAAAATAAATTGGTCATCTGAGGATGTGAAAACTTTTTTTTTGCTCTTCACCCACATTTTTGGTGAAACGCAGAACATCTGGTGATAAACAGGTCATGTAAGGACATAATAACCTTTTTTTTGCTCTTCCCTTAATTTTCGGTGGAAAACAGGTCTTCTGAGGACGTGGAGACCTTTTTCTTTTGCTCTTTACTAATCCGGCGCGGAAAAGCCTTTGTCTTTCCACATGTGGTCCGCCGGTTGAAGAAATTACCCACACCTGTTTTAGATAGTCTGGAAGAATCATTTTTTGTCACAACACTGTTTTGTTGTGTAGGTTGAGCAATGATTAAATTGGTTGTGCATGTGTCCTTTCCATACTTTTGAATAGTAAAGCTACATCATACATTGGTTTTGTAACATTCTGTATGAATGATATGTATGTGACTTTTTGTAACAAATACCGGTATATTGAGAAAATGATTGCATGAGTTTTTGTGAATGATTACCTTAAAAGTGGGTGCACATTTGGTTTTCACTGTTTCACACTGATCCTAAAAACTTGAGCAATTAGTGTGTAAGGTTTTTCCAGGCATACACTGAGCACTAACAATGATGATGGATTTTGTCAAAATGTCCAAAATCCAATTACTCTGTCATCGAAATTACTTTCGCTTTTTTTCCTCCTTAAGGCAAATAACGTGCAATATCTTTTTTTTTTCATTTTTATTCTTCAGAATCTATTGTCTATCTTATTTTTAAAATACTGAGCTAATTTTGATTCAATAAAAGCTGCATATTTATCGATATGAACTGATAAAACTTTCTTAAATAAATTTGGAGTACCCTGCCCCATTTTTACTAACTGTTTTTGAGGTTATAGTTAAACATTTATTTTTGGATTGGATTGTTAAAATACTGGCATAGTGGCTGACAATCAACATGAAATTACAAATTTGAAAATGAGAATTCAAGTTTAAATTCAACTGATTGGCAAAACTTTAATAAGGCAAGTTTTCTTTTTTCTTTTTGAATCATGCTGTAATTTACTCAGTTTTTCTTCACTTTAGATTATTACCATGTCAGCATCTACTATTCCAAGGTGGAAAACAGAACTGATTGAGAAAAAGAAAGCAGAGAAATGGAGACTTGAACAGGTTTATTATATTTAGATGTGTTTTTTTTTCTGATATATTGTGTTTGATTTTTTTTTAGATTTTGTAACCAAAGATTTCTTGTTATGAGAAATAAATGACAGAGAAAAAGCTATTTTCTATGAAACTAAAAATAGTATAAATTGACTCTTGATTTGACTTTTTTGTTTAGGTTTAAGCCTAGAATAACCTAAAATTAAGCCTAAAATGACTTCGGTTTGAACAAGTTGAGATATCTGTGCAGTTATTGAGCCAGTGTTGTGGTGTCAGAGAATGAATTTGTTTTGCTTTTTGCTGCTAGTAGTGAGACATGTTTATTTTCTTGACTAAATTTGAGGATATAAACAACTGAAGTTGCATGAAAAAGATATAAATAAGGCTATTGTGCTGGGCATTCAAAAGTAAACTGTGCAGCAGTTATAACAGCAACAAATGAGACCACTAGGAATGCTGAAACCGCTTGCACGTTGACTTAAATAATGCACGCTCTTTCCTCAGGCAGAAACTTACCAGGCGCATTTTCTTCAGTTAACAGGGTATATAATGGTTTAAGAATAAAATTTAGATGCACTGTAACTTTTTGAACATCTTGTGCTGGTAAAATTCAATTTGAATGTGTCGCTTGCAGAGCACATCTCTAAAATGCTACAAAAAGTAGAAGTTGTCAGTTCATTTTCATCTAATGTTAAGTAATTGTATAGTTTGAGCTAAACTTGAAAAGGGAAACCAGATTACACAGTAATCTTCCGCTTTTAAGTTATCGTTGACTTGGCTATATCAAATAAGTTTTTTTGTTAAACTGGCGTAAATAAGTCGTGTAATTTGGGTATTTGAGACTCCTTGTTTTGATTTGATCCTGGATCAAGCTTATTTTGAAACTTGTTTGAGATTAGCTTCAGATACGTGCTTGTGCCATAGTCGCTGTACTACTTCACGGCAAATGGTTTGCTCGACGGTGATGGCTTTTTTTCCAACTTTTCCCGTGATTGATATATTAATTTCATTGGGTAAGTGCTATATGCTGTCACATCTGAGACGTGCAGAAGACACGATACATCGTTTTGAGCACAGCAGTTGGTTTTATTGCCTTTTGCAAATGCAGTCATTTAATCAATAAGAATTCTTAGTTAAAATTTTTTGAAGTACAGTTAGCTGTACTTTAATTCAATACAGGTGTAGCTGCGTTTCTCTTCAAATTTAATGGATTCTTTAGGTTAAGCGTACTTGACTCTGACTTTTGCATACACACTCAATGACGAGAGATAGGAGTGTCGAACCAAAGTGGAACGACATTGTGAATAGACGACCAGAGGCTACCCGCTTTGTTGTCTGTTATCATAATCATGCGTTGTAATGGCGCTGCTAAGGCAGAAACAATTTGTAATCATTTTGCAGCGTGTTGTGACAAGTTTTTTACATTCGTTTAACAGCGGTTTTGTTGCTTTGATTATCTTTTTTAAGTAAACAAAAAGTTTGTAAGAGTTCTGCTTGTGCCTTCGGCATATTTCTCGCGGGGAAAGCGTTGTTTCACTTAATCCTTGAGCAAAAATTGCAGAAATTCTGGTTTTTGGTCTTGCTTGCTTCATAAGAGCCAAGGGATGAGCACGTGTTTAGTTAGTATTGTCACCTCAGGCCTAGATACTTTCAGTTGGTTTCACGGTGGCTTTGCTTTTGTTTATGTTATGCGGTTTCGCTCTCTTCTAAGCTCCGTAGGTTTGCTTGCTGCTGTTAGTTAGTTACATTTTGCGTTATACTTAAATGCGCAACTCGAACCATAAAGCATTGCATTCAACTTTAGAATAATTGATGAGTTGTTTTTATGGTTTAGTTTTCACGTAGCACTTTAAATACTATCATACTGAATCTTTTTTCTTGTAATTTTGTTCTCGCATTGCCATCTTTTTTCATATTGGTGCTTTCTTGCTGAAAAATTACGATTTGTCGTTTTTTTGACTATCGCAAAGCTTTACAAGCTTAAATGGACAAACTAGAAAACACACATAGTGTTGAACATTCTTTATGTGTTTGCACTAAATGTTGCTTAAACTATTTTTACAGTTTTAATGCAAAAATGCTGACACTGGGCAAGTATCGCACCTCTTCAGCGAATTCAAATGCAGCGATACGATGCTTTTGCATTTGTTTGCGTTTTCAGTGAAAATAACGGTGACGTTAAATTTCATCGTCATGAGCTATACCTTTGATTGCTTTTATTTTGGTTTCAAAACAGCTTTCGAAATGCTTTTTCATCGCGAACTGGCTTCTAGTATCAGCTTACGTGAGAGGCGGGGCTGTCACCTCCAGTTACAGCTGCTGCATCGCACGCAAAGTGTACGCAACATTGCTTCTTCATTTACGGCCATTGTTACGGACTAACTAGTAAACTTGCTCAGCATAACACCAAGTAAACGTTTATTGTATATATATTTTCCATGCCGGAGGGAGCATGTTTTTCATAGCGCTTGCCTACAAATTTCACGTGTTGTAAAAGTAGGACGATAGCTAGTTTGTCATTGCTCGTGTATGGTAAAAGGGCTGAGAACCTGTTGGTTTGGTCTGGCAATCGACAATCGCTGAACTTACAGCTCTGGAACCGAAGTTATATGAAGAACAACCAAGCTCAAGAATACTAACAGTTTTTCATCTGCAAATTTACCAGGATGCTTAAAGTCTATACGGCGACATCTACTCATTTGAAAACCGAAATAAAATTGCCGCTAAATGGCAGTAAATTTATCTTTTTTTGGCTGACGTTAGTCTTCTTGACCAACTATCACAAGTTCAAGACTTAACAATAGTTCTTCGTCCACGCTGATTTTACTTATTAGTCACAACTTTAAAAAAGGCGGAAGAGATGAATTTGTCAAATTGAGAAAACTTTGGTCTTGGCATGCTTTAAATATTCACAGTCAGTCTGAACTAAACTGAACTGATTTATTATTTGATGTCAAGTACACAGCAAGGAAATAGAAATAACTAACAGTAAAATGATAACAGACATCAAGGAGACTGCGAAGGGATCGTTAGATCGTCTAGTCTGCAGCCACCTTTGCAAAATTAGTCGTAGAAAATAGTACAAATTTAGTGCAAACGAAAAAGCAAGCAAAAAAACAAAACAAAAACAAGCAAGCATTAAAACACACTATTAAGGAATATATATGACTCCGGCATTTATACTACTGAATTAGACAAGACTGTATTTATTAGTAAAGATCTTTTGAGGTGAGATTTAAACGATTTTATTGACTTGGAGTTTTTAATTGTTGAATCTAATGAATTCCAAATAAGAGGACCTTGATACCTGATAGAATTTTGAGGCTTTGATTTTTTCAAGAAAGGCATAAAGTAATTATTTTGCGTACTTGCCCGGGTAGACGTTTATGTACACTGCTGACTTCACAAAAACATTTGCTAAACTGAGCAGGAAGAGTTTTCATTTTGAATTTGAAAACAAATAATGCTTTTTCGAATTTCACAAGATCAGCCAATTTCAAAATGCCAAGCTTGGTGTAGAATGGTGTAGCTCGGTCATAATAACTTCCACCTCCAATTATTTTAACAAATTTGTTTTGTAAAGTACTTAATTTTCTTAAAAAAGTTTTGTAAGTAGAACTCCAAGCTGGTATTCCATATTAGTGAGAGTGAAATATGGCGTAATACAGCTGTTACAAGGTTTTACTGTTTAAAAATGGTTTCACTTTTGCTAAAATTCCTCCTGATGAATATGACAGTCAAAATTGAGATTTTTGTCAAATGTTACACCTAGGTATTTGACATCATCAACTACAGCAATACCAGAAGAGATATTGGCATTTAAATTGTGGGATAAATTCCGATCTTTTTTGTCACAAGTAGAATTAACAATAATGATGTTGGATTTTGATAAGTTTAAAGTTAATTTGTTAGCAATCCTTCATTTACTAATTGCATTTAATTCAGTATTAATTTTAGTATTTTAAGCGGACAGGTGTTTGTCTTGCAAAATTAGGCAAGTGTCATCTGCGAAGAGTCTAGGGTTACAAGAAGTCAGTCATAATAGAGATGGCAGTCACACGCTTTGCCATAATGTTTGAAAACATAGTTATCTATATCTTTTTATAGAATTGATAAGTAGAGGGTCGACCCGTTGTTGTCAGTGACAGTGCAACCGTAGTGTAGGCCCAAGTAAGCCCGCTCAAAAACAAGAAATTAATTACTTTTTACTGCAGTATTACTCGCTGAATAAACAGCGAACATATACAGTAGTTACGATGTCACAGGCCAGGACCGAAAACAAAGTTTAAAAATTTAATGCTTCTCTAGCAACTGACATGAGGGGATCACCAATTAGCTCAATTTGTATCCAACTTGGTATCAGTGCGGAAGGTCTAGGGTTTTATTCTCGGGCCGGTCGAATCGCCAAAGGCTCGCCGCCGTTGCGACTTTCTTTGTCGCTGTATTGCCCTGGCGTTAAGCCGCTAGATGGACCCCGCCACTCGTTAAACGCTTTGGCATAGTACCACTAGTATATAATTGAGATATGGTTTTTGGATTTTGTTTTGCAAGAAAATCATCACGCCTACATTTTCGATGATAACTAGAGTATTGTGGAATACGAAATAACAGCTATTGCTTAAAATGAGGTTGTGATATGAATGTTTGTGTGTAGAACTGTTACAGCATATTTTCTTGTTTTCCACCAGTAGCCTACTTTGTTTAAACCATACCTAATTTTAAGGTGCAGTGATAACCAATTTGTGCAGTGATAAAATGGGTTTGTGCAGTGATAAATTGCGAAATGTGCAGTGATAGATAAAAGTGAAATAAATACACAGCGTTGAAAAGGTGCAAGGCCAACACGAATAAGATGTCTCAAGCTTCGCGTCACATCAGTCTTCCATTTCTAATAACGCTGGGTCTATAGTATGACATCATGATACGTTTTCGGGGATGCCGTTATGCTCGCTCATTTTTTGTTCAATTGCGCTCGTCGTACATGCCAAAGTGACGAGTCGCCAGTGAGATGGAGGTTAATTAGCCTTTTAGCATGTATATTTTTGCATGAGAGAATGGACTAGATACTATACTTCGTAGATAATTTTGCCATATTTTAATTAAGCCTTGTAAGTATAAGTAATAAATGGAGTACACAGATGGTTCATCGCCAGTGCCTCGTCCAAGCGCATCAATAGCAGATACATGCATCAGCCATGGCCATTTACTGCTAGTAAACATTATTAGAACATTAGTTTCAAAATAAACACAACCAGAACTTTTTATGTACATTTTTTCTGTTTAGACGAATCTGTATTTTTTTCAATTATGTCTGATAAACAGCAGTCAAACATAACAAGTTTTTTTCTGAGAAAGTCTCCTCCAATACAAGAGAAGGAAGTGCCGGAGATAAGCAGTGTGAGCGAAAGTGAAGCGCCTTCTACTTCCAGAGCCACAATTGAACTCGAAAAGTCTCCTCCAAGAGCACATGAGAATGAAGTATCGGAGAAAAGTAGCATGAGCGAAAGTGAAGCGTCTACAACCTCCAGTTCACGAAATGAAAGTGAGATGTCTCAGACGGAAAGTCAGTCAGCAACCTTGCTTAATGACAAATGCATTAGGCAAGTGCGTATCGCTCCAGGACGGAAAGGTGTAACAAAACGTGTGTTATGTACGGTTTGTCTCCCTCATCCAACAGTATTGATGCGTTTGTGTTACAGAGGAAGAATTCCTCCTATTTGTTTAGCGCATGGAACCGAAGCTAGAGCACAAACAATTAAAGAGCACTTACTGAGCAAAGTGCACCAAGAATGTTTGAAAGCAGACCGTCTAAACAAATTGTCAGCTGTACAGAAATCACAACAAGTGCCATTGCTAAAAATGCTCTCTTCACAGCGACAGAAACTGGCAAATAAAATTGGCTCCCTCATAATACATGTATACAATGACGCAAAATGCCTTACAGCTTCTGCATTTTCATGGCCATCAAGAGTAGTAGCAGCAAAGATGGCGCATCTGTTTAATTATAACAATCCTTTCACGCCATACAATCCTACCGATTTTGATTTGCAATATATTAGACCTCCAGTTGTGCAGGAACTTTTGCGTACAATTGTGTGTGCCGATCTACCACGAATAAAAAAAGAAATCGATTTCTACTTAGCTGGTTCATTTAGATGTGATGCTTCCATGGATAATACACAAAAAGATCACGAGTTTATGCTACTAAACGTGATAAAGGAAAATGGAGAGAGGGACCGGAAATTTATTGGCATAGGATATGTAGCAGATCGTGGTGCACTTGGACATCTAGCAGCACTTAAGGCAGGTGCAAATGACACCGTAGGATTTGATAACAACTTCAGACTGATTAATCATCTGTCAACAGAAGGAGAAAACGAAAACACCGGTCAACACCACGGCCTTTGGAAACTTCTTGATGATGAACGAGAAAAAGCTGATGTAAATTTCCCTCTTCTGAAGTCCGTCTGCGCAGTACATTCTACAGCAAATGCATACAAGGATTTGTGCAAGAGCGTACCAGAAATTGATGACTTCGTGAAAAAGTTGTCCGGCATTGCAAAATTTTTTCATTCTTCTGCACAACGCACCACAGAACTGGAACAGATAGCAAAAACGGAAGACCTAACTGTACGCTCTATCCCAAAATATTTTGAAGTAAGATGGTCGCAGTTTACAGCTGCACTGTTAGATTCTATTTTGTATTCATGGCGAGCATTGGTTAATTTCTGCATGAATCAGTCGGTTACCGAAAGGCGAAAGTTTCTGAAACTGCTTACCAATAAAGATAACCTTTTAATGATGTGCTTTATTGCAGACCTGCTTTTAGTTCTAAAAGTGTTTCAAAAGAAGCTCCAAAGTGATTCGCTCACTATTATTGGCATCGAAGAAGAAGCAAAAAAGTTTAAGAAGACTCTTGACAATATGAACGAACAAAAACTTTTGGGGGGATGGGAAGAAGCATTTAAAGAAAAGTTTGATGAAGAATCCAATAAATTTTGCGGTATTGAGCTTTGGGAGAAAACAAGACGACCCACAGAAGCCAATCTCAATGTTACCGATCGCCGAGAATTTTCTGCAATTCGAAATGAATCTATTCTAGCAATAAAAGAGTTTATTGACCAGAGGCTCGAAATTGATCAAAGTACATCCAAATATTTCACTCCCTTCACAAAGTTTACAGCCACTAATGAGGAAATCAGGGATGTTCATAAGTCCATTGCTCCAGACCTTGACTTGGCTAACTTGGCAATACAATACAAAGAACTTCAAAATTGCACGGGTATACCGAAAGACAATCCGTGCAAAGTGCTACAGAGTATCATCAAAGGAGGCAAAGAAGAATATAATGACGTGATAATTGTACTAAGTCGCATTCTCGTTTGCAAGCCGCATTCTGCTGACTGCGAGAGAGTCATCTCGCAATACAACAAGGTTAAATCCACATGCAGAGCATCCTTCGATCGGCAAACTGTCAGTGATTATTTGTATATAAATATGAATATGCCTCCGCTATGTGAGTACGATCCGAGGCCTGCCATTTTGCGATGGATGGATGATAAAGACCGAAGAACTCGGGACACCCCGAAAGCATCCAAGCAGGAGTGGTTTAAAAAACTGTTTAGTAACCAGGATGCCGAAAATGAACAGATGAAACCAATACGTCGGAAATTTTAAGCAGAAATAGTTTGTTTTGACGGATGCGCTTTCCGTCTTAAGTTTTCAGGCACAATCGCCGCACTTGTATGTTTGAATAGAATTCCATGGATATACTGGCTATTTTTATGGGCAAACTTTGGGACATTATATTGCTACTGTTATAGCGACAATTCTCAATTTCCATCTCCATTTGAAAGCGGTGATGTTGATCGCTTTGCTTTTAGAAGTTGGTATACGATTTTCTGCGTTTGCATCAATGTACAGATGCAAAAAACTTGTGTATGCGAAAACAAACTCGCTTTTATCTCGCTTTCTTTCAAAAATTTCATTCAAGTTAGAAAGGTTGTGCTATCATTAAAGTTATTCCACGCGTCGGGCTTATCTCGTTGAGGCGTGCTGAGAGTTGAAATATTCGTTTGGGAAAATGTGCAGTGATAAAAAATCCTTAAAATTAGGTATGGTTTAAACGAGCACTTTGATGTAAGGAGGGGTAATTTCACGAATTAAACTTTAAACTGTATGGTATCCTTGGGCGGCGGAACCGGGGGGGATGCGTCCCCCCTAAAAAATCTTCGGGGGGGACCCCCCCCAGAAAATTTTTTAGGGGGGACGCTTTTTGGGTGAAAAAAGGCTACACTTTAATCCGTATCGTAAAATGTATGGCTTGTGGCGGCCCTATCATTCAAAATGTTTAAATTTAACTGCCGTTTTGTGTAATCATCAAAGCGCACAATCCTTTTTTATGTTTTCATAAACAATTACTTCTTACTCCCATGCTGTGTTTCTGTTTGATTCTAGTAAACTGTCAAAAGAGAAGCAGAGTGTTAAGTTGAAAGATAGCTAAGTTAACCGCCAAAAGCTAATTAAATGTTTAACTAATTAAAATAATTCAGTGATTTTATGGGGCAAATTTGTTTAGCAGGTCACTAATTTACGTCGAATAATGGACGATTGCACATAAACAATTGACTCTTCATCTTGATAACTTGTTTGTGATGATACAGTTGTCTATTTCGCCGGTCTTGTTAAAAAATGACCATTTCAAGTTTAGAAGTACGGTAGATCGGCATCATAGAGTAGTAACTACTAGTTAGTTTAAGTTAGAGATGAGTAGTCAAAAATCTTTTTTATTCGTACGCCGTTTTAATAAAAAAAGCAGTTCCTGCTTAGCTGGCTAGCAATGGGGTGTAGGCTACAAAATTTACTATAAGTCTCGTCGCATTGTTTTGCTAGAATTTTTGAATGTTACGAGTTTGCGACTGAGTTTCTTTTTCGCAGACATTATGAATAGATTTGTTGTTAGAAAGAGGAAAAGTGATGGAGTAGTGGTAGCTACCGGTAAAAACAGCGAAGATGTTGAACCTGAAGAGTCAAGATCAGTGTCTGTTTCTCAGTCTGAGAAATCTGATTGTGTTGAAGATCAAGTAAGGATGTGTGGAGGTGATGCTAGAGATGCGGGTCCTAGCTTCTCATCAGAAATTGCAGATTCTAATTGTATAAAAGGATTAAATATTGAAAAAGAGAAACCGTATCACCCTAACGCGTCTAGCCTACCGAAACAATATTTACCGGGAAGAACGCTAGCTTTTCAAGATAGCTGGTTTAGTGCTTTTCCTTGGTTGCATTGGGACGCGGAAAAGATAAATTGCTTTGTTTCTACTGCAGTATCTTTTATGACGAAAAAACATCGCATCTTGGGAAAAAAATCGAAACTTCTTTCACCAAAAACGGTTTTAGCAATCGGAAAAAAGGCGTCCAAAAGTTCAAAATACACCAAAGTTCCGACTTGCATGCAAATGCGGTGGATGCGTTTTTGAAGAGGCAAGATGAAAACACTTGCATAATAAATTAATATGACACCTTACTAAGAACGTTGAGAAAATCAAACTGCTGCCAGAAAATTTTTGGAAATAATTATCTCAACGATCAAGTATCTTGTTCGTCAAGATATTGCTCTTCGCGGCAAGGATGAGAAGACTGAAAATTTTGTTGAACTTTTGCGCTTACGAGCTGAGAGCAACGATAATTTGAAATCGTGGTTTGCAAAATTTGATGGAGAAAAACACGACAGCGACTTTATTTAAGTCATGACATCCAAAATGAAATAATTTCCGACATATCGCGGGAAATTTCTCTTCAACTGAAATTTGAAATACGTCAAAGCAAGTATTTTAGTCTTATTTGCGACGGTACACAAGACGTAGCTGGGCTGGAACAAAAATGCGTGTCAATCCGATATGTTGACGAAGATTTGGTGCCACATGAATCATTTAAATTGTAGGGCTATACAGCACCACGGAAACCACCGGCCAGAGTATAGCAAATATGTTAAAAGACGTTTGCATTAGGTTCGGATTATCCGTGGAATATTTGCAAGGGCAGGTTTATGACGGTGCTAGTAATATGAGTGGCGCCTACAACGGAGCACAAGCAATATTATTGAAGGAACAACCGTTGCTCACTATACCCATTGCATTTCGCACTGTACGAACTTAGTTGCTGGGTTCATCAGCTCTTTGCCTGGTATGCGAGATGTTCTATCATATTTGAATGAATTAGGCAAATTGGCAAGCAACACCATTAGATTTCGGAATATACTGAATGATTCCATTAAAATGTCTAATCTGAAGAAGTTTCGTCGCTTATGCCCTACTAGATGGACTATTCGCTGTAGTGCTATAGAAAACCTTCTCGCTAGCTACTCCGCTATCCTCGCTGCACTGCGACAGTTTGTTTCAGAATATACGATATCTACGGAACAAAGATCTAAATTCTAAAGCGTCGGGAATTTTGTTGCATTTTTCTAAGGTGGAAAGTTATTTGCTACTAAAAGTTGCTTACAAAGTGTTCTTCATGCTGGAAAAGTTAGCGGTGGTCTCGCAAGGCCGAAGTGCTAACTATGATGGTGTGCGAGAGTGTGTCCAAAGTACTGCCGAAGGAATAAAGGAAACACGCAACAACTTTCCTCAACTGTATAAAGAAGTAGATGAATTTATTGATTCGTGTGAAAACCTTAGTGAAATCGCAATGCCGCTGCTGCAGAAAAAAGGGCATCGGAGTTTTGGACAAACTGAACGCAATTTAGGAAAGTCTACTTACGAATATTTTTCGCGTCAATGTTATGAAATTTTTGATACAGCTGCTGTTAAACTGCAGAGTCGTTTTGATGCTTTTAAACTTGGTTTAAAAGCATACTGTGGCTTATTCAATAGCCTTTTTGGCTCTGTCGATGATCAAATCAAACAATATCCGGAAATCAATTCCGACGAACTAAAAATGGAATTGGTGGTTTTCACCAAGAGGTGGAAACCGTCTAATTTTAACGAATACTTGGAGATATTACGGAAATCACCTGAAGAGGTGAAAGCTTTTTTCCCCAATATTTTGGGGGTGTTAAACTTTTGTTGCTGAAGCCAGTGTCGTCGGCTGAATGCGAAGGAAGTTTCAGCTGCTTACGGCGCTTGAAACGTGGCTGCGATCGACAATGACTCGGACGCGACTGATGGAGTAGTTCTCACCCTTGTGCATCAAGCTTTGATTGACAAGATTGACTTATCTAAGGTCGCTGACAATTTTGTACAATAAAACGATTCACGTGTTCCAATCTTTGGAAAGCCGAGCAGCAGCTAGATTGAAACCTCTTAACCATATGCAAGATTTTTTGTGCTTAGTTTTTTTTTGTTTTTTTCCCTTTCAGGTGTCGTGGCCATGCGTACGCTATCTTTTTCTCTCTTGTCGTTTTTCTTCTTTTCGCTTGTTTGAACGGTTCTTTCCGTTGTGTCGCGTGTTACTTTTCTTAGAAAAGTAAGTTTCTTGAAATTTCTATCCTTCAGACGCTGTCATTTTGTTCTATATTCGCTTTTTTAAGAATATAAACATTGATTGATTGATAAACAAAACTTTTTACTGAAAAGTCGAGTTAGTGTTTGTGAATAGGAGCGTTGCAACACACAAGTTACTGCCAGAGTACTTGCTCTTATTATTTATCGCTTATTGCAGGTTGCTGAAATTTTGTAGAAAAAATTTGCGATAGTGTATTCTCATTTTTGTACCATTCGTCAGTAAATTAACGCCATATTCATTCTGCTTTTTCAAAATTTTTGTTGAGGATCTCGACAGACCCTTTCACAAGTACCCAGGCCTTACAGTAGGCTACTTCACTGCTGCATATGCACAAATTTCGAAAATTCCTGGATCCGCCTTAAATGCTGTCCCCCCCGGTAAAATTTCGTTCCGCCGCCCCTGATGGTATCCAAACAAAGTTTGATGTTTTAGCGTCTTTAGCTCAATGTAAGTTTTTCTTTTTACGTTTTAGCTAAAATGCTCTTAGATTTCGGTTAAAAATGTTTTGTTTCAGCTGCATTTTCACGTCTAATTTCGTAGTTCATTATGAATCAATCATGCTTGACTCATTGCTGGTTAGAGGAGGCAGTGAGGCAGAACGTGTATCAGCGATAAAGCAATTTTTTTGAAGTTTTATCACATTTATCGTAAGAGCTTCGTTATTATTATCTTCGCTCATTGCGCTGTGTTTTTCGACGTAAAAGGTGTCTTGGGTTACATACAAGCTATTGTGAGCTGTAAAAACTTTACAACTTCGCTAGTTAGGTGTAACTTTATAACTTGATAATTGTTAAAGACTTAGCTGTAGGTAGACTTGACTAAAGAGCGGCGTTGTAAAATTTATGGCTTAAAAATGCTCTTTTACGACAATTTAAAACCAAGGGCGTCAGTAAACTTAGTAGTAACTTGCCATAAGCTGATCAGTTCGCTTTTTTTGCTTATGCGAGGAGGATTTGATAAAGCGAAGTATGTTTTTAGTTTGGTGGAAAAAGCTTTTAGTAAATTTTGACAAATGGCAACGTTGTTGAGCTTAAAAAGGATGTGATACTTTGTTGATCATGGGATGGTCACAAAGCAGCAAAACCTCCAATACTTTAGGGCACACCTTTTAGTATGTTAAAGTTAAAGTCTTGAGAGAATTGTTACAGCTTATCATGTAGTGCCTGTGAATTTGGATCTTTGTTTTCCGGTAGCGTAGATTAGCGGTTCGATTTCAGATTTTTTTTACAGGTTTTGACTTGTGTGGGTTGATCGTATTGAATAAGCAAATTGAATTTGCATTTTTTTAATGGGGTTTGTTTGTCTAATCTGATTATAGTCTTTAAAAATGATAAATGCTATGCTAATAATAAACGAAAGCAATCTTGTTTTATTAATTGATCAACATTTGACGGCAAACATGTAGGCCTAGTTAAAGCTCTTTTTTTACCATGCCGGTCTTTCTATGAGCACAAGAATTTTTAGTTGCTGACAACCACCGTTGATGAAATCTTGTTTTTACATTGCTTCATATTGCTTCGTTTGGCGTTGTCTATTAGATTTCTTTCACTTTCACTCTTGGGACAATGATCAGCCAATGATAACACCTTCTCATTTAGCGCTCATGAATAATTTGTGAGTTAGTCTCAGCATAGGTCTCAGCGCAACATAACTGCGTAGGCTGAGGTTTCAAGTTTATTAAAACTTTGCGCGAATTTACAGCTACTAAACTCCCAGCGATTTTACAACCCCAGGCCATTAGCAGCTAGAATGCTGTGCAATTTTGTTATTATTAGATCGCATTGTAGCTTAGCCTTCAGATAATGTTGAATATTTGCTGTTTCAAGCTAGCTGAAGTTAGTATAGAGGAGAAGCCACTATTCAAATAGTTTACTCATTTTTTAAAATTTTTGCACAATTTTGCTTTTATGCAATATTGTTTTAGATTCCTGAATGGAAAAGAAGTCTTTTAAATCGCATTCGATCTAAGCATGAACTTGTAAAAGAAAAATTGTTGCTGCACACCCACAAGTATGCCAATGATGATTGCTTGGTGCTGAACGAGCACATTTTAAAAGTAATTATTCGTAGGTTTAGTCAATTCTAATGTGATTTGCTTTGGTGTTACAAATATATTTGCACATATAGAGAGCTATTTTGATAGGTAGGCCTTGCAAGACTTACCAAATAAACGCTGTAAGAACTAATGCTATGACTAGTTTTGCGGTTTGACCGCTCATCAGGTAGACTCAGATTCGAAGCCACTATTTTAATATAGCCTACATATGCATGTTTCAATAAATGTATTTGCATTATCTTTTGTTTTAATCTACTTGTTTCTTTTGCTGTTTTGAAACGAGAAACCCAGGTCCATTTCTTGACTAGAAAATCAAGCACATAGCTCAATGTACTTCATGTGAAATCAAAAAGTTTTAGTTTATTTGCAAGAACTTTGGGTAGCGTTGACTTGGTTGTGTGTTCAGCAGTGGTTGTATGAAATTCAAAACAGACTTGCTTTTTTAGAATCAGCAACCACCGGTATATGTGTCAATTGCAATCCAACCTAGCCGTGTGTCGAACCCGTCACGTAGAATGTGCAACTTACACGCGCTATCACCAAGTCTTGCGCTGATATTCTGAAAAACCTCATTCGCGTTTTGCGCTTCACCTTAGCCCAAAAATAGATTTTTGCTTGATATATAAATGAAATAGGTTTCGGTTGGAATTTTATTGTAAGCTTCAGTTCACTTGAGTGATTCCGGATGCTAACAAATGGAAATAAGTGTCATTAAAGAATACGACATTTACTGTATTAGTAGTTCAGTAGCTGCTATCGGAGTTGCGTTGCAAGACCTTTGACTTGCGCATACCTCTTTTTGGTACTGCGAATATTGCATGTATGTTGAAATTACTGAGTAGTGATATAACCAACGGTTTGTGACATTTAGGTTTCTGAAAATTTTTTTATTCGAATGGAACTGGAACAAAAACTGGCCTCGCCTCCACTGTCGCCGCATAAATGCTATCAAGAAAATGAGCAAGTACGTGAAATACAAAAATATGATTTTATATAGTGTATTTAAAAAAGAACAAAGGAGAATATTTTTTACCATTGAGTGTGAGCAAACAAAATTTGTACAGCACTTAATTTATCCGTCAATTTTCCACCGTTTTGATCGTTTGTAAGTAGCTCCTTGGCCGCGTGATCAAGAACGTTCTTTCCGTGATTGAGAGACGAAGGTTTCGCACTTGGTCAAGTCCAATCATAGAGCTTTACAGTTGCTACTGAGCAAGGCTGCCGATGATTCATCATCGCTGCAGCTTGTTTTCACGCTTGCTGCTAAGCTGCTTGGGTGCGAAGTCTCGAAGATGGGTATCCCAAACTTGTGATATGCATCAGCGCATTAATCGAGTATATTAAATTGTTTGAGGAGGAAAATGCAGCCACGGCAAATCTCAAAACTGCACGTTTCGTCAACATAGGTTCAACTGTCATCATCAGCAGTGTAAGCTGCCTTGCTTGATGATGACAGCTGAATTTATATTGTCGAAACGTCCAATTTTGAGATTTACTGTGGTATATTTTTCCTCCTTAAGCTATTTTCGTCCCATATTCATTGTATTCGTAAATGGTTTGAGTGCACAAGTGTAACTGATGGTCTTGGTCTTACTCATTGGGCAGCGAGACGGAGATGTTTTTAAGAGGAGTCAGTGCGAGAAGATTTTTTAACTTTTTTAATTTTTTAACTTTCAATTAATCTTTAGAACCTCACCTGATGAACCCATTAGGGGGAAACAGTCTATAGTGAGTTTTTATAATTTTTATGCTTTTAATCTGTTATTCAGTCATATGCTCCGCTCTGACTACGTCATCGAGCACTTATGTCAACTGAAGACCCTCAAGCCTTGACTAGTTTTTAATATGCATATCCTAAGTGTGATTTAGTAATTACCATTGAATTGTGTTGTTTATTTTTTAAAATGTGTTTGTAGGAAACTACTAACCAGTTCTCGAATGACCTTCCTTCTTGTGGGCTTGTCGGTCGTTTGAAAGGCAAATATAGCTTTTCTCCTAATCACCGAGTGAATGTTGTGACGTCACCCGGAGTTGGTGAAGTTCTACAAACGCCGAAAAAAGCTCGTTCAAAAAGTGCTGTGGATTCTCCAAGTAAGATATATTCGTACTTCCTAGTAGTTTTGATAATTTTAGTGATGACTATGTCTTCTAGTTCAAAAGGTAATCTTACAAAAAAACTATACGGCTGTTATTTTTTTCCATTAGTAGCTTTTAATCCTAAAAACTGTAAGACTCGTACTAATATTAAAAAATGTGAAAAGAACCAATATTAAAAAATGTGAAAAGCATGTTATGGATTGGTTAATTATATATATAATATTAAAAAAAAAAGACTGAACGATAGTTCGTGCTTGTGGTAAAATCTCTGAGCTTTTGCGTCTTCAAGACTCTTTATTGAAACGTTTGTTGCCATGCGTGATTTTTTCTCGTTTCTGAAATGTTTTTGTTTTAACAGTTGGACCCAAGCTGCTTTAGGCAAACAGTTAAATCAGTGATTGGTTTTCAACAATCTTATAGCAACACTAATTATCAGAAAATGCGCAATTTTCACAGATGAAAGCACATTTCTCACTGTTATATTTGGTTACTAACTTAATTTGCAGATCACATCCGCGATGAGTTTCACGTCTCAGCTTCTCAACATCCACATCTTGTGACCGTTCCTCCTCAGAGTCAACCTACGCCACAAGAACTTCATGTTCGGAAAACATCTATTGACGTTATCACTCCGAGAGGGTTTTCCCCTGCAGCTTCGTCAGCGACTCCAAGTTTTTTTCAAAAAGCAACATCCCCGATTCTAATCAAGAAATTTTCAGCCCCAGTATCAACCAAAAGAAAAACTTCCAGTTCCAGTAAATTACCAGAAATTACACCTTCGTCACTAACTCAAAAAAACTCAGTTAGTTTAACGAAAGTTATGTTTCAAACAACTAAAACCGCCACGAATTCAGAGCCGACGAAATGTAATGGTAATGTTGGAAGTGAATCGGATTTAGTGCAGGAAACAATTAATCTAAATCTCAATTTAAATTTAAGCCTGCCCAACAACTCTCAGCAAAAAACAGAGACCAAAAAAACGGAGGATGACGAAACCAAACAACTGAAGCAAAAGCCAGCAATTCCCAAGAAAAAAGATGGGCTTGGAAATACCAGCAGTTTAAACCGCCTTACCGGTTTAGGAAGAAGCAGAGTCAATACAAACCAAAGACTTGCCGACGCGAAGGCTGACAAATACAACACTCTACCCACAACTGAAAAAAATTCTAATGGCATTTTAAAGCGAAATAATGCATTAAATGCTCTGAGACTGAATGAAGCAGTCGTAAATGCTCCTTGTAAAACCGATTCATTGCCCAAATCAAAAGAAATCGAAAACAATAGCAAAATCACTTCTGATTCTTCGATTAGTTTTAGCCTCTCTGAGCGCACTAGTTCAGCGAAACTTATTCCAACTGCTACAGAGAAGAAAGAACATTATAAAAAGACTATGATTTCACAAAACTTTCCTGCTGCTGATTGCAAGGTTGTAGCTGGATCTGAAAAAGCTTTTGCTTCTCCGAATAAGGATAAAACTTTAGACAACACTGTTGAAAATAAAGCAAAAAGTGAAACGCAAAAAACTGTCCTCGACACCATGCACAAAGAAGCTAAAAGTCAGCACAAAGCTAGCAAAACTGATTTGAATCCCATTACTTACAAGAGTGACGTTTTGGATACTTCACGGTTAGACAAGAGACAAGAAAATAGCACACGAAGTGATAAATATAGTATTCAAACTAGCCACAAGCCAGTCGTAACGAAAAAAACTAACGCTGAAAATAAAGATGTAGTTATCAGCTCTGTAAATTCAAATAAAGTTATTTCATCGACTTCGCCTCCACTTAACAGCCCTAAAGAGGAGGTTAAAGTCGTTGAGACGTCCCAAAAATCTTCCCAGTCCGTTCCGTCCAGCCCTTCACGAGCAAAATTATCCGGTCCTGGTGTGACCAGTACAAAAGGTTTTGGTGGCAAAACGTTCATGATCGACCCTAGCAAGTTCAAAAAATCTACTCCAAAGACATCGGAAAATAATCCGCAAGTACGGAAAAACATTATTTCTTTTTTGTTGTCGTAGATTTGCCAGAATTGTATGTGAGCTAAAGTACGCCGCCAGAACATGGTGAACTGGTGGTTTTGTCATCGCATTTGGAAGGGATGGACCGGTAATATTTTTTCATTTTTCTCAAGTCGCTAAGGATAAAGTAAAAATGCGACTACTTACTGACATTTTCATGGTACTCGATACCGCTGCCTTAGCTGGTATGTTTTGCTTAATTTTGGTAGAAGGCGCAATATTACTGTAGTTTGATAAGAGATGGCGTGTTGAAAATGATATATTCGATGCTCAAAACATTTCAAAAATACAAACAACGCGATTTAATAGCTTTGTAAATTAAAACTTTCGAATTTATTACTTCAGATGAGTGTTAAATTGCTCTTGCTACGCTTCCCTTTCATTGCAAGACGTAGCTAATGTATATTATTACAGTTGAGTGTTTCCGATACATCTGCGAAGCAAACAACTGGTAAAGGAAAAAGAAAATTGAGAGCGGATCAAATCATTGTAGTGGGCGGATATGTGAAGCTGGAACGGAGTTCGTTAGCGCAATCAAACAAAATAAGAAGACAAGTTGTGAGTTTCCTATTTCATATTATCTAACAGCTTCATGATTAAAATTTTATTTAGCTTAAGCATAAACCCACGGTTTTTTAGTTGTTTTGTGGCTGCTCATGTTGTAAAGCTCGGTAATTTTTTAAGACTCGCACTGGTTTTCTTTTTTTCGACATTTATGTGCTTAAGCAAAAAGCTATGGATCGCCTATTAATGATTTGGTATGATTTAAACCAGTGGTTCTCGACCTTTTATGGTTTGTGACCCTCTTCCAGAGACTCTCCACATCTGTGGCACCCTATTCAGCAAAAAAAGTTTCTGTCGGTATTTGATTCGTAGTTTGCTACAGCTGTCCTCCGGTCATAACTGGTTGATTGTCGTTAACAGATTATTAAATTTTGCGCATATGGCCCCCTGGTTAATGTTTCGTAGCTCCCTTGGAAGAACAGTGGTTCTTGGATGAGAACCCCTGATACCCCTGGTTAATGTTTCGTAGCTCCCTGGGAAGGACAGTGGTTCTTGGATGAGAACCCCTGATCTAACCGATAATTGAACCTGAACTACCAACTGCAAAGCGAACGCTCTACCTCCGACGTTTGCTATTTCTTGCCCCCAGCAATTAATCCATTGCGCCATCATAAGGTCACTTTAGCCAAAACAAACCATTATCGTTGATGTTTTTAGGTTTGGTAAGTTTAGTATGGCTAAACAAACTTTATTCTGGGTGGGTTTGGTGTGACATACTTGTGATTAAGCTACAAAAACAGCACTTTGTAGTTAGTTGCATATTTATCCTATCACGAGAAAGCGATCAATGCGCTATAACCAGCTCGATTAGGAGCTGCTAGCCATCTGTCTACCACACCAAGATGGGGAATCCCGCTAAGTGCCTTTTCCAACGGCACAACAAGTACACTTGCCCGCTTGTTCTCCACACTGTCCTTTTAATGTTAAGCGTCAATCAGGGAAGCTGTGAATACCAATTTTAAAGTCATCGGTTTGGCCCAACTCGGAATCAAACCCAAGTCTGCGGCTCCAGAGGCGGATGCTCTCACCACTGGGCCATCTGAGCAGTAATTTTAATGTTCACCAACTGTACAATTTTAGCGAGTTAAATTCGTTGAAACGACGTTGGAGATAATTCATCAGTATCCCTCCGAAAATTCTCTGTTGGAAGAAGGCAATGCTACCAAAATTTGCGAGCATTTTCATCTATTGCCTTCTCGAAGTAAGCAAAAATTTTGTCTATGTTCTACATTTCAGAAATGTCGCCTTGCTGCACCACATAATTTTTCCGTAGTTGAATTTAGTGAAGCGAAACGCTTCAGTTATAGGCCTATACAACTTCGTAATTATTATCAGACCACGTTACGATAAGATTGGGCTTTGATAGTTTTAAGGCATTTGGTGAAGGAAAATGTCGAAACTTACTTCGATGCTTGGGCTAATCATAAAAATAAATAAATAACTGAGGTTATTTTCAAATTATTTTGAACTGAAAATTCCGCAGTAATTATGGGAGACCGCGAAGTGAGGTTTCGCTGTTCGAGTCAACAGCCACCCGTTATATATGTCAAACGCGATCGACTCTAGCCGTGAATCGAACCCGTCACGTGGGATCTGTGATCATCTGTCACCTGCGCGCGGCACCGCCAAGACATGTGCTAATCGTGCTTTCTTGTTGCAATTATGAGGCAGTGACTGGAAGCAGCTTGGTAAAATTCGCTAGACAAATAGTGGCTTAATTGCTGTATACGTCATCATTTGCCGTTACATTTTATGACGTCTTGCATCTCGGTCTCACTTTGACTGTAATATTGTTTGCAGGAGACAGTGAACTTGGCAATTACACAGCTAAAGATTTGCTAGCTAAAAAAAATGAAGACTTGAGTGATGATGACGACGATTAATTCTTGATGAAATTGTAACATAAGCGTATTGAAATGTACCTTTTTAATATTTTAAAACCGCGAACTAGGTAGTCAGTCACTTTCGTATAATAATTACGCGAATTATTAAAATTTAATTCATATACAATAGTCACTATGCAATGCTTTGAGATTATAAATTTAACTTATAGGATGCAATAGATAATTTCTTGGGATATTCGCAAGGTTTGACTTAGGTTTGTTGGAACTATTTGGGCATACTGGCTATGTAGACGATGTGGAATCAGTAATTAAATGTTACAACTGTTTTGCTTTATTACGCTTATTTTTGTTGGAGGCTGAGTACTGAACAGTCCGAGCTTCTACTTTTAAAGGTGATAACCTGCTCGACTAAAACTTACGAAATTGTTGAATAGAACCCCCTAAAAAACTTGAAAAATTTGGTTCTAAGCAATAAAACATTAGTGATCTGCAGATTGCAGGAACAAATACGCTCTGTGTAGCATAGCCTACTTTTTCCACACATGTACCAGTGAAATCATGACTCGAAGCTTTCGAGCCCACTTATAAGCTCAGGCCAGTGATTTCCCACCAGGGTCTCACCACTGTTCAAAGATTCCGCAAGTTTACATTCGAATCCGAGATTCTGTATTATTATTTTATTCACAGCACCCTCTATTTTATTGTAAATAATGCGTAATGTTGCATCTGTACAAATAGTGTATTTTTCATCATCATTCTCTGTTATTACGGGTTTTTCCTCGTGACTTTACACTCTCTTCAACTTGTCTTCTCCATGTCTGCCTTGGCCTTCCTCGCTTTCGTTGCCCGTTCACTTCAAGCATCAATGTCCTCTTTAGAACGTTATCGTCTTCCCTCGTAAATTAAATTAACTGAGGTTAATTTCAAATTATGTTGAACTAAAAATTTAACAGTAATTGAAGGAGACTGCGAAGTGAGCTTGCGCTCTTTGAGTCAGCAGCCACCCGTTATTATGTCAAATGCGATCGGCTCCAGCCGCGAATCGAACCCGTCACGTAGGATCTGTCACCTGCGCGGGGTACCGCTAGGCCATGTCGCTGACAACATGTCCATTGTCCGTAACCACATGTCCATACCACCTTACTCCATTGTAATTCAATCTGAGAATGAGTATTTTAATTTTATTCGATCAATCAGATGGTGTTTTTTTGCATAAGAACGTTACGTCGCCCGCAGGGGTTCCAGGGATTCTTGAATTTTTCATTAGGGTTCCGCTCCACAAAAGAGTTCAAAACCACGGCTTACGCTACGTCAGTATGGGCCGGCTGTTTTTCACTGCGCTTGGCCACGTAGTTGATTGGATTGATTGCAAAGCAAGCTTTAAGTGAAGTACCAAGTTTTAGAAAATTTGTTATTACCATATGCCAGGGATGGCGAACCACTGACCCGCCGGTCACACCATGACCTACTTGCAGATTCCAGGGACCGATTTGTAGTTTCAAAACTTTTAGGAAAATGTTATCGAACATTTAAATAATAACGAAAGGTGTTACTTTTCTCTAGCATTCACAACCTTTTTTTGCTCTTACGCCCACCATTTGCGGAAACTTCTGTATAGTGAAGATGAATTTTTGCTCATTCTCGACAAGTCTATCACTAAATCCGTGACCCCCTTTTTTCATTTTTCAAATTAAGGCTTCGTATATCACCCAATAACTAGACAAGGTTTGCCATCCCTGCTATATGCGTTTACCGGTACGCGACAATTTCTTATCGCACCTTGTTCGTTTTTACTGTTTAGCGATCACGCGTGAACCTACATTCACGTAAATTAAAATTTTAGTCTCGTATTGTGGAAATTAAACGCACCAGATTTGGATTTAGAGCCTGCTGTGGTATCTTAAACTAGAAGTAGCGTATATTTTTGCCTGCGGTTACGAAGCAGCCTAACCTCATTTTTTTACTGCCTGATTTTTAAAGGTTTGAAATAGGCTTAAATTTGAAAAAGCGTCGATGTTACGGTGAGATTAGTCGGTGGCAGACCTATGAAAAGGAGCTGCCTGGTGCTGAGATACTATGCTAGTTTCTACATTTTATTTTTAAGCTTTTAGTAAATGTGTGCATTAGACTATCATCAGTGATGGGCACGATAAACCTTTCTGTAGCGAAGCGATAATCGATAATTTTAAGAAAGCCCTGGGCGATACCGATAAATCTCAATTTCTTTAAACGATAACGCTAATCGATAAATTATCTCGATAAATGCCCATCTCTGACTAGTATGATGATGTGTGAAGTTTCACGCTTTTAAAAAAGAATATTTTTTTTGCAAGATTTTTTATTGGTATTGTAGCCTATTACTGTATTTTTATTTGTCTGAAGCATATGTTGGGTGCACTTTGTGCTTAGGGTGTTTTACTCATAATATGTATTCTTTGCATTGTTTAGTTTCCTATTTCGATTTTTTAAACCTAGATCGTTACTGTTTTATACTTTGTTATCGGCTAGCAAATCCCTGGCAGTAGTTTTTTTCGTGGTAACGGTTTAAGCTAAATAACAAGGTGAACTTACAACCGGTTGGGTCCCAGTAGTCAATACTATTAGAGTGATATTAGGAGTCAGGGGCGACCATTTTTTTTATTTTGGCATATTTATTTTCCAATCACAAGAAAGCGACGAAGCGCTGTACGAGCTCGCTTCGGAGTTGCCGGCCATCTGTCTACCATACTAAGATGGGGGAATCTCGTCAAGTGCCTTTACCATCGGCACAACAAGCGTACTTGCCAGCTTTCTCCACTCTGTTCCATTGATGCTGAGCGTCAAGCAGGGAAGCTGTGAATACCAATTTTAAAGTCATTGGTTTGACCCGACTAGGCATCGAACCCCAAGTCTACCGAACCAGAAGCAGACGCTCCATCCCACTGGGCCATCTGAGAGATTTATAGCCTACCTTCGCTAATGTGAACTCTTTTACCAGATTTCATGTTTTTTGTGATGACCTATTTTTTGTTTGCTAAACGTGGGCGCACGTACGGTATGTAGACCCATTCCGCTTGTGAGATAAAGGTTGATTTTGTTATTTAATCAACATTGATTGGTCCACTTTCAAGTTTCATGATTTTTAACTTATTGGTGGATCCAAGGCTCAAGTAAAACTGCAGTAATGGTCAAAGATGTGGGCTAAAAAGAATAATAATGGGTAATTAACCTCTCCAAGTTAATTGAACTGAATAAATGTTACTGTCTCTTTATGCTCGTTCCGGAAGTCTTGCCTTACTTTTACTAAATTATCTTTGCCTATTTTTGATAGTCTTTCGATGCATTGCAGTAGCCCACAAAATGTCGAATTTTGCATCACATGTTTGTCTTGCTGTGTTTGGTGACTCTTTAGCAGTATTTTAAGTCAACAATAAAAATTTCTTCGCAAAATTTGTGGTAAATATTTTAGGTAATAAGTTCTTCTCCAGTTGCGCTTTTTGATTTTTTGTCTTTATTCTGCTGCCTCTCTTATGGTTTTTAAAGCTTTCTCTTTCAGTCTTGCTGCTAGGGCCTACACTTGAAGTTGTTTTTTAATATCATCGTGAAGCGATTAATCTCTTAGATTATAATTGATTAACTCAAAGAAGCTAGGAGTTGAATTGAAGACCTTTCATCATGGCCGACGTAGTCTCAATTTGTCGTAGCGATTACAGCATTTGCAGTTTAAACCTATCTTGGTTTCTGTTGCATCAGCAGCAAGCTTTCTAAAAACTTATGATGAAGTTTCTAATGACATGGCGCTTACTACGGCAGTCGGCAAGTATAGCCTACTACTTATTGAGATGAAGCTTATTTAAGCCAGCAAAGTTATATATTAGTACGTGCATAATAGATACATAATTAAAGAAGCTTTCACACAAAATATACTAGTGCAAAATCTACTAAGTACAGCGTATTTAAAAAAGAAAAAATGATACTACATGTGGCGACAGGAGTGGATAATATTGCTACTACAATGAGTAAGCACAGCGCAGAACCACATTGAAGAGATCGTTGAAGACAGATATATTCGCAGTACTATACCCTTCAGAGACATAACATTGCATACCAACGTAACAGCACCAAGTTACATAAAATAGTAAAAACATACTCCAAAAGTACAAATGATAATGAAGAATACTGCATAGTCTAAATAAGCATGCTGTATAGAAATAAATACAAAAAGCATGTTGTACTTAATAATCAAGATATTAAACAGGCTATTGCAGCGAATTACTGAAACCGAGACACATCTACATGAGTTTAGTAACGCAGCCAACATTAGAACTCCATACATCAGTCCTTCAGACATTCTTCAGGGTCATTTGCAATAATTTCACGATGTAAGGAAGGTATGATTTTCGTTTTCCTGTTATTCAAGACCTTTTCACACAACCTAGCTGGTCTTTCCTGTGGCGTTATATCAGGATGTTGGGCACGTATCATATTTATCATTTTCTGATCTGTCATACTTTCGTCTTCTCGCCACTGAAGGTATTCCCTATACTTTTCAACATTTTTGTCCAAGTATTTCAAATAGGCAGCAAGCATCATGGGTGTTGGGAAGTCTTCCGCAAAAATAAATGAATTGGGAGGAGCTACTTTTAGAACATCTTCCTTAATAGGACCCATGACAACAGGCACAGCACCCATTTTTAAACTATTGTCCCAAAATTTTTCAGTGATGTAGTCTCTACAATGCCTTGCATTTTCGAAAGCAAGAAAGAACTTGTGCGACTTGATTGATCGGGTCAATTCCTCGTCAGACAAACGTTTTCCAAAGCAACTGCCCCCTAGAGTTACGTTGAGCTTGTTCTGAACCATGCCTTTCACGTATTCAATTCTTCTCTTCGATTCTCCAAATGAATCACAATTGCTTGTCACCATCAGCTATAAAAAAAAGCTAAAGTGAGTCCAGCTAACGCAATGCAGCGTAAATCAACCCTGACCCAGCGTCGCTAATACAGAATGTGCAAGCTGAAGCAGAAAATGATTTGAATTTTCACAGACAATTTGTAGTTGGTTGCTGTTTCAGAAGTTTTTAATACCCCAACTTTACGTACCGAAAGTGGAGATACAATAAAGTGCATATTGGAGCATAACATTAGTTTTTACCAAACAATTCATAAAAACACTTAAACATTTCTCATTTTACACACATCAGCATGAAAAATCTGACCAAAATATGCCACATTTTCCTCTCTTGCAGACTTCCTACAAGAGTAAGCAAAATGAATTTATGCACACAAAAACGTTATATATGATCTAGCTGCTGCACCTAATAGACAGCTAGATGACATTCACCAGAAAGACCATACAAAAGTCAGTAAATTACCAAAAACTTATTGAAACAGCACCTACATTTCGAAATTCCCCCCTGCAAAAGCCCACACAGCAAAATAATACGTTGGGGTGTATTTTAAGTTAATTCATTGCTTTTGCATGTAATACGATAAGCGTCAATTTTTTTGTTATCATACACAAGCAAATTCTCGAGAGAGGCGTAAATTAATTCATTTAAAATCAAAAAAATTTCATAACGTTACGATCTTTCAAAGTGTGAGCAACATGTACACCGAAACAACATTTTGCAGCTGGGTTTGTTGATTTTCAACCGAGAAAAGGAATGCTAAGCTAATCGCGTTTGATTACATTTCTTCATCTTGCTCTTGTGCATAATAGACGACACCCACCGTACCATGCCACACGTTTTTTGTTGTGCGTCGTAGTTGAGTGCGTTAGGATACGTAATTAAACACAGCTGGTGAAATTCAGTAATACAGCTAAGAGTTTTTACGTTAAGTATTAGTATACAGACCCTTAACACATCAAAATGTTACAGAATCTTTGCGCAAAATTAAAAACAAATGTCAATAACTTTTTCGTTGTGTTTAGAACACAAAACAAAGCACTTGGGGCTGAATGCACGCCAGAGCTGAAACGAGGACCAAACCTACCGCGACGAGACATCATAGCTTCGAGACCCGAGACGAGACTTTTTCTGTTGAAGTCAAGACAAGACTTTAAAGTTACGAGACACAAGACTTCATAAGCTAAAACTTCTGGCCAAATGTTTTTCGAAAGTGTGAAGTCATGCCAATTTTTTTACTTTGAATACATCGGGTAGGCCTGGTTGCTGACTATTCTTATTGTTATTGATTACGTATCAAAGACCTGAAAGCTGTTTCAAAGCCAAAATATCTTCATGTCTCGATCGATATAAGACCATTTTCCGAGACTTTTAAGGTCCAAGACAGAGATGAGACATTGGCATAGCGCAGAGTTACCATATTTTCACTACGTTAAAGGAGGACAGGTTTTTTGAGGGTCATTATATCAGCAGATGTCCAGTTTTCTGTCCAAAAGCAAGTGAAGACCAAAAAAAAAAGGTCATTGAGTCCGCGGATGTCCATTTTTTCAAAAGAAAAAAGGTCATTAAGTCCGTGCGACGTCAATTTTTTCGCCCAAAAGCGTGTGAAGACCAAAAAAATACAAAATAAAAGTCAAACTTCCCAAAAATTTTCGTGGAAGAATATGACATGTTTTCACTCCTCATAATGCCAAAAAGGAGGACACTTAGGCATTTTTTGGCGTCCTCGGAGAACAATTTTTTTTGGTCAAAGAGGAGGACATGTCCTCCAAAAGGAGGACGTATGGTAAGCCTAGCATAGAGAGACCAAGACACTCAAAAACATGTCTCGAGACCGAGACACGTCTCGAGACATCCAGCTCTGATGCACGGCCAGCACGCGTATTTTCTAGACTTAACATTCGACAGATTTTTAAATGGGAATAAAACAGGTAAAATCTGAGGGAATTACGCATATTCCTCTGTTTGTCATTTCTACCGGAGGTGGCAGTGCCCCTTCACCCCAGTAGAATCAACGCTTAAGCATAATAGTTACAACCTGATTCAACAATTTTCTTGAACTAAATTTAGGTATATACTTACGGCACAGTTGCTTTTGCCTGCAATAAGTTCATCTACAGCCTTTTTTCCTAAGGGCAAATTCCACAATAAATCTTCACGATATCCATATCCCCACACAACATCAGCTGACAATCTGTATGTCATTGTCCAGTTGAAAAAATTTTTGTCATAAAGTTGCATAGATGCACCAGAGTGAAACAGTTCTTTAAAAAGAGCACCAGGGGTCTCACTATTCCACCAAATATATAACTGACCTTTTTGTCTAAACACAGTGGTCAGTTTAATAATGTGCTAAATTAGCAAATTAAATTATCAATGAAAGCTGAAGCATGATGAACTGACCATGTTCTAAATTTAAGAGATATATACCAGTATGTACTGTATTTACATTCGCTATAATTCGCCAGCTAAAATAATTTAACCATATATGAGAGCACCAGCGCAGCCAGGGGGGGGGGATTGGGGAGACCAGTCTTCCTCCTTTTCACAGTAAAAATTTAAAGAAATGACTAAACAATGGAATCCCCGTTTAAAAAAAGTGTTTGACTTGAGCATGACCATTGATTAAATTGCCAGAAAAGCGAGGGCAGAGGGTATGATTTGTTGAATGATTAATTGAATCAAATTTTCGTAAATAAAGATGGGTTGTTATGAGAATAATGCTGCTGTGTCGACAACCTGCCATATTGTGTTGCCACTGCGTTGAACTGACTGCCCTCAACACTTAAAACAGCCAAACGCAACAAAAAATGATCTATCGCTGTCACATTATTTCTTCTTAAAATGCGTATTAGCACAGTAATAATTAGCTAGCAATCAACAAAAATTGTTATTGACTGAAAACAAATGGATGCACATCATTTGTTTTTCTATTCCAAAAAAGAAAGTGGTATGCAATAGAGACTTTTTCACAAAAGAATTATTTTTTGTAGCTTGAAAAAACAAAGCTCAATTAGGCTTGCCCCTCGTCCTCAGGTCCTTATGCAAAAATTCTATTTGAATAAGAAACTGAGGATGATATATTTTCCCTATAGGCTAGGAGATCTCGCTGTTCTTTAAAAAAATGTTTAATGCATAGACGAAGCAAGCGATCATCAGCTATGCTAACTGCTTCAGTCTATATCTTAACTCAAGACTTCAAAACTAAGCGAGAATCCGTTTCATGGGGTGCCATTGATAGCTGCAGTCTGAGAGCACTACCCGAGTATGTTAACGTCAGTGATGAAAGCCATGTTTACATCAAGCATACCTGCAATTGCGATAAACGCAGCGTGGGACAGTCGGTGGTATCAGCGCAGTTGCACTCATGCAGAAAAGCGGCAAGAAAAGTGGGCGATTTTTGGCGACTTTCAGCAGAAATCAGAGCGCAGTTATTAAAAAAAGTATACCTTAATTAACACTTGAGCAGTAACAGTTCCATTGTTGCAGCGGCATTAAAAGCTTTGGAATTACTTATAGCACAACAATGGAATCAAATCACTTGTTCTTCAATATAAACTGATAGGCCTGACTGAAACCTCGATACCAGTAATTTAATGGGAAAAAAAATTGTCCCCCCCCTTTTATATTTCTGGCTGCGTCAGTGTATGAGAGCAATATAAGCATCAACCATAAAAAATAATCACCAAATAGCACCATTAACGTTTTAGCCATTATTATAACAAATTTGAATTACCAACCATTATTCTGGAAGAGAGTAAATTTGTGATGCTAGGTTACTTTCTAAACCACAGAACCACTAAAAATAAATGTTAAACAATAGCACATAAAATACCAGTACCTTAATATTAACTGCGTTTTTATTTAATTATTTAGATTGCAAGTATAAATAATTGCAGTTTGATCTAATAAATTCCAAAAGGCAACAATCACATAAAAATCAAATTCTTTATATCTAAAGTTGGTAGAATCAAAAGCAAAGACTTAAAATACATACAAACTACAGCAACTAAAAAGCAATGTCCTTCCTGGCCTACCGGACGGGAAGTCATGACGACTTCCTCTTGTTGGGTCAGAGGCTATAACAGCACTCCATCACCAACAGTGCAAAGCACTCCAATAAATCGTACCGCAGAGCGAGACACCGCTGTTTCTGGCTTTTAGCCTTCATCAGCCGCATTCAGAAACATTCCTCTTCTTAAGAAACATTCCTCTTCCAGGACGAATGATCTTGCCAGGATCACTCATCCCTTCGGATAAATATTTCCTGAAGAATTTAACCTTTGTGGTATGCAATCCACTCGTGTCGCTACGTTACCATTCCAGTCAAACTCTTTACGTGGCCAGGGTGAAGATCATTCGTCCTGGAAGATGAATGTTTCTTACCTGAGGGTGGGCGATGAAGGCTAAAAGCCAGAAACAGCGCTGTCTCGCTCTACGATACAAACTACAGATGGCACGGGCCACTAAGCGACCTGCCAACGAGCCATTAACCAGTCTTTTTACTGGTCCGCTAACGACCCGGTTCTATTATTGTTTATTACTGGGCCGCTAACACTTCTTGAAATTCCTTTAAGTTTGATTAAAGGTTTGTAAAAAGAATGGGCTTTGGGCAGGCTGGGCTATATTTTTAGTATGAGTTGCCGGGTCGGTTACTGGGCTAGAGGTTCTGGGCCGTGGGGGGTCTGGGCCTCGAAAAAGTCAGCTCGAGCCATGTCTAATACAA
The DNA here is from genome assembly GCA_964006365.1 of Trididemnum miniatum. Classification (NCBI taxonomy): domain Eukaryota; kingdom Metazoa; phylum Chordata; class Ascidiacea; order Aplousobranchia; family Didemnidae; genus Trididemnum; species Trididemnum miniatum. The sequence continues at coordinate 12,581,549 of OZ023234.1, read as the reverse complement.
ACATTTGCATATCTTAAACAAGTCTATGAGCTGATGAGTGAACAGCAACCAACAAACCTGTCAAATTTCCAAGGAAAATCATCCACATGGAGAGTTGTGGAATGAAAAATAACAGCTTTTGCTTTCAGTATTTTACTTCTGTTGTAAGTGACAACGCAATTATCCATGCGATGTCCTTCAGGAGGCCATGGGTCATTATTCCATCGACGACCCCAATATAATAAAAGATTTCTATCTAAACTTGAATGATTGGTGCTTGAACTTATAGGATTGTCAAGGCTATTCCAGTTGCTCAAAGTTTCATCATTGGAATTAGATTTGACATATGCATTGATAAACCACTTTAACGATACCACTTTAAGTCCAACAAAAATGAAAGTAAAAGCAATAGCTATTTGAATAACGTTTTTCAACTTCATCTCACAATGTGTTTCATACCAGTAGGCCTACTTCCAGGTAGCATATTTAGTAGGTTAGCTTTGGCAATACCTAGCCTAAAATGTACATAAATTCCAATTAATATGAAACCTAATACCGGTACCGTCAACCGGGGTGACTTTGATCACCCGTATAACTTCAGCCATTCCGCACAAACCGCCTCTTACAGCTACACCTTCGAAAATCTACTGACTGTTACATTTGACTGATTCGCTTTTCAAAACAACTTCGCTTTTTTCACCTGACGTCACATGCTGACGTCATATCGCCATCCAATGGGTGATCAAAGTCACCCCGCACACGGGATGACTTTGATCACACGTACATAAAGAGGTTACTTTACTACGTTTGAGTAAAGTAACCTCTTTTCAGGGTTGACTTTGATCACTACAATATTTTTAAAAACATGTAAGGGACTGTAATTTGCATTTTCAGGTTAATATGAAGAGCAATATTAGCGATATCAAATCGCTGGTAGGGCAGTGAGAAGGTATTTGGTTTTTGGCTTCAAAGCACTATCTCGTTTTGTGATTTTTTTTTCCAAACTTCATTTTTCTTTTGCTTATATAAAAAATGGTGATCACCGCGAAACATAATATGGTAATGATGGTGAAACATGAATTACAATCGGCATATACCATAATACCAATATGCAATAAAAAAGCCAAAAATTATGTTTTAGCAGTATTAAGAAGAGAAACGAGTTCGGTAGTGTGGAACGCGAGTTTGATGCAATTCCTACGATCCGTAATCCGTACAACTTGAGAGCGCCTGTTAGCGACTACTAGATCTAACATTATTCTTATCGATCTGCTTCGATGGTGGAAAGCGAGTTCGATAGTGTGAAATGCGAGTTTGATGCAATCCGCACAACTCGAGAGCGCCTGTTAGCCACTACTAGATCTAATATTATTTCAAAATATGACAGAAAGCAAAGCCACACCGGAAAAACAGATTTTTGGTACGTTACGAACCTTTTTTTGAAAGTGATCAAAGTCACCCCGGTTGACGGTACATCACCAGATCACATTACAAGAAATTTTGGTTTTTAAACATTTCCTATAACCAGAGCCTGCGACAGAGCAGTTGACTTAGGGGGGCCAAGCATGTATCAGGGGGGGGGGAGGGGCAAAGTTTGAAATTACGCACCAAAGCCGCTCTCTTCAAAAGAGTAAGCTTGTTAATTGGGGGGGGCCAAATAACTGGGGTTATTTTCAAATTATATTGAACTAAAAATTCAACCGTAATTGAGGGATACTGCAAAGCACACTGCAAAGTGAGCTCGTGCTCTTGGAGTCAGCAGCCAAAGAGCCACTCGTTACATATGTCAAATGCATTTGACTTCAGCCGCGAATCAAACCCGTCACGTAGGATCTGTCACCTGCGCGCAGTACCGCCAGGCCATGTCGCTGACAAATGCCAATTGGGGGGCCAGACTCCCCTTGGTGCAGGCCCTGCCCAAATCCATCATTGGCATATAGGCCTAAGCAGATAGCAAGAGGGCTTACACAGTTTCAGCTACGGTACCGGTATACAATAAGAGTACCCTACTGTACTAGCCTACACTACAGCCGAGAATGGAGAAAGAACTAAGAAGTTTGCTTTTCTCACTGTGTGCTGTAACTCTGAACTGTTCCTATGAGCTACAGTTTCAAACTTGCACTGAGTGATTGACCGGTATTTTATTCATAAAGGTCTGTAACTGTCATGAGGTCTAGTCTTGGCTACTTTCTAATACTCTCGTACAACCGCAGTGCACGTGAAAGGATGCCGGTGTCCGGTAGTACCATCTACCGATTATGCTCGTACAGCGCTTCGTCGCTTTCTCGTGATAGGATAAATATGCCAATAAAAAAAAAAAAAAAATGTAGGCCAACTATGTATCATACAAACACAAAATGCTCTGACAAGTGAGAATCACTTTCCAGAGGCGTACTCAAAATTTGGCAAAGGGGGGCTACAATTAAGGAGTCTGGGGGAGGGCAAATCGGGGATCTGGGGGACGAGGCGAAGCCCCCAGCCGCCAACGAATTTTTACGGTTTTCACATAAACACACTCATTCTGGCACATTTTTTTTATCGAAAAAGGGCGTGCAGTGAGCGCAGTCACAATGAAAAAATATTCTCGCAGTTTGTCTAAAAGCAGAAGCTTGGCTGAAAGTGAAAGGTGGCTGCAACCATTATTAGTTTGAGAAATTATTGACTGAAAGTTAGGTTATAGCACCTTATTACAAGGCCAAAGGGGGTGGGCATGGCACCGTGAAAAGAAAAGGTAAGTACCTCACGCAAAAAATCCCGGCAGATGGCACGCGAGGGAGTAGGTGCTTTCAGAAAAAAAGCATTTTTGGAATAATATCGGTAGGTGCCAATTTGAAGTGCAAAATGTGGGAAATCCGGAACTCTGGCCATTAAAGATCTTTTTCTTTTAGAGATATCGATAAAGTGGAAATTGGTTTTGCCCCACCTGAAATTCGTGGCTGGCTACGCCATAAAGTGTGACTTTAAAAACTTAAAAACTGAATGACTAAAGATAATGCACCATCCTATGAGTTTTTGCGACTCGAGTATTGAGCACAAGTAACAAAGAAATCTTTTTTTTTTCAGTCATCCGAAAAAACACAAAAAGATGTCACGTTGTTTTAGATTGACCCGCAATCCCCTCCGATGTAGGTAACATAAAAACAATTAATCGCAAAAAAATGCTTTAGTGCAACAGATACTTTCAAAACCATTCATTCCCCACGTTATAAAAGATAACTTTATTTGAAGCAAATAAAGCAAAAAACACGATCAAGAAAACGTCAATATTCGTCCACCATTTCTATATCTTCAATTTCCCATTTTTTCGGACCTTTATTCGTTTTTGTTTTCTCTTTTGGTTCAACGGAATCAACTGAAATAATATACACAACGTAATCTCACGCTTAAGTAGACCTACTAAGTAGCGAAGAAAAAGAACACCATCTGGTTTAATTTCCAATTCAATACAAAAGTGAAAACAAACGTCGGAAGAGAATTTTTAAACTCCTGAATGCCCACTTCCCTAAAAATCAACCGCTCCAAAAATTCGCAACCAAAACATCAAAATGAGCTGCAATTGCACATCGAACAGGGCTTCGATAATATTCGTACACAAGAACCAAAACAAAAGAAAAAGAATTAAGTAGCGACACATGTATTGTTACTTGCCTTCCGCATTTAATTTTTCCATTTGTTCACGCCGTATTTGCCTAAGCATTTTGTGTTTTTTCTTCGCTGATAACGACACATTGGCAGGCCGAGTTCTTCTGCAAAAATCAAGAAAGTAATGCAATTTCACTCGTATTGTTCTAAACTTACCACGCTACAATTTGCAAAAATAAACATTTTGGGCAACAATAAATCAGACTGCTGCTGCTAAATGGTAGACCAATGCTTTGGTTTAGATTTCTAGTTCAATTATATTTCTATGTAAAAGTATTACTATTCTCCGGCCAAGAAAAAGCGTCAGATGGGCAGTGAAAAGCTCGCTAAAGAGCTTCTAGCTACCTGTCCGCCAAGATACGAGAATCCCGTAAGTGTTTTTTCTAACCGCGTAACAACCAAGAAGTTGTGTATTACGTTCTCTACACTGTCCTCCATAACGCTGAGCGTCAAGCAGGGAAGCTATGCATAAAAATTTCTTAGTCCTTGCAGTAGTTTGACCAACTAGGAATCGAAGTTCAATTTTAAACTCCAGGGACAAAAGATCTATCCTCTCGACCATTTAGTTAAAGCGATTGTCTTAGTTCAATCACTCGTTTAGTACGTTCACCCAGCTATTCAAAAGCAATTTGCAATACACAGTGGCGTAGCAAGAAATTTTATGAAGGGGTCATAAACTACAACAGAATTCAGAAGAGTATTACATACTTTAGTCACTTAGCATTATTTAAGTCCAAGGGTGGGTGCCTTGCAAATTGCATGCTCTGTTCTGTTCATGCAATTTGCCATGCCCCTAAATAGAATTGCCCATGTATGGCAAATTGCCTGCGTACTTAGATACGCTCATGCGCCTCCTGGCAATACAATACTAGGTTATCTGCTAGAAAGCTTCTGGAAGCATGGTTGAAAAGGCAGTTGCTGAGCAAAACTACTGAACAATCAATTCACTATAGATAATCGCGCAGCACAAAGGATAAACTACATGTGGACCACGGACTGCTCGCAGTGCCTGGATAGCTCACTCAGGCTCCAAGAGTTCACGCCACGAGGTTGCCCAAGTCGGAGAGGGTGAAGCGGAATCACTCACAAACTCGAGTAGGTCGATTTCACTCGCCCATAACAGATGGGATTTTGTTCCGTCGAACCGAGAATATGGCGCAATTAAGCAAACAGCAAATCACACTATCTCTGTCCTGTATATGTCTGTCCATCGTCCAATGTACTCAAGTATCAAGAGGAATATGTCAGCAACATGGCCTAGCGGTACCATACGCAGATGACAAATCCTACGTGACGGGTTCGATTCACAGCTGGACCCGACTGCATTTGACATACATACCAGGTAGCTGCTGACTCAAAGAGCGCAAACACTGACTAACAAGTTAAATTTGAAGTCAAAGTCAAACTAAAAATGCTCAATGCCAGCCATAAAGTTTTGCACTTATACACTACCTGTACTGCAAGTTAAAATCTAAGGGTACTTAAGTAAAAGAAGAATTGCAAAGCCATAATTGAAATGAAAATGCTTCACTCAGACTCCCCAATTTGCAGATATCAAAAAGTAATCAAGAAATTTTTAATACTTATCTTGCAGTGTTGTGCCCATAGAAATGACAAACTGCCAATGCATTAACATGTACAACTACAAATGCAGTGCAGAGTGTATAAGGGGGGGGGGGGGGTCCCCTTTCTTGGATGTACCAATGGATAAGAGATTGAGATATTCATTTAAACTTTAGAACGTGTCATGTTTTTTGAGAAAAGGATTCTATTAATAAAAATTTGGCAAAAAGTTTTTAAAAGAGAGCTTTCTGAAATATTTATACCATCAGCAGCAATAATAAACAAAACATAAGCGCCAAATACAATTCAACCTAATTACTTACAGTCGCCTTTCAAGCAAAAATGTTGACATAACTTCAGCATCTTCAATAACTCTTCGTTTCGATTTTGCTTTCTCTTTTTTTACATCTTTTTTATTCACTCGCCTTCGAATGGCACCTTTACTTTTACTTCGTATCTGAAAACATAAGCTGCTTAATGCTTAAAATGAACCTAAACAGACAGCTTTGTTTAAATGTAGCATTTTCGCTTAAAGAAAAATTTTTGAGGAAACAGACATTTACTGAAAGTATAAAGATGCAAATCATTCATAATCATATGGTGCTGAAGCCTTAAGATTCATAAATGAAAAAGATATCTTAATTGCAACAGATGACTGATGAGAATATTAAATTATTCACATGGTGTGCTGCATCAGTCATGCACTACACATTAGTCTACTGTAGACTAGAATAGATGGCATATATCGGTAAATAGGAGCATGATAAAATGGAGTTTGAAAATGAAAAATTGGAGTTTAAAATGATATTGTGAACTCATGGCGCAGCCCTGTAGTGTATTACTAACATCGGTACATGAACAACAATGAACAGAACAAGGAGGATTAACAGTATATACATCAAACATTGATAATGTTTCCATGCATTTTTAACAAAAGTGCAATAACATAAGTACAGTAGTTAGAAACAGTAGTCAAGTAAAAGTACATAGGATATTGTTACTGACAAGCAAATGCAATGCAAGTTGAGTAGAAAGTACAATATAATACTGAACGATTTTATTACACAAGTAGTCTAGAAGTGTAAAGCAAACAGGTTTTAAAACTACTCCAGTACCCAAGTAGAATTTTTTGGCAAACCTATTTTTTTCCTTAAAGAAATAGGGTGAGGGTAAAACAAAACTTTTGATGAAAAATAATAATTAATCACCCTAACGTACCAGTCTGTCCATGCCAATGTCGACACAGCGCCCATGCTTATTTGTTATTTCTCACCATGGTTTGTAGGATTGTAGCCTACATTTTGTTCATCCATGCCAATTCAAAAAAGATTAAACAAGCCCTATTAAGCGTGCCATACCAACTACTTTTAATATGAAAAGTAGTAGCTTTACATTACAACTGTTAATGTTAATTACCGTAAGTAAAAGTAGAAAGTATCCAAAAATAAAATTACTTAAAAAGTGCTGGTTACTGACAAATTTTACTCAAGTAGGCTACTTACCGGTACAGCTTAACTGCAGCTACTTACATTGCTTTACACCTCTGATTTTTAAGCTAGCTAATTTAATCCATCACAGTAGACTAATTAAATTTAATCAGATTAAAAAAAAGCCTTGCCTATTAATCTGTTAATACTGGTGCCAATACGTAATTAACCAGTTAACTGGCTGTGTCAATTTGCCATTATATACCAGCCAGAATGCATATCAGTGTTCCCTCTAGAGTGAGAAATTTGAGAAAAATGCAAAATTTTTGGGCAAATTTTACTAATTTTGAACCAGAAATTAATATTATAAAATGCAAAACTAAAAAACTTAACCAAAAAACTTGAATATTTTAATGCAAGACTGTCACTTGTGGTATCTTGGAAAAGCAAATTTAATGCATAAAATTTGTAACAGGGGTCCTTAACTGCTTAAAGTAGTGAAATCTTTAGGCAAAAATTTCAATGAAATTATCATTTGGGCAAATTCGCACTAGTCAAAAACCTGGAGGGAACGCTGATGTGTATCCAAACTATCCACAGATCCAGGATCAATCTACTGCCAGCAAAACAGAACTAGGACTAGAAGTTATTTGGTTGTTAATGCCAATCATGCATATTCACACTCGCCTATAGTGTATATACAACAACAACAATTCTTTATTGACCAAGTGGATATCAATTCAATGCAAACGGTAAAAATAGGATTGATGTACCGGTACTGCCAAAAGACCTAGACTAGAAAATTTTTAATCGAAATATGGCAAAATAGATACTGCCCATTTGTGCCCAATTTGGTACAGTGCGTAACTTAAGCATAGCCTACCTGTACCAGACTAAGCCTAGACTATACAGGTATACCAGCATACCGGTACACTCAGCACTGAAAAGTATTACTAGTAGAGCTACAAGGCAGCACTAGATCTGTTAAGCCCAGAAATACTAGTTAAAAATCACACAGTAACAGAAAATACTGCACCGGTTGACTACTTACTGGCACTAGTCTTTCTTGTACTCTAGCTAATGGTCTTCTTCTTTTGGCCATTTTGTGTAGGCTAGACTAGCCGATCAAATATATCCAGTACTGGTATCTGTTGTTGTACAAAGTACTTTAGTTTGTCATTAACTTACACTGGTTTATTAACAAATTTAGTGTCCTTAGTCTAATTCTTTTTCGATCAGACTATAGACTAAACACGAGCACACAGTCACACTACATTAACTTTGAATCTACATTTTTCATCGATGCTCACAAGATTTTTGAAAAAAAATCACAAGATTTGGACTCAAAATCACAAGTTTACAAAATCAAACTTTTGATGACTTTTTATGCCAAATTGAAGTCAGTTATCACATCTGAATCAACAGTCATGACTTTTGAACTACATAGACTTTCGTAAAAGAAACTATAATGTGTTTGTTTCTAATTTTAAACTTCGAGAAAAATCAAATGATTACTCGAAGTCACAAAATTTTCGTTTATGAGATGTGATTAGCCTCAAGAGCGAATGCTACCAAGAACTTAAACTACTAACTTCATGTAAGCTCAGTAATTTCAGGTTGATAAAAACGTGAGACATTGAAATTAACAAATAAAACAATTTCAAAAGCTTAAAAAAACACAAACCACGATGCACAATATCAAAGAAAAAACAAGCAAACTATACGATAATTTCAGAAAAAATTGCCATCACGCTCAACAATAGTGAAAATTAACACAAACTTGTAAAAAGAACAGCTCAAAATTCAGATTGAACACAACTTTAATGGCAAAGCAAAAAGTAATGCCACTTGGATAAAATTACTGTACCGCATACACAACTCCACCAAAAAAAACATTTTCAAAATAGTGGTGGTGTTAGCTGCAGGTAATACTGCAACTAGGCCTATGCTTCAGTCCGAACAACAGTGACTTTTTACCAAAACTCCACCTCAAAATTCAGATTGAACACTAACTTCACTTACACACTTAGCCCACAGCCACTACCGTAGCCCAAAGCCAGGATTTTGCAATGGGGGAGAGGGTTAAAAATGACACCATTTTTGACCATACGTTCTATACAGGAGCGGATCCCGAAAGTTTTGGTAGGGTACATGTAATTTTGAATTAGGTAGAATGTTAACTAAATGCAAAGACGTTTAAACTCGGAAACGGGCGTAAATAAGCCTTTTGAAAATGTTTCATGTCAAGGGCGTATTCAGAATTTTTTTCAGGGAGGAGGCATCAATTTTTGTTACTTTTTTCAAACGTATTTTTCCAGCAGAGTTAATTTTAAAAAATTTAAGTGCCAAAAACGACTCTAGGGGGTCCGGTAGCATGCTCCCTAGGAAAACAATTTAAACATTAGCATACTGCAATGGCCATTTTAGTGCTTTCTGAACAATTGTTAAGGAAAATTTGTCATATTTTTGGCCCCTAACTTTGAGCGCTTCACCAATGATGCATTTTGTTCGCACAGCTTTGATTATGTATGACGTCATTTGAGACTCAATGGGGGGTTGTAACCCCCAAAACTCCTCCCGTGGCTCTGGGCTACGCCAATGCCCACAGCTACTGGCTAACAACACTAACAGTTTTCTTCACTATCCAGTTCACTTTACTGACAAAAAACCTTCCAGTACTCTAACAGGTTACCCTGTACCAGTATCCGCACCACACATTCTTAAGTTGATCTACAGATACTAAGCTGGACCATAATTGGCAGATCTACCAGCACTGAGCGCCAGTCATCCACTGTTTGTTTTTTCTAAGGTGCGAAATTTGAGAAAAATGAGAAATTTCGGCAAAATTTTGCTGCATTTTTCTAAGCTTGCTGACTGGACAATGAAATGGTGTTTTTTGTTGGAATTAGAATCAAGGTGTTCAATACTTTGATGTAAAACAAAAGTCTCATACAATTTGAGGCCAAAATTGACTCAACTTTTTTTGACCCCCTAAATTTTTGAGCAAATTTTTTGCTAAAATTTACTTGTTTGGGCAAATTCGCACTTGCTAAAAACGTATCTAGGGAACAGTGCAGGCATCTATGACCATGCTAATGGTGGGCTATGTAGTAATTTCATCGCCTAAGTTAATCGGTATATTTGCACGGATGAAAATCATGAGTCATGACACCTGACACCAACCTAACAAGTGACACTGTGACAAGTGCACAAGCCTCATGTGTGTTACCGAGCACTACTTTGCTTTTATGGTTCCGCAATCGGCATTCCGAATTCGATGTGCTGAAACTGCCCAGTGCCGATGGCCCGAGATCCGTGATGAAAAGATGTTGCCATGTTAAACAGAAAACTATTTTGATGCGGAGTTGAGAACTTTTATGTATTAAAACATCCGATTTAAGCATTTTTTCTTAAAATACCGACCAAACATTGTTTCAATGAAAAATCACAGGATTTTGCCCGAAATTCACAAGATCACTAGATCAAAATCAAAATCACAAGATCTTGTGGAAAATCACAAGGCGTAGCACCATTGTTTTTCATCATTGTCATTGCCCTTATATAACCGAACAGCGAGAAGAGGACCGTTCATTCCTGGGTTCCAATGAGAACGGTGCGTAATTAGGGAGATGACAACAAAATTAGGGATGTGCCGAGTCGAGTCCGAGTATTAAACCATCATCATTTTGACCTTTTTTTTGCTTTGTATCCGAATTTGAATCGAAATTAGGACTTGTACGGACGTGATGACCTTTTTTTTTTGCTCTTCACCTAATTTTGAGTTCATATTTTTTATTATTATTATTTTATTATTTATTCTTTAACTCAGGCACAAGAATGCGGCCCATATTCAAACAACGCAAAAAAAAAAAAAAAAAAAAAGATATATACAATAACGAAAGCACATTAGATTTAACTAACATCACCATACAACATTGTTTTAAAATGACGGAAAAATTTAGAGCAAAATAAGACATCAGAATTGGCTATAGCAGTGGTTCTCAACCTTTTTTGTTGCATGCCTACTTTGAATATCTTCATTCCTCCCCTACCGTATAAAGTATCCAAAACTCGAGTCCCTACTAGACGAAATAATGAAATACGCATATTCAGAGATGCATTTATTTGAAATGCGACGGTTGGCCCTGTTTCCTATCGGAAAGCATGCGAATACGAGGTGCAGTCTTAGAGAGCGCGCATCGTAGGTCATCTTCCACATCGAGTCTATTCCTTTGTTTGGTTTTAATTTGAAGCAAAGAAGAAAACCCAGACTCGCACAGATAAGTCGAGACAAAGGGAATGAGAATGCGAAGGGCTTTTTCCGTTGTTTTGGGGTAAGAATCTTTCATCGCGACCCAGAATTGTGACAGAAGTTTCTCTTCATATTCTTGCCGTGCAGTAGAATCGTTGATAAGCTCCAAAAACTCGTCCTGGCAATCATCAGCAAGCTTTTCAACTGGATATTTAAAAGGATTTCTTGCGAAGTCAAGATCTTCATCAGTAGTTTCAGGAAAATACCTCTCCAACTCGCTTTCAAGAGATGAAAGATGTTCCAAAATTCCATTTTTTAAGTGATCGGGCATGCCCTCCTGTCTTTCTTCAAGGAGTATATCCAACTTTTCAAACATTGTGAAATTGTGCATTTCCACTTTTCTTTTCCAGTTTGGATTTAAAAGCTCTTAGCGCATCAACAAATATAATGATGTTAGTTTCCTTGCCTTGTATTCGAAGATTCAGTTAGTTCAGTTGTTCACATACGTCATGTAAGTAAGCAAGCGAGAGTATCCATTCTTTATCTTCGAGCCAGGAATAATACATCATCTTGTTTTTAAGTTGACAAAATTCTTTCAGTTCGTCTTTCAATTCAAAAAATCGTCGGGTAACATTCCCTTTGGAAAGCCATCTGGTCTGAGGGTGATACAGTAGTACCAAGTGCTCAGAATCCATGTCCATACATAGCTTCTTAAACAGCCGAGAATTTAGTGCTCCGGCTTTAATGAAATTAACAATCTGTATCATCTCATCCAACACCTTTTGCAATGCATTGGGCAAATTTTTCTAAGCTAAAACTTGCCTATGCAGCATGCAGTGAAAACCCTTGCTTTTGGGCGCTTTTCTCTTCACCAAAGCTTGGAAGCCAGAGTGGCATCCCAACATTGATGGAGCACCATCTGTGCAACAACCAACAAGATTTTTCCATTCCAAATTCTCGGACTGAAAAAAATTTGAAACCTTCTCTAGAATATCTGCTGCTTTGGTAGTTGTTTCTAGAGATGAGCAGAATAGAAATTCTTCCTTGAAAGTGTCATTGTAGATATATTTTGTGTACACCATTAACTGTGCACGTGAAGAGATGTCTGTTGATTCGTCAGTTTGAATTGCAATTAAACCAAAAGGAGCATTTTTGATTTCCTCTACGACCTGGCATTTGATGTCATCTGACAAATCTTTGATTCTTCTTTGAATTGTGCTATTGGAAAGAGAAATTGATGCTAGCTTTCTTTCAGCATCTTTTCCCAGCATTATATCAACCATTTTTAGAACACAAGGCTTGATTAAAGTTTCTCCAATAGAGTGCGGCTTTTTCTGTTGTGCAATTTCAAACGCCACAACGTATGAAGCTTCCACAATCTTGCGCTCTTCAGCAAAAAAATCTCCTGAAGCATCGAGTCTCATTTTCTTCAAAGCTCTGCTTCGTCGTTCGAAATAGGTTTTTTCTTTATCTTTGCTATGCGGGTGTACATTATGCAAGTGCTGTATCAGTTTTGCTGGCCTCATGGAATCGTTACTGAGAACTTTGCTACAAAGTACACACTGTGGTCTTTCTTCATTGTTAACCACGATAGATGTGAAACCATACTCCAAATAAGTCTCATTATACTTTCGCTTTTTGATACTCATCTCAATAATTATTAATAATTACCTTGGCTAAACATTGACCTTTACGTCTGCAATACAAAGCAACAAGTTAAATGCACTAAACTTCTCGAGTTAAAGCAACAAGGGCTGCTCGTTTATTCATTATGCTGCATAATATACTGTAACTGCTAAACCACTTCAGTGCTGCGCATATAGGCCTATAGGTCTGAAAGTAAGACTATGTAATAATATAAATTTTCTAATTCGACTTTTGGGTAATAAGTGTAAGTGTTACCGTTACGTAATAATAACAAATGTCATCAATCAGAAATTTCAAAAAATCGCCCCTCATGTCATACTGTATAACACAAAGTATAAAATGCACAAATTCCTCCCCTGAAATTCCTCCCTAGGGAGGAATTCCTCTCAGGTTGAGAACCTCTGGGCTATAGCAACAATTATTAAGTTTTCAGACAATTCAATTCGTCGATAGAACCCATAAAGACAAATTACGTATATAAGCATCAAAGTTTGGAATATTGGCATAAATTTGACACAATCTAGCACTGACATACTTTGGTATACCATGTAATAATCGAAAAGTGTTGTTATAGGCAACTCGAATCTTGTTATAACTTGACTTTAAATAATCACACCACAGATGAGCTGAGTACATAGACATGCAATAGGTGCGGAATACGACGTTTTTTACTGGTTCAGAGCATCTATGAAATTGAGATTTAACGGTGTTGGCAGTGCAATATAAATATCGTACTTGCCTGTTAATGTCAGCATCATCTTTACCATGTTGATTAAGACAAACACCTAAGTACTTAACATCAGAAACAAATTTAATAGCACAACCATCCAAGTTAATATTAGGTTGAAAGTTTAGTTTAAGCGTTGGGGAAGGAAATAGCATACCCACAGTCTTATTCGGATTAAATTTAATTGCATGAGTTCAAGCATATTTCTCACATAGTTGCAGCATTTTTCGAAGTCCCTTAACACTTGGAGAAAAGCAACAAAGGTCATCAGCAAACATTAGGTAGTTTATTTTATGGTTGCCTACATAACCACCAGCTGTGATTTTATTCAATGCAGAAGACAGTTCATCAATATACACTGCGTACAAATAAGGACTTAAAATCCCACCCTGTCTTACACCATTACTTACTGAAAAATAAGTTGAAAAACAATTACCCCATTTCACGACCATTCGTTGACGTACGTACCAAAAACTTAGTAAACGAACAAAACAGAGAGGAACATTACGTTCAATTAATTTGTCAAATAAAATATTGTGACTAACTCGATCAAAAGCTTTCGACGAGTCAACAAAGACAGAAAAAACCGGACTTCCTCGTTCATTATAATAAGCAACAATTTGTTTTAAAACAAAAACACACAAATCAGTGCCATGCTTTGCCTTAAAACCAAATTGGTTGTCACATGTAGAAAGTAAACCAATAGTAGAATCCTAAATGATACGTTCAAATAGTTTTGATATTACAGAAGCCAAAGCAATTGGTCTATAGTTATTAGGATCTCGAACATCTTTAACAGAACTTTTGCTAACTGGAACTAGCATTGTAGTTAAGCAATTGGGAGGGATAAATCCATGCATAAGACAAGCGTTAAAGAGAAGTCCCAAGTATATTGCAATGGCACGATGCGCATGAATAAGATGTTCAGCATGAATATCATCATGGCCAGCTGACCGGTTGGTTGGTAATTTCTTGATTGATGAAGTAATTGCTTTAAAATTAGTTAAATGTTGATTCAAGTCTCAATGCCTCAGTGCCTCATGCCTCAGTGCCAAGTCTCAAGTGCCTCAAAAGACACACAAGAGTTAAAAAGATCACTAGGTAAATCATTCACTGAATTCAACAATTTACTGTATCGTTTTTCTCACATATTAGTAATTGATTGTTCTCCATTGATGCCATCAACAGATTGAGGTAAAATTTTAGCAGCATTAGTCCTAATTGATCTGATGGAGCACCAAAAACTCTTTCCTGAACTGTCAGATATGAGGGCCGAAGCTATTGCATCTGCCTTGCTTTGTTCCAGGGTCCTTTTGCGTTTCCTAAAGGCATATTTGAATTTCTTTTTTGCGGCTTTCATCTCTGAGAAATGCACACCCTTTTTAGGTTTACCTACTAGCAACCACTTCTTGTAAGCATTTCTAGAAGTTGTATATTGCTCTTTCATAGTGTTGTTCCAGCCCAAGCAGTGTTTAAATTTTCTTTTATTTTTTCGCCGCAAGAGACTTTTTGTGCAAGCACTTTTGAGAGCTCTCAGTATTTCATCATAAAAAAACTGAATACCATCTTTGTGAGATTGCTCTTGGCACATTACATTAGAACAACAAATAGCATCAACAGGCAACTTAACACTGTTTAAAAAACAAGCAGTTTCTTCCTGATACTTCAATAATTGAGTAGGAGTAGCAGATTTCCAATGTACAGCAGGCTTGGCCACGTTAGAATGAAATGAGTTAAATTTAGGAAGACTGTTGCAGTTGAACCAAACAGACATGGGATGATGATCAGATAGGAAGTAGTCATATAATATCTTAATAGAAGTAATAGTGTTATGTGTGGCCACAGTACACATGCAGTGATCAATCCATGAGCACGAATAATGAGCATCACTTACATAGGTAAAACTGTCATTAGGTAATAGCTCTTTGTCAGACAGAATCATGTCGTTATCCAAGCAGAAATCACGCAGAATTAGGCCATTCCTATTACTGTCACTGGCATTGAAATCACCAATTAAGCAAACATTTTGACGTCTTGGATACTCGGATTCGGCCGAGTAATGCTGTGAACACTCGTTACTCGGCGAGTTCGAGTAATTTTCTTTGAAGCACATCCCTAACAAAATTAGTATAGTGACTTATTTCTGTTCCGTCGAAATAAATAGAAAACAGCAGTATAGGAATTCAACGACGCACGGACACAGAAAAGGGAAGAACCAACAAAACGATTAACGTTGTAACATGCTAGCGAGATGATGCACAAAGTTTTAAAGTTTTTGAACCTCGCAAAATAGAAATAATGCAAAGGTACACCAGGCTTGGTCTGAAGAGACGGCATCATCTGAGGAAACTGGATTCGAATTCGTAAGTGCACTAGATGGGGTGTCATGGTCAGAGAATGTCCCAGTAGTCACGAGCGTACGGCACCGGGCACCGGAGCTAACCGGAGAAAACATTTATTGCGTAACTTGCGTTTGCTCACGCGGCCGAATCCCTCAATTTTAACACAATAATTCTTTGTCGTTTACTGCACTTCCTATAATTTATATTGCCGTTGGTCAATCACGTGATTATGTTTATTTCGCACTGTAGTTTGTGTTTCTGAGGTCATTCTGATTCTTAAACAGTCAAAAAAAGGTCGTAAATAAAAAAGTTGGAAACACACTGCGTGGGTGAATAGAGTAATTTTGAGATCAGGGCCACGACCGAGAACTAAAAATAAAAGTATAAGCAATGGCGTTGCAGTGCGTACACCTGCAAGACACACAGAGATCGCTCCTGCAGCCTTAGCTTTAGAAGACAAACCCTTACTCTCTGAGGTATTTAGTCAACGACACGTCACTCAGCTATGTTAAGACTCACAAGTAAGCCAACACCAGCTTAAACAGACGTAGCTGCATCAACACCTGAGTAGAAAAATTTCCACCCACCGCTTAATTCGACAGTTCGAAAACCCCGACGCTTTGTTGATGAAATTCCCACCAGGGATGTGGAAGCGAAAGCTGGAAGCGGTCATATGTTAATGGAAGCGGAAGCGCAAAAAATATGCCGCTTCCGCTTCCACATCATTCAAAAAAGCACACTGCAATAGCTAATTAAATATTGTATTTTATTCAATTTATTTGACATTATTTTACTATGCTAAATTCGCATGGATGCCAGATCTCACTGTATGCCGTTACTCTTCGCTTGATTTTCAGGTAGTAGGCCTATACTAACGTAGAATCGCTCTTTCAGCTTTCTCTACGTTTTAAAATAAAGCAACTAAGTTTAGGCTATATATCAATAGCGCTAAAAACAATTGTTGACTCTTTTTTAATTATAATCATAACACCAAACAGATGGAGTGCTGTCAGGAGCGTACTTAGGAGGGGGAAGCATTGTGCTACCCCCCCCTTCGGTCCTCCCCTCTTAAAAAAGAAAAAAAGGAGATGGAAAAAAGATTAAGATGGAAAAAAAATAAAGGAAGGAAAAAAAGAAAAAAAGGAGTTTGGTCCATTTCGAGTACATTTCTGTGCGTTGCCCCCATTTGATTCTCCAAACGCTTAGTGACTGCGCTGGTGGGTATCCGGTAACGGTGAGCGTGTGGGGGAGACTGTAGCTTACTCTTCGAACCAGTCCCTCTGCCTAAAACTCAAATGCAGACCTTTTTATCCTGCGTGCTGTCCGATGCAGCATGATTATTGTTGCTACAACTTTCCATTTAGTTACAGTATTGGATTCCTACTTGGTCTGCTTCTCTCCTTCGTCTTTACCGCCATGGGTAACCCTGATGGAAGTGATTAAACACTACCTACGGCATTGCTTTAGGGATCATTGAAAACTCAAACCTCCCCACCATCGTGCAAACTGTGATTCTTCAAATCTACTGTATCAGTAAAAACGTTCCAGAGCGTGGGTTTACTTTCACGCGTTTGCAGTTCACAGCACGTCCATGGTGTTTTAAATTAACAATTATTTTGTGTCCATTCTTGGCTACCGGTAATTTCGAGAACTTGGTACAAAAAATGAGAACCAGCGCATTTCTCTGAGATTGAAAGCTTTTTTTGTAATACGCTTATACCTGCAGGGCCGAAGTTAGAGCCCTATACTCCGCCCTAGGCTATATTGATTTCACGTTTGCGGCCAGTGATCAGTGTTTGGTGATCGGACTCATCTTTGAATAAATAAAGGTCTTCATGGTCGATGGTTGATCTTCGTTTACGACGATCGATACCCCTCTATGACCTCAGCCAGCAAAACCCATTGGTAAATCCGATCCTGCTTACCTCCTCATTCATACCAAAATTTCGTTTTGTAGTAGACCTCATAAACTCTGGCAACAACCAGGCTTATAGTTATAGTGAAATAATAGTTGCAAAATATTTCGGTATATTAATTATGGTTTTTGACATATCAAAATATCAAATTAATTACAGATACAATGTTCAATGACAGTAGCAAAACCAAGGTGTGGTCCCACACCCATCGCATCTCACCTCAATAAGATGCAATCTGGGGTGCGCAAAAGGATATAGTGGCTTATAGCGGCATGCAAAAATTTTCTGAGGGCGAAAGCGTTAAAACGTCGCTTGAAAGTTAGTCGTTTATGTCACTACTTTTTGAGCAAGGCTGCGAACTTGGTCGATTTTTTTTTATCGAGTTTAAGTTCGAGTTCAACTTTTATTGTACGAGTTTGAGATCAAGTTCGAGTTCAGCATTTTCATTTTTGCGAGTTCAAGTTCGAGTCCAGTGAAAATTTATCATGTTGTTTCGAATTTAGAAAAAAAGCGATTATCTTGAGCATTTACAAATGAAAATAAACTCGAGCTTTTTTAAAATATCTTCGAGTTTGAATTCAAGTTCCCTGCCCAGAATATTTGCGAGTTCAAGTTCAGGACAGTTCAAGTTCTCAGCTTAGACTTTTTTCGAGTTTGGCAAAAAGATCGAGCTCTTTCGAGTTCGAGTTCACGTTTGAGTTCGAGTTCGCAGCCCTGTTTTTAAGTATTTAAAATCCAGAGAAAAATGAATTTAAAGTTTTTTCATTGTTAAAATGTGACGTAGCAGCTTTTTAACCGTTAAAATGTGATTAACTTAACCGATAAAATGAAACGAGTTCAAGTTCGAGTTCGGCAAAAAGATCGAATTTTTTCGAGTTTACGTTCGAGTTCGCAGCTCTGTTTTTGAGTGTCTGAAATCCAGAGAAAAATCGATTCAAAGTTTTTACCTGTAAAAATGTGACGTAGCAGCTTTGCTTTGAGCATTTTCGTTTTGATTTTTTTGCAAAAGCTACATCAAAGCTAGTTAAACACGAACACTCACAAGAAATTGTGCTCACCCCAATTTCCCCCCTTTTTTGCGCCCAAAATGGACGTAACTGGATTTAATACTAAAACATTGAGTTGAAAGTTAATAATTCGTGTGACATAATTGGTTTTAGAAAAAAAATCTGGTTATAAAGTCAAGCAAAAACCTATGTTTAGTCGTTTTTTTTTCACTAACTGTAGCTGTAAACCTGTAATCTGTAACACACAAAACTTCAATTCTGAAGAAAGATTAAATGATTTGGGCCGACTGGCTAAATTTGTAAATTATATTTTTTTGCTGTCAGAAACAACTTTATACGCGCTTTCTCAGAATAGCAGTGTAACCTTGCTGTATTTGCAAACATTAAATCACAATAAAAACCAACAAAAAACAACACTTAGTGAAATAGTATAGTCGCAGACATTTTGCTTTGCAATATGGATCTACAATGCTACAAAACTGCCATCACCTAAATGACAGGAGTTCGTTTCTTGAAAAAAATCAGTTTTTGAAATCTCTATGATTGTATTGAAACAAAATTCGGTGCAATTAAGTTGACATAGGAGTATTTAAAAAAGAACCAGCAAAAAAAAATAAATAAATAAAAGTTGCAAAAAAACTTTTTTTGTGGTTTTGTTTCAATGGGCTTTAAGTTTTGTAAGTAAGTTACTCCACAGTATATGCACAAAACTTTGCTCCAATTTTAAATTGACAGTGAAGATCAAATTTTGCAAAAAAAAATGTGTCTTGATCCAACACATCAACATTGCAATTACTCAGGTCATACAGAAAGCTGTTGTAACCGCAACGTAGCATTCACGGTTTTGCAGCAAGACTTATCGGTGCTAGTTTTCTATGTAAAAAATTGTGCTATCACATTTTCTGAGGTTGGTGCTGAGTCTGTCTGCTCTTAATCTTAATCAATCTCAAATTGCGTTCAAGTGTTTGCCGTCCTTAACCCTCATACGGCAGCCTAATCACATTTTTATTCGCACATTCGCATAAAGTCGTTTGGGGTCAAATTTAATAGGGTGTGCTGAAGGTTTTGGGGGTTTGAACCCCCAATTGGTTCGGAGCTTTTGTGGCATCTTACGTACCACAAGCACAATAATAATCACGATTAGTTGGCTTGTATATCAATCGTAATCTGCAACAATAAAGGCTCCGGAGCTCCACGAGTATACTCACAACGAACGTCGTTCTTGTGACTATTTGGCTTCATAGTGACGTAATAAAACGCCACAACTTTATAGCCGGCATTCACTGATCTGCCGAAAGAAACGGTAATTTTGGTGGTTGCTTGATCTGCAGGTGTGGCAACATCACAGCGTATGCCCTCTGCGTGCGTTGCTAAATTGCGAATAAGATTATCGTGTCATAATTTTGTTTACTGTTCTTGCACAATCGTTATCGTAAAAAATGTTGTTGGTTTTTACTAGCTGTAAATTAAACTTCCGAGGTGATTAAGTGTGCACACTTTGAGAAAAACAGCTACTAATCTAGATATTGAAAAGCTTTAGATTTTGGACTTAATGAACAAACTGTAGAAAGTTCTAGTCAGTATGTCTACGTTGTTTAACAATGGCAAAATACTTCCATCTTACTTTGGCTATACTGTGCTAGGAGGAGATCAGCATAAACAACGTTGCAGTTCAGTGAGCGCGTAGGCTGATGCATATCACAATAATCAATAACTTTTTGCACATTTAAAGAGCATAGTGAACAAAAGTGTTCTAAATATGCAGAAAAACGTCAATATTTTTGGGCTCCTAAAAGTTTGGTTAACTTAACGTCGTTCTCTTGATATTAGTAGCCAATGTATAATCTGAAGTCCACAACATGAGGTTTTGGTTTGAGGTAGAACAAAAGTATGGACTAGTCCAGAAGTTATTACGGTATAGAGTTACACAACATACAGATCCCGCTCTTCACTGACGAAAGTACAGTACAATCTCTTTGCACACTGCGCGATTGCATCGTAAGTGACAACATTAAAGTCAAAACCCGGCTTAGTGTTTTAGCCCCCTTCCCTACTTGTAAATTCCTGCCACTATTTCTTGCTCTCTTCATTGATCGTGAAGAGAAGCACACGGAAAACATCGCTGAGGTGTTAAAGGACGATGAGCTTGATGCTGGAGCAAGCCCCAAAAGAACAGGTGCAGAATACGGTAGGGTGAGCTCGCATTTCTCGCACTCTCAAAAGAGGTAACTGTCGATCTAGCAAGATTTGCAGACAAAAATAGTATCAGTTTTTCTACATTTTTTGATATTGGACACTGCTTTCTTGCATAACTCCTGCGTCAGAGTGGTCTTGCCAACAATCTCACCTTTCCTCAAAGGAAATTTTTGACACCTTTGTGTGGTCAATGACTCCGCGCTTGATTTACAAAATGGTGATGCAATTCTATAATAATAATTAATAGCAATCAATATACATGTGCTTTATATTTCTTGATATCAAAAAAAGCTTTTGATTCCCTTGACCACAAAATTCTACTCAAGAAGTTAGACCACTACGGTTTTCGAGGAAAAATTTGGAATTTACTAAAATCCTATATGGAAAGTAGAAAAATTTGCACTAAAGTAGAACAAAAAGCTTCAAAATATTTTAAAGTGACTCACGGAATTCCACAAGGCTCTGTCTTAGGCCCACTTCTTTTTCTGTTATTTATTAATGATTTACCTCAAGCATCAAAGTTTAATGCCATTTTGTTTGCAGATGATGCTAACTTGCATATTTCCCACCAAAATCCACACAGCTTGCAAGTAATGGTTAATGAAGAAATCGAGGAAATTGAAAACTGGATGAACTTTAATAAATTAATGTTGAACTATTCAAAGTGTTGTTTTATGATTACAAGTCGCAAGCTCCTTGATGCCTCAAAATTTAGCTTATCAATGAATAAAGTAAACATTAAACGAAGTGATTGTATTAAATATCTAGGGGTGCAATTAAATGAACAGTTATGCTGGAAAGATCATGTCCAAAAACTAAACAAAAACCTTTCAAAAATTTGTGGGCTAATTTTTAAACTAAGGCACTATGTTCCTTTAATCACTCGCAAATTAATTTATTATTCCATGTTTCATTCCGTCATATTGTACTCGTTAATTAACTGGGGAAGAACTACAAATTCATATCTCCACCAGCTTGTAGTTTTGCAGAATAAATTTATTAGAGCTAGTTTATTTCTTCCTCGAAATTCTCCTACCAATTCTCTGTATGTTAAATTTCAAACTCTAAAATTAAAAGACATGATCAGATTGGAATTTGCAAAGTTTATTTTTAAATTCAAAAATAACATGCTTCCATCATCATTTAATAATTACTTTATAGATCTCAACAAAATACATAAACACAACACTAGACAAAAATCAATTGGTAGTTATTATCATCATCGTTTTAATAGCGAGTTTGGGAGGAAAAGATTACAGCACATCTGCTTACAGGAGTGGGAAACTATTCCTCTTGCTCAAAAAGAGTGCTCTTTTGCTAGATTTAAAAATAACTATAAAGCAGTTTTATTTGAGCATTACTCCAAAAATCTTGTGTAACTTCATTTGTTATCTTAATTGCCTGCTTATTTCAAGCGCAGTGAAATTATCCAGTGAGTGTAACAACTAATTTTTAAACTCATTTATTGTTAAGAAACGTTCTAGCTAAATTTGAATTATATTTGCTAAGGAAAATTGTCCGCCGAAAATTTCACTTGTTGGTACAGACGAATGTGTAAACTGGGTTACATTGTAATATTGTTTGTTTGTTTTTTTTGTGCTTGTGCTGCCATTTTTTATTTTATCATACTTAGCAGTTTTGCATGTAATGGGTCACTTTACTACAAGTCGTAGTTATGCCTGTAATCGGTGTCTAGTGTCAGATTTGCAAATCGGTGTCTAGTCTAGTGTCAGATTTAGGTCACCTATAGAACAATAACCTTTTCTTAATAACGAATAACTTCTACTTTTTGTTTACTTTGCTCTATTTGTAAGTAGTGGTCAGGAATAGGTTTATAGCCTAATGTTTCATTTTATGATTTGCATTATTTTTTTAATCCCAGCTATGGCAGTACCGTCTTGTAGTGTGTTCTTTCTTTTTAACGTTTTATGTCACGCTAAGTTTACGCCAATATGTTTACTGTAAGTATTGCTAGGTAGGTGCAACAGACTTAGATGACCCCTGTGGTCTTTCGCTGTTTCCTGTCTATGCGAATTTTCTAAACGTATACGGTGAAATAAACTTGATTGATTGATTCTACAGCGCTGGTAGGCTATATTGAAGTCTACCTCTCAATGAAATTTAAAGTTTAATGGTAATTTTTGCATGTACTGTGACTGCTCATGCAAAATAAACTATGCTTGGTACAACTTGGTGCAGGGATCAATTTAACAGCTTTCTGAACCAAGTTTTAAAAATCATTTTCCGATTCCAAACTTAATTGTTAATGAATCTAGCTTTCAAGCAAGGGAAAATGTAGTTTTTTCAAAATAACACAAAAGTTATGAAATGTGCAACAAAGTGTTCTCTTACAGTTGATAGAAACATGGCTCTTCCGCAACATTTGAATGTAAAATGGGCTTACTAGGCCAAACGGTTCTTAAGTAACGACATTCCTCGAAAAATTGACTCCCGGTGAACTTTCGGGGGCTTTGTGCCACCCCCAAACTTGCATCAAATTTTCTCAAATTTTACAGAGGTCATTTTTAGCATGAACCTCACCACCAAAAAAAAATAGGGCATTTTCCGTCAATTTTTTCAAAATCATGGGGCGCCTGCAACACCCTAATCCAGGGGGTAAGATTAGGGGTAAGTAGGCCTGTCCCCTTCACCTGGCATTTTCAAAAATATTTTTGATAAGTACAATTTTTCACAATTTCGAACCTCTTTGATAGCAATAAGCTTTACAACTTAGCCTAAGCACGCATAATCGAAAATGTGCTAACAAAATGGATCTAATTTGGCGAAGCACTCACAACCAAGGTCATAAAATTTAAACTAAATTTGCCTAAAATTATTCGAAAAGCACTAAAACAGCCATTACAGCATGTAAATTTTTTTAAAAATTTTTTCAGGGGAGCGTGCCCCGGATCTCCCCAGAGCCTTTTTTGTTTTGCAATCAACTTCAAATTAGTTCTGCCTTATAAAAACGACGTTTGAAAAAATGTCGAAGTAGTGAACCCTCCCCTCTTTCAAAATTTCTCGCCACGCCGCTGCTTCTAGTGCTGCAGTTGAACGACTTTTTAGTATTGAAAAAGACATTTTAAAGCCGAAGCACTGTGGGCTTAGTGATATATAATCACTTTGAAATGTTATCGTTTTTGATAGGCAATCAATTGTTATTACTGCAGCGTTTATCGTATCAGAATCGTAGCCTACTTCCGTTTGGTTTCAATATAAAGGTGAATGATTTTGGTTAGAATACACACCATGGAGCTCTAGGTCTACATGTTAAGAATTGATATTTTTTTGGTTTTGCGGCGTGCAAAAAAGTAACTGTAATTTGTAACTGTAACTAGTTACTTTTTTAATTTGTAACTGTAACTAAGTAACCTTTTTTGCGAAGTAACTTGAAACTGTAACTAGTTTCTTTTTAAAAATACCTTGCACACCACTGCTGATTGTAATATTCGCTTGCTGACATTGCGAAAAGGAAAATCGGTCATTTTACTATGTTCGTTGCTGGCACATGACCGTTTTTAACGTTCTATGTTGTTGCAAAAAGTACTTCCAAACACTTCTTTACGTCCATCATTTTAGCCGTTACAAAGCTTTTAAAGGCTTCATGTAAAAGCGGGTAGGCTATGTCCAAACCCACAAAAACGCAAAAAAGTGAAAAATGAAAAAAGTGGACATAAACGATACTAACTTTCTAGCTAGGAAAAGAGCTTTACCCAAAGCGCAATGCACAATTCTATGGGAAAATCTTACAAACAATTGTTGTTAACGCGTGTAAGGTAAGCTAAGGCGACACCTTGGCTAATGTCTTACACCTTACACCAGACTTGACATTCTTCGAAACACGCGGTGTAGATATTGTTGATTCTTGTTACGTTTTGGACGAAGTTAGAAGTACGTGTCAGATCACGTTTCGGATCACTTTCAGACTACGTTTGGAATATTTCCTTGCCAAGTTTTTGCAACGGAAAAGAAATCAAGTCGTAGGAATTTCAGATAAAAGAAGAGCTCTTAACCAGAGCTATCCAAAGATTAGAATGAATTAAGAGTCGACTGGGGTAGACAAACACAAAGAACAGATATAAAAGAGAAACAAGGCGAGAGAATGAGCTAGATTCAGAGAGAAAAAAAGAGAAGTGCAGAGAACATTCGATGCATGCACAACAGCGGAAATAACTACTAGATTGGTTACTGCCCCAGCGAATAATTCTGAGGAAACAACACAATTATTAAGCAATGGCTGCTCACAAATTAAATTAAGACGTAACAACGCGTATTGAAGGGAGCGTGATATACACGCACGCTTAGGACTAGGAGCCCCCCCTGCCTACAACACCGGTTCTGCACCCTATTTCAGTCTATCACCATGGAGCTTTAGCTAAATTTTTTGATATCTTTTTAACCTGTAGGCTAAATGAACACTTACAGGCCTTCTGTGTCTTGATAGCGTAATGTGCATAGGCGCGGGAAGTGGGGTGCCAGGGGGGGCTCAAGCCCCCCCTGAACTTTTTTTAGCCCCCCCTGAACCATTTGAGCCCCCCCTGACAATTAAAACAATTATGCACTGAGTGCGACGTGATTAATGCTCGCAACGTACATACGTAATGAAGCAAATATTTTTTAAAGTGCTTTTAACCAACGAAGAATCACTATTCTTTTAAAAATCAGTCAGTTTTTATTCACTTGGTCAACGTAAAATTTGGTAAAATTTTCAATGCTTGAAGTTCATTTTTAACCGTGTTTTATATCAGCGTTTGCAAACCTTTACAGCAGTCATGGACGATGGCCCAGTAAAAGTATAATGGCTGTCAATTCTTGTAGCTGCCAAACACTTTTCGCCAAACTACTGTGAATGCTCGAATGAAAGTCGCTACTGATCATGGGAATTACGTAAATC
This sequence comes from Trididemnum miniatum, assembly GCA_964006365.1. Classification (NCBI taxonomy): domain Eukaryota; kingdom Metazoa; phylum Chordata; class Ascidiacea; order Aplousobranchia; family Didemnidae; genus Trididemnum; species Trididemnum miniatum. Next base: position 12,555,957 of record OZ023234.1, on the reverse strand, counting down.
GTAAACGAAAATGCGGTGAAGTGCAAAAAAACGGTCCTCAATCCTTCAGATGTTCCGAATTCCACCAAAATTTTTGTGAAAAGCTAAAAAAAAGGTCTTCACGGCCCGGACGCGTTACATGAACTGGAAATGTTGGTGGCCAACCTGATTTGTGTACATGCCAAATTGACCCGCGATCGACAGCCAAGCATCCAAAGATCGACCGGTACATCGCGATCGACTGGTTGGGCACCCCTAATTAAGCTTATATGAGCTGGTGCAAGTTCTCTTCTGGTTGAGTTTTTTAATGGTTTTGAATTTTTTCTACCAACCCAATGAAGCGGCTAAATCACTACTAAACTGGCACCGATGATCAGTAGGCTACTCGATTTGAGGGGGATGCCATCCCCCCTGAAAACAACACCATCCCCCCCATAAAACATTTTAGCGTAAACCATTCCCTTACAACTATAATGACCATCTCTTTTTAGGTCTGCATGAAAAGTTGTAGCCTACCACCCCCCATAAGTGTTTTCACAACTCGAGCACTGCCGATGATTGTTACTAAAATTGAGCTAGTACGCCTACCTAAATACCTATATCAGGGTGGTCCAAGGTTGACAGTGTCGCGGGCCAGATTATTTTTTGCACATAATTCACGGGCCACATACAGCTACATCAGTGCGAACAAATAATAAACAGACGCTATAGCATAGATTCTATGCTAAGTTTGTAGAATCTATTCTATTTAATAGTTTTGGGACAACTTTAAACAACAGCCAAACAATTTAAAGTCATTTGATGTTTATTGTTCACGCATCCTTGAATAATCGTTCTATGTCAACATCAACTTCAGTGGTTGCCAGTCGCAAGCGGGCATCCAATGTTTCATCTGCCAACCTGTTCCTTGCATTAGACTTCAGTCTCTTCATTACCGAAAAAGTACTTTCGCAGATGTAGGTGCTCCCAAACATCGATAACATTCTCAAAGCAAACTCCCTTAAAACTGGAAATATGACTTTACAATTGTTGTTGTAACGTCATAAATTGTTTTTCGAGTACCGGTAGTTTTAATTTAAACTGCTTCACGTTTGCTGGCGTTGACTTATTTTGACTCAACGCCGTTGAGTCAAAATAAGTTCATAACATTTCTTACCAATAGTAAATGTGATTGTACGTTGTAAGTCTGTGGCTTAGATGTTATCATTTTTCACTAAGTGTTACGCTCACTTGTTTATGTTCTCTTGTTTTTTAATAATTTTCTTTGTTTCATCACGGTAGCTTTAAAGTATGACTAGGAATTTCTTATTATATGGTCATAATGCTTGCTCATTGTCGCCATTTTGTAATTTGTTGAAACTTGCTTGTTAGATTAGTTGAAAGCGTAGAGGAGGCGAGCGATTAATTCAACCAGTAGTTTATTTTGAGTAATTAGGCTTATTGCAGGAACAGCCGGCCCTGGGTGAATTTAATGTTTTTTGCGTTTTAGAGCTAGGCATAGATTCGTTTTACTGCGACTAAACTGCAACAATATATAAGCTCATTAAATTGGAGCGGGTCTTGCGAGCAGTAGAACACTAGCTAGCTTAATAGATTCATCGTGTTGGCTTGTGTGGCCACCATTTCGTAAAACGAATCTTGGAATTTTAGCCTATGTTAGATGCATTGGGATGGCTAGCAGTCAGAAGACATCTGCGGAAGAGATTAATGACGCGTGTGACCAGTCCATGCAGCCTACCAGTAATTTGGCCAGAGAGGATGCCCGAAAGCGCTTTGGCGGGTATCGATCCCATCTAACTAAATTGATGAGGGAAATAGACTGTGTTCTCAGTAATGAAAGCCCAGGCAACCCTACAGCATTAAGAGAGCTCATCGTCTTGAAGAAGAAAGCTGATTCTGCACTGGCGGTATATGTTGCTGCAGTCAAGGAGTCGGGTGCAGTTGGCGACGACTTAGAGGCTTCCAATTTGAAGCAGAAGAGCCAGTTGATGAGTGAGATCGGAGCTCGTTTTACCGCGTTTGTTGCAGCCGCCGCTGAACGTGGTTCAATTTATGGTTCATCAACTTCCAGCAAGCGCCGTAGCAAGTCCGGATCTACAAAACTTTCGGCTGCCAAATCCTCGAGAGAAGCAGCTGAGGCTGAAATTAATTTTGTCCAGACTCAACGCATAGCCGCCCTTAAACGTGATGCACTGCTGAAGAAACAAGAAGCCGAGATGCGCCAACGCCAAGCCGAACAAGAAGTGGAGAAGCTTCGACTTGAGACTGAAACTGGTTTAGAGATGATACAAGCTGAGGCAGCCGTCCAGAGGGCTCGGGCCGCTGTGGCCGCAGAAGAGGACACTTCACCGATGCCGTCTGTGACTGAGGAGGTGGCGCCACCCATGTCTACCATGGAAAAGGTCAGTAAATTTATTGATTCGATTTCTTGTGACGATCGTGTTTCAAATGGGCGTCTTGCCGTTTCTGGGGCTGGCGTGGCGCGCTTTGCTGGGGGAATGGTGGACGATCAAGTTGAGTTCACTCACTCCCACAGAGAGGCGACGCCGGGGGCTTCGGGGATGCGAGACGATGACTGTATTTTGGTTGATCCTTCAGGCTGCGATAGACGGGAGATTTTTGTTAAGTCTGGCGTTTCGGGTTCTGCGAGCGGACTAAAGCTTGATGCAGTGGCTGAACCTTCTACCTTGAATAGGCGTAAGGGGGTAGGTCACTTGGGTTACTCTAGCAGACCGGACGACGGCATCGGAAGGGCTTTGCCAGGTGGCATTCCTTTACCTCGACCCATTTCAGCGATAAATTACTCATCTGGTCAAGTAAATCGGCCCCATTCTACGTTAGGCGCTAGTGGGCTAGACAACGCTAATATGCCGGATGGGACTAGGCAAAGCTGTGGGATATTGACCGGAGATACTGGTAATTCAGTTGACAGTTTGGCTGAAGCGTTTGCACGGGCGGGGCTTGGAGTCGTACCGAAGCTTGCGATTAAGTTTAATGGTGCCAGTGGAGACTATTACCGCTTCAAGGCGCAGGTGCAGACCCACCTTGAAGATAGTCATTTGGCTCTTAACCCCAGTAGGGCGCTGCAGTTCCTCTTGGATTCCACTGAAGGCGATGCTCTTGATTTGATAAAAAATTGCACTATGACTCTGAACAAAACTGTTGCCTTGCGCCAGGCCTTAGAGCTGTTGGAAAGGGCTTTTGGCTCAAAGGACGTTGAGTTTAGAGAGCTTTTGCGGCAAATCTGTGATGGACCATTGATCAAGAATGAGCACAAGGCTCTCTTAAAGTTCTATATTGGTCTGCAGGGATGCAAAGTTGCAGCCGAAAACTCAGATGCCCTTGAGGAGCTGAATGCCAACTCGACAATTGACGCTCTCTTTCAACGCCTTCCGTGGGATCTTAGAAAGGATCTGCACTCTCGAGCAGTTAGGAATAATTTAAAGGATAGAGTACCCTTTGATTTTATCGTGGATTTTGTCTTGGAAAGGGCTGAGGCGGCGAACTCTCGCTGGGGCCGGCTCTTGAGCATGCCAAATCAGGCACGTTCTCAGCCTAAATCGCGTTCTGTTAGGTTGAATGCCTTTCAGACCTCCAATGTCGAACCAGCCACGAAGAATGATGCTAAGGGCGGAGTGAACGTTGCCAGTTTGCCCAGGTCCAAGAGTTGCTTATGCTGTGATTCTGAGAGTCACTTGTTGCACCAGTGCGATGCATTCAAGAAGAAGGATCTGCCTCGGCGCCGAGCATTTGTGCGAGAAAAGCAATTGTGTTTTAATTGCTTAGGCACAAATCATCAGGCTAGACAGTGTCCCAGTAAAGGGCGTTGTTCACATTGCCAGGAGGCGCATCACTCGCTCTTACATCTTCATAAGGCACCTACTAAGCCGGCGTCCCCAGCAGAAGTTCCTCAAACCATCTCTGAATCCTCAATTACAGCTTCACTTCACTGTGACAAGACACTCTCGGCTAATACCGACCAAAGACCGGGAAAGGTTCGTAAGCTGTTGCAGGTTTTACCTGTCTCTGTGAGTGACCAAGATCGCACTAGGTCTCGGCAAACTCTTTGTCTTTTGGATGTGGGCTCAGACACTCACGTCATTACAAGAAACTTTGCTAAGAAAATCGGTCTGGAAGGCGAGCCCATTGTCTCCAGAACCCAATATGCAGACGGCTCAAGCTCAGGAGAAAAAATGACCGAAAGGGTCTCATGTCAAGTACGTGGTCTTAACGAAGCTAATAGCTACCTACTTGATGATGTATTGGTTGTCGATACCATTGCGGATCTAAAGAGCCGCTCGCCTCAGGCCAGCGATATTGATGAAAGTGAACATTTGTGGGGAGTGGAAATTCCTTTTATTGAAGATTCAGCAGAAGTCGAACTTATTATAGGAGGAATAGACCCCCGATTTCATAAACAATACGAAGTTAGGGAAGGAGGTCTTTCGTCTCTGTGGGCTGTTAAGACTATTCTGGGGTGGACTCTATTGGGTCGTAGCTGCAATGCAGATTCACAGTCACATGCAGAGCTGGATGATGAGATTCATATTCAGCTCTTGGTGACCGATGAGCTAGAGACGGCTATGAAATCAATTTGCTCCTGCGGTCCAGAGTGGGCAGATCTTCACTCTGATCCGGACGCTCTTCTACCCTCTTTGGATGACGAGAGAGCGACTGAGATAATGAAGCGCACGTGCAAGTTGGTTGATGGCCACCAGCAAATCGGGTTACCATTTAAGCTTGGTTGTCCCAAACTTCCCAAGAGCAATGACATGGCTAAGTCTCGCCTTTGGAGCTTAAAACGCCGTTTCAATCGAAACCCTGAAGCGCATTCTCTGTACAGAGCGAAGATCGATGAAATGATAAACCTGGGTCACGCCAAGGAGGTAAAAGACACAACCCCCTTAAAGGAGGAAGAAAGATTTTGGTACATCCCTCATCATTACGTGGCCAACCCTAAATTTAGAATGGTATTTGATTGCGCCGCTTCGGTAGGTGGGGTATCACTAAATAATCAAATTTTACAAGGACCTGACAACACTAATTCATTGCTGGGCGTTTTGTTTCGCTTTCGCTTTCATAAGGTAGCGTTAGCAGGAGACATACGCAATATGTTCCATCAAGTAAAGGTCTCGCCGGTTGACCAGTCGGTGTTGCGATTCTATTGGTGGAAGAATGGGGATTTGAACTCCCCCATTTTGACTTATCAACTCACAGTCCACTGCTTTGGCCTTACTTCTTCTCCCAGCGTCAGTGGGTTTGCTCTGAGGCGTACTGCTGAGGAGAACCGTTCTAACGCGTCCGCACAAACGATTTCGGCCGTCTACCGGAATTTTTACGTCGACGATCTTTTGGTGTCTGCCCCAAGCACCAGTGAATGTGTGAAATTGGCAAGGGAGATGTGTTTTTTGTTACGCAGTGGAGGATTTGAAATGGCAAAGTTTAGCAGCAACGACTCGAAAGTACTGCAGGGCCTTCCGAAGGAGTGCTTGACGGCAGCCCTGCAAGAGGTTGATATTGAATCAGATGCTTTACCTTCTCACAAAGTTCTCGGATTGGCGTGGGATCCTAACCGAGATTCATTCCTTTTAAAGGTTTGTTTGCCCAATTCAATTAAGTGGACCAGACGCTCACTCTTGTCCATCTTGATGAGCGTCTACGATCCCTTGGGGATGGCGGCTCCATTCTTGCTACCAGCTAAGGTGATGATGCAACAGCTAACTCAACAAACCGTTGATTGGGATGCCGACGTTGGCGAAGAACATCGATCCTTGTGGAAGAAATTCCTTGACGCTTTGCCGTGTTTAAACGAGTTAGCCATGCCCAGGCTATATGGTGGACTGACGTACGCCGCAAGAACGGAGCTTCATGTCTTTGCTGACGCTAGCAAACTCGGATTTGGGGCAGTCTGCTACATGCGCACTTTTGATGAAGCTGGCTACGCAGTGACCTTTGTGATTGGCAAGAGCAGAGTTGCACCCACTCCTCGTCAGTCCATTCCAAGATTAGAGCTTTGTGGCGCAGTTGCCGCCGTTAAGCTTCTCAAACTCGTGAAGCGGGAGCACAATCTCAATGTTGATAAAACTGTTTTTTGGACAGATTCGACCACAGTGTTGAGTTATATCCACTCCACGTCAAAACGACGTCCTGTTTTTGAGACCAACCGCATCAAGCTTATTCGAAACCTCTCAGATCCCGAACAGTGGCGGTGGGTCGACACAGCTAGAAACCCTGCTGATTCGTTTTCTAGGGGCGTGCACCCCTCTCGTGTGCAAAGATCGGATCAGTGGTTGCTTGGACCAGCATTTTTACTGGAAGAAGAAATGGCTTGGCCTAAACAGCCTGCAGCAGGAAGCGCAGAACCCTGCTTGGAATCTGGACATTTGAATGCAGCTACCAACGAGGTAATTGATAATGCACGGGCCGGCCGTGAGACCTGGGAACATGACAATCCACTAAAGCGACTTACGACTCGTTACAGTTCTTTACACCGTACCGTAAAGGCCGCGGCATGGCTTCTCAGAGTTAAGTCGTGGTTGCGGGAGAAATCAAGAGCCCGTGCCAGGAACTGCCTTTCGTTGGTACTTCCTGTGAGTCGGGAGGACATCGATGGTAAAGAGTATGAAATTGCTTTCATGGAAATTTTGCGACTTGCGCAAGAAGAGGCTTACCCAGGCTTAGTCGAAGCCTTAAAAACTTATCCCGCTCATGAAGTGTTTTCCCGAAAGAGAGTTATGTTGCCTCATTGTTCTCCCCCTCCCATTGCGCATTATTGTCCATTTGTTGCGGATGGTGTGGTGCGCATTGGGGGAAGGTTGCAACGAGCTGATGCCCCAGTTGATTTTCGCCACCCTATTGTTTTGCCGCGTCGTCACCATTTGACTGGTCTGGTAATCGAGGATGCTCATCGCCGCAGTGGACATTTTGGCGTCCAGTATGTGGGAAATCTTCTACGCGAAAGGTTTCACGTGGTAGGAGGCGGCCGCACTGTCAAACATTACATCAGGACTTTATGTATGAGCTGCAGAAATCGTAGAGTACGTCCTGGGCAGCAGCAGATGGCTCCATTGCCTTTGGAGCGAGTCACCCCTAAGCGTCAAGTATTTCATAGTGTAGGCTTAGACTTTATGGGCCCGATTTTAGTTCGTGTTGGCAAACGCACTTCATCCAAACGCTATATCTGCGTTTTCACGTGTTTGGCCACACGTGCCACTCATTTAGAAGTTGCCTTTGATTTGAGTACTAGTTCCTTTATATCGGCACTGCGACGCTTTTTGGCCGTTCGTGGTAACGCGACTCGTGTGATTTTTTCTGATAATGCGACTAATTTTGTGGGTGCTGAAGCTGAGTTGATGCGTGGGTTGCGGGAGCTCGATCGTCGTAAGATAATTGATGACTTGGCTACTCGTGGTATTGTTTGGCGCCATTCTCCTCCGTTAGCCAGCCACCAAGGTGGTGTGTTTGAGTCGATCATCCGATTAGTTCGAAAAACAATGACCGGATTAATGGAAGATCGATATTGGCGGACATTGAGTGATGAACAATTGTTAACATTAGCAAAGGAGATCGAGCACATTTTGAACTGCCGTCCGCTTACTCGATCCAGCTTTGACCCAAATGATTTGTCCGCAATCTCACCGATGACGATTTTGTCCGGATGTCTTGATCCTGTATCGTCTCCCGATGTCTTCCATGATTCGGATTGTCTGCGTTCAAATTGGAGAGCCAGCCAGATGTGGGCAGAAAAATACTGGAAAAGATGGAAAGCGGAGTACCTCCCCACGCTGCAGAGACGACAAAAGTGGTTGACTCCCCATACCAATTTTGCGGTGAACGATCTTGTGTTGATGGTTGGGGAGGACTCGCCCAGAAACGACTGGCCGAAGGCTATTATTACGGAGGTTATGCCTCACGCAGACGGCAAGGTCCGGCGGGTGGAAATCCGCGCGGCCAATGGTAAAACTTACGTTCGTGACGTGAGAAAGCTCTGTCGCCTGGAAGGCGATCTTTGATTTAATGCTGAGCTCGGTGATTTATTGTAGGCCTGTATATAGTTTTTGAGTTAGCCTTTGTTTTTGTAAAATCGTTGCGTGTTGACACCCGATCGATTTTAGGGCCGGCTATGTTACGCTCACTTGTTTATGTTCTCTTGTTTTTTAATAATTTTCTTTGTTTCATCACGGTAGCTTTAAAGTATGACTAGGAATTTCTTATTATATGGTCATAATGCTTGCTCATTGTCGCCATTTTGTAATTTGTTGAAACTTGCTTGTTAGATTAGTTGAAAGCGTAGAGGAGGCGAGCGATTAATTCAACCAGTAGTTTATTTTGAGTAATTAGGCTTATTGCAGGAACAGCCGGCCCTGGGTGAATTTAATGTTTTTTGCGTTTTAGAGCTAGGCATAGATTCGTTTTACTGCGACTAAACTGCAACAATATATAAGCTCATTAAATTGGAGCGGGTCTTGCGAGCAGTAGAACACTAGCTAGCTTAATAGATTCATCGTGTTGGCTTGTGTGGCCACCACTAAGACTTTCTCGCAGTTTCTCCAGAATTTTTGGCAGAATTTTCCGCGGGCCATAGAAAATGCTGCCGCGGGCCACAAGTGGCCCGCGGGCCCGGGTTTGGACCACCCTGACCTATATTTACACATCTCATTATGTTAAAAAATGGTTCAGTGCTTTATTTTGATTGTGTGTTTTTTGTTATTTTTAAACCTCAATGGGGCATTGTTTGTTGCATGTAACTCTGATCAGCAAAGCAAAAGTTAGATCGGGCAAATTTTGTTTGCCTACTTTTTGGTTTTGTGATTGAGGTATTTGCATTTTACAAATACATGAGTAGTAATTCGAGCATGGTTAGAAAAGCCTAATGGTAGTAAGCAATCTTGTTTTCCATGATAAAAGATTATCCTGAAAAAATTCCGGTCACTTGAGCGGCATGCAATTGATGTCTATCAAAATAGGTCTGCTGAGTGTCCTGCTCTTAAAAACGTGCGTTCGAAAAAAGGGGGGTCTGGGGGGCTTCGCCCCCCAGACGTTGACACGATCTTACTATTTTGAGCCCCCCCTGTCTAAAAAACGTTCCCGCGCCACTGGTAATGTGTGTATTGCCTGATGTAGATTTTATCGAAAATACGTAGACCCAAGAAATTATGTTTATTTGCTTACTATTTCACCATTTTTTTGTTTGATAGGAGCAATCAAATATAAATGAGGTATTTTTCGAGAAATAGTTTACTATTTATGCAATGCGAAGAACAAAATTAGCTTACTTGGCCTATAACTAGAACCTTTTTTTTTTTGACCTAAAAAAATTTATTTTTGACTTTATTTTTGCAAAATTTTGACTTTATTTTGACCTAACCGTTTTCACCTATTATTTATATCTTGTTGCACTTTTTTCACTACAAATGTTTTGTAATCCGCAATTTACATAAATTTTTAAAAAAGAAGGAAGCCTACTCTGAACATTTTATCACTCACACAGTCTTGAAGCTAATGTAACAAAGCGTGCATGACGTCAAAACCTAGGTTAACGAGCCATGGTGTGTACTGGTGTCAATTTATAGTATCAAAAAAAAATTCAAATCTTCATTATAGCCTACTCAGAGGCGTAGCTAGAGGTTCTGCCGACTGGGGTGGTTCAGAAAATGGCCACCCCCAAATGAGCAATAATTTTTTAAGCATTAATCAGCTTCAAATGCGGTCATCTATTCTGCATGACAAAATATGCGTCAATTAAAAGCACGCTAACTGGCAAACTACAGCAATGATTACGAAGCTAGCGTGTATTAACAAGGTTAGTTAGTTAGTGTCTTTTATTTCCGTACCATCAACACAACAATAGTATGCAAAAATGATATGCAATGTCTGTGCGGCACCCAAAATTTGGCAAAGGGGAGTCCATAACCGGGGGCGTGGGGGCGTAGCCCCCAGCCGTCAAGGAATTTTTACGGTTTTCACAAAAAAAACACTTATTTTAGCACACTTTTTTATCGAAAAAGGGCATGCATTGATGCAGTCACTACGGACAATGGAAAAATATTTCCGCAGCTTGAGTCTAAAAGCAGAGACTTGGCTAAAATAAGTGAAAGGAGGCTGAAACCATTATTAGTTCAAGAAATTGTAGACTAAAGTTAGGTTTTAGCCCCTTATTTCATTGCCAAAGGGGGCATGGCGATTCAAATAATGCAAAAACGAAGAAGAAAGCATTAAAATCAAATCTTTATTATACTTGCTGGAATACGTTGAAGCGTAAACGAGATGGCGGGCCCATTTTCGCAACTTTACGCCTAGGTATTGAGCAACACAGTAGGATGATTTACGATTAGCAAGTAAGCAATATAGCAAAGTATTGGTAAAGTATATGGTATATAGCAAAGTAATACAAAGTATATAGCAAAGTAAAGTATTGCTCCAAAGGAACTTGGAGATTTTGGACCTATTTTTCTTTTGAACATATTTGCTAAAATATTTGAAAAAATTTTGAAAGATAAAATCATGGAATTTATTGATAACAACAATATATTATCCTCCAATCAATATGGATTCAGAGAAAACAATTCTATAGAACTAGCTGTAACAACTATCTATGATGAGTTTCTTGAAAATCTTGACCGTAAATTGTGTACATGTGCAATATTTCTTGATATTAAGAAAGCGTTCTATACAATAGATCATCAAATTTAGCTTAAAAAGTTATATCATTATGGTTTTCGGGGGAAAATATGGAATATTTTAAAGTCTTATTTGCAGAATAGAAAAATTTGCACTAAAATTAATCAAAAAACTTCTTCACTTTGTAAAATCACCTATGGAATTCCGCAAGGTTCTGTATTAGGCCCACTCCTGTTTTTATTGTATGTAAATGACCTGCCTAATGCTTCTTAAGTTTAAAATCACTTTGTTTGCTGACGATGCAAATTTTGCATCTTTCTCACCAACAACCAGAATTTCTACAAAAACTGGTAAATGAAGAAATTAAAATAATCGATAACTGGATGAAAATGAACAAACTAATATTAAATTACGATAAATGTAAATACATGATTGTTAGTAGAAAACCAGCAGACTCGTCATCATTTGATTTGACTATAAATAATGTAAAAATTAAACGAACAGAAAGCATTAGATATCTTGGAGTGCAGTTAGATGAGAAACTTTACTGGAAATTTCATGTAGAGAACCTAAAGAAAAAACTTTCAAAAACATGTGGATTAATTTTTAAACTAAGGCATTACGTTCCTTTATCTACCTGTCGGATTGTATATTATTCAATGTTTCACTCAAACATTTTGTACTCTTTAATTAACTGGGGAAGAGCCTCCAATTTTTTATTGCGTGAAATAGAACTCTTACAAAACAAATTTATCAGAGCTTGTTTATTTGAACCTCGCAAAACTTATGTCAACCTTTTATTTTCAAAATTTCAAGCACTTAAATTAAAGGACATGATTAACATGGAGTTTGCCAAGTTCATGTACCCGGTATAAGTATGAAAATCATATGCTACCATCATCATTTGACAATTATTTTATCAAATTGGAATCAATTCATAATTATAGTACCAGACAAAAGATTGCTGGTGGATTTTTTTATCGCCCGATTAATAGTGAGTTCGGGAGGAAAAGATTGCATCATATTTGCTTTAAAAGTATGGGAGTCAATATCAGATGAAAAAAAATCTGCTCGTTTTCAACCTTTAAGCGACGTTACAAATCTTCGGTTTTAACCCTGTATAAGGACTCGTGATTTTTTGTACAGACGTACAAAGCCACTTTTTTTTCCTGTATGTACTGTCAGGCTTTGCCAGTTTGGTTTTCCGTAAATTTTTAGTGTCAGGCTTTGCTAGATTGGTTTTCTGCAAAGTTTGTAAATAACTTTTTGTGATTTTATGTGTTTTGTGTCGTGTTTCCGTTGCTGTAGAGGAAAGAAGAATGTTTCATGTTTCTGTGTTTTCTGGTGATAGTTTGATATGTACGGTAGTTCATACACCTCTCTTGTTCAAATTAAATGTTAAGTTGCCACCAAGCAAGAGTTGGTACGGTACCCTTGTTTGTGTAGTATATGCCTTTTCCGTTTATTTTTAATTTTTTTACCTTGCGTTAGTGAAGTTCTGGCTAAAGGTACAGTAGCCTTAGATGACCGTAAGGTCTTGCGCTGTGTCCTTCCACTAGTGCTTTGTTATGTGCTTTTGGTAAATAAAATAGATTGATTGATTGGTTGATCAAAATAGTTAGGAAAAATATTACATAAAGCTTATCCAAAATGCCGCCCCCCAGGCGTGCCGCCCGGGGCGGACCGCTAGGACGATTTCATGCGTAATAAGTGCTGTTTCCTTCTCAATTACCTATAGGCCTACTTCTCAATTACCTATAATTACTAGGACGATTTCATGCGTAATAAGTGCTGTTTCCTTCTCAATTACCGCATGCACTTTTACTATTGCAACTATTTCAGAGTAATCTAATAAAACTGCGCATAAAATTAACTCCAAAATTCAAAAAAATATAAAAGAAATAAAAGTTTTTTCATTTTTGTAGAAATTTTTGATGAAGACAATTTTGACAAGTTTTGACTTTAATGCAAAATTTTGTCTTTATTTTGACGTATAAAATCTAGCAAAACAGACTCCTGAACATCTGAAACGAACGTCAGTATACGTTTCATCATGTAATAAGGTCCTAAAAAAAATTTGACTTTATTGACTTTAGCGGGCCCTACCTATAACTTAAAAAAAAGACTTAGCAGGCTAAGTGTGAAGTTATATAGTGTTTATAGTCTGATGTGAAATATTAACTTATACAACCGCTAATTACCCACCTATACTTCAGACTTTGAAATCTAAAAAAATCTTCACAATAAAGCTTTGCAGTATCGTGTGAAGCGAGAGTCGATAGAATTTATCCAATGCGAGCGCATATAGCTTTATCGGCTTAAACGTCTGTAATTTCCTCTTCCGGAACCATATGAGCTTGATTAAATATCCATTTCCTTATACGAACAAGTGAAGGTGACTGAATGCTGTACCGGTAGATACACTAGGTTTTAACATTACTGAAGAAAAGTGAGTCTTTTAAAAGGATTAAAAAAATGAGCAGTGGTTACGATCCTATACAAGATGGCACTAAAAAGCCGCCCGCGTACGAAGCAACAACTTCAGCAGCAGAAAAACCAGAGCCAGGTCCTTCTACGGCCTTGATTGATGTAATTAATATTCAGCCACAACCTCAGCCTTGGCAAAGTGGTTTATGCGACTGTTCCAATCCTTCAACATGTAAGTAATAATTTTTTATGTAAAATGCAGTTAATAAAACGGAATGTGCTAAAACTTTACGCCAAATTGTATCTCTTTGCTGGAATAACTGCAAATTAATCTGTTGTCAAGTAAGAAATTTGATATTGCAGGTTTATCCGCGGATTTATAAACTGCGATCTACTCTGGCCGACTTGATTCTAACGCACTAGATAATTGCGTTTGTTTACTTGTTTTCAAATTAGCCTACAGCATAATTATTAAGCAAAAAATTCAGCAGATTGAGGGAGACTGCGAGGTGAGCTTGCGCTAGTGGAGCCAGTATAGCCACCCGGTTTATATCAATTGAAATAGGCTAGATATGTGAATCAAACCGATCACGTACGGATGTGTAACTTGCGCGCGGTGCCGCAAGACCATGCGGCCTGGATCCACTCGCCTGTGTGTAAAGTTTTCCAGGAATCAATCTATACACTGCTTTTTTTTATTTTTCAGGCTTGTGCACTTCTTTTTGCACCTGGTGCTACGCCAGTGGTTTATCTCATCGCATGCATGAAAACATATTTGTTCCTTGCTGCCCTGGAGGTGTCGCAACTATGCGGACCAAAATGAGAATTGACAACAATATTGAAGTAAGTTTCACAACAACTACCTAGTTTTCACGGCAGGCCTATTTAGTCTTAGGTTAGCAATAATTTTAAACTTTTTGTCAAATTTTTTACGCAGTCAAAGTCCATCGGCAAACTTAAATTGAGCTACTGTAGAATATTTCCATTAAGCAAAGCAATAGCAATATTAGTATACGCGACTACGAAAAGATGCATTTTCTTGAAGCTCAATTCATAAATCTGCTGCGTTTTGGGTTACCTGATTTATAACTGTAGGCCTTATAGCTTATACTTCTGGAACTAATACTCCTGTTATTACGTAGGGTGGATTACTTGAAGATGCATTCTGTTCATGCGTATGTATGCCATGCGTGTTGTGCCAAATAGGAAACGAAATGGATGAGGAGAAATATCCCAAAGTCTTCTGTGGCTTGTGCTAATTTAATACGTCTGTGCTCGAGAATCTTTAATGAGAACTGCGGCTAAAGTTTGTTCATCTTCCTTTGACATGGATAATGCTTGATTTTGTTTAGTAATAGCTGTCTCAGATCACTGCAATAACTTAGGAAAAATAATGCTCAACTGATAAGCCTATGCAGTTTATGAACTTTTTGTGTAAACGACATCAAAAAATAGTTGAAAAAATGCTTTTTAGAGGGTTAACTTACGAAGATAACAGAATTGCGAGACCGCACAGTCTATGACAAATATAACATTTCGAAAAGCTACTTGTGCGTTTTTTGTGTGTAGTGTATTTCGGAAAATTATTGTGTACTGCTCAGAAATTATTATTGATTCTATTGCACACAAATAACTTATTAAAAGTGCAATAATGAACCAAAACAGTATTTTATATTGTGTACACTTTATATACGAACTTTATCGCTTTAACGCGACCTGCGAAGAAGATATTAGATTTATCTTATGAGGTTGTAAATTTGCTGGTTTAACTTACTAGTTTATTAGAATAACGTTACAACAATTATTCGGTGTTTTGATAATTTTGATATTAGCAATTATTCACTCTTATGATCTTTAGCGTTTTAAACGAAATTATCTCATCTGAAATCCATCCGCACAGATCGTACCTATGTAGAATTATCATCAAACCGCAGATAATGAACATCTACCGTTTACGGTAATCCGCCGTGCCGCAGACACGTACAATCAATGGTCTAAACCTACTTGAGATACCGCAAGTTGGCAACAGATTATGGCGCGCCGTTTGAAAAAATATTGAATATTTTGCAACACACATTTTTTCAGTCAATTCAGAGTAAAAAACGTCCAACTTACATGTCGGAAATTTCCGACTTATATATCAGACAAATTGTACTTTAAGTTGAGCCAAAACACACGCGCAAAATAAGTCAGAAATTTCCAACTTATAGATCGGAAATTTCCGACTTGTCATATCAGACAAATCTTACTCTCATTCGGACCAAAATGCACGCGCAAAATAAGTCAGAAATTTCCAACTTATACATCGGAAATTTCCGACTTGTTTTTCAGGTCAATTTTGTCTCACTAAAAGTGATGAATTTGTCTGATATAACAAGTCGGAAATTTCCGATCTATAAGTTGGAAATTTCCGACTTATTTTGCGCGTGCATTTTGGCCCGAATTAGAGTAGCCTACAATTTGTCTGATAAGACAAGTCGAAAATTTCCAATATGTAAGTTGGAAATTTCCGACTTGTTTTCAGGTCAATTTTGTCCCACTAAAAGAGATGAATTTGTCTAATATAACAAGTCGGATATTTCCAATCTAGGCCTATAAGTTGGAAATTTTCGACTTATTTTGCACGAGTGTTTTGGCTCAACTTAAAGTACAATTTGTCTGATATATAAGCAGTGGTGTAAAAAGTATTTTGAAACTGTACTTAAGTAAGAGTATTGTTACTGACGGCAAAACTACTCGAAGTAAAGTAGAAAGTATTGACTAAAAAAAAGCACTTAAGTAAAAGTAAAAAAGTAGTCATTTAAAAACTACTCAAGTAAAAGTACTCGTATAGCGTTTTCAAACGTGAGTGTCAACTACACACTTGCCGATGCGGTGATGATGGACTTGCTTTGAAGGTGGCAAAATGGTGAAATAAAAGAAATTATTACCGCCCAAATGGCCGATTGGATAGAGCGTCTGCTTCTGGAACGGTATACTCGGGGTTCGATTCAGAGTTGGGTTAAACCAATGACTTAAGAATTGGTATTTATAGCTTCCCTGCATGACGTTTAGCTTCAAAGGCGACAGCGTAATTCTTATCGCATGGAGTGAAGTTTCCATGGCGATGACGAGACCGAGTGTTATGGAGTTGAATAATCGAAAATTGGAATGTAAATACAGATTTTAGGCGCAACGAGGGATTTCAAGGCGAGACTGTAACTCAAATGCCTCAATAGTAAACTACTTCTACTTTTCTAAAATAAAAACTACCCAAGTAAAGTTACTTTATACTAAAAGTACTTAAGTAAACGTAAAAGTAGCCAAAAAAAAACTACTCAAAAAAGTACTCGTTACCGAAAAAAACTACTCAAGTAATCTACTCAAGTAAAAGTATTTCGTTACTTTACACCACTGTATATAAGTCGGAAATTTCCGACATGTAAGTTGGACGTTTTTTATTCTAAATTGACTGAAAAAACGTGTGTTACATAATATATAATATTTTTCCAAACGGCACACCATAACAGATCCTTTGTAATCGGTTTAACTCACGTCTTAAGCCGATTGCATTTGACGCACATTTTGGTTGTGTTGCTGACTCGAAGAGCGAAAGGCTCACTTGGCATTTTCTCTTAACTTGATGCATAATTGAAATTTCTGATAGCGACTGCTTAGCTCAGCTGTTATACACACGCTTTCGGTGCGGAAATTCTGGTGTCCGCTTACCGGGTCGGTTAAAACAGCACGATGTTGCCAACGGCTCGCCACCGCTGCGATGTTTCTTCGGACGAATGTTGCCCAGGCGCAAGTCGCGGTGATGGGTTCCGCCACTTGGTGAAAGCTTCGGCGTAATAACGCGAATATAATGAAGATTTGATTTTGCTTTGAAAATAACCTCAATCGGTTTTTAAACATTTACGGTGACGCTTTGAAATTACGCAGATTTGCGTATCGCTATAGGTAAAAGTTGATAACAGCTCATGCGATTATGATTTTGCACACGAAAGAGCTGTTTGCATTTGTGAAAATTATGATTGATATGTGGATTTTTTCATTTTGTATCCTCCTGTCACGAGGAGAGACGGAGACGCTATATAAAGGACAAATCCAATCTTGCTCAGAAGTTGTTTTTGTTTCCGAGATTCCGGTTGAGTTTTGCTTCTGGCTTCTTTAATTTGCTCCTTGAGATTCTATGAAGCAGAGATAATTATCGGCCGGGGGGCCCTGCCCCCCCACTTTTTTTTAGGGGGGGGTCTAATTTACGCATTTATTTCTACTATATTGCCGCTGCATGAATGTATTTGAAACTTAATAGGCCTACCATTAAAATTAAAACCCACGTAAGAACTTAAATCCAGAGATGTCTTCTTTAAAATTTTGTTTGTGGGGTGGGGGAACAGAAACTAGAAGCAAGAACCGTGGATCTAAAGCCCTCATAAATTGCACATATCACGTGTGGACAGGTATCAATTGTAGACATAGAGCCGGATTTACGTATAGGCTAAGCAGGCTGAAACCTAGGGCCTCGAAGAAATGGGGGCCTCATCACGAACAATGAAGACCTTTCTTTTCTCTTCACCGATACTTCCAGCGGAAAACAGAACATCTGAGGACGTGTACACTTTTTTTTGCTCTTTGCTATACCGATATTTTCAGTGAAAACAGGACATCTGAGGACGTGAAGACCTTTCTTGCTCTTCTAATCAGTGTGATCAAATAGCCTGAGGCCTCTCATTGTCTAAATAAAGCCCTCAGGAGCGTATTTAGGGGCGGGGCCATTGTGCCATACCTCCCCCCTTTTGACTCAACCTTTTAGTAAAAAGAACAAAATCAATGGTGCCAAGTGACTGAAATATGCCAGATTCTTTTGATAGATTCTGTAGTTTATGGCCATGGGGAATCCAGAGGGATAGGATGAGGGATATGCATCCTCCCACCAGCCATTTTCAAAATTGGTTTTAATGCATACAATTTTTCTATAATTTCGAAACTCTTCCATAGCTATAAGCCTTACGTCTTAAGCATGCATAATTAAAAATGTGCAAACAAAATGTACGTATCATAATTGGCGAAGCACTCAGAATTAGGGTCAAAAAATTTAAACACAATTTGCCTGAAAATTATTTAAAAAGCACTAAAATAGCTATTAGCCTACAGCATGTAAATTTTCAAAAATTTTCCAGGCTAGCATGCCCCCGGACCCCCTAGAGCTTTTCTTGTTTTTTAATCAGCTTCAAATTGATTCTGCCGAAAAAAATATGCTTGAAAAAATGTGGAAATTATGCCCTCCCCTCTTTTAAAATTTCTCGCTACGCTACTGCCTGCTTGGTTGTAGGTGAAGAAAATCTGGTCATTGGTTTTGGGCTCCCCCACTTTAGAAATGCTTCCGCCATCGCTAGATATAGGGTCGTTGAAAAACCATCCGCAAACCACTACGCCACGCTGGCGACAAACTTTATTTGCCGTTACAGGTCATCTAACGGTGAACTACAACTTTTTGGGTTATTATTTTTTTCGGCCAGGTTTTTAGGTGCACATTATCAGCGGCGTAGGCAGAAATTTTCAATGGGGGAGGGGGGTTGAAGTACGAAGCCGGATTTTAACTGCATTGCTTTCACTTATGACGCGGTTGCGCAGTGGGCAATGAATCAATCAATCAATTTATTCCATGACGCAAAAGCGCTGGGGGAAGCGGTGAAAGACCAAATGGTCACGTTAGTCTACCGCACCCAAATGCAGCAGCGTACGGTTCATGAACAAAAAGGGAAAAAAAAGAACGAAATAAAATCATCATTACATGATGGCCAAGGGTGGAAACCTGGCTACTTGGCGTTAGGGTGTCAGTTTCAGTTTCGGTGTGTTGAAATCCAGATGTCAGGTTTGAGTTTTGGTTTGGTTTCACGGCTGTTGAAAAATCGGTTCCAGTTTCGGTTTCAGTTTTGCTTACGCGCAACTTCGGTTTCTGGGTTTCAGTTTCGGTTTAAGTTTCATCCAAGAAAGTTATTTTACTGTGAATACGAATTATTTAAATCTTCTACTTCTTGGCGTTTTTGTTTTATTACGATAATAAGTAGCAGCTCAGATGGCCGAGTGAGGAGAGCAATTGCTTCAGAAGTTGTCGACTGGAGTATGATTCCGAGTCCGGTGAAACCAAAGACTCAAAAATTAGTATTCACAGCTTCTCTATTCGACGCTCAGCGTTAAAGGAATTGCGCTGGTAAGGATGGTGATGACAATTTTTAAAACCCAAAACCTTAGAAAATTTCAAACAGGTTTTAGTTTCGGTTTCGGTTTTGACGTTTCAAGAAAAAACGGTTTTGGTTCAAGTTTAGGTTTTCAAAATTTTGCCTAAGTAGGTGTCAGTTTTAGTTTGGGTTTCCAAAATTTCCTATAAAACCGGGTTTTACAGGTTTCGGTTTAGGTTTGAGTTTCCACCCTTGATGATGGCACAACGTCAATCAGACTTTTAGGTTACAGGTCAACTTAATAAAATGGGCTTGCAGCGTCGAAAATCAGCAGGTAAAAAATATGAACACCAAGAAACTTACCATATACTCAGCAAACCATGTGAAAAAAAAAAATGTCTACTGCGTTTGCTGTTTGTATTTGCATAGATTTAATATTGTTATGGGAGAGATGCAAATTGGTATCATCAGCGAACAACGTGACTTCAAATTTAGAATCGTTGGGTAAGTCATGGACATACAATAGAAATAGTAGTGGTTCCAGAACAGAACCTTGTGGGACTCCGTAGTTGACACAGCATAGTTTAAAAGTTTTTCTTTCAATCATAGAGCAGATTCTTCGGTTACTTAGACACGATTGCAATAAGTTAAATACAGGTCCACTAAATCCATAATGGTAAAGCTTTTTAAGCAAGATAGGATGGTTGACAGAGTCGAACGCCTTTTTTAAATCAAGGAAGAAAGTCAGCAGAGGTTTATACCGTACTTTTGTAAGTGAAGAGCGGGATCTATAGAAATGTTTCGTCGACAAATGACAATTACTTCACCAATGAGAATGGAACGAATAATGATAGGCCTAGTAGAAATTTCTGGTGTAGTCCATAGTTTAGTTCTCACTTCTCCGTCATGCACACTAATTACCTCGTGTCGTGGACTTTGAAGTAATATTTGCTAGCTAAATCAGAAGAACGATCTTTTTGCTATCCAATTTTGAGAAGGCCTTGTTATCGTAACGTTTTCGAGCTTTTTGGGTATTGAGAACGCTTGTCTTCACTACCGGCACGCTTGTTAAACGCGCGAACAGTTATTGATCATTGCGAATTTTCATCAGCTAACGTGCTCAACTTTATTGCAATGCCGTTTGTGCTAATCTCCCCCTAGCACAGTATAACCGTTGTAGGGTGGAAGTCTTTTGCCAAGATTAACCGAGCCAACCACTTACTAGAACTTTCCACAATTAGGTCATAAAATATAAAACCTAAAGCTTTTTAGTATCTAATACAGTACTGCCGTTGTTCTCAGGAGCGGATCCGCAAAATTTTAGTGGCGGGGAGGATGCAAATTTACATAGGTTGAATGTAAACCCAATTCAAAAACGTTAGACCCAAAAAAGAGCGTGAATAGCTCTTTGAAAAATTAATGTTTCATCAGGAGCGAATTCAGAATTTTTTTGGGGGGGAGCACCAAATTTTGATTTTGGCTTTTCAGATCAGTTTTTTTTCCGCAGAGTTACTTTGAAACAAATCGAGGAATGAAAGAAGCTCTAGGGGTGCGGGGACCTGATCCCCCAAAATTGACGTGCTGTGATGGCCATTTTAATGCTTTTTGAACAATTTTCAAGGCAAATTTTGCTTAAATATTCAGCCATTAATTCTGAGTTCATCACCAATTATGATGCATTTTGTTCGCACATTTTGATTTATGCTTGCTTAAGGCGAAAGGTTTGTTATGGAAGAGGTCGGAAATTATAGAAAATTGCATTCATCAAAAACATTGTTGGAAGTGTTTGGTGGAGCCCACATTATCCCCTAAATCCGCTCCTGCTGGATGTTCTCAACTAACCAACACCCATGAGTATTGGCCAACGTTTTTCGCGATTGCGATTGTGCTGGAGGGGTAAACAATATTGTGACACAATAACCACACTTCGTAATTAGGCAACGCTTGCGGCAGTGGACTTACGCTGTGATGCTGTCACGAACTAGAACAGGCCTGAAAATATTGTTGACTATGATCGAAAGAATTCTCCAAAAGACGATAAAAAGTTTATATAACTCTCCTTAAAACTTCACAAACTTTCAAACCTTGCCTTGCCTCTGCTAAAACATGCACAAAAACAATGTTGAACTGGAATCTTTTTTCTCCTTTCCACTTTCACCACAAGCGATTTTTCTCGTACAATATAAACAGTAAGACGAACTTAAATAACTATAGCTTTTTAAGTTGAGACACAAAAACACACCAGAAGTGAGTGCAAAAAAAAAAAAACCGAAACCCGAAAAAGAATGTAATGTTTCGGAAAAAATTGATCGATAAGTTTTTAACCGCGAGAGTTAAGGAAAAAATGATTTCGCATTGAAACGTACCAAAGCCAACAGCAGATTTTACTTGATATAATAAGGAGACATGGCAACTTTTCCATCAGTTTTCTTTTCTCAAAAGCAAGATATCTCATAATCCCAAGATCTGATATTAGCAAAGCAAAGTAGAAGACAATCGCGGGCGCACTATCATCATCCATCTATAAATGACACCACAGGGGGATCTAAAATTTTTTCAAGGGAAAGCTAAAAATAGCTCATTTTTGCGATTTGGTTCATCTAAAGGTATCGAGGTACCGATGTATTACCTAAAAATGTACGAGAGAGGGGAGGAGGCAGAGCCCTCTCATCTCCTGGATCCGTCAACGGACACGGCCTGAGTTGCCAACCAAGAAAATTACATCTACTATTCAACATTGCAAAACTATGGTAAATCTACATTAAAGTCGGAATGAATCCAAAGCTTAAATAAATTCACCAGGATTGCACACACTCTCATTAAATGGACCTGTTGATCGGTAACTTCAACTGATACTAAAAAAACATTAAATAACCACACTTGGCAAAACAAAAATTTGTTTGAGCAAGCAACAATAGCATAATTGTAACGAGTCTACTTTCATAACAAGAAAATCAAAAATGGTACGCAGGAACGAAAATGATAAATAAAAACTTAGGGACGGAAACTTAAAGCGACGTAGTAGAAACAATAGAAGACAAATTGACAAAGGCTTAGCAGCAGCGAAGGCAAAACGCTGAGTTGCCTACAGACTGCAACAACGCGTGGTTTTTGTGGTAAAAATAGACATTTCTTGGAAGTAAACTCATCCTCGCTATGGAAATGCGAAGACAATGTTGCATATTAACCTATATTAAAGTATAATTTCTTCATTAATATTCTTAGAGGAGCAAAGATCAAATTTAGCGTTGCCTAGTTTCATCTCATTCAATAAAGACAAACTTACACACCATGTTATGCGGAAACAAACTAATACGTAAGCAAAAAGAAGTACTATACCAAAAACTAATTTGCTACCACCTATACGATATAAGAAAATATTAATAAATGAAGAGACAAAATAAACAAAGTCTGTTTTGGATTACAAGCCAAAAGTAGCAAAACTTAAAACTTTACACTTATCATGAAAAAAAAAAAAAAAAAATCAAATGAAAATGGCCGACTTCAGCGCAATCAAAACATAATTTTAAGCACGAAAGACCACCGCAAGATAGAGAAAATGACCGAAAATACAACGTTGATCGAAAATAAGCTGTACAGAAATATCATTATCACTACGCTCAATGCACACAAAAATGCAGCTGATACCCTGCGTTAATAACTCACGTTTCATTAAAATAACATTTAACTAGACATTTGATTGCACTTTAATAACGCTTATTTTAAAATAATCAAAATCTTGATGATGTACCATAAATAAACTAATCTAATACGTCCTGTTGCAAGTCAGAAAGGCAAACTCCAAACCTCAATGTGGAGCCCATAGTCTTCCAAAATAATATAAAAAAAATACGCACACAACCGATCATCTTAACCGGATTTTAAAAGCTTCAATTTCCATAGATTTTACGGATAAATTACCGCCGGTATCGCGCGGTTTGGCGTCTTTTTGAAGAGACAATGACGTCGGTATGACGTCACTTACGGAATAAAGTGAGCGTATAGGAAATTCGAAAGGATGTTTTGGATCAAACGAGGAGCAGCTTGATTGAAAGCAGTCATCTGTGTTCATAGGACATTCTCTGCCCACTCTATGGAGAAGTAAAGCGCTGTAACCAGTGGGTTCTAGTTTATTGTGATCTTGAATGGAGCGAAGATTCAACAAGTGAACATCGCACGGCCACGAGCGATCTGCCAGCGGAGCAAACTGTGGATGCAACGAGATAGGATTCTCTGTGGGTTTCAAACTCAAACTTCGCATGGGATGAAGAAGTTCCCAGGACAGCCGATGCGCAGCCAACGAGGGATAACTAAGAGATGAGGATTTTTCAACATTATTTTGTTTCCAGTGCTCCAGCAAGATGACAAACGACTCTGGAGTCTTCACATTATCTTTCACGCCTTGCCCAACACCTCTGTTATCATCCTGCATCAATCTTCGATCCATAATCACTTCCAACTGACCTTCTTTGAGTGAAGACACACCCAAGGGTTGCCCAGTGAGTAAGGACAATCTTTAAAAAAAGAAACAACAATTTAGTGAAAAGAAAAAGTTCCATATTTGTCCACTACGCTAAAGCGTGTTGTAACTTCAGGGCATTCAAGTCCAAAAATTGGCACTAAGGTAAAATACCTACAAAAAAAAAAAAAAAAAACGCTGCAGCGGCGGGAAGCTGCTGGCAGCTCTGTCTTACCTAACCGAGTATCAATCTTCCAACCACATAGCACTCTTAACCGCCCTGCTAATAATGTAAAGGCATGATCTTTGCATGCGATACACCACATTCTGATTACTTGTTCGACGACACAAAACCTATGCAGTGTCATTTACAGTCACATTGCGTGGTGTTTTGCGCCCACAAGTAACCGCCCTAACGTACCGGAAAAATAAACCACACGTACTGCAACTCGAAGTTAATTCCCAATAACACTTGTACGGTGCCACACATGCGATGCAACATTGGGCAAGAAGTGGTAAACGAACGATATGCGGCACACTGAAAAACGGTCCCAAACACCTTTCTACATACTCTAAAGCTCGATAAACTGCTTCACAAGAAGGCAGCTTTTCGTTTGTAGCTAAACTGTCATACATTACTGAAATAAGTGAAGCCGATGTAAGTCCATATAATTATATGAACATACAAAGAGATATCAACGTAGGCCTTAGAAGACGTACTAAATAAACCTGAAAAAGAAATTCTACCAGTTTCGCGGTTTGACCGCTTATCAGGCAGACTCAGATTCCGAACCCAGAACCTTGTGATTGAAAGTCAATCTCTTTAATCACTCAAGTCTTCCAGCACTTACCTTAACATCTCTTTTTATGTTGTTATTATATTAGTATACTGTAATTACCTTGTTTTACCATCTTGAATATAAGCCATGGCTGGAATAGGATAGAAGTTAGCTTGTAAGGGGAGTTTTTCATAGTTTGTTCGTTCTTGAATTTGAAATCCGTTCAAATCCGTGTAAAATTTATCACCCGAACGAACATCTGACGTAATACGCATTACAATTTCTTTGTTGTCGTAGCCACTTCTGACGTCAACATCGTTATGCACGTGAACTCCAAGCGGTTGCACACCCTTCCCGTTTCCTTGGTAGAGAATCACTCTGTGAAAATTACAGTACATCAAAGTCACTTTTAAAAATACGAATTTTCATTAATCAGGAAATGAATGAGCTAAAAACAAGAATTTGTTTACTACCTTTTCGGGTTAAGTCATTTTATGTTAATTTAGCATAATCTAATCCTTTGTACCTGACACTGGTGGTTGACATGGGTTTCGATTCTAAACTGGGCAAAAGCGAATCAAATCTTCATTATAATCACAGTATTAGACCGAAGCGCGTAACGAGTGCCGGGGCTCATCTCCGCATTTTAGCCCCAGGGCAAAGAAGCTCCGTAGAAATATCGCAGCGGTGGCGAGCCGTTGGCGACCGAGTTCGATTTGACCGGCTCGGGAATCAAACCCAAACCTCCCGCATTGACAGCATTGCTTTCAACCACTACGCCGAGCAATGAATCAAAAAATTCACGGCTTTCCAGCTGAAAAACTTCACCAGAGGTGAAAACAATCTAAAAAAAATTCACTAGAGGTGCTCAAAAGCATTAAACTGAATTTATAGAATTTTCATAAACGGACAAGTGGCGGCAAACTTTTAAACAAGATCGTTGGCCCTTCGAAGCATTCTAACAAGAAAAAACAAAAATAAATATGAATCAAGCGTGCAATCAATGAAAACATTTTCTGCTTTGGCTTGAACGAAAAATATAGCTCAGCAAACACTTGCAGCGAAAATCCGCACAAAAACTCAAGGCTCGTGGCAAGATCTAGAAAGAAATAACGCATATGGTCAAAATACCTGTGCAACAAATTGGGTAGAACAACTTGGATTTCCGATGATATGTGGCCTTGTATGTGCCGAATGAGGGAGCGATGGTCGGAACTGACATGAGGAGTGGCTGGTCCTCCAGGGAGGAATAGATAAGCCCCGCTCTTGTCTTTTGCATTTCTTGATCTGTATGTCATAAACTCAAGCGCGACCTACAGAAAGTAGAAAGTAACTTGAGAAAGCCATTACTTTTGCTTAGTAAGTTAGTCACGGTGGAAAGTTTGTGTCAGAACTCTTTAAATTTTCTTACGCCGAGATTCGTGTATTTGTATTAACTAAAGAGGCTAAAATATTACATCAAAAGCAGCAGAATGCAAATCAAACGTTCCTTTTAGTCCAAATAATAATTTTTATTCACCTTACAGCCCCAAAGGTAACTACGAAAAGTTTTAAAAATTGCAAGAGTGTAGAAGATACTCAAATAATACTACGTGCAGTAACTACCTTCATTGTCGACTTAAGCGATTTATTTTTGATTTGTTGCAAGAAGCCTGTAGCTGGTGAAAATTGAGCTTCGATCTCATCGTTTTCCAAAATTAGTGAATCGCTTGATGTTGACAACGAATAAACTTCAAATATATCATGAGTGTCTATACGAGAGTTCCTATCAGCGTGGTAAATTCGGACTTTTGAAAATTGGTTCATCGGGTTCACTTTTGCATGCCTGAAGATTACCGTTAAAAAAATCAAACAACCAACAAAATTTTGCAGCATAGAGTTTTTTCATTCATTTCGAAAGATATTTACAAAAAGACGGGATTATATGTCAACTGGCAATCAAAAAAGACAAAGTGAGGGTTGACCATAAGGTTAAAGTCTGCAATCAAATAATACTAATCTGTAGATACGAGCGTAACTAAGATTCCCAGCTTGTATGCAAACGGTTACTGACTCCAAAATAGATTTTAATCTTGGACCAAAAACAGTGTTCTCAGTAAAGCCCATGTCTGTTCTTCAATTGCGTATGTGCTTTCCACTAGCTCCAGTGCCAGTACGACCACACTGGAAATTGACAAAGATATTCTTCCTGGCATGTTGAATAAGAATGGCTTTAAAAAATGTGGAAACCCTTACATTAGATACAATAAACAGCCCGTTTTTTACCTAGATTTTCACTCATCTTGACTAGAAGAAACAAAGTAAGCTTATCTGGGTCTAAGTAACAAGAATTAATGGGATGCTTGGTTTTAAAGTTAATTAACAATGCCATTAATGCGCCTTGACACCGTCTACGTATTTTGATGAAAAAATGGCTTAGGAACCTACTTTATTTTGTACACAGTCAATCCAGTGGCAGGAACAGTGGCAAGGAACAAGACCTCAAACACGTTTGCTTCTGTTCTTGTTCCTTCAGTCCATATAAGGTTGGTTTGAGAAGGAATAGCTTTATCTTCGGCTGAACTAACAGAAACATATGTACTCGACACCCACACACTTATTACTCCTGAAAACACAAAACAAAAGTACGATTAATACTTGGAGGGGTGACCATTCTTTGAAGTAGGAAAAATGTATGACACAGAATGCTTTTTGGTAGCTGTATTGTCATCGCCATACCAGAAGCCCGACTCCATATTTTTTTTGGAAAACTATCATATCGGTAATTATCGCCTTACTCAAGCCAATATTGACATAAGATAGGACAAAATCGATACTTATTCTGGCACCAAATCCCGCATGCATATTTTAGAATATTTTTACGGTCAGTATTCGTTCTTAAGCATTCGCATTTACTCTACTTTTGGCTTATTGCATTTACCATCGCTCGACCCTTGACCGTGCCCAATATCTTGAAGCAAAATTAGTCCAACATATTTTTATACCGGTGACCCATACAACCACGCCGTAGCGTGTATCGAGTGGCGAAAGTGATCTCCGCGGCTTGGCACCTGGACAACACAGCTCCCAAAAAACGTCGCAGCGGTGGCGATCTGTTGGCGACACTATATCCAATTTGACCCGCCAGGGAATCGAACCCCAAACCTCCCGAACTAACAGCGACGTCTTTAACCAATACACCAAACGGCGAGTTGCCCAAACAACCAAATTCACGTAAAAATTCGTAACACAGATACCAACCTGTCCTCTCATACGCGAGTGAATTGTAGACAACTACATCTATTTCTTGATTTGCGTCATCAATTTGAATTACTTTTTTCTGTGGAGGTCTGTTTTGTTCGTGATACACTTCATCAAAGTCAAAAGCAATGACGTCAGCATTAAATGATGACGTATCACGGGATAGTAGAATATGAGAGCTTAAAGCTTGGATCTAAACACACAAAAAACGTTAGCTCAGTTGCTAACTAAAACAGAAATCAAATCAAACTACAAAGAGGACAAATTTTAAACCTTTTTCACATATATTATTTTCCAGAAGACCTTAGCTCTGACAAGTAACTGGCATTTCGTTGTGAGACACAACAAAGTCAAAGCTCTACTTTAAATCACTAATTCAAAACTATGCGAGACACTACTGGTAAAGGCACATAAGAAATGAACACACTTAATTAAAATTCGCCACTGGAAAGTCGCAGAAAGATTCGCGCCACACAAATCGTATTTTAATTGAACACGAAACATTATTTTGTAATTAAAGATCTAAAACTTTCGAGATATTGTCGGTCTGGCTAAACAGGTAAAATATGTTCTTGACAATTTCAATTTAAAATAGGAAATCTTTTAAAAGCTTTGAACTGGTGTCAAGACGGACGTTTTCTAATAACACGACTGCTGCAATACAGAGGCAACTGAGCTTAACAATGGTTAGTTTACCCATTCAATTCTACTTAATATGACTTGCGAACTTCAAAATTTGGACACACCTAGTTTTCCTTTTGAAGCAAGCAATATTCTAAGCTAAGTGTGACAACTATAATTAACAGTGATTAAACGATACTGCCATGCGTTTACAATTAAGCTACCATGTATCGTACCTTTTTGCAATCCATCACACTTTTCATCAGTTTGTTTCCGTAATCAATAACCACATGATCTTTTGCCGTCCCAGTTATTCCATCGTGATGTTGAAACAATCCTAAGTTTTGCCGAGCTTCAACTAACAACCTATTAAAAAACAATAGATAAAACGTTCCTCTACTTGCAATTCTCTAATATTATTTTAAAATGTACATATTTAAAAATAAGGTGGATTTGAAATCTGCTATTGATAAGTGAAGACCATTCTAGCTTTTATGACGTCAGGAATGAAGTTCAGCTTCGTCACCACTTTGCACTTTTTCCTTAAACGGATTACCTATTTTTCTGTTCATGGAGTAGAGCTTTTATTCCGCTCTTAAGGATAAATGGATTGGAGCAACAACGGAATTATGCAAGCGGAAGTGGTCAATCAAATGGAAAAATATAATAATTTCAAAAAAGTTACCGTACGCTGATGCAATACCACTCGACAGGAATCCAAGCTTAACTAAACTACATGAAGCGTAAATGCTTTTTATACCAGAACTTGAGGAAAAAATCACTTCGCTTGATTCTCATTTCATCGTGCTTCGGTAACTTACGGGTATGTAGCTTCGACCAAGCTTGATCGGGTGCGTGACTTTTCAGCCACTGGGAGTGCCAGAGAAAATAAGATCTCGGCCCCACGAAGATGTGCTTCAAGAACTCGATCCTAAGTAACAACAGTACATTAGGTATGCCTAGTCAGCGACATGGAAGAGGGGTACAGCGCGCAGGTTTCACATTCTTCGTGATGGGTTAATTCACAGCTAAAACCGACCGCATTCAACATGCATATCTGAAGGTTGCTTACTTCAACAGCGCAAGCTCACTTTGCTGTTGAATTCTTGGTTCACTACAATTCAAAAATAACTTGTATTTATTCATTCATAATACTGTTGTAGTAATGCAGTACCAACATACTGCGCACACTATCGATCTACCCATCATTATTGATTGATACAAATTCGAACAAATCAATCATGGTGAAAATTGACAAATTTTTTCATTACACTCGAACGTGTAAGCTGGTCCGGTTACACTCGGACCTTCAAAAACCATTGCAGCTGCCCATGGAAGTAGAGCTTAAACAAAAAACCCAAGGAAAGTTTTTCTTAAAAACTTGCAAAATAGGCAGTTCTTCATTGAAGAGGACAGGCCATGCTGGGAAACTGTCGGCTCTTCTAACCTGCATCTTATGAAAAGGTCTAGATATGTAGTATCCACTCCAATAATGATCTTCTCTGTCAGCGTAAGTAAAGAAATCTCCCGTCAGTGCAGGAAGCCTAAAGTTAACACAACTCTATCATACTAAAATTATAACAACGGTGGTATGAACGAATGCGCGACGACGATTGGGCGTGTACAACTCGGCGTGGAAAGTAAAAACACCTAACCCTGGCCTTAAGTAGAACACCAACCTCAAACCCTAAAGCTAACCCCGTCACAACCCGGAGTCGATAACGCCAAAAATCATGTTTCAGTTTGAACACTTGAACAGTATCTCAATATTAATCAGCTAATTCTATACAGTGTACAAAAAATGAGCACATCCATAGTCCATCATCGTCAGCACCATTTCCCACAACGGTGAGTTACAATACACAGCTTTAATTTCAAATTACATTGTTATTTCGGCTTCAAAGCCAACTATCTGATTTGAAATTATTGCATATTGTTTGCCAATGATCTACTTCATTAACTAGTACAGTTACAAAAAAAGTAGAAAATTCGACGCAGGAATTAGATACCAGCTACCAATCACCCAAATTTAGTAACGGGTATCCACTACTGCGCCAAACTTTTCCACCTTTATCTCTTCATTTCCAACTGACAGAATAATCGAATGTGTAAATCGAGCTGTTCTTTTTGCAGTAACAAGAACATCCAACAACCATCATAACTAAGAAACAAGATGATACTGCACTAGTAGCTACCCTCAAAACTACTGAGATTTCTCAACATAATTTTCATACTGTATTTCCACGTTATGCGCTGCTCCATAGTGCTAAAAGCCGGAGAGAGAAGTTCTTAAGTATCGGTATTTTTGAGACTCTACCAGTGGCAATACAAAATTCTCTTTCTTAAAGCTTAATAGCTAGAACATGTTGTTATAACGTAAACTAATACACACTTTTCTTCTCCGCCAATTTCTTTTTTCATTGCTTGAAAATATTCTGTCAAGGTTCCGAATTTCAACTCAGCATGTAGCTCAGGATGAGAGTTGACATAGGCAAAAATTTTGGCATAGTTTTCATATTGATCTGCGGTTTCTTTTGACTAAAAAATGAACGTGGTTAAGAACGAGTTTCAAATATTTTCAATAATTTTAAATTGTTTGAACCACATCCAGCTTCAAAGATCAATTTATCAGAAAAGTGTTGTAACATTTTTTTGAAATGAAGCTAAAATAAATCTGCCGAAAACTACATATTTTGCCAAACATACGCTTGGGATTGTTACAGAGACTTAGTTACTTTTTCTGTTGATGAGAACCTAAATTTAGAAGTAAAAGTGTATTTATGTAAAACTAGCACCAATTTTGCATATGCTTCTGAATTACCATACCAGTGGTTTTCAACCTTCCAGGTGGAGAGAAACCCCAATAAAACATTCCAGAAACTCGAGGAATCCCTGTGCAGTGATTCAACTTCCTAATTCACTTCAACCCAGCTCTGTATTGTGAACATGCGGAACCCTGGACTGCACTGACGGAATCCCGGTTGAAAACCACTGCTTCATACCCTTTAACAGTGGATGAAGGAACACTATCCTTTTTTTAGATATAGCGAAGATCTTTACGGTAATCAAGATTTAAGTGACTAAATTTACATCCAATAACATCAATAACTACGCGCTACATTCACGATCTGAACTACGCACATCGCATAAAAGAATGAAAAAAATTAAAAAGATAATATGCAAAAAATCACTGTTTACAGAGACGGTCACAATTACAAGTTAACGCGAGTATATAAGATACTGAGTGAAAAGTGGATCTAGTTTTAACAGCAAGCGCAGACAAGCCCAACGGCGATTTTAGTGTAAAACCTATCACATCACTGTTTGCAAAGCAGATAGAAATAGATAAAATCCCGTCACAACGATTTCTACACACGTTACGCAGTCACAGTGACTGCATAAGACTAATATTGACGCAAGCGAAAATAAAAGCTAAATTTGTCAAAAATCAGGAGCTACCGGTAGTAAATAATAATGCATAAAATGCAGGCCAAACTTACTTTGCTGTAACGAAAATCATCGCCAAGAATGACCAGAAGAGTGTTCGTTTTAAATAATTTTGATTTTTTCCGATATTGATCTAGAAGCATGGCAGATCTCCCTGCTACGTTTGCACTATTAATAGCCACAGGAGGAACTTTCCAAGGGCAATTGTATCCTCCTCCAGGCAAACGAGCAAAATCAAACTGCAAACAACAATGTTCAAGCCAGTGGTTCTCAATTTTTTGTCATTTGTGACCCCTTGTTAGGCTAGCAAGTTCTACAACACTAGGGTACGAAAGCCCATTTTTAAAAAGCTGCTCGAGTTTTCCAGCAAATATCTTATGGCTGCCCATTGTGCCCAAGGAGGAAAGGCCTCGGTTGACAAACCCTGATTTAGGCAATTACTGCAAAGCAAACGCAGTTTCTACAAAGTTTCTGCCACTTTATGCTTTAAAATCAATATAATGCAATAATTTAACGTGTTCTGGGCAACAAAGCAAATGATAAATCTCCATTTAATATTTCGAAGAACAGTGTCACTAAAAATCCGTGCGACGATTAGCACTACAAAATTATCAAACAAGAACATATTAACACACAGGTACCTGACAGCATATCTTTGGATCCGGACCGCATGTATGAGGCACATCATATGAATAAAAGGGCATCATGTGACAGACAATGTCCAAATCTTCATCAGGGCACCACTGTTGTCTCCATCTAGAATGCGTTGAAATGTAGATAAATACGACATTGGAATTGCACCGACAACAATAAATTGAATAGTTATATACCCATCAATTTTCGATTAATTGCCTCTTTGTGCCGGTTCTCACCGATTTTTTTATTTAAAGGTATAAATAGCCAAATAAATATCTATCAGCCAAATAATGAGCTTTGCTCAACCAGCTTTACATGTATGAACATAAGTGTAAACTTAAAAAGAGTTAAGCTTTGTTCAAGCTGGATGGTGCTAATGTATTGTAGAGGAATGCTTTACTGGAACAAAATTAGCATCGTGCGCTTGACAGTGTTCTTCGTCAAGATTAGTGTAGGAAGACAAGACTGTTTTCGGTTTGACAATCGCTTTAACTGCAAGCAAGTTTAAAAGTAAGACGATTACCGGTATAAATTTATCGCTTGAAACGCTCAGAGCAAGCAACGTGGAAGGGGAATTCCCAGAAAAATTAAGCGAACGAAAATCGACGTTGGTAAATGCAACCAGAGATTTCGCTTCTGCGCAAACCAGCTTTACTTACAGCCGGTTTTTCCCATTCAAAAACACATTTTTGACATCTTACTGAAAGAGTCAGCTTATCTTACCTGAATTCCAGTGACTGCTCCTTTGATAAATACTTCTTAATTGCATAATGCACTCTTTGTATCAACATGTTTTCAAAATTCATTTTCTTTAAAATATAAGCCATCGTTGAACTATGACCAAACGGATCGATCGCCCATCCACTTTTCGGAACGACACCCAAATTACGAGTAAGCCATTCATTTCCTGAAGTTCGTTGACAATACCAATGAAAAATAGTAATATACCGACTGCAGGTTTTGTTGCTAAATTAAACCTTACAGTCCAGTAATGCTACAT
This sequence comes from Trididemnum miniatum, assembly GCA_964006365.1. Lineage (NCBI taxonomy): Eukaryota > Metazoa > Chordata > Ascidiacea > Aplousobranchia > Didemnidae > Trididemnum > Trididemnum miniatum. Next base: position 12,522,582 of record OZ023234.1, on the reverse strand, counting down.
ACCATTACATTAGTATATAATAGGACGGTTAAAAGACAAATATACATTACAGTACAACACAATTGTTATCATCGCAAAAAAAATGTAATCAAAAACCTGTCTCATTTAAAAAATTGAATCTGGATCCAATGATAAGCGCCACAAACCCGTTTAGAACTTTGTGGTTTAAAAAATGTTTGCATTTGTCATGAGATCTTTATGACGTGCGTTGGTTCCACTAAAGTTTGGGTTTGAAATCAGAATTCGACAAAAACACATTTTTTTCATTTGTGCACGCTTCACATTTAGCGTTCAGTGAATACAAAGCATTAGATATTTCCCAAATTTCAGGTTACCTTCAATCATCTGGTCTATCATGGCAAAGTAGTGAGTGTTGGCTTCATCATTCATCACCCAACCAGCTGTAACCATTTCAAGTTGACCATTATCAACCAATGTTTTCATCTTGATTTTTCGTTCAGGAGTAGCTATCTTCCACCACATGGAAAGATAAGACATTTCAGCCCAGATAAATCGTCTAAAATGATAGTTTTTCATGCGTAAAAAAAAAATAATCAAATCTTTCATCATGCTCGCGGTATCACGTCGAAGCGTGTACACAGAGGCGGATCCAATCTCCGTGGCCTAGCGCTGGGCAATAGAACTACGAGGAAACGTCACAGCAGTGGGGCCCCGTGGGCGACACTGTGCCAATTGGACCGGCCTGGGAATCGAGTCCACGACCCCACGCACCGATAGCGTGAGCGCTTAACAACTGAGCTAGCGGCCGGTATCAGGTTTAATTTCATATTTCTCTTAGCATCGTTGCAGCTTAATACATATTAGCTATTGCTTTCGGTAGGAGCATAGCTAATAATTAATTATTGCTACATACAGTTTTTGATTTTGAAGGCTTTCTCCGATAGCCGCACCAATTGCAAAGTAAAAATATGATGTGAAAACGCAAACGCTAATACCTGTAGATTTTTAACAAATATTTGTCATTAGCTGTGCAGCAGTTTCAGCTAAAGCACAGACATCATGGAACAAATTTAGGGGTAAAAACGAGAAACTTGTTTAAAATGAAAAAGATATTGAAAAAAAAAATAAGTAAAACAGTAGGCACTACAACAAAATGTTTCAGGCTCTGAATTTACAATGGCCGACGACCTGCCTAACTAAGAGTAAAAACTTACAGGGGTGGTTTTAATGCTTTGTGTTTTATTTGCAGTAAAAGACTCAGCTATCAATTTTTCACTTAGCACAAGTCACCTTCTTGAATCTTGAGCTAGAGCATCCACGACGTTGTTTAAAATGTATTTAGTTTGATCATCAAAATACTTTTGAACAGTTTTAATCCAACCTGGATCGTTGTGAGAATGAGGTACGACAAAAACTAAAAAACAAAACACACAGTATATATACTGTATATTATGCCAACACATGCAAAATATAAATCAAATTTATCAATGGAATAGGCACGATGTGGCAGCTACCGGTAATTACAGTGCATTAATTTATCACCTAGCGATTGTGGCTGAAGGCTTAAATTAATGCACTCTCGATGAAAGAATGGTATAACCAAATGCAGTAGCACCTATTGCAAATTAAAAATTTATTGCCAGGCACTATCAGACTTCATAACCTATTCTGCATACTAGTACAGTACAATCGCCCGCATGATGCTTATTGTAAATTTGTAGATGTAATTTCTCTGCACTAAGGACAAATTTTCAACTCATTCTCCTACTATCCTCATGCTTTCCATTCTTACCAGGAGCAAAAAGCGCATTACGGAATATCGTACAACTCAAAACTTGCAAACACGGTGATAATAATATTGCATTTAAAAATTATTTCCAAAGTATCAAGCATAAATTGACACAAACAAAAAGCGTAAGTTGACATGCATAAACATCATTATGCATAAATTGACACAAACTGTAGGTCCACCGTCCCTAAAACTGTGCATGAAATTAACTCAATAGCACATGCAAAAAAGGAAGCAGTAACTTCTTTACCACTGAACAATCACCAACCTTTTAATTTTTTGTCCACCCATTCGGAATCAGATGTTTCAATAGGATAACCTTGCTTCCATACTCCACCATCAGGGTCATCAAATGGAAGTTTATCATACACAGTAATCATATTAACATCAGATGGGCTCACATTGTATGGCAACACTGGACAAACCCCAGAGGAATTTGACTGGTGAATCTGCTCAGGTGGTGGTCTAATAGTTCAACATAAAGCAGAAATTTCTTAGTACGCCTACATTACATATCACAAAAAGGCAAGGCACATTGATACAAATCAGTGCTCAGACCCTACAGCCACAACCAAAAAAATGTGACACATAATGAAATTACTGTTACCTCAAAATTAAAATATCCATGCCAAAAATTCCAAAGAAACAATTACACACTTCTAAGTCATATAAGTTTCTTGCTCAAGAAGTTCACAATGGGCCATGTCAGGCCAAAGCAAACATACTTCTTAAATTGTGTCTTAAAAAAAAAAAATTAAACCCTAAATGGAAAAGCAGCTCAAACAGTTCTTAAAGAAAATCAAACTTAGGAACTAAAACCTTTATTGGGCCAGAATCTTTATCTTCACTCCAACCCAAAGAAGGGAATATATCATACTACCTTTTAAATGAGCGAGCAGGATCTCTTTTGTTAGCTTCTTCAAGCAAATTTTTAATTTCTTGCCTTTGTTTCACATCATGGACATTTCCACTTTCCAACAAGGCTTCCATACTTCTACGAACCTTGAAAGACAAAATAATGATAATAGAATTAGGGGAAACTGTAAAGTAAGACTGCATTCTTGGGTCAGCAGCCAGCCAAATTATGTTGTTAATTGTGACTGCACCAGACATGAATTAAAGCTGTAAAGTATTTGTAACTCTTGTCCAGCACAGCTAAGCATGTCATTGACTTTGAACTATCGGTAGGAAAAATTTGGAAAAAATGTGTACATTTGCTATGTCACCACACACACAATTAGTCTACTTCATTCATAAAATAACAGTAGCAATTTAAATTTACAAATACTTCAGCCATGGCATGCTTGTTCAAATCCAGTTGTTTTTCAACATATCTCAATTTTTCTTGCAAATTTTTAACATTCTCGGAATCATCATGTGAGTAGCCACCAGGTGATGTATCCAGCTGAGAAATCATGAAAAAAATGCTTCCAAAAAATATTATTCCAATCACCAAGATCTGCTTCTTTTTTAACATATTTTCTTTTGGAACAGCAGAACTAGTTTACTGTTTAAAAAAGCAAACCTAACAAAAAAATACCGTTAGACTAGCTGTTCATTTTCACAAGAATAAACTATACCAGCATTACACAGTTTCCATTCATAGCCAAATGTTGCAATCATAAACACTACCAGTATATAGCAAAACGTAATGTTGCAATATATATCTATTTTATATACCGGTAACGATACCGTAAAATGAGAATACTTTGCCCAAAAAAATTAAAGTTTTTTGTTATATTTTATGTAACTTTTGTTCTGATGATGATTTTTTCTTTAAAATAGGTATCATACATAATACACTAACAGAGAGTTGTGTTAATAATAATAATGATAATGACATATTTATATCCCGCCTCAACACTTGCGTTGGTGCGAGCACTCTAGCAAGGTTATCTAGGCGGACAACAATAATTTACTGCGACATAACAGGAGAAGGATAAAATGAAAACAGGAAAATAAAAACGTAAAATAATGCAATAAAACAAAGTCGAGTACTAATACTTAATATCAAAACAGTGAAGTGCGTTAGGCCCAGCAACTGACCAGTTACGGTGCATTCAAAAAGCATATGACAATAGAATATGATAATACAACATTCAAATTTTCACAGGTCTATCAATTAGTAGCACAGTAGTTTTATATTACACCAGCACAACATCGTTCATGGCTTAGCGGTACTGCGCGCAGGTGACAGATCCTATGTGACGGGTTCAATTTGTGGCTGAAGCCGATCGCATTTGACATATGTAACGAGTGGCTGCTGACTCGAAGAGCGCAAGCTCACTTCGCAGTCTCCCTCAATTACTGTAGAATTTTCAGTTCAATATAATTTGAAAATAACCTCAGTTATTTATTATATTTATTATTTGTTCAAAGCACATCAATCATTTTCAAATGCTAATGTAAAGTAATACTAATGCAAAGTAATTTTTAGCATGTTTTTAAAAACACTAAAATTTTTTGTACAACAAATATTCAGTGGCAATTTATTCCAAATAGTCGGCGCTATGTATTTAAACCCAAATTTAGACTTATTGAACTTTGGAAATAACGTAGGAGCATTTAACAGATAAAGCTGGCTTTCTGGTCTTAAATCATATTCAGAATTCTTTTGCTTCAATGAAATCAAATTTTGCAGATAATCAGAAGCTTCATTGCTCAGACATTTAAAAATAAGTATAGCAATTTTATATTGACTTCTGAAGGCAACTGGGAGCATATGCAGATCTTTCCTCATGGTTAAAGTAGAATTACGCAAACTGGCAGATTTTTTTTCTCCAAAAACTAATCTTGCACACTTATTTTGAACTGTTTGCAATTTTGACACTAGAGAAGAGTTAAAACCACAGTATGTAGCATTGCAATAATCCAAACTACTGAGAACATATGATTGGATAAGTTGATGTTTTAAAGGCTTGGTCAGTTTAGATCCAATTCTGTACAAGTTTTTAAGGCGATAATTACAAATTTTCACAACCTCATTTATTTGTTTGTTCAGAGAAAGTTTATCGTCATAATAAAATCCTAAGCTTTTTGCACATTTTTTTGGAAAAATAGTTACAGAGTTAACTTCGACAGATGAAATTTTCCTGGAACATCTTTGATGCTGAAAAGGGCAAATTTCAAGTGTTATACAATAGATTACAACCAAAAGTTGTAGTCCAAAAATTCGCCATTTTTTTTTATACATAAAGTGGGCAAAGTTGTCCGACTAATTTTAATTTCACCCATGATGCCTGTTTCAGGTTTTTCAGCTAACTAATGCTTCTATCAGCAATGTTAACACAGTTAAATGCATCTTTGCCCACTTTAGCAGTTTAGGTGTTTTTAAAAAACTAAATGGCTCACATTTAACAGCTTGGCGTGGCAGTTTGACCTACATGCTTGTACAATATGCAAATCCTATGCTTACCAGTTAGTGTTACAGTTGTCATTTTGTCAGCATTTTTAGTCTCACACCTCAAAAGTTTATATTGGTATTAGTAGTTGACTGGCTGCACACAGTCAGACACTCTATTTACATCATATTATGTAGCTACATCACGCCTGTTTGTACTGCCCACTTGGTCATGTGGGCAGAGTTATAAGCAAAATGCAAATCTGCCAATTTTTTTCGAAAAAAAATCTTGTAAAAATTTTTTAATTTCTTTGGCTTAAAATTTTGTCTTTGAATGTTGGTGACATTATACCAAGTTTCTGCATAAGTTCAAAATTTGTCTGCCATAAGTGACCTTTGACCCCCATCGAAATTTTTTGGGGATAGGCTACATTTTTATGTCTTGTTTTTTGAACATTTTGTTTTGAGTTTGTTTGGCAGGGGTTAGAAAGTGTTGTTCTACATCACATTTTTTGCATTTAACTCAAAGCTTATATCATATAATAGTAAGGATTTATTAGTTCCTTAAGATGAGAGTCAACCTTGTTGTCAATCATCTGACTAAGGGACACATCAAAGACTAGGCCTACACAGTGCACAACCAAGTCATTACAGATATCACAGTAACAATTATCAATATCACAGGAAAAAAACACACTCACCTTAAACATCACAAAAAGCTGATTCAAAATAATGACACTTCAATTTGCACTTAAAAGTTTGTAGATTATCAATTTCTCTAATGCAAAGTGGTAATGCATTCCTAGCTTGAGTCTTGAGAGGATGAATATGAAAACATACCGGTATATTCTGCTTTAACTGTTCAACACTTACACATATTTTCAAGCAAAAACACATCTTCATTATCTCCAAGATTATGTTTATCCGATGATATTTTTCTAGCAACTATATAAATCCGGAAGGTACTGTGGTGAGGATCCTTGCAAGCACTTAACAGCTTAAATGTCAGCATAGCAATTTTGAAATTAATTTGGGCTTAACTGGCAAAAAATATAATTTCTTCAAATCCGACAACATTTAACAGCTCAGATGGCCGAGTGGTATGGAGCGTCTGTCTTTTAAGCTGTAGACGCGGGTTTGATTCCGGGTCGGGTCAAACCAATGACTTTAAAGTTGGTATTCACAGCTTCCTACTTGACGCTCAGCATTAAAGGGACAGTGTGGAGAACAAGCCGGCAAGTTTACCGTACTTGTTGTGCCGTTGCGAAAGGCACTTAGCGAGATTCCCCCATTTCGGTGTGGTAGAGAGATGGATGGCAACTCTTAAGCGAGCTCGTACAGCGCATTGATCGCTTTCTCGTGATAGGAGGATAAATATGCAACTAACTAACTATATGACATCGATTTCTTCATAGACGCATACCGGTATTACAAACAAAACGTACAGCAGCATACAACACCTTAGTAAGTTTCCGTTCAAAAAATGCAGGTAAATTGTAAAAAATTGCATTATAGTAATCTAGGTGAGACAAAATCATAGAGAGCACTAGCTGTGTATTCAGAGGTATAGAGAGCTTTAACCCAATTCTTCCAAGATTTCTAATGCAGGTACCGGTATGTATTCTAGACATAACATAAAGCATTTTACCGGTATTGGCATAAACCCGGGCCCTGGCTGAGGAAGGCACAATTCCCCAGCCCTGGCCAAAATTGTTGCCCCGGTCGTCCCCTAGTTAAAATATGATGATAAGCTAGAACCATTATTTCCTCAAAGGTGCGGAATTGGAGAAAAATGAAAAATTTTCCAATTCTTTTTTAAACTTGCAGACTGGAAAGTTGATTATTGTCCGAAATTGAATCAAAGTGTTCAATATTTTGGTGCACAACAGAAGTAACTGGTACGGATACACACCGTACTCTGGAATTCAACTTTGAGGCAAAAATTACATCAACCTTTTTTGAAACCGGTCCTACTAAACACCGCAAGGAACTACAAGGTACTGAAAACAGTGCAAAGAACTACAAGGTACTACAAGATACTTTTAAACCAAGCACAAGTAGCTGAAAACACTACAAGGAACTACAAGGTACTTTTAAACCAACGACAAGGTACTTGAAAACACTACAAGGTACTTTTACATCTACGAAACGCTTGAAAACACCACAAGGAACTACAAGGTACTTTTAAACCAACCACAAGGTAGTTGAAAACACCATAAGGAACTTATGGACTAACGACAAGGGAACATTAGGAACATCTTAAGGGTTGGAGTTAAAGGGGTTGGGGTCGGGGGGGTTGGAGTCGGGGGGGTTGGGGTCGTTGCAGTAGGGGGGTGAAGTTGGGGTCGGTGGGGTTGGAGTCGAGGGGGGTTGGAGTCGGGAAGGTTGGGGTCGGGGGGTGGAGTTGGGGGGGTGGAGTCGAGGGGTTGGGTTGGGGTCGGGGGGCTTGGAGTTGGGGTCGGGGGGGTTGGAGTTGGGGGGGGGGTGGAGTCGGGGGGTTGGAGTCAGGGGGGTTGGAGTCGGGAGGGTTAGAGTCGCGGGGGTTGGGGTCGGGGGGGTTGGAGTCGGGGAGGTTGGAGTCAGGGGTTGGGGTTGGGGGGGTGGAGTTGGGGGGTCGGGAGGGTCGGAGGGGTTGGGGGGGTTGGAGTTGGGGTCGGGGGGATGGGGTCGGGGAGGGGTGGAGTTGGGGAGGTGGAGTTGGGGGGTTGGAGTCGGGGGGGTTGGAGTCGGGAGGGTTGGAGTCGGGGGGGTTGGGGTCGGGGGGTTGAGATCAGGGGGTTGGGGTCGGGAGGTTGTACTTGGTTTGAAATTACCTTAAAAGTCTTGGTACCTTGTAGTTTCTTGTGCTGTTTTCAACTCCCTTATATTTATCTCTGCTTTATTCAGAGCTAAAACTAACATGCCATTTTAAAGCTGCGATCACACTAACTGAGACACCGAGACCTTTTGAGACATTGCGCAGATTTGTGTTACCATGACATCACATCCACACAAAGTCATATCGTAGTAAGATAAACCTACACAATGTCTCACAGGTCTCAGCGTCTTAGTTAGTGTGATCGCACCTTAAGAGTTATGCCAATTATCGGTAACAACTTTGGTTCACTTCCTTATTCAGAGCTAAAACTAAAAATTGACATAAAAATTTTTATAAAAGATTAACGGTTTTATCAAATTGCTCTCGATCTGCAAAGTGCAATCCTGCAATTGTGCATAGTCCGCATTCAAACAAAAGGAATAACGGTTTAGATACTAACCGAAAAGTAGGCCTAGTTGCAAAAAAGTTCATTTCAAGCTTTCGGCTCTTCGTTGCAAAAACAGAATAGGCCTTTCACTGCTTCATGGACAAATGCGCAAAACTTGAAAATAGACAAGGAAAAACTCCATAAACTCGAAGAATTTAGCTATGAAAAATCAACAGAACAAAGAAAATTCCGGGATTGTGAGCTCTTTTTTCTTGCCTATCTTCGCTTACCTTCTTACCTATTTAGTAGTATAAACCAAGCAACTAAACTTAAGCAAAAACTTGCAGGGGTAGGCCTACTCATAAACTTTTCAATGAAAATTTTCAAGGGAGCTTTTGCAACAAAATTATATTGTTGAAATACAATTGCGATTATTCACCAAGAAAGTTGGATAAGTAGCCTGCTGATTGAGTGAATGCAAGCAACATGCACAGTGACTGCATCAACGATTTTACCCAAATGCTTTTACATCCCTCCTGTACGACTTAGCATACCTTCTATTCTATAACCAGTATCATATGCATTTCGATTCTGACTGGTTTCAGAGTCGTCGCTAATGTTACCAAGTTTTAACTTTTTTTTTGTATGTTCAAATGATCAAATCAACCCTCATTCGATTCCCACTAGAAATTGCAAAGCGCAATAATTCAAAGAGAGGAAATAACCTTACGAAGAGGAGCCGAATTAGCCGATACAGAACATAGTTTTTGATTAATTACGTTTTCTACAGTCGTTGAAATGACAAAGCGTTTTAATATCGAACCACATTGCCCACATCCAAAATAAATAGGGTATGAAAAATAAGATATCAATCAATCAATTTTCTGGTCCCGCTTATCCTTGGGGGTCGCGGGGGCAGCAGTTCGAGTTGGAGCCTCCAAGCATCTCGATCCTCTGCAACAAAGGATAGATGCTCTGCTGGGATGCCAAGGTGAGACCAACTAAGATCTTCTACGTAATCTCGCCATCGAGTTCTGGGACGACCTCTAGATCTTCGACCATTCGGTGTTGAACAGAGCAGTTTTTTGGCTGTTCTTTCCTGGGGCATTCGTGTCACATGTCCATACCAACGCAGTTGCGATCTTTCTAGTCGGAGAAGCAGCGCTTCGATGTTTAGAGTTTCACGAATATCTGCACTTTTAACCTTGTCCAACAAGGTCAAACCGCTAATTCTTCGCAAGAATCCCATTTCCGCTGCTTGAACTCGAGACCTCACTTTCTCATTCATGATCCAACACTCATGGCCATAAGTCAGAATAGGAACATAGACCGATCTGAAAATGGATAGCTTTGCCTTGGTGCAAAGCTACCGTTTCAGTACCACAGATCGGTGGAGCTGGCGCATTACTGCGCTTGCTTTTCCGATGCGGATATCCAATTCGCTATTTTGTCTGCCGTCACTTGTGAATGAGACGCCGAGGTACTTGAATTTCTCTGACTGTTTTAGTGCTACTCCATCAATTTGGAGAGAGCACTGCTTTGGTTGTCTGGACAGGCACATGGTTTCTGTTTTTGTTGTACTGATTTTCATTCCGGCAACAGAGCATGCATCCAAAGACCTGTCAAGAGCTTGCTGGAGACCATTTTGGGTAGAGTCGAGTAGCACAAGATCATCAGCAAATAACAGACGTTGTACAGTGCATTCACCGAACTTTACTCCGCCACAAGACTCACTTTTCTTAACTATTCTATCCATATAAATAAGGAACAGAATAGGTGAAAGAGAGCAGCCTTGCCGTAGTCCCACACTAACTCTGAAAGGTTTCGTCGTTGCACTGTTAACACGAACACAGACCTCGGAATGCATGTACAGCGACTTAATGGCATTTAGTAATTGGCCATCAATGCCATACTACAACAGCACCGCCCAAAGCTTGTCTCTAGGAATGCGATCATATGCTTTTTCAAGATCAACAAAACATGCATTGACCTCTTTTGCATATTCCCACGACTTCTCAAAGATTTGCTGCAAGGCAAAGATCTGATCCATTGTGCTTCGGCCAGGACGAAAGCCACACTGAGCAGTGGCGTACGGTGAGCATTTTTTAAAGGTGTGCTCCTCTACAATATTTGCTGCCGCATGCAGGCATTTATTAAACTAATGTGTGAAAGTGCTCGAAAGTTTAATGCGATTACGCGAACCAACATCAAGCGCCTGTTCAAGCAGCCTAATTTGCTACTTAATATATCTAATTTTGGTGTTTTTCTAGTACTTAATATATCTAATTTTGCTACGATATGCAAGAGAATAATTAATACCTATCCACAAGAAAGGAGACAAGAGAATAATTTTAGTGTTGGCTTTTTAGCTTTTGCTATTTCCAATTATTCATCGTAATTTCTGCTATAAAACGGCTTTTTAACTGTGCTGTCAACACTTACTTCCATTCCACTAATTTGACCTACAACTTTAAAATGTAAATATTGACCGCCACACTTTCGAAAATCACAAGCAATTTCTCACAATCGCACGCCACATTGCTACAACCATGGTTTAAACGCGTGTGATATGGCGTAATTGAGCATATGTTCTAACGTTGCATTTTTGGCGTTTGAATCGTGCGGAAAAAGAAAAAGTCACTCTACGCCAAACAATACGACATAGAATCGAATGGAAAAGGTCTGCCTCGCTTGTGTTCAACAACATCTGTTAAACCTGCCTTCAGAGTCTTAAGAGAAAACCATTGCATCCCTCGTTTGCGATGAAAAAGCAATTATTGTTGTGGCGTGATTGAGCATGTATTGTGACGTTGCGCCTGGGTTCAATCGTAAAATAGGACATTTTTTGCATTTGAATCGTGTGGAAAGAGAACGATTCAGAAAACAATGGAAAAGGTCTGGCTTGCTTGTGTCCTACGATATCTGTTGAATCTATCACGCAAGAGAATGTTGCGTCATCGGTCAGCGATGAAAAAAAAAAGCTATTTGTCGCTCATCGAAAAAAAAAAAGAACTCAGATTGCGCTGATACTACGAAGATTAGAGAAGAAAAAATCCAAATATTTCGGTTAAATATTAGTAACGCGTGTGCCTGTGATATCGCAGGGTGTGCGCTGAACACCTTGAACCTCTGGAGAATGCGCCCCTGACACTGAGCATCCGTTAGTTTAGGCTCGACTATTTCACGGCATTTCTTTTCAAGGCATTTGGCATAGACCTTACCCGGGACACTAATGAGAGATATGCCCCTATAATTGATGCATTTTCTCTTGTCTCCTTTCTTGTGGATAGGTATTATCACACTAGCTTGCCATTGCTTTGGTGCTTGCCCAGTATTACATGCCACCTTACAAACACGAGTCAGCCAACGAACACCATATATGTTCATTGCTTTTAACATTTCAGGTCTGATATCATCCTCACCAGGTGCTTTTCCAGTTTTCAATGATTTGATTAGTGCATTCACATCTGCTTCGGTTATTGGAATATCTTCCCCAACCTGTTCCTCGTGAATTTGTATCGGTGTAGCATCAACTGGGTTTAAAAGATCACTAAAGTAGTCTCTCCTCCGATTCAAAATAGCATCTTGATCTTTCAGAGTCACACCATTTGAATCTTCGATAAAGAGAGCGGCTCGAGATCTTTTTCCACGCAAACGGCGAATGGTCTGCCAGAACACTTGGTTTGCCGTTTTCAAATCATCGTCTAACCTTTCTCCAAATTCCTTCCAGGCTCTTTCCTTAGACAGTTTAACTTTTGTGGCTGCCGCCTTGCGTGCTTCAGAGTACTGCGAACGAGGTTCAAGAGGTGACTTATTTGCAAGCCAGGCCTTATAGGCCACTTTTTTCGCACGAATAGCTTCGTTAACTTCTTGGTTCCCACAAGGAGTTCTTTTCTCGCTACTCTTCGTCCCTTCAACACGCTTAAGTCCACAACAGTTAGTAGCGGACGTAATGACTGCTGTTCAAAACAAACACCACTCAGTTTCAATGTCTTCAGTAGAGGTCGGAAGTTCTTTGAGCTTACAGTAGATGCAATGTTGTCTGCAAATGCAGTTCATACCTCTTTGTCAGCCAATGATTCCCATTTGATTCGATAAGTTTCTCGTGGTCGAAAAGTTTTTTGTTTTTTTTTCAAGGGTTTCAAAGCTTTCAAAGTGCAGACAACTAGGTGGTGATCAGTTGACAACTCAGTCCCTCTTTTAACACGAACATCAGACACGGTAGAAAACAAATCCGCCGAAACGATACAAAAATCAATCAGGGAACGTTGTCCCAGAGAGTCTCTGTACCAGGTGTACTTATGAATTCTTTTGTGCTGAAAAAATGTGTTCATTATGCACAGCCCATTGGTGGCACAGAACTGCAATAAACACCTTCCATTCTTGTTAATGTCAGGGTCACCATGTTGCCCAATAACACCTTTCCAGGTTGCATTGTCGATGTCCACATGTGCATTGAAATCGCCCAAAAGGACTAGGGATTCTGATGAAGTTGCTTTTCCCAATGCAATCTCAACTTCCTCCAGAAAGGCTTCATAACGTGATTCTATGTTAGGTGCGTACACCTGCACGATACACAGAGATCGCTCCTGCAGCCTTAGCTTTAGAGGACAAACCCTTCCTCCCAGTGGTACCCAGTCAACGACACATTCAGCTATGTTGGGGCTCACAAGTAAGCCAACACCAGCTTGAGCAGACATTGCTGCATCAACACTTGAGTAGAAAATTTTCCAACCACCGTTCAACTGGACAGTTCCAGAACCCCGGCGCTTTGTTGATGAAATTCCCACAACATCAAGGCGATACTGTTGGGCTTCGCAAACAAGCTCCTGCTCTTTTCCTGTCAGTGACGAAACGTTCCAGTTCCCGATAGCCAGATCCCGGCAGTTTGGTCCAACTCGAGTACAATTTCTGTGCGCTGCCCCCATTTGCCTCCCCAAACGCTTAGCGACTGCGTTGGTGGGTTTCCGGTGACGGTCAGCTTGTGGGGGAGACTGTAGCTAATTTTTCGAACGAGTCCCTCTGCCTAAAACTCGAACGCGGACCTTTTTATCCTGCGCGCCGTCTGATGCAGCATGAATATTGTTATTACAACTTTCCATTTAGCTACAGCATTGGATTGCTACTTGGTCTGTTTCTCTCCTTCGACCTTACCGCCATGGGTGACCCTGATGGAAGTGATTAAACACTACCGACGGCATTGCTCTAAGGATCATTGAAAACTCAAACCTCCCCACCACGTAAAGGCGGCAATCCATAGGAGAGGAAAAATAAGATATGATTTATAAAAGAAAAAAACAACAAACAAACTTTGTAGCCAGATAATCACAAACGTCGGCAGAAAGTCTTGTGATTTCTCTAAAAATTGAAGCATCAGTATTTAATAAATAAAATTAGGTTTCTACTAATAATGCTCTTATAGCACTCGAAAAAATCGTGGTAAACACTCCCCTGAAAATTTTTCTGCGGAGAACTTTGCAGCTCCTTATTTTTTATCATGTAATAACGACCAGTCGCGACTGCTGCATTTTTTTTTTTTGACAGCTTTTATTTTCGATGACATGCAACACAAGTAGATTATAGCAATCTCTAATACTTTCAATAACATAATAACTTCCACAGTTTGTTTGAACAGGTGAACTACCGGTGGCGGTACCAACAGCGCATGATTCACACTCATACTGCGTAGTGCGTACTATCAGCAGAAGTTATTTAAGTTTAATCTTGAACGATTCTATTTCCATAGGTCTAACTGCGATAGTTGAATTTGTTTTTAATTTTAGTCCATTTTTTTGCAAAGACAGTGACGTCGGTATAGCTTCGCGAACACGAAGCAAGGACGCTATTGTGACGTTAGAATCGCCGTTAACATCATTGTTATGACAAATTGATTGAAAACAATAAGCAAAATTTATTGCACATTCCCTACCCACTCTATGAAGGAGTAAGGCACTTTGATCAGTGGGTTCTAGTTTATCGTGATGTTGAATGGAACGAAGGTTCAATAGGTGAATATCACACGGCCACAAGCGATTCATCAGCGGAACAAACTGAGAGTACAACAATGTTGATTTCCAAGCGGTTTTCACACTCATGCTTCGGAATGGATGAAGAAGCTCCCAGGACAACCGATGCGCAGCCAAAGAAGGGTAACTGAGAGAAGATGAGGACTTTTTTAAACTGTCTCGTTTCCAGTGCTCTAAGAAGACGACAAATGATTCTGGAGTTTTCACGTTATCTTGAACTCCTTGACTCAGACCGCGAAAATCATCCTGCAACAATCTTCGATCCATCATCACTTCCAACTGACCTTCTTTCAGCGAAGACACACCCAAAGGTTGTGCAGTGAGTAAGGACAATCTGAAATTTTGAAAGCTATGGGTTAAACTGTTGATCCAGCATGAATTAGATTTACGATGTATAATTTCAGCTTAATGAAACAAACACAGACAGTTTTTCGAGCATTAGTACTTGTTAAAGTTTTCTAAAACCAGAAAAATAGGCTTAATTTTCCTTTTTTGCAGACATATTTTGTAGGCTATTTGGTAGCATATTTATCCCTCTATCACGAGAAAGCGATCAAAGTGCTATAACGAGCTCGCTTGGAAGTTGCCAACCATCTGTCTACCATACCAAGATGGAGGAATCCCGTTAAGTGCCTTTCCCGACGGCACAACAAGTCAACTTGTCGACTTATTCTCCACACCGTCTTTTCAGTGCTGAGCATCAACAAAGGAAGCTGTGAATATCAATTTTAAAGTTACTGGTTTGACCCCACTCGGAATCAAAGCCGAGTCTACAGCTTCCGAGGCGGATGCTCCTGCCACTCAGCCATTTTCGCAGACATATGGGAGTATTCACTTACCTCACTTGTCTATCTTGAATATAAGCCATAGCTGGCACTGGATAGTAGTTTGCTTGTATCGGTAGTTTTTTGTAGTTCGTCCGTTCTTGAATTTGAAATCCGTTTAAATCCGCATAAAATTTATCACCTGAACGAACATCTGATGTAATACGCATGGCTATTTCTTGATTGTCATAGCCGTTTCTGACGTCAACATCGTTATGTATGTGCACTCCTAATGGTTGCACATTCTTCCCGTTTCCTTGGTAGAGAACCACTCTGTAAAAATTATATGAAGTATGTTATTATCACTACGTACCAGCTCCTCAAAAGTTCCTAATTCAATTGTGTATACAGCAGAGGTGTGCAAAAAATAACAATTCGTTAAAAAGTAACAGATAATTTCCTTAACGGTTAGTAACAGTTAAGTCAATTGAAAAGTAACAGTTAAGAACTGTTATTAACAGGTGACTATGACGCAAGAACTCTGCCGTTTTCAGGAAGAAGACAGCGTGGCCAAATTTTCGATTTTTTTCTTGTTGCATAAATTTGATGTTTAACCTCTATTCTTCGTTATGCGTAAAAATCAAATTTTTATTGCAGGCAGTTTTTGAGATATTAGCGCAATAAAATGGATTATCTATCTTTGCTACTAGTTAACTGTTAATTTATCCGTTATTCTCGTATCTGCCAGTGCAGTTCACTTGCTTTTTTGTTTTCTCTTATTTCTCGTATCTGCTACTAGCGAAAGTGCTATTTTTGCTTAACGAATAAAAAGTAACTGTTAAAAGTAACAGATAAATATTTCGAAGTAGCAGTTAGTAACAGTTAAGCACATCTCTAGTATACAGGCACGCTCAAGCGTTAACATGACGAACTTCAATTTTTTCGCACTCATGCAAAACCCAGCAGCAGCTATACTTAGGATACAAGATGGGTCAAATGTGGTATGCAACCGTAATCCAACTTCTTTTAGATTTTTGGACAAATCAGGCTACTTTTTACAAAACGAGTGTTTTTATAGTCAAATTGTAGTACTAAATTCAAAAACAGCATCCATTTTTACCTTGGACAAAATTTTAGGTCAGTTATATCAAAATGACAAAACTATTGTGCATAGCCTACCTTCTTTTGGCCCAACTTATAATTTCCGAGCTTCGCGTTAAAACTCGTTGCGTGCCGGAAAAAGCACCTTCACAGTTGTTAAGACTTCACGTTAACAAGAAAAACTGTGGAAATTCTGATTTAAAAAAAACGCACCTGTGTAAAACATTGGGTAACAGAACGTGCATCTCTGATAGAATGGGACCAGTAATGATCCTTATGAGTGGTCTATATCTGGAGCTGACATGAGGTTTAGCTGGTCCTTCTGGTTGAAATAAATATGCTCCACTCCATTTGGTCGAATACTTTACAAAACTGATGGCTACCTACAAAACAATTTAACAAACATAAATGGGTGTTTGCATAACCAAGTAGAGTGCTCTACGGTAGGCCTACGTTCCGAAGATCAGAGCGGATTGGCACCAGTCAATTGGTCGTTAATCGTATGTAACTTATTTTACAGCTCTACAAAAATCCGTGAAGTATGCAATAGTCTGTATGTACTGTCTGAAGCTATTAACTAAATACTATTGGCCAAATGAATTAACAGATGGTACAAAGCAATAAACGCATAAGTTTGCATTGCCAGGATGGAGTACTCGACAATAATGTGTTGTATTAGATTTAGCAAAACAATAAAGATAATTTTTGGTACCGGTACCTTTTTTCAAAGGTTATTTCGTCGTGATTTTTCCTTAACTGTTCTCATTTTCAACCGGCTGCAGCTATGAGAAAGTGAAGGAGCTTTTAACAAAAATGCCTTGCGATCTACACAAAAGTTGCATATTTGCCTTTCAATCTTGCGACTACACAATGCACCCTTGAAACACCATCATCGAAAGCAATTCATTGATATGAGTGAAAACTTAAATGTTCCCTACAATAATCCGAACATCAGTTGGTCTTTGTTGAAATGAAAGGTATTCTGTTTTATTCTAAATGTTTTATGAAACAGAAGGAAAGACAGATTATCTTTAACCTCAACAAGTGTCTTGCGCTTATTACCTTTGTAGTTTCTTTGGTGAATTTATTAGTCAAATACTGCAAATATCCATTATCAGGTGATATCTTTGCTTCAATGAAATCATTTTCAAGCGTCAAGTAGTTTCTCGTTTGGGATGATATCACTTGAAATGGCGATAAAAGCTCCAAGTTTTTGAAGTTTTCTGGTACGTTGTACAACCTCGTTTTCGAAAAGTCATTTCTTCTGTTGCTGCCAGTCTTCCTATAAATACAACTTATTGTTTAATAAAACATGTCTCGATTCTGCATCCGCAGGTGGTGGCTCTCCCTTTTTCGAGGCTATCCATTATCCAATTTCGATTTCTTTTAAGCTTAGCTGCTAATAATTAAGTCCTTTGACAGCATTCTTTGCTAAGGAAATTTAATAAACTATTGACCTTAAAAAACCTACCGGTACCTTATCGTGTAAGTCGTTAACCCAATAGCAGGTACAGAAGCAAGAAAATACAAATAATATTTTTCAGCATCTGTATTCAGGCCATCTTTCCAAATCAAATTTATTTGAGAAGAAACAACATTACCATGAGAAGTGGTGACTGATACGTGTGGAGTCGAAACCAAAAAGCGAATCACTCCTGAAAATATTAATATGTGGTGACATTAAGCCAAAATTAACCAACTTTTCGCGGTTAAATTTTCCTAACGTCAAAGCATATTAAACGAATGTAAAACAACTCCAGAAAAAGATTCGCAGACAACATAATTTCAAAAAAATTCTTGAATTGAAATTGCTATAGAATTTTGATTTTGCGCAGAATGCGAAAAGATAGAAAATAAATACAGTTTGTAAAACGTCGACTCTTTGAACTTTGCAATGTTACAACGTTTCTGTGCTTTTTACTCGTGCAAATTCGAGATTAAGCAAAAATGCAACTTCCGCGTTATTCAATAAAACTTTTTTTGAATTGTTGACGATGTTTATGTTATACATATATCACAACAACCAGAAAAGCGTTTTCGGCTCTCTTACAGTATTTACTACATGTTTGCATAAATTGCTTGATTTTATTACAGAGCAATATCTATTGCGAACCCTACCACCATATTTAGTGCTACATTATAGGCTAGCCATGACACAGTCTTTGGTTGAACAAAAAAATTCGTTCGCACAAATACTGTTGTTGGATGTTGAACATCCAGAAAAAAGGCTTTACTAGATAAACCAACTAGTTTACCTGTTCGTTTGTACGTAAGTGAGTTGTACAATATCACTTTCAACTCTTGTTCTTCAAATGCAAGATCAAGCACGTGCGGATCTGGAAACTGATTTTGTTCACGATACACTTCATCATAATCAAAGACCATAACATCCGGATCAAAACTAGCAAGATTTTCAACCAAAAGGACGTGAGCACTCATCATCTGTATCTAGAGGAAAAAGAATTAGCAATATTTTGTCTGTTATAAGCCTAGGCTCATGTCACATATCTTCCTTTTGCAAAAGCCAATTGCGTGTCCAAAATAATCAAGCACTGAAGATGTATAGTAAGTAAATAACCCGGGAGTAGAAAACCTAAGAAAAAGGAGAAGTTCACTTGGGTCTTGACAGGAGAAAAATTTGGGAAGCGTCAGACATTATTAATGGTCAGACAAAAAGTTTCGGCAACATAAAAGCTTTATTTTTTGGATTAAAGTTTTCTTTAATTGTTCCACCGAGAAGCAGAACCAGAAGTTATTTTTAGGGGGAAAGAAAATTTTGTAATCGTAAAAAATACCTCCAGTGCGTCTGAAAGTGTCAACCTGCCAATGTATGATTATTTAATACTACAAAATTTAGAGGTGTCTTGAGCTTCCTTATTGTCCCCCTGGGTTTGCCAATGCCACCTATGTCTTTTTTGCCGGCTTTTCTACTGTTTTATGATAAATACGACCTTACAAATGCACTAAATGCATGAGAAAATGAAAGCACAGATTGTCGGAACACAATTTGTGGACATTTCTGAATGCTTTAATTACAAAAATAAGAGCCAATAATATTTGAAACATTAGATTATTTTCGAGATGTTTCGGTTTATGCTTAAACAATTGTCAATTTTATTCAAATAGAAAGGTAATAATTTTGAATAAGATTGACAATGGTTTATGTATAAATCGAAACGTTTCGACAATATTCAAATGTTTCAAATAGTATTGGCTCTTATTTTTGTAGGGAAAGTACAGATGATCCACACCTTTTTAGAATCCATGACACTTTTCATAAGTTTCATTCCATAATCTGCGACCACGTGGTCTTTTGCTGTCCCCGTTATTCCATCATGATGTTGAAACAATCCAAGGTTCCTCCGAGCTTCGACCAACAAGCTAAAATATAGCTCTGGCTATCAATATCCTACTGCAAAGTTACCACCATCTTGTAACCTGATATACTTACGGATAAGCAACGCCAACAAAATTCGATCGCGTTCTAGATGACTTCAGCTTTGGCAGAGCAAATGAAAATAATATTTCTGCTCCACGCAAATGGGATTCCAAAATTCGATCCTAAAGATAAACAGTGATTTGTTAAAACATTTCAAAAATAGAAAAAGGAGGCTTAGCCTAAGCACGTTGTTGAAAGATAGCAGCTTGACCAAATCAAACTTTGTTTGCTAAATACTAAAATATTACATCGTAAACGATGCGTCAACCACTCGAGTCCATATCTTTGCACCACTGCATTTTCAAACATAATAGTAACATTCGTATGTCCTGATACCAGACCTGATATGAACGCATAGTTTCACAACTCATAAAAACATATAAGGTTGTATAATTGTGGGCCATGAAAAGCAGGCCTAATGACGTTTTCAAAATATTTACAAGATAATTTATGTACTCGATATTCGTTTTCTATGGCAATCTGGAAGCGTTGAAATTTTCTTTTGAAGTCAGACCGTAAGACACTTCTGACCCTTGAAAGCTGTTAAAGTTTAGACTCTAGAAACATACTTTTTGGTAGGCCAATTTCGATATCGTCTCAGTAATTCAGCAACTACCATAAGTATTGAAAAGACGTGGAAAAAAGCTAAGCATATAGAGACAAAACACTGATTGAAAACATTCGTCTGACAAAAGGAATTACTCCGTTTAGACCCATTTGAAAAAAAAAACTTTTTAGCTTAACCACATATTGCACGTAAACCTGAAGTTTGTGGTAAGGCCTTGAAATATAATATCCACTCCAATAATCATCGTTTCGATCAGCGTAAGTAAAAAAATCTCCGGTGAGCGTTGGCAACCTTTAACAAAAAAAAAAAACGTTTTGACTAAAAATAATCAACAATATATGGAAAAATATTCACAGACTCACAGTCTAAACTAAGTCTGTTCGTTCGTCATGTTGTTTCAGCTCATTATTTTGCTAGCGACCAGTTACTAGCTGTACCCAGTGTAAACCAAAACATGACTTAAATTTGCAAGGTACAGCAACCAAAAAATCTGATTCATTAATTCCAAAAAAGTTCCGTCAAGGACCACATCCAGTCATGCAACATCTGCTCAAAAACGAAAATTAATTTGGCCTCATTTAGAATTATTCGCAAATGCCGTTCCGATCACGATGCCAATATTCATGAAGCGTTGTTAATAAAGAAACATTCTCCCACTCCTAAATCGCCAACTTTACGCCAGTGGTGCATCTTTTTCGTTACAAGTTTTCTACAAATATAGCAAATTGAATAGAGTCATTGCAATACTTATCTATAATTCTATCGCATAAGGTCATACTTCTTTAATTTCGTAATCATGGTTCTATTTTTCGTCACAACTGCTGTTTTCAAATCAGTGTACCATTCACGTAGTACTTTTTCATAAAGGATTTTATATTTTGTTTAGCAGTGTGCATTATTTATATTCTTCATTCAGTTTTGCATCATATAATTAAAGTTAATCTTGACTATCTTAGATATACCTGGCGAGGGCCAAAGTAGAGCCAAAAACGCTCGTGTGCAATTTTGCAAATAATGTATAGACGGTAAATAAATTGGAATTAATGCATCAGATTTTCAGGTTGCTGTACCTTGCAACGTTATGGTACAAAAAAATCAACCTATTATAATTATTACTTGAATTGTTTTTGTTTGGTTTTATCATTTCTTAATCAAACTTCCATAACACTCGCTAAATAGTTATAATAATGCAGTAAGTACTGCAGTTGCAACCACAATTTTGAACTAAAAAAGAGCAACAAACGAACACCTCAAGCCCATTCAATTTTTAATAAAAACTGGACGCGAGTTGTATTACGAAAGAAGACATCAAAACATAAAAATAAGTCCAAATTTTTGATGTTTATATCTTTTCTACTGCCGAAGTCATAAGCTTGACACATTTTTTTCAAATTTCATCAAAACAACGCGAAAAGAGTATTACAAAAGTATAAAATAAATTTAAACTTCATCCAAGTAGTCTATCAAGCCTGGATTATGAATACACAACCACCAAACAGTAAACATTCATGGCCTACTTTTGTTCTCCACCAATCTCTTGCCTCATTGCTTGAAAATACTCGCTCAAGGTTCCGAATCTCAATTCAGCATGTAGCTCATGATGAGAGTTGACATATTCAAATATTTTGCCGTAGTTTTCAAATTGAGCTAACGTTTCGTCCATCTGTTACACACTAACATGAGGTGATTATATTTTTGCAGCTGCTTATGCAGATCTCACACTTTAAACAACGAGTAGACTTTATTGAAAATGAAAAGAAAGAGTTAAAAGCTTGTGTTTTAATTTTTATTGTGTTTCGCTTCCTGGTAGGGTTACTCCCAGTTACTAATTCAAAAAAGATATTCAACGCTTTCATTCGGGAGGTCCAACGTAAAAAAAGCAGAGCAGCAAACAATACGCAAGAGAGCATGTATGAGTAAGCCAGACATAGTTTATTTGAACATTGATTTTACTGTAAACTATAGGCCATACCAACTTTAATTGGTATAACTGTATCAATACCTTTTGCTTGAATGCAAAAGTTTTTTAACCTTTATTTTGCTGGAGGTGAATGCTCTGCGTCATAAACCTTGATTCTTACCGAGCTGTAACGAAAATCCTCACCCAGAGGAACTAACAAGGTGTTGGTTCTGAAAAGCTTTGACTTCTTTCGATATTGGTTGAGAAGTTCTGTAGATTTCTGGGCAACATTTTGTTTGTTGATCGCTGAGGGTCTTAAGAAAAACAAGCCGCAAGGACGAAACGGGCGCAGCATCCGAGCAAAGTCAAACTAAAAAAAGGAATCTAAATTACGCCCAAACGTTAGGTTTTTAAATTGCAGCCTTAGACACCAGACAAGCATTCGTGCACAAACATAAAATGCTACTCAAGGCGTAGTACCTCCTCTCAGTAACAGACCTCCAATTTTCGCCAATCTTTGATTAGTGGGGATTAGTTAACCCAGGTTAACCATATTCACGATAAAAAACAATATTGTACCCAAAAATAATGCATAAAAATTTCTCAGATACTGAGTCGTGGAAATGAAATACTTACATCGCAGCAAACATCAGGATCTGGACCACAAGAATGTCTTACATCGTACCCTCCGAATGGAATCATATGACATAAAATGTCTGTCTGTGTATTGGTACTCCAAGATTGTCTCCATCTTAATTTAAAAATTGAATTTCAATCAATCTTTGAGAAGTTAAGCTAAGTTACAACTGTTTCAGACATTAAGTTTCAAGTTTATTTTTATGGCACCACAATATACACAGTAAAACGAAAGGACGTTCCTATGCATATAGGTCCCAGAGTGATCGCAAAGTGACCGCAAGGTCTTCGAGTCGCAATCACTCCTTGAGCGGCAAAAAATTATCAAGCAACTAGAACAAAATAAAAATTCAAGCAACTGGAACAAAATATAAAAAATATAAGATAACAAAAACCGGCCGTTAGCTCAGTTGCTAAGCGCACGCTATCGGTGTGGGAGGTCTGGGGTTCGATTACCGGGCCGCTCAAATCTACACAGTGTCGCCAGCGACTCGCCACCGTTGCGACGTTTCCTCGGAGCTGTGTTGCCCAGGCGCTAAGCCGCGGAGATGGGCCCCGCAACTCGTTACACGCTTCGGCGTAATACGGCGAGTATAATGAAGATTTGATTTGCTTTTTTTTGAAGATAACAAAAAAAAAAAAAAAAAAGGAAACACGAAGTAGTCACAGGTTGAGACAAACTCACAAATAATATAGAAGGACATTCAGTTTGTCATAAAGAAACTTTACAAAGATAAATGCTTAGATGCAAGTAGCTTCCTCAATTCTCCATTGAACTTTTTAAAATTGTACTTCCGAATTAAGGGGGTATGGCATTACATAATTTTATACCTTTATAAACAAATGATGATTGTAATTTGCAGAAGTTTTGCTTGGCTTATAGCAGAAGTTTTGCTTGGCTAAAGTTACCGAAGTTTCATTTTCGTGTTGATTCAAACAACTATCGGCGATGATTTATTACCGATTATTGTTATCGCTCAAAATAGTTTGGATTTATCGATTAGGCTACCGATATCGCTTTTGAAAAATAGTTTGTTATCGCCGATGAATTATCGCGATAAACGATTCTTCATGCACACAGTGTTTATAGTTAGTGATTTGGCGCTATGAAAAAAATACAGTGTCCAAAAAGTCTTGTTACAATGTAAAAAAAATTCTCTTTGTTTTATGTAATGCCACGGCAAAGTCCGTGAATCGCTCTCTTTTCTAGAAAAAACTAGAAAAACATTTTTGCAGTTCGACGTACAAAAAAAATTTGGTTGAACACATCGAAAATCTACCGAAGCATTTACCGGAAAAGTTTATCTGCAATAATTTATCGGTTACCGATATCTCTTCAAGAAATTAAGATTTATCGATTATCGGTATTGCTCAGGGCTTTTTGAAATTATCGATTATCGTTATACCTTTAGTTTAGAAGGTTTATCGTGTCCGTCACTGCAAACAACTATACTGGTTGCAATGATTTCCTGCAATTCTATTTGACTGTTTTAAATGCTGATAGCGGTACAACTTCACCCTAATTATAATAGGACATTTGACCAATATTACCAATGCAATAATGTTGCAAGAAATATAAAGACGCAGCCGATATCCATAAAGGTTGGTCATTTCCCATACCTAAACTCAAATGATTTTTGTGAAGCCAAAAATCTCTTGACAGCATAATGAACTCTTTGTATCAGCATGTTTTTGAAATTCATTTTTTTCAAAATATAAGCCATGGTAGAGCTTAAGCCAAATGGATCAATGGCCCATCCATTTTGAGGGATAACGCCCAAGTTACGAATCAACCATTCATTTCCTATAAATATATTTAAATTGATTCAACTACAGTTCTTCAAAGTGTCGATTTCGTTAAGCACCAGTAGCTACAGTAACGTAAGAGAACATTTAATTTGTCCCCAAAGCATTTGACTTCGAGCTATAGAGTAATCTGATCTTCACAATGTTTAAGGCTTCTCATTTAAAGTAACTGCATTTGTTACCATCTCAGATAGCCAAAAAACGTCTGCCACGGAAGCAGTAAGGTGGGATTTAATTCCGAATCCGATCACACCAATCACTTAAAATTGTTATTTACAGCTTCTCTACTTGAAGCTCAGAAATAAAGAGATATGGAGAGCAAACTGGCAGGTTTACTTCTTGTGATGTCCGGAATGGCACTTGGAGAGATTCCCCTATGTTAGAGTGGTACCGGCTAACAACTCCAAGACGAGCTTTTTATAGCTCTTTGATCGCTTCCTCGCGATAGGAGGATAAACTCGCAATAAAAAAATAATAACATTGTTCTCATCCTACTTGGTCGGTTCTCATTGTTTCACTTTACCTTCAATCATCTGGTCTATCATAGCAAAGTAGTGAGTGTTGGCTTCATCATTCATCACCCAACCAGCTGTAACCATTTCAAGTTGACCATTATCAACCAATGTCTTCATTTTGATTTTTCGTTCAGGAGTAGCTATCTTCCACCACATGGAAAGATAAGACATTTCAGCCCAGATAAATCGCCTAAAGTTACAGTTACGGTTGTCCTGTTTACATGTCCAATTTTAGCAGGCTTTAGGCCCGCGGTTTTTCATTCTAGTTTCTGCATCATAATTAGGCTAATCTTTGATATCATAATTACTTTTTTAAACTATGAAATCAAAAAATTGATTCGTGATGCAGAAACCAAGAACCAAGGGCCTATAGCCCACTGAAATTGGACATGTGGACAGGGTAAATGTGAACGTTCTGATTCTGGAACTACCTTAAAAGCTCTAATCATGAAGTACACGAAGTTCTCAAAACTGACTTTTTTCGTTTGCATTTTTGAATGCCTAATCGTCCCAGGTAAAATAAAAGAGTTTTACCAGCAACATGCGTGGCCTAGTGCTTGTGGTACAAAGCGCAAGTTACATATCTTTCATGATGGCTTTGATTCACTGCTGGCCATCGATCGTATTTGACGTACAGTATATGCATCAAACGGCAGCTGACTAGAAGCGCTCAAACTTAATTCAGAGTGTTCCCCCCACGCAATTACAATTGAATTTTCGGCTTAATTGTTTAAAAATTATGACCTCAATAACTTTTTTAATATATTATTTATCGCTAATGGTTACGCTCCAAAAAAAGGCTGACAACCATTACTTTAAGTCTTAACTTTTTAATTTGATCTACCTCAACATTACCTTTTTGGGTCTTGTGCCAGTGCGTCAACCACATTGTTTAAAATGTGTTGCGTTGATTGTTCAAAATACAGCCCAACTGTTTCCAACCATCCTGGATCATTGTGAGAATGCGGAACAACGAATACTGAAGAGAAAAATGAGTAACGTTTTACTTGAAAGACTATGCACAGCGTAAAAATAATTTAAGCTTCTCAAATTAAAACACAATTATGACTGCAATTTTTTTTGGGATTACAAGAAACAGCCAAGAGCGTACTCAAAACTTTTCTGGGGTGGTAAGAAGTTTTAGCGCATTAAGTTACGATTTTCTGATAGAGCAAAGCAATAAAGACTTCCACTGAGCATCAGAAAAAGGGTTTAAGGAGGGAAGGAGACACCGCGCAGAGAAGATCTCTCTTCTACGCAAAGGTATGCCACGGGGAGCAGCTATTAATTTTTTGTTTCATAAATTATATCATTTTGTTGTATCCTGAAATTTTTCTAAACCACTACAATTATTTTTCTTTTAAAACAAAAATTTTACGTGCTCGTATTGAACAAAATGCCAATCTGATAATTACCTTTCAATTTTTTCCCGATCCATTCAGCATTTGAAGTTTTTAGAGGAAAGCTTTGCTGCCATTCTTCTGATTTTGCAGTTTCAAAAGACAGTTTGTTATATACGTCAACCATATCAATGTCACTGTTAACGACATCTCGTGGTAACTTTTGGCAAACTTCAGCATGCTTGTAAAAAATTTGAGACGAGGAATTCTGTTTTCTGCAATAACGTAGACGTGTTGCTTTAGCACCAATCACCATGTCCATAGTCCAATTGTAATAGGAAAGATACAGCAGTAAGTCATTCACAACTTGTAAGTTTGAGAGTGCTTCGCTAGCTTTAAGAAAATCGTCTCATACGCCTTTTCCATTAAGCACATTTAACGCAAGACGATAATATTCTGTGAAAATACCTTTGCAGCAAAGTGAGGGTAGAAAACGACCATTTTCATAAAACGGTCTGAATAATTCTACAGCATTACCACTAACACAAATTTAACCAATCATGATTTATGACAGTTCAAACGGAATAAAACTATGGATACTCCTGGGTAATAATTTGAATACTGCAAAAGCGGTAAAAGTGCTTTCTAATTTTTAAAGCGAGGATTTTTCCTGGCCAAAATCATACCATAGGAAAAGCTATTTGTGCATTTCTGTCGCCAGCGATTTTTTATATTGGTTAAGTAGTGTTGTAAATCGTTTTTTTGCCTTTGTTTTTTTTTAAGAAAACGTGTTCTTTTTGCAAAAAAAACATAGCTCAAAAAAACTGTTGTTTGGAAAGCGATTTCGAATCCAATCCTAAATATGAGTATTGGCCGTCATACTGTTTATTGTTGAGTCTTCTTGTAGTGATGGATCTAATAGGGAGCGCAAAAAGCGACCTTTTCGCCCCCTAAATTCGTCATGGATTGCGTGCTTGTTGATACCGATTATCATGAAGGTGTTGCCAGTTTTAATTTCACAATGCAAAGAATAAGAAATAAAAAGGAGCAATCGCAATGATAGATTAAAAAAAGTACAGAATTCTGGATAGGTTATCTGCTGTCTTTCTATAAGCAGTGAACAGAAGAAACTGGGATAGTTTAATAACGCGCGGTACGGTGTGAAATCGGGTGGTAAGCCTGATAATTGTAGTTTGCATTATGGATCTAAAGTTATTTCAGAGTCAATACAGTACCAGCCAAACAAATTAAATAACTGTTAAAACAAAGAATACGGTAGGCTATATAATGTTAACCTATAACTTGGTTAAAATGAGTAAAGGTAGGCCAATAAGTTAAAATTTAGAAAGGTCGATGGTACATATTAATGCACTGTATTTCCCCGTTCTTCTAATGAGTAACTGTATTTTTTTCAGCTGTTTCAGAGAAGATAGGCTCCGGCCTAGTTTACATCTATTCTTTTTGACCCTAACTCTTTCATAGCCCAAAGCGCAAGCAAGCTGAATAGGCTAAATGAAGGCCTAAACCCTAATTTAACATGATTTAACATTCAATGTAACAACGTTGTGGATGAGCTATATTTCTGGGGAACTCAAAATTCAGCACGGCAGAACCGTGCAAATCGCAAAATAGGTCCAGATGGTAAGCTTGAAGCTAGATACACACTACTCTAGAAACTATAATGAAGCGATATCACTATAATCAAATCTGCAAAAATGGGGATTAATTTCTTCAGCTGCCTGTGAGTGTGGCGCGAAGGAGCAGACACCAGACCATATAGTGGAATCTTGTAAAATCTACCGCCACCCAAATGGAGCTCAAGGTCTGAAAATGGTCAGTAAAAACCTGTTGACCAGACTGATGAGTAAATGTCCAATTGTGTAATGGGAACAATCGCTCTCTGAAACATCTATCCCAATCCAATAAGTCTGTACTACCAACAGTCATGTTCAATGTGTTAACGAGATTTGATGCTGCTTCTTAAATACTTTGCCTAAATACAAAATATTAAAAACAAAACTTGTTTAAATTTTTTAAGAAGAAATAAATAAAAAAAACAAAAAAACGAGGCGAAAAAAAACAAGTGCAAAAAACTGTTTTTTTTTTCATCACTATGGTTAAGATACAATATTTTAAAACATTGCAGTCAAAAGTTTGGCTGTTTTCATTAATATTTAGCTTTTCATCATCTAGGTTTACCTTAACTGAGCAGGGTCCGCTGGTAATAAACTCTCTTGATTTTCCCCTACGAGGTTGTTGCAAATCTTCTCGTTGTTTGAGAAGACCCCTTTCTTCAAAAAAGACTCCAAGACAACACGAACCTGAAATAAAAGCTGTAAATAGACTTGCAACCGGGACGGATTAATGGGGGAGCTATGGTGGCTATAACCTCCCTCTTATGATAGGGGTCCCCTGGTTAATCGCGTCCTCTAAAAAAAGATCTGCTGTCAATGTCAAAATCAGGCAAGCAAAATAACATGTGACCCCGGAAAATTAGCTCCGCCCCCCCGGAAAATTAGCTTCCTCTCCCAAAGTCTTAATACAGCCCTGTGTGCAAGGCATTAAAACTTAGAGGTGTGATCACGCTAAAGGCCTGGTCACAAGAGCGAGTAAATTGCGCGATTGACTCGCGCGAATAATTACTTGCAAAAAATGGTCACACGAGCGAGCTACTCGCGCGAGTTTTAAGCTGCGAGTAACTTTAGCTTGGGCTGGTAGACTTCGTCTGCGCTCATGCCGCTTTTCATAGACAGTGCCGAAACTAGCGCCCCCTGAACCCCCCAACCGGGGGGAACCTCGCACAAAAAAGGGGCCTTTCTTCAATAAAAAATATATTGAATATTCCAAGATTCAATACATTTTTTGTCTTAACTCACGCGATATGGGGCCCCCATACCATATTTATACTTTTGACCATAGGGGGCCCCTGCAATTTTTTCGAAAAATAGCAGTCGCAAAACTAGCAAACAAACGTTTAGTAGCATACCAAGGGCCCCTCATCCTCAAGTGAAAGGCGCAAGAGTAAGCCTTAAAAACGTTTTTTCTTCGCATAGGTAGCGAAATGTTAGAGTAGGGTTTGCGTGCAGCATTATTTTAGTGGGTTTGGAAGGGACCTAGTAAAACAGACCACTAAACCTTGTTAAAACTGAGGAATTTTAAAGGCTCAAAACGCACAAAAAGCCTCCAAAATAAGGTGAAATTCCGCAAATTTTTCTGGGGGGGCATGTCCCCAGACCCCCCTAGCTTGGCATCTTTTGCATCACCATCCAAGAAAAATATTTTAGGGGGCCCCGAAAGATGATTTTGGGGGGGGCCCGCATTGCCTAGTTTCGGCCCTGTTCATAGATTTTCTAATTTTATTGACTTCCCACTATAACTAACGTTCTTTTATGTTTTTGAAGTACGAGCCCTCAAAATTACGAAAAATCTCCAAGAAAATCACACTTTCAGAAATCGACCACTTAGTTACGAGTGCTTGCCAACAACACTGCAAGCTTTTATTTACTTTTCCATGCTAAGTTTATCTTTTTCGAACAATAGCAACTACTACGCCATAATGAATTTTGGTAGCAAACGGGGATTTCTCTTGGTACTCCCACGAGTTAAGTTTTCCTCTCCTATGGATTGCCACCTTAACGTGGTGGGGAGGTTTGAGTTTTCAATAATCCTTAGAGCAATGCCGTCGGTAGTGTTTAATCACTTCCATCAGGGTCACCCATGGCGGTAAGGTCGAAGGAGAGAAACAGACCAAGTAGCAATCCAATGCTGTAGCTAAATGGAAAGTTGTAATAACAATATTCATGCTGCATCGGACGGCGCGCAGGATAAAAAGGTCCGCGTTCGAGTTTTAGGCAGAGGGACTCGTTCGAAAAATTAGCTACAGTCTCCCCCACAAGCTGACCGTCACCGGAAACCCACCAACGCAGTCGCTAAGCGTTTGGGGAGGCAAATGGGGGCAGCGCACAGAAATTGTACTCGAGTTGGACCAAACTGCCGGGATCTGGCTATCGGGAACTGGAACGTTTCGTCACTGACAGGAAAAGAGCAGGAGCTTGTTTGCGAAGCCCAACAGTATCGCCTTGATGTTGTGGGAATTTCATCAACAAAGCGCCGGGGTTCTGGAACTGTCCAGTTGAACGGTGGTTGGAAAATTTTCTACTCAGGTGTTGATGCAGCAATGTCTGCTCAAGCTGGTGTTGGCTTACTTGTGAGCCCCAACATAGCTGAATGTGTCGTTGACTGGGTACCACTGGGAGGAAGGGTTTGTCTTCTAAAGCTAAGGCTGCAGGAGCGATCTCTGTGTATCTTGCAGGTGTACGCACCTAACATAGAATCACAGTACGAAGCCTTTCTGGAGGAAGTTGAGATTGCATTGGGAAAAGCAACTTCATCAGAATCCCTAGTCCTTTTGGGCGATTTCAATGCACATCTGGGCATCGACAATGCAACCTGGAAAGGTGTTATTGGGCAACACGGTGACCCTGACATTAACAAGAATGAAAGGTGTTTATTGCAGTTCTGTGCCACCAATGGGCTGTGCATAATGAACACATTTTTTCAGCACAAAAGAATTCATAAGTACACCTGGTATAGAGACTCTCTTGGACAACGCTCCCTGATTGATTTTTGTATCGTTTCGGCGGATTTGTTTTCTACCGTGTCTGATGTTCGTGTTAAAAGAGGGACTGAGTTGTCAACTGATCACCACCTAGTTGTCTGCACTTTGAAAGCTTTGAAACCCTTGAAAAAAAAACAAAAAACTTTTCGACCACGAGAAACTTATCGAATCAAATGGGAATCATTGGCTGACAAAGAGGTATGAACTGCATTTGCAGACAACATTGCATCTACTGTAAGCTCAAAGAACTTCCGACCTCTACTGAAGACATTGAAACTGAGTGGTGTTTGTTTTGAACAGCAGTCATTACGTCCGCTACTAACTGCTGTGGACTTAAGCGTGTTGAAGGGACGAAGAGTAGCGAGAAAGGAACTCCTTGGTGGAACCAAGAAGTTAACGAAGATATTCGTGCGAAAAAAGTGGCCTATAAGGCCTGGCTTGCAAATAAGTCATCACTTGAACCTCGTTCGCAGTACTCTGAAGCACGCAAGGCGGCAGCCACAAAAGTTAAACTGTCTAAGGAAAGAGCCTGGAAGGAATTTGGAGAAAGGTTAGACGATGATTTGAAAACGGCAAACCAAGTGTTCTGGCAGACCGTTCGCCGTTTGCGTGGAAAAAGATCTCGAGCCGCTCTCTTTATCGAAGATTCAAATGGTGTGACTCTGAAAGATCAAGATGCTATTTTGAATCGGTGGAGAAACTACTTTAGTGATCTTTTAAACCCAGTTGATGCTACACCGATACAAATTCACGAAGAACAGGTTGGGGAAGATATTCCGATAACCGAAGCAGATGTGAATGCAGTAATCAAATCATTGAAAACTGGAAAAGCACCTGGTGAGGATGATATCAGACCTGAAATGTTAAAAGCAATGAACATATATGGTGTTCGTTGGCTGACTCGTGTTTGTAAGGCGGCATGTAGTATTGGGCAAGCACCAAAGCAATGGCAAGCTAGTGTGATAATACCTATCCACAAGAAAGGAGACAAGAGAAAATGCACCAATTACAGAGGCATGTCTCTCATCAGTGTCCCGGGTAAGGTCTATGCCAAATGCCTTGAAAAGAAATGCCGTGAAATAGTCGAGCCTAAACTAACGGATGCTCAGTGTGGCTTTCGTCCTGGCCGAAGCACAATGGATCAGATCTTTGCCTTGCAGCAAATCTTTGAGAAGTCGTGGGAATATGCAAAAGAGGTCAATGCATGTTTTGTTGATCTTGAAAAAGCATATGATCGCATTCCTAGAGACAAGCTTTGGGCGGTGCTGTTGCAGTATGGCATTGATGGCCAATTACTAAATGCCATTAAGTCGCTGTACATGTATTCCTAGGTCTGTGTTCGTGTTAACAGTGCAACGACGAAACCTTTCAGAGTAAGTGTGGGACTACGGCAAGGCTGCTCGCTTTCACCTATTCTGTTCCTTATTTATATGGATAGAATAGTTAAGAAAAGTGAGTCTTGTGGCGGAGTAAAGTTCGGTGAATGCACTGTACAACGTCTGTTATTTGCTGATGATCTTGTGCTACTCGACTCTACCCAAAATGGTCTCCAGCAAGCTCTTGACAGGTTTTCGGATGCATGCTCTGTTGCCGGAATGAAAATCAGTACGACAAAAACAGAAACCATGTGCCTGTCCAGACAACCAAAGCAGTGCTCTCTCCAAATTGATGGAGTAGCACTAAAACAGTCAGAGAAATTCAAGTACCTCGGCGTCTCATTCACAAGTGACGGCAGACAAAATAGCGAATTGGATATCCGCATCGGAAAAGCAAGTGCAGTAATGCGCCAGCTCCACCGATCTGTGGTACTGAAACGGGAGCTTTGCACCAAGGCAAAGCTATCCATTTTCAGATCGGTCTATGTTCCTATTCTGACTTATGGCCATGAGTGTTGGATCATGAATGAGAAAGTGAGGTCTCGAGTTCAAGCAGCGGAAATGGGATTCTTGCGAAGAATTAGCGGTTTGACCTTGTTGGACAAGGTTAAAAGTGCAGATATTCGTGAAACTCTAAACATCGAAGCGCTGCTTCTCCGACTAGAAAGATCGCAACTGCGTTGGTATGGACATGTGACACGAATGTCCCAGGAAAGAACAGCCAAAAAACTGCTCTGTTCAACACCGAGTGGTCGAAGACCTAGAGGTCGTCCCAGAACTCGATGGCGAGATTACGTAGAAGATCTTAGTTGGTCTCGCCTTGGCATCCCAGCAGAGCATCTATCCTTTGTTGCAGAGGATCGAGATGCTTGGAGGCTCCGACTCGAGCTGCTGCCCCCGCGACCCCCCAAGGATAAGCGGGACCAGAAGATTGATTGATTGATGTTCAACTCTACTCGAGCGAGTAAATTCTCACTCGCGCGAGTGACTTTTCGCTGCGAATAGGAGGTTAAACGCAGCGATTAGCTCGCACGAATATGAGCCAATCGCGCGATTTACTCGCTCGTGTGACCAGGTCTTAACTGAGACGTTGAGACCTTTGAGACATTGTCGATCCCAGGTTTATCTTATTATGACATCACATTCTGCACGATGTCTCAATAAACCTGCAGAATGTCTCAATTTAGGTCTCAGTTAGCGTGACCACACCTTTAGCGGATTTGTTGGAATATTATTGAAAAAAAAAACAGAAGTGCTGTACAATGGTTAATTCTTTATTGTTCAAACATTTCTGGTAATGGCGTAATTATCACTTGTCTGCTAACAGCTGACGTTTTTTGCTTGAAATCCATTCTGAAGCCTATTGGCGCATCAAGAGGTATTAGTTCTAATGCGGTCAATATGTGCATTTTACGTTGCTTTAATGTTAGAAGCCTATTTATTGGCTGAAAATGTTTCATTCTTTCTGATTAAGTTTATTTAATCTGTCTGCAAACAAAAATTAGTTCCGTAACCACGGTGCGCGATCTATCGCGAGTGAGCAATTAGAATGCATGTGATCGTAGCCTAATTCGTAATATTTCGAAAATATCTGGAGTGAAGCATTACAGCAGGGGTGGCCAACAAGTCGATCGCGATCGACCGGTCTATCGCGAGCTATCAAGTGGTCGATCTCAAGTTATCAAGTGATAGATCGCAAAAATATCATTTGTAACGTGTTAGAATGTGACGTATCATAGATATCATTTGGGAGGTGTTAGAAGTAAAAATGAAAAGAATGTTCGCTGATTAGCCCTAACAGTCACTAACAAAGTGTTAATTCATTGCTTCAGTTAGGGTGTGTTGGTCGTATGGGGACCCTCGTTTAGCGGGGGATACGTTCCAAAAAGAACCCGCAATAGGTAAAATCCGCGAAATAGTCAGCTTTATTTTTTACTGTTATTTTACAATGCAATACTCTAGTGAGCTGCAAAATGAAACAAAAAATAATCTCAAAATATGTTTAAGAAATAGAAATATTAACTTTTGCTTATAAAAAAACTATAATAGTTCAAAGAACGATGTTGTAAAACAATATTTACGAATATAAAATAAAGTCGGTAGAATGCATTGTATGTTGATGGATTTACTTCATGGATTTGAAGTTTTAAGCACCACTGAAGAGACTTTATTTAATAGTCGAAACGTATCCCGTCTGGTGCAAAATAATCTTATTCTCCTGTGGTAAGACGTTTAAAGGACTGCCTATTTCTTGCTGTAAAAAGGTCGAAGCGTAAAACCTTGGACCGCAAGAAGACAGTAGCTCCATTCAACTACAATCGCCTGGCTACATTCATCCCTTCTTTAGATGGATTGTTCCAAGGTTCCTTTGTGTAAGCGCCCTCTGACGATGGCTGGCTATGCAAGTGCCTGTCACGGTCCACAAGGATCTGAGGAATTTTAGAGAAAGCATAGTGTAAGCGCCCTCTGACGTTGGCTGGCTTTGCAAGTGCTTGTCATGGTCCACATGCCTATCTGAATTCAGCAATTCGTTTAATGAAGATTGACTGTACTGCAACATCAGCATGACGTCACAATCCTTGATTGTTTACAGGGAATCTGTGACATCATAATCCAGCCTGTACTATTTTCTTGAAGATTTTATTTCAAATTTTCTACCTTGAGCAGAACGAGTAGAGGCTTAGATTTGGAGCGTGTAGTTCATTTGAAGGTTAGAAATTTTTTTTTTTCAGGAAGGTGGGAGGTTGCTATGCTGCACTGATGAGACCATAATAAGGTCGAAACGCGTCTGCAGCTGCAAATGAGTGGGTTGCCATGGGGGCTTATAGTGATGTGGGCTAGTTGGGCTACCGGGAACTTAGTTGTGGATTAGTGGTTATATTTTCTTTCATTGGGTATCGTTGTTTGGGGCCAAAAACTTGAGTTTGATATAGAAGTAACCTTTAAAGGTGCTAGGTAGAATGCATTGTATGTTGATGGATTTACTTCATGGATTTGAAGTTTTAAGCACCACTGAAGAGACTTTATTTAATAGTCGAAACGTATCCCGTCTGGTGCAAAATAATATTTACGAAACAATTTAATGAATTTTTACAAGCTAATCAGGATTCATTTTAAAAAAGAAGCACGGTAAAAAATTCCGCCAAGTAGCGAAGCCGCGACAGGTAAAGAGCGATATAGTGAGGGATCACTGTAATTTATTTCTGCCGACAGCACTAATATGCATTACAGATATGAGGTAGTACTGAAAAAGTTAAAAGAAAGTTGTGGTTTTTTTGCAACGAATCATTGACGGGTCGATCGCGAGCTTCTAAGAAATTTTCTAGTCGATCTCGAACGATCTAAAGTAGGCCACCCCTGCATTATAGGATCAGTATTGAGCTTGGTAAATACACAGAGTACCTCGCATGTAAGTCGGGACCAGCGATATTTATCGGTTATATGCGAGGTTTGCTAAATCAATAGGAAGCCATCCGTACTTAAAAATTCGTCCGTTGAATGCAATTATCCGTTGTATCAGAGTTCGTTAAACGCGAGATTTACTGTGTAGACCAACTGGTGTGTAATTTTACAGAAATGCCAACAGCGTGAAAGCGCAATCACACTGACTGAGACTTCTCAATACTTTTGAGAACTTTAAATTTCTCATCTAACTCATGATTTGTTTTATTATTGCATCGCATATGTTGCATGATGACGTAACAACAAAACAAAAAATGTCTCCTTAACACTGAGACGTCATAGTCAGTGTGATTGCACCTTGATAAATATGGCCTATCATTATCTTTTTTACTTCATTATTGAGTTTTCTTTGCTGTTCTAGTTGTTGGGCCATTTCTTCCAATATTTTTGTGGGGTAGCTTTCCTTCTCGTAATCTGTTTCTTCTTCTTTGATCTCTTCATCAAGAGCCCGAGTATTAATGTTTATATTTAAAAACATCATGAGAAAAACTCCAAAGACAAATATGCCGATAAGAAATAGTCTTTGTTTTCTTCTAATGGACATGGTTACCTCTTGTCTTCCAAAACAAAGCGAAAAGACAAAAAAATCTTACTACTTGGTCTAAAGAAGGCCTGTAGCAATAGATTTAAAGTTAATCTATAGGCCTGTAGCAATAGATTTAAAGTTAATCTATAGGCTATTTTGCGTTATTTTTTCTATCTTTTCTAGCTCAGGATCCGATACTTTCTGCTTTTTGTAGACCTACCCTACAGTTTAAAATCCTTATTTTACTGTTGTGTGTTTGCAGAATTTGATCTTCAATCGAAATCAATGTGTAAAGGCTGGTTTACACGACCAGCTGAGTCGAGCTGAACCTTTCTTTGTTTAACCAGTAGAGTAGAGTTGAGCTTACAACGATTGAGCTCAGCTGAGATGAGCTACAATAAAACAAACGAAGGTTCAGCTCAACTCAGCTGGTCGTGTAAACCAGCCTTAAAGGAGCTGTATTACCGGTAACGCATGCAGCATTTTCGACAGATTTTGTATATTTTTGTTCTTCGTAATATTAAAAATAAATAAATAAAAGATCGACCTGCAGTAAATCTAAGCCTACCATTTAAAATTCTAAAAAATCATAAAAAAATGCATTGCAAAACTATGCAAACTTCAAGTAGGCCCATTCAACCAACTCGTGGTGAGTGGTTTCATAGCACTTGCTCCTACCGATATATTTGTTTTAAACCTTAAAGGTGTCTTCAACAAATAATAAACGTAACATTACGTTGCGGAACACAATACTTCCTCGAGCTTGAAGTATTGGTCTAGCTAGAACAGCATTTTTCAACAACTGGACGGATAAGTGCAAAAAACGGATGATTGAATTCCTTTACTTAAACCATAACTACACTGCAAGAAACGGTTTCGAATGCACCAGAAGCACTACGGACTGTGCTATTATCATTCCAGCTGAATATGCCATTTAATCAACCGTAACAACGTAGGCTACCTCCTATTTATCTTATCCGTTACCGCAGATGACTACAAGAAAGCCAACTTAATAATTGGGAATACCGCGCGCAAGCACCTTATTTTTCGCAAATACGAAGTTCACATGACATGTCCACTCTGTCCAGGCGCAAAAAAAAAACTCTGCAGTTAAAGCGCCTTTTTTATATTCGCATTTAATAAACAGACAAACTAACATTCTGGCGTCGCTTGACTGCTCGATCTGCTTAAACATAATCATGAAAAATTTACTCAGCGTTTCACAAGTACGTCTACTGAAAGGCGAAGATTAATTTTAAAGTGCTTGAAATTAATTAAAGTTTTTTGAATGTTGAAAAGGTGTGAGTACTGTATGCATAGAGACGATAGTCGTGATCTCGTGGTAGCAACTTGCGTCGGCCCGCGCATCGTGCTTTTAGGTCGCTTCCAACAGTACTTTAACTAAATGTTACAAGACTTTTATCCTTGCAGATTTTCGCACGAGCAAATTGACTAAGTAACAGATACATAGCCCATACATACTTCATGAGTATTTTAATTTAATACAGTTTTCTTTCCTAGAATTCTCCATCGTTATAGCCTTGCTGCATGGCAGCTTCCTGCGATATGCAACCGTTTTCAAAAGCAAAATCGTAAAACAAAATGAAAGCTTGAGGCGGTACTGAGAAACGAGGTCCTAGCAAGGACTTTAAGGAGCAATCACACTGAGCCGCGTTGGTGGTATAAGCAACTAGTTTAGCCTGCTCTGCACTCTTTCTATTTATTTTCTCCATTCAAACCTTTCTTTTTCTGCATAGTAAATTCGGTACCTAATGGGTCGACCCCACTAGTACGCTCTCTCGACTTTAATTACGCTGTCATTCTGGCAATTTCACGATTCTATTTTTTCTTTGAAAAAAATTAAAAACTGCAATTAGTTTGTAGCCCTGAACAGCAAAATCAAAAGCGTTAAAACAGGAAGTCTGTCAAAAGAAATCGCTTTCTTTCATTCAACCGCCACTCCAAAAACCAGTGTTCATCGCATACAGCGATAGGCTTCAAGCGTGAATCGAACCCAGCGAAGAAATTTTTAGTATCTCCTTTTGGTGCAGTAGCCTACCACTTGGTCATGCCGTTGTTGCAGAAACTCTGCCTGCGTTTCACAAATATTGGTTTACTGCTAGAATGAATCAAAACCAGCGCTTAAGATCACACAAAATTACACTGTGACGCAATAAACGAAAGTCAAGCAAGATCAGTGACGCCACAAGACTCCCCCCCCAGTGAGGAGACGAGCGACTCATTTAGGCGACAAGGCTGCGCATTCGAATTCCTGAAAATGTTGCGGTAATCGCACCACCCGACCCGAACGGCTGGGGGTCGGTGCCCTAGAAGACTCAACGAGCTTAGGAGAATCACCTGGAGCAGCAGTAGCTGTGGCGGCAGAATTGTTATTAACATCCCGCATCGCAGCAAATAGCGAAAAATGCGGTTTATAAAATGCAGGTTTAATTCGTTCGATCGTCTGATCTGATTCGCCATTAATGTCTGATTTGCCATTATTGTCCACAATGTAATGTTTTTCAGCACGAGCCATTATACGATAAGGTTAT
Organism: Trididemnum miniatum; assembly: GCA_964006365.1. Classification (NCBI taxonomy): domain Eukaryota; kingdom Metazoa; phylum Chordata; class Ascidiacea; order Aplousobranchia; family Didemnidae; genus Trididemnum; species Trididemnum miniatum. The sequence continues at coordinate 12,483,678 of OZ023234.1, read as the reverse complement.
TTATATGGAGGGCAGAGGTAGTTTAACGTGGTCATCACGAACAAAACAATGTATGCACGTAGCCTAGTCAAGTTTTTGGGACTATAAATAAGCCGTGTTCATAAGTGGCGGAAGCGGAGGGGGGCCTGGCCTCCCACTTTTTTCAGGGGGGACCGTGGGGGGCCTTAATTTACGTGTTTATTTCAACAAGAATATTTCTGCATGAATGTGTTTGAAACTTAATAGGCCCACGACCGAAATTGAAACCCAGGAAAGAGCTTAAATCCAGAGATTTTTTTAAAATTTGTTTGTGGGGTGGGGGAAACAGAAAAAATGTAATCTTCATATAGTTAAAAAAAATTAACTTGCGGTTTGTAAATGCTAAATTGAGTATCTTAACGCACAAAAGACAAACCAGCGATTGGTAGCATCCAAGCCAAAGGTTCTAAACTTCTAAACCGTGGCCCTTGGCCCCCCCCAAAGGGACCGCAGAGTGTTCTCTTGGAAGACACGATGGTAGGAATCTTTAATGAATTATAACAAACCAAGACTTTTAAACTTACACGCTATAGGGGTCATGGTCTGTTAGAGATACAGTCAAGGGGCCACAGTTCAGAAAAGATTGAAAGACACTGATCCAAGCTTTCAGTATGGAAAAAGCAGTTTACCGTACGTTTTGAGACTAGGCGAGGTACAATTGTTGTTGTAAGTGCCGTTTATAGTAAACAATAGCAACTAATCTCAAACTAGGCCCCTCCACCAATGTATTGTATACCCTGCTGTCTTCATTGACTTTGCAAAAAGTCAGTCAAAAGAAATGTAGCTTTCTGTATTTGCAGTGTAATTTTTCGTAATGCGAGGGGCAGGGCTAATTCTCGGGGAGGTGGGATTGTGGGAACTTTGCTTTCTTCAGACTTAATTTTGACGTTAACACAACTAACCTTCAAAATCGATAAAATAAGCAGCTGTTACGAAGTAAACGCGGCGGACTGTGCAAAATATCTATAGCTAAGTTTTTTAATTCTTTTGAATGTATATAAATTTTTTAATTCACTTTGTTTTGCTGAGCAGTGGCTAACCCTAGCAATTCCTTTGCCAACAAAATTGCTTTTTCTAGTCAGACAAAGAAATTAAAACGTTTCGATTCTAGTTTTGCGTGAGGCGATGCGATTTATAAAGTTCTACTATTTTTCTATGCATCACCTTATCGGTGTAGGAAATAATGTTAATTGCAGTTGAGTTATTGATCATCCCAACTTTATCTTTTCGTATACTCCAAAAAAGCTTAACTGCTCTCCTTGTTTCCGTGACCGCACACGTGACATAACGGGAAACCTCTATTTGAGCGCCACAAGGCCACAGCGCTCTATTCTTCAACCCTTCTCTTCTCCTACTGTGGCGTTCTATTACAGGTGGTGTTCAGTTAGACGATGGTGCTATATTTTTTAACTAGCTGGTCAGAATTTTGGGAAGATAAATTTAATTAATGAAAAGAAAACACTTATAACAGAGTTGACATATGATTTAACCTTTAAAGAAAAAAAAAAAACATCTACCGTAACACATCAGTTCCTGATAAGTAATCAAAAGTTGAATGCGGAAAATCAGGTGACACGTTTCTGTGTAGCCGTCTTCGTCATTTTTAGCACCTTCCCTTGTAGTGGCGTTACAGACGGTGTTCAAGTTCAATTAGACTCTATTAGAGGGTGGCGCTCTATTTTTCAATCTTTCCCCTGTAGTCAGTGATGGGCACGATAAATCTTTCTGCAGTAAAGCGATAACGATAATCAATGATTTCAAAAAAGCCCTGGGCGATACCAATAAATCTCAATTTCTTAAAACGGTATCGGTAATCGATAAATCATCGCCGATAAATTTTTCCGATAAACGATGCGGAAAATTTTTAATGTGTTTGACGAAGTTTTTTTTTGTAAGTCAAATTGCAAAAATGTTCTGGATTTCTCAAGAAAAGAGAGAAGTTTGCGGATTCTGCCGTGGCATTAAATAAAACAAACAGAAATATTTTTAAATTGCAACTAGACTTTATGAACACCGCGTATTGTTTCCATAGCGCCGACTCACTAACTTTGAACGTATTGTGCATAAAGAATCGTTTATCGCGATAAATTATCCGTGATTACAAAGTATATTACCAACACAATATCGGTAATCGATAAATCTAAATTAATGTGAGCGATATAAACGATAAATCGGTAATAAATTATTGCACATAACCATCGCCGATAACTTATCTCGATAAATGCCCATCTCTGTCTATAGGCGGTCAGATAGAGGCTCTACTGACCATTATGGTATTTACAGCAGCCGCTGGGGTTGCTAAAACAATAAACTTTAGCTACACAATTAACCTGTCCACATGCCCAATTTAGATGGGCTTCAGACCCACGGTTCTTTGTTCTAGTTTCTTTGTGATGCAGAAACTAGAAGCAATTGAACCGTATTAGTCTGAAGCCCTCATAAAATGGACATGTCACATGTGGACAGGCTAAATATGGGTTGTAGGCGAAGGAAATCTGGTCATTGCTTTTGCCCCCCCCCACTTAAGAAATGCTTCCGCCATCACTGGGTCCAGTACGGTAGAGAAGTAAACCTACGGTATGTAGCCTATAGGCTATCAATCTATCATCATAAACAAAGATAACGTTTATAGGTTAAGCTTTAACTCCGATGGTCAACTCCAGCTGACGCCATGCGCATAAATTTGTTTTCCTACCCATTTGTTCTTTTCATTTTGACTGCTTGGAAAATTTACAAATTCGCTTAACAAAATATTACTCTAGAATTACTGTAACTCCTGAAACAAGCCTTGATTCAAAAATATCAAACGCCACATCACTCCGAGCTCCGGCTTTCTAGCCCTGCTTGTCAGTGCGTAAATTTGGTATGTTATGCGTCGTTAGATTTGATTTGGAAGGTCATGTCTATTGTCTGCGTATCACATGTCGGCATAGGTCTATCGGACTTTGGTGTTGGCTTACGCCCTTCTGTGATGTTGGCAGAGATGGGCATTTATTGCGATAATTTATCGGCGAAAATTTTTTACCGATTATTGTAATCGCTCAAATTAGTTTTGATTTATCGATTACCGATATCGCTTTTGTAAATATTTTGTTATCGCAGATAAATTATCGCGAGAAACAATTCTTTATGCACACAGTGTTCAAAGTTAGTGAGTTAGCGCTATGGAAAAAATACACTGTGCTTCTAAAGTATTGTAGCAGTTGAAAAACATCTCTCTTTGTTTTATGTAATGCCACGGCAGAGTCCCTGAACTGCTTTGTTTTCTTGAAAAATTTAGAAACACATTTTTGCAACGTGACTTGCAAAAAAATCTTCGTCAAACGCATTGAAAATTTACCGCTACATTTATCGGAAAAATTTATAGGCGATAATTTATCGATTACCGATATCGCTTTAAAAAATTGAGATTTATCGATTATCGGTATCGCCCAGGGCTTTTTTGAAGTTATCGATTATCGTAATCGCTTTGGTGCTGAAAGGTTTATCGAGCCCATCACTGGGTGTTGGCTTATGCCCTACCGTGGCAAGTGTTTAAGTAGATTTGAATGTAGTCTTACTCATCCTGAGATGAGAATTCAACATTTTAAAAATCTAATCCGGTCCAAATCCGCGACCACCAATCCAAGTCTTGTTTTGGGTATTGACGTTTGTCTTGGGTGTTAACGTAAAACTATATCCGGCGACGAGGATTCGTTCCTTGAGACGTAAATGGAACTATTTCTGAACTGTCACTGCTCCCAGAACACCTTTAATTGTGCTAAGTGCAGTATCTGTTAGCCTCCCTATTTTGGAGATTACAGATTGAATTTACGATAAAATTGAAGAATTTGTTGACATCATTTTTTTTGTCTTTTTGTTTTACATTTCTTGATTTCAAAAAAAAAAAAAAAAAAAAAATTACAGCACTCCCACTCTCTTACAAGTAATGTTAAGGTGCAGCGACTATGCCTTTTTTTGTTTCATTACGTAATGTTTCCTTAACTAAAGCATGTTAGCATGTTTTGACCTTGATTTAACGTATATATATCGTTATGTCGCTGCTACCTATTTTTCGACCATATTGTTCTTGTTTCCTGATTTTGTCTGCATTAGTTTGGTCGTTAAATAAAATAAACCACTACAAGTTCAAATCGGAAAATGTATTAGGTTGCAATAAATCCATAGCCTCAGTGCCGTAGCAGCTCAACTTTGGGCCCCCCCCAAAAACCCTTTCAAGTCCCCAATACTTAGCTTTCGATATGAATTGTTTTAGGTTTTTCCAGGGGTAACAACTCAGTTTCTCACCACAATGCGAATACTGTGGTAAAATTAAAACATATAACGCGTTATCACTGTGTAAAAATAAAAGGTGTAATTTTAAGACAAGTTTGTTACACCCAATTCATTTTCCATTAAAATCGTTTAGCTCAGGGTTTTTCTACCTTTTTCTGCTCATGGCCCACTAAAATGATAAAATATGATGGTGGCCCAATAACTTTTGCTAAAAGGTACAAAGTCAACGTGATGGCATGATGAGGGAATGCTGATGTCGCTCTCTAGTCAAGCTCTGAGGCCCACTGTTGGGCCATGGCCAATAGGTTGAAAACCTCCGGTCTAGCTAGAGCGCACTTTTTCGTACACAGATGTTCTTTTGACAGCATCATAATCTGGAGATCAGGCGCATTAACTTTCGATTGACAACATGGCCAGCGAAGAACCAATCGGATGGCCGAGTGGATAGAGCGTGTGCTTCTGAGCCTGAAGGAGAGAGTAGACTGAGAGTTTGATCACTAGTCAAGTCAAACCAATGACTTAAAAATTGGTATTCACAGCTTTCCAACTAGACATTCAGCATTAAAGGGATAGTGTTAAGAAAGCCGTCAAGTTTGCTTGTGCCGTTGGGAAAAACACTTAAAGAGATTCCCCATCTAAGTGCGGTTGGTAGACAGATGGCCGGGAACTTCTAAGGGAGCTCGTGTAGCGCCCCATTGCTTTCTGTGATAGGTGGATAAAAATGCCAACAAATGGAAAGAAAAAAGATAGTCTGCTGTTTGCCATATTAGATGTAATAAACGTTTTAATAAATTTCAGTTTTCTGAAGCTTTGTTCAGCACTGGTAACAGTAACAACGCATTCTGTAAACTCGAGAAGCAAGGCAAGCGAGCACTTACAGGTATTATTATTGAATTAAAAGTTCAGCGGTATTGAAGGGAGACTGCCAAACGAGCTTGTGTCGTTCTAATCAGCAACCATCTGATATAAATATCAAATGCAATAGACTCCAGCCGTGAATCGAACCCGTCGCAAAGAATCTGAACCTGCGTGCGGTACTGCCAGATCATATTGCTGATAATGGCTGTTCATGCACGAAGCTGCTGGGTGTAAACAGCAATGCAAAGACAGAAGCGACACCACATGTCAGCTTAAAACTTTCTAGTATCGACATAATAGCCTGGTCCACCAGTTGTTTTAAAAAATATGCTTTGAATCTCTTCCTCAGAAGCTGTACGATATAGATTTGCATCGTAACTAAACATTCTCTTTTTCTATTTTCATTCTCTTATTTTTTTACTTTTTGATTGAGGAAGACCGGACCAATGTCCAATTCCTACGCCATTTCAAAAGCACACGTTTTCAAACTAGCAAATCCTTTTTCGATGGACTTTTGTATTCGATGTCAGATTATGGTTGCTGACATAGAAATGGGGTAGGATTGAATTTAATTTACCGATCGGATGGCCGAGTGGATAGAGCATCTGCTTCTAGATTGGTGGACTCCGGGATTCAATTCCGGGTCCGGTCAAACCAGTGACTTGAAAATTGGTATTCACAGCTTTTTTGGTTGACGTTCAGCATAATGGATAGCGCGAAACAAGCGGCAAGTTCGCTTGTTGTGCTGTTGGGAAAGGCACTAAACGGGATTACCCCATCTAGGTGTGGTAGACCGATGGTCGGCAACTCCTAAGCGAGCTCGTATAGCGCCCCGTCGCTTTTTCGTGATAGGAGAATACAATTGCGAATAAATAAAAAATAAATAGATAAAATTTTAAATCTGCTCACAAGGTGTTAATGAATTTGAATTTAATTTTTTCAAGAGGATTGAATTTGAATTTAAGCTTTGAAAAATGATTGCATCCAACTCTGCACCGGCCTCCTGTTTCAAGTCCTACGCGCACTCTTACACACAGTGTATTGTTTATGACATCATTATGCAGTTTATGACGCTATTTGAAAGGAAACGATAGCGAAAAATTTTAAAACTGAAATATATAGAATCTGAGCGCAAAAAATCCCATTCAACGCGATTCGCCAAGCAAAACTTTGTTTTTGAATTGATGCAACTTCGGGTCCTTCAAGACAATTTGGGGCCCCTTTTGGCAGTGTGGCCCCCCCCCCCCAATTGGGGGGTTTGGGGGGCGGCTGCTACGGCTCTGCATAGCCTAAATAAACCAGTAGGGTACCTTTAATTGCTTTTTTTCTTCAAAATTCAAATGGGCCTAATGATCATCATGCATCAAAAATTCAAATTCAAACGGAGAAGCACATTAAAATTCAAATCGGTACAAATTACCAAAGCAAAAGTTCGGTGCGTTTGTACCGAATTTTTAAAACCAAAGCAAAAATTCGGTGCGTTTGTACCGAATTTTTAAAACCAAAGTAAAAATTCGGTGCGTTTGCACCTTCAACACGTTTCTATTTGCAGAGTTGGTCAGTACCGCAGTACAAAAGTACCGTCGTCGTTGCTTTTTAGACCGATTTACTCGATATTTCGGTAACTTTTTTCGAGTAAACTAAAGAAAGCTAAAGCGGAAAACTCTCCGTTTTTTTCCGCAAAAAGCATCTTCGAAAAGTACCGCGAAACCACGTTGTTGTAGATCAGTGGTCGGCAACCACCGGGCTGCGACTCCATGCGAAGTTTGTGACCGGTCCGTATGCGTTTTCAGAATAAATGCTTTGAATTTGAAGCATTTATACAACGTTGGACGCAACTTCAGTCGCCAACGAATTTTTGCGGTTTTCACATAAAGAACACTCAGTTTAGCGAACTATTTATTTCAGAATAAGGGCTTGCAGTGAGTGCGGTCACTACGGACAATGCAAAAATGCTTTCGCAGCTTATGTCTAAAAGCAGAAGCTTGGTTAAAATAAATATAAGGAGGCTGCAACCATTACCAGTTTGAGAAATTATAGACTAAAAGTTAGGTTTTAGCAGCTTATTACAGCGCCAAAGGGAGGCATGGCGCCGTAGCTTCTCCCTGCGTGCGCCTATGACGTCAATTCGCCTGTAACGGCAGTTTTTTTAAATTCCCTAGAGGTGCCGTTATAGACGAATTCTACTACCAATATTGTTAACAATTAATTTCTGAATAGAAATAAACTCAATATCGATGCGAATCAGTGTTTCAAAAAGTGCTGGATAACTGAGTTCAGTTAGAGCAAATATACAAATTCACTCACCATAGTTTAATAACATCTATCTAAAACCTGACAGTCTGTTTCACCCAAAAGGGATCATCAGGAGTATCTTATTCAAATAAAATCCATTCTATTTGAATAAGATGGAGTGAAACAGACTGCCGGGTTTTAAATAGATAATTCTAAACTGTGGTGAATTTGTAGAAATAAATTCAGATTTACTAGCAACATACCTATTAATGATCTTTCAAAAACTTTTACAAATGTGTCGCAAATAACGAAATTTTATAAAAATCATCAAAAAATTCCTCAACGCCAGAGTTGGGCAAACTGCGGGCCGCATGCAGATCTTTTTTTTGTTTTCTTAAGGATTTTTAGTGGAAAAATAGTAGATCCGCGGACGTGTAGTGCTTTGTGGGGGCAATTTGGACACACACTTTCCAAAAAGGGGAGATTGTGTAAGAAAGGTTGAATACCACTGGTCTAGACTACATGGAAAAAATTATTTCTGTGTCATTGAATCAAAGTAAAACTATAGATATGCAAATTCTGAGAAAAATGTAGATTTTCATTCATCTAAAAGTTCTGAGTATGCTGCTACTGATACACCAACCTCTACTGAAAGTGGAATTAAAAATGAAAACATTCTTCTTCAACACAATGATGAAATTCACTTAGCAAGAACTTTTGCAACATTTTTTTCGTATATAGGCCATAAGCTCTTTCATGTCCTTAGCATTGCTCGAATGAAGCAATGTAACCAAATAAGCAGGGATGTGACAAAAGCCTCTGCTCTCCACGGCGAGTTTCTGATGATAATAAGGACTTACTTGTAAACAGTAATTAAGTCCCTACAGATAGCCTATACTCTTTATACCTAGCCTCATAGCTAATGACAAAGACCAACAGATTATTATATATGTTGCCATACATGAGAATGCTTGTTTTAGTAAGCGTGCCGCTGTCACCTCGTTGATATCACCGACGTGTTCGCATGCAATATCAAGATTCGCGTGAGACTACAACTCAGACCTTACACTAGCACCAGATGCGACAAAAAGATTGATAAGAATTTAATTTCGTTGCTTTGCAGGACGAAAACCAAAACAAAAATTAATTAAAAAAAAATTTTTTTCTCTTCAAAAATACCGAAAATCGGTACAGAGTAACAATATTGTCGTTACTTTTTAAAAAGCGTACCGTCATCGGTACCGACAGTACTTTTTTGGCTAAGTATCGGTACCGATATCGTCGTTACTTTTGAAGTACCGAGTGCCCAGCTCTGTCTATTTGCGCTAGCCTACTAAAATAATTGTAAATATTACGCTTTGTTCAGCATAATTATGCAGAATGTGACTTCTTTTTCAAGCAAGCAGTATCATCCGAGATCCGACACATGATCAAAGCTATCTATTAATTGAGCCACGATTGAAAATGACGTTATTGTAAAATTTGCAGTAAACTGGTAGTGCACATACGGCGACAGTTTTAGCACAAGCCAGGCGCCTGCTCCTTTTACGCCACTGACGGGCAACCACTAGAATAATAAGTTAGCAATCAATTTAACAAACAACAATTCATCAGTCTCCATGCTTTACCGTAATTTATTTGTATGTTACAAATATCAAGAACTTTTCAACATACACAACCCTAATAGGCTATCACAGCATCATAATAATATCTTAGTTGTGAATGTGACTTAAGCATTAGGGTTGTGTATGTTGAAAAGTTCTTGAAATTTTGTATTTTATTTGATTCTTGTGCTTTGCATAATTTTATTTGTATGAGTAGTACGCAAAGGCAAGGGCGTTGGAAGATGGGGGTTGAAGCCCCCTCTATATTTTTTTCAGTCCCCCCCCATAGAAATTTTGAGCTTCCCTTCAGCCCCCCCTTTCAAAAATTTATAACTACAGTAGGCTACACCCGATTGCACTTCAACGATGGTTTATGGCGTCACTTGTTATTCGTTTTTTTTCTTCCTCGATACCATCAAATTAACGTAGCCCCCAATAACTTTTGCAACTTTGCGACGAAAGTGAACAAAATCGCAGAAACTGTTGGATTTCCTGGTAACTGGTACCTTCGTGCAGTGGCGTAGCCTCGGAGGGGGGGTTGCGAGTTACTACCCCCCATTGAGCCTCAAACATTATTCTTTTTCTGATATTTATTTCGAAGTGCTAGATACTTTGTCATTGATAATTTGGTTTTGTACGAGTCATAATAACAAGAATTACGTAGCGTTGTTTCCTGAATATTGTTCTTTACCTTTATGCTTATGAAGCTATCACGCAATTTTATTAGCTGGGCAGTGCCGCTCCTGTACGCATCTTCCGTAGAAAAAAAGCTAAACAATTTCGAGCAAAAATGGTGTAAGCCTACGTACTATAGCTCAAAAAAGAACGTAAAGCGCTAACATTTTAATATTGTTTTACCAGTTCCACCAGCAGTGGCGTACGCACGGAGGGGTTTCGGGGGTCAAAACCGGGAGTCAAAGGGGGGGGGGTTGCGTATGCATCCCCCCACCACCCATTTTCAACAATGTTTTGGATGAATAAAATTTTTCCATAATTTCGAACCTCTTTATAACAATATGCCGTAGTCGCCTTAAGCACACATAATCGAAAATGTGCGAATAAAATAATGCATCATTGGTGAAGCACTTAAAGTTAGGGGCCAAAAATGTGACAAGCTTTCCCCCAAAATTTTTCAATCACCAAGTCACGAAATTTTCCTTAATTGTCGCAATGCACGAATAAAAATTAATTATCTGGCATAACAAAGGCCAGTAGCCTACAGCCTGTTCATCGGTAAATCGCCGTATTAACGAAAAATGCTGCCGACAGAACTGATTTGCGCTACACTATCCGCATAATTAGCACTCATGCGTCGTGGTTGGGTAAGCTTACTATACATCGCATGGGGAATTTCCACTTCCACGAAAAACATTGGGGGGATGCTGCCGGATTATTGGGGGGATACATCTCCCCCACCCCCCCTGGATTTGCACCTACAGATTTTCCGGTTATATTTGTCAAACACAATCGGAAAATCTTGTTAAAGTGCTTTCGCAATAGCGCAACCAATTACTTGGCCAGCTAGTTCTTTCCACTGCCCTTCTAATGCTGAACGTCAAGTAGAAAAACTCTGAATATCAATTTTGAATTCATTCGATTTGAAATCAACTCCTGCTTATAGCTCCAGTTCAGCCTCCAGAGAATGCTCTATCGACTCTGCCTTCCAAAATATTAATTAAAGAAAAAAATGCTTTCTGCGGAACTGTTTGAAATAAACGCAATCACTTAAATAATTTTGTATAGCTGAAAACCATATTGAGAGGTTACCGGTCCAAAATCCGTATATTTTCTGTTTGTAAATCCGGAAGACGGATACGACAGTTGTAAAACAAAAAAAATGACGTCAGAAGTTAAGTTACTCATCTTGGAACCAAAAACAGTGCATGCATTCCAGGAAAAAGCTTTTGTTCCACGTTTTTTTCGATAGACTGCTTACTCTGTACGTACAACTCTGAACTGTGGATTTAGTAAGTATGCTGTAATATGATTTATGAAAAGGAGTTGAAGTTGACGAAGCAATGTGCTCTGTGCTTCGCCTAGTCTAGTCGAGTCTATCAACAGGTCTGGTGAAGTCTGTTACCGGTAGAAAAGAGAATTATAGTGCTGGTACCAGCAACAACTACCGGTGTTGTCGGTACCTGCTTGAAGGTGTGTGCTGTGACTTGGAAAATGTATCGCACCAGTACATTGTTATTACAAGAATATTAAAGACCAGTTTTTGGACTCATTCCAATCATCTAGGCCCCTAGAATCAGCAATGTACTGGTAACGCTACTGGTAGGCTAGTCTGCAATCTGCATCTTGTCAATGCCAGTACCTTATTTTACCCAGTACCACTGACCAATAGTCTGATAGTCTTGGCTATCTTAATCGGCATTACACTGTTATAGTCTACTCCTAAGTACTGTAAGTAGGCCTAACCACAAATCATTCATCACTGTTGCTGGTGGTGGTACCGGTAGATTATCGTCTAGACCAGCGGTTCTCAACCTTTTTTCTTTTATGGCCCATTTTTTGTTGCACTAAAGTTCTGTAGCCCATTATCTTTTCATCCTTTCTAAACGAGTATTCATCCTCAGAAGCTGATCCAGAAAGTTTTGGTGGGGGGGAGATGTAGTTTTGAATTAGGTTGAATGTTAACAGGTTAACTAAATACAAACACATGTAGACCCGGAAAGGGGTGTAAATCAGCCTTTTTAAAATGTTTCACGTCAGAAACGTATTTTGAAATTTTTTTAGGGAGGGCATTAAATTTCGTCACTTTTTCAAGCGTAGTTTTTTTCCGGCTGAGTTAATTTTAAGCAACTTTAGTAACAAAAACGATTCTAGGGGGGCCTGGGGGCTTGCTCCCTCGGAAAATTTTTAAAAATGTACATACTGTAATCTGGTAATGGTCATTTTAGTGCTTTTTGAACAATTTCCAGGCAAATTTTGTGTATCTGTTTATAGTTTTGGTTCCTAGTGCTTTACCAAATATGATGCATTTTGTTTGCACAGTTTTGATTAAGCATGCTTAAGGCGACTTAGGCATATTGTTATGAAGAGGTTCGAAATAACGGCAAAATTTTATTCATTCAAAGCACTGTTGAAAATGGCTGGTGCATTTCCCACATTCCCCACTGGATCCGCCGCTGTTCATCCCTTCACCTTGCAAATTCCACCTTAGGGAGCCAAGTGGCTTGGTTTGAGAACCACACTGTTGCAGTAGCTTAAAATCAAAGTCCATATATGATGCAATCGAACGCATTGATTGTTTCACGCCACCAACACAACAAGAAATAAATCCTATTTCGACAATCGCCTAGATTGGTTTTACAAAGGTTCCATGAAACTACACACTATTGATTGAATAATTGGAATGAAAATGACCACTCTGTAGCAAAAAACAGCAGCATCATTCATCACTACTACCGTCAAAATTACTAAACAAACACAAAAGTGTAAAATTAACTGTATAGTGACACAGATGAAACAGAATGTTTTAATAAATCTAGCAATATTTTGAAAGGTTCTGTGGCCCACCTCAAAATGTGTCCATGGCCCAGTGGTTGAGAACCACTGGTTTAGACTAATGCAGAACAGGATGAGATGGTCTGACTTGACTACCCCAGTAGCCTATTTCAGCGTTACCGGTACTGACTCTGTGGTTATCAGATCAATAGCCTAGTTTGAAATTATCTTCAGGTATTTGTCTTGTGTCGATTACTGGTATTTACCCTACCGTCAAATGACCTAACTTTGGACATGTAAGACACTTTGCATAGTATACCAATAATTCTTGGAACTACCGGTGAGACTTCCACAGATTCAGTCAATTCTTGTAACTATTGACCTTTGAGACGAAACAAATTTATTGCCACAAGTATTTTTATGTGCTGGCCTTTATTTATTTTTATATAAATCAAGAATTTTGACCTATTCGAAGTTAGGGCAGAAATTTCCCAACTTTGGACACTATCTTCTTAACTTCATACAAATGTTTAAACTTATGGGCTACTCTCTTGAGATAAATTTTTTTTTTTTAATTAATGTTTTTAATCATCAAATGCTGTAAATACGTCAATATTATGCTACTGGTACTTCATTAAATATTTTTAATCATCAAGCACCATTAATTGGTCAATACTGAATATTAAGTTTTCAGAAGGGATTGATTTTTCATAATTTTGAGAAAAGGTTTTAACTTTATTGCTTAAATTGAATTTTTGACATATAATTTTTTTTTTGCTGCATTCCAATAGCACCACTCTTTCACCACCGCTTCCTCCGAATTTTCTTTTTTTAGTCATATTTTCTTTACGTTTTCCAAATTTTGGGAAGCGCTTCGGTGGCTGCGGTTCGGATCACTTTGGTTCGATTTGGATTCGTGTGACCTGGGGTTAACAATCAGGTTCGTGAAGACAGTAGAATAGAATAAGATGTAATATTCGTGTGACATGGGGTTTTGTAGCTGCGGCGAAATAGACCTAAAAGCTATTATGCCGTTAATGGCAAAATGGACACTGCCAAATTTTTTCAATTTTTAGCTTCCTAACTTCAGACACTTGGTTAAATTTAAGTTTTGCTAAAGCTATAAATTAGGCGAGAAAAAGACAGATGGGGTTGTGGAGCCGATAATTTTTTTGATCAAACTATCATTGACGTGTTTAATTTAATTTTTAAAGGGTGTTATAGGCTTCTCTAAACTTTTTAAAAATATTGGCAATTTTGTCATGTGACGGTTTATATGCTTAAGTGATTTTCTGTCCAGTATTTACTTGAAAAGCTTATGCTATGTTATTTTATCGTCGCCCATAAACTGCCGGTTAGCACACCAGAAGACAAGTTTCTTAGAAGTAGGTGTTTAAAATTAGGATGCTGTCCGAAGTTAGGTCGTTTGATGGTATTTACCATATTATAATATTTGAACTGTTGATGCAACAGAGTTACTGTTGAATTTGTTGAATTACTGTTGAATTTTCAGTTCAATATAATTTGAAAATAACCTCAGTTATATATATTACTTTTCTGACAAGCGAAACTATGCATTTGTTTGATTGTTATCTTACAAACTCTTAGTGAATTACTGATTTAACTCACTAAAATTGGGTACTGGAAAACAATTTGGCTACTTACCAGCACTATTTCTTCTAAGGTGTGATATTTGAGAAAAATGAGAAATTTAGGGCGAAATTTTCCAATTCTTTTTTAAGCTTGCAGACTAGAAAGTTGATTATTATTCGATTTTAAATCAAAGTGTTCAACATTTTGGTGCACAACAGAAGTTACATACTTTGGAACTCAACTTTGAGGCAAAAATTACATCGAACTTTTTTTAAACCCCCTAAATCCTTGGGCAAATTTTTTATTAAAATCTATAATTTTGGCAAAATCGCACTTGCTAAAAACTTAGAGGTAACAGTGCTTACCAGTAACGTTTGGGGCTAATTGTTCTTAAGCTACCTTATATTACAATGGATAGTTCACTTTAAAGTGGTGGGTGGGAATTCTCCAACACGTCCTCGTGTGACCCAGGGCTGCGAACTCGAACTTGCTGAACTCAATTGTTTTTACCATACTCAACCTTGAACTCAAACTCGAAAAAAAAAACAGTCGAGTTCGAGTTCACTAATGGAGTGTTTTAAGTTTATTGATTCAAATCTCTCAAAACGAACTTAACTTATGATTTTTTGCTGTAGATTGAATGATAGCAAATTTGAAATTTTGGCACCGATACTGCATTATTTTGCATTTCATTCAGCATTGTCTCATTGAGACTTATTTATTGCATCATAATTGGTGTTTCCAGAGATTTCAGTCAAAACGTAGAGCAGTGCAGCAGTCTGCTGCTGTTTGCGTATTACTCAATTAAGGTTTGGTTGTGGTGGGAATATTTTGAAGCTGAGTAGATCAGTAAATAGGTCAAAAGAATGTTAGGCTTTAGTGGTAAGGTACGAAAGTTTAATTATGTAGAGTATGATGCTGAGTCTGCTGACATTATTTAAAGATCTTTTTTTTCAATGTTTTGGCTGGATTCGTAAAATACTTTTTTAAGTCACAGTTAGGTGATGCTGAAAAATGTTTGGGATTCAGTCTAGTGAATTTACTGTATTTATTCGAGTATAACGCGCAAAATTTTCAACCAAAATACCAACTCAAAGTCTGGTACGTGTTATATGCGAGCGCTGAATTAACCAATGGAAGTTAGCTAAGATATTCTACTGTTTAATCAAAAATCAGGGGTGTGCATTATACAAGACTGCGCGTCATGCTCAAATAAATATGGTACTGACATTTTGTTAAAAATGGCGCTAAAAGAAGTTACAGAGAATTTAGTTAGAAAGGGCAGAGAAGAAAGATTGCTGCAAGTCTAGTGCAGCTTGCCTTACGTGTGCAAGAAAACATAAGGTCGGTGGTCAAAGCATGTTGCCAGTGGTGTAACGAGGTCTGTTTTTGGGGCAAATGCCCAGAGTCTTTTTCAAAATGCCCAGGGTCTTTTTCCAGGTGTGCAGGGGCGGATCCTGGGGGGCACTGAGGCCGTGGCTTTTTTTGCTTCTCATTTGACATATGCAGACGTGATGACCTTTTTTGCTCTTCACCTGACTTTGGGTGGATAGGGGATATCTGCGGATGTGATGACCTTTTTTTTGCTCTTCATTTGATTTTGGGCGGAAAACGGATGTGACAACTTTTTCTGAACATGTTCCTTTTGGGCAATGCCCAGGTTCTCAGCTAATCTTAGTTACGCCCCTGCGTGTTGCCTAAGAAGTACAGGAGCACCTCACTAACAAACTGTACTCTGAACCAGTGTTCCCTCTAAGGTGCGAAATTTGAGAAAAATGAGAAATTTTGGGCAAAATTTTTCAATTTTTGCTAATTGCTATAATGATTTAAAAGCAAATTAGTTAAAAATGCTCAAGTTTTTTTGTGTCAAATGAAAGTGTTTTACCATAGAACTCTTTATTTTAAACAAAAATCATTCCAGACCTTGAATTACACCCGTTAAATGTTTGGGCAAAGTTTTAATGATTATCATATTTGGGCAAATTCGCAATAGTTAAAATTTTAGAGGGAACAGTGCTCTGAACCCTGTGAATATCTTTTCAACAAGGTGTTGATATCCTCACGAAAACAATCATTATTGTGAAACTAGCCACCTTTATTAATTTTTCAGCGCCACTCTAATCTGACTTGAAAACATCTTTCACAAAACATTAAGAAAGTAGTTGTAAAGGTCAGTCAGAACAAGAATTAGTAAAGACCAAAATCCTTTCCAGGTAGCGTTAATGAAAAGACTTATCGTCAGGGCTGCGAACTCGAACTCAAACTCGCTAAACTCGAGCGTTTTTGCTGAACTCGAACTTGAACTTGAAAAATAAAATTTTTTGAACTCGAACTTGAACTCGGACTTGCAAATATCTCTTGAACTCGAACTTGAACTCGGTTAAAAATCGATTGAGTTCGCAGCCCTGTGACCCAGATACGCTTTGGGTTAGGGTAAGAGCACAGCATGCGCATGACGTTTTGGGGAATTCCTGTCAGCTTTGAAAAAAACATTCATTGTAATATGAAGCTGCTTAAAAACAAAGAGCCCCTATTAATGTTCCTGCTATTGACATTGTTGTGCTATGATGTCACACTTGTAACTGTTCATAGTGATGGTTAATCCTGCATTTACTGATACTACTCAACAATTCAATTTCCAGATACTGGTATTATAATAACGATATGATATTCTTAAAGAAAGACCATGTATTGACTCATTTTTAGAACTTTATGTGTTGTCTGTCATTGGTAAACATTTGTCTATTGTTTTTTTAAATTTGGAATAATATACCAGCAAACATTAAATCAAAGGCAGTGTCTGGAGGACAGGTGGCTTTTTTCTTTTGAAATTGCTCTTTGTGCAATGTACACACCTACCCCTAAGTTACATTAACTTTAGGTCTCTAACCCTGTCCTTCGTCTCCCCCTAGCTGTTCTCTATTACCCCTAATTCAATGTTTCAAGTTACCGGTACTGCTCATGACGTCATACCAGCGTGAGACCAACGTCATGAAAAGAAACGAACAAGCAGTCTAGTTTAGCAGCGTTGCGATACTGGAAACCAGTGCGGGTGCCCTAAAGCAGGGATGTCCAACCTTTTTATGAAATGGGCCGCATTGCAAACTAACATATTAAGTGGGCGGCAAAACCACCGGAATCTCAGACATCCCGTTTCCTCTAAAAATATCGATGAAGAGCAAAAAAAAGGTCCTCAGACGTTCTGTTTTCTCTAAAAACAGCGGTGAAGAGCAAAAAAACGGTCTTCACGTCCTCAGACGTCCTGTTTTCACTGTCAGTATCGGTAAAGAGCTAAGAAAAGCCTCTAAAAATTTTTTTTCATTAGATCCATAGTGGCCTGCATCCACATATTAAGTGACGAGTTGTTAATAGGCCGCATCCACGCATTAGGTGGGCCACTGTGCGAGCCGCAGGTTGGACATCTTCGCTCTAGACACTTCCTAAATCAAAGCTTTTCAACTGATTTAAAAGAGCTTTATGAAACGCATTTGCTTTACAATTACATTTAATTATCCCTCATAAGTAGACTCTTTCTTGATGAAGAGTATCGGTAGCTGGTTTTTGTAGCCTAATAGACCTCTGGTG
The DNA here is from genome assembly GCA_964006365.1 of Trididemnum miniatum. Lineage (NCBI taxonomy): Eukaryota > Metazoa > Chordata > Ascidiacea > Aplousobranchia > Didemnidae > Trididemnum > Trididemnum miniatum. The sequence continues at coordinate 12,466,060 of OZ023234.1, read as the reverse complement.
TTCTATTTTGTGTGTGTGTGTGTTTGCATAGATAATGTTTTTTTGTTTTGTTTTTCTTTTTTTTTTCAATTAAAAGGCTGTAGCCTTAAAGACTTATAAGTCCCTTTGCAGCCTTCTGTCTACAGAATTATTTTAAGAGTTCCTTGTTCATTTATTACGTTTACATGTTGTGAAATGTAGTTTTGTTGGACTTAAATAAATAAGTTGAGTTATTCAGTGTCCCAAATGTGAAATGATAACCAGAATTTTCATTATGAATTGAATTTGGTGTTTATATTTTTGCAGAGCTTTGTGTTGATAATAAGGTTTTTAAGAATGTAAGCTACTACCAAAACTATAAATTAGAAATTTTTTTGATATTGATTTCTTTGTTAGGGAACTTGGGTTGTATACTGCAAGATGCTGATGGATAATAACTGGTGATACTACAAATGTGTTTTAAGGCAACTGGTATTTCATTATGTCAATTCAATCAAGTGATGTTTCTGATTTTGAATCCTCCAATCATTCTGATTCAGAAGCGAAACTAGGATCTTCTGATTTACAAGAAAACCGTAAAATTAAATCTCTAAATTTAGAAAAAGGTTCTGAACCATTGACTGCTGCTTCTGAGCCAAGTGTCGACAAGATTCAAAATGGTACCCTATCACTTTCTCCTAACAACGAAGCTGTGACTGATGTTGTAGATGACGAAGCAAATGGTGCTTGTACTCCAAGCTCATTGATGTCAGACATTGATAGCGCTAATGAAGACATGATGCAAAACAACAGCAGTGGTGATGCCAAACTATTACCCAAAGAAATTTCATCTGCATCCTTTTCAGATTCCGAAATAAGTGATGTTGTTGCTGACGAAAATACAAAGTGTTTAAGCACTAATGGTACATCTTACCATGATATGCAAAGCAGTAATGAAAATTTGGCAAATACTTCTGTTGCTTCTCAAGATTCTCAGTCACATGATACTGAAACTTGTAGTGAAGAAGAATTTGAATCTGATGGAGTTCTGGAAGAAAATGCATCGAAAAAGAATGCTTCTGTTATAAGAGAAATAAGAAATGTTATACAAAATCAAGTAAACAATAAAACTGTTGTCACAGGTTTTACTTTGCATGACGGATCACACATTAGCATTGATGAAAAATATTTGCATCAACCCATCGTTGTTGAATTAGGAAATATACTTGATGCATTTCTTAACAAAGTTAAGCTTAAACCTGAGCTTTCTAACATGGTACGTAAGTCACAAGTAAAAGCAAACGCCTTTGCTGCTAAAGAAGAACAAATACATACGTTAACTAAAAATTGTAAACAGTTGGAAAAAAGCAATGCTCAGCTCAGAATGCAACTCAAGCAAGTTGAAGAGAAATTAGAATCACATGATCAAGGTGCTAAACGCACCATTTCTAGGTTGCACAAAGACTATGAAACTAAATTGGGGGAGATGAGCAAAAAGTGCTCTGTAGCTGAAAACGAAAAGCAGTCTTCAGTGATGAACTTTGCTCGAAGAGAAAAAGAAGTTCTTGATTTGCGGAAACAAAAAGAAACGGCAGATCAATTTGCCAAAACAGCAAGTAAAGAAAAAGATAAAGCTTTAGGTCAGCTTAAACAACTGAAAGCGGAAATGTCCAAGTTAAAGAGTGCTCACGAAAGAAAAGAATCTGCAAACACATCTCAAGGCAAAGAAATGGAAAAGATGAAAGAAGAAATTAATTCTCAAGCCATCAAAGTTCGATGGGCTCAAAATAAACTAAAATCAGAAATTGAAAGCCATAAAGAAACAAAAGAAAAGTGCGAAAAAATGGTTTCAGAAATTCAGCAAGCTAAAGAAGAAACAGAACAAATTCGGAAAAATTGTCAGGAAATGATTAAAACTTATCAGGAATCCGAAGAAATTAAATCCAATGCTCTTGATATCGAAGTAAAAGAAAAAAATCAAATAATTGTTAATCAAAAAGAAGAACTCGAAAAGTGCAAAAACTCGCTGCGTCAAAAGACGGAAGAAATGAATCGAACTCAAACTAAACTCACAAATGCAGAGGAAGAAAATCAAAACTTACAATCTCAATTAAGTGCTTTAACACAGGAGCAAGTGAAAAATGAAGGAGTTATGCGGAGTTATCAGGAAACCCTTAATAAGCAAAAGGCAACGGCTGCAGAAATGAACGAAAAAATGAGGAACATCGAATATTTACAAACGAAAATTGATAATTTAAATATTACAGTTGGAAATTTAAATGATGAACTATACGAAGCAGTCATGAGGCGTGACGCAGCACTTAATGACGTCGCTACTAAACAAAATAAAGAGCAAGAGTTGTTGGAATTTACTGAAAAAGTTAGTTCAAAGAATACGCAACTTACCGTGGAGTTAGAAGAGCTTAATACAAAAGTTGCCACCCAAGATGCTATTATTGATACACAGTCGAAAAAAATCGCCTCTTTGGAAAGCAATTTAAGCGAGGTATCCAAAGCGAAAGAAGAAAGTGATCAAGCTAAAATGAAATACCAGACGGCTATGAACAGCAGACTTGAAGAGAAAGAACGCACTATTTGTCAGCTGTTGTTGCAGTTTGAGGAGCTGAAAGATGATATGCGCACTGTAAAACGTAAAAATGCTGCCTCAATAAAAGACCTTACTCGACAGCTAAACCAAGTTAAAAGAAAATCAGAAAATACTGATGCCCTATCTTCCTCTTCTATTCCTAACAGTGGTGGCCACAGTGGTGATGGTGGTAGTTTAGGAAGTAGAACTAGTTCTACGACATCTTTGGACAAGATTTCTTATCCATCGGAAAGTCACACAGGTTCACAATATGAGCATATATCTGTTCCTGAAACTACTGTGACTGGTCCAAGTTCATTGGATAGGCAAATGTTGATAGAGCGAATAGTTCGTCTTCAACAAATCCATGCCAAAAAAAACGAAAAAATTGATTTTCTCAGTGAACATGTTCATCAGCTTGTTGCAGAATTACAGAAAAAGCAACGCCTGATACAGCATTATATAATGCGTGAAGAATCAGGTGCACTGGCGCCACCTCGCGAACGCCATGACCCGAAACGACATGGCCTAACTCTGGAACTTTCCGTTGAAATGAACCAAAAAATGCAATCGGTGCTTGAGGATACCCTACTCAAAAACATTACGCTAAAAGAAAGCTTGGAGACTCTCGGTCAAGAGGTGCAACGTCTATCGTCTACTACTAAACAGAATTGAAATTCTGAGCTTTTGACTTTCACGTGCTGTAAGTATGTAATTATTTAAAGGTTGCACTGGTATTACAAAAATATTTTGTCGCTGCAAACTTGACCAAGTTAATATTTTATCCTAGTTCAACTTAACGTATATCTGATGTGACTTAAAACTGGCTATTCACCTGTACATTGGTTTGTTACCTGTTCAATCTGTGTAATAGGAATTTGTAAACAAAACGTTTCGTAAATGAACTTGAAAACCGACAAGCTTTTTAGCATTTCATAATTATATATAATAGAACTACGTCAGAACCATTTATGGCTAATGAAAATATCAGTAACAACGTTTATGGCAATGATAGTTGCACTTAATATATACTTCAGCAATTCTTAAAATGATTCATCTTACTGAAATTTCAAGACGGATAAATATGCTCAGTATTAAATTTATTAGCAAAGTCGTAAGAGTCCAGAGCTATGCGTATATAGTGCTTATTGATGGATAACTCGAAAAACCTGTTTTTGTTGTGTAAGTATAAAGTTCTAAGCTGATAAAAGGTCTCTAGCCTAGCCCTATGCCACCTACTGTAACTAAGATTTGTTGTCTCATCCTATTCATTCATAACTTGTCACGCCAGAATTTGGTCCAGTTGAGTGCGTGGTTGTTGGCTTCTCTCAGGTCGTGACCATTACTGGATGGACCTAGAATTATTAACTGAATAGCTCAACCCATTAATAACTGAAATGCTCAACCTACTTTTCACGCGGTAAAAAGCTTAGTTAATGTTCATCTTTTAACGTTATTTAATATTATGTTTTTCAGAATTTCCACCGAATTTCGATCATCCTGAATTTTTGGTAAATGTGGGCAACTTGTGTCAATATTTTACGTTTTTTATCATACGTTATATATGTTTTTCTTGCAGCTTGTTGTCTTCATTTACACTTCTATATCGTCTTTTTCAAAGTATTTTTTTAAAGATTTCAGCCAACTATTGCTCTAACGCGTACATCTGGTAATTATATAACTAAATTTTGTTTTAATGTATTTATGTTTGTCTGTGATTTTGTTGATTTCATTAAGTAGTACATTCTGAAGACTGACTATCGCATGAACCGTTGATTTTTTTGCGGACTAACGCATTTATATTGAGAATCGTTTTCATTAAAAGGTCATTTTAAAGTATTAAGGTCCTCGTAGTAAGTTCAGACACGTATCTCACCCTTTTGCCGCGTAATAATACATTTTAGATTTTTCATAGGGTTTCAAATTGACTTTGTGTTCGGAAATATATTATATAAACAAACAACGAAAATATCCTGGGGCGTTGCTAAAGGTACGGTAAGACCGCAGGCCGACCGCACTTTAGCATGCTTGCTGCACTTGTTATAGTTTATTTTTAAAATTATTCTAGAATATTTTATCACTCTACATCTTATTTAACAGATTTTTCATTGCTTTGATAATACAATTATCGTTGTACTTGATCTCTTTTTGCCTACTCCAAAAATAGTTTGATTGTGCTACTTTACTGGCGTTTTCCAGGCTTTTCTGTGCATACCTGTGTACCGCTCTGCTCAATGTATTTTTGGATATGCAAGTTACATGCTTTAACGTCTTTTTCCTAAAGTAGACTGAGCCTGTGTGTAATGATGTGTCAGTGCGACTTAACTCTTACAAACGGAAGTAAAGAGGCTTTCAACATATGTTTCAACACATTTTTTCTAATTATTTTTGTTTTTTGATATTTATGTTGAAATATATGTTTATTGTTTTGAATTGCTTGCAGCTTTAGCCTATAATATTGACATCAGTCACTTGTGAAACGATTAGTAAAGTTGATCGTCACTGGTCAATTGATTTTGGTGAATTGATCTTGAGGCATTATGAAATATATATATCAGCAAAACTGCTGGTGAACTTGCCTATGAGAAGTAGTAAATGTGGTTATCTTTCTGCTTTACTTTTGATTGAACTTATTCTGGGTGTATCGTAAGCGGTTAGAAACATTTTGCGAGTTTGTCTGTGTTTCCTATCAGATTTCTTTTGATTTAAAATAGCCGTTAAATGAATACGTGTATTGACGACTAGTTACATGTGATTTAAGTTGATTGACTTTGCACAGGGATAATGTTGTTTCAGTGAAATCGAAAGTTTGCTTTTTGGCGCAACTTTCATAGCTATCTGTATGGACGTAATGCAGAAACTTTTTCAGGTGATTTATTGTATGCCTTCACTGAAAAGCGATTTTAGGTGAAATGTTCGCAAAGTGGGCTATTGGACTTCCATAATTTATGGATGTGATAATTGCGTAAATTTTGTTTTTGCTTAAGACTACGGCTGTGTAATTGGTGGTGGTGAATGCGAAATGCTTTACATCATTTGGTGAATTTGCTAAATTCTTATCTTTGTTTTTCTAACCCTCACGTACTACGTTAAGTAGAAGAAACGTTCACGCGTTTGGCCTACTGCTTGTATTTGTACAGCTGTAACACATTGTGATCATATCTGTCGATTATTGTCGATTAATTTGATGCTACGAATGAATCAGTCAGTTTCCTTCTTCAATCGTAATGTACTTAACTAGTCAAGCAACTTAGAGGCTGCCGTCTTGTAACTGTAAACAGTGGGAGGAGTAGAGCTAATGGCGCCGTTATGATGTTTTGAGTGATAATCACCGATTTTGATACTCAACAAGGCAAAAAGCCGAAAGACGGCACTTCCTGACCACTCTCTCTGGCTTTGCCCGGTTTTCGTTTATTTCTGAAAAAAAAAACTAATACTTAATTAGACGAAATGGAATATTCTACAATCATTTTCACAAGGGTCTGTGCGCTGTGTGTCATCGCGGAACTCCATTGGCTTGTTGACCTCAATTCGAAAACCTTTTCAGCCCAGCTTGATGCTGGTTTAGATGTAAATGTATATTACTCACATTCGTATGTCATCAGTTTTACTCTTTTTCCTTTATGTTGCGTACTTAGTTAAACAAGTCTTGTGTGATAATGGAAAACGCTTTTTTGGTGCTGTTTCAGAAATCTTGGCGTAGTTTGTGATTTTCGTCACCCCACTTTTTTCTGATCGCTTTTTGGGCTCCCTGTGCAATGTAGAGACCTGAACAAATAAAATTTATTGTCCTTTGCAACTAGTGCTTGTTATGCAAGTCTTAATACTTTCCGTAACACCTGTTGCATTTCAAGGTAGGAAGGAGTTAAGATTTTTTAGGAAAGTAATGGACGAAAGATGTATTTGCATTTTGTCGCATATTTATTCTATCACGAGAAAGCGCTGTAGCGAGCTCGCCTAGGAGTTAGACCATCTGTCTACGACACGAAGATAGGGGAATCCCACTTAGTAGCTTTCACAACGGCACACCAAGTAAACTTGCAGGCTTGTTCTCCACATTGCCCCTTTACTGCTGAGAGGCAAGCAGAGAAGCTGTGAATACCAATTCTAAAATCGTTGGTTTGACCCAACTCGGAATCAAACCTGAGTCTACAGCTCCAGAGGCACGCTCTTACCTCTAGGCTGTATGAGCTGTAAGCCAAAGTTCATCAGTCAAAAGTCCTAAGTGAAATAAATGCACTGATTTATTTCCTGAAAATACCCACTTCTGGGATTCTTTTTCCCAGGTGTTGAAGATATGATGTTGGCATCATAATCAGTCATTGCCATTGTTTATTACTTGGATTTTGTTGATTTCAAATCAAATCTTCATTACGTAGGCCTATTCGCGGTATTACGCCGAAGCGTGCCACGAGTAGCGGGGGCCATCTCCGCGGCTGAGCGCCTGGGGAACACAGCTCCAAAGAAACGTCGCGGCGGTGGCGATCCGAAGTCGAATTTTGTTGATTTGTATTCTTAAAATAAATAATGCGACGAAGTTAAGTTTCGTTAACCAGTGTGGCGATTATAGCCTACTTGGTCTTCAACTTTTCGTTAATGCTGAAATTATCGTAGAAAACGATTGAAGTTCTTCGCAAACTTTAGTTAAAGCGTAGTTTTTCTGTAAAAGAGATGACCTTAGACTCTCAGCCAGCTTGTGATCACATTAATTTCTCACCTGAGATTCTCTGCTAGCAAGTTAGGCCTGCTGGCGTGTTTTCCTGTGCGAAGTGCTGCAGATTGTTTGTATTTTCGTCCCAAACAAAAGATTGAAAATTATGGTTTAAGTCAAGGCCTTTAGACTATAAAAAATCTAATAACCTCCACCGAAAGTGTATTAAAATCTGCAAAGATCTTTTAAGTTAATAAGTAACTACAAGAGTTAGATGATAGAACTGTTAAATTCAGAAGCAAAGGCAGATGAAACAGGTTACGCAGATGCTTGCAACCGGTGAAAAAACTTGAAGCTATCAGAGCAATATTTCTGGTATCAACTTTTTGACTGTGAATGAAAGTGATGTAAAGTAGTGTTGCGTGAGTCGGAAAAGTAGCGTTTTTCATTAATTTTACCTCAAATTATGCAAACATATCGACAATTTAGACTTTAGAGGACGTAACTGATTTAACATTACTAACCTTGGAGAAACAGCATTTTAGTTCAATTGAAACTAAAAAAAATTCCCGAGAAGCTTGAGCTAAAAAATTTAGTGGTAATTAAAGTTTGTTTATAATATTAAAAGAAAGAAATTTGGATATCTAACATACAGCAAACATTTGTTTGGTCTATGAAGTTTTTTTTTTGATGTTTTAATCTGTTTCTGCCATTGCTAATGTTGAAGAAGTGGAGGTGAACACTTGATTTGGTGGTTGTAATAATTGCATATACTTCCTGCTTAAAAAAAAGTTAAACGTATTCGCAAGGTAGCAGCAAAGAGGCTTGTAGACAACAAATATGATTATCGCTTTGGCACGTTTCTACTTGTATCGTCAATGTCATATCATAATAATAAAACAATGATCATCGAGTGACAACGATTTTTTCGTTTTTTTAGGACTATTACTTCTTCGGCCAAAATGCAAATTGAAGCATCTCAAAAACTCCAATGTTTCAACGCAAAGTTTAGCCGTACGCGTATATTTTCACAAGTTGTGTTAGAACGGCTTAAAAGTACAAAAACGATGCATTGTAAAATCAAACTAGGGTAAAAAACTTGAAAAAATTTATGCAATAACTGGTAACCTTGAGTTCTGAAAAACAAGCACTCAGCAACAATATCTTCGAAGCGTACATCTGAGGGAGAGCAAAATCTCAAATCATTCTGCAGTTTTGGTCAGCGACGTTTTTCATCGGCCCACTTTCACAGTAGTATTTAATGCAGGGGCGTAGCGAGAAATTTTCAAAGGGCTTAAATTACAAAAGGCATCAAAAGAGACTGGCATAGCTCAGTCACTTAGTAGCATCAAGGGTGCACCCAGGGGGGGGGGGGGCTGGGGCCGCCCCTTTGCAGACAAATACACAAAACTTTCATGGTGTAAAGCTGATTAAGGCCAATGTAATTGTTAAATTTTTGTATGTCTTGAAGTTTCAACGCGATATGCGGCAAAAACGTTATTCATGAGCGTAATCTTTCTGCGTTAGTAATGGAAAGTGTAGCTTTAAATCAGCTTTGTGGGTGACTATGACGTAACCAACGAAAACAAAATGTGAGAAGTTTTTTGAATGATATTTTTTGGCATGGTGGCATATTGTTTTTTGGCATACTGTAATTTGTCTGATGTAAAGTTGACTTCCAGCAAAGAAATGGTGTTAGACTAGTTAGTAAATGAAGAACAATTGTGTTTTGGATATTTTAAGCGCCTATGCAGCTCATGAGACAAGCAAAAAGACAATAAAGAACTGAAAACACCGCAAAGGACAGAGGACTTACCAAACTCCGCAAACAACGACAAAGGACTTGGAATCATGATCTTAAACATAAAAAAGAACGACAAAGGACTTTAAATAGGCTTACCCTACCATACGTTCTCCTTTTGGAGATGTCCTCTTTTTTTGACCAAAAAAAATTTGTCCTCCGAGAACGCCAAAAAATGGCCAAATGTCCTCCTTTTCGGCATTATGAACAGTGAAAACATGTCAAATCATTTTCCCACGAAAAATTATGAGAAGTTTCGGTGCAAACTACGGGCCTGCGGACGTGATGACCTTTTTTTTGGTCTTCACTTTTTGTTAGGCAGAAAACTAGACATCTGCGGACATAGATGACCCTCAAGGGACCTGTCCTCCTTTTGCGAAGTGAAAATATGGTAACCCTACTTTAAACTAATTGCTACACACCTCAAAGAACGACAAAGGACTTGGAATCATAATCTTGAACATAAGAAAGAACGACAAAGGACTTTGAATTAATTACGAAACACCGCAAAGAACGACGAAGGACTTGGAATCATAATCTTAAACAGTGTCCTACTAAACGCCGCTAAGAACTACAAAGGACTAAAAACGCCGCAAAGGACGCCAAAGGACTTTAAAGGACTTACTAAACACCGCAAACAACGACAAAGAACTTAGAATCACGATTTTATTTAATTCTTGTAAAGGAAGTTATGAACTGGTCCATATCACCCTGGTGGTCCATATCACTCAACTTTACCCTAACTATTTGGTCATTTTGTGGCAGTAAAATTTGATCCAGTGGTTCTCAACCTTTCTTCGTTTGAGGCCCATTTTCAGTATTAAAAAAATACTTGGCCCAGAAAACCTGTAATACAAATTTCGAGTGTCATAAAATGTAACAACGTTACAAGTCAGTAAACTTGGCTTGCGGTTGTTTCTTTTTCCTTCTCTTCGTCGCATACTTAGCGCACAACTTCTCTACTTTCTTCCTTACTCTTGTTTGTGTAAAAAAGCAATTTAATTGCTTCTTTAACTACAATGAATCTGCTTCCGTTATAGATCATTCAAATTCCGCAAAAAAAACGCCTGCTTTTTGGCACTCGCTTCCTATAGCTGTCATCCCATCTGCTCTACTCTCTAGCCACGTGTAACTACCAATCGCGAAAAAACCAGCGTCTACGACATCATAAAAGCATGGGCGGCGGAACTGAGGGGGACGCGTCCCCTCCTAGCAGATTTCTAGGCGGGGACGCTTTTTAGGTGAAAAAACGTCTAGCTTCAATCAGTATCGTACAATGTTGGCCTATATATAGCTGATTAAAAAGTAACTCAGTTATCGAGCAAATTTGTCTTACAGATCGTTATTCTACGTGGAATAATAAGGTAAGGATTGTACCATAGTTCTCTATAATATGGTTGTACAACTCTTTTTCTTCTTTTTCTCTTTTTTATCTTGTCACGCTTCAATGAGAAGGTACGGAAGTAGAATTCCCACGATGTTTTAGTACAGCAATGCCGCAATCACAGGTGTAATAACAAACAATTTTTAGGAAGAAGTGTGGGGGAGGAGTGAGGAAGTGCGTTGGGGTGAGGGGAAGTGTAAAGGGAGGTGGGAGAAGTGGGGGGGAGGTGTAAAAAAAGTGTTGGGGTGTGGGAGGGGTGAGGGAGATGTGGAGAAAGGTGTGAGGGTGTGGTGAAGGGCAAGGGGAGGTGAGAAGGGGTGTGGAAAAGTGTGTTGGAGTGTGGGGAAGGTGAAGGGAGATGTGGGGAAGTGGGGGAAGTGAAAGTTGTGGGGGATGTGTGGGGAAGTACTGAGGGAGGTGTGGATAAGTGTGCTGGGGTGTGGGGGAGATGTGGGAAAGTGTTTAGGAAGGTAAGGTAAAGTTTGGGGAGTTGGGGTCAGGGAAGTTAAAGTCGGGGGGCTGGGGTCGAGGGTGTTGAAGTAGGGGGTGTTGAAATCGGGGGGTTGGGGTCGGGGGGGGGTTGGAGTCAGGGGGGCTGGGGTCGGAGAATTTGGGGTTGGGGGTTTGGGGTTGGCGGAGTTGTGGTTGGGGAGTGGGATCAGAAAAGTTGGGGTCGGGGGTGGAGTTGTGGGTGTAGAGTCGGGGGGGGGGGGGGTTGGGGTTGGAGGAGTTGGGATCGGTGGGTTGGGATTGAGGGGTTGAGGTCGGGGAAGTTGAAGTCGGGGGGTTGGAGTCAGGAAGACTGGGGTCGGCGGAGTTGTGGTTGGGGGATGGGGTCAGAAGAGTTGGGGTCGAGGAGGTTGGAGTTGGAGAGGGTAGGGGTTGGGGTTGTTGAGGTCAGTGAAGTTGGGGCCAGGAGAGTTGAGGTCGGGGGGTTGAAGTAGGGGGTTGGGGGGAAGTTGGGGTCGGGGGTGTTGGGGTTAGTGAAGTTGGGGTCGGGGGTGTTGAAGTCGGGGGGTTGGGGTCGGGGGGGGTTGGAGTCAGGGGGGCTGGAGTTGGAGAATTTGGGGTTGGGGGTTTGGAGTCGGCGGAGTTGTGGTTGGGGGATGGGATCAGAAAAGTTGGGGTCGGGGGTGGAGTTGAGGTCAGAGGAGTTGGGATCGGTGGGTTGGCATTGAGGGGGTTGAGGTCAGGGGAGTTGAAGTCGAGGGGTTGGAGTAAGGAGGACTGGGGTCAGCGGAGTTGTGGTTGGGGGATGAGGTCAGAAGAGTTGGGGTCGAGGAGGTTGGAGTTGGGGGGGTTGGGGTCGGGGGTGTTGAGGTCAGTGAAGTTGGGGCCAGGAGAATTGGGGTTGGGGGGTTGAAGTAGGGGGGTGGGGTCGGAGGGGTTGGAGTTGGGGGGAGGTTGGGGTCAGTGAAGTTGGGGCCAGGAGAATTGGGGTCGGGGGGTTGAAGTAGGGGGTTGGGGTCAGGGGTGTTGGGGTTAGTGAAGTTGGAGTCAGGGGGGATGAAATCGGGGGAGTTGAAGTAGGGGGGTTGGGATCGGGGGGGTTGGAGTCAGGAGGCTGGGGTCAGCGGAGTTGTGGTTGGGGGATGAGGTCAGAAGAGTTGGGGTCGAGGAGGTTGGAGTTGGGGGGGTTGGGGTCGGAGGTGTTGAGGTCAGTGAAGTTGGGGCCAGGAAAATTGGGGTTGTGGGGTTGAAGTAGGGGGGTGGGGTCGGAGGGGTTGGAGTTGGGGGGAGGTTGGGGTCGGGGGTGTTGGGGTAAGTAAAGTTAGGGTCAGGGGGGCTGAAATCGGGGAGTTAGAGTCGGGGGGGGTTGGAGTCAGGGGGCTGGGGTAAAAAAATTTGTGGTTGAGGGTGGGGGTTGACAGAGTTGTGGTTGGGGGTGGGGTCAGAAAAGTTGGGGTCGGGGGGTGGAGTCGGGGGAGTTTAGGGTCGGAAGAGTTGGGATCGGTGGGTTGGCATTGAGGGGGTTGAGGTCGAGGGTTGGAATCAGGGGGACTGGAGTCGGGGAAGTTGGGGTCGGCGAAATTGTGGTTGGGGGGTGGGGTCAGTAAATTTGGGGTCGAGGAGGTTGGAGTTAAGGGGTTTGGGGTCAGGAGAATTGGGTTCGGGGGGTTGAAGTAGGGGGGTTGGGGTCGGCGGAGTTGGAGTCAGGGAGGCTGGGGTAGGAGAATTTGAGGTTGGGGTTAGGGATTGGCGGAATAGTGGTTGGGGCATAGGGTCAGAAAAGTTGGAGTTAAGGGGGTGGAGTCGGGGGAGTTAAGGGTCGGAAGAGTTGGGATCGGGGAGTTGGCAGTGAGGGGTTGAGGTCGAGGGAGTTGGAGTTAGGGGACTCCGGGGGTGGAGTCAGAAGAGTTGGGGTCGAGGGGGTTGGAGTTGGAGGGGTTGGGGTCGGGGGTGTTGGGGTTACTGAAGTTGGGGTCAGGGGAATTGGGGTCGGGGAGGTTGAAGTCGGGGGGGGTGGCGTCGAAGGGGTTGGGGTAGGGGGGTTTGAAGTCGGGGGGTTGGGTTGGGGGAGTTGGATTCGGGGGGTCAGGGATGTTAGGGATCGGGGGAATTGTGGTCAGGGGGGTTGGGGTAAGGAGAGTTGGGGGCCAAAATTGTGACACTACCCTTCTCCCCACATTTTCCCGCTCTCCCAGATTGTCCCATATTTCTTCCCACATTTGCTCCCACCCCCCACATTGCCCCCACCCCAACACCCTTTCCACACCTTTCCCCACATCCCAAACACATTTTGCCACACCCCAAACACACTTCCACACACCTACCCCCATTCCCACACCACCCCATACTTTTCCACACCCCAACACACTTCCCACACCCCCAACACACCTTCCCTTACCTCTCCCCACACCCCAATACATTTCCTCACTCCTTCCATATTTCACCCATACTTGACCCAACTGCCCCAACCACCAAAAAGTTCCCAATTCCCCCACCATCTACACTCCCCCAAATTCTCTATACCCCCCATGCTCCCCCTATTAGTGTTATTATGTCTATTAGTCCTATCAGTCATTTGCAGACTGCAAACTGCATGCAAACATGTAGTCGCACCGAAATGAAAAGCAAATAGAATTGGCCTATGTCACAAAGCGCTTTATAACAGACCATGTAAATGGGCTTATTAACACATAACACACCTTGGAATGCGCGCACCATCATTACAATGCGCTTGTCGCGGTTTAGCCAAAAAACGTCAAATGCGCGGATTGTGCCGATAATTGCTGTGAAGGTAACTGTAGGGAGTAAGCGATCCAATTTGTTTAGGAAAAAAGGTCTATGCAATAATGTATTTGTAGGTGCGTTTTCATTTGCTTTTCTCAAGTCTAAGCGAAGCTACACTGTTTTTTTCAGAAAAAGTGTGCACATTACCTTAATTAATTATATGTAAGTTTAAAACCTGCCAAGTTGGCACTTATCACATTTGAAGCTATTTACTCGTAAATCATTAACCCTGCTGACATGGAAGAAAATTATTTTCAGAGACTCAACAAACTTAATTCAAAAAATGTGAACTATTTTTCAAGCATTTAAATCATGCCCAAAAAATCCTTTGCATTGTCCGAAGTTAAGGGTGACTTGTAAGGATGATACAAAATGCCAGTTATGTAACATTTTCTTCTACTACCGGTACCATAAGTAAAAACATCATAGGCTACACAAGACTAACAACTTCATACACATTTGCTTCCAAATCACTACACAAAAGTCTTTACATGACCAGAGATGGGCAGTATCAAGATGCATGTATCAGCAATACATAACGCGCGATACTTTTGTGTCAATACTGGCATTGCTTTAGCTACTTTTGAAAGTATCGTGTATCAGCATTGCTTAACTCATATTTTACGTATCGTCGAATACAGGATACAGCAATAGTAGCTGTTTATTAATAAAAAATACAAAAAAATTTAGGTCAGTAGATGAACAGTGAAGGTAAACTAGGGGTAGTATGCTACAGTAGGGATAGGCTGCTTGCATTGAAAAAAAAAGCAACAACACGGATTGAGCAGACTTGGTTCCCAAACTTTTCAGAGTTGGGACCCACTTTTTATAACCACAGCTTATGACGACCCACTTTTTTGTCTGAATCTCTAAAAAATAGGTCTTCAATTATTCCCTGAAAAAGTGAAAAATGAAACAAAAAGGTCTTTGATCAGCTTAAATACCCCAAAATTTTAAAATTATGATAGCTTGCATTTTTGTCCAAATTTTGTTGTTGGTTGTGAGCATTTTTTAAAAATTTTTATGTCTGGAGAGAACACTGCTTTTCGCGACCCACCAACATTCATTTTGCAATACCCCTAATATTGCTTTGTTGCTCATAATAGAAATACTGTATCGAAAAAAAAAAAACTTTCGACAGAAAAGTTAAGGTTACTGAGAAAAAAATCACTACTGCATTATGATGATGTCAAACTTGGTAATTAAAACTTGTTACAAAAATGTATTGAGATACAAGTATCGACGATACTGTATCGCGTATTGGTATTGCTTAAGTAGTATTTTTAAGTATAGCGCATTGGTATCGCTTTAGCCCAATTTGAGTGCATCGCATATCGATATCGCTTAACGCAAATTTAGAGTATCATTCCCATCACTGTACATGACTCAGGACAAGTAGACTAAACATAATGAAAAAATATGCCAGGCAACAACCTCATTAAATCTAGATAGCCTATTGCCAAATTGGCATTGTATCAACAAGTTGTTAGGGTAGGTTCACCACCCTGCGACCGTCACCACTCCACGACCACTTTCGTTTTTTTGTAATTTAAGATTGAAATATTAGTTTTTTTGCTTTCTTGTTTCACACAGCTAAGTACCTTGATCTTACCTATTAGTCCACAAAAAATGAGTTATTTTTGTTAAAAATTGAATTGATGAGACTTCGACAAACTTAATCTCGAAAAAACTGTCTCTTTTTTATCATAAAACCACTTTTTGTTTTGTTGCGTTCAAACTCTCGCCAAAATTTAATCGCTGCAGCTAGAGATTTGATTTTTTCGATGGAAACTTCTTGAATGACTTCGCAGATTTGGTCAAAAATCTGGTAACCTACCTTTAGACCCTTATATTTTATTTAAGATTTTTGCAGGGTACAAAGGAAAATCTTGAGGTAACCACTGTGCGACCACCTTGCTGATGGAAATTTTGCACGTGCTACGCAAGTTCGAATGAAATTTTGTTTATGATGTCAGAATAATATGTTTGTTTTTACATAATGCCACTTTAATGTAGTAGGTAAATAGGTAGGGCTTAACCTAAACGGAAGAAAAAGAAGTAGAAAAAACAAGAATTAAACTTAGGATTTTTTAAAAATAAAAATTAATGAAATCATGCCAGGAAAAATAGTAATTCATAAGGGGTATGGTTGCACACACAAACATTTAGAAAATGAGTTATCATCAATAAAAAGCAAAATATCGCAGAGAAGCGCTAGCAAAAAACACGGCATTCCAAAAACAATTGTCGCTAATTGAACATCAGGTTGATGTTTAAATAATTCAGACTCTTTGACGATTTCAAGCCCCATCCATGTATCAATGCAGCCACGTAGACTACCCCTTTACATCATGAAAAGACTGAAAACTTTTTAATTTCTATGGATATTCCTACCTGTTTTCTTTTCCCAGTACTAAAGCCTTCCGAGTTCGAAGCTTTTACACTCATTCAATCGCAGTCTCGTACCGGTATGGCGCTTCACGCTCTTGGGGAAAACTTTCTTCGAGTGAAAAATCTACAATCGATTTGTGGAGCTCTGCGACATCAGCGATGAAAAGTGTACGGCATGGTAGCCTACCACTTTACCTCGGCTTTTGCCCTTTTCGTGGAAAAAGATCAGTAAGGAAAGACGACATTCGGTCATTTTGTGAATATTCTAACTCCACCACTTTGGCGCGAAAAGAACTGTAGCCCTAACCGTTGTAACAAGAAAATCTGAACCTTCCAACCAGCATTATTGTCTTTTAACCTCTAACCACGCCTTCACCCGATTACAATTTAACAATGATAAAGCAAAAGACGCAAACGCACTGGGACGAACAACGACCAACGTACTTCTAGCAGAAAAATGTTAATTGGTGGAGAAGAAGAACCACAATGGATAGCGTGTGATAAATGCGACAATTGGCTTCATGTAAAATGCACTGATATATAACCTGGAATCGACACTAGGGAGAGAAGAAATAGAGCTAAATTGGATATGTGGAAATCGCTGTCGGATAAACCAATAGTTGCAATAGCTTTAGCTTTTACACTGGTCCCGTCGGTTAATAGTTCGCTTTTATTTGATTACATTTTTCTGTTGTTTAAGTAGTTGATTAGGTGTCATTAAAGTTTTTTTTTAACATTCAAGTTTGTTATACTTGCTGCAGTCACTTCTCACTTGATCCAATTAATTCAGAGTTTATCAATATACGTTCGACTTTGTTGCGTGTTAACTTTTTACATTCAAATCTTCATTATACTCGCGGTACCGGTATTACTCGCGGTACCGGTATTACCGGAGTACCGGTACACTGAAGCGTGTAACCAGTGGCGGGCCCATCTCCACGGCTTAGCGCCTGGGCTACACAGCTCTAAAGAAATGTTGCAACGGTGGCGAGCCGTTTGCGACACTGTGTCGATTTGATCGACCTGGGATTTAAACCCCAGACCTTCCGTACACAGCATGTTCGCTAAGCAACTGAGCTGAGGGCCGGTCTAACGGGTTCAATTAGACACCGCAAAGAACGACAAAGAACTGAAAACACTACAAAGGACGTCAAAGAACGACAACAGACTTTAAATTAGTTATTAAACACCGCAAAGAACGACAAAAGACTTGGAATCATAGTCTCAAACATAACAAGAAACGACAAAGGACTCAAATTAACATGATTCCAAGTCCTTTGTCGTTCCTAGTTATGTTGGAGATCATAATTCCAAGTCCTTTGTCGTTCTTTGCGGTGTTTAGTAACTAGAGATATGGGCGAATAGTAATCATTCGTTGAAAAGTAATGGTTAAGAAGAAGTAACGGATAGTAACAGATTCGTTTTGTCAAAATACCGATTCCAAATGGTATTCGTTTGCCATCCAGGGCCGAAACTACGCAATGCGTGGCCTCCCCCGAAATCATCTTCCGGGGCCCCAACGTCCAATTTTCCACCAAACATCGAGTGAAGACCAAAAAAAAAGGTCTTCACACCATCCGACGTCTTTTCTAAAGTAATCACTTGGAACTGTTTCTCAATAAGTAACGGTTAAGCACATCTCTAGAGAAGATGTTGCATACTTTTTATCCGTTACTTGTATTCGTTTAGGTACTCACGAATCGATGTTTGGGGGAAAAAATGTTGGAAAGCGTGAAGACCTTTTTTTTTTTTTTTTTTGGTCTTCATTCGATAATTACGGGAAAATTGGACGTCGGAAGGCGTGAGGACCTTTTTTTTTGTTTTTGGGGTCTTCACTCGATAATTAGGGGAAAATTAGACGTTGGAAGGCGTGAAGGTTTGGTAGAGATGTGCTTCACCTGCTTAACCGTTAATTTTAAGTTCTTAATGATTACTTTTAAGTTCTAAGTTATCACTATCAAAGGGGCAGAATGGAGAACAAGCCAGTAGTTCGCATGTTGTACTGTTGGGAAAGACACATAATGGGATTCCCTTATCTTAGAGTGGTAGACAGATGTAACGGCAACTTCTAATTAAGCAAGCTTGTTATAGCCCCTTCGCCGCTTTCTTGTGATAGGACTAGGAGAATGTAAATGCAAATAAAAAAAGTTTCAAAGAGAGTTAAACCAAGACTATGAGAATAATCAGACCTAAAGTCTTGGTTAAATTCAACTTCAAACTCACGATCACACTATCATTGCCTTTCATGTCGGCAGCGTGGCGAATCCGGCGAGCAGGCAGCAAATTAAAGAAGTCAAAAGAAAATTCAACCGGAAAATTTGGAAACAAGGGCAACTCCTAAGCGAGTCTGGATTCGTCCTACGCATAGCGCCTCCGCCGCTTTCTCGTGATAGGAGGATAAAGATGAAGAAATCAAATCAGTCATGATGCTATGCTATAAATACGAATAACCTCATTCTGGAAAAATTTTAGTGTCATTTGACCTGAGACAAACAAACGTTCTTAGTGATGTCACAATTACATGAAACAGGTCGCAGAGTGGTTACTCGAAAAAAGATAAAAATGAAACATGGTCGCGAAGTGGTTACCTGGTCGCAGGGTGGTGAAGTAAAAGGGGGTGTTTAATAGGGGTTTTAGCCCCTTTAATGAAATCAAAAATATTGAAAAATTTTTATGCTGGTAGAACAAAGCAATATTTACATGGAGTGTGTTTTACGGAGTCGTGTTTCCTTAAATTGATAAGTTATGGCTGACTGATCACAAGTGGTCGCAGGGTGGTTAACCTACCCTATTTGCTCGCAAATCATTAAACCTGCTGAACCGAAAAAAAATATTTTCAGGAACTCAATAATTAAAAAAATCAGTCAAAACTAATTTTGAGCATTCAAATCATGCCCAAAAAACATTTTAGGCCTACAGTGCTTCAATTTTTAACACGGCATTTTTAAATTGTACAAATGGAGGGTGGTTGCCCTCCCTACACCTCCGTCTCCTACGACTAGGCCTGTGCCTTTTCCCACACCTCTCCACAACCCAACTCACTTCTCCACCCTTTTTCCCACACCCTCAACCTGTCAACACTCACCTAGTACACTCTCCCACACTTACCCCATACTCTATCCCACATCTCCCCCAACACATGGGTGCAAATCCAGGGAGGATGAGGGTTGCTTCCCCCCCAAGAATTCGGCAGCATTCCCCCAATACTTTTAATGTCCAAGTAGCCTACCGGTACTCAAAACTGGGCATCAGCAAACGTGATGATTTTTTTTGGTCTTTACTTCACTTTGGGCAAAAAACTGGGCATCAGCAAACGTGATGACTTTTTTTTGGTCTTTACTTCATTTTGGGCAAAAAACTGGGCATCAGCAAACGTGATGACCTTTTTTTGGTCTTTACTTCATTTTGGGCAAAAAATTGGGCATCTGCGGACGTGTCAATTTTGCTCAATCATCCCCTCAATGCTCAACATAGATTTGCACCCCCGCCCCTACACCCCCATCACCTTTTCCCTCCCTGCACTTCTGTTTCCTTCGACTAGGCCTATGCCTAGGTCTCCTACGACTAGGCCTTCCACACTAGCTTCATGTCGTTTCAACTGCTAATCTGATGTGCTCCTTGGGAGCAATTCGGAGCGTACCTTGTAACTCATGCGTGACGAGTGGGTCACGTGACACAGTTGTACAACCATATTATAGAGAACTATGATTGTACAATGTAGAATCGCAAGTTGTAATGAGTATTGATAACTTGTTTATGATGATACAATCGTCTATTCCGCCGGTCTTCCTGTCCTTAAAAGATAAAAGATAGCTGTTTGAAAGTAGATCAGCGCTGCATAGTTACCTTGTCCACATGTTCAATTTATGTGGGCTTTAAGTCTACATTGATGTGGGATTGCTGCTGTGAGCTTTCTACATCACAGTTAAATTTTTGATATCGTAGTTTCAAATAGTGACTTTGACATCAAGCCCACATCGATGTGGGCTTAAAGCAGTGTGCGAAGTAGAGGGGGACGGGTAGACATGTCCCTACCAGTAAAAACAGTCGTCCACCCCAGCATAGAAAAAAATTATCCTGAGGGGAATGCCAAAACGTACCCCTCACTCATAAGTTCCGTAAAAATTTAAATGTTTTTTATACGTGAATCCTGTGGAGTGTGGGTACCGATAGCTTACGGAGTGCGGCGATACTTTCCAGCATATCTTGTAGCCATTATGACTTCCTTCACAAACCAATCAAGAACAACCTTTTTAATGCGCCTATTACAGAATAGAACAGTTGTGTTTATTTTTCATCAACAGTAAAACATTTTACTGTGTTAGCAGCTTTTTATGAACATTAGTGAAAGCACTAAGAATAGGTTAAAACAGCGGTTCCCAAACTTTTTTAAAATCATATTTGAGATTGAGAGTATGATTTAAGAAAATGCTATAGCTTTCGTATGATTTAAGAAAATGCTATAGCTTTCGGCGCCGCCCCATGAACAATAAATACCATTTCGCAACACTGTCTTGTTATTTGGGTTCAAAATTCAGGCAAAATTGTGGACAAAACATCCCCCCCATTAAAAATGTTCTACTTCGCATACTGGCTTAAAACCCACATAGCCTAAATTGAACATGTGGACAGAGTGATTGTAGTTTAAGCTAGAGATGAACAAGGGCGGATCCGGGGGGGAGAGGTGTGGTATGCATCCCCCACCAGTCACTTTTCATCAATGTTTTTGATGAAAACAGTTTTTCCATAACTTTGAACCTCTTCGATAACAAAAATCTTTAGACCTATAGCAAGCATAAATCGAAATGTGCGATCAGAATCCATCATTGCATCAATTTGGTGAAGGGCTCAAAATTAGGGGTAAAAATTTAGACAGAATTTTTCTTGAAAATTGTACAAAAATCACTAAAATGTCTATTTACGCTGCCTAAATTTTTAAAACATTTTCGGGGTAGCATTCCCCCCTACCCCCTAGGAGCTGTTTTTGCATATCAATTTGCCTTGAAGTAACTCTGCCGGAAAAAATGTCAAAATGTGCTCTCTTTCCACCCTCCGGAAAAAAATTCTGAATACGCCACTTGCACAAAACATTTCCAAAGAGCTTATTTACGCCCTCTTCCGGGTCTAAACGCCAAACGTCTTTACATTTAGTGAACATTCAACTTAATTTAAAACCTCATCCTCCGCCAAAGTTTTCTGGGTCCGCTCCTAGAGATAGAGGTCAAAACTTTCGATAGTCCATAGGTTGTTTCAGTAGAAAGCAGTGTAAAACAATCGATAATTTTAGCATGCTGAGCTGGCTAGCAATGAAATGTAGGTTATCGCTTCGCCTTGTAAGCATATGTTTTGTCCGTAGATCGTTTGACAAATTTGTCAACTCCTTGTGAGATAGTATCGGTCAACTCTTTGTTTAAAGAACATAATGCAAATTTTCGATAAGATCTTGCTCTTAATTTTTTTTATTAGTTTCGTACCTTTATTGTCAATAAACCGGCGCTTGGTGTATCGGTTAAGAGCGTCCGCTTGGCAGGTGAGAGACTTGGGTTTTATTCCCGGTTGGGTCACACTAAAGACTTTAAAAATAGTAGGGTATTCGCAGCTTTCGCGCCAGGCGCTCGGCACAAGCGGAAGTGCGAATGGTTTTGTGTATGTGTAGCTCGTCATGTATGTCCCTTAACAGCGTTCAAATCATTCGCGATTGATAATTGTAATTGGCTGCCAATTGAGAATGGCCTAAACAATGTGCGCTTGCACCCGCTGTCCAGTTCCTTATTGTCAGTAAATTTTGCACTAAATTCATTCTGCTTTTCAATTTTTTGCTTGGGCGAATCTCTACAGGTCCTTCCACAAGTGCTAAGTTCTTACCGTACCTCACTGCTGCAAAAAACACAATATTTCAAAAATTCCTGGATCCGCTTTTGATGTCTAGTCCCCCCCAGCAAAATTTCGTTCTGCCGCCCCTGCATAAAAGTAATATCAGCGTCATAGAGATATTAAGAATTAAGACATATTAACGTTAACCTAACAATACAAGAAATTACGAAATTTATATTTATAAAAACACATTTGCGAAAAAACTAATTATGTTGTATAATTGGTTTGTATCTGCTTGAGAAATTCAAGATAACATAAATTTACTTTAGCAGATAAATTGTAAATTTCAGCCATGCTTTTTTCTTAGGACCTAATGTAGGTCCAGTGAAAACTTCAGGCCCATTTCAAAAACCCTCGGGCCAACAAGTGGGTCTGAGTGTCCTCTGCCCATGATGAGAAACACTGATTTAATCGATTTTATCACTATAACGAGCTGTCCATCAAACAAAATAGGCCTGCTTTGTTTTGAAACCTGGCGGCGTCCTGCGGCTTCTGGCGAAAGAATTCTCACGCCTCTGATATTTTGCTAAATTAGTATCATTTCTACGGCGATTTTCATTTTGCACCTTTGATATTGCTTTGATTTTAATTGCGCGTAGATTTAATGCGAACTAGCACTTTTGAAGTGTCAACTCACGCAGTGCGAGGAGATGGACAGAAAGCCAGCAAAGCTAATAATCACAGCTGTTTTGATTTTTTTTTTCACGATTCAGACTTTCATTCTCAACTGAAATTAAGTAGGCCTACTGTAAACAGAGATGGGCATTTATCGCAATAATTTATCGGTGATAGTTATCGGTGATAATTGTTTACCGATTATCATTATTGCTCAAAATAGTTTGGATTTATCGAGTACCGATATCGCTTTTGCAATATATTTTGCTATCGCCGATAAATTATCGCGATAAACCATTCTTTATGCACACAGTGTTCAAAGTTTGGTAGCTGGCGCTATGGCAAAATTCGCGGTGTCGATAAAGTCTTGTTGCAATTTAAAAAATCTCTTTTTGTTGTGTTTAATCCCACGGCAGAGTCCGTGAACTGCTCTCTTTTGAAAAATCTAGAAAAACACTTTTGTAATTTGACTTACAAGAAAAAAGACTTCGTCAAACACATTAAAAGCTTACCGCAACATTTATCGGCGATAATTTATCGATTACCGATATCGCTTTATGAAATTGAAATTTATCGATTATCGGTATCGCCCAGAGCATTTTTGAAATTATCGATTATCGTTATCGCTTTAGTACAGAAAGGTTTATCGTGCCCATCACTGACTGTAAATCCATTTTCCAACATGTAATGCGCAAAAGCTTCGTTGAGATCGCAGAGTTCAGGGGTGGGCAAACTTTTCGCACGAAGGGCCGCATTGCAATAAATTTTGAAGCCGAGGGCCGCACTGATTGGTAGAGCAAAATAAAAAGGGTCGTCACCACCGCAGATGTCCTAATTTCCACTTTAAATCAGGTAAAAAGCAAAAAAAGTTCCTCACGTCCGCGCAGATGTCCTAATTTCCACTCTAAATCAAGTGAAGAGCAAAAAAAAGGTCCTCACGTCCGCAGATGTTCTAATTTTTTCTCAAACGTCCGCAAATGTCCTAATATTCTACTCAATATCAGTAAGGTAGAGTCGTAGAGATGGCACGGACTGACTTTTTTGCAACTCGGACCGCCCATGACCCGAAACCTCTTGCCCAGTAGCGGTAACCGACCCGGAAACTCATCCCAAAAACAAAGCCCAGCCCGCCCGAGGCCTATATTCTTTTATGAACGTTCAACCACATTTAGCAAAAAAATGAAAGTTTAAAGGGACTTCAAAAATTAGTAGCGCCTCGTTAGCGGCCCATTTAGAAACAAAAGATAGAACTGGGCCGTAGGTGCACTACTAAAGAGACCGGTTAACGGCTCGTTAGCGGGTTTCTTAGCGGCCCATGCCATTTCTACAGTAAGAACTAAAGAGCAAGGTTTACTGTATATTTCTGTAAGTGCCCGCGGGCCGCATAAAATGATCTCGCGGGCCGTAGTTTGCCCACCCCTGGCATAGTTGATAACTATTCACAATAGACATGAGCAAGTGACTTATTTCAAATTTTTTGAGGTTCTACAATCTGCAGTCTGCACATTTACAGAATTGTGTCAACTAAACTAAGAATTTTCTCCATCAGAATTGGGTTTTAGACTTGGATAAAATTTGAAAAAATGATTCTCAAAACGTGAAAAAAAATAAAATGACGGGGTCAATTTGGTAGGCAATCGGTAGTCCTTAAAAAAGTCGTGGTTCAGCAAGACGACCAGTTAAAATTAAAAAAAGCATTTCCCTGCATCAGTTAGCTTAAGATGCACAATTTGCGCATAGCTTGGAAGGTTTGCTATGCGTCGCGGATGCTGCGGTCTTATTCTAGGTAGGTAGGGTCCCTGGCGACTTTTATCAAATAGGTTAGTGTTAGCGGGCACGGACGAGGACCTCGCCAAGATTGCTCGGGTAGCGTGTAGTTGCCAGTGACACAAGTTTCTGTCGAGAGCGTCTTTTCGAGCTTGAAATATGTGCTAAATGATTTAAAGATGCGTTTTGGGGATGATGTAGTTGATGCCATTCTAGTTCTTCGTGCAGATAATTAAGATAGAACAACTTGTGTTTTCTGCATGTACTTTTTTTGTTTTGCGTTGTTACACAAAACATGTGGGATAATACTGACCGCTTGTAAAAAAATTTCGTCACGTTTGTGCAAAAATTGCGTTAGTCATTTTTTTGTGTTTTGAAAAAAACGCAAAAACATGTGATTGTTTGTATTTACTATTGTGTCACAACAAAATAACAATAGACGAAAGACTGAATGGTTTCATCGTATGCATTGCGTTACTATGATTTATTGTCAATTCATTGCGCTGACTTACGCAATTTAGAAACTGGAGCATAACTCGTGAAAACGTTGATACATTTTTTTAAAAAGTGTGTTAGGCGTTAGCGCTGACCCAGTAGAACAACTTGGTGCTGAAAACTCAATTTCACCAAAAAATGACATACACAATTTTTGCACTAACGTGACGATTTGCAAAATATGAGAGTTCAAAATTGCTCAAAAAATCGAAATAATCGATCGAAAAAATTTAGATAATCGCAACAAAAATCGCATCCGCAGTTTAAGTGAAGTATCACATCGCACATCGCATCGCAGTTTGACAATCAATACAAATATATCAGAACCTCTTCGATGCGATGCGACTGCCATCCCTGTCAGTGGCTATATTTTTCTTTAGATTGATAATGGTTAGTGAAACCCGAAACGTCTCATTTAAATATGTCTCAATTTGTTTTGGCTTCATTATTTGTAATGAAAGTGCACAAAATTTCCATCAACCATGTTCCGAGATATGCGTTCCCACACTACTTTTTTTAGGACCACACCCTTGCATAAAACTTACTACAGTAGTTACGTCGGTACGTCCTCTCCAGAATATACCACCCAGTAGGCCTACATTCCTTTACTTCCTGTCCAGCAATGCATCTCCATAGTAATCGTAACCCATCCTCTAATTTTAACGTCATACAAAACATATTAGAACGCCAAACTATGTTAACCGCAGAAAACTATCCCGACCGGTATTAACAAAATTATCTATAACAACATTTTGGAGTTTAGTTTAACACGTTCGATTGCAAGGAAACCACAGTCGTTTGAAGGTTTTAAAAGGATAAGTCCGGCAGAAGTTGAAGCAAGCACAAAAGCTCGTCTTGCAGAGAAAGTTAACTGGCATGGCTTTAAATTGCGCAACCGCCCTTTTAAATTCCTGGGCACGCCCCTGAACATCGTGCTTCTTTACGAAAAGCAAAGTTAAAAAGGAAAGGGGGGGGGGGGGTGTGGTACGATGCCCCCTTTAAATGCGTTCCTATTTTAATGACTATGGCATTATGCTTGTGAGAAACCATTTGCAAAGTAAATTGAACAAAATGATGTAATGAAACAGTACAAGTAGAAATCTTTTGATTAGCGAATGAGTTTGACTCAAAAGTAAAACCACGTGCTGCGACGATTAGGCTACAAAACATGTCATTACAATACAATAGCCAGCTGCAAATATAAGTTGACAGTACTGTTGTCATTGTATACAAATCTTGTCATTTACACAAATCCTGCTGATGCGTTTCAAAATTTTGTTTGGTGTTTACGCCAGCGTTGTTTTGGTTTTGTTGTTTGATAAAACGTTACGATTTCATAAGAGCGATCATCAAAAATAGTAACTAGCCTGGCCCAACAAACAAGCATACAAGTATCATATTAAAAATTGGTAAAAAAGAAGCCTTGATGTAATTATGTGATTTGTGCGCGGAATAGTAATATTATCTGTAACAAAGTTGCGCTTTCAAAACATTTAAAAAATTACCTGGCGACCGTCATTGGTCAAAGATAGTCTTGTATTGTGACGTCACTAAAGTACCACCTCTTGCGCGCTATATTGTCTTCTTCTTGTAATTTTGTTAAGGCCATTATTACGCTTGTCCTTTCAAAGCTATTCAAACAAAATACAAAACGAGCTTTTAAAAAACATACTTTTGTTTTAATTGTGAGAAAGCGCAACTACTGGATATGCTATAGAGTCGCAATCCCGGTATCAATTTTTCTCCACGAACATAAGCTTAAAAGTACGCCCTTCTTATTCTTATTACTTTTACGCCAGCTGCGTGGATCCAAGAGGTTAATAAGGGTGTGCTTGCTGTTATTACGCAACAGGTTCCGTGGAATTGGCTGGAAAATATAGCGCCGTAGACATTACTTTTTATCTACTTGTGAAGTGTTTATTGAGATTTCAAGCAGTAAGTGAGATAGGAGAAAAGCAACGAATTTAATTAGTATTAGATAAATCTACTGCAGCAAAAAATAGGTCTTTGAGATTTTGAAAAAAGCAGAAGTGTTGTTTTGGGCCGCCCTCACAAAGAAGTAATATGTCAATCCTTTTAAAGGGCTTTACGGGGTTTACCTGAACAACCGAATTAGAGTTAAGCTCAGTTTGCTTTTTGCTAGCGGTATGCAGCTTGGCCTAGCAAGTTGAGCAGGACGTAACCGAGCTGTATATCATTTCTAGAAAAACGTAAGATCCGCTTCATTTTACTAGATCGTAGTAGAATCTAAATTTTGATTCAAACCGCCAATTTTGCAACCATTTACGATAATACGACCTACATGTAGGCAATCGGAGAATTAGGACCATTACTCTATGACAGCACTTCTTTGCAACCTCAATTTTTCTTTTTTGTAGACATTTGTAAAAAAATGAAGCAACATGAACTTACTTGCATATTTGGGATTATAAGTCTTTGTTTTTTCGCACATCCTTGCATTTGTACAGATTTGGCATTTGTAGCTGATACAGTTGGTACAGACGTGGTGGTTCGATGCATTGAGCTTATTGATGATTCGGGTATGTACCATACAGTTATTGCATGTCTGTTGTTGGATGCGTTCTTCTAGAGTTTTATTACTAGTGATTTGTAGTGGGATGTTAGCGTGGCAAATTATATTTTAATTTTGGTAAGCGATCAAACTGCCAATAAATCAGATTAACACTATTAAATCACTAATGTTCAACACACAGTAAAATAATTTTGTATTAACGAGTCTACTGAGATGGAATTTTTGTTGTAACACACAGCCTAGACAGGGTTATAATTGACATTCATATTTTTCAAAAAAGTTATATCGTAATTACGAACTTCAATTCCTGCCATTTCAATTGCATTAATCTTTTACACAAACAAATGGAAAATTTAAAAAACTTTGGCTTAATTTAGCGTATTTTGACATGTTTAGCTGTCACTACCCTGGGCTTTATTTCTGACAGACGAAGAAATTGATATTTTGCAGAGATCTTTGCTAATGATGAGCAGC
The DNA here is from genome assembly GCA_964006365.1 of Trididemnum miniatum. NCBI lineage: Eukaryota > Metazoa > Chordata > Ascidiacea > Aplousobranchia > Didemnidae > Trididemnum > Trididemnum miniatum. Next base: position 12,438,296 of record OZ023234.1, on the reverse strand, counting down.
TAGTTCGTCGAATCGCGTATGTCGAATCTCAAGATGGAACAAGTCCCACTTTTAATCAAGGATTTGGTGGAATATGGAAGGTAAAGAGTCAGTTTTTCAAAAAAAAAACGACTAAATCTGAATACTTGCCATCCTGTACTGTCATAGACTTATTCATGCCTGCGTAAACTATCCTAATGCAAAACCATTATACGAAAATGGCTTATGTTATTGAGGAGCATCTATAAGCATCACATATCTCTCTATTTTCGACGGAATGAGTGAATGTCTTGCAGTTTAAAGCAGTTTTTGCGTGTTTTCCATGTGTAGTGGGAGTTGCGTTATCATTCCAAATTAAAATTTCAAAAATTTGATGAAGCAGCTCTTGTGTTGCTCTTTATTACCTCTTCACCACTACCTTTTTATCTCAGCGTGAAATTGTAAAATTAAAAAAAAATACGATTTGAGGTTGGTCTTTACCTAATTTGAAGTTTGCCAGAATTTGTCCCTCCTTTCATTTTGGCCACCGACGTGTTGGTGGCCCATATTTATTTCCACAGAGTGACTTAGAGTGTTTTAAAACATAAAAAACGCAAACGATTCTTGAAACCCATCGGCTGCTCTTTCAGGTATCAGCCACAGTATTTCAAAACCTAATGGAGGGAATGAATGCCTCGTCTCTGTATCCACCCATCGAAACTCATTTTAACATTCAGTGGGAAAATGTCACATACCAAGATCTTAACATTCCGATATATTCTGCTCTTGCAGTACGACTAGTTTTAGCCAGTTTCGAAACAGCAGAATTTCCCATACCGGCTGGTTTAGAAAATCAAGTAAGTTAAGAAATGTAGTTATGTGACTAAAATGCATACTGCTGTATAGTATAGTGATTGTAAAAGTGAAAGATATCCCCTCCTTGGGGGCAAAAACAATAACCTAGCGAGCGAAAAAACGTGAGGGAGCTACAGCCCTTTCGCAAAATTACAAGAATTATTGCAAAACTTGTTATTTACGAGCCAAGTATACCCGGTAAGCATATTATATGCAGGGAGTCGAACCGAACCCGAACCGCGAAGCGGTAAAAACCGCTTTCTTTCCGTGAATCCGAACCGAACCTGAACCGTTTAAATTTGAGATCATTGAACCTGAACCGAACCCGAACCTTTAATATTTCAAATCTGTGAACCTGAACCCAACCCGAACCTTTAAAATTTTATGCAAGTGAACCCAAACCGAACCCGAACCTATAATATTTCGTGGACATAAACGTGAACAGAAATCGTTTAGTAACAATGTTTCAACCTGAGCTGATTCTTAAAAAATATTAGTATAAATCACTAGACTTGTGCTGCGATGCGTAACATTCTTTCTACTTACTTGGAGTTTTTTCTCGTTCTTCCGGTTACTTTACAATAATCTCAACTAAATCTCGTCAGGTTTTTTATTTGTTGACGTTTCGTTGGTACTGACGACCAACATCATCAGAACGATAAAGCACTGACCTATTCCAACCTTTGCAACATTCTTTCTGCTTTTCAAAATTTAATGAATTTTTACATTTTTATTTAACCTTAATTTTATCGGGTATGCAATTTATATTTCGTTATTTTAATGATATACAGTATGACCCTAATTTAGTTTTTGGCCAAATTAAAGATTTTGAAGTGAACCCGAACCTGAACCGCGAACCGGTAAAAACCGCTTTTTTTTCGGTGGAACCGAACCGAGCCTGAACCTTTAAAATTTGGATTTAGTGAACCTGAACCGAACCTGAACCTTAAAAATTTGGTTTCGATGAACCCGAACCTTTAAGTTTTGGTGCAACTGAACCCGAACCGAACCTGAACCCAAATTTTTGAAAAGTCTTGAACCTGAACCGGAACTGAGCCGTTAAAAATAAAATTTCTTGAACCTGAACCGGAGCGATATTTTAAACGGTTCGACTCCCTGATTATATGGCCTAAATAAAATGGCTCAATAGTAAGTATCAGGTTTCAACGTATTTAAGTTAGTAGAGCGCAAAAGGAGTACTGACATTATCAAATACTCCTTTCTGCAATCTTTAAGCTTGAGTGATGAAACCATGTGATATGTTTATCAAACTCAGATTTGGGTCGCGCTGAAAAGTGTTTGGTAACCAAGCACTTACTGCCAGAATAAAACTTGCAATTTCGCAAACTTCAAGCCTATTCTCGTTTTCGCGTAAAAAAAACTGCAACTTTTTGTATTTTCCGGGTAGCAATGATGATGCGTTAAGTGTTAAAAAAGGGCTTCGGTAGATAAAAGTTTGAGAACCACTGCGGTAAGGTCAAACTTACGAAAAGCTTGGCTTAATTTGAGCTTTTCATTTCAGTACTCCATTTGGGCCTTTGTTTTTCAAGAAGAAGAACCGGAAATCACTCCTGATGAGTTCATAAACTTGGTGAACAGCATTCCAGACGGTTTGTTCTAGTAACTTTCTTCACGTTTTTTAAGTTGACATAGAGACTTCCAGCGTATCTGTGCACAATGCAGGGGTGCGAACTTGACTGAATTTACTTTAGTTCAAACTCGACGTGTTTTGCTTACCTTTCTTAGTTTCAAGTTTTAAAAAAGAACGAATTCTTCAAAATCAAGTTCAGTTTGGCAGCCTGCGCAATGCTAAGCATTAAATTATATGAGCTTTAAGTAGATTACTAGACAAAGTAATTGTTTTCCATTTCAAACGAATTAACTGGTAGTCGTAGTGTCTTTTATTTCGGTTTAAAACATAGGTACAGTTAATGAATTGGTTAAAACCTTAAATAACATAATTTTTGACAATAACTTTTAAAAATTGGTGAAGCTTTCAAAATATTTTAAAATAGCTTTATTTGGTTAAATGATTACTAATGCTTTTGTCGTAAACTGTTTAATAAGACTTAAATTCTTATTGGTTTGTTATGTTTTAGTTTCTGTGTGCCCGTTCATTTATCGCGATATCATTATCGTCATCGATAATTCGGCAACAACGGTTCCCGATCCCGATTTTGAACCAATAAAAACTTTTCTCTACGATGTCGTTGATCATTTTAACATAAGCTCAACTCGAACTCGAATTGGAATCATACAATATGGAGGCGAACCACAGGTGGGCATAAATTTGCAAATAAGTGCTTCTCAACTAGGATAATCACACTAAACTTGCTCATGATACCCGAGGCATCAGGGCTGCAAACTCGCTAGAATTTTTGATCGAGTTCCAGTTCACTAAAAATTTACAAACCGAGTTCGAGTTCTTCATTGTTAATTTTGCGAGTTCAAGTTCGAGTTCAGTAAATTTCATCGAGATTACCCTTAGTTCAAAAAGTTTTCATCAATTTTAGGCTAAGTTCAAGCGATTTTTGTCAAGTTTAGGCTAAGTTCAAACCTCATTTAGCTTTTTTCGAGATCGAGTTCATGTTCGAGTTTAGGGATTTTTGTTTTTCGACTCCAAGTTCGAGTTCGGAAAAAAAGACCGAGTTCAGTGAGTTCGAATTCGCAGCCCTGCGAGACACCTGCACCATGTATTAATAAAGGTTCAGAGAGTATTTATGGTGGAGTATCGTGACCTGGTCCCTCTCGTCAATGGTGATCTTAAAAATCTGAAAACTGCAGGTAGGCTAGTTTTAACTACCCCAATTCTTCAGCAATTTGCTGTAAGAAAACTTTCTATTCTCGGCGAGCATAACGATCTTGGAGTTTAATATAAAAAATGTACGCGGATAAATATGCAATATTTTGGGTATTCAATGACTTGGTACGTTTTATGTTATTGCAGATTAATACACCTATTCCAAAATATGTAGAGTTTCAATTAATGAATTGAACTTGAATCTAACTCACCAAGATCTAAGGCCAAATCAAACGTAATCAGAAAAATCTGATTACGAGTGGGATTCGAACCCACGCCCGCACCGACTAGTGACGTATCACCAGCCCAATGGTTGCGCCGAGTCTTAACCGGAGACACGGCCTTAACCACTCGGCCATCGTAATCTGATGCCGGAGCAGCCGAATTACTCGTATATATTTTTAAGATTAATTCATCATGGTGCCTTAGATCTTGGTGAGTTAGATTCAAGTTCAATTCATTAATTGAAATTCTGTATATTGATTTATAAGCTTGAATCACTCTCTTAGCCTATAATAGCTAGACTGGATAGACTTCGGTATACAAGCCTTTATTGCTTAACCTTCATTAATGTGGAATAATTACCAGTTGTCACAGTCATAATAGCTTAATAATGGGCTGGCTTCCTACATTGGGATGATGAATTAATCTTAAAAATATATACGAGTAATTCGGCTGCTCCGGCATCAGATTACGATGGCCGAGTGGTTAAGGCCGTGTCTCCGGTTAAGACTCGCCGCAACCATTGGGCTGGTGATACGTCACTAGTCGGTGCGGGCGTGGATTCGAATCCCACTCGTAATCAGATTTTTCTGATTACGTTTGATTTGGCCTTAGATCTTGGTGAGTTAGATTCAAGTTCAATTCATTAATTGAAATTCTATATATTGATTTATAAGCTTGAATCACTCTCTTAGCCTATAGTAGCTAGACTGGATAGACTTCGGTATACAAGCCTTCATTGCTTAACCTTCATTATTCCAAAATATGTTAGAAATCAGAAAAACTACTGTGCTCATTAAGTACAAAATAATCATTTTTAGGTTTCATTAACATTGAGTGAGGGAATATCGCTGGCAGCAATCAACAATTCTATCGCTGAAATCATGAATGTTCGAACTCCATTTGTGTTCACAGGGATTGCTTTAGGACAAGCTATTTCTCTTTTTAATCCAAGTCAAGGAGGGCGAAGTGTTGATTCTGGAGTTGCAAGAGTAAGAGTAAATTACCTTAAGATATGCTGGCGTTATCTTTGCGTCTAGCTTTTCCCTAAATTTCGTATAGTTTTTATAGTGCCCAGGAATGGATTTAGGATTTTTACAAGGGAGGCTAAGTAGATGTGAAAATCAATGCTACAATGTAGCTTCGTGTGTCTAGAAATATGGAGGTATTAACTAATCCATTAATATGCAATGCATTACTAAAGGTTTGGGGGAGCTTTGAACCCTCTTAACTTCCTGGATCCACCTTTTAGTGCATAAATACGGTCTTTGAAAGTGACTCCGGGCTTATATACGTGCCGACAATCAGTCGGCCTACATTTAACGCTTTTTAGATATCGCTTTGCGCATTCATTTTTATCAGATTAAAGTATGTTGACCTGTTACATGTTTTAATAGCGTTACTCATTTGAAAACACGTATCAAAATCAAATCAAATCTTCATTATACTCGCCGTATTACGCCGAAGCGTGTAACGAGTTGCGGGGCCCATCTCCGCGGCTTAGCGCCTGGGCTACACAGCTCCGAAGAAGCGTCGCAACGGTGGCGAGTCGTTGGCGACACTGTGCCGATTTGACCGGCCGGGGAATCGAACCCCAGACCTCCCGCACCGATAGCATGCGCTTTGCAACTGAGCTAACGGCCGGTCACGTATTGTTTAGGTAATTGTTATCATTGCTCACACCAATAGTTCGGACAACGTCACGTCACAAATTACCAACGCTGCTAATGAAAGTATTGGAATATTCGCCATTGGCGTCACTGATGACGTAACTCGGGTAATACTTTTTACATACAATTTTGCAACGTTTCGTCATTTCATAAACCTTGAGCATAAAAACAAGCAAAGCTTTAACAAAAATAAAAATTTGGACTATGGCTTGGGAACTGCTGAGTAAGCCCTGCGGTCAGAAAAAGGATTTTCCTCCCGGTCGGGTCATCCTGTAAATACTGCAGCCTAATCATCACTAGTTTAAAAATACACAGTGAATTTTATGAAAAAAGCAAGAATTACATTAACATTCTACTTAAGCACAACTAATTTATTTTGCTTCAGGAGGAGTTAGTATCTTTAGCGTCAGGCAATGAAACCACTCATGTGTTTCAAGTGGCGAGTTATTCTGCATTGTCAGATATCACGACCGTGATCGAAGATCGAATATGTGAAGGTAAGTAGAAGTTTTACAGCACAAAATTCACCCACAACCCACAAAACTGCCTGGCCTGGTCAGTTTGGTTTAATGCATTTTTACTCTAGTCATTTGAAAAATGGACATTTGGCGTGAAAATACAAGCGGCTGACAACATCAACGATGCGTTATGTTTTTTCGCTCTTCAAAACCACGAGGCCTAGCAATAACAATTAGACCCGGACGGTCTTACGCTAGCTCGAGCATCATGCTTCTGCACTAAATTTGCCTTAAGTGACATTCCTAGTTTGGCAGACCTTGCAGGGCAGACAACATAAGAAAGTTTAAATACTTTTATCTTTTTTAGCGCAAGTCTTAGCATCAGGAGATAGAAGAATCGCTGGAACTCTTGCTCCAGGAGAATCTGTGTCTTTTTCTCTGGCAATTCCACCCGAAGGAAAGGATTTGACAATTTCTACGTCACAAGGAACAGTGTCAAGTTTCTATTCGACCACAATCACGACACCCAGCGCAGTCGCGCATGATTTCAGGTTAATATCCTTCAACGAAGGGCAAGTGTGAAATTGGTTGTTGAAAAAACAATGAATATTCAATATACTATCAACAAAGCTCCAATACAATATTGAAAGGAAAAAATAATAAACCGCACAACAAAGTTTGGGCTTTTGCACTTGTGGAAACAAAACGGTAAAAAGCTAAACAGATTGGAATTGTTTCGATTTTTTCCTGAACGTTTAACATGGAATATCATTTAAGTTTATAATTAAACATTTTTGCTGAAGTTGAAAGTACTGACGCGCCGTAAGATTTTTTTAGGGTAGGGAGCGTAATGGAGATTCACCACATTTAGGAAGCATTTTTTAGAAGAGTCTGAACGATAAAAGTTTTTAGCATGTCTTCAGTCAACTACTATGACTGATGTTGTTGCATTTGGAACTATGTTGATAGCTACAATGTAATGAATCAAACTCTGTACAGGATGAATGTCAACATCCCAGGCGTTCCTGTGTTTTATGCTTACCAACCTCCAACAGACAATAGAGCAGAAAACACCTTTTTAAGTTCTCTGAGACTTGAGCGAACGACGAACGGCGACACAGTGTTGTACTCGACCATTCAAGCAACTTCTCCTGTCTCTGCCCAATACCAGTTTCTGTTTGGAAACCCACCCGGTAATTTTTTCGTAATGTATAGGCTATACACTGCAAATTTAAAATATAGTAGGCATACTCAACCATGTGGTAGTTAAATAGTTATCAGCAAAGAATGGTTAGGCCTAATATTAAAGTAGTTGATACCCGTAGGTTGAAATATTTCTTGGAGTATTAGTATTAAATTGTTTTTTTAATTATAAACCTCCATACCACTGTAGAATTCCGGAATAGATGTTTAGGTGTAGCTGTTAATTAGGCCTAATGGTCTTATTTCTCACTTTTTTCCGCTACAAGAATAATCGCCAACGAAAAAAATATGCCCAGCATGAAAAATATCAAATCTTCATTACACTCGCGGTACACTACGCCGAAGCGCGTAACAAGTGGCGAGGCCCATTTCCGCGGCTTAGCGCCTGCGCAACCCAGCTCCGCAGAAACTTCGCAGCGGTGGTGAGCTGTTGGCGACTCTATGCAGATTTGACTGGCCCGGGATTTGAACCTAAGACCTCCCGCACCGACAGCGTGTGTTCAGCAACTGAGCTAACCCTTTGCTAAAATTTTGTAACATGCAGATGAAGTCACTACAACGGCCAATTCATCTCTTGATATATCAGTCCAGACTGATTCCCGACAACTAACTGATGCTGAAATCGCTGGAATAGTTGGTGCTTGTCTCATCTTTATTGCCGGAATAGTGATAGCTCTGGTTTATTACTGGTTGTGTAGAATATCCCCGAAAAACGCTACGATTCCAAAGGTTTGTTATACAAAAAAGTACAGTATACTATTCAAAAAAACTTAGGCCTACATCAAAACTTGAAGTAAAGAGTAAGCCTAATGCTGCAAATAAGGTGAAACCAGAAACAGCATAGATCTTTCTCTCAAAAAAAAAAAAGGAAAAAGACAACGTAGGCAGACAACTTATCGTAAACACGAAACTAAAAAAAAACCGAGTAACTAGGCCTACGGTAGCAAATGTGGGAGGCGAAACATGGTTTGCGGTTTGTTGCGGTGTTGTCCAAATCATGTAAAATTTGTTGCGGTGTTGTCCAAATCATGTTGCATGTAAAATTTCGAAAGAAGCTTACCATTGTTGACTTGATTAATGTTTCTTTACATAATTATTTTGGTCTTTTATTGAGGTGTCTATTGAATTATGCTTCAAAAAATTACCGTTAAACCAATATTCTTCTCTAGGATCCATTTGTCCTTAGTACGATTTCAAGAACGTAAGTTACAGTGTGCAGTGTTGCATTGTTTTTGAGTTTTGTTTTTCTGACTGTTCATATTTTTGTATTTTTTCGGTTTATTTTTCAATTTTGCTTCATTTCGATACACTTCCGTTTCCAGTGTTTCAGAAAACTTTACATGGGTTCGTTTTCATTATAGATAGACATAGGTTATGCTTGGAACTTCAAAATATGTATTTTCTGCTTATCGTGTTGCTAGTCTTTTTTCGTCATTTTTTTTCTGCGCTACAAAAACCATCTTAAAAGGACATCAAAAAACTTTACAAACGATTCAAAAATGTTGGAAGGACGGCATCGGATACAAAACCAAAAAATGCTGAATCATTAATGTTTTATGGCCTTGCTTGAGCAGAACATCTGCCGATCATGTTCTATCAAAATTCTGGCCTAAAATATTTGTAATTTGTACTTCAGTTTATTTTAGTTAAAACATTTTGCACGTATCTTGCTTGGTTATGGTGCTGACTTCTAGAACACGTTTACCTTGTCCACATGTCCAATTTAAGTGGACCACAACCCCGCGGGCTTTCTGCATCACAATTAGATTTTTGATGTCATTATCATGTTTTTCAATCGTGACATCAAAAATTCAATTGTGATGCAGAAAATCCGTGAGTTTTTGGCCCACTTAAATTGGACATGCGAACAGAGTACATGTGTAAAAAAGGATACGAGTAATATTAATTTAGAAGTCGCGGATAGAATAGCCATTGATTTTCTACATCGTTACTCAGTAAATCAGCTTAAGACGAATGTTCAGCAAGAACGAGTTAATTATGGGTAGACATAGACATTTCATAAAAGGTCCAAAACATTGGTTTGTGTCTAAGAAACAGACCGTGCATTTGCTAAGTTCGCGCGGTATTACATCTTTCCGTGGTCTGGCACAACTAATAACGAAAAAAGCAAGCAATGGATATTTTTCAGATCTACAAGATCGGAACCGAGAAATGATCCGGTCGAGACCAAGCCAAAGTGAGTATAGGCTTGAAGAGCATGATCTTTTTTATCAGCTCTACGCAAGTATGAAACTGATTGCGTATTTTTAACGTAGGGAGCCGGAACCACAGCCATTGCTTGAACCTGTTATTGAACATAGTGAAATGTAAGTACAAAATAAAACATGCACTATTGTACATAGCACTGCATGATCAAAAATACTAACTGTAAAAAAATTGCAATACAAGTGATGCAATGCTTTTTACGGCACAAATGAGTATAGTAATAATTAACATAATCGCAAATTCAAATTTATGCAGCCTTACCATCTATTACAAAACTAGCTACTCGAAGTTGTAAGTTGTAGACGGAACGTAGATTCTGTGCAGCTCGTTTTCTTCTGAAGGGGTAGAGTCGCGTAAAGGTGCTTTTCTACTTTAAGGTACAATTTTGTTAATAGAATCAGAGCAACAAAGCTTTTATGGTCCATCGAAGAAGGCCGAAAGTGCGCTTAGCAGTGCCCCTTCTACCAGCCAGTGATTGTAGGGGAAAATGGACATGGTCAAACGCCAATACATTAAATTGGCTACCGGAACGTACGCTTTAAACATGACTCGATTGCACCATGACACCAAAAAGCTTTTATATTACGCCTTTGGTTCAATGTTTTGTTTTACTGTAGCGTCATTGAAAAACAAGTGACCGAGCCAACTGTAAAACTGGAAGTCCTTCCTCCGATCCCGTGAGTTTTTAAAAGCACATAATTACCCTGTCCACATGTTCCATTTTCGTGGGCTTTAGGCTAACGGTTCTTGGTTTTAGTTTTTGCATCATCATCAGTTTCTTGATGTCATAATCACTTTTTTTGCTATGACATCTAAAAATTGATTATGATGCAGAAACTACATACAAGAACCCAGGGGCGTAGCCAAGGGGGGGGGGCAAAAGGGGCAATTGCCCCCCCCCGAAATATTTTTCGTGACCACTAGCCTACAAACAAAGATACTAATGCTATAACGTAAATGTACTAACAACGCAAGCAGGGGCGGATTAAGACTACTTTTCGACAAAAAAACTACGCTAAAATGAGTATTTTTCTTGCAAAAACCCTAAAAATCTGTGGCGGCTGGGGGCTCTGCCCACATATTTCCTTAGCCCCCGGCGGCTGGGAGCTTCGCCCCCACACCCCCGGTAGGGGCACCTCCTTTGCCGAATCCTGGGTGCGCCACTGGAAAAGCCTGTGAAGTTTTGCCCCCCGAAGTTTTGGGCTGGCTACGCCTCTGCGAGAACCGCAAGCCTAAAGCCCACTAAAATTGAACATGTGGACAGGGTAAATATTTACATTATAGATTTAGGAGAAAAATAGGAATCATTTAGCTCAAACAACTACTAGATTTCGAAATTAATTTATAGCCCGACTTGATTGCTGCTGAACATTTGTCACTGCTCCGCAGAAAAATGGTGAGATAATGTTCCAAAAAAAACACACTGTATCAACGTATTTACTGATCTCACTGTATGCATTAAGTGCCAGTGATTAACAATACGAGCGATAAAACCGTTAGGTAAATAGAACAGTTCGGCTTTCAACCCTTTACTAACGCTGTTTTTCTTCATTACCTGAGTTTTTTGATTTAACTAATTGCTTTTTTGTTTGAACATTTAACCTTGCATGCAATGATCATAAGCAACACCATTGAAGTGATTGACTAACTTGTTTTTAACGTAGCACTAAAACAGCAACAATAATCCGTAGCCCTTCTCCTGTTCTTTCTGTTGCTGTGGATGCAGAATCAATAGTGGATAGTGTAGCATCTTCTGGAAGAACTAGGTGAGTTTGACGGTTCTAACAAAAAAACTCTATCATTTTGATTGACTGATGTTGTGTCTCTAACTTAATTACCACTAGAATAAGCTCTTGGTTAAAGATGTTGCCACAGTTTTTTCATTTATGCTGATTTATTAACGAAAGATGTCGCGGTTCAACTTTTTGTTAAATCGATTGGTATTGCTAGTTAGCAAGACATTAGCTTTATCAGGTCATATATTTGACTACAAGAGTTAGTAGATTTTTAAAACAATCACCACTGCGCTGCTGGGTTAGGTTGGCTTTACGCTCGTGACCAGGAGCGTATACCTATTTTGAGAGCATTGTGCCATGCCCACTTCTTTTTCACTATTCTCTTCAGTAAAAAAGAAAAAATGTTGTTAAGTGACTGAAATATGCCAGACTCTTTTGATGGGTAGTTTATAGCCTCTCCCTTTAAAATTTCTCGCTACGTTACTGTCCCTGACACATGTCGGCTATCATTTTTAAAATTTCGATCTATAGCAATAAGCGTTTCATATTCATATTTTAGCCCGTCGGGAACTTTGAGTGAACTAAGCCCTGAAACCGAAATTCGAAATAAACTGCGAATGGCGATTGAGGAAAATGACGTCATTGCAACGTCATCAGCCATTGCAGAGTTTCACAGTCAAAACTTGGTTGATGTGGATGGAGACTTGATTAGAGGAGAAAGAGTAATTGGTCTGCATGAATGTATGCAAGGTAAACTCTACAGCAGCCTAGCCTTGAGCACTGATACAATATTTCATAGTGTTGTTTATAACTATGCAATAGCCTTTCAGTGCATCGCTGTTGTTACATCAAATACAATCACTGAACGCGACGACACAAAATAGGCAAAAGTTCAAATCATGATACAATATCGGCTTGCTCTCGATGCCATTTTTTATTTTTCCGTTTTCAGTCAACTAAGACTGTGTGTAAGACCCGAATGCAGCAACGTTTATTTCCTGAGTTTTTACTTGCATTGGCGGACCCCGGGTTAAACGTTTAGTTACGCATATTTGCATCAATACTTAAATAGTTCTTAACCCACAAAAGCTCGCGATAAGCGATTTTTCAAATTTTTATTTCCCTCTTTCAAGAAAACTTTCTGCAACCGCCTCTGCGTCTCCTTAGATGTTTTAACTCCTCCTCTCCTATTTGCTTGCCACAACGATAATCGCTTTGTTACTTCTTCCCTTTTCTTTTACCGTTGTTATATTTCCTGAATCGTATCAAATTCGTTATCGTGTTTACGGTGCGGAAACAAAAGATACTACTACCACTTCTTCAAACAAGCTTATCTAATTGAACCAAGAGTGAAACATTTTTTTGGTTTAGGATTGGGTTACGCTATTTCCAAACGAGATGTTAAAACTTTGGAAAGAGCAATTTTTGTCACAAAACAAAAGAATTATCAGGACGAACTGCGATCTGAGCTGGAAAAATCAGAAATTCTGCTCCAAGAGTTAAAGAAACTTGAAGTAATGTCTTCACTGTCGTGTAAAATGGAGCAATTAGCCTCCATACTGTAGTCATTATATCGCTATTATAGACATGTTAAAAAACTGAAACATTTATGTGCACTCATTTTTTTTCCTAAACAATGTTAGTGTATCTTAACAAGCATTTTGTATAGAAATTGATGTTGAAATTGAAGCGAGCGATCAATGCAAACGACACCCAGCTGATTGGAAGCTTGATGTTCCAAATAAGAGCAACGAGTGGATTTGATAAAGAAACAGTCGATAAAATGCTGGCAGTTCATCAATGTAGAGAAGGTACATACCACTTACACTTCGCTACGCACAGTTGCTATACTACCTCCTACCCACCATCGCTACCGAAAAATATGGCCATTTCTGCTATAAAATTTGCCTGATGGAGGAACAACAAACTTATTAAACTCTTATTATGTTTTTACAAAAAGGGTTGTGACGTTTTATAAAGGATTTTTTATTTGACTAGAATGACGTCAACACATAGTGACCATTCCATTTACGAATTACGAAATTGTTTTATGTCTAAGATTGCAACTAAGAATGGTGTCAATTACATTACCCTGTTTATTGAGTATCACATATACCGTCAGCACAACCCGTATCACAAATATTTCATAATAATGTTTTGCAGACATTAACAAAGCTTTAACGACAAGGGACGTGGATCTAGCTAAAATGATTTTGGATAAAGTTAAAGAAAACGGAATTGAATCAGATTTCAAAACGGAAACCAGACAGGTCGAAAAAATGATTAAAGAATTGGAATATTTAGAAAAGGTAATTTTTTATGCATGAACGGTCTACGCAAACGCACTTGCTGGTGAAGACTGTGATTCATTTGCTGTGGGTGAATATAATTATTGAATGCTTTCCTTCAAATTCACGGATGCGCACCAGTTGTTTTTGTATTTTGATACTGAAGGATCTAACTGTCGGCCTTGTTCTAAATTCCAAAATATTTACAAATTGAAAATTGACTGCTGACCATCTCTCGACAAAATAAACCACTCATTTCAATTTTCGAAAGAAACTGATTTTGTGTCGTTTAACAGAGTCGTTGCAGCAAGGACTTGCAATAACTCTTAAGCCCTTGGTTACCGGTACTTCAAGTTATTATTGATCTGACGCTACATGCAAGGACGTCAAAGCAAAACATGCAAAAAGCCCAATAGGATTAAAAAATATTTAAAAACTCTACATCCATGATAAGAAGCATGCCCATTTCTTGGGTGTTTCTGCCCACGCCCATGACAACATATAATATAGCGTGTATAACTTGGAAGGTAATTGCTAACTTTTTCTAAACCAGGTACGAAAAGAAATCTTGAGTCTCAATCAAGCGAAAATCGGCGAGATTCGAAGTTATGCTTCTCCTCCACGAGGTGTACATGAAGTGATGAAAGCAGTCTATTTTATATTGGGATATTCTTCCAACCAAGTTGAGGTAAGGACAGTTTTTTCCATTCTCAAAAAGTTTTCTTACATAAACCAATACTGTTTCACTCTATTGAGGTCACTCAAATGTTTCGAAGTCTATAGAAATTTGTAAGTTCATCATCTTCGGGGGCAGAGTTTTGTTCAAGTCTTGTATCTTAATGTGACAGATGAAACTAACGAATCTGGGCGCCAAAACTTAATAATTCAAAATTCAGAAATTGCAAAAAATTTAATCACTTAAATTAGACGATACGAGTAGAGCCTGCCCTGGTGGAATCCCTCATGAATAGAGACGAATTAAGGTCAGAAAAATTCACAAATAAAGATGACCATGATTGCACAGTATTATACTCTTAGTTGCATTTAAAGGCTCAAAAACAAAAAACAAAACGGCAGACTACTGACAGACATAGTGCACTTACCCTGTCGACATGTTCAGTTTCAGTGGGTAAATGTAGGCCCGCAGTTTACGGTTCCAGTTTCTGCATCATAATCAATTTTTTGATGTCATTGGTAAAAAAGTGATTGTGACATCAAAGAATTGATTGTGATGCAGAAACTAGAACCAAGAACCGCGGGTCTAAAGCCCACAAAAATGGTGTAGGTGGACAGGGTAACTGTATATTGCTCCAGCAGAACGTTTTTGGTTACTGTCTTTGTCATGACAACAAGTATATTCTGCTGCCATAGACGCAGTTGCCAGCACCAGTGTATGCTAAGTAATACCAATAAGATTCTGTTTGATATTTTTTGGCAGAGTTGGAGTGACGTACGTAGTCTTATGGGTCGCACTGACAAAGAAAGACTGAAATCTCAAATCTTAAGCATTGATCCTCGTAAAGTGCTAGCACCCCAAGTACAAATGGCAAAAACAGAGATCGGTTCATTCGACGTCAAGTCAATATCGGATATTAGTCTGGCCCTTGGCTTGTTTTATGTTTTTGTAAGTCATTTCTAATTAATGTTTTTCAAATTATATGAAGTAATTGCTTTCGTATCACTAAAAAATAATGTGGTGCTGCATGGGCCCAAGCTACCGATGGGGTGTCTATCACTCTACTCTGTTACCTGAATCAGAGCGATAAAAAGCGAGGCGGCCTGCATGGCATACACTGCGCTAGTGACAGATTCTTCGTAACGGGTTCGATTCATGGCTGAAGGTGATCGCAATTGACACCTACAGATGGATGCTGACTCGAAAAGAACAAGCTAACTTTGCAGTCTCTCCCACAGTATTAGTGAATTTTCGATTTAACAATTTGAAACTAAACTCAGTAAATGGGAGACCCAGCTAATGCCCAACTATGGAGTTCGATGATGTCGCAAGGCTATATATTTGTTCTTTCCTAGCTTTTCACTGTTCTGTACTTACAATAATTCGTACATAAAAAGATGTATAGTTATATGGTCCAGAAACATGAGTTCTATCTAGATGCACATGTAGGAGATCCCTAGTTGTTATTGGTATTGTATATAGTTTAAATAACTGTAGGAGAAGACTGTTTCCGGCTCTAGTTTTACTTTATTTATTTGAAAGGTTTCTTCCGTTGTGGAGGAAGTCGAGAAACTAAATTCCGGAATATTATCGGCTCCTTCTCCTTTCTTTTTCGAACTAGCATCCCGATCTGCTCCTCGGCATTGAAAGGAACTCAGATTTTGTCTGTAAAATATTTTCGAAATTTTTGGTTGAAGAAAGACAAGGTGATGAAAGGCAGAAGCAGCAATCCTCTTATAGCATAACTACCGTTTTGGTGGCAAAATAGTCTGTAGAAATTTGTGCTAACGTCACTTGTTGAAGAGGTAGAGACAAATTATTCTGTGGAAAAATGCAGTCAGTAACCAAAACGCTTTTCAAATAATGTCTTGTCAAAGCCAACAAAATCTCCAGCTGAATTGCAATATCAAGTAAAGCTACTCATCACAAAAGCCAAAAAATGCTGTCATCGTTTTTATGTACGGTAAATCCTTCGTAAATTTGACCAATAGCCATTGGCAACATCGGCGCTTTTGTTTTTTGATATTTTCACCAATCCAAGAAAATGTGAACATTGATTTGAGCGCAATAATTACAGTATTGTTTTGATATTAGGATATGAATAAATAGTTGTCGTTGATTAACTACCTATTATCTATGTGTTTTTGTTTTTTGCAAATGTATTGCTTTAAATTACTCATATTTCTGCGAATATTATATATTCTGATTTTATATTGCGCTAATTAATGCAATGTTTTTGCGTATTTTAAGGTAATTATGCTGAGAGGTGAGATAATTATGCAGGCAATGTTATAAACAGTAATTGGCGCTTTAAAGCGACAGTTTAGAACCTGTAAGATAAATATAGTTTAATGACTCCACACCAGTTTTTTTATTGTACTGTAAAACACGCCTTTGCCGTACATTTCGTCATCACTCAAGAATTTGCACCTGCAAATAAAATATTGCGTTTTGTTTTATCAAATAGTCATTTTGTCCTTACGTTCTTTTTTCTTTATCTTGCAATTGAACCTCGTAAGCGTCTAAGCAATTATTACAGTTTATGTCAAAATAGTTAGTCAATTCCCACCCCGTCGCGTAATAATTGTCATGTCCACATGTCCAATTTTAGTGAGCTTTAGGCTCGCCTTTAGGCTTGTATGGGGTGACAAACGTAAAAAAATGATTTACAGATTTGTAACCATCTTAAGGACGCATTTTTCTCGAAAACCAATGATATTAAATCATAATAATATATTTGCTTGATAATTGAGTTAAATCTAATTTGATTTGTACGAATAAAATTTGGTTTATGCAAATCAAATTTGGTTTACATTCGATTTACACAAATCAAATTCAATTTGCATAAATCCTGTTTGATTTACTTAAGTCCTATTTTACTTCTTCAAAGTAATTTTGATTTACACAAATCAAAATCAGTTTAAACAAATCAAATTGAATCTTCATACATCGAATTTGATTTCCATAAATCAGATTTTATTTAGCTTTAAATCAAACTCGATTTACACAAATCAAATTAGATTTACATAAATCAAGTTTGATTTAGCAGTAAATTAGTTTGGTTTAACATTAAATCAATTTGATTTACATGAATATTTACACAAACCAAATTCGATAAATCGATTTAACGTTAAATCAATTTAGCGTAAAATCAATTTAGCATTAAATTGATTTAGCATTAAATCGATTTTAGTTAGGATTAAGCGAAGTCGATTCAACGTTTTTCAATTTGCAAGATTAACTTCAATTACTAAAATTAGAGATTAATGATAAATCAAACAGCAGGCAGTGATGCATGATAAATCACAAAACAGGCAATGATGCATGATAAATCGACTTGCAATCAGCCAATGAGCATGGGTTAAATTTTCGCTGTCGTGAGTCAGCAAAATGAAAAGGCGAGTCTAGGCGGCTGTTAGCAATAATGATTACTGGTAGATAAGTGCTTATCACATTTGTGAACATGAAAAAGCTTGCCAGTTGGAAGTAATCTTTTTTGGTTTCACAGTTATATAAAACTTGTATTTTAATGTGTAGGCTTGACCTTAAACAAAGTAAACTCGCCTATGGTGTCCTGTTATGTTATTATCGTTTGGAGGCTCTTAGAGCAGTAGACTACTAGTACCGGTAGCTTACCTTAGGCTGCTGGTATATTATCTTTTAAACAGCACAAAGTAGACCAGATTTTACCACAAATATAATGTGTTATTTATTTACTGTAGGCCTACTGATATAAGTTACTGCAGTTATGTCATTTATGATTCTTTTCATGAAAGTGTCTATTTTGCCTTCGTTGCTATGACGACCAATAGACTACAACAAGCGTGGTTTTAAGGGCCATTTTTTGCTAGATCGTTTTGACTTCTCGATAGCTCGGTGGCATAGAGCGCAGCGTAAAGTAGGAAGCGCTGCACAAGTAGTTTTGAATTCGATTCTCGTCGCGGCTTCAGTTCTTAAAATTACTATTTGTATGTCAATGCTCTAAGTAAAAATTTCCGGTGGTAGTTCCCATAAAAAATTTTTTCTATCTGCCTGTAAATTTTGGTTGGCTTTTTCCATAATCCTTAAACCACTGCATAGAAACGAACTAGCCAATACCTAGTTACTCCCTACCCATAAGCATAACCAGAAATCTTCATTCTCGATTGCTCCCTGTTCATTTTGCTGACTCACGACAACGAAAATTTAACCCATGCTCATTGGCTGATTGCAAGTCGATTTATTATGCATCATTGCCTGTTTTGTGATTTATCATGCATCACTGCCTGCTGTTTGATTTATCATGCATTACTGGCTTTTGCTTTATAAGGCGTTGGTTTATCTCGCATTAGTGATTTCTGGTTTACAAGAAACAAAATGAATTAATTCAAATGAAAAACTGTAGCCTAGATCTTTCAAATTGATATAAAACTAAATCAATTTGTTCTAATGTTAAATCGATTAATCAATACTAAATCAATTTATTGCTAAATTGATTTAACGCTAAATCGATTTATACAAATCGACCTTGAATCGACTTAACTCTAAATCCATTTGACGTTAAATCAAATTTGATTTATGAAAATGGAATTGATTTAACTTGGAATCGAAATTGATAAGTGCAAATTGAATTTGATTTAGTTAAGTCAAATTTGATTTAATGCTAAACCGAATTTGTTTACTATTAAATCAAACTTGATTTATGCAAATCGGATTTGATTTGCGTAAATCGAGTTTGATTTATGAAAATCAAATTGATTTACCCTTAAATCGTATTTGATTTATGAAAAATCAAATTGATTTATCAAAAATCAAATTGATTTATGGAAAATCAAATTTAATTTATGGAAATCAAATTTGATTTGTTAAATTAAATTGGGTTTGTTGTAAATCGAATTTGATTTATGTAAATCGAATTTGATTTGTGCAAATCGAATTTGATTTGTGCAAATCAAAATTCCTTTTTTTTAATTCAACACGATTTAACAATAAATCCTATTCGATTTGTTACTACGATTTGACAATATGCTGATTTAACAATTTAACATTTTTTTACGTTGGCACCCCATATTCTTGGTTCTAGTTTCTGCATCATCATCAATTTTTTGATGTCAAAATCACTTTTTGTAACTATGACATCACCCAATTGATTATGATGCAGAAACTAGAGCCAAGAACTGCAGGCCTAAAGACCAGTAAATTGGACATGTGGACAAGGTAAATGATTGGAAGAAATGAAAAAGCAGATACATTTATGGACTACTCTTTCTTTAACCACTGAAACTTTGGAAAAGGTTGCAATGCAGTTGCTTTGCAAAACTCGAAGTTTGGTTTATCATGTCGTAACTGTATTTCGAACTGTTATTACTTTGTCTAATTTGTGGCCGATGTATTATTTTTTTGAAAAAGAATTAAGAAAAGTGCTAGGTTGTTCTTTGTTAGTTGTAAAATAATTGCGTTAGCAACGCAAGGATAACACCATATCAGTAGCTTACATTTAATGAAACAATGGTGTGTTTTTGCGACACTGTAACAATAAGAAATGTTATCAGTAATGTTAATAAAATTAAATCTCAGAGTTACATAATGAAAGCTATTGAAAAATGTTCTAGATTTACAGCGCTTTGTCGCGGAACGAAGAAAATATTGGAGAAAGACAGATGCCAGAGCGGTTAGCAATTTATGTTATACTATGAAATAGTACGAAGGCTTCAAAATAATTACATTTAATAAATAAAAAGTGAAATGATGAGATTCAGAATTACGTAGAAGATAAAATACTTTTTGTCAAGCTATTTTCCAGATGAACAAATCGGGAAAATAGATTGAAAACAAGCCTTAGGCCGAAAAGCTTGTACAGTATGATGTTTACTATAGCTTTTTTTAAAGTTAATTGAGTCAAGGAAATAGTGAAACAGCAGTTTAGCTTGTCGAAATTACCGATTAATAATCCATAATGAGAAAAAACACGTTTAAAAATACAGATATTGGTTTTGGCTTGAAAAAGGAAATTTGCAATAAGCAATAATCCGACTAGTTCGAAATAAAGCATTGAAACCTTGGATTATTGTTTATTGTAAAATGGTTTTTAAGTCAAAACTAAGATGTGTAGTTTAGCGTGCAAAAAATAAAATCTTTAGTCTTTTTTCAAATTAAGCAATGTTTTTAGTTTTTTTTTAACCAATGTTGGTCCCTTTTTTTTAAGTGAAATGTAAATGTTCGATATTCGTTTTTTATCATTATTGTTATTCGTTCGTGCTACAAAAATCGAATCTTTGTCATACTCTCTGTATTACGCCGAAGCGTGTTGCGAGTGGCGGGACCCATCTCCGTAGCTCAGCGCTTGGGTAACACAGCTCCAAAAAAACGTCACAGCGATAGCGAGCCGCTGTCGACGCTGTGTCCGATTTGACCGACTCGGTAATCGAACTGCAGACCTCCCGCACCGAAAACGATGCGCTTACCAACTGAGCTAATCGGTCGATACAATACCAACTGGTGAGAACACTGTGAGCTACTTTCTTGTATCAAAATGCAATACAAGATAAAAGACCACTGGATGATAGTGGTGATCACAATGCTGCCGATGACTCTCCAGCGCTGCAGTTGTTTTCTACATTAGTAGTCGCGCTGTCAAAATACTTAATCGCTAAGTCCTGAAACTCGTGATCAGAGTGTTAAAAGAGTAAAAAAAAGAAAGAAACACAGATCGGAATGCTTTTGTGATGAATGTAAACTTTGGGTCATTATGAAGATATTACTCAATTGAACTACCTGTATCGGTTTCTAGCGCTGTGCAGATTTGATAAAAGATTGTGTTTGTTTTGAAATAGCCAGGTTGTGGCCCCGAAAGGGAAGAGATAAAAAGTGCTTTTTCAGAACATTAACTTCGTGAAAGTCTAATTACACCAGCAAATATCAGAAAAATACGAGCTATTTTGAAATCCAAACAAACGTTTTACAAACATTATTTCAAGTTTTCATTTTTAAAAGATACAATTCGATGAACAATTACTGTAATTTTTGGGCAGTGAAATCTTTTCTTCTACTTTTACAACCAGAGTCCATACTAATCAAGTTCCACATCGCATCATTTACGAGGAAAAGTTGGTTTACTCGAACAACCAAATACAGCCAAGCTGAGCTTTCTTTACTTTGTTATAATGTCAAGCAGCTTGACTTCATTTCGTTCAACTTGCAAAGCCAACTTCCCATGCTATTACGTTATAACAGAAGTAAGAAAGCTTAGCTTTTGGTTGATCGAGCAATTGTAAATCCATCCGAATGAAAATGAAGCTCAAGTAAACGTATACATGCTCTATGTAAATCAACAACACAATATAACACAGCAAAAGCACTCCCATTTTGCGAAACGTTTCGTCCTTACGGAACTCATCAGACAAATGCTGAGAAATTTAGCAAATGAGGAGGAATTTCATTAGGATGTTTCCGCCGATCTTAGAACGAAGTAAATTTATGTTTAACCAATTCCAGATTCCCAGCATGAGAACTAGTACTGTGTGAATGAAGCAGTTGGAATTGTCAAATTGAAGCGATTGCATAAATTACTGGGGCATTGGAGCAGCTGCAACTACAATTATGATCTCGATGATTGACAATAGAACTAAATCGAAAATATGAAAAATAATAGCAATCAAAAGCATAACTTTCAAAAGCAGTTGCGAATTACAGACAATTCAAATTTTTTCTTGGGTGGAATTCAATAGTAGCAACAAAAGAATTAAATGAAATCACACAATAGAATGAAAATCTAGAGCAGAATAAGTTTTCCAGACCGAATTGTACAATAAAACTTCAATATGAATTACTTTCAGGATGCGTCTGGCTACTGAAGAATTGGTAGTCTGTGTTAAGCAATTATTTAATTCAAAAAAATCAAGTTTTGCCGTAGTAAATAAAGAGAGCTCTAATAAAACAGTTTGCTTTAATAGTTAATAAAAATTACAAGAAATAACTCTGGTCAAACTCAAGCGCAAGATTACGTAAAAGAAGTAGGTTAATTTCCTACATTATAAGAAGGTCTGCAAGATGTATCAGTCACGCATACCTTTTTTGCAAGATGACAAGAACTTTTCACAAGCATGCTCTGCAAAGCTATCACAGCGCTACAGGAATATCTTCATTGTAAATAAGACTTACGGAATACCTTATTATGATATTCTTTAGTTTTACGTAACCTGCATCAACCAAAAGCAGGCAGAATCACCTACCCAGGAGACAATGCAAAAAAACCAAATATTTTTATGCATAAATTTATTCGGCACAGCATAACTAATTAATGTGCTGTACCATAAATGCACCCAAAGCGCAATTTTTCGACCTTATGAGTCTCGTCAGGTGCATAAACGTTAGAAAGTCAGTACACCCAAGTTAAAAACATAGGTCTAGGGTACAACGGGTTGGTTAATACAGGTTAGGCAAAAAAAAACAAGATAGGACATGCATAAGACACATTCTCAAAGAAAGTAGCCTACTCCTATCGTGCTGTGACCCTGTGATAGCTTTGTAGGTTTGTGCTAGCGAAAAGTTTGTATAGTCCTGCACAAAAATATGCTTGACTTGGGTTTAAATAGGTCTAATTGGTTTTACGATGACACGTGATCGCAAGATTATAAGTTATATCCTCGTCTGGTTCGTCATTGAGCCTTGTTCTTGGATCAGATGCTTGATAAATATCATCTCTGCTTGGTGGGTTCAGTAAAAGCATCAAATCAAAGATGATAAATTCAGCAAAAAACGTTGAAACCAATATCAGCTTCTGAACAACTTTATTCGTTTTACGTGTATCATATTATGGTGGTGTTCTCCTTTCTTTTTCCTTACCGGAAATAAAATGAAATCAAAAATCAACCTGTTGATAAAAAACATATTTCCTCTGAAAATTTCGAAAACACAATTTTTTTGAAGTGTTTGACGAGAAACCTATCCGCATATTAGATTGATATAAAACATTGTATGTTGCAGTTTAATGATAGGCTTTAACAAAACACAATTAGATTTCTATCAGAGATGAAACATCTCACGGGCATACTTTTAGCTACGCTAGTTGCCTTATTTTGTGCACTTCCCGGTACATGCTTGGATGTGGCTTATGTTAATGGATCTGTTGGAACCACCACTGTACTCCGTTGCATTGAACTTATAGATGATTCAGGTTCGTCAGAGCTATATCGCTAAGGCACGATGATCGTTTTTAACCATGCTTGCAGTTTTACCTCGCCATTTGTATAGTGTAGTTAGCTAAAAACACAAAAAGTTCAATTGATTAAAACGGAGCTCTGATTTGATTTTTCTTTATTAACGTTCATAACTTTTTTCAGAAATAATTTCTATACTAAATCAGTAACAATAAGAAGTCTCTTGTAAAAATCAAGGTAAAAAATTTTAAAGATCTTTCCAACTAATCCCGCTATTATTACTTTTACAATAGTACGGTCAATACAAATCCTATCACTACTCCGTAACAAAGCTTGCCCTGTGATGATATTTAAAACAAAAATCAGATGAAATCTTTGCTTTACTCGCGATATTACGCCGAAGCGTGTAACGAGTGGCGGGGCCCATCTCCGCAGCTTAGCGCCTGGGCAACACAGCTCCAAAGAAACGTCGTAGTGTGGGCGAGGTGTTGGCAACAGTGTGTGTCCGATTTGACCGACCCGGGTTTCGAACCTCGCACCTCCCGCACCGATAGCGATGTCTTAGCACCTCCCGCACCGATAGCGATGTCTTAGCAACTGAGCTACT
Organism: Trididemnum miniatum; assembly: GCA_964006365.1. Taxonomy (NCBI): domain Eukaryota; kingdom Metazoa; phylum Chordata; class Ascidiacea; order Aplousobranchia; family Didemnidae; genus Trididemnum; species Trididemnum miniatum. The sequence continues at coordinate 12,414,460 of OZ023234.1, read as the reverse complement.
GTATATCCAAAACAACATTGTGAAAAATTTAATTTATTTTAAGTTACACATTTGAAATACAACTTATAATATCCGCATGCCATACTTTTTGCAGGATTGTTTGCAAACGACTCAGAGATGGTTCGTCGAATTGCATATGTCGAATCACAAGATGGGGCAAATTACGTCGGTGGAACAGGAGGCATTTGGAAGGTGAGGTACAAGCGAACAAAACCAAATTTTCAGTTTACAAATCATTTTTAACATGATTAAATGACTGATTGATTCCTGCAAACGTAACTTCTTGTCATGCTTCGGACAGAACATTTTCGTGAAATACAAGACATCACATCTCTATCATAATCGCTGCGTTAGGCTGAAGCGTGGGGCGCCGTTTGGAAAAAAATAATTCAGGTTTTCCACTTGTGTTTTTGGCCAATTTAAGCTATATTTTGTCCAATATATTATGTAAGATAATTCCTATATATTTATATAGCACAAATATGTGGTTTAAAATAGCCGAAAAAACTGACGCAAAATATATAGGAAATTTCCTATATAATATAATAGACAAATTATTGCATAAATTTGCTAAAAAAATGCAGTGTAAAACATGTCGGAAATTTCCTATATAATATATAAGACAAATTATTGCATAAATTTACCAAAAAAACAGCGCAAAACATGTCGGAAATTTTCTACATAATATATAAGACAAATTATTGCATAAATTTGCCAAAAAAGCAGCGCAAAACATATAGGAAATTTCCTATATAATATATCGGGTGGCGCAGAGAAAACGACCACACTTTTAATTTTTGATTTTTTCAAAAATTGCAAAAGCAATCATTCTAAAATTTGGTGTGCAACATGACAAGAAAATTTCACACTTTTTCTGAAAATTTAAGCTTATTTGGTGGAAACATGAAAGAATGCCATCGCTTTTCAAATTAATATCAAAAAAATAAAATGCCGAAAATACTAAAATGCCTTTTGCGTAGGAAGCTAATTGAACAGGTGATCGATATGCCCTGCGCTTTGATCGCAAATTGTGCACAACTGTTTTTTTCTCAAGACGAAATCGCCTTTCAAACTTTATCCTGAGAAATTTCACTCCATTTCTGTCTGATTGTGTCCTTTAGTGATTGTGTCCTTTAGTGTTTCTTCTATAGACACGGTCTTCCTTCCGCTGTAAACTTTCTCAGAAAGTCAGTCCCATAAACTGTAGTCCATGGGATTACAATCCGGAGATTGCGAAGGCCATTGGTCTTTTTTAATGAAACTTGTGGTACTGCCTTCCAGATAGCTCGGATTGGCACTAACACTAACGGGATTATGCGCAGATCAGCTGCATAGTGAGTTGTCAGGCGTAATCGCGGCATTGCAGACGAGAGTTGCACCGCTTAAACGGCATTAATTTTATGGTCAGAAATGTTTAAAGTAATAAAATTATTTCAATCATTAAATTTACGAAGCTGAAACTTTCAGCGAATGTGTTAAATATCTCTGTCATGATGTGTATCAAATGCAAGAACCATTAAATAGCTTTGATCGTTTTTGAAAAAATAAAAACTGAAAAGTGTTATCGTTTTTTCTGCGCCTCCCGATATAAGACAAACTATTGCACAAATTTGCCAGAAAAGCAGCGCAATACATACAGAAACTTTTCTATAAGTTTTGCGCTGCTTTTTTTGGCAAGTTTATAACCGGCGCAGCCAGACATAAAAAAAAGGGGAGGGGCAATTTTTTCCATTGAATTATAACTGCGCTTTGATTTCTCTGGGACGTAGCCAAAAATCGCTCGCTTTTTTTCTCGTCGCTTTTCTGCACATGTGCAACTGCGCTGATCCCACTGACTACCCCATGCTGCGTTTCTCGCAGTTGCAGGTGTAATGTTCAATGTGAACATGGCTTTCATCGCTGACGTCAACACAGAGTTGTCGAACTGCAGTTATCAATCGCACCCCGTAAAACGGATTCTTGCTTAGTTTTGAAGTCTTAACTAAAGATCTTGACTGAAGCAGTCAGCGTAGCCGATGATCGCTTGCTTCATCTATGCATTAAACATTTTTTTTTAAGAACAAAGCAATTTCCTAGCTTATATGAAAAATATACCATTCTCAGCTTCTTATTTAAATAGAATTTCTGAATAATTCCAGGATACAAAAAATAATTTATTATTCTTTCGAGAAAAAGTCGCTATTACGTATCACTTTTTCTTTTTTGGAATAGAAAAACAAGTGATTTGCATCCTTAATTTGTTTTCGGTCAATAAAAATTTTTGCTGATTGCTGCCTGTTTATTATTGCGCTAATACGCATTTTAAGCAGAAAGAATGCGACAGCGATTGATCATGTGTTGCGTTTGGTTGTGTAAAGTGTTGAGGGCAGTCAGTTCATTGCAATGGCAATACAATACGGCAGGTTGTCAACCCAGCAGCATTATTCTCATCAGAACCCATGTTTATTTACGAAAATTTGATTCAATTAATCATTCAACAAATTATGCCCTCCCCTCCGCTTTTCTGGCCATTTAATCAATGGTCATGCTCAAATAGTATTTTAAACGGGGAAACTATTTGTAGCGTAAATACGCTCAGACGTTAATCATTGATACGCGATCTGTCAGTAAACGCGTCCTTGACCTCCTTCCTCGCTCGAATCAACTATAGTCGCAGCCCATGCACTAATTAATCTTTAGTTTAATTGATTTCAGTCGACAAATGGGCATATAACGACAGGAACTAAAACCAACAGTTCAATAAAACGAACGGCTTTTCAGGGGGAACAAATTGGACGGTTAAAACTGTTTGAGATCAACCTCGTTGACCTTGAATTGTGAAAATATTATTCTACACACGGAAATTCCAGCACTGATCGACTTGCATGAATCCTGGCACACTCTTAACGTTAATAATAATCAACACAATTCAAACTAAAAACTGCTAGTACTTGACATTGAAAATAATAAGCTGAATAATAGAAGATCGTTTAAAACATCACGTTCTAAAACCTTCATTTGTTTAGTAAAGTGCTCAACTTCATATTCAACAGGCGTCTTTTCTAAGAAAACTCATACAAAACAGCAATGTGCAGTTGCGAACAAGGCAGCTGAACAACTGTAAATGTTGAAATGTTGAGTGGTTTTATGGCGCTTTATAACTACTGAGGTCCTTTAGCGCCAGAACTAAGTTTTATCAAGAATTTACTCACGTATTTCATTCCCTGTTCAATTCATCCTCCGCGCTACACTTAATTGCTGAGCGTTTAGCAAGTGTAACAACAGATACCATTTTTAAAGTCTTTGGTTTGACCCGGCTGAAAATAGAACACAGTCCACCATCTTCCAAGGCGAACACTCTAATCACTAGGCCATGGCGCTGAAAAGTTGCATGAGTTGAAGTAAAAAATCACGTGAACGCAAGAAAAAGCGTGAGAGCTGTAGAGTCTTTTGATTAGTTCAATTGACAAAGTGCGTTCGATATTACAGATGAGAAAACCTAGCCAGTGCCGAAACTAGCGCCCCCCGAACCCCCCAACCGGGGGGGCCCCACAAAAAGGAGGGTCTCGTAAATAGTCAGTACGTAGTACTATTTAATCAACGTATGATAAAGGTGCCTTAAATAAGCCTATTCTAAGATTCAATATATTTTTTGTCTTAACTCGCGCGATGTGGGGCCCCCATACCATATTTATGCTTTTGGCCTTGGGGGCCCCTGCAAATTTTTCGAAAAATAGCAGTCGCAAAACTAGCAAACAAACGTTTAGTAGCATACCAAGGGCCAGGGGCGGATCCAGGGGGGATGTGGGGGATGCGTCCCCCCACCAGCCATTTTCAACAATGCTTTGGATAAATAAAGTTTTTCTATAATTTCGAACCTTTTCATAACCATGGGTGCAAATCCATGGACGGATGTATCCCCCCCAATAATCCGGCAGCATCCTTCCCAATATTTTCATATCCCAAAACTGGGCGTCAGCGCAGGTGATGATCTTTTTTGGCCTTCACTTCATTTTGGGCAAAAAAATTGGCATCTGGGAACGTTATGACCTTTTTTATTGGTCTTCACTTCATAGTGCTCAAAAAATTGGACATCTGCAGACGTGTCAATTTAGCTAAATCATCCCCCCCAATATCTAAAAATGGTCGATTTTGCTAAATCATCTCCCCCAATGCTCAACATAGATTTGCACCCCTGTTCAAAACAATAAATCTTAGTCGCCTTAAGCACGCATAATCGAAACTGTACTTACAAAATGCATCATATTTGATAAAGCACTCAAAGTTAGGGGCCAAAAATATAAACAAACTTTGCCTGAGAATTGTTCGAAAAGCGCTAAAATGATCATTACAGTATGCAAATTTTCAAAAATTTTTCGGGGTAGCATGCCCCCGTACCCCCCCAATGTCGTTTTTGTTACTTAAGTTGCTTGAAATAACTCTACCGGGAAAAAATTGCGCTAGAAAAAGTGACGAAATTTGGTGTCCTCTCCCTGAAAAAAATTCTGAATACGCCCCTGACATGAAACATTTTGAAAGGACTTATTTACGCCCGTTTCCGGGTCTAAACGTCTTTATATTTAGTTAACATTCAATCTAATTTAAAATCACATCATCCCCCACCAAAACTTTCTGGATCCGCTCCTGCCAAGGGCCACTCATTCTCAAGTGAAAGGCGCAAAAATAAGCCTTAAAAACGTTTTTTCTTCGCATAGGTAGCGAAATGTTAGAGTAGAGTTTGCTTGCAGCATTATTTTAGTGGGTTTGGAAGGGACCTAGTTAAACAGACTACTAAACCTTGTTTAAACTGAGGAATTTTAAAGGCTCAAAACGCACAAAAAGCCTCCAAAATAAGGTGAAATTCCGCAAAATTTTCTGGGGGGGGGGTGCCCACAGACCCCCTAGCTTGGCATTGCCCCTTCGGGGCTCGCTCTTTTGCATCACCATCCAAGAAAAATTTTTTAGGGGGCCCCGAAAGATGATTTCGGGGGGGGGCACAACGAGCCTATTGATCAGCATGCTTCCCATAAAATGGACGAAATGGCGTAGCGAAATCGCCTTTTCTATGGACAGAAATGCCGAATTTCCAAACCCGAAGACGAATGGTCGAACCCGAAGTCCCTTTGTATGGGCTCAGATTCCGAATCTTCGAACCTGAAGTCAATCAGCAGATCGCAGATTCCGACATTTGGCCCATATAATGGGAAGAATGTTGATCAATAGGGTGGCCCAGCATTGTTTAGTTTCGGCCCTGAACCTAGCACACTATGAAAAACAGTTTACGGTGAAAAACAGCTATGACTGACACAATATTTTACACCATTGTTCAATAGTCTTTTTAAATCTGCATTTTGAAAAGGGTAGGACTGGTCCCCCTAATCCCCTTCCCTGGCTGCGCCGGTGAAATTTATGCAATAATTTGTCTTATGCATTATATAGAAAATTTCCTATATGTTTTGCACTGCTATTTTTGGCTAATTTATGCAATAATTTGTCATATATAATATATATTGCATAGGAAATTTCCTATATGTTTTGCACTGTTATTTTTGGCTAATTTATGCAATAATTTGTCTTATATATTATATAAGCTATGTAGGAAATTTCCTATATATTTTGTGTAAGTTTTTTCGACCATTTGAAACGACATATTTGTCCTAATATAGGAAATATCCTAGGACAAAATGTAGCTCAAATTGGCCGAAAAAACATGTGGAAAAGTTAAATTTATTTTTTTCCAAACGGCGCCTCATAGACGGGGCCCATTTCTGAGGCTTAGCGCCGGGGCGACACAGCTCCAAAGTAACGTCGCAGTTGATGGTGAGCCGTTGGCGACACTGTGTCCGATTTGGCCGACTCGTAATTCGAACCCCAAACCTCCCGCATCGATAGCAACGTCTTAACAACTGGCTAACCGGCCGGTGCCAAGACTTCTTCTTCATCATCAACTTTAAAATCTTCTTGACTTTTTTCACACCAAAGATTGAAGAATCTACATAGTTGGTTGACTAATTCCAAATATCAGATCAACCGATTTATTATTAAAACTGTTTTATCATTATTATGACCTCGACAGCCTTATGGTTGTTTGACTATTAACAAATTATAGTTGGTTGACTAGGAATTGAATCCGAATCGGCTCAAATCAAGGTTTAAAATGATGAAGAGCTTTTACTTGAACTTGGGCCAAAAAGCTACAAGTGAGGTTGATTACCTTCAAAGCTGAATTGTATATTCAGGTGTCAGAAACTGTTCTAAACAACCTGTTGGTTGGCATGAACACTTCTTCTCTGTATCCATCAATCGAAACGTTCTTCAACATTCGATGGGAAAATGTTACCTACGAAGATCTTGATATTCCTATTTACTCTGCTTTGGCTGTTCGATTGGTATTGGCAAGTTATGAATTAGCATACGGTCTGGCCATACCATCGACAGTGGCTGCGCAAGTACGTCATTAGAGCACGTTTCGCTTGTTTTGGTCTTCGTATAAATGCATGCAATTTTTAGTACGAAATTTGGAATTTTGTGTTTCAACAAGAAAGCGATACACTGAGTGAAGAAGAATTTAGCAATCTTGTAAATGCTATTCCCATAAGTACGTATAGTGTTTACTGTTAATGTTTAAATTCGGTAAAAAAAGGTTACTTCTTAAAACAAACTTTTGCTTACTTATATAAACAGTTGCAAATACTCTTTACCTGTCTGTTTTCATATCAGTTACACGCTGTTCTTGCAAGTCTTTTTTAAACTGGGTCACCATCTTAGACTGAGTGACCCCGCTAGTACAATTTTACCATTCTTTTTTCTGAGTCAGCTGCGGATGTTGTGCAAGAAGCTCGACTAGGACTGGACCGCCATCTGTCTGTCTCTCTAGGATGGGTAATTCCGTAAACTGTTTCCCCTAATGAGCGAACTTGTCAAGTTGTTCTCCGCACCGCCTCTTTAATGCCGAGCGTCTAGCAGGAAACCCGCAAATACCAATTTTAAAGTCCTTGGTTCCACCGCCTCAGAATCTTACCAGGCACGTCTGCAAAGCGCTTGTACTGGATGGGCATGAGTGATGATCTCAAAAAAAAGTTTCGTGGTAGAAATATCATCGCAGTGGGGTAATCTTGAAGAAAAAAGTCGTACAGATGAACCCCGAAAAAACACCTATCGATGATGGGCGTTCTGCAACGTGTAAATATAAAATTAAGAACGTATGTCAGGCTAACATTGATTTTTGGGGCAACGCCCCTTGGAGACGGGCATAAATCGAATTCGAGTCTACCGCTCCCGACGCAGACGTTCTACCCATTCGGCCATCTGATTGGTCGACTTTTCACCTTTTGTGCTTATGAGAATTGGTAGAAATGTACGTTAGATAGTCAAATATGTTATGAAATATTTGCAAGCTTTTGGTTTAAAAAAATACACTAGTTTTTTAAAAAATTGCAATTTTTTTCATTGGATTGCCGATAATATAAATTGCTTTTTTGTGATTAAGTTTTCCCAAAATGTTTTTATCAGGTTTGCATTTTGATGTCATGCTATTTTTTGCTATAGTTCCCTTGTGTCCTTTTATTTACCGAGATATCATTTTCGTCATCGACAATTCCGCTGATGATCTTCCTGACCCCGACTTTGAATCGATTAAAACTTTCCTAATTGATGTTGTTGATCACTTCAACATAAGTTCTACTCGTACTCGGGTGGGAATCGTGCTATATGCAGGCGATACACAGGTTGGTTGGTACACACTATCATTACTGCAATTAGTAGTCGTAGAAGTATAGTTTTTATTTTTTCGACTAAAAAGTAACAATCAGTGAAAAATTGTTGCTAACGTCAACAGTAGCCGAAAAAAAAATGAAGCATGCAACAATAAAGCGTAGAACGTTGAAACACGTGTCAGTTTTTGAACCGAAACTTCAGACGATTGAAATATAAGTTAGCACATGGTTTTAACAAGAATGCCAGTTCAATCAGTATAAGGTTTTTGAATAATTCGCACTTTGCCAATACGTGAAAAATGAATTTTCATGATAAAAATGCTTTTCTTTATTACAGATACAAGATTACATAAAGGGTATTGCCGGGCTGTATTTTTGCAAATCTCACTGTTTCGATTTTTCACTTTTTCAAAAGCATATTACTGTTCCTGGTAATGATGTGTGAAATAAGCTAAAGCTTTTTTTGGCTTTCAAGGTCTTGTTATACTTGAATCAAGGAACATCTACGTCAGCTGTTAACAGTGCCATAACTGCGATGTCTACGGTCAGATCGTCTATTGTTTTCATTGGGTTAGCTCTTGGACAAGCTATTTCACTCTTTGACCCCAGCCTTGGCGGACGAAGAGCGGATTCCGGAGTAGCGAGGGTGATAAAATTAGGTTTTTGCAAAACTAATTGTATGGAATATTGTAGCATAGTCGGCCAAAGTGTTATTGCTATCTATTAGTGATGAATGGCGTTTTGTTTTTAAAGACTATGGTCTTATTGGGAGTGTAAGATAAAAATGAATTTGGGTAAGCTGCAGTAGTATTTTTGTTTAAAAACCAGATTTACTACCTCTTACTTGTGCAGGTGCTTGTTCTTATTACTCACACTAACAGTTCGGACAATGTCACATCTCAAGTAGCCAATGCTGCGAGTGAAAGTGTTGGAATAATTGCGATTGGTGTAACTGATGAAATATCACGGGTAGCTATTGCTTGGTATCTTTGCCTCTTGCATCGTAAATGTTCATTTAAACTACTGCAAATCAACGCAAAAATAGATTTGGCTTATAAGCATTGCTTTAGCGTGGCTGCCTTTTGTGATTATTGTTTAAAAAAGATTTATTTAATGGCGAGATGGATGATTGTAAAATGTATAGCCCATAGGCTACTGCAATCACCTGGGTGCAATTATTATGAGATTTAAACGAAAAACGAGAGCCTAAAAGTGATGAATCATAAAGTGATGAATCATAAGTGATGAATCTTAAAAGTGATGGATCATAATAAGCGACGAGTTCCGGCATGAGTTTGAATTGATTGCAGACCCACGTCGTTTCTCGTGTTTTTGAGTGATATTTTGCTACAATTATTACAGTTTAAAATTTTAACATTACTGCTGAGTTTTAACATTTACTGTCTATAAATGACTTATCAATGCTAAAAAGTATCCGAAAAAGCCAACAGTTGGTAAGATCCTGAATATAGGATCACCCCTCCTGGTAGTACTTTTTTTAGGATCGTTAGGATTTAGCGGTTGCGTCTGTAAAACTCAAAAAATCCGCAAAATCCTAAAAATTGGATTACCGAAATAGATTTGTAATCTCAAGCTAGAGCAACTTTGGTAAATTTTCAGCATTAAGCTTTCATGACCTTTTGCACAATACCATCACTAATATCCTTTCAATTTGATTCAAAAAACGAAGAAAATGTGAAATTAATTTACTGCTAGGATGAAATTGAAATTCTAGCGAAGAAAATGTGAAATTGATTTATTGCTACAGTATTGTTCGAATTAATTGAAATCGACTCTTTTTTTTTTTTTCATTCTTTCACTTTGGTTTATCTTGCTAAGGAAATAATGTGTATAGTTTATTTATTGTTTACATCTAATGCAACAGGTCAATAATCTAAACAAGTTTGTGACGTCGTATACTGCATTATTACGTCATAACGAGTGCTTAAAGCAAAATGTCAGCGGCTACTGCTAAAAAAAAACAAGGTAGAAGTTTGTCATGGCGGATACTACTAGAAAGCGTGCTAGTGTCATTGTTCATGCAAACATTCCGAACTTAACCAAAAAAATGTTGCACAAATCTCTTGAAATGAGTAGGACAACCGTTTTCTGGGTTATTAGGAAATTCAATGCAACAGGACCCGTAACCCCCCCCCCTAAAAAAGGAAAATCAATGTGGCAGAAAAAGGTTTCCCTTCCCTAGGGTTCAGAAAAAGGTTTCCCTTCTCGACAAAAGTTCTTTTGCTTTCCCTCAAAATTCAAAATCCCTAGAGTGGGGAAACCTTTTTCTGCCACATTTTCTTTTTGGGGGGGTTACGGGTCCTGTTGCATTGAATTGCCTAATAACCCAGAAAACGGTTGTCCTACTCATTTCAAGAGATTTGTGCAACATTTGTTTGGTTAAGTTCGGAATGTTTGCATGAACAATGACACTAGCACGCTTTCTAGGAATAGTATCCTCCATGACAAACTTCTACCTTGTTTTTTTTAGCAGTAGCCGCTGACATTTTGCTTTAAGCATTTGTTATGACGTAATAATGCAGTATATGACGTCACAAACTCGTTTAGATTATTGACCTGTTGCATTAGATGTAAACAATAAATAAACTATACGAATTATTACCTTTGCAAGATAAACCAAAGTGAAAGAATGAAAAAAAGAGTCGATTTCAATTAATTCGAACAATACTGTAGGATGAACTGGAAATTCTAGCCACTGGTAATGAAACGACTCACGTGTTTCAAGCATCCAATTATTCAACTTTAAGCAACATAACGTCTGAGTTGGAAGACCGAGTTTGTGAAGGTAGGTTGTTTCAAGATCAGCTTTTAATGAGTCCAGCATTCGATTGTAAGAAATCTACATCTTTTTGCCACTGATGAAAAAGATTTTTTTATGGAATTGTTTTGTTGCAGGGCAAGTTTTAGCTTCAGGGGACAGACAAATATCTGGTAGTCTTCAACCAGGAGAATCCGTTTCATTCGCAATCACAATTCCTCCGGAAGGGAAAGATTTGACTCTGTCAACTATAACAGGAACAGTGGTAAACTACTTCTCAGCCACAACTACAACACCAAGCGCGACTACCTACGATTTCAGGTCCGGATGTTAGTGTTTTTGCACTAGCAATAAGCAGAGTTGGGCAGTACCGCAATACAGTAACGCGGTACTTTTCTAGTACCGTTATCGGTACCGTCGATAATTTTTAAAAAATGTACCGTTTTTGGTACCGTCGTTACTTTTTAGACCGTTTTACTCGCGAGTAAACTTAAAAGAGCAAAAGCACAAAACTTTCCAGTTTTTTCCTCAAAAAGCATCTTCGAAAAGTATCGCGAAACACGTTGTTGTAGATCAATGGTCAACAACAGCCGGGCTGCGGCCCCGTGCGAAGTTTGTTACCGGTACGTGTGCGTTTTCAGAATAAATGCTTTGAATTTGAAACATTTATATGACGTTGGACGCAATTTCAGTCGCCAACGAATTTTTGCGGTTTTCACATAGAAAATACTCTTGTTAGCAAACTTAGTTATCGAAAAAAGGCTTGCAGTAAGCGCAGACACTATGGACAACGCAAAGATATTTTCGCCGCTAACGTCTAAGAGCAAAAGCTTGGCTAAAATAAATAAAAGGAGGCTGCAACTATCATTACTTTGAGAAATTATAGACTAAAAGTTAGGTTTTAGGACCTTTTTACTGGGCCAAGGGGGGAGGGGTATGGCACCGCATAGCCTCCCCATGCGTGCGCCTATGACGTCAATTCGCCTGTAACGGCAGTTTTATAAATCTCCTAGAGGTGCCGTTGTAGATGAATTCTTCTACCAATATTGTTAACAATTGATTTCTGAATAGAAATAAATTCAATAGCAATGCAAATCAGTGTTTCAAAAAGTGCTGGATAACTGAGTTCAATTAGAGCAAATATACAAATTCACTTTCCACAGTATAATAACATCTATTTAAAACCCGACAGTCTGTTTCACTCAAGAGGGAGCATCAGGGGTATCTTATTCAAACAGAATCTATTCTATTTATATAAGATAAGGTAAAACAGACTGTCGGGTTTTAAATAGCTGTTTCTAAACTGTGGTGAATTTATAGAAATAAATTCAGATTTACTAGCAACATACTTATTCAAAGATCTTTCAAAAACTTTTACAAATGTGTCGCAAATAACGAAATTTTACAAAAATCATAAAAAAATTCCTCAACTCCAGAGCTGAGCAAACTGCGGGCCGCATGCAGATATTCTTTTTGCTCTCCACCGATTTTCAGCGGAAAAGTAGTAGATCTGCAGACGAGTAGACTTTTTTTATTTTTGCCCTTCAATGCTTTGTGGGGGCATTTTGGACCCACACTTTCCAAAAAGGGGGTTTGTGTAAAAAAGATTGAATACCACTGGTCCAGACTGTATGGAAAAAATTATTTCTGTGTCATTAAATCAGAGTAAAACTATAGACCTGCAAATTCTGAGAAAAATGTAGATTTTGATTCATCTAAAAGTTTTAAGTATGCTGCTACTGATACACCAACCTCTACTGAAAGTGGCATTAAAAATAAAAACATTCTCTTTGAACACAATAATGAAATTCACACAGCAAGAACTTTTGCAACATTTTTTTCGTATATAGACCATAAGCTCTTTCCCATCCTTAGTATTGTTTGAATGTAGCAACGTAGCCAGATAAGCAAGGGTGTGACAAAAGTTTCTGTTCTCCAGGGCGAGTTTCTGATGATGATACTCCTTATACCTAGCCTCATAACTAATGAAGGAGACCAACAGATTATTATTCATGCTACCATACATGAGAATGCTTGTTTTAGTAAGTGTGCCGCTGTCGCCTTGTTGATATAACCGACGTGTTCGCTTGCATCATCAAGATTCGTGTGAGACTACAACTCAGACCTTACACTAGCACCAGATGCGACAAAAAACTTGATAAGGATTTAATTTTGTTGCTTTGCAAGACCAAAACCAAAACAAAAATTAATTTTTAAGAAAAAATTTTCGTTTCAAAAGTACCAAAAATCGGTACCGAGTAACGATATCGTCGTTACTTTTTTAAAAATGTACCGTTATTGGTACTGACGGTACTTTTTTAGCAAAGTATCGGTACCGATATCGTCGTTACTTTTAAAGAACCGAGTGCCCAGCTCTGGCAATAAGAGTATATCTGTAAACAATACCACAGTTAAAACCCTTTCATTTCTTTTAAGAAAATATCTATTATATGTTTACTACATGTTGTAAGGGAATGCTTCTGTTTTTTTCACTATTATTTTTTAATCTGCAACAGTTTTTCTTTTTTTATCTGAAACAGTTTTACAAAATTTAGTAAACTTTTTCTACTAATGAGGGACGTAATCCCGAAACAGGATGGCTCAGGTCTTATCTTGTATGATAATGCTCACTCTCAAGGGTTTGAGCGCTCTTGGGAACCTGTCTTGTGTATCGTAGCATTGTGCGTTGCTCACCAGATGGTTTGAGCTCTCTGGTACACTAGCGCTGACATCATTTTTTTAAAGTGATGATCGCGTGATTTCTACCTGCATTGTGAAAAGTTGTTTGTAAGGTATCTCGTTACTGTGTTGAGATTAGTGATGCAGCATTCTGTTTTGGAATTTTAATCTCTTCATCTTGCTCTATTGAATGTTTCTATATTTTCATGGTGTTGATTGGTTGAATTTTATGAAAATCTGAGGATAATTTGATTCATTTTCAGCAAACAGCATACTAATTTTGGAAAAGATTTGTTTTATCTTATTTAATTCATTTGGACGTCGATTTGATTGCATCCAAAAAGGCAATCAATTGTTATCGTTACCATCTTATATTTTTATCTAGTACTATTCATCCATTTATTTGTCTTTTTTCGCTATGTTTCTGTATCTTTTGCTCATCTTTCTATTGGCTATATTCACTTGACGAGCTCATAATGAGAGCGAAACCGGTCGTGGATTGCTATTTCTATCCGCAGCAATATTATTTTATAATGTTTTCTTTGTTTTTCTTGAAATTAATCTAGCTAACTCCATTTGTATCTTCTTTTTCTCTTTTGCAACTGCTATCCTTCTTTTCACTGTATTGAATGCCCAAACGCCAGATTGAGTAATTTTGTTGTGTGGTTTTCGATATGGTCCTCCCTGATTGTTATCACTGACGAGGGACGTAATCCCGAAACAGGATGGCTCAGGTCTTATCTTGTATGTAAACTTTTTCTACTGTAGCTTAAGCGCATTCGCTTAAAAAACGACTTTACATGCGTTTCAACTTTCAACATGAAACAATTTAGGGACAGGAAAATTAATAGGCGAAATTGAACTACTGAAATCGCTGCGGAAACCTGTTGGTTGGGCTTGTGACAAATTACAAGAGAAGTAGGGATATGTATATTGTCCATTTATTTCATAAACGGTGTGGTTGTACTGGTTTTACGTAGAACTTTTTGACTTATTCCAAGCTAAAAATAAAAGTATGGAAATGTTAATTTTGGTAATAGGAATTACACTTTAATTAGAACGAGGTTTGCCAACAAATTCTAGTCAAACATTTTTTTAGTTTAATTGTGACCGTTCCTGGTACAAGCGTGTCGCATTCCTATCAACTTCCCAGCGATGGTTCGAGTAGTTTGATTTTCCAATTTGTTGAAAAATCTCAACGAACGACCAATGGTGACACAATTTTGTATTCAAGAATTCAAGCCACCTCAGCCACTGCAGCTTCTTATTCTTTTCGGATTGGAAACCCGGCAGGTTGCTCTTTAAGCCTTTAACCTTTCAAAAAGTAGACCAAGAGTGTTTCGAATTTTACTAAAAAGTAATTTTACACAATTTTATTCTTTTAAAGCTAAAAGTCAATCGAAATATTTTTTAAAGGCCTAGTATAGGTTGTATGAATAAGAAGATCACAAAACACCTGAATTCATCCATGCTTGTAAAACGAAGCTATAAATTGCAAATTGCGGTGTGTAAGTCGATAGTTCATTTCCAGTCTTACTTAGGGTCTGATTTTTAAAATGTTTTACAGCAGAAACAACAGCAAGCATAGCAATTGCCTCAGCAGCTGACAATCCCAGTCAGTTCACCGATGTTGAAATAGCTGGCATAGTGCTGGCTTGTCTTATCTTTGTTGCTGGGGTGGTGATTGCAGTTGTCTACTATTGGTTCTGTAGATTGTCTACCGACAATGATCCTAAAAAGGCGAGTATTTGTTTGTGAGTAGCAACTATAATGTTTTCTCTTTTTCGTATAACTCCTTGTTTACAGTTTGCATGATACAGCCTTCATTGATTTTTTTTTTGCTTCTATTCTTTTCTTGAGTCAATATGTTCATTGCTCATCATCATACTGGTAGCGTGTTGACCGTGCGAAAATAAAAGATACTTCCGTCACCACTGCTATATACGCTACTACTGTCCTGTCTTTGGCTGTACACTACTGTAATTCACACGTTTACTCCAGCTAAATATGCAACTTACAGAATTTCAACCCACTCGCGAGGGTTTAGAAAATTTTGGGTGTATCATAAATGTTAAAGAAGTTACAGCAGCGCACAATTCACTTTCTTTACATCTTTTTATCCTCGGCTGAAAATGCGTGGATGATCTTGACAAAGTGAACGGAACATAGCTTATAGCCAATCAAAACGGTTGAGAATGTTTGCCCTATACCACATAAGCTTTGTCTTTGCTCAATGCAACATGCATACGACGAATCCCTTTAAGGCTATCGGACAACAATATGGTTCATGCTGTTAATTGTATTTCTAGGAAACATTATTTACTGCAAGTGCCGTACCAAAAACGTGAGTATGAGCATGCTATGTTTGTGTTTTTTTGGTTGCTCAATTATGGCATTTTCATGTTTGCATTCGATTTCTGTTTAGTCATATTTCTTGTTTTGCCTTCGATGACAACTAATCTCCCTTCCAAGTCCTTCCCATACTTTGTGAAATTTCAATAGCAGCTCTTGTTACAGCTTTTCAATTTTTTTCAAAACAACGCGTAATTCCTTAGCGTAGTAAAAATAGTAGAAGATGACTGAAAATGAGGGAAGGTTCGTGGCAAAATTATTATGCCAAAAGCAATTTATCCGATTTTTTTCGGTAGGTTATTTAATTTTTGACTGGTTTTATTTTGTAAGCAATGGGCGTATCTCATCAATTTGTTTGTTTTGTTTAAAAATGATAATACAAAATATCATGACAAGCGACTTCTGTGTTTTCTGAATCGGGTTGCATAAGTGTGTATTGCGTATGTGATACAAAATAACATGAAAAGCGACTTCTCTGTTTTTTGAATCGGGTTGTATAAGTGTGTATTGCGTATGTGATAACAACTATTGTGTTCTTTTTACGCGTGCAGAGAAGAATTCCAACTCGTCACAAAACAAGAGATTGTGCCTGACTATGAAGAGTAAGTAGAGCAACGAGATACCCACAACAAAAAAATAACTCAATCTATTTCAGAAAAAAACGATATGTTTTTTACGCGACAGGCGACAATTTTTATCGCACCTTGTTTGCTTGACTTTTACGCGAAAACCTTCTATATTCGCTTAGATCAGGGGTGGCCAACCTGTGGTGCATGCGCCATGCGTGGCGCATTGGCTGCCTAAAAGTGGCGCATTGCACCTTTTTGATGACAAGCCACTTCTACTCACTAATTTTTTTTCATTTGCCCTCCACCGATATTTTTCAGTGGAAAACAGAACATCTGAGGGCGTGAAGACTTTTTTATTTTTTGCTCACCACCGACATTGTCAGTGGAAAACAGGACGTCTGAGGTCACGCAGGGAAGCCATGGTGCCATGCCCCCCTTTGGCCGTGTAATAAGGTGCTAAAACCTAACTTTCAGTCTATAATTTCTCAAACTAATAATGGTTGTAGCCTCCTTTTACTTATTTTAGCCAAGCTTCTGCTTTTAGACGTAAGCTCCGAAAATATTTTTGCATTGCTTGTAGTGGCTACACTCACTGCACACCCTTTTTCGATAAAAAAAGTGTGCTAAAATGAGAGTTTTTTTTATATGAAAACCGTAGAAATCCGTTGGCGGCTGGGGGTTTCACCCCCAGACCTCCGGTTGTGGCCCCTCTTTGCCAAATCCTGGGTGCACCACTGTTTGAGGAAGTGAAGTGAAGACCCTTTTTTTGTTCTTCATCGATATTGCACGCTCTTGTTTTAAAGAACTGAAAAGAAATGGATGCTTTATGTGGCGCATCTAAATTAAGGGTAAAAAATATTGGCGCATGGAATCAAAAGGTTGGCCACCCCTGGCTTAGATTATCATTTTCGTGACGTTGTCGCTTGTCACGTATCGATAAATGCATCTTTATCTTAGTTCAAAATACTGACTTTGGAATTTCAAATTTTTTAAGCACATATGTTAGCATACCGCGATTGCTAAAGTTAGAGAATGCAAAAAATCAAAAATTCAGTAAATAGCGAACTCAAGTTCTTGTCTATCGAAATATTTCATATGGGGATATCTAAATCAAAAAGTCAAATCTTCATTATTACTCGCAGTATTACACCGAAGCTTCTAGCGAGCGGCGAGGTTTATTTCCTGCTACTTAGCGTCGGGGCAACACAACTCCGCCGAAACGTTGCAACAGTGGCTAGGCGTTGGCGATACTGTGCCGCTTTGACCGCCGCGGGAATCGAACCCCAGACCCTCCTCACCGATAGCGCGCACTTAACAACTGAGCTAACCGGCCGGCTAAGTATTTATTAATGTATTTTGATATAAATTCCACTACTGCCATTGCGTAAGCAGGGTCGTGCCCAGAAGTTTCCCAGTGCGAGGGTTGGCGAAATTTTTAAAACAACTAACTTGTTTGGACCAGTTACTTCCGGTGTGCGGCTAAATCTTGGAGCTTTTTGAAACAATTTTTATAGCAATTATTGTTTGAATTTTTTGCCTTAACTTTGGCTTTTTCGCCAAATATAAAGCATTGCATTGTAAAATGAGTAGACTAGCTGATGTTGATTAACCTTTGCAGTTTTGGGTGAAGCGAGTGTAAAAAAGACCAAGGCCATTATAACTGGGATTTTGCGCTGTTAAGAAATTAATATTTTGTGCGCTGCTGTTCAAGCAGTTCGTGATTGAACAGCTTTAACTACACCAATTTCAAATTTACACAAATGGCACCAAATCGGTAAGAAATGCATAAAAAAATTGCACGTACCGTGAGGTTGATGCTTGGTCGTCTGTTTTTTTCAAAATATTATTGTGCCACTTTCAGCGTGCGATCGCAATATAGCTACCGCTTGTTGAGCCACACGTTTCCTAGCATCAAACTACGATTCAAATCATCAAAATCAACCAATTAGAACCAAAAAGGGTAGTGCCTGTTTCTTGTCTCCCCTTTCCGCGAGGACTGATCGCTTGGGGGCAGGCACTGAAAGAATAAGACATTTTTGTACCAGCTAAAAAATGCTTACATAGAAAAAATGAAAGTTTTAATGGTGATCAGGGAGCACTTGCTTCCAGTGCTTCCCCTGGATACACGCCTCAAATATCTCTCCCTAAATACGACGTCGAAATAACTGGTTAAAGTTTTGTACTGCTGAACCGATTTTACGTCCAATCACTTCATTTTCTTCCTGCTGTGGTGAGCTCAGTTGTTCAGAATTTGCTATTGGTGCGGGGGGTCTGAGGTTCGATTCCCGGGTCGGTCAAATCGGACACAGTGTTGCCAAGTATGCGGACAAATGGGCACCAGAACAAGTGGGCACTGGATAAATGGGCACCGGACAAATGGGCACCGGGACAGATGGGCACCGGGACAGATGGGCACCGGGGCAAGTGGGCACCGGGACAAATGGGCACCGGGACAAATGGGCACCGAGACAAATGGGCACCGGATAAATGGACACCGAGACAAATGGGCACCGGACAAATGGGCACCAGACAAATGGGCACCGGACGAATGGGCACCAGGACAAATGGGCACCGGACAAATGGGCACCAGACAAATGGGCACCGGGACAAATGGACACCAGACAAATGGGCACCGGACGAATGGGCACCAGGACGAATGGACACCGGACAAATGGGCACCGGACAAATGGGCACCGGACAAAAGGGCACCAGGACTAATGGGAAGAGTACAAAAATGATCGGGTTATTTGACGCTATATGAGAACTGCTCAAAAATACCCTGACAAGTGACAGCGCTGTAACGTAGCAGCTGAACAACTGCGTGCGTGGTTTGGCCCTATTGCTGCGTTAGCAACAATTTTCGGAAGGCAGTTATCGGCTCAGAGTACTGTTGTTAACGGACCGACGGGACCGTAGATATGGAACCCGGCCCGACCCTGATTTTTGAAGTTCAAACCGCAATCCTAATAATTTATCAGCCAGTCTGAGTCAGGGCCGGTGCTAGGAGCTGCGAGACCCAATTCAAAATGTGATGGCGGGGCCCCTACTTTTCATAGTAAAACTTATGCATGTTTCCTGTTTATTTAAAAAAAAAACTAGGCCTACATACAAAAAAATTACGGTATGGATTCCATAGGGCCTAAACGATGCATTTATTGTCTAAGTTTAACATCAAGAAAGGAAAACAGTCAGACAATATGAGCGTAGGCCTACCTTACCTGTAGGTTGTGGTACACTGCACTCTTACAAATGTAAACTTCTTTACCCTTTTTCTTAGCAAAATCATTCAAAATATTTTCAAAGTCATTTGCTCTAGCCAGGTGCAGAGCTATAAATGTTGGGGGAAGAGCTTCTCTGACAATTGCATGTAGCTACACCTGAAATGTAACAGCTGTTGCGCTCGTTTTTTCCGCTTTGTAAATATCAATTGGCATCCCACAGCGATTTTCAATTTGCCAGTGCTCATTTGTCCGGTGCCCATTTGTCCGGTGCCCATTTGTCCGGTGCCCATTTGTTCCAGTGCCCATTTGTTCGGTGCCCATTTGTCCGGTGCCCATTTGTCCCAGTGCCCATTTGTCCCAGTGCCCATTTGTCCGGTGCCCATTTGTCCGGTGCCCATTTGTCCTGGTGCCCACTTGTCCTGGTACCCACTTGTCCTGGTGCCCACTTGTCCTGGTGCCCATTTGTCCTGGTGCCAGGGCCTCTGACAGAAATTTCTCCTGGGGGTACGAAGATCGACACCGGGCTCCCAGAAGCTTTTCGGGCCCCCAAAGATAATTACAACCACGATTTTTGGACGCGACCGGTTTGGTGCAGGACCATTCGACGCCACCAGTTTGATGCCAATTGATGTTCAATACAATAACTTTACGATTAGTATCAATTGAAGATAGTGATATTACATTTATCTGATAGTGATATTACATTTTCAACATCGGGGCTTTCGGGGATCAGTACTTCACCTTCAGCAATAATTTCATTTTCATGAGGTTCAGGTTCAGGATCCAAATTTATTAAAGTGTTTTGGGATTCTGACTGCGTACCGGTACTAAAATCATCTTCACTGATATTTACAACAATTTCACTGTGGGTTGTTGGATCAACTGTTGATAGCCTAGGTTGCTTTGGTGCACTTGTTGTCAAAAATAAGCTGATGTTAGTTTGACCTCTTTTTTCATTTTGTTCTCGCTTTTTCTTTTCTTTTCTTTTTAAAGCACCTGATTTATACATTTTTTAATTGTTTGTAGCCGAATTCCTAAACTGTAAATAAAGTGATATTATAGAGTCAAAATGTTACATTGGACATACCCAAACAACATACTGCCAAGAGCCACCTTTTAACTTTTTAAACAGCTAGACTACCGGTAAACCTTAAAACTGCAAGTATAACTAGGCTAGTAACCCTAATAAACGCAAACGTACTAGGCTAGGCCTATAGAATTATACAAAATCTGGAGCTCCATTGAATTAAGCCGTCATCAATGAGACTGGCGCTGAAACTTCACAGTGCTAGGTACGGTACACTCTGCCTTTGACACTTTGACTTTTTGGGGCTCCATTGAATTAAGCCGTCATCAACTCCAGCAAATACCAGTATTAGTATATACAGATATACCAGTATAATTTCTTTGCGGGTTAGGATTAAGGTTCAGGATTCAGGTCGCGACAGCCGACAATGATCATATGATTAGGCTTCGAGTTGAGTAAGTTTTAGGATGAAATGTGAAGAACCATATGTAGCCTAGCTCTATGAAGTTTTGACACCAGGCTCATTGATGATGGCTTAATTCAATGGAGTCCCGAGCAAATTAATGATAATTCCATCAGTGGTCAAATAACGCTACCGGTATCTTGCCACTCCCGGAATTAAGTTACCGGTATTATTAAAATGCCAAGAAAACGGATATGCACAAGCACATGCAGTTCAGATGCTTATAAAGTATGAGGTAGGTAACATAACAGATCTAGAAGACAAAGAAATATCGGAGTTCCATATAATTTTTTAGTCGGTTTAGGATTAAGGTACTGGTACAGGGATGAGGTCATGACAGTGATTAGGCTTCCAAAGTACTGGTAGGATAAAACGTCAAGAAATGTAGGCTATCAGCTATGTCAGTATGTACTGGTAGCGTATATATATAACTACCGGTACCAGTATGAAGTTTTGGGGTCAAGCTTATTGATGACGGCTTAATTCAATGGAGCTCAAAAATATCTACCAGTATGGATCCAGATTACTAATTCGTAATTGGAAAAACTTATTTTTTGTTAGGAGAGCCCTTAACTCCTTTCTTTTTATTATTTGAGGAACCTTTACATGCTTGTGTTGTTGTGAGACGCGGCGTTTCTTAAACATACCGGGCCCCCCCGGGCCCGGGCCCCCCAGGACCCGGGCCCGGGTACGATGTACCCTCTGTACCCCCCTCTCATAGGCGCTGCCTGGTGCCCATTAGTCACGTTGCCCATTTGTCCGGTGCCCATTTGTCCCGGTGCCCATTTGTCCTGGTGCCCATTTGTCCTGGTGCCCATTTGTCCTACATTCGTTGCCAACGCTTCAACATTTCTTCGAAACTGAGTTGCCCAGGCGCTAAGCTGCGGAGACGGGCCCCGCCACTCGTTAGACGCTTTGGCGTATAATGAAGATTTGATTTTTTTAACAAAACACCTTGAAATCAGCTCTTGTTTATTTTTTAACAGGATTGATGAAGCTCCGAACAAGAAACCTTCGGTTTCCGCAGACGTAATTCCAATAACACGGTAAGCCTTATCACGCAATACGGATAGATGCTATCAACAGCAAAGCAGGCCGATTCTTTTTTGTGTGTGAGAGGAAGAATAGATTGGGAGAAACAAACGATTCAGTCATAGAATTGGCCAACTCGTTTTGGAACACTTCAATATCATCATTAACTTTAAAATCTTGTTAATTTTTTTTTTTTGGTGAGAACACCAAAAATTGAAGAATCTACATGGTTGGTTGACTAGAAATTGAATCCGAATCGGCTCAAATCAAGGTTTAAAACGTAAAAAGCGACTAACCAATGCTACAGTATTTTTTTTTTTTTTTTTGGTGAGAACACCAAAGATTGAAGAATCTACATAGTTGGTTGACTAGGAATTGAATCCGAATCAGCTCAAATCAAGATTTAAAATGAAAAAAGCGACTAACTAATGCTTCCGTAAAAAGCGACCAACCAATGCTACAGTATGTAGTTTTTTAAGTATCACTCTTTTAATGGTCGTGATGGTTTCCACTTTAGTGATCGATTCAATGAATTGAAATTCGCGTTTGGGTGTACGGTGACAGAAAATTGTAGAGGAAAGTCAAAAAAATTATCTTTAAACTTGAGTTTCGAGTTGTTTTTTATTATCTTTTGTTTGGGCTTGCCAGCCAGGTTTTTCTGTTAAGCAATGTCAGTCACGAAAGAATGTTTTTTAGGCCCAAAACTACCTACGATGGCAGGTCTCATCACAACATTGAAGACGAAATTCGCAACAACCTCCGCATGGCCATAGAAAACAATGACGTTGCAGCAACGTTATCTGCAATGGAGGCGTTCCGCAGTCATAACCTGAATGATGTGGATGGAGATTTAATTAGAGGAGAGCGATTGATTGCAGTGCACGAGTGCTTGCAAGGTGTTACGCAACACTGCTTTTTCTTCGTCGACAGACGTGGCGTTGCTGCTCGGAAGTTCATGCCACTTTTGCGTTTTAAAGTGGCTCAGAATTAGGGCTGCAGCTACTTAGAGTGCACAATTGCACACTGCAGGTGCTGTACAGGCCCCACATTAGGGGTGGAAAACCAATTTTTATTTGAGGATGCCTCTTTAAAGACCTTTCTTTTGTTTCGGGCCCCGTACATGTTGTTTGTACCCGGCCTCACTAGACGAAGTTATGGCCCTTCTTAGAGTTAGTTGTAACAGTTGACAGGTCTGATTCTCGAGTTTTGTTTAACAAAAATTTTAGCCCAATTCGTACCTTACAGACAAAGATATCTTAAGTTTTTAGATCAAGCTTAACGTTAGCCTAGGAGTAGGCTAAGGCAGTAAATAACATGAGACACACGAGGCTGTCTATCGGCTTGGTTTAACCTGATTACGAATGTTTGATAAGAAGCAAGGATTGATATGTATACATCACCTGGTTCATGCGGCCCTATCGTTGGCGAGTAATTTTCTCTTTAGGTGTAAACATGAGCACTTCTGTTTCAGGATTATACTTCGCCATCTCTGAAAGAAGCATTTACTTACTGGAAAAAGCTATTTTGATGGCAAAACAGAAAAACTTTCAGAGAGAATTGAAAACAGAATTGGAAAAAGCAGAGGCTTTGTTACTGAACCTAAAGAAAATAGAAGTAATTTTTCCATAAAAATGTTTTGAGTCAGCAATAACATCATTCATTGTGATGGTTGTAGGCACTTGCCAGCGTTAAGCTGGACGCGGAATCGCCTGGACTTGGAAGAAATATATTAAACACTTCAAAATTATTGTTTTCATCACTTTAGCATAATGCCAATATAGAAACTCAAGTTCGTCAAATTTGAGAATCAGCACCGATTCCAACCCGCCGGTTGATGCAGTGATCAAAGACATTGCTATCCGTACCGAAGGTTAGAGTCGATTGCCAGCCGGTCTAATCGGATGCAGTGTTGCCAACGACTCGCCACCACTGCGACGTTTCTTCAAAGCGGTGTTGCCCAGGCGCTGAGCCACGAAAATGCTCCCCCTCACCCGTTACACTCTTTGGCGAAATACTGCCGGTGCAATGAAGATTTTTGAACACTAATTCTACGGTGGTAGCTAATCCCTTTAGCTTTGAAAATGAGTGCGGTCTCAATTTTGCAAAATGTACGCGTTAGCGATGATCATTGCTCGCATACCGGTGTCTCATTTCTTTTAAATCGAAAAACTTTTTTTGAAAACTTGCCCTTAGCTGTGATGACTATGAAGGTATTTTCATTGCGTAGAAATTGATGTCACATTTGGATCGAGCTATAAAGGCCGAAGACACAAAATTGATGGAAGATCTTATTCTTCAAATTAAAGCATTGAGCGGATTTGACTCATCCACAGTGGAAAAGGTGCTAGAAACATTTCGCTACAGAAAAGGTAATGTTGTCGGCAATGTTTGTCCCTGAGGTGATTTTACAGCAAGCGGCTTATCCACATTTTTATGCAATGCAATGCTTATCCACATTGTAAAAGAACAAAATAATAGATTTGACATGCTCTAAATATCTTGTGATGAATAGAAAATTAGAGTTCTGCTGTATAATACTGGCAAATACAATAGAAATGGGTAGAACACATAAACATCCCGTTCTTTCGGAATGAAACTACTTTAGTGACAAATGAATCGGCAAATTTATTGAGTAACAATATTTTTACATCCTTCTCAGTTGACATCGATTGCGATGACGTATTTTTTTGCTGATTAAGTGAAATCATATGATGTACGGTATATTTGAAATTATTGTTTTTAAATGCGATTGGAGCTGCTCCAACATCTCCTATTGCTTACAATATTCTACTTTTGCCAGCATTGAATCGATCTGTTGCAACGAGAGATGCTGATAGCGCCAAAGAAAATCTGAAAAAGATTAGAGCAAAAGAATTGGAATCAGCATTAAAACCAGAAGTAAAAAGAGCAGAAAAAATGATCAATGAGCTGGAAGTTCTTGAAACGGTAAATATTTTTTTACGTGTAGTGACTAGGCAATTAAGTTCCTCCATCGGCAGTGCTCTTAGGGAATCAAATGATCAAAATCAAAGAGAATTTGAATTTAATTGCCGACAATGAGACTTACCGAGCCTGAACTCAAACCATAGACTCGCTTCTATTCTACGAACTTCGATTGCAGTAGAACTGTTAAAATTGCAAATATGAATAGGAACTAAGCCCGAAACGTCAAAAACATTATTTTCTGTATGGGACAAAGCTAAAACGGATGAAGTGAATAAGTAGTGAACAAAGTAGGCCTACACATCATTACCGCGGGTACGTGAATTTAGACAAGAACAAAGATTCTGAGTTTGAGTCAAGCAAAAGTCGGTGAAATTCGAAGTTATGCCTCTCCTCCCCACGGTGTACACGAAGTTATGCAAGCTGTCTATTTCATTCTTGGATATTCTCTGAATGAAGTCGAGGTAAGTAGAGCGGCACGTTATATGCTTTGTGGAGTACAAAAGAAACATGGAGCATTTCAGACTTATCATGTAACATTACTGTTACCTCAGTTGTTAAGGCAATGCTATCGGTGCGTTAGATGTGGGGTTCGATTACCGGGCCGGTCAAATCGGACACAGGGTCGCCAAAGACTCGCTACCGTTGCGACGTTTCTTCGGAGCTGTGTTGTCCAGGCGCTAAGCCGTTAAGCCGCGGAGATGGGCCCCGCCACTCGTTACACGCTTCGGCGTAATACCGCGAGTATAATAAAGATTTGATTTTGACATTCCTAAATACTGTACATCTACTATTGAGGATGTGAAGACATTTGCACGGCTCATAGACACAGCACATTATTTTTGGGCAAGAGGTGGACTTTTGACCGAGTCAAGCGCACCCGGCGTGACCCCGATCTTAATATCGCCAAATTTGACGAACTTCACCTTGCTCATAATCCAAAACAACTCCATATTTATCTTTTTTAAAATGCTTTTGAAGTTTTGCGACTGAAAACAGGGTAACCTTTACGTTGACGTAATTACTGCAGATGCAGGATTTTCAATATTGAGTTATAATTCTGTTATCTTTTTTCACAAACTCTTGTTTCCTCACAGAACTGGAAAGAAATTCGAGCTCTTATGGGTCGTACAGATAAACAAAGACTCAAGGCACAGATTTTAAACATTGACCAGCGGAAAGTGAAGTTATCCCAAGTTCAGCTGGCAAAAGCTAAGATCGAATCCTTTGACACAAAATCGATTTCAGAAATCAGCATTGCTCTGGGCTTGTTCTTCAATTTTGTAAGTGATTGCGTCGGCTCCGTTATATGATCGTGGATACTCTTTTCTTTATGAACAAAAATAGCTTCGCACACATCAAGGATAACCCTCTTTACAGCAGGGGCGTCCAATCCGCGGCCCGCGGGCCATTATTGACCCGCCAAAGCTTTCAAAGTGGCCGTTGATATTTCTACATTGGCGGGGCCGGCGCCAAGGGGTGACCAGGGGGGGCCTGGCCCTTCCATTCGACATGCTTGGCCCCTTCAATCAACAAGCTTACTATTTTCAAGACAGCGGTTTTTGTGCGTTATTTTAAAGTTTGGCCCCCTCTGATAAACGCTTGGCCCCCCTAAGTCGACTGCTCTGCCGCCGGCTCTGTACATTGGTAAGTTAATTCGCCCTTAAGCGCTGACACGATATTGCGAGTTACAGATACAAGTTCTTTACAGTAGCGTGTGGTAAGGTGCCTCACCAAATATAAAAAATACAGCACGTGCATGCAGAGGCGGGCATTCCGCAATTTGAAGCGCAAAGCGCAACTTTTGTATGTTCCGCAACTGCACAACTTGCACTGCGCTTCAAGCAAAGTAAATGATGCTTGCGCTTTATTGCATTGCGAACTGTAAAAAGTTGGTTGCGCTTTGTAAGCGCAAGTTGCTCGAGTTACTATAACAAAGCAATGGTTGTTTTAATAAAATATCGGTTCATTTACTGAATAAAGGTCAATTGAGAGTAAATGCAAATTTTATCGGATTTGTCCAACGAGAGTTTCTGCGATTTTGACAAGCTGTGGACGGAAATATTTTTCACAGAGTTCTAATTTAATCGGTTTTCTTTGTTTGGCTGTTCTGCATAGCACCTTAATTATGATTGCTTCCTAGAATGCCGTGTAAAGTCACGTAGCTTTACGTCATAAGTTAACCTCCAAATGTTTTGCAGTTTACCTTTGCGCTTACCGTCACTTTCCTGCGAAATATCGTATCGCATTCGACGTAAATGCTCCGTAATACCGAAACAGTTTCTTTGAAGACAGAATGTCCGAGCTTCAACCACCAAAACTTTTGGAAGATTATTATGTATTTATTCGAGAAAAAATAGCACTGCAAATGTTTAAAAAGATGATCATTCCTTATTTTTTAACAAATTCTATTAGTTTAATATGAAATTCATCGTATTTGCAAAGAATTTGCTACAATGAAGTGCTTTTATTGTAACCAGATCTAGAACTTACAATGTTTTTGCACCATTTTTATTTTTTGTGCATTGACCAAGCGAACCTTGCTGCAATGCTGCATGTTTACTAAATTATGATTGGTCTCGCATTGCCGCTTACAGCGTGCAGGTAAAAGCACCCATATTCCATAACTGCACTAGAAAAATTGCTTATTATTTACGCATTGCGCTATATTAAAGTTTTTGTGGCGGAAGTTGCGCAATGCTTCAACGCTCAAAAAATTCTTTTACATTCATAAAATATTAATTGCAAAAGTTGCGTGGCGTTTGAGCACTCTAAAAATTAGATTGTACTGGTTGCGTAGCGTTTCAATAGTTTTAAAATTTTTTGCTCTTTCATGCGCTGCTTTTCAGTCTATTCAGAAAAAATTTCCACCTCTGGGGCATGCAGCTGTACACTACAGTACACACGTTAGGGGTGTTGAAAAAAGACCGACTTCTGAAATTGTAACCTGATCGCAGCTCAACCCGTTCATTTGTCCTAAAAAGTAGTACAGAAAAAAAAAAAAAATTGAAATCAGACCAAGTTTACTACTTGCGCATCGGCCTTAAAGATAACTACGATAAATGCATCGAACTTGGGGATTCCCCAAATGTAAAAGTTTGGTTTTTGGCGTTTTCTTGCCAGAGTCTATTAGTATAGCAGCGTAATCGCTGTGCAGCTTAACATCTCTTTGTGCTGCATTATTTACCCCCTTCACCGAGCAAATGAGGTCTTAGGCAGTTAGGTAAGATTCAAAAGTATGCCATGTGAGGGAAGGACTGCCGAGCCAACTATAGTTTACATTTAACAGTTGTAACAACAGCCATGACTCCGGTCGAATCATACCGTGAAGCTCAGTTCCATGATCAAACGTAATTGCCCTTGCAGCAGCCAGATACGTTTCGGCGAAAATAATCTAAGCTAGGGCCGAGATGTTTCTTGTAAACCTTTTTAATTAATTTTCTTTTTTTTCGTTTGTCAACTCAGAATAATCGCTAAACAAGGCAAATACCACAGTTTCATCATTCAAGAAACATTCGAGTTTCGCAAGCTCTATGAATGCTTTTTCAGCAATTGTTGGAGCAAAGTTTTTGTATGTGATCATGTCCTGTAAGAACGTTAAATCTTTAAATGCAGCATCTGTTCCGACGCTGGATTTCAGCCAAGCTGAAACTACAGCGAAGATTTAGTGGAAAAACTGAGACAAACTAATGAATTTTTGACCCTATTTTATGTTCCTGAAACCCAGCGTCGGAACAGATGCTGCATTTGAAGACGTAACGTTCTTACAGAACATGATCACGCACAAAAACTTTGCTCCAACAATTGCTGAAAAAGCATTCAAAAAGCATTCAAAGTTCGGAGTGTCGTTTTTACGACGGCCATGATCGCAAGGTTGATGGTTCAACTACCACCCAGGCCTCGTTGTTGCGTCCTTGGATAAAGTGCATTACGACAGTTATCTCTGCTTGGTGGAAGTTAACAAGCAGCAAATATAAGAAGTCAGAAGCAAAAATTCAAGCGGAAAACTCGGAAACAAGGGCTACTTCTAAGCGAGTGTGGATTCGTTTTATGCATAGCGCCTCCGTCGCTTTCTCGTGACAGGAGGATAAAAATGAAGAAATCAATCAATCATCAAACTGTAGTTGGCTCGGCAGTCCTTCCCTCGCGTGGCATGGCTTTGAATCTTACAGAACTGCCTAGGACTTTATTTGCTCTGTGAAGGTGGTAAATAATGCAGCACAAAGAGATGTTGAGCTGCACAGCGATTACGCTGCTATACTAATAGACAATGGCAAGCAACGTGAGAGTTTACCGAAAGTTGTTGAACAACATCAACAACCTTCATACCTTCCAATTACGCCTACGATAAAATCGCTATTGTGATTAGAATAATGGACAATCATGAAAAACTTTGGCATAGCACCGCAGAATAAAACATTTAGCATTTAAAAGCATTCATTTGCGCAATGAAATACTTTTTCATCATTTATGACGTCATGCCGCATGACATCACAAACTGTCAAGGTCAAGCAGGGTAATACACATAAGCAAAAAATTTGGAATTCACGCCACCCCAATAGCTAGAAAACGCCAAAAACCAAACTTTTACATTTGGGGAATCCCCAAGTTCGATGCATTTATCGTAGTTATCTTTAAGGCCGATGCGCAAGTAGTAAACTTGGTCCGATTTCAAATTTTTTTTTCTTGCCATTTTTCAGGTCAAATGAACGGGTTGAGCTGCGATCAGGTTACAATTTCGGATGTCGGTCTTTTTTGAACACCCCTAACACACGTGCAGCACGCACACTGTATTGTTTCAATTGTTTAGTTCAAGGGTTCAAGTCAATTTGTGCTTATGTGGTCATAATGAGCCATGCTGCCAAACGCACGTAATTACGGGTTCGTTGTCTGCGCACTTTGCAAAAAACTTCGAGCTCTATTACTGTAGCTGCGACTGGAAAAATTAAAACTAATTTAACCTACTTATAATTTATCTTTAAAAGGTTGACTCTAGTTGATTATATTCATGTGCGAAATAAAAACGACAGCAATACAACGAATGAAAAACTTCGCAGAAAAAAGTAATGCAGGCAACATGTAAAATTGAAAAAAAAAATGTTACAGCATTTATCAATTTCTCCTTGTGTGTGTTTTAAATTAGTTTATTTTCCAGGCTTCCTCTGTCATTAAAGAAGTGGAAAAGCTTAACGCCGACACATCAGCTTCATCAAATGCACCTCTCTATGACTCTGATCATTGACATTGCCAGGAAGCAACATAATTATACATAAAGCGGCTTCTTATTTTCGTGAAAATATGACTTTGAAACTGTTTGAAATTAGCTTATTTACGTTTTATAGAAAATGGACTCAGTGTCTAAGCGAACGGTAGTTCAGCTGTAAAATAATAGATGTTTAATAATATCAGTATAGATTATGTGACTTCATCATCAGATTTTTGTAAAATTTTAACGCAACTTTTAGCTTTTTTCAAAAAAAATATTGTTTTTTGCACAAGCACAGAATAAAACGTAAAAATAAAAAAGGTTTGGATTATTGATTGTTGTTTTTTTTTCGCTTTACAGTGAGCTTATACAACCACTGGCGCTGACAGGATATGAAAGCGGAAAAATGCCCTGTGGGCCACCCGAATTTAGGGACCTACGCGGAGGGTGAATGACCTTTTTTTTACAAGATGCCGTTTAACGACCTTGTTTTGGAAGATGCCTTTCAATCATAGCTCAGTTCTCGAGCCACTTTAACCAAGGAAACAAAATTCCTCTCATACCTACAACTTAAAAACAAGATCTACATGAGTCTCTTTGTGTCCATACTTTCTTTAATCTGCACACCAAATATAATTAGTTATGTGCTGCCAGTTGCCTGAATATCGGCTGCTCTTTTTTTGTTTTTATGGTTACAGAGCGGTGTTCTAAGCTTTTGGAAGCTGCGGCTGGTTAGTGTCGAATGATTAAAGTTTAGACTTCAGAGTCATTCTGTAATAAAAGCGCTGCACACGCGAGGTCCACTTTCGTAGTAATAAAAAACAGTTCAATCCAATGAAAAACTGTCGCTATATGCAGCGAGATTTTCCTCTTCATCAAGCTTCAATTCTAGAAGGGCTTTCACAAAGAATCGCATTTTGAACATCTGGAGAAGTAATGGTGACACTTTTTCCTGCTGAGCTTTGGAAAGAAGATTGTCAAACATTTCAAAATCCGAGTTTAATAACTTACTAAAAGCATCATTGTCAAAAAAGTCAATGAGTCTTTTAT
Organism: Trididemnum miniatum; assembly: GCA_964006365.1. Taxonomy (NCBI): domain Eukaryota; kingdom Metazoa; phylum Chordata; class Ascidiacea; order Aplousobranchia; family Didemnidae; genus Trididemnum; species Trididemnum miniatum. The sequence goes on along the minus strand of OZ023234.1, from coordinate 12,383,445 downwards.
TACGAATGTGTTGCATTAAAAAGTTGTACGAAATAATGCAACGAGAATACTGATCCAAACAGTTTCCAGTCATACAAATACCGATTACTTCTTTCTTTAATAAATCGCCTCGAAGACTTTCCACAAATTTCTTTTTGGCTTCTTTTCTATCATGGACAGAAAACAAACTTGCTCCTAAGAAAAAATAAAGTTGCGTTCTAAGTTCCGTATGCTTCAGTTCAGTTTTTCCCAAAATTATTTTGCAATAACGAATTGCTCTTTCGTGCTGGAATAGTACAAAGCTAACCTCAACTAAATAAAGACCTGGATCAGAAAGAACGAACTTTTTCTCACAGTTTTCGCGACTGAACGGAAAGAATGACCGTTGAAAACTGATAGCAATTCCAAAATAGTCAATCAAGGGTTTTTCTCCAATCATTTTTGTTAAAGTAGAAAGATCGAGAGATAATTCCGAATCAGTGTGCAAATGCTCGAAAAAATCATTTTGTCTGTGCGATCTCCGATAAGCTTTTGATCTTATTTCGCATCCAATTGCAACGGCATAACTGAGAAGAATAGCATCTTCCTCGGACAACAAATCCTTAGACAAAAGATCATTAATAATTTCAAAACTGGAGATCGACGTGATCCCGTAAAATTTTGCTAAAGCTGTAAAAAATACAGTAGTGCTACGATAAAAGCATTTTTTCAATTCAAAACTGTTGCCAGCAAATAGTAATATGATGTCAGCAACCGAATCAAAAGTGCGCTTATCCTCTGCAACTACTCCATTCAATTTAATATAAAATTCTTTGTGATGTTCTCTCTGCATTTCAAGGAGTTTGTGAAGTCTGTCCTGAAATTGGGTATATATTTGGATATCTCCATAAACGAATGATGTTTGGCTCAGCATGTCCGCCAAATGATATCCATTTTTCAAGTCCTCGTTCAAGTCCAAATAAAGTAGCATTTGATCAAGCGGTTTTATAAGCTCAGTTTTCCAGGGTTTATTTTTGGTAAATTTTTGTCTTCCAAGAGGAGATTTGCATGCTTGAGGCATGAATCCATCCAAGCGAATCCCACGCATCGTGACGTGATCATAAAACCAATTATCTCCTCCTTCTTCGTAATAATCATTCAGACTTGGAATGGCGAGACCAGGAAGAACCGTCTCTCCCAAACTGATGATGACCACATGAAAAATAACGCTAAACCAACGAAAATATTCCAGATTGGCCTCATAACGTGGCGTCAACTGCAGGTTTTCTTCCAGTAAAATTAAACCGTCAAAATCTGAATATGGCGTGATTTCTTTTTTGGCAAGCGAACCCATTGCTGCGAATGCGAAACTGCATGGAGGTTCACCCAAAATGTTGCAGCAAGTGTTTGCCAAATAGCTCATAATTGCACAGAAATCATGAGAAGTATGTTTTTGATATGACTCCATCGCTGTGATTATTTTTCTCATTGAATCTTGCTGCTGATGAATATTTTCAAAATCATCCTTCAGCAATGGAACTTGCTTTAATTCTTGATGTGCTCGTTGTCTCATTTCACTGACCTTATGCTGAATGTCGTTTGTTACGGTTTCAAGCTTACGATTGATGTTTTGGGAGCCAGCTTTTGTCAAAATATAGCGCCAGAGTTTTTCTATATCTTCTTGTATAATTTTATTAAGCCCAGCAGGGTTTCGAACTTTAGCAGCAACTAGTAGCGCAGCACTTTGTATTAAAGCAACTTTCCCCGAATCTCTTTTCAAGTAAATCAAACCCAACTCGTGAAATATTTTCGAACTTTCTTTAATATTTGTTTCACGTCCATTCTTATCACAGTATTGGTATCTCAGTTTGTCAGCGAGAAGTTTTTCTTCTAAATCTAAATCTTCTACAAACGATAAACGACTTTTTCGAAATTTTGACGTCATATCATATCTTTATTGTCATTGATATTCAAATCATTTAGCCACAAAAATCACAAAGTCGTTGTCAAGACCAGTTTCGCTTTTCTTAAAACAACATTGTTGTTAAGTGCAGCTAAACCAAGCAAAGCGATGTTTCACCACTGTCATTCAAATTTAGCCTAAGCTAATTCTTCTTGCTGGCAAAACAAAGTTCAAGAATATTAAAATCAAATCTTCATTATACGCGGGGTAATAAGGCCTACGCCGAAGCGTGTAACGAGTGGCGGGGCCCGTCTCCGCAGCTTAGCACTTGGGCCCACAGCTCCGAAGAAACGTCACAGCGGTGGCGAGCCATTGGCGACGCTGTGCCCGATTGGACAGACCCGGGAATCAAACCCCCAACCTCCCGCACCAATAGCACATCTAACTGAGCTGACAGGCCGGTCCTGCAAAAATAAATGTATTTATTGCGTAACAGCTGCATTTTTCTCGCGATTGTAAACCAAAAGTTGGAGTGAATATCAGGCAAGGCTTTTCGTTTTTATTGGGAGTTTTTAAGCTTGAATCACCAGTTTTCGGTGAATTGTTTTCATACTCATTCGCGCAAACGCATGCAAATCTTAATTAGGGCGGAATCTAAGAGTAAGTGTAGTTCTTAGCCTTGTACAGTAAGTCATTATCTTCAACATGACTAATACTCAGTGGTGTAAAGTAACGAAGTAGTTTTACCTAAGTAGACTACTGAAGTATTATTGCTTGGTAACTAGTACTTACTTAAGTGATTTAAATTTCAACTACTTCTACTTCCTTAGTTCAATCAGAAAGTAACGCTACTTAAGTGGCTTTAAAAATGATAAGTAGTTAATATTAAGCAATACATCACGCAAATGATACATAATCATACTTGCTAATAAAATTGGCAACATTAGTATTAGGTATTGTTATATTTTATTATATAAGTTTTACAATTTCGTGATATTAAGTGGTCTTTTGTTGTTTGTGTTTGGCGTGGACACTGAGGTTGCATTTTGCTGATTATGACACACTTCACTTTTTTATTTTCGTCAAATAAATGTACTAATTATCCTAAATAATACTTAAACATCGGCAAAATATATGTCAAGTTAGGAAATGAGCAAATAATCTTTCGCTAAAGCTCAGCTTTATGGCCTTGGTTTTGCAAACGCTACTTTTTACTTAAGTAGCTTCAAAATGTTGGTACTTTTTACTTCTACTCAGTGGCGTAGCAAGGGTAGGGGGGGGGGCGGCGGCATTTTGGATAAGCTATATGTAATTATTTTTCTTAATTATTTTGAACAACTACTACTTGGCTATATCGCTTATTTGCTAATCGTAAATCATCTTACTGTGTTGCTCAGTGCCCAGGCGCAAAGTTGCGGAAATGGGCCCCGCCATCTCGTTTACGCTTTGGTGTTCCCGCGAGTATAAAAAAGATTTGATTTGAATGTGTATTATGTCACAGTTGCGCAGTTTTCTTCGTATTTGCATTATTTGTATCGCTCACACTCAGCGTGCGAATGCAGTATAGGCACTAGGTAGTATTACGCAAGTGACATGAGCGCACCCACGGTGCCATGGCCCACCCCTTTGGCTCTGTAATAAGGTGTTAAAACCTACCTTGCAGTCTATAATTTTTCAAACTAATAACGGTTGCAGCCTCCTTTCACTTATTTTAGCCAAGCTTCTGCTTTTCCGAAAATGTTTTTGCATTGTGTATAGTGACTGCCATTGGCGTAGCCACGGAGAGGGGGGAGGGGTTGGAGCGTTACAACCCCCCTCCTCATTGAACCTCAAATGACGTCATGCATAATCGAAACTGTGCGAGCAAAATGCGTCATTGTTGAAGCACTCAAAGTTAGGGGCCAAAAATATGACAAACTTTCCTTAAAAGTTGTTCAAACAGCACTAAAATAGCCATTGCAGTATGCAAATTTTCAAAAAATTCCAGGGGAGCATGCCCCCGGACCCCCTAGAGTCGTTTTTGGCACTTAAGTTGCTCAAAAATAACTCTGCAGGAAAAAATACGTTTGAAAAAAGTGACGAAACTTCATTACCCCTTCCTCAAAAACCTTCTGAATACGCCCCTGACATCCAACATTTTTAAAAGGCTTATTTACGCCCGTTTCCGAGTTTAAACGTCTTTGCATTTAATTAGCATTCAACCTAATTCAAAATTACATGTACCCCACCAAAGCTTTCCTTTCTGGATCCGCTCCTGTATACAATTTATAATCAAATGTAAAGTCATTCTCAACCCCCCCCCTCCATTGCAAAATCCTGGCTACGCTAGTGGTGACTGCACTCACTGCATGCCTTTTTTCGATATAAAAGTGTGTTGAAAAGAGTGTCATTTTATGTGAAAACCGCAAAAATTCGTTGGCCGCTGGGGGCTTAGTCCCCAGACCCCCGATTATGTCCCCCCCCCCTTTGGCCAATTGGCCAAATCCTGGGTACACCACTGGATTTAGGGGCGGCAATTCCTTCAACCGCCCTGGGCGGCAGAAACTCTAGCTACGCCACTGCTTCTACTTGGTTACTTTTTACATCCCCTACTTTCTACTCTACTTCAAGTAGTTTCCGCCTTCAGTTACAATACTTTTACTTAAAAAGATTTCTGGACTACTTTTTACACCACTGCTAATACTCTCTTGGGTTTGCAACCACGCATGCCTATACTTCTGTTCATTCTCACCTTACCTTACGTAATTTCAAATTTTCAATAGCATGCTACAACGTTTGCTACGCTGCGTCTTTCTTTACATTGTTCTTGTTATGTTTTAAGGTGGGTTGTGCAACATTTTTTGTCGGTGGGCCATACAACCAACTTGAGAAATCCAGCAGGGCCGCACGAAAAATTTAGTTTTTTCGTGTACTGTACACAATGAACTAGAAAATTCTCGCAGTGTAAAATATTATTTATCCGACTACTTAGCGGGACACTTGAAATTTAAAGTTCTTGCATAATTTGTAAACATCAGCCTTGACAGTGGTTGCATCAATCTGTTCCTAATTTCTCAACGACACAAGTATACTTGCCGGCATGTTCTCCACTCAGTTCCTTTAGTTCTGAGCGTCAAGTAAGAAAGCTGTGAATACCAATGCAATAATAAAGTTTCTGATTTGACTCGTCTTGGAATTAAATCGGAGTCAAATGCTCCAGAGGCAGACGCTTTAGTATCAACTATATCAGCCGTGTTAGCCATCTGAGATAAAAACGCTAACAACAAATCAACTGAAAAAACAATGGCGGCTAATATACCACTTTCTTCTCTTTGCGCGAAGCGCTTTGTATCTAACATAATTTGCCAGACACAGCTAGTAACTGAAAGAGTTCAAACCACGTCAAAGCGAAAGAATGCTTACTTCACGTACTATCGTATCAAATTACTGTTTCTTAGCAACAAAAAAGATATACTCAGCTTAAGAAGTGTAGGCTAAGTTAAATCGTAAGTCTAATTAAACTGGCGGATTATGATTCCATGCTTGATGCGGAGAAATTAGTGTTGACAAGGCCGAGGGCCACACTAAATGGCTTGGCGAGCCGGGTAGTAGGCCGCCTTTTGCGTACCCCTATTTTAACGCATTTTTCACCTTCAATATTTTTTATCGCGCTGATGTTGCGTTGCAAAAATAGAAAGAACCACTACTGCTACCGCAAAGAAGGATTTTTCCAAATGAGATCAAACTGCGTTTCAGCTATTTAAATATGAAGCAGAGCACGATTTCGACACCATAAAAAATAGCCGGAAATGATGCAATCATCGTCTTCGCTAAAGTTTGGTGTAGGTGTATAGACCGCGGCAAAAGAGCACAGAAATTTGAGTAACATTAAACCAACAGCTTTTTCAAAGATACCGTCCAATATCATACATCCTGGCAAAGCATGACTGAGTATAATTTTCATAACACAGAAAAGTCAGTAGTTAAGGCAATTATTTTTTAACAATATTAACAAAAACTTTTTTCGATCTATTTAACGTTGAAATTTTCAATATACAAAAAGAACAATGTGGTCTCTTGCTCCCGGATGATGATACTGAAAGCTTAGGTGAAAACATCCACGTTTATATCTTCTGATCGCCCTGTACAACAACCTATAGGGTGGTAACTTAATCGGCCCTCGACCTCAGAGATGCTCACATTTAATCCGCAGTGGTTGCTCGGACAAAAAAAAACACTATTCTGAGTTTTATGAGTGATCGAAAAGACTATTTAAACCAAAAAAAAACTTTTCCGGTAATCAACGTAGCCCACTGCGCAGCAGTTTTTAATCCTTTATTTTGTATTTTGACGTTAATTATTAGGTGACTATTTACGACAGTTATACCCGTATTTTTGAAGCGGCTTTTTAATTTTCAAGAGCTGTTTGTTAAATACCGTATATGTTGTTGTTGCTCCTTCTCTTTAGTTTCTCTTCTGTGGCTGGAGAATAAAATCACTCTTGTTTTGCTAATGTTGCCCATGTTGTTGTTCTTCTATTCTGCGGTTTTTTCAACAATACCAGCGTAACTTTGCTCGTTCGCAAATCAGCAGGTTCATAGACAGCTCTCAATTTTCCAGACAAGCAATCGTCATTTGAACAGTCCAAACAGTCTGACCACGGTCTGACTTTCAGTTCAATGATTTATTTTCACAATTTTTTTCTATATTTGGTCTTGCGGTGCTCAAATATCTTGACTACCAAGTTCAAAAATTCAGCTATTGGCACACGGTAGAATTTCAAAAAGCCCAAGTCACACTAAAAAAACTGTGTACAACGATTCAATTAAAGTATTTTACTCATACAAAGCCCTGCGCATCATAAGATGCGTCAATCGATTATAACTCTAACACCGGTATATTTACGATTACAGAATCAGAAATCCCACGAATATGCTTTTTATTCCCACAGACAGTATGATGCTTTGCAAGGTACCATGCGATAGCCAACTGCGGTTGTTCGTTTCAGTCGTCCAAATCTGACGCAGTTCATTGTCGTAATAAAATATATGTTCAGTGTTCAAAGTAGTAATCAGCAAACTGGCTTGTTTGTTTGTGGTAAAATTGTCAACATTAGTTGCTGTTGAGTTATTATCAACTGCAACTTTTATTTGCAAGGCCTACCAGTAATCAATTAATCCCAATTTGAATGTATTGTAATTTGTGAACAAAATTTAAATTCGGAATACAATGAATATGGGACGAAAATAGCTTAGGGGGAAAAATAAACCACAGTAAATCTCAAAACTGGACGTTTTGACCAGGGTTGGCGAGTCGGAGTCGCGGGAGTCGAGTTTTTTCATGGGAGTTGGAGCCAAAGTCTGAGTCGAAAAATTATGCTTGCCAGAGTCGAGAGTCGGGCGAAAAAATATGCTCAACTCTAACTCCCAATCTTTTGCAGGAATGGAAGGCTTTTTATGCCATGAACAAATTACCAAAGTATAGGCCTACTGTTGGCCTAGATAAAAGTAGGCCCGCTAGTGTTTTACAAATTACTTGAGGTGAGCTAGCTTTTCTAAAATAGCCCAGGAACACAGATTTCAAATCAGGTTACAAAATAGGGGTGCAGTGAAAAAATGGAAGCTATAATAATATTAGCATTCAAGTTGGGAAATAGCCTAACCTCTACTTTTTATCCCAAAATATGCGCTATAGCTTTGAGAAGTAGAGTAAGTTTTAGAGGCGGCACCAGAGCAGTCGACTTGGTGGGGGGGGCAAGCGTTTATCAGGGGGGGCCAAAGTTTGAAGTTAAGCACAATAGCCGCTGTCTTCAAAAGAGTAAGCTTGTTGATTGGAGGGGCCAAGCATGTCGATTGGGGGAGCCAGGCCCCCCTGGCCCCCCTTTGGCGCCGGCCCTGGTAAGTGAACACATTTCAAATCAGGTCACAAAGCGAGGAAGCAGTGAAAAAAATGAAGTAAATATTTTGAGTTGAAATTGAAGGAGTCGGAGTCAAAGTCGAAATTTCACTTTTGTCGGAGTCGAACAGAAAAAAAAACGGAGTCGGAGTTGGAGTCAGAGTCGTATTGATTTTGCTACGACTTGCCAACCCTGGTTTTGACAACATAGATTCACCTATCATCATCAGCAGTGTATGCAAGGCAGTACAAAACTGTAAGCACTTACAGTTTTGTACTGCGAATGAAAAACTGGGATCGCAATCATTCAACCTGTAACGAAAAATCAAACGAATAAGTTGTTTTGAGATATTCGAATCAATGAGTTTGGAATGACTCAATCAACTCGAAGTTGATTTTTGTTTTTTCAAGTTTAAATTCAAAGTTCTTCTTTCCAGTTCAAGTTCGTGTTCGGCAAAAATGAAAGAGATATGTGAGTTTGAGGTCGCAGCCCTGATCGTAATTGGTACCTTTAGAAATGTTTACCTATACGAATGGTACGTTCAGAAAACGTCGCGGATACCACGGGCGTTCTCTAAATAAGAATGACAGCTTGTTGCTGTCTCCGTCGATCCTACTTGAACAAGTATAGCCTTCCCATCAGCGCCTAACGTGAGACGATGACCAACAATCTTGTTTGAACAAAGAATAACTTTATTGATCAGCATGCAACACATCAGCAAACTTCAGTACTTCAGGCCTACCTAAGATCCTAGAGTAAGCCTAACTGACCGGAGATACGCTGTAGGTAACTCAGCGTTTCCTATAGAAACAGAATACAAGATAAATACACTGGCCAAAATTAGCTGTCCAGCAACAACAATGCAAACAATACGCAAAAATTGATAAAAAGCTAGTGATAGCCAATACAGGCGCTACCGGAAGCCAGGCAGACTAACAACGGCAGCACAAATCATAGCCCGCACCGACTACGACCCAACCAAGAACGTAACACCTGAGTCAGAAAGTACTTAAGATTCAGTACACACCGACAATAGCCAAGAACCACGGCCAATGGACAGCATACGAGCATCTCAGCAATATTACAATAAACATAACCGGCCGCCAACTAAGGGCGAGTGAATCTAAGAACCGTAGTCGGAAAATAACACAGAACTAAATACTTAAAATCAATACCGTATAGTACTTAGCAGTCAAACATATCCAAAAGCAAATAACCGCAACTGCCATAGTTAATGGGCAGTGAACGCATATAGCTGGCTTATAGAGGCAACAACATAAACTCAGGAAATAATAGCGGTACTCATACAAAATCATAAATCTTGCGGTGAATAATCCGCAGCTCGGACACAATATGGTAGTCGTAAAATAAGGTTCAAGACTATAGGTATTGTAATGGCCTAACATAAGATGAGCGCGTGACCAAAATCGCATGTACAGAGATAATCGCGCTTTCTGGCTAACTAATGCAGGCATACTGTATAATTAATAAGTGAAACACACTTACCGTACAATCCCAATAATAAACTTATTGATGCTCCACAATTTTATAAGGCATTAGCCGAAAATCTTAGTACGAGGCTCTACACGACTGTATCAAGAGCAGGAAATAGAAATGTTGACGCAAACGAGAATCTGTGCATTGGTCAACAATCTGCAAGTCCTTATCCCAGAGAATTGGCCTGCTGAGTTTGATGCCCGGTTTGGGCAAGACCCTATACTGAACATATGCAAGCGTTTCCAATTACCTAGTGAACATCATGACTTTATCAATGGTTTTAGAGAGTTTAAACTGGAATTAGTACGCATCACCCCAAAGTCCCTGCAACCATTAATAAGATCTTCAGAAATCCTGATTGTAAGCACCGCTGAGTGTGAAAGAGCTTTTAGCTCAATGAACAAATTATTGACGGACACCAGAAATAAGCTAAAGGTCGCGAGACCGTAGGCCCACCTCTATCTGCATTTAAGCCAATGCCTTACGTAAGATCATCGATCTTGTCAGGCAAAAGGTGTGCTGATAACATTAGCTGTAAGAGGAGGAGTAAAGAACCAACGAACAGACTGACTACACTCATTTGGAAACTAGTCTTTAATCTTGCTTGATGGTCATTGGCGGTATATTGTCCAGCCGTCATCATCATTCTAACTCTTTACCACGCCCTTCCGAGAACCTTTGACTGTCTTTTTTTTTCTTACTTTTCTGTTGAGAACCTCGCTGTGAAAAATTTTGTTACAATTCTTATTGCGGAGCATTACCGGTATTCATTTTACCTCACGACTTAGGGCTCATTACTAGTGCTGTTGCGTTATTTCAGTGGAGACAGCATGCAAGTGTGACATATTATGCTATATATTTTCTTTTTTTACTCAGAAAATTCTCAGCTTCTTGATATCATGCTCCATAACCAAAATCCAGAGAGTGCTCATTGTGCTGAGCATAAAATGAACTTGCAGAAAGATGTGCTAGAAAACTTAATTTCGTGTCAAGATTTCGTTACCGGTATCGCGATCATTATAAACAGTTATTTTTAGCCGCTCAAAAATGCTCATCACCGAATAAAACATGGTCGTACAGGAACACTATTAGTTTTTTGATAAGGATTTAATTGACCTAAGTTGCGAGTTTCTGCTTTCATACCGACATGCACTGCCAAGCCATGATATGTTGCTTGATAGCTTCGCCGCGTCATATTGCCCGAAGACCGACAACTTTGACCCTCGCGATTATTGCTTCTACTGGTCTTTTTTGATATGCTCGGAGTTGATTCTCAGGGAGACTGAGATCGATACTCCGTCGAGTCATACCAAAGACTTTAAAAATGGTATCCACAGCTACTCAGCTTAGCGCTCGGCATCATGGGTACTGTGGAGAATGAAATTGGTTAAAACATTCCTTGTCCTATGAATTACTTCAGTCCTGGCGCAACAAGACCTTCGTAGTTACAAAGCGTCTAAAAACAACCTAATATTTCATTTCGTACTCTGCAAACCGGAGAGCTCCGACACTTCTAACTTACCAATTTCACCATTGCATTAAAGGCAGCGATGGCGGAAGCATTTTTAAAGTGAGAGGGCCCAAAATCAATGACCAGATTTTTTCACCTACAACCAGGGCGGGCAGTGGCGTGGCGAGAAATTTTAAAAGGCGGGGGGGGGGGCATAATTTCCCCATTTTTTTCCAGCGTCTTTTTTTCGGCAGAACTAATTTGAAGCTGATTAAGAAACAAGAAAAACTGTAGGGGGGTTCGGGGACATGCTCCCCCGGAAAACTCTTGAAAATGTACCTGCTGCAATGGCTATTTTGGTGCTTTTCGAATAATTTTCAGGCAAATTGTGTTTAAGTTTTTTGACCCTAATTCTGAGTGCTTCGCCAAATATGATACAGTTAGTTCGAACAGGTTTAATTATGCGTGCTTAAGGAGTAAGGCTTAGCCTACAGCTATCGAAGAGGTTTAAAATTCTAGAAAAATTGTATGCTTTTTCCTGGGTTTTAATTTTGATGGTACGCCTATTACGTTTTCAATACATTCATGCAGAGGCAATATTGTAGAAATAAACGCGTAAATTTGGGCCCCCCCAGAGCCCCTCCCGAAAAAAAAGTGGGGGGGCCAGGGCCTCGCCGGTTCCGTCACCTATGATTAAAGGGACAGTGTGGAGAACAAGTCGGCAAGTTTACTTGTTGTGCCATTGGGAAAGGCACTGAGCGGGATTCCCCCATCTTGCTGTGGTAGACAGATGGCTGGCAACTTCTAAACGAGCTCATATAGCGCATTGATCGCTTTCTCGTGATAGGAGGATAAACATGCAACTAAATAAATAATTTAAAAAAAGAAAAAGCTCACTGTCAATAGCGCTCGCAGTAAATCCAGTACTCCAGTAAGTAAGCTAGGCCACTGCCACTAAAATCAAACCTTTTCTACACAAGTTTCCAGACTAGTTATTTACGGACTATGCTTCGACCACGGAACGTCGTTCTTTTGGTTGCCAGAACTTCTGTCACAGAACTCTCGTCACGTGGAACTCTCGTCACGTGGAACTTTCGTCACACCAACAATCATACCTCGAAGATGCCAACCAGACTCTCGACTGTTTCTTGTTTTATCTAGACTGGGGAATACTTTTTAATCAATTCCGATGTTGGGGGTGGGGTAGAAAAGTGCTGGGGAGATGGAGGGAGGTGTGGGAAAGTGTGCTAGGGTGAAAGGAAAGGTGAGGGGAAATGTGGGAAGAGTGGGGATGGGTGTAGGAAAGTGCGTTGGGGTGTGAGGGAGGAGAGGGGAGAGATGTGGGAAAGTGTGTTGAGGTTTGGGGGAAAAGGGTAGATAAGGGAAAGTGTGGGATGAAGTGTGTTGGGGATCCCCATACCTCCCCCACCTCCTTTCACCTCTTCCCCACACCCCAACGCAATTTTCTACACCCATCCTCACACTTCCCACATCTACCCTCACCTTCCTTACACCCCAGGGCCGGCGGAACCGCCCCCCGAACCCCCCGGACGGGGGGGCTTAGGCCTGGTCAGGGGCCCCGTCCTGAACATCGCGGCTTTTTTTTACTTGGAAATGATTTTAACAGGCTACGTGTTACGATGCAACATCAATTTGTTTGTGTGCGTGTGTGTAGAAAGGTGCGGCCGGGGGGAAGGGGGGAGTTTGAAAAATATTGGACTCCAATTGCGCCGCTCTTGCTACTGCAGACAAAATCGTTTGTATGCAAACGATTTATTTGATCTGCTGACTGACCGAAAGCATAATTTTCTTCTGTCAAAAATACACATTTAATGAAATAAAAATTATAGCAACAATATTAACTTCTTATTTCATGCGCCCTGCTTTGAATGAGGTCGCACATGGTAGGTGTTTACAAGATTGTAGGTTTACCATGATTTTTGCACAAAAGCTTTAGGAGTGTGCGACTCCGCAAGCAAAATGGATCAAAATTGGTTCGTCAAACGGATCGGCAAAAGTTCAAATTTATGACATATTATGAGTTTAAGTAAGGCCTACTTTAAACTTCAATTGCTCTTTAAGTTCCGGTTATTGCCAAATAAATTGATGATTTTCTTGAATACTTTTCTCCAGCTTTTTCCTAGGTCATGTCACACTGTGCTGGGCCGTTTGTCATTTTAATTTATTATTGTGACGCTTAATAGCGCACAAAAAACAGCCAGTAGTTCAAGCGTTAAAACGGTTTTAGGTAAAATATTTGCCGGTAGTCCGGTAAACGCTTGTTCTGTGGAACCAGAGAGCAAGGGTGTTGGAAGGTGGGGGCTGAAGCCCCCCTATATTTTTTTCAGCCCCCCCATAGAAATTTTGAGCCCCCCTTCAGCCCCCCGTGTTAAAAAATTATAACTACAGTCCACCCTATCGCACTTCAACGATGGTTTATGGCGTCACTTGTTATTCGTTTTTTTTTTTTTTTTCGTTGTTACCATCAAACCAACTTACTAACTTTTGCAACTTTGCGACAAAAATGAACAAAATCGCAAAGACTTTTGAGTTTCCAGGTACCTTTGTGTGCAAAGCTTTTAGAGCTTTATTACGATGACACAGTTAAATTTTCTCCAATTTTAATGGAAACTTCTGGGTACCCAAAAAAAAACACTGCAGAGAAGTTAAGGACTGAAACACCGCAGCGAAACAACAAAAAATTATCAAATTAGAATACAGTAGCTAGCTCATCCTAGGAGCAGTGGCGTAGCGAAAAATATTAAAAGGAAAGGATGCCATAATTTCCCCATTTTTTTCAAACGTATTTTTTTCGGCAGAACAAAGTTGAAGCTGATTGAGAAACAAGAAAAGCTCTAGGGGGGTCTGGGGGCATAGGGTCCGGGGGCAAGAAAAGTTTTAGGGGGGTACGGGGGCATGGTACCCAGGAAAATTTTTGAAAATTTACATGCTGCGAAATGCGAATGGCTATTTTAGTGCTTTTTAATAATTTTCAGGCAAATTTTGTTTAAAATTTTGACCCTAATTCTGAGTGCTTCACCAAATTATTATCTTAAGCGAGCTAGTCCTTTCCTAAGCGAGCTCGTACAGGTACAGCTCATTGATCGCTCTTTTGTGATAGGAGGATAATTACGCAACTAAATACGAAAAATATGATACATTTGTTCGCACATTTTCGATTATGCGTGCTGGCGTAAGGCTTATCGCTATCAAAGAGGTTCGAAACTACAGAAAAATTTCATGCATCAAAAACATTTTTGAAAATGGCTGAAGGGAGGATATGTTATGCATACCCCTCATCCTACCCTCTGGATCGGCCCCTGGCCATAAGCTACAGAAACCATCAAAAGAGTCTGGTATATTTCAGTCACTTGGCACCATTAGTTTTGCTTATTTTTACTAGAAGGCAGAGTCAAAAGCCCCCCCGCCCCCCAAAAAAATACGCTCCTGCCTCGGAGCCTGCGACTAGCAGCTTGTGAACGGATAATAAGTTCATTTAAATGAGGTTAACACGTTTAAAAACGCCGATTGGCTACTCTGTGTTACGCAAGCCAGAGAAAAGTTTGAGTTCATCAAGCAGTCTCCGAATAACTTTTATTGAAGCAAAGTTCATGATACGCATGATGCATGCTGCGGTAAGGAGGGCGAAGCCCCCCAGAATTTGGTATCGTAACACAAATTTCAGCCCCCCTACTTAAAAGTACTTCCAACGCCATGCCAGAGAGTGTTCTTCAGAATTAGAATTTAATAAAAATGAGTCTTCTTCGCGCACCAGTTATACGCAGGGATTCCATACCGTCCTTATTTCTAAGATTTGTCCATATTTTGAGAGTCTACATCTTGGAAAATATTATTGTCTTTATTTTCGGCTTGCGTCCTTATTTTGTCTTATTTGGACTTTATAAACCAAGCTTTGTATTATTTGTCTTGCATTACTTTTTGTCTTACCGTCAAAAAAAAGCAACAAAATCTTATTTAGAACACAAAAAAGTAAGGCTTAGATAGACACGAAGCATTGGTAGATGGGAAGGTGTTGTATCTTTAGTTCAATAATAACCGAGGTTATTTTCAAATTATATTGAACTGAAAATTCAACAGTAATTGAGGGAGACTGCGAAGTGAGCTTGCGCTTTTCGAGTCAGTAGCCACCGTTACATATGTCAAAAGCGATCGGCTCCAGCCGCGAATCGAACCCTTTGATTAATGCAGGATCTGTCACCTGCGCGAGATACCGCTTTGCCATGTCGCTGACATGGAATTCAGGCAGAATAATACCCAGGCAGTTTAATCATTTCTTCAGTCGTCCTTATTTTGTGTTCCAGATCGATAGAATCCTTGGTTATACGTCAGACGATCAGCCACAATAGTTTTAGAAGCCAACTTAAATAGGCTGTTATGAGTTATGGTGCTGCCGCTACAACTTAATAACATACTAGCCTATAGCATAATTTTGAAGTTGAATAGGAATGACAAAGGCAGCTAAGGTCTCAAAAAAGCCCAGTCTTAACAGGTGTAAGAAAGCCAAAGAGATAAGGTATAATTACGCAAGAAAATGTATCAATTATACGTGCGTAGGTTTTAAACTAGTTTACGTAGATGCAAAATCGGACGAATCGCATTTTGTGTAAAGACATATTTTTAGATTCGTTCATCAAAAATCGCACGAATATGCATGAAATGCAAAATCGGATGAAAATCGCATTCTGTGTAAAACCACCTTTACCTTCCATTTTGCTTGCGGATAGAGGGGGCCCACGTGAAGTTTTCGGGGGGGGGGGGGGCTTAGGTGGCCTAGCGCCGACACTGTTACACCCCAACACACTTTCCCACATATTCACTAGTGTAACGATACTTCGGCGTGATACGAACGTCGATGTATGCAACAGTGTGACGAAGGTTCCGCGTAATGATCGGATTCGACCCAAGAATATGACCGGAATGCGAAAGCAAATTACGGAGATAAATCGCAGGACTCGTCGATGTATAGTGCAGAGGTGAACAACGGAGCCGGATCCGAATTTTAAAAACCGGATAATCCGGCTGTTGCTTCGGATTTGGATCGGGATTGTGATTTTTTGCTTTTTCCGAATCAGGATCCGGATTCAATTTTGGATAATAACCAATGATTTTAATAAGCTACTAGTGGCCTATTGAGTATATATTATATATGTAATTTGTATATAATGCCGATACAGGATATGGATTCGAAGTCGGATTCTATTTCCTGAGCTTTTTAGGATTCGGAATCGGATTTGAATTTTATCGCTTCAGATTCGGATTAGGATTCGGATCGAAATTTTTAGACTCCGGACACCTCTGGTATAGTGTGACGACAGTTCTGTGACAAAAATTCCAAGTGACGAAAATTCTGGCAACCGTTCTTTTGACCGTTGCGCTAGTCTACAGTGTTATGGCACTGCCGTTTGCCGCACTGGGTGGGCAGATAGGTCTAAAGTAGTGGTAGTATGTTTTATTCAACGACCTTCAAAGTATATAAAAACAACACATATCACAACATACGGCCGAAAAAAAGGTAACAACGACAAAACGTTAACCGTTAAAGCATGCAATATACAACCCTACAATGAATTAAAAAACTAAAAAAAAGCATGGTCGCTGCACCTAAAGAGCGAAGGGGTTGATTGCGTGATTGAAAAAGGATATTTTTTAGTGTTTGTCTAAGAAGCACATAGGCACCGGTAAGATTGTTTGAACTTTGGAAGTATTACTGGCACTGTTCCCTTTAAGTTTTTAGCAAGTGCGAATTTGCCCAAATAAAAATTTTGCCCAAAGTTTTTGAGAGATTGTGGCGATTACGTGATAAATTTCTGTTCTTTTTCGTTTACTTTGCTGCTAAATTTCTAAGTCAAGCAATATTGCAGAACGCCTTGCAGCTTTCAATTGTGTCTAGCCAAATTATTGCAAACAATCATTATTTCTGTGTTCCCATAATATTTCCTGTTCCCAACATTGCAACTCTATGTTTGCTTATTTTACCTACTTGCGCTTATTAAAAACGCTATCTTCCTTCGCTTGCTAGAAATCTTACTGTTATTGAATTATTTGTTACGTTTGACATGAGAACCAAATTAAGCTAAAGTCTGCTCGGATTCCATGAATTGGTGTCGCCAAAACCTAATTTGTGCTTTTTTTGTGTGATCGTTTAAATATGCATGCTCTCGCTGAAATAAAGCTCTTCTGCTTCTGGTTTCGAGATGTCCTGACCTTGAGATTGAGACTCGCAATCCCCAGCGCTTTCTCGACCTCAAACAATGAACTCACAACAAGATTAAGGGAAAATTGATCGAATTTATGCCTCAAAGTTGTATTTCCAGAGTATCAAATGTTTGTTTAGCTTCAAAATATTGAACATTTTAATTCAAATTTCGCTAAAAATCACAATTCCAGGGACAATACTAAAATGCGGAAATAGGAAAAGACGGAAAATACGGAAATCTTGCTAAAACACGGAAAATACGGGAAGTACGGAAAATATGGAAAAAGTGCTCAACTAAAAGGCGGAAATGTCGGAAAAGACGGAAATGACAAAAAGGCGGAAATGGCAAAAATCTTGATAAAATGCGGTAATAGGAAAAGACGGAAATAACGGAAAAAGTCAGAAATCTCGCTGAAAGACAGAAATGTTAAAAGGGCATTTTGCTGAAATACGGAAATAGGAAATGACGGAAATGATGAAAAGCCGGAATCATTGCTCAATAATACGAAAATAGGAAAAGACGCATAATGAAGACTTAACAGCTCAAGACTTTAAAGACTTAACAGCTCAGACGGCCGAGTGGTGAAAGAGTCCGCCTCGCGGGAGCCGTAGACTTGGGTTTGATTTCGAGTCGGGTCGAAGCAATGACTTTAAAATTGGCGTTCACAGCTTCCCTGCTTGACGCTCAGCATTAAAGGGACAGTAGTAAAAACAAGCCGGCAAGTTTACCTGTTGCGCCGTAGGGAAAGGCACTTTAGCGGTATTCCATTTTCCGTGTTTTCGTAACTGTAAGTTTTCCATCTTTGTGACATTTTCCGTATTTTCGTAACATTAAGATTTCCGTGTTTGTAAGATTTTTCGTATTTCAGTAACTTTTAAGCTTTCCGTCTTCGTAACATTTCCCGTATTTAGTAACTTTAAGATTTGCGTTTTTGTAACATTTTCCATATTTTAGTAACTTTAAGATTTGCGTCTTTGTAACATTTTCCGTATTTTAGTAAGATTTCCGTCTTTTCAACGTTTTTTGTTCTTTAGCAATATTTCCGTCTTTGCAACATTTTCCGTTCCGGCATTTTGGTGATAATTTTAGCAATTAATTACCGTTCCGGCATTTTAGTAATAAATCTTAAATTATTTAAGATTTCGTAAAGTGCCCTTCCCAACGGCACATTAAGTATAGGCTAAACTTGCCGATTTGTTCTCCTCACTGTCCCTTTAATGCTGAGCGTCAAGCAGGGAAGCTGTGAATAGTGAATACCAATTTTAAAGTCACTGGTTTGACCCGACTCGGAATCAAACCCGAGTCTACAGTTCAAGAGACAGACGCTTCATACCGCTCGGCCATCTGAGCTGTTTAGTAACTTGAGATTTCCGTCTTTGTAACATTTTCCATATTTTAGTAACTTTAAGATTTCCACCTTGGCAACATTTTTCGTATTTTCAGAAATCTTTGTCAGACAGAAATCTTAAACCTTGATGTTACAAAGATGGAAATTTTAAACTTACTAAAATACGGAAAATGTTACAAAGACGGAAATCTTAAAGTTACTAAAACAACTTCCGTCAATGTTCAGTTTACATTACAATAGTAACTTAAAGAAAAGGTCACTCCGGCTCCAACTCCTACTACATAGAGATGGCTCGGGCTGACTTTTTTGAGGCCCGGACCGCCCACGGCCCGGAACATCTAGCCCAGTAACTGTAACCGACCCGGCAACTTATACCAAAAATAAAGCCCAGCCCGCCCAAAGTCCATTTTTTTTATGAACCTTTAACCACATTAATCAAACGGGATTTCAAAAATTGTTAGCGGCTTGTTAGATGCCCAGCAAAAAACACAAATTGAACTGGGCCGTTAGCGGACCAGTAAAAAGGCTGGTTAACGGCTCGCTAGCGGGTCTCTAAGAGGCCCATGCCATCTCTGCTACTCCAGTTTTGACGCTAAACTTAACTCCGAGTCCAATCCGCACTGCAAATAAAATTGGGTAGAGCTTTTGGTGAAACTCCACTTAACCCAATTCATACTTGGGTAAAACACCATTTACCCAAAATATTTTGGGCATAAATCGATATACCCAAAACATGACTTCGATAATTTTTTTGGGTACAAAAGATTTTGGGTAAATATGAAATTTTGTGGGCAAATACAATTTTTACCCAATTTTCTGGGGGGTAAACACTCCTTCTACCCAAGTCCGACTTTTTCGCTTTTGGGTAATGTTTTATACTTAACAAAATAAGTTTGGGTATTTTTGAAAATTATCCAAACGTAAAAAATTTCGTTGTATTATTAAAAAATTTTACCCAGTTTTAAATTGAACAAAACAGAATTTACTCAAACATCCAAGTTCGAAATTCTGAAGAATATTTAGTGAATACGTAACTTTCACTAGTTTATCCTTTGCTGTACGCAGCTGAAACCTATACCATATAGCGTTATGCAGATGATGAAGACAGCAGCAGCGTGATGCAACTTTTCCTCAGGGTCATAAAGAGTCAAGCAACCACCCTTATACCGACGGATAAATAAAAATCTAAACTGTGGACTTTTATTGTTATTCAGATTTCCGAAAATAAGCAGCATTCATATGAACAGGGCCGAAACTAGGCAATGCGGGCCCCCCCCAAAAATCATCTTTCGGGGCCCCCTAAAATATTTTTTCATGGATGGTGATGCAAAAGAGCGATCCCCGAAGGGGCGATGCCAAGCTAGGGGGGTCTGGGGACATGCCCCCCCAGAAAAATTTGCGGAATTTGACCTTATTTTGGAGGCTTTTTGTGCGTTTTGAGCCTTCAAAATTCCTCAGTTTTATCAAGGTTTAGTAGTCTGTTTAACTAGGTCCCTTCCAAACCCACTAAAATAATGCTGCAAGCAAACTCTACTCTAACATTTCGCTACCTATGCGAAGAAAAAACGTTTTTAAGGCTTATTTTTGCGCCTTTCACTTGAGGATGAGGGGCCCTTGGTATGCTACTAAACGTTTGTTTGCTAGTTTTGCGACTGCTATTTTTTGAAAAATTTGCAGGGGCCCCTATGGTCAAAAGTATAAATATGGTATGGGGGCCCCACATCGCGTGAGTTAAGACAAAAAATATATTGAATCTTAGAATAGGCCTATTTAAGGCACCTTTATCATACGTTGAGTAAATAGTACTACGTACTGACTATGTACGGGGCCCCCTTTTTGTGTGAGGCCCCCCCCGGTTGGGGGGTTCGGGGGGCGCTAGTTTCGGCACTGCATATGAATTCTCGATATACCCTGATGCTGCTGCTTGGACTCCTGTAAGGTCAAAGTTAATACATTTTGGAATAAAATGCTGTGAAGTTTCTTCTCAAAACTACGCATAAACAAGGACTTCCTGTCTTTAAAATATCGTTTCAGATTTTGACATCTTGATAAATAATTGAGCGTTGCAGTTTCGAGGTGCTATAAAGGGGGAATCTTATAACTTTCTTTGCCCTGAAAGATTGGCTTAGACCGAACAGGCGTGTTTGGAAAACCTGCTATCACTTGGCCACCTGCCATATTTGAGCGGCGTAGCCAAGGGTGGTAGGTACCGGGGCCATGCCCCCTTAAATTTTACGAAAACAGAAAACGATGTAAAAACTAGCACTCACTTTGCTTAATTTACATTAAGCTATACAGCATAGTCATGAACCCCTTCAAATGTTTTTTGGCGACGCCACTACGACCTGTATATTTCCTGAAGGTGCACGAATCCTGCAAGATGACTTTCCCTACTGAACAAGTAAACTAACTGACTTGTGTTTTGCACGGTTGTTTCAATGCTTGACGTCAAACAAAGTAGTTGAATTACAGATCACGAGTCTTACTAAGCTGTTTTGGCTGTTAAAAGCTATTATCTGATATACTGTACGTGCATCTATAGGCCAATCAATTTAAAGTGATAGGCTCACCTATGCTGTGCAAGTAAAAAAAAGTTTTAGTGGGTTGTGTACACTAATTTTTTCTCTGGACAACAGCCCCGGATTAAAAAAAGTGAATTAATCTAACCTTATAAGGACTATAGGCTCAGTATAAACGGACAGTGTAGAGAACAAACCGACAAGCTCGCCTTTACTGTCGTCAGGAAAAGGCACTTGGTGCTTGGTAGAAACTACTTTTTTCTTTTTGTTGCATAGATTGACCTAAATATTATTAGATACGCTGTTTTCAGATAGGTCGGTAGCTGAGCAAATGCGCGTACACTAAAGATTATAGGCTGAGACATTGACTGTTAGAAATTCAAGCAACGCATGCAGTAAAAAATTTGCAAGAGGGATGGTTGAAACTGAAGAACTTGAACGTTATGGAACAAAAATCTTAACAGCCATAATGTAATACAGTTCACAACAGTTCCTAAGATTTCATCTTTGTTTATAGAATTTCTTGGCTGTTGCACGAACAAAAGTGAGGTAGGCATTAACGTTTAGGCCCCAGAAAACGTTTTAGTAAAACGAAGTATAGAAATGGGTAACCAGATTATCGAAAAGCTCATTTGTGCAATATCCTCTTTAACATTCGCAACACTATACCAGTAGCGTATTTAGGAAGGCATTGGGCCACGCCCCCCCCCTCCCCTTTTGACTCTGCCTTTTAGTAAACAAGAACAAAATTAATTGTGCCAAGTAACTGAAGTATACCAAACTCTTTCGATGGTTTCTGTAGCTTATGGCTAGGGGCGGATCTAGGGGGGTAGAATGAGGGGTATGCATCCTCTACCAGCCATTTTCAAAGTGGTTTTGAATGTATACAATTTTTCCATAATTTCGAATCTCTTCGATAGCGATAAGCCTTACGCCTTGAGCACGCATAATTGAAAATGTGCGAACAAAATGCATCATATTTTGCGAAGCACTGAGACTAGGGTCAAACAATTTGAACAAAATTGGTCTGAAAATTATTCAAAACGCACTAAAACAACCATTAGAGCTTGTAAATTTTCAAAAATTTTCCGAGGGAACATGCTCCCGGACCCCCCTTGAGACTTTCTTGCTTCTCAATCAGCTTCAAATTTGTTTTGCCGAAAAAAATACTCTTGCAAAAAGTGTGGAAATTATGGCTCCCCCCTTTTAAAATTTCTCGCTACGCCACTGAACACCACCACTGGCCCTCAAGTTTAAACCAATCTGAAAAGTCACACGGCGCTAAAGAGAATAGATTACATTTGAAAGACCTAACTATATACAGGTAATAGAATAGCAATCGCAAAATATAGCTTCTTTTGCCAGCTTGAAAGCCATACTTTTGTGAGACAAATCATAGGCAATTCAAGATAAAATTGGACTACATTTGCTCATTTGCAGAGAGTATTTTATTTTAATTTAAGAAAATATTTATTTGCGAAGAGCCAGTACACTGATCACTGCATGCAGCGAAAATAATATCAAATTTTAAAAATATTGGGTATAGAGTACCCAATATGACGTATTTTCAAAAATGCCACTAGTGAAATATTATTATGATTCTTTGTTACATATACAAATCGGAGCACATATGACAGTAGGTTATCAAAATCGCCTCGCGTGAGATTCTCATTGTGACAGGCAATGGGTAAGCAAAAGGCGTCAACTAGACTCCGTGCAGTAACATATTACTTCATGCAACACTCAGCAAATGAGCGATGATGGCAGCGAGAGCAGTTTTTCGGTTTTTGTTGCTTACAAAACATTTGGGTTGCGCAAACCCAATAAAATTAATTGGGCTCTTGACTTGGGCTAAAATAGCCCTACGCATAATGGTTAGTAGTCAGTCAGTTTACTTCATTTGGGTAATCTGCATCCAACTTAAGAAATTGGGTTTCTCAACGTTGATACCCAAAATGTTCACCCAAAAAAATACTCAATTTTATTTGCAGTGCGGCTCCGAAAAAATTTGCTTGACTCCGGCTACTGCTCCGACTCCGGTTCCTGTACATCTCTGAACGAGAAGCTAAATACGCGAAAAATCTTTTTCAACAAAATCGCTACAGCTTTTATGATAATCACGTGATGCATGAGGAAACTGCGTATTATAACAAGATGCTTATTAATACAAACGTTTTGCGATTAATTGGCTACAGCGGCGCGGTGAGGGGGAAAAACGCTGGACCGTTAGCCGCCAGCGTTTAAGTCTGCACTAGGTTGGTTTTCTTTCCTCTGCGTAATTTGTTCATTTTTTGTGGGCTAACAGAAATTTTTTTGTTTATTCGGGATGGGGAAGAGTGGGGGTAATATACAATAAACAAAAAATTCTCTGTTAGCCCACCAAGCATTTCTGTGCGGGATCGGTTTGTTATTATTATTAAAAACTGCCGCCAGTATAAGCACAAAATCGCTTGATGATTTTTCGCGTATTTAGCCACTCGTCATCTCTGATTCCAGTTGGCAAGCTGAAAGAAAAATTGAAAATTTTTGCCCAAAATTTCTCAGTTTTTTCAAATTTCGCACCTCAGAGGGAAGTGGTAGACCTAAGCTGCTAAGTGAGCAGGTTGTCTGGCATTGAGGCATGCATTGTACCATAGACTGTAAGATACCAGTATGCACCACAGTCAGACAGTTACTGTATATATAGATAGTGATAGTTCAGAACTTCAGATGCAAGAATGTCATGAATAACAAGCTGTTAGCTGGTTAAGCCACTTTTTGTGAAAAGTAGCAAAGCTAGAAGTGCCGATTCCCTGTGGTATTTTGACTTTTTTTTGGTGTTTACAACTTTCTTGTAGTTACAAACTTATCACTTATCATACCTGTCATACGGGTACACTAAAAGTCTCTTGTGATTCTGCGTGGCAGTGTGGTGTTTTATAGTAGTCTACTAGGACTGTAGGACCCCCATGAAAGTGATGGTTCTGTAGAAAGTAAAGGTAATGGTACAGCGACAGGTTCATTCTTTTGTTGCTAAATTATGGTACAATCAGTATGGAGTCTGCATAAAATCAGGGATGTGGAAGCGGAAGCGGTCATATTTCGATGGAAGCGGAAGCGCGAAAAATATGCCGCTTCCGCTTCCACATCATTCAAAAAAGCATACTGTAAATAACTTTTTAGTTATTATATTTTATTCAATTTATTAGACATTATTTTGCAACGCTACACTGCAAATAAAATTGGGTATTTTTTTGGGTAAACATTTTAGGTATTAACGTTGAGAAACCCAATTTTTTAAGTTGGATGCAGATTACCCAAATGAAGTATACTGACTGACTACTAACCATTATGCGTTGGGCTATTTTAGCACAAGTCAAGAGCCCAATTAATTTTATTGGTTTTTTTTTACCAGAATGTTTTTAGGCTACGAAAACCCAAAAATTGTTCTTGCTGCCATCATCGCTCATTTGCAGAGTACTGGATGAGTTAGTGTGTTATGCTACAGGGTCTAGTTAGCGCCTATACTTACCATTGCATTTCATATAGAGAATCTCACACGAAGCGATTTCGATGTTCTACTACTGTACATGTTCCGATTTGTATATATAACAAAGAATCATAATAATATTTCACTAGTGGCATTTTTGAAAATACGTCATATTGGGTACTCTATACCCAATATTTTTAAAATTTGATATTATTTTCGCTGCATGCAGTGATCAGTGTACTGGCTCTTCGCAAATAAATATTTTCTTAAATTAAAATAAAATACTCTCTGCAAATGAACAAACGGAGTCCAATTTTATCTTGAATTGCCTATGATTAGTCACACAAAAGTATGGCTTTCAAGCTGGCAAAAGAAGCTATATTTTGCAATTGCTATTCTATTACCTGTATATAGTTAGGTCTTTCAAATGTAATCTATTCTCTTTAGCGCCGTGTGACTTTTCAGATTGGTTTAAACTTGAAGGCCAATGGTAGTGTTCAGTGGCGTAGCGAGAAATTTTAAAAGGGGGGAGCCATAATTTCCACACTTTTTGCAAGAGTATTTTTTTCGGCAAAACAAATTTGAAGCTGATTGAGAAGCAAGAAAGTCTCAAGGAGGGTCCGAAAGCATGTTCCCTCGGAAAATTTTTGAAAATTTACATGCTCTAACGGTTGTTTTAATGCGTTTTGAATAATTTTCAGGCAAATTTTGTTCAAATTGTTTGACCCTAGTCTCAGTGCTTCGCAAAATATGATGCATTTTGTTCGCACATTTTCAATTATGCGTGCTCAAGGCGTAAGGTTTATCGCTATTGAAGAGTAAATCTATATCAAGTAAAACTAAGAACCAGCCTCAGATAAAATTTGGTAAAAAGTATATTAAAAACTAAAAAAAGATAAAATCGATTTCGACCTCAAAGGTCATCGTCAGTCATCTAAAAAAATATATATATCTCAATAACTAAGTACATTAGAACAATATGTTATACTCAAAACTGAATACACTGACTGGTCAAAACGTTACACTCAATTTGATAAAAAATATCTAACCACAGTAAAGCCTGTAATCTCGATGTGTCACAGTTCAAACAGCAGGTGTCAAATTAAGAGCGGAAACAAGCGGAACAAGTTTCCGCTCTTAATTTGACACCTGCTGTTTGAACTATGACACATCGAGATTACAGGCTTTACTGTGGTTAGATATTTTTTATCAAATTGAGTGTAACGTTTTGACCAGTCAGTGTATTCAGTTTTGAGTATAACATATTGTTCTAGTGTAC
The DNA here is from genome assembly GCA_964006365.1 of Trididemnum miniatum. Taxonomy (NCBI): domain Eukaryota; kingdom Metazoa; phylum Chordata; class Ascidiacea; order Aplousobranchia; family Didemnidae; genus Trididemnum; species Trididemnum miniatum. Next base: position 12,357,929 of record OZ023234.1, on the reverse strand, counting down.
TTAGTTATTGAGATATATATATTTTTTTAGATGACTGACGATGACCTTTGAGGTCGAAATCGATTTTATCTTTTTTTAGTTTTTAATATACTTTTTACCAAATTTTATCTAAGGCTGGTTCTTAGTTTTACTTGATATAGATTTATTCATGATACGAATGCTGAGAAACCGCTTCTATTTTATCATCACTTTTTTACTGTGGAGTTCTAAGTTGAGGGTGATTCAGGAAACCAACCAAAGTATCGCTATCGAAGAGATTCGAAATTATGGAAAAATTGTATACATTCAAAACCACTTTGAAAATGGCTGGTAGAGGATGCATACCCCTCATTCTACCCCCCTAGATCCGTCCCTAGCCATAAGCTACAGAAACCATCGAAAGAGTATGGCATATTTCAGTTACTTGGCACCATTAATTTTGTTCTTGTTTACTAAAAGGCAGAGTCAAAAGGGGGGGCATGGCCCAATATCCCCCTAAATACGCTACCAGTACTGGTAGTGTTGCGAATGTTAAAGGGGAATTGCACAAGTGAGCTTTTCGATAATCTGGTTACTTATTTCCATACTTCGTTTTACTAAAACGTTTTCTGGGGCCTAAACGTTAATGCCTACCTCACTTTTGTTTGTGCAACAGCCAAGAAATTCTATAAACAAAGATGAAATCTTAGGAACTGTTGTGAACTGTATTACATTATGGCTGTTAAGATTTTTGTTCCATAACGTTCAAGTTCTTCAGTTTCAACCATCCCTCTTGCAAATTTTTTACTGCATGCGTTGCTTGAATTTCTAACAGTCAATGTCTCAGCCTATAATCTTTAGTGTACGCGCATTTGCTCAGCTACCGACCTATCTGAAAACAGCGTATCTAATAATATTTAGATCAATCTATGCAACAAAAAGAAAAAGTAGTTCCACCAAGCACCAAGTGCCTTTTCCTGACGACAGTAAAAGCGAGCTTGTCGGTTTGTTCTCCACACTGTTCGTTTATACTGAGCCCATACAAGGTTAGATTAATTCCCTTTTTTTAATCCGGGGCTGTTGTCCAGAGAAAAAATTAGTGCACACAACCCATCAAAACTTCTTTTACTTTCACAGCATATAGGTAAGCCTATCACTTTAAATTGATTTGCCAATAGATGCACGTACAGTGTATCAGATAATAGCTTTTAACAGCCAAAACAGCTTAGTAAGACTCGAGATCTGTAATTCAACTTCTTTGTTTGACGTCGAGCATTGAAACAACCGTGCAAAAAACAAGTCAGTTAGTTTACTTGTTCAGTTGTGAAAAGCACCTAACAGGATTTGCGCACCTTCAGGAAATATACAGGTCGTAGTGGCGTCGCCAAAAAACATTTGAAGGGGTTCATGACTATGCTTAATGTAAGCAAAGTGAGTGCTAGTTTTTACATCGTTTTCTGTTTTCGTAAAATTTAAGGGGGCATGGCCCCGATACTTCCCACCCTTGGCTACGCCGCTCAAATATGGCAGGTGGCCAAGTGATAGCAGGTTTTCCAAACACGCCTGTTCGGTCCAAGCGAATCTTTCAGGGCAAAGAAAGTTATAAGATTCCCCCTTTATAGCACCTCGAAACTGCAACGCTCAATTATTTATCAAAATGTCAACATCTGAAACGATACTTCAAAGACAGAAAGTCCTTGTTTATGCGCAGTTTTTAGATGAAACTTCACTGCATTTTATTCCAAAATGTATTAACTTTGACCTTACAGGAGTCCAAGCTGCAGCAGGGTATATCGAGAATTCATATGAATGCTGTTTGTTTTCGCAAATCTGAGTAACAATAAAAGTCACTATTTAGATTTTGATTTATCCGTCGGTATAAGGGTGGTTGCTTGACTCTTATGACCCTGAGGAAAAGTTGCATCACGCTGCTGCTGCCTTCATCACCTGCATAACGCTATATGGTATAGGTTTCAGCTGCATACTGCAAAGGAAAAACCAGTGAAAGTTACGTATTCACTAAATATTCTTCAGAATTTCGAACTTGGATGTTTGAGTAAATTTTTTTTTGTTCAATACAACGTTGGGTAAAATTTTTTAATAATGCAACGAAATTTTTTACGTTTAGATAATTTTCAAAAATACCCAAACTTATTTTGTTAAGTATAAAACATTACCCAAAAGCGAAAAAGTCGCAATTGGGTAGAAGGTGTGTTTACCCCCTAAAAAATTGGGTAAAAATTGTATTTGCCCACAAAATTTCATGTTTACCCAAAATCTTTTTTACCCAAAAAAATTATTTAAGTCATGTTTTGGGCATATCGATTTATGCCCAAAATATTTTGGGTAAAACGTGTTTTACCCAAATATGAATTGGGTTGAGTGGAGTTTTACCAAGAGCTCTACTCAATTTTATTTGCAGTGTAGCTTCACATGGATGCCGAATCTCTCCATAGGGCATTACTCTAATACTCTTCGCTTAACTTTCCGATAGGACTAACGTAAAATCGCTTTTTCGTTTAGTTTTTTTAAGTTTTAAAAAGCGCTAAAAGCAATACTTGATTCTTTTCCAGTTATAATCATGTCACAAAGAAGACGGAGTGCTGTCAGGAATGTATTAAGAGGGGCGTTGTGCCATCCTCCCCCCCCTCCTCGGTCCTCTCCTCTTGACTTTGTCTTTTAGTAAAAAATCAACCAAATAAATGGTGCCATGTGACTGAAATATGTTTGACTCTTTTTATGGTTTTCGGTCCTACTAAACACCGCAAAGAACGACAAAGAACTGAAAACTCTGCAAAGGACGACAAAGAACGACAACGGACCTTAAATCAGTTACTAAACACCGCAAAGAACGACAAAGGACTTGGAATCATAGTCTTGATCATAACTAGGAACGACAACGGACTGTAAATTAATTAGTACTGTATTACTAAACACCGCAAAGAACGACAAAGGACATGGATTCATAGTCTCGAACATAACTAGGAACGACAACGGACTGTAAATTAATTAGTATTACTGAACACCGCAAAGAACGACAAAGGACTGTATATTAATTAGTATTACTAAACACCGCAAAGAACGACAAAGGACATGGATTCATAGTCTCGAACATAACTAGGAACGACAAAGGACTGTAAATTAATTACTAAACACCGCAAAGAACGACAAAGGACTTGGAATCATAATCTCGAACATAACAAGGTACGACAAAGGACTGTAAATTAATTAGTATTACTAAACACCGCGAAAAACGACAAAGGACTTGTGAACAGAACAAGGAACGACAAAGAACTTTAAATTATTTATTAAGCACCGCAAAGATCGACAAAAGACTTGGAATCACAATCTCGAACATAACTAGGAACGACAAAAGACTGTAAATTAATTACTAAACACCGAAAAGAACGACAAAGGACTTATTGAAATCACAGTCTCGAACATAAAGGAACGACAACGGACCTTAAATCAGTTACTAAACACCGCAAAGAACGACAAAGGACTTGTGAACATTACAAAGAACGACAAAGGACTTTAAAATGCAGTAATTACTAAGCACCGCAAAGAACGACAAAGGACTTGGAATTATAATCTCGAACATAACTAGGAACGACAAAGGACTGTAAATTAATTACTAAACACCGCAAAGAACGACAAAGGACTAATTGGAATCATAGTCTCGAACATAAAGGAACGACAACAGACTTTAAATTAATTACTAAACACCGCAAAGAACGACAACGGACTTTCAATTAATTACTAAGCACCGCAAAGAACGACAAAGTACTAGGAATCATAATCTCGAACATAACTAGGAACGACAACGGACTTTAAATTAATCACTAAACACCACAAAAACGACAAAGGATTTGTGAACATAACAAGGAACGACAACGGACTTTAAATTAATTACTAAGCACCGCAAAGAACAAGAAAGGACTTGCAATCATAGTCTCGAACATAACTATAGGAACGACAAACAACTTTAAATTAATTACTAAACACCGCAAAGAACGACAAAGGACTTGGAATCATAGTCTCGAACATAACTAGGAACGACAAAGAACTTTAAATTAATTAGTAACTTACAGTACTACTAAACACCGCAAAGAACGACAAAGGACTTGGAGTTATAATATCGAACATGACTAGGAACGACAACGGACTTTAAATTAGTTACTAAACAACTCAAAGTACGACAAAGGACTTGGAATCATGATCTTGAACATAACAAAGAACGACAAAGGACTTTAAATTACAGTAATTACTAAACACCTCAAAAAACTTTTAAATCAATTAGGCTAGTGATTGGTGTCAGGGGGGTAGGGAGGTTGGAGTCATGAGGAGCAGCGAAGGCGGAAGCATTTCTAACGTGGGGGGGGGCCGAAACCAATGACCAGATTTTCTTCACCTACAACCAGGGCCGGCAGTGGCGTAGCGAGAAATTTTAAAAGGGGAGGGGCATAATTTTCACATTTTGTTCTAGCGTATTTTTTCGGCAGAACTTATTTGAAGCTGAGTGAGAAACAAGAAAAGCTCTAGGAAGGTCCGGGGGCGTGCTCCCCCGGAAAATTTTTGAAATTTTACATGCTGTAATGGCTATTTTAGTGCTTTTTCAATAAATTTCAGGCAAATTGTGTTTAAATTTTTTGAGCTCAATTCTGAGTGCTTCGCCAAACATGATGCATTTTTGAGTACAACATAAAAATTTTTATTACAAAAATAAGAGCCCAATTAATTTGAAACATTTGATTGTTAGAGACGTTTCGATTTAAACTTAAACTATTATCAATCTAAAAACTATCATTGCGAAAAAATAGAAAAAGTTACTATACGGACAAGCTCGAAGCAAATCATAAACATATGGATGCAATTAAAAACTTTTGGTTTCGCAAATTAAATTTAAAAACCAAAAGTTTTTAATTGCATCCATATGTTTATGATTTGCTTCGAGCTTGTTCGTATAGTAACTTTTTCTATTTTTTCGCAATGATAGTTTTTAGATTGATAATAGTTTAAGTTTAAATCGAAACGTCTCTAACAATCAAATGTTTCAAATTATTTGGGTTCTTATTTTTGTAATTATAATGATGTATTTTGTTCGCACATTTTCAATTATGCGTGCTTAAGGCGTAAGGCTACGTTACAGCAATCGAAAAGGCTCGAAATTATAGAAAAATTGAATGCATCAAGAACATTTTTGAAAATGGCTGGTGGGAGTGTGCATATCCCCCATTCTACCCCTCTGGATTCGCCCCTGGCCATAAGCTACAGAAACCATCAAAAGAATCTGACGTATTTCAGTCACTTGGTACCATTAGTGTTGTTCTTATTTACTAAAAGGCAGATTCAAAGAGGGGGGGCATGGCACAATGGCCCCGCCCCTAAATACGCTCGTTAGAGCCGGATTTAGACAATGAAAGGCCCTAGGCTATTTGATCACACTGATTGGAAGAGCAAAAAAAGGTCTTCACGACCTCAGGTATCCTGTTTTCACTGAAAATATCGGTTTGGTGAAGAACAAAAAAAAAAAGGTATACACGTCCTCAGTTCTCAGATGTTCTGTTTTTTACTGAAAGTATCGGTGAAGGGAACAAAATAAAGTCTTCATTGTTCGTGATGAAGCCCCCCATTTTCTACGCGGCCCTAGGTTTCTGCCTGCCGCATTTACGTAAATCCGACCCTATACCCACAACCCATATTTAGCCAGTCCACATGTGACATGTCCAATTTATGTGGGCTTCAGACCCACGTTTCTTGCTTCTAGTTTCTCTTCCCCCACCACACAAGCAAAATTTTTAGAAGACATCTCTGGATCTAAGCTCTTTCCTGGGTTTTCATTTCGATGGTAGGCCTATCAAGTTTCAAATACATTCATGCAGCGGCAATATTGTAGCAATAAACTCGTAAATTAGGGCCCCTCCCAGAGCCCCCCTGAAAAAAAAGTGGGGGACCCTGGCCACTTTTCGCCCCCCCGGTTCCGCTTTTCTCTCCCCCGGTTCCGCCACCTATGATAAGAAGGTTGGAGTCGGGGGGTTGGAGTGGGGTCGGATGGGTTCGAGTTGGGGTCGGAGGGGATGTATTTGGGTTTGAAGGGTTTCAAGTCAGGGGGTTGGGGTCGGGGAGGTCAAAGGAGATGGGGGTTGAGGTCGGAGGAGTTTGGGTCGAGTTGAAATCAAGGAGGTCGGTGGGGTTGGGGTCGAGGAGTTGGGGCCAGGGGTTGAGTTCGGGAGTTTGGGGTTGGGGTTAGGGAAGTTGGGGTTGGGGGATGGGTACGGGAGGTTGGGGTCGGGGGAGTTGGGTGGGGTGGGGTCAGGGGTTGGGTTGGGAGTTTGGAGTCGGAGGGGATTGGGGTTAGGGAAGTTAATTTGGATCAGGGGAGTTGGGGTCGGGGGGTAGTTGGGGTCAAAAGAGTTGGAGTAAGGGGGTTTGGAGTGGGGTCGAAGGGGTTCAAGCTGGGTCGAGGGGGTTGGGGTCGGAAAGAATGGAATTGGATTCGGAGGGGTTCAAATCAGAGGTTGGGGTCGAGGTGGTCAGAGAAGTTGGGGGGTTGGGGTCGAAGCGATTGGAGTTGGGGTGGGAGGAGTTTGTGTCGAGGGATTGGGTTGGGATCAGGGAGGTCGGAGGGGTTGGGGTCGGGGGTGGGGTTCGGGTAGTTGCGGTTGGGGGGGTGAGGTCAGAAGGGGTTGGTGTCGGGGGATTGGGGATAGGGAAGTTGGGATCAGGGGAGTTGGGGTCGGGGGGGACTTGGGGTCGAAAGAGTCGGGATCAGGGGGGTTGATGACGTTTCCAACTTCTTTGACTCCAACTCCCCCGATTCCACCTTCCCTTACCCCAATCTACCTGACCCTAACTTCCCCAACCCCCTGATCTCAATTCCCCCCGACCCCAACTCCCCCCCGACCCCAAACTTTCCCCCGACCCCAACTCCCCCTCGACCCCTGATCCCAATTTCCCTAGCTAACCCCAATCCCCCCCGACCCCAACTCCCCCCCGACCCCAACTTTCCCCCGACCCCAACTCCCCCTCGACCCCTGATCCCAATTTCCCTAGCTAACCCCAATCCCCCCGACCCAAACTTCCCCAACCCCCCCAAACCCTACTTCTCGAACCCAACCCCTGACCCCAACCGACCCGACACCCCAACCCCACCGACCCCAACCCTCCGAGTTCCCCAGTCCCAACCCGACCTCGACCCAAACCCCTTCGACCCCAACCCCCCTAACTCCTCTGACCTCCCCGACCCTAACCCCCTGACTTAAACCCCTCCGAACCCAATTCCATCCCCTCCGACCCCAACTCGAACCCCTCCAACCCCACTCCAACTCTGACCCCAATCACCCCATGACTCCAACCTCCCCACCCCTACCCCCCTGACCCCAATCACTAGCCTAATTGATTTAAAAGCTCTTTGCGGTGTTTAATAATTACTGTACTTTAAAGTCCTTTGCCGTTCTTTGTTATGTTCAAGATCATGATTCCAAGTCCTTTGTCGTACTTTGAGTTGTTTAGTAACTAATTTAAAGTCCGTTGTCGTTCCTAGTTATGTTCGAGATTATGATTGCAAGTCCTTTGTCGTTCTTTGCGGTGTTTAGTAATTAATTTACAGTCCTTTGTCGTTCCTTGTTATGTGCGAGACTATGATTCCTGGTCCTTTGTCGTTCTTTGCGGTGTTTAGTAATTAATTTAAAGTCCGTTGTCGCTCCTTGTTATGTTCGAGACTATGATTCCAATAAGTCCTTTGTCGTTCTTTGCGGTGTTTAGTAATTAATTTGAAGTCCGTTGTCGTTCCTAGTTATGTTCAAGATCATGATTCCAAATCCTTTGTCGTTCTTTGCGGTGTTTAGTAATCAATTTACAGTCCGTTGTCGTTCCTAGTTATGTTCGAGACTATGATTCCAAGTCCTTTGTCGTTCTTTGCGGTGTTTAGTAACTAATTTAAAGTCCGTTGTCGTTCTTTGCAGTGTTTTTAGTTCTTTGTCGTTTTTTGCGGTGTTTAGTAGGATCCTGGAAAATGTTTTTGATGTAGCCTATACAATGTTTTCATAATTTCGAACCTCCTCGATAGCAATAAGCCTTACGCCTTAAGTACGCATTAATCGAAAATGTGCGAACAAAATGCATCATGTTTGGCGAAGCACTCAGAATTAGGCTAAAAAAATTGAAACAAAATTTAGCTGAAAATTATTCAAATAGCGCTAAAATAGCCATTAGACCATGTACGTTTTCAAAAATTTTTCGGGGAAGCATGCCCCCGGACCCCCCCAAAACCTTTCTTATTTTTCAATGATTAGTTTTGCTGAAAAAAATACGCTTGAACGCAATCTGGAAATTATGCCCCCTCCTACCCTTTAAAAATTCTTGCCATGCCACTGAGTGCTGTGTATCAACATTTTCCTAATAAAAGGAGTAGGCTAAGTTTCGTAGCAAAGTTGTTGTAAAAGACTCCCAGGATTGTGACTCAATCATTCCTTTACACTTTTGTTTGCTTTTTGCAAATTATTATCTTTAAAAAAACGCTTGCTAAAGCTTGATCAAGAGCTTTCAGCGTGTTGGAAAAAAAGCTACTGTTTACGCTACCGGCTACCAACGCACTGGTCGTATTTTCTGGCAAAATTTCGGTGAATTTTTTTAGAAGCGGAAGCGATAGGCGTTGAAGCGGAAACTGTTCGCAAATATGCCACTTCCACATCCCTGCCTATACCACTTCCACATTCCACATCCCTGCCTATACCACTTCCACATTCCACATCCCTACTTCCACATTCCACTTCCACATTTCAAATATACCACTTTCACATTCCAAATATACCACTTCCACATTCCACATCCCTTCCACATCCCAGCATAGACGATTTTCAAACGTACAAAAGTTTCCGTAATAAGCTTACTCGCCAAAAGGAAGCTGCCAAAGCATCCTTTTTCTCAACCGAAATTAGTAAAAGTAAAAACACTTCCACAACTTGGAAAGTAATTAACAATTTACTGAGGAAAAATAAACAAAACTCCACTTCCTCCTTACCATCTAAAATAAATATAAAGGATCACGCTGTTTTCGACGCTACTTCTATATGCCAGGAACTGAATAAACATTTTTGTAGTATTGGGCATGAAATGGCTAAAAATGTCAACAAACCGTTGTCAAATTCTCACATATTTTTTGGGCAGCGTGTTTCAAATTCAATTTACCTTGAACCTACCAACATTAATGAAATTATAAATATAATAAATGAGCTTAATCCAAATAAATCACCTGGTCATGACGGTATCCCCGCCAAGCTAATAAAAGCAGCCAAACATTCAATATCTCTCTTTCTTGCAAACATCTTCAACGCCGGTTTAGAAAATGGCTACTTCTTTGATGAACTTAAAATAGCTCGAGTTACACCTCTTCATAAAGGAGGGACTACAACTGATTTAAAAAATTATCGCCTGATATCGATTCTTTCTTCATTAAACAAAATTTTCGAAATAATAATTATAAAAAGACTTAGGAAGTTTTGGGATAAATACAATGTCTTTGTTCCTACTCAATTTGGTTTCCGTGAAAATTATTCTACATCTCTAGCGATAGCACATCTGCATGAATTAGTTATTAATGAGCTTGATAAAAATAACAGTGTATGAGCTTTATTCTTGGATTTGGCAAAAAGCCTTTGACACGGTTAATCACAACATACTACTATTTAAATTGGAACAATATGGAATTAGAGGTATTGCAAATAATCTTATCAGGTCATATCTCACAAATCGCTGGCAGTTTGTTTCGGGAGGAGGCTTCTCTTCCTCACAACTAATTATTGACATAAGTGTGCCCCAGGGAAGTGTGTTAGGTCCTATATTGTTCCTTATTTACATTAATGATTTATCATCCTGCTCCAATTTTGAAACAACATTGCATGCCGACGACAGTGTGCTTACTTTATCTCACAAAGATGTTAGGCCTACTATTTTGCAAACTAATCTGGATTGTGACTTACCTAAAATTGAATTTTGGCTCCATTGTCATCAATTGTCTCTAAACACCAGTAAGTGCAGTTACCTCTTTTTTACCAAGAATAAGAAAAAAATCAATTTAACTATGAATAATTATCAGAAGATCAATCAGTCTAATTGTGTTAAATACCTTGGAGTATATCTAGATGACAGGCTCAGCTGGTGCAGGCACATTGATTACATTGTAACTAAAATGTCCTCCGCTACTGGAGTCTTGTACAAACTACGTCGGTATATTCCACAAAGTTATGAGGCGCCGTGTGTAAAGCTACGCAATATAAAATTTTGCATCATTTTTTTGGTTAAATTACGTGCAATATCATATATTGTTGCAATTTATCTATATTGCTGCAATATGTGTTAAATTGTTGCAATTTATGTATATTGCTGCAATTTGTATAACTTGTTGCAATTTATCTATATTGCAAAAAAGCCTTTAAATCGGCTTTTAATTGCCATGGTGATATGCTTACTAAAACAGTCAGTGTTGCTCTTTCCCTTTTTCCATGAACTCATGTAGTGTACTGGCCTGAGGCGCTGTTGTACTGACTGTTCAGTGTGCGCTTATTGGTTTGGCTGAAACATTTAAGCTACTGGTTAAATAAATCATTTAAGCTACTACTGTTAAGCTACTGGTACCGGTATCCTTTGGAATACCAGCAGCTAGACTAGACTAGACTACCGGTATAGGAGTAACAACTAGTATCAGCTCCCAGGTCCAGTTGGGTTAGATTAGAATTAGGTTCAGTTAGGGTTGAATTTAGTTAGGGTTCGTTCAGTTACAAAATATCGGTAGACTAGTTTGACAATTTTAATTTTACAGTTTACCGTATTTAACTGGCTACTGGTGTGTCGGTGTGCTGATCTGCTGATGTCAGGATGTAGCGTACCTACTTTCTGTGGACAGATCACAGAAGTTACTGTAATCTGACATGTTTCAGCCATACAGCATAAGCGCACACTGCACAGTCAGTACAACAGCGCCTCAGACCAGTACACTACATGAGTTCATGGAAAAAGAAGAAGGGCAACACTGACTGTTTTAGACAGCACATCACCATGGCAATTAAAAACCGATTTAAAGGTTTTTTGCAATATAGATAAATTGCAACAAGTTATACAAATTGCAGCAATATACATAAATTGCAACAATTTAACACATATTGCAGCAATATAGATAAATTGCAACAATATATGATATTGCACGTAATTTAACCAAAAAAATGATGCAAAATTTTATATTGCGCAGCTTAACACACGGCGCCCCATACAAAGTGCATTGTTAGCAGTTTATTATAGTATGGTGTATTCGCATTTGGTATATTATGGTATTATTTGTTGGGAAAACACTACCAAAACTAGTCTTAGCAAACTACAAGTTAAACAAAACCGCATCATCAAGTTAATTTGTAATAATTCGTACCAAAGAACAAAACTAAAACCCCTCTACGAGAAACTTCAGGCATTAAATATAAAAGGAATTTATAGTTTAGAAGTAGCTAAATTTATGGTTAAAGTTCATTTAAATAAATTACCGAAATTATCCAACGCATATTTAATCGATTTTAAAAAATGTTCATCAATACATTCGTATTCAACCTGAAATGCTGTCTCCAGCAATTTTTATGTGCAAAGAACAACATTGGCCAAAACTAACCAGTAAATAAAATCTCTTAGGGTATCAGGTGTTAAAATCTGGAACGCACTACCTGAGCATATCAAAGAAAAAATATTAACTTCAAGTGGTAACGTTTCTTCCAAAGTATTAAAAAAATATTTTGTATGTTGTAATTAAGCAGTTGTGCAATTATCATAATTTTTTTTCCTATAGCTGTTTTGCCTGTTTTTCTGGTTTTTGTTTTGTTTTTCTGGTATTCTGTTTTTCTGTTATTATATTTTATTTTTTTGTTTTGTTAGGATTGATGGCCTTTTACTGCTAGCGCTCATTACCTAATTTTTCAAGATTAGAAAAACCCAAGTAGGTGTATATTTATTTATTTATTTCATTGTTTGAGGAGAAGCAGTCTCGGCGACCGCGTTGTCTGATTTTGACGACCTCATGGTCTTTCGCTCCTCCTCGTCGTGCTTTTTTTACGGTTATTGTGTATTATATACCAGTATGTTTTGTTTTTTATGGGCCGACAATAATACGTAGCCTACTACTACTACTACCTGCATAAAATACGGTACCATTTTTTTAAATTCTGCCTAAGTGCTTACAGATGACTGTGAGCTGGTGAGTATACCTGCAAGGCCACAATGCCATGCAGTGTCTGCAGTGCCATACATAGGTGGCGGAACCGGGGGGGCCGAGAGGGACCTGGCCCCCCCACTTTTTTTTCAGGGGGGCCCTGGGGGGAATGGGCCCTAATTTACGAGTTTATTTCTACAATGTTGCCGCTGCATGAATGTATTTGAAATTTAATAGACCTACCATCGAAATGAAAACCCAGGAAAGAGCTTAAATTCAGAGATGTCTTCTTTAAAATTTTGTTAGTGCGGTGCGGTAACAGAAACTAGAAGCAAGAAACGTAGGTCTGAAGCCCACATAAATTGGACATGTCACATGTGGACAGGCTAAATATGGGTTGTAGGCATGGGGCCGGATTTACGTAAAGGCTAATTAAGCAGGCAGAAACCTAGGGCCGCGTAGAAAATGGGGGGCTTCATCACGAACAATGAAGACTTTATTTTGTTCTCTTCACCGATACTTTCACGGGAAAACAGAACATCTGAATACGTGCATACCTTTTTTTTTGCTTTTCACTATATCGATATTTTCAGTGAAAACAGGATAGGCTACCTGAGGTCGTGAAGACCTTTTTTTGCTCTTCCAATCAGTGTGATCAAATAGCCTAGAGCCTCTCATTGTCTAAATCCTGTCCACAGGAGCGTATTTAGGGGCGAAGCGATTGTGCCATGCCCCCCCTTTAACTCTGCCTTTTAGTAAAAAAAGAACAACACTAATGGTGCCAAGTGACTAAAATACGCCAGATTCTTTTGATGGTTTCTGTAGCTTATGGCCAGGGGCGAATCCAGAGGGGTAGGATAAGTGATATGCACACTCCCACCAGCCATTTTCAAAAATGTTCTTGATGCATACAATTTTTCTATAATTTCGAACTCCTTCGATAGCTATAAGTCTTACGTCTTAAGCATGAATAATTAAAAATGTGTGAACCAAGTGCATCATATTTGGCGAAGCACCCAGAATTAGGGTCAAAAACTTTAAACACAATTTGCCTAAAAATTATTCAAAATGTACTAAAATAGCCATTACAGCATGTAAATTTTCAAAAATTTTCCGGGGCAGCATGCCCCCGGATTCCCCTAGAACTTACCTGGTTTCTTAATCAGCTTCAAATTAGTTCTGCCGAAAAAAATACGCTTGAAAAAATGTGGAAATTATCTCCCCCCCTTTTAAAATTTCTCGCTACGCCACAGCCGTCCTTGGTTGTAGATCAAGAAAATCTGGTCATTGGTTTCGGGCCCCCCACTTTAGAAATGCTTCCGCCATTGCTGGTGCCATAGCAGTGCCTGCAGGGCATAATCACAGGTGTCTTTGTTTGGTTGCCAGAACTTTCGTCACTGGGAACTTTCGTCACACTATACATCGATGGGTCCTGCGATGTATGCCAGTAGTTTGCTTTCGCATTCCGGTCATATTTTTGAGTCGATTCCGATCATCACGCGGAACCTTCGTTACACGATAATTGCATACATCTGCGTTCGGTTAGGGACTTAGGGTTAGGTTCGGACTGTTTGGTTAGGGTTCGGTTCGGGTTAGGTTTGGTTAGGGTTCGGTTCGGAAAGGGTTCGGTTCGGTTAGGGTTAGGTTCGATTAGGGTTAGGTTTGGCTAGGGTTAGGTTCGGTTAGGGTTAGGTTCGATTAGGGTTAAGTTCGGTTGGGGTTAGGTTTGGTTAGGGTTAGGTTTGGTTAGGGTTAGGTTTGGTTAGGGTTAGGTTTGGTTAGGGTTAGGTTTGGTTAGGGTTAGATTCTGAAGTTCGGTTAGGGTTAGGTTCGGCTAGGGTTTGGTTCGGGTTATCTTAGGTCAGGGTTAAGTGACAAAAGTGGCAACATCGCAACTGATCATAAAGTATGCCCAACATAAAACAAGAAACACCCGGGAGTCCCGTAGGCTTTGTCGATCAGTCGATCTATGGTGTGACGAAAGTTCTACGTGACGAGAGTTCCTCGTGACGAAAGTGGTGTGACGAAGGTTCCACGTGATGAAATTTCTGGCAACCCCCCTGTTTAGACTACTCAGTACTGTGAGCAATGTCCACTCCATAGTCTGGACTAGCAGAGCAGTGCTCAGTCAGACAATGCCTTGCACACTCCGGTAAAACAGAAAGTGTGGTTCGTCTATAGATATATTACCGGTATCAGCAGGAATTGTTATTGTGGGGTAACGTCTAGTAGGCTACTGCAGTATCAGCCCCCAGGTTTGGTTAGGGTTGTAACTGAACCGAATTTAACCCTTACCATTCCTAATCCTAACTGAACCTGGGGGCTGATACTAGACGTTATCGGTACCCATTATTATGTACCGGTACCCCTATATTGTTTCAGGTGGCTACCGTATTGGTATGCTAGTTTGCTTTTGGAACAGGGCAGGCACAGAGGCAGGCTAGTCTAGTCTAATTTACAATGAATTTGCCCAAACGTTTGTGGTATTATGTTTTCGGTCCAAATGTTTGTCGTTGTCACAGAGCTGCTGGAGGTGTTAATCAGGTAACATTGTCTTTTGATGGACTAGGACTAGGTGTACTTGTACCCATAGATATTGAGTCTTTACTTGTTAACTGGTGGGTGACCATTCAATCTATGAAACAGGAGAAGTACTGGTATTATGGTAACTAGGATACCAGTATCGGTATTTTGCTGTTTTTTCCATTTGACCAAATTAATTTTTGAAAGCATCTGTTTTTGCAAAATTTTGAATTTTAAGCCTATAGCCCTTATTATAATGGCTCCTGGTATGTAGCTTAAGAACATGCTTATTTTTACAGCTATTGGAAGGCCTATTGGTATGTATTACACAGGTTACACCTGACAGCCCAATGCTAATCTGTAAAAAAATAGCCTATTATATATACTATATATACACAGACTGCTGTATTAAATTAATGTGAAAGTGACATTGATGCAGCTTAACTTTTTCTGTTTTGTGTGAATTACTGGGCAGCATTGATTTAGACCAGGGGTGGGGAACTGGTGAAACACAGCAGGCCACATTTACTTTTAATCGTTAAATTTTGCTTTAAAAAGGCGCAATATTTCCTGGCAAATTTAACAACATTCATGCTGAGCTGTTTTTTTGCCGTAAAATCAGAGACTTTTGTGCGTTTTGTATGCTACAAATATTGTATGCAGTTGAATGTGACGCAGTTTTTAAAAATCTTAATGTTTTATATTCCACCATTTTGTTGCACACTTAACAATTAAAGTTCTGATGCGGGCCACATTCAAAACTTGAGTGGGTCGCATGTGGCCTGCAGGCCGCGGGTTTCCTACCCCTGATCTGGGCTATGTCAGCCTGTGAGCCTCATTCCAACTTTGGGCCTTTTAGCAATTTTTTATTGGCTGTGAACTATTCAGTTTTACACAGTGATTGGTGTTTGTGGGCAGCATGCTGATCCAGGACCCGTAGCCGTAAGTGCAATTGTTCACAGTAGTTTTAAGGCAGAGGCTAAGGTTACGTGACCGTAACATTTGTCTCTTTGGTTTATTTTATTATCCCTTCACGTTTCCCTGATTGTACGAGAGCGTGACGAAGTAATAAAATAAACTAAAGAGGCAAATGTTACGGTCACGTAACTTTAGCCACTTCCTAGTTTTAAATATGTGGTGCATGATTCTAACAAGAAGATATATAAATCTTGTTAGTGTCATGATAATGTGAATCACCTGCTTCGTTCTTTTTAAGTTTATAATTTTAATCTGGGTATTGCACCATGCTTATGTTTTTTTCAAGTTTCCTCTTATCTGCATGGTGTGCAACTGTGCATGCCTTAATCTTAATCGTATTGTTTTTGGCTCTTCTATTTTTTTTTCACATCATTTTCATGTATTCTTCATCTTATTGTATTCTTTATCGTGTTGACAGTATAGAAATAAATGACACTGCTAACTACTATTCACACATGCCTGGCTCCTGCTCTATCAGAAAGTAACTGTCATTACAGCAGTGTTAGTGTTACTGTCTGATTTCGTGACATTTTATAATAATTTCGCATTCTTTTGTTGCCAGGAATGTTAGTAGCAGACTTCCATTAATTTCATAATAGTTAGTAATATTAACAATGTAGTGGGCTGTAATAGGTATGGAAGGGTGGTCTGTGTTGTGTTCAAAAAAAGGTTGCCGACAACTGATCTATGTGATAAGAGGGTGAAATTACAAAAATCTGTTACAAAAAGTCCATGGAAAGAAAGTATCAGTACTGGCAGCCCACCAGTTATTATGAAACAGTATTGACTGTGTGCGGTTAATTGCAAACAGCTACCGTTGTTTGCAATTGCATGTTTTTGTTTTGATTTTTGAAGTTTTTGATTAGCCTATTCATATATGCTCTTTATGTTTTCAATTACAATTTTATTTCTTTTGTTTTAGGATACCGGTACCAATTACATACAAAATGGTTTTGAAGCGACAGCTGAGAAAGCATTCACATTTTTTAAAGTATCCAGAGTGATTATAACGTACACTTTGCCTTTTTGGGGAACTTTTATTTATCGTAAAGGTATGTATATTTAAGATTTGTGTTTATGTTGCCAAATTATTGATTACAATTGTTTTATATTTGTTCAGGATATTATACTTTGGAGCATTTATTTGGATTTGCAAAACTAGCTGGCTGGGTATCCATTTTTTATTTTGGTTTTTTTCTTGTGCGAGGTTTGTGGTAGTTTTTATTTATTATATGTTTTTATGCGTCATTACTTGGGCAAGTTTTTGCAGCTTTTTTTACAGCTTTCGACTGCTTCCAAAACATTCAGACTCTACATTGTTTAATGTTTCAAGCTGTTACCATTAATTTTACTTTGCAACTTTTTGCGGGTCCTACTAAACACCGCAAAGGACTGAAACATTGCAAAGGATGACAAAGGACCTCAAATTGATGTACTAAACACCGCAAAGTACGACAAAGGACCCTAAAACCCTAATCTAACCTTAACTTAACCCTAGTCTAACCCTAACCTAACCCTAATTTAAAGTTCTTTGTCGTTCTTTGTTATGGTAGCATATGATTTCAAGTCCTTTGCTGTTCTTTGCGGTGTTTAGTAGATCAAATTAAGATCCTTTGTCATTTTTTGCGGTGTTTAGTACATCAATTTGAGGTCCTTTGTCGTCCTTTGCGGTGTTTCAGTCCTTTGCGGTGTTTAGTAGGACTGACTTTTTGCTACTCTTTTCGATTATACGTTCATATTTTTATTGCAACTTCATTAAATTTTTGCGCAAAGTGTGATTTGAAAATTTTGCTTTTAAACTAGTTCAAAATTTTAGTTTACTTGTAGTATTTTCTTTGGGTTGTATAACAACGAGCTTTGTGACGGAACAACGAGCTTTGTGACGTATAACAACGAGCTCTGTGACGCGTCGCTATGTCTGAATGTTATCTATGATGCAACAGTTGGTTTGTATTATTTAAGTTCAGCTACAATACTAGAAATTCTAATACCATTGTGTCAGCACCGGGGTTGCAGGGCCACTGCAGAAAATGTCTGGCTTTGCTCTGGTGCACTCAAGTCTTACATCTGTTGCTCCAGCTCCGTAGCTGAATGTTTTTAAGTGTAGCTTTCTTTGTTTTGTCCAAATCAAGATAATTTGAAAAGTATAACTGTGTGGTAACTAGTTAGTTGCTTAAGCTACAAAAGCAGCGTTGTTTCAACTCGTTGTGCAATGTGCGTTGTGTTTAAGCTCGTTATGCATAACCTCGTTGTGCATAGTCCTAAATTCAACTTTTTACTGCAACTTCCTTTAAAAATGAATGCAACTTTTTAGTGCAACTGTTAAAAATAAACGCAACTTTTTCAGAATTTCTGTGCTACAAAAACGTGCCCTGGTGATTACTGTTAATGCTGTTTACATGCTTGTATATTCTTCATTCACCATTAGTTTGATGTATAGTGTTACCTAAGCTTACCTTTCTGTCAGCTGCTTGTTTTATAGTTGTGTTTTTAGCCATTATTACTGTAAGTGCTAGCAAGTCTTATGCACTATTACCGAGCAATCCTTCAGAATCTGCTTGTCTACATTGACACAGTGGGTTGTGGTAAGCAAACTTTTAGGCATATGCGAAGTGCTTCACTTCATAAAAACAATACAAAAATGGGTAGACTATTTGGTGCACCAGTACATTTGATGAAAATTACATTTAACTGCATAAACAGCCTAAATTTGCAGCATTTGAACTCTCTGGAAATGCTGTAATTTTTGTTTAAGAATATAAATCAAAACATCTCCAAAAAATTGTACTTATAATATAGTAGCATATACTCAATAATACTATGCTCACAACGTGTGATAAAGCTCAGCATTTTTTATTCTTGGTATGCTACTTTTTATTGCACATTTTTAATGTCATGAATTGCTCAACGTAAAAAATTATTTTAGATTTTTGTTGTGATTGCGAATCAAATTTCTAAAAAGCAAAACAAAGTAGAAACTTCTAAATTATTCATTGGCGCTACTGAACTTAAGAATAGCTTAAAAGCTTTTTTCGCGTTAGGCTTGGAGATACCCTCTGTCATAACCATAGGCGTCGATCAGGCGGGGCAGGGGGGCATCTCCCCCTCGGGTCTGTCACGGTAGGGGGCGAAATATGTCTGGCCTCCTCGGTTTTTGAACAAGCATTGCGTTGAGTGGAAGCGTGTTAAGATAAAATCATGAATTAAATTTTGCAACAGCATTGAGTACGCATCAAAAATAATTTGCAATGTGCAAATGCCAACTACTGTAGCTGGCGACTTGGCATAAAATTGAACGAGGCAGTGCTACTGCTACCGTGGGGAAAAATGGAAGTTCAACACCAACGCTTGCTGGAGTTGTCGTTCAAATCGCGTCGCTAGTTTTCTCAGAAAATTACCATGCTTAACCATTTCGTTACAACAAGTAAATGTGCACAATAGCAAAAGTTGTCAGGATTGTTAAGAATGAAGAAATGTTATAAAATAAATGAAAGTTGACACAAAACCGGTTATTAGTTAAGCAATTTTTGTCACGTTCACTTACACCAATAAAATTTCAAGAAAAAACACGACGAAGAAAGGTAGAAAACTAATATATTGACAAACTTTTTCAAATCTCCACCAATTGCGCTCCCATCGTATTTAACTGTGGTAGTCATTAAACATTTTTTAGGTGCTTTCCGCGGCACTCGATTATATTCCAAGAAGTTGCGAGATGGCTTCGCATGATCATTGTTCATGAAAGTATAACAAGAAAGGGGTAAAAAAATCCTCCCTTGTCGGTAGCAGCAGCTTCACACCGACAAAACGATCACGTTAAGGTTAAATCATTAAAGCTCTATGATACAAGTAGCTACACTACTAAAATTCTTTGACAGCTATATTGCACATTTGTCATTTTCGGCAAACTTTTGTCGTATAAGCGGACTATGTTAATAGACCACAATGTAAGTACAAAAACATTCGTTATCGATTGGAGTATAACAGTGACATATGATTAGCCGGCACTAATTTACTCATAAAGCAAAGATGGCATTGACGCATTTTTAGCGAAATATGTTAATTTGATATGAGGGATGAAATGAACGAAGTTAAAACTGTTTTGGGATCTGTCCGTTCATCAACGTTTCCTCCACTTACCCAATCCTGATAAGTACAAAACGCATTTTATTCTTCGTTTGCTGCAACGACTTTTTGGCATGATTCGTCCAATTCACGTCGAATGCCAGTCATGCTAAGCTCCCACCGGAGGTTGAAATGGGTGGGTTCCAAGAACTTGCTAATGCCTTGACATCTGATCTGAACACTTTCGGCAAGCAACTATTTGCAGAAAGTAAAGTACAAGCATTGGATGTGTAGATAAATATGTTTATTCCACGACTCCATCGTGCCGTTACTGATCATGAGGTAGAAGAATTTTATTTTACTTGGTGCGAAAAATGTTTCTAGCTGCGCAAATTCCTTCTTAAAACGCTACCAATCACGGCCCCTTAAGTATCAATTTTTGGCGATGCCTTTTGGAAGATAAAACTGTGTCACGTTACGACATAGAAGCTGTGAGTGAGTTTTATGGTGATTAGAATTCTGCGGATATTGTGCGTGAACGTCAACTCTTGTTTGCTCGGTTAAAGAGATTGAGTCGTCCGATTTCAGTAACCGAAATCACCGAAGCTATGCGACGAAATCAAGTATTTGCAGACATTGCACCAAATTTCATCTGTGCTTTGAAGACTTATGTTGTCCTTCCCAGTTCTGCATGCAGTTGAACGGTCGTTTTCCACGCTGTGCAGGTTGAAAACGTACTTGCGCTCTACTCAAACGCAGCAACGCTTAAATGACTTGGCTATTCTGAAGTCTGAACACACACCGTGATGACGCTAACGCTCTTGACCTCAAAGTTGCCATCAATAAATCTGTGCGTAGAGCTCAAACTCGCCGCAACAAGTTTTGAATGAGTTCGCATATGCAATGCAACTTTTCGTTGATTGCGATGTATACAACTTTTGTTAGCTTATCACAAGCACGCGACAAGCGGTAATGCAACGCACTGTTATGTCATGAGCCGCGACATGGTTTCGTGTAGTTGGCAAACTAAAAAAATAAACCCGTTGCAAAACAAATTGTTGCGTGACACGCTTCGTTTTATCGCCTGTTGCGGGTAGTAAACGTACTATAAACCTGCAATTGATTACTGTTCTTCGTTCAAGCTTTCATTCGATGTTCTTGGGAGTTAAAATGCCGTATGAATAACCAAACATATATTTTTTTAGCGTTCACACTTTTTTGTTTGATTCATTGTTAAATTACTAACTGACTGACTTTTTTAAATCGTGAACGCGATAACCGCGATGCATTTTTTTGCGTTGTTATTGCTAAAATAAGCGATGCCTTAACTCAAACTTATGCAACGTTGTGTCGGTGAGAGCGCGACGCCACATGCTGTAAAGATTGATCATCGCGAGATGTTTGCGACAGCGCGTTTCGTATAAAAGCCGTAGATACATCAAACTTGCAACCACAGACTATCATGGCCATGAACTTCATTTAGCAGCAGGCTGCAAAATGGTTTCCACAATCACTTCGATGAATGAACTCCATTAAAAATTCTCGCCCCCCTGGAATTGATTTACTTCAGCAAAAAATCAACGCCTATGGTCAAAACTCTTTTGTGGAGCTTTGAAAAAAGCTGTTTATCCCAGAAGCTTTTCGTAACGCACTCGTCAGAGGGTAGTCGCGTCAAAGTGAGAACGAGAAGCAACGTCTGGCGATTGACGAACATCAGTTTCGGACGTCTGCGAAGCGGTTGTTACATTGGTCAATCCAGTCAAACGCTGGAAAGTCATGCGCAACTCTAATTGGACAAGCCATGCGAACCAACTTATTCTGTTGGAACAGCTTAAGAGTATAGACAAACTTTTTTTGTTGGCATAGATTAGGTTGCCGTACTCTGATGTAGCTGGATTCGAGCACACTGAGATGAAAGAGCCTGCGTGCCATGTCCAGAATAAATGATTAATCTTCATTGTAATTGGCAGCACATTGGTCGCTTTCTAATGGATCTTCATTTTAATTGGCAGCACATTGGACAACACTTATTAGAAAACGACCAATGTGTTGCCAATTACGATGAAAATCGATTTCTATTCTGGACATGGCGTGCAGTCCCTTTCATCCCAGTGTGCTCGAAGCCAGCTACATCAGAGTACGGCGACCTAATCTTTGCAAACTGAAAGAGTTGATCCATGCTCTTAAAACTGTTCAAATAGAATTTAGGTTCGTACGACTTGTCCAATCAGAGCTGCGCATGACTTTCCCGCGTTTGATTTCAGGTAACTAGAACTTTGCTTGCTTTAAGCTTATTTTTTCTTGCTTGAACCAAATGTTGATCGATTTTACCACAACGACAAAACGTTAATGATTTTGCTAATCTTCGGTAACATCGGCTTTCACAATGCATTGACAACTTGGCACCATGGAAAAATATGTTTCAGTGTTGTTTTTTTTCGCAAGCAAAATGGTGCAAAACCCAGCTCGGTTATTGAGCCTATAAGTAGCAATTCTTGGCTGCGCACTTTCGCGTTTTGAACCAAGTGAGCTAGTAGCTACCCAAGCTTAATATAGTGAAGCAACGTCGCAGAAGACGAACCCGGAACTTCATACCGATCCAATTTACTCTTATACTATTCGATTATTTTAAAGTGTGAAGTTAGGTTTGATTAATCACAGGTTATTCACATTATTACGTTGTTTATCAGTTTATGTGTATTTTCTAGGATTTGGCAGAGCGCGAAATCCAGATTACGTCTTGTTTTTAAATACCTTTGGAAAACACCTAACGAATCCCCGTGACACAGAAAGCAAGGTAAAAGAAGAATGAATGGTGAACTGGTTGTACTGGAGTGCGTCTGTTTCATCGCTTATTAAGTTTGCTTTTATGTGATTTGAATTTTGCATACTATCTCCACAGCGTTGATTGTGACGATACTACTAATTTTTACTTGATGCTGAGCAGTTTTTATTGAAGAACTGCAATGCTGAAGTGCAAACAGTGTAATTGGATCGTAATTATTCCATGATGAATAGTCTTTTTGCCACAATAGGTTGCATGATTTGTTAGGTTTTCGTACGTTTTATACGTGCCAATATGTATTTAATGTAATTGTGAAATTTTAATTCTGGTATTACAAACTATCTGCCAATTAAGTTGTTGATTTGCTATCTATTTAATGAATCAAAAATTCGTGAAAATTACCAATGACACATAACATGTGTAGAAAAAACTGAGAGAATTTGATTTTGATTTCACTCATTGGCCAGTCGATTTCACTTGGAATGAAATGAATAAAAACAAGTCAAAGCGACGTGTTCCTTCCACATGGAGTAGATTATCTTCCCAATATCGCAATTCACTATCTACAGTTGTTTTTGGCTTTCCAAAAGACTTCTTAGCTTACTTGGTTTCTCATTCATTTGGAATTAGCATGATGTACCCTGGTTCAAATTCCGTGTTTAGAGCAGCATGCGGTAAGTTTCGAAATTAAACGTGTTTGGAATTTTAAGTTTGCGTGAAATTTAAATGTTACTAGATGTGCTGTTTTCAGTAGTTTCTTGGAAATTTGTTGTGACTGAGTTCATGTTATTGGTATTAAAAGAGTCATAACAGCGATAAGTTTTCAACGATTTGTTGCATTTAGCTGCAGTTTTTTTGTTAGCATTTTAATTTAGATATTTTATGCGCAACTGCCACTTTAATTTCGGCCATAGTATTTACAATTCTCTGTGTCATTGCAATAATGGATATCTCCTAAATTTGTATATATTTATTGTTTCAAGTTGTTTTGTCATGTAGGTCCCATGACTAACCTAGGAAGAAGCAAGTTTGTGGAAGAGGTATGAAGAGCAGCTTAGCAATAATAAATGACTACTCGTTTGTTTAATTTTGATTGCTTTTTTTTTTATATGGGCGCGAATTTATTAGCTTTGTTTCTACCTCTGCTCGTTGTAACTGTGGCTATCCTGTCTGCATCGAAATGGGGTTGGAAAGCGTAGACGTTTGACTCTATCTCGACATCTACCCCTCTCTAAAAATCGTTGTCTTTACCCTTACAGTTGTTAGAACCGTCCCAGTTTACCGGATTTCTTACGATTTGTTTTTGAAAGTGTGTAGATACAAACATTGGTGTCGATTTTTTGTTGATACAAGTGAATTATACTTTTTTTTAATCAGAAAATTTCGTAAAACTACGGTCTTTCGAAATGGATGCTATATTAGAGCGAAATTTAAGCAATATTTCGCAATTACGTTTGTTAGTTTTTAATAAATAGAGTAAATAATGTTTAGCAAACCGCGGTCGATTGCATTCCTTCATCTTGTTTTCCGTGTATAGACAGACCTGTTATATTATCAAATGTAATTTTTAAAATCGGAACAAATCAAACAGATAAAATCTTTTGGGCCAGGTATATTTCGCCGCCTCATAAATATTATCCCAGGGGATGGTCCCCATTCCCCGGAAATCGATGCCTATGGACGCTAAGAAAAGTTTCAACCGTCATGATTGTCTTCGGTTCCGATGGTTTATTGCTACTAGACCAAGGTTTTTTTCTATCACTCACAGTCCTATATTTTTAAGCATAAATTTCTACACTAAATCAAGTGAAGAGCGAAAGAAAAAAGTCATCACGTCCGCAGATGTCCAATTTCCCGTTATACGCAAAATCAAGTGAACAGCAAAAACGAAAAAGGTCATCACGTCCGCAGATGTCCAATCAAGCACCATTCAATGGCATGAATTATCAGAATCCGCAACCTCTTTGCGGTCCCTCTGAAACGGCTTCGCGTACCCCAAGGGGACCACGGTACCCAGTTTGAGAACCACTGTACTAGATGGTAGTTGTTTCGAAAAATTCTTGTAATTAATTTTTTTTCTTAATGCTATTAAGACTTTTGATTTTGCTTATGATTGACAGAATCATGGATTGCGAGCGAAACTCGAAGCAGAAGACGGAAATTTGATTGATACCATGTTTATTGATCGCAGACGCAAGTACGTTCTTGAACAAGAGCTGACGTTTGTTGCATCTCGTATTACTCTTATTGCTGACTATAGGGTTATTATTGTCTCTCATAAAATTTAGGATTGCTGGTAGAGTTTTTTTATCATAAATGAATACTGCCAGTGCGGTTTACTATATGCAGTTGTACTGAACACCAGCAGTACCTTTTTCTCAGAAATTAACGATCGCTCTGATTGAACCTGATTAAAAGTCTAGCGTCACCTCTAGTAGATCGCCATGGTTGAGTAGTAATCACTAGACTTTGGCTACCCCACCATAGGCTTTGTTGTAAAAAAGACAGGCGTTTACGAGTAAGTCGATGGTTAATGCTGACAAGAAAACTGGCAGCAAAAGACGTGGTGCTTGTGTGTTGTTGTGATGAGGTTCATTGCAACCTAGCTATTATATATAGAGATCATCCCTTCCGTCTTGCTGAACAACTAGATCCAGATAGAGTTTCAGGAGAGGGGGAAACCCTGGTAATATGTTGCGAAGGAAATGCTGGTTTTTATGAAGTGGGATGCATGGTTACTCCTTTCAATTGCGGATATTCTGTTTTAGGCTGGAATCACCCTGGCTTCATGTGGAGCTCGGTAAGGAGGATCTTATTTATCTAAGAGAACGACTTTTCGGCGTTGAGATACCCGACCCGAAGACTCACTCCTAGTTTTGTACTTAACCTGAGTCTTAAACTTTAAGCCAGCCTCTATCCCGAATATTAACCCCGAGTCGGTCTGGCCGAAATGACTTGTTACGATTTAGTTTCTGTTATCAATTGTTGAATTTGCTGTTTGTTGATATTGCGTAACAATAAGATAATGGGCATGTTATCTGCTGAATGCTCAATACCAATCTTTAGCAAAAAATGGCAGGTAAGTGCAACCGCTGGCTTCATATCATATAAAAGTTGTCGCTGTACGGTAATTCTCCAAAAAAAGACGTTTGTAGAGAATTGCGGTGCTCGAAGATTTGAAGCATGAAACCAGTGGTCGTGTTTCATCCAGTACATTGATATATACATAGTAGAACATATTATATTTTTTGTAGGGCCAACCTTATCCGGAAGCTGATAAAAATGCAATCGATGTGGTAATGCAATATGCAATACATAAACTTGGATTTGAACCTCAAAATATTATGATATTTGCGTGGTCGATAGGTAAGCTTTTGTGAAATTGCTTTCAAATCAAAACCGACAAGTTTTTCCATTAATTTGTTAACTACCAGTTGCTTAGTCAGAGAATTTTGCTCGATCTAGATGAGACCGATTAATCAATTGGTTGCTGTATGTATATTGCATCCGCTCATTTGCAGTAGAATTTTGATGATCAATTTTGGAAAAGAAGGAAAGAGCTAAAATATAACATTTTGCCTCTTTCAGGTTTCCGAAAAATTAATAATTTAGTGGCTTGAAATGTTTACTTTCAAAAGTGCAGCATTCTAAATGATTTTGCACAACCAAGTGTTACTGATACTTCGTGATTTGTCAGAAGATTTGAAGCGTTATTATCAAAGTCACAAAATCTTTGCAATGTCCTTTACTCAATTTTTGACCTTGGCTGTGGAAAGTAATGCTGAAATCGATAATGCAATCGAAAAAATTTCTTAACAACTTTCCGTTTTGTTCCGTTATTTTCTATAGGATAACAAAAACCAATTCTGCATTATACTAGGGCCCATCTCCGTAGCTTAGCGGCTGGGCATCGCAGCGGTGGTGAACCGTTAGCGACACTGCGTCCGATTTGGCCGGCCCGAGAATTGAACCCCAGGCCTCTTGCACTGATGGCGATATGCTCACCAACTACGGTCTTCTTATGGATCAACTTTCGAAATGACGTGAGCTTGTGGAGAGATGCTTCTTCAACATTTTTTGTGTTCTAGGTGCTTTCGCGGGCATTAATGCAGCTGTTTCATATCCGGACATAAGAGGACTTTTTCTTGATTCAACTTTCAATGACGTACTGTTATTTGCTAAAAAGATAATGCCAACATTTGCAGGTAGTGTTAGATTATGTTTGAAACATAGAGTCAGGGTGAGGCTCAACCTCCTCCGGCAAGGTCTCTAAGATTAGCTAAACCGTTTGAAGAAATTTACTAAAACCGCTTGAAAAGCCGACAATGGCAAAACAAGCTGTGATGATGATTTTATTCATATTTGAAAAAATAGCTGTTAGAAAGGAGGATGCGTAACGTAAATTCTGCATTTTGGTGATTACGGCTTCGGCTATCAACACATGTTTATTCTTGCAGACACAGCCATTACTTTTACGCTGTTGTGCTCTTTAAAAATTGTGTTTTTGGATTTTTTTCTGTTCCTATGGAATATGATTTGCGCTTCATCTTCCATTGGACATAAACATTGTTGGGTTTTTGCTTCATAATTATTTTTACGTTTTGAGTTGAGAAAATTACCAACTGATGATAACCAAATGAAAGCTCAGCAAACCCTAATTTTTCTTGTAAATATATCATTCAGCTACTTTACGACCGTGATTTTTTTACCACCAAAAATTTTTGGTCGTGATTGTGTAGGAAATGTTTTCTTGTTGGTGTTGTTATATACTAGCCAATCAGTGCAGCGCTGTAGCACACACCACATAATTCTTGTATCACAGATTCCTTTGCTTTTCAGAGAATTTTGTTGCATTCACGGTTCGCAATCACTTGAACCTTAATCATGCCGAGAATTTGCGCAATTATAAAGGTCCTGTTACATTTGTTCGTCGGACCGAAGATGAAGTGATGAATCTAGGTAGGTTTACAATGATTTCAGTATGCTTACAATAGAAATGTTTTGTTCAATTTATTTCTATTCAAATTGCACCTTTGTTATCCAATTTTTAAGGGTACAGTGTCTTTGTTATGTAACGTAACGCGATTAAGTCTAGCGTTAGTGTACGAGTGTACGTGTGCATGATGGACCCCACCTGAGAGAGTTTTATTCACGGCTGTAGCCGATCGCTTTTGAAATGAAATGTGTATTTGGGCTTTGGAGGCTGCTGAGTGCCGATACCTTCTCAACACCGCTGCATGTCTCACTAAGCGGTAAATAATTACGCTTCCTTTTTGCTGGTTTTAACTGCTCAGATGGCCAAGGGAATAGAGCGTCTGCCCTGAAGCTGTAGACTCAGGTTTAATTTTAGAGTCATTGGTTTGTAGACTCGGAATCAAACCAGTGACTCTAAAATTGGTAATCACAGCTTCCCTGCTTGACACTTAGCATTATAAGGGACAGTGTGGAAAACAAACCGGCAGGTTTACTTATGCCGTTGGGAAAGGCACTTGGCGGGATTGTCAGCGACATGGTATAGCGGTACCGCTCGCAGGTTACAGATCCTACATAACGGGTTCGATTCGCTGCTGGAGCTGATCGCATTTGACGTAATGTAACGGGTGACTGCTGACTCGAAGGGCGCAAGCTCACTTCGCAGTCTCCCTCCATTACTGTTGAATTTTCGGTTTAATATTCATAATTTGAAAATAACCTCATTTATTTATCTCCTATCTTGGTGTGGTAGACAGCTGACTGGCAACTCTTAAGCGAGCTCGTTATAACGCTTTGATAGCTTTTTCGTAATGAAGGTTGAGTATGTAACTGCGATAAACTTCGCATATAACGGACAAGTCGAGACCAGCGAAATTTCTCCGTTATATGCGAAATCCGTTATATACAAAATTGATCTGATGCTCACATACAAATCCGGACTTAAAATTTCGTCCGTTATACGCACTTGTCCGTTGAATCTGAGTTGGTTATATGCGAGGTTTATTGTAAATACAAATAGGTATGCGATTACCGTGGATGTAAGCTAGTTGGAGTAGTGATGCGGAGAGTTTTCGGCCTGAAACATAGCGACTTAATTGTCATTTTTATTGTTGTGCTTCAAGCCAGCAATTTCATTACTGCAAAGTGCAAACCTAATTTTGCTTACAATCTGAGCTGCTCACTACTCAGCTAGTACGTGACGTTAAAGCAGCGGTGCCGAAAATGACTTAAACTGCGGTCACGCAAATCCGATTCTCTTTACGCTAAACGACTCTATGTCACCCGAAGTTTTTTCATTCCTTCGTTTTTCAAGTGTTGACCGAACCTGCGATGCTTTACGTCATCGTATCACACGATATACGTTTATCGTGTTGTGGCTTTGAATATTTAGTTAATAGGGGATGTATCTAATGCAGGAGCTCTTAACCGTGGCCCGGCACGGAGTGTTCTTTGGGGGGCCTCGAGCATAAGGCTCATAAATGAAAACAGGGGCTGATTCTCGAGAGGTTCAATGTGTTCAGCGCACATCCTGCACTAGGACAAGGCAAACGCGTTAGCTACAGCACATGTTTTCGTTTTTTCTCTCCCTTCGTAATATCTGCGCAGTATGTGTCCTTTTTTTTTTTTTTTTTTTGAACAACAAATTGTGTTTTTTTCAACGCTGACTAATGACGTAACATTTTCTCTTACGATAGGTTAACGGATTTCGTTGAACCTCATTAGAAAATCTGTGGTTGAACGCAAGCAAGCCAGACCTTTTCCATCATATTCTAAATCGTATTATATTGCGGAGAGTGGCTTTTTCTCTTTCCGTGCGATTTAAATGCAAGAAGTGTTCAATTATACGATTAAACCCAGGGGCGACGTCCAAATGCATGTTCATTCACACGAGTTGCACCGTGGTGGTGGTAAAATACATTCTTATTTCTACAACAGACAATTTTAAATTATGCTTAGGGAGCCGCGGTCTTTCAGAGTCACAGTAGCGACTCAGATAAGGTTGGGAATCACTGATCTAACGCAAGGTTAGACAAACT
The DNA here is from genome assembly GCA_964006365.1 of Trididemnum miniatum. Classification (NCBI taxonomy): domain Eukaryota; kingdom Metazoa; phylum Chordata; class Ascidiacea; order Aplousobranchia; family Didemnidae; genus Trididemnum; species Trididemnum miniatum. The sequence continues at coordinate 12,328,423 of OZ023234.1, read as the reverse complement.
GAGCATAGTGTACTGTAGTGGAAGTTAATTTTGTTTAGATGGCCCTCGTGTGGTGCGAAGCAATTTGGGAAACCTGTTACTGGAAGATTTTCTTCGAACACGGTTTCCAGATTTGTTCGATCTGGATGCGAATTGCATTCAGAGTGTTGCTCTGAGAGAATGGCTTCATGCTTGGGACGATACTGATAGAGGTGAGCTTAAGTATAGCGATCTATTTTAAATATTTGGTAGCAACGTTTCTTTCATCGCTAAAAACGACTGTGTATTATTACGAGTTCGCCTAGGAGTTCTAGGCGAGCTGTTTTTCCGCCATTGGCGGAGGAATTCAGTTGAGGCGTTTTTTTTTTTTTTCAACAGCGCGACTGGCGATTTTGGTTTGTTTTCCGCACTACATTTTTGAATGTTGAAAACATAACCTCCGATCTCAATCTGTGGTAATTGTTTGACTGGTGGCACATTACGAGTCGGTGCTGGCTTGAGTTCGAATTTCTCCCTTGGCCATACTTTTTAATTGGCCTATGGTGTCAAAAACTCATATTATCAATTGCAAACTAATGGTTGTTGAAATTCGTTACAAATACGTAGGCTGTTAACGACTAAGCATCTAGTTTTACAAATAGTCTAAAATTGGCGAAAGCGTTTATCTGCTCTACAAGTGATGATTGGTAAGGCAAAAGCAGCGCCTGTGTACCACCGTTAGCCACAAACGCTAAATTTAATATCACTGTGCTGTACTGTAATTAAATGTGAAGCGCGCCAAAGAACGTTAATTTAAAAAGTCGTCCCGACTTTCTAGAAAATATCATGAAGAAGTGGGAGGTTTCACCAGCAGAGTGCAGAGAAAAGGTGGTTAGTGGTTTAACTGACGGGGAAGCGCACTTTCCAATGACAATTGGCTCCGGACTTCTTTCCCCTGAAAAAGCAAAAATAGTTTTGTTTTTGGTTAGTTACAGTATGATATTTTCACACGTACTGTGTTATTAACATCTTTTGCTTAGCAAAAGCTAAGATTTTAGGTTTTAGCAGACTTAATCGTTTTGGCCTCAAGGAATGATATTTATTCCAGTCTACTTGTAGAGCTCATTCATCTTTAAATACCTGTCTACCTAATGCGATGTCCCAAGTCCTTGTGCAAGTTAGTTTTTTTGTCAATACTCTGTTTCCGTTGTTTAGTCCGACCGTGCTACCATTGTCTGTTAATCACAGAGCAAGTACGCTTATCGACTTGCTCTTGTTATGCAGATCGTCAATTGCATATCTGGTTTGACCTAATTTGAAAACATTAGCTGACGCTTTGCGGGTCTAAAATTAACACTGACAGCAAAGTATAATACTGATTTGCGCACGCGGGCCTATGGACAACAGTTATCACGAAACGGAAAAGCGTTCGCTGCTGGGCTGCTGCTGGCGTCTGCTCATTACTCTCGTTTTATCTGCTTTTTTTACTAGGCTGACAAGTATTTACATCACTTTGCCTCAAACCATTGCACACCTTTACCAACTCATTTCTTTACCGAACCGTGGGATCCAGCTAGACTGGTTAGCGATGACCGCAGTGATGATTTTGAAGTGCTTGCTTCCAATTGATGATATTGTAGATGCACGAGAAGCGCTAGTGAATGTATTGCTCTGCCAATATTGGTAAAAAGCTTTTCTCACAAATACATTGTTTCGCCGTTACATTTTGCGTGCGTATTTTTACTTAAGGATTTTAATTGCGTGGTATCACTTGATTTCGATTAAAAACTTTTCATCTTTCAACTGACATACTTGTGGTTTTGATTGAAATTAAATTTACGTTTAGGTAAGTTGTTGGATTTCTGTATCAACAAACATTTTAGTGTGATTTGTTGCAATTGGTTTTAAAGCAATGCAATTTCAAAAACTGACGCGTTTTTTCAACTGCACTGTTGGCGTTGTGGTCAACGACCGACATTGTTATCACCGAAAGAAGCTTGTGTTGAAGTCGTGAAATTTTATAGTTATGTATCGGCTCACCATCGCAGTGAAGTTTTTCTGAAGCCGTGTTTTCCAGGCGGCAAGCCGCGACGCTCAGCTCGGTACACGCTCCGCGTAATACGGCGAGTATATTGAAGATTTAATTTTTGATGCATTTTTTCACACCCGTTTAGCGTGCAACCACAGAAGTCTTGGTCGAAAGTTTTTGATTAATAGATCAAGTTATTTTGAGATTTTTGTACGTGTAGCTTATTAGCTACCCTAATGCAAGTGTATACAATCAACGTTTATTTGACGGTGCTACCGTACTACAGTAATCTCCCGGTTAAGTTCGCAACTTGAATCTGAACAGTTCGTGCGAACACAACAATTTGGCTATGGTTAGTTAGTACAAAGTGCATTATTATGTAACATAAGGCATGTGTCAGCGCTGACGGAGACTTCGACCATTGGGCTTAGGGCATAGAGCATGAACCTACTGTTTCGAGAAAAAAATAAGGTCCTTGAAGTAGAGGATCAGTTGTTGTGCCCCGACGTGCAGGATGAAGCAGGAATTGATCATAACAAACTGAAAAATTTATTTGAATTTTTTCAGCGAAGATTGAGGCAGGTGGTCTTGGAAGCGAAGAACAAGTGAGAAAGCAGCATGCATCAGCTGATGGTTGATGACTTGTTTAAACTGCTAACTTTTTCACGACCTGTTTGTTTTGCTGTAAACATCAATACGTTTCTGTCAAAAGTTGAATCTTGATTTTTCGACAATTTTTTGCGAACTTAATTGGGATGCGATTTGCGAACCGGGAGGTTAGTGTAATACGTGGAAATTGTTTTCACGAACAACCGAAGCGGTAAACCCTGATATTCTTGGTGTTCTGTGTTTTTGTTGTAAGCGATATATAATGTGCCAATAAAAGTTAATCCAGACGTAAACCCATTTGAAGAGGATTTGCAACATTGACTTGAAATCAAATCGGAACGTTTCAAAATTTGAATTGCTTCAAATTACTGAGTTTGTCATGTGTAATGTCATTAACTGCACGAAATTTCGGAGATTATATTCCAGACGTAAACCAGGCGTCTGCTCTTTAAATACCCATTTGTCTATTGCATTAGCGTGATAAAACGTATTTTGAGTTAGGCCCAAGTCAAAACCCGCTCTTATGATCTCGAACCGCGACTACCAAGCTGACCATATTGATAGGTTGGCCTGCTTCATCGTGAGACAGGATGCCGTGGTACAGTACTGTAAAATTCAAACTAGGGGGGCCCTGTTCAGTGTTAAAAATTCAGTTGCTTTAAACGCCAACAATCCATAGCATTTGATTCTTGCAAATCTTAATTGCTCCGGTATCAGCCTACAGTACGTTTTACAACGTTTGTCACAATATTTCCAAATCCAAGACATTAGTTTATGTAGTTTCAAATAAGCACACAATCACTAAACATTCAAAACTCAAAAGAGTGTAGACCTAGAGTCAGAAATGGTGAAAAAGTGACAACTAGGTCTTCGACTTGTAATTATCCTTGTCAAAATATCGCAGTAATCATAGGTTGACCTGACGTCCCGTTTTGAACGGGACAGTCCCTTATTTTCACCCGATTTTGAGAGTCCCGATTTTTTCTCAGACGTCTTTTTTTTATTATTTTTGAACTTAGTGTGAGAACAGTTGTGAAAATTAAAGAAAAAAATGCTAATTTTGTTAAAGGGTCAAAAAACTCTTATTTTTCACTTTGGCTTAAAATATAGCAAAAAATTCATGTTTTCTGGTAGCGTTGGATCTCATTCTTAAAGCGCCTTCATTCAAAAGTTATTGCAGCTTTTTAACACCATGGAATGGAGGTGCACATTGTCGGATTTTTTCGGCAGCCCTTGTTTACGGATTCGCTTTGTCCGTATCATAAAAAATGTGAATTTGCTGCGAAAGATCGTTTCATCAGAAAAATATAATTGACGGAATGGATTAGCAGTAGAAACTTTTAAAATGAAACTCTTTAGGGTTATTGTTACTGTATCGTTGTTAATAATATGTTGCACTTTGCTGCTAAAAATTGTATTTGAATAGCAGCGCTATGATTTTTTTGATTAGCTTATATAACGATAAACCAATTGTAGAGTAAAGACTGCAAGTGCAATACAAGCTTTTTTCATACTTACAGACCAATTTTTAACTATATCTCTCCACTTTTAGTCGATAGCATTGTTTAGCGATGGGCTGGGACGATGTAACTTGTGATCATACACTCTTGGCTCGACTCTTTCCGTTTTCGACTGTTTCGTACGGTAAGGGATGGCTGATCACGGTTCCTTCACTTCTGCGTTTTTGTTTTTTTACTTTTAAAATTTTTTGTTTTCTCTTTTAAAATGTCCCGTTATCGTCATAATTTAATCCGGTCAGCCTAAGTAATCACAAATACTTACGTTTACCGGTACTCTACAAGTAAGTTAGGTAAGAGAAAAACGAAAATTAAGATTACAAATCGTCACGTTGGTGCAAAAATTGCCGAGTCATTTTTTGGCGAAATTAAGTTTTTAGCACCAAGCTGTTCTGGGTCAGCGCTAACGCCTCACACACTTTAAAAAAGTATGACGACGCGTTCGCGAGTTATGCTCCAGTTTCTAAATTGCGTAAGTTAGCACAATTATTAAATCATAATAACGCATTGTATACCATGAAACCATTTGATCTTTCGTCTATTGATATTTTGCCTGTGACGCAATAGTAGATACATACAATCACATGTTTTTTGCGTTTTTCTCAAAACACAAAAAAAAATGGCTTAAGGTGTGTTTACACAGAATACGATGAAAATTTTCGTACGTACAGTGACGTAGGCTACGAAACTGTTAGAGGTTATGACGTAAAGCTACGTCACTATACGCGGTATTCTAGAATACAATCGTTAGGGGCTTCCCAAAACAACCGGCAGGAAGCAAAACTGTTTGGGTTTGTATTGCGTGAAAGATATTTTCGTCAACTGCTTATGTCAAAAATCTGATGAAACTTCGTCCGACAGCAAATCGGACTGAAATCGCATTTAGTGTAAACAGACCTTTAGACAGTTTTTGTACAAACGTGACGAAATGTATGGGGCGCCGTGTGTAAAGCAACGCAATATAAAATTTTGCATCATTTTTTTGGTTAATTTTGGTTAAATTACTTGCAATATCATGTATTGTTGCAATGTATCTATATTGCTGCAATATGTGTTAAATTGTTGCAATTTATCTATATTGCTGCAATTTGTGTTAAATTGTTGCAATTTATCTATATTGCAAAAAACTTTTAAATCGGCTTTTAATTGCCATGGTGATATGCTAACAAAAACAGTCAGTGTTGCCCTTTCCCTTTTTCCATGAACTCATGTAGTGCACTGGCCTGAGGCGCTGTTGTACTGATTGTGCAGTGTGCGCTTATTGGTTTGGCTGAAACATTGTGAAATAAGGTGGCTTGGAGTTTGATTGATAAAATACTGTTATGATTGGTAGATGCAATTGCGGACATATGCAAAAATATAGACGTATACGGTAGGCAAGTTATGAGCAAGCTACCAGTACCCATGCAGGTATCGGTACCAGCCATGTAGCAGTTGCAGGGTATAGAAAGTTGTCAGACTAGATAGCTAGACTCCCACGTAGTTTTGTGCTAATTATACTTTTAGGTAACTTTATAAAATTAGTAATTTTGGTTTACCCAACCCATCTATCAGTAACTTGTTTCAGTGGCAGCAAAAAAGTATGGGTACTGTTAAGCTACTGGTACTGGTATCCTTCGGAATACCAGCAGCTAGACTAGACTACTGGTATGGGTGTAACAACTAGTATCAGCTCCCAGGTCCAGTTGGGTTAGGTTAGGATTAGATTCAGTTAGGGTTGAATTTAGTTAGAATTCGTTTAGTTACAAAATATCGGTATCTGAAAAATCTTGTTTTAAAGTACAGTACCAGTAACCCGATATTAGGCCTAGTCTAGCTACCTCAACCTATGTTTTTGTGACATACTACTATCTCGTTGCTAATGCAGAATGGCTTATGCTGTATGGCTGAAACATGTCAGATTACACTAACTTCTGTGATCTGTCCACAGAAAGCAGGTAGGCTACATCCTGACATCAGCAGATCAGCACACCGATACACCAGTAGCCAGTGACATACGGTAAACTGTAAAATTAAAAATGTCAAACTAGTCTACCGATACCAATATTTTGTAACTAAACGAACCCTAACTGAACCTAATCCTAACCTAACCCAACTGGATCTGGGAGCTGATACTAATTGTTACCCCCATACCAGTAGTCTAGTCTAGTCTAGCTGCTGGTATTCCAAAGGATACCATATCTATACGTCTATATTTTTGCATATGTCCGCAATTGTATCTACCAATCATAACAGTATTTTATCAATCAAACTCCAAACCACTTTATTTCACAATGTTTCAGCCAAACCAATAAGCGCACACTGCACAATCAGTACAACAGCGCCTCAGGCCAGTGCACTACATGAGTTCATGGAAAAAGGGAAAGGGCAACACTGACTGTTTTTGTTAGCATATCACCATGGCAATTAAAAGGCGATTTAAGTGTTTTTTTGCAATATAGATAAATTGCCAGAGCTGGGCACCGCACACGAATTTGGTGTTCCGCACAGCGCACCTCCGCTCCATCTGGAGGTGAGTTCCGCACCTCCGCTCCATTTTTGGGATTTGGTGTTCCGCTCCTTCAATTCCGCTCCTCCGCACCATAATTTAAATAAATAAATGATTTCTTAAAAAAATTTTTTCAAGCGTTACCACATTCGCCTATTTGGCCTGGATGTACGGACAGTAGGCTACTATTCATATTCTTAAGTAACATTGCAGCAAAACATACACGAAGAAAAAGGTGCTGATACAGCCGTTTGCTTTTGAAATTCAATACAAAAAAAAGAAGCGGAAATAAAAACGAATTCGTACAAAAACCTCGTCGGCTTCCAAGTCTATTACCGCAGCAGGTGATGACGAACTATTCGTTTTCCAAAAACAAGAACAATATGTCAATATTGTCAAACGGAAAACAAGCAAAAACAACAAGCAGACAAAAACAAGCAAACGGAAAAGAACATTAGTCTATTGTATTAGGCTTACAGTATAAGCTCGCAAAAGAAACTCATAAAGGTAATTACCAACCTGGTATTTTGTTTTCTTCGGGACTGCAGCACAAATTTGTCCATCGACTTCGGGGTACTGATAGGTCAGGTATTACGCTACCGAATTACTGTGATACCGTACGCTATAATAAAATTACGCTAGTTTTTTTATACTTTCGAGACTGCAAAATATTGTCTTTCAGAGATGCAACACATACAACTGCAGCCAACTTTACTTTACAAAACTAGAATGAGAAGCCTATCCTATAGTTTGAATTTGAAGGAACTCAGATTAGACCCAAAGTTATTTCTTGAACTTATCGATTATCGTGTCCTATTTATATTTATCGTAAAAAGTCATAAAATTGCGTCCTATTTATCGTAAAAAGTTAAATTTAAAAACAGTAATATGCTACCTATCTTCCATTCGTAGTCCTGACTCCTTAGTGTTGCTTTCGGCGCACTAAACTGTGGTTAAAATTAAAACATTTTACTAGGAATTAACTGTCTAACTCGCTTTTTAGTAACAGTTCACCACTCTCTATACCTTAAAAATTAAAACTAAACTAACGAAGCTTTATCGCGAGCAAGCGATCTTGCAATCCATCTGCACTCTGCAGTTTTGCGCAGTGTCAGTGAATTGACGAGTCGGCGACGTCGAAAAGCGTAGCGAAATCGCGATATTCCGTGGGACAGCAGATTTCACACGTCTGGAAACAATAGAACACAACATCACACCATAGATTATTCTATGATCACACCTTCAACAGAGATAAACAATTAGCTTTTATTGATTGAAATGCAAGATTCGAAAACCGAGATGGCCATTTTCTCGAATTGCTTCGAACACAAAGTTGTATTTGTTGAATAGCTGTATACAAAATAACCTGCCGCAGTTTTGTGGTGCGGAGGAGCGGAAGTTATTTTTTGCTGTTCCGCACCTTTCATTCCGCTCCATTTTTTTTAGCATGTTCCGCTCTTTACATTCCGCTCCGAAGCTCGGAGCGGAGGTGCGGACTCAGGTGCGGAAGTGCCCACCTCTGTAAATTGCAACAATTTAACACAAATTGCAGCAATATAGATAAATTGCAACAATTTAACACATATTGCAGCAATATAGATACATTGCAACAATACATGATATTGCAAGTAATTTAACCAAAATTAACCAAAAAAATGATGCAAAATTTTATATTGCGTTGCTTTACACACGGCGCCCCATAGAAATGACAATCTACCGTAACCTGTCAGAAAAACATTGTTACATTGGCTCACCTGCAGAAGGCAAAATGCACGACAGTAGGCCCTAAGAATAAGCAATAAGGCGTAGCCTACGACACAAATTACTTAAAACGAGCAACATAATAACTGCGTAGTGGGCAGCTGGTCAAAAAGGTGCTCAATAACACAAAGCGTATTGTATTCACTTCTGCACATCAAACAAAAATTGAAAATACTAAAACATTAAAACACGACAACCTGTTTCACTCGGTAGGGTTCGTCAAGGGTATCTAAACAGTAAACATATTAAATTTAAAACTCAAAACTGTTTTGCAAATTCGCTGTTTATATGTCTATGCAGTTTTGAGTTTTAAATTTATGTTTATACAAGTTCGCAGTTTATAAGTCTATGCAGTTATGAGTTTTAAATTTATGTTTATACAAGTTCGCAGTTTATAAGTCTATGCAGTTTTGAGTTTAAAAGTTATATTTATTGCTTAGACACGCCTGACGAACCCTACCGGGTGAAACAGACTGTCGGGTTTTAATGTTTCAGTATTTTCAATTTTAACTGATGTGCAGAAGTGAATAAAACGAACAAAAGAAATAAAAGAAAAACCATTAAACAAGAAACCATTAAGCTAATGTAACAGCAGCTTCCAGCAGTCAAATATTTTCGCGTGAACGATGCAGCAACAGCGAAAAAAAATTCTTAAAATGTCATCAAAATATTCCAACTTTTGATAAACTTTACGAACAGAAATGTGGTGGTAAAGGCAAATCAGCCTGAAAGTCACTGAACAGAGTACAAGGTAGTCTCGGTTGCAAATTTTTGTTCGACAGACTCAAATGTGAAAATACCGAATATTAATTAGCACTAAAAGTTTACTATGACTTGAATAGTTGCGCCCCCTCTGCGCCCTACTTAAAGCATTTTTTAGAAGTAGGAAAGCCAAGCCCACCCCCCACCAAGGCACCCCTGACGTGAGGTAATTGTCCAAATTACCCATTCGTTTATAAAAAAAAGTAATTGAGATTATTTTCAAATTGTATTGAACTGAAAATTCAACAGTAGCCTAATTGAGGGAGACTGCGAAGTGAGCTTGCGCTCTTCGAGTCAGCAGCCACCCGTTATATGCGTCAAATGCGATCTGCTCCAGAACCCGTCACGTAGGATATGTCACCTGCGCGCGGTACCGCTACCACGTCGCTGACACACTTTTGAGTACCGGTAGACCTAATCGTTCTTCACTCTTGAGTAATTGTTGTGATTGTCAACTATTCAACTCCACTGGGAGAATTAACATGATAGGCTTAGCAGCAGTGGCGTAGCAAGAAATTTTAAAAAGAGAGGGGCCATCCATAGTTTTCACATTTTTTCAAGAAAATTTTTTTCAGTAGAACAAATTTGAAGCTAATTAAGAAACAAAAGCTCTAGGGGTGTCCGGGGGCAGAGTTGGGAATCGATACCCAAAAAAGTAAAGAAATAATCGATATTCGATAGTTCACCAAAAAGTAAAGAAATAATTGATTTCGATGGTGGTTTAAAAAAGTAAAGAATATTGTAATCGATATTCGATATTACACCGAGCATTTAGCGGTGTACGCCAAGCATTTTCTGTGATATCCTCACATTCATGCGGTAACTTGCAGACAAACGACGGGCATAGAAGCCTATATGCGAAACAACATTGCTATTACACATCTTTTCTTTTTTTTTTGGCTAAACAAAAATTTATCAGCAAAAACAAGGTAATGGCATACCGACGATTATTTTAAATTTACTAAAGTGAGATAAAGTAACCTGGAGAAAAAGAATCGAATAGGCTATGGAATATCGAATTGCGCCGAAAAAAAAAATAAAAACAAGGCCATATTCAATGCTCATTCAAAAAAGTAAAGGCTCCAGTGCATTCGATGAACAAAAAGTAAAGAATATCTCAATCGAACATCGATTACAATTGATTTTTCCCAACCCTGTCTGGGGGCATGCTCTCCCAGGAAAACTTTGAAAATTTACATGGTGTAATGGCTATTTTAATGCTTTTTGAATAACTTCCAGGCAAAATTTGTTAATTTTTTTGACCCCAATTCTGAGTGCTTCGCCAAATGTGATGCATTTTGTTCGCACATTTTCGATTATGCGTGCTTAAGGTGTATATGGCTTATTGCTACCGAAGAGGTTCGAAATTATGGAAAAATTGTATACTTGTGCATCAAAAATATTTTTGAAAATGGCTGATGGGAGAATGTACACCCCTCATCCTACTCCCCTAGATCCACCCCTGGCCATAAGCTACAGAAACCATCGAAAGAGTCTGGCATAGGCCTATTTCAGTCTATTGGCACCATTAGTTTTGTTCTTTTTACTAAAAGGCAGAGTCAAAAGGGGGGGGGGGGGCATGGCACAATGTCCCCCTTAAATACGCTCCTGCTTAGTAGTGGTCTAGCAGTACCTTATTTCTGCACCGTCAAAATGAATATAACACAACAACATAAAAATTCAAGTGTAAACGAACACAGAAAAGGGAAAAGCAACAAAACGGTTAACGTTATAGCATGCAAGGAAGAATGAAAATTGAAGGCAAAGGAAATGGTAGGCATGGTCGCGACACCCGATTAAACTGAGACTGAAGGGCAAAGGAAGAAAAAACAGTAAAAATAAACAAATAATAATACTAATAAATTACTACAAACGAAACATAATTTTGATGGTGATACAAAAAAGACATTGAGAAGACTATGTTTTGACTCCGACATCGCTATGATATAGTGCAATGGTAGGAACCATAACAGTTTGCGGCCTATCGAGGTTACTCATTGTCATCATAGCGCGACTACGTTGAAAAAAAAGAAGACAGCTTAGGCCTACACACATCTGCACTATTGGTCAACTCGCTGTAATTTTAATAATCTTCCTTCCGCATCATTTAAACTACCTTTCGGCCTAACATGGTTGAATCTTGAGCCAAACTTGAGATTATGTCGGTAAAATTAGCTGAAGAAAAGTAGAGCGTAGCTGAATAAAATTAAAGTTTGAGGAGGTGAAGCCAAGTGTGAAGTCCAACTCCGCTACGCTTTAGTAACTTGTTGCCCGCTTAAATTCTGACGTTAGCAACTACTAGAACGATGAAATAACCCCCCAGATGCTGACGCGTGCGTTTGGTGATCAATAATCCTTTTGTCCAGCAGTATTTGCGAAAAATCTTTAGCACAGTTAACAGGATACCTATTTCTTATTTTGACCTTTTAATTAAGCAAGCTGCGAAGAATACTGATCAAAATACGCAAGCTATGACGTATTTCGCGAACTTGAGAATAATATCTTCAACTCCTGGCAACAAGACGAAGTAATCAAACATAGTAACATCTTTTGAATTTTCATTAACGAACTTCGTGCCACCTTGTGTCAAGAAAAACAAGCTTTATTTCAGAATTTATCGAAATGAAATCTTTGAACTTCACCGAATTATTTTATTAACTTTCTGTTTTTTTTTCGTTGCTTTTCCTGGAAAAATAACTTTAAACCTGGTCCACATCTTTGATAGCATACTGTAAGTAGTCGTTGCCAAGCTTTCCGCGCATGTTTCGGAATGGTTTCGCTGAATACGTCGTATACAAAAATTGGTCAAGATTTTGAATCCGGGGTTTGATTCTACTCTGGGTTTTGATTTTACTCTCGTTGTGTTAAGCTTCATATGTGGAGTTGGGGCTTGGGTAGGACGATCAAAATGGAATTACATCACAAATATTCTGTAGAATAATTCCGAAACATGTGTCTTAGCTCAGTTGTTAATCACAACGCTGTCGCTGCGGTAGATTTGGGTTTCGATTCCCAGGCCAGTCAAATCGACTCAGTGTTGCCAACAGCTCGCCACTGCTGCGATGTTTCTTCGGAGCTGTGTAGCCCAGGCGCTGAGCCGTGGAGATGGGCCCCGCCACTCGTTACACGCTTCGGCGTAACACAGTGAGTATAATGAAGCTTTGATTTTTGTGTGTGCCTCAGACACTAAAGGGTTCAATTTTTTTCTTATTTTGCGATTTTAGTTCGCACTATCTGCATTGCGGAAATTAATAAATCATTGAGCGTATAGAATAGATAAAGGTAAAAATCAAATCATGTTTTTTCCAATGCAGCAAATATCGTCTCATGGCAATTTACCGGATCACAATTGCCGACAGGGGCGTATTCTCCAGAGGTTCAAGGTGTTCAGCGCACACCTTATCACAGGCACACACGTTAATTACATTTAACTAAAATATCTGGATTTTCTCGTCTTTAATCTTTGTAATATCAGCGCAATCTGATTTTTTTTCAACGCTGACCGATAACGCAACATTCTCTTGTATGGTAGGTTCAACAGATAACGTTGAACACAAGCGAGCCGGACCTTTTTCATTGTATTCTGAATCATATTGTACAGCGGAGAGTGACTTTTTTTCTTTCCACACGATTCAAATGCCAAAAATGTCCTATTTGAAAGTTGAACGCAGACGCAACGTCACAATACAACTCAATCACGCCACAGCAAATTGCTTTCTTCATCGCAGAAGAATGATGCAAAGGTTCTCTCCTAGGGCAGGTTCAACAGATGTTGTTGAACACAAGCAAGCCAGACCTTTTTCATTGTAATTTATTTCGTATCAGCATGCGGTTGTGAGTAATTGCTTGTGATTTTTGAAAGTGTGGCGCTCAATATATACATTTTAAAGTTGCTGGTCAAATTCAAGTCGTAGGTTAAATTACTGGAATGGAAGTAAGTGTTGACAGTGTGATTAAAAAGCCGTTTTGTAGCAGAAATTGCGACGAAAAATTGGAAATAGCAAAAGCTAAAACGCCGACACCAAAATTAGATTAATTAAGTAGCAATTTAGGCTGCTTGAAAAGGCGCTTGATGTTGGTTCGCGTAATCGCATTAAACTTTTGAGCACTTTCACACATTTGTTTAATAAATGGCTGCATGCGGCAGCAAATATTGTAGAGGAGCACACCTTTGAAAAATGCTCACCGTACGCCACTGATTGCCGACATACTTTGTCTTTGATGGTGAACAAAGACACCATCAAGACAGCCTGAAAAAAAAAATTGTCAAAGGATTAATTGTTATAATATGATGTTCCGCAACTTGAGTGTTATTTATCACCTGCTTTTAGCTAATGGTTTTAGAAAAGTTGAAAATATGTAAAAGTAGTTTATTCCACATCGATTGGTGGATTTCGAATTCAAAAACACTGAGAAACTTTTTTAGTAAAATGCAAATTTAAAATTTCCAGAACTTTGTTGTTTATCATTTGCCCAATTCAATGTTTGCAGATACCCAAAGGTTTTGCCAAGCAACCTTTAGAAGTATAGATTGATAGCAACTATTTGAACAACTACGAATAAATACAAAATTTCTAACTGTTGTCGTCAGAATAGTGAGGTATCTCCGAGGAGAGTTCCTTAGAAGTGAATTCAATGCACCGCCGATTCTTAACTCTACCAACTTGTGTAGGCTACTTAAAGCTCGTCAAGTGAGAAGTTTTAGGCCAGGCCTACACAACAGATTGTCTTACTTAAGTTAAACCTCTGACCTCTTTTGACGAGACCTAACAAGGTCGAAACAGGGGCTGTCAAGATATAGAGTGTTTTGTGCCATAAAAAATTAAGTTTAAATGCAAGAGTGCCTAAGAAAAGCATTTGATTTTTTAAAATACAGTAGTTTGGGCAGTATTTCTTTACACTGGTGGTTTTTAAATTTTCTGTTGAAGCGGAACCCCATTGAAACATTCCAGAGACTCAAGGAACTCCTGTGCATTAATTTAACTTACTTACAGTATTTACTTGAACCCAGCTTTAAATGGTAAACTTGGGAAACCCCCCTTGAAAACCGCAGAGCTAGATTGTAAAAAAATTATGATGATAAAGACTAAAAAAAAATAAATGTGTGCTCAGATAAGATAAATTCAACGCGTAAAACTATATGTAGTTTAACCAGCAAAATGATTGAGCTATCTGAAATTCACGTCATCTTTGGAGTGACTTAAATAGATAGTATTATTGGATTCAATTATGTCCATGTCTATTTTCACGCAAACGAGCAAACTAACCAAAACTCGAAACTTTGTACAATTAAAATCTTTAGATCTTGCAAATTGAAATAATTTGGAAATTGCATTTCTGACTCTAACATGAAATTGTTGGTTTTGGCTCTTCTGCCTTTGTTGGCTTTTGGTAAGTGAGATCTATCTCATTTTGGTAACAAAAAGAAAATGAGAATTAATAATCAAAAGTAATGACGCCATTTCATTTTCGCAGCTGTCTTCAGTTCGTTGTACAGTACTGCACCAACGGAATGCTGTATGCTTTGTACAAAAAAAAACACTAGTTTTTGCATTTTTTGGTCCGAAAAGTTGTCATGTATAGCAAGCTGGTCGCGCATTGGCCTCTTGCGATGAATCTGCCGTAAGACTGAAATTTCACCTGCATTTGTGCGTAACTATTAAGCGTAAATGACCAAACGCAAATGTGAAATTTAGGTCAACTGCAGTGGCACAAGGAAGTGGTCTGTGAAAACGAGAGTAAAACGATCTCGTGCGAAGACGATGAAAAACTTTCCATCGAAAAAGCTTTCTATGGTCGAGCGGACGCTACTACGTAAGAATAAATAGCAGTTTATTAAATAAAGACAAAAAATAAACAACTCAAATCACATTGAACTGAAAATTCAGCGGTGAGGGATAGCCTACTGCAAAACGAGCTTGTCCTTTTTGAGTCAGCAGTCACTCGGTATATATGCCAAATGCGATCGGCTCCAGCGGTGAATCGAAACCGTCACGTAGGTTTTGTAACCTGCGCGCGGTATACCGCTAGATCATACCGCTGACTTATTGCATCATCTGATGATGTTTTACAACTTGAGCTTCAAGAAAATTCCTCCCTTTCAGGTGCCTTTACCAGTGCTAGGAAACGCGGCACCCGACAGTTCTTCGCACCTCATTTGTTTAATTTCCTGTTCATCAAACTAGTGAAACGCTATTTTTCATTGCTTCATTGTGAAATCGGTTGTGTTCTTTGAAGCGCCAACAATATTGGTTTAGTGGTTAAAGGCACCGCCAACGGTGCAAGAGGTCTTGGGTTTGATTACCTGGCTAGTCGGCACAGTGTCACCTACAGCTCGTCACTGCTGCGACGACGTTTCTACGGAGCTGTGTTGCCCAGGCGCTAAGCCGCGGAGATGGGCCTCCCAGCTCTCTGTTTGTCTGTTTGCTGCTGGAGATTTCTGCTGTTTTATCGAAGAAGCGCTTTGATGGTATGGTAGTTTTTCATTAACATAAGACAAGTGCGTGAATGACAAGCAAAAAAAAATAAAAACTCGTCAAAATGTTAGTTAAAATATCAACCGAAGGAAAAATTATTTACTTACATACACAAAGAATAATATAAAAATTGCACGCTACCAAAAATAAACTTATAATGTGAAGAGCTCAGGTGTCTGAGAAGTAAAAGCGTCTGCCTCTGGAGCAGTACACTTGGGTTTGAGTCAGATTCGGGTCAAACCAATGACGGTAAAATTGGTGTTTCAGCTCCCCTGCTAGACGCTTAGCATTAATGGGACTGTGTGAAGAACAAGCCGGCAAATTTACTTGTTTTGCCGTTGGGAAAGGCATTTATCGGAATTTCCCATTTTGGTGTGGGAGACAGATGGCTGGCAACTCCTAAATGAGCTCGTTATAGCGCATTGATTGTTTTCTCGTAATAGGAGGACAAATTAATATGCGATATAATTAAATTTTAAAATTACCGGTAATTCAAATTATAATCTGAGCTAAGAACTTCAATAGTAGTCAACTGTCGCGTCATGTTTAGATGCCCTGGAGTTTCAGTGAAAACTACTCGATGTGAGGCAAGCAACTCGATGTCCGTGATTGGAAATAAGTGCAACGGAAAGACCTCTTGTGTGATCGATGCAGATAACGATGAATTCGGAGATCCATGCGAAGGAACTTCAAAATACGTTGAAGTTTCTTTTCTTTGCGAAAAAGCGGCAAAATGGCCCAAAGTGGTGATCTGCGAAGGACTCAGCAAGACCATTTCGTGTCCGGCAGGCAAAGTTATCAAAATTAAGAAGGGGTATTATGGACGTCACGACTGGAGAACGTAAGAATTCTTCTGACAATTTTTAGTGACTTTATTCGTGTTATTAATGAGCCTTATTAACACACTTATGAACAAAAATCAAAAAAAAAAGCTTGACCTTAGAAAGATCAAAATCTTCTTTACAGCTGTCCTCATCCATCGATCAAAGATGTGCATTGCACAGCTTGGGGCTCTAGGAAGAAAATCAAGCAGATTTGTCATGGAAAGAACTCATGCAATCTTAGCGCCAACAATATGTTGTTTGGTGACCCATGCCGAGGAACCTACAAATACGTGGAGCTGTCTTACAAATGCGCTAAGCAGGAAACTCCAGGTATGTGCCGGACCTTTTAAATTAAGGTCAAGTGTCTTATTTTGTAATGTCAGCGAATGGCCTAGCAGTACCGCGTGCAGGTGATAGAATTAACCTGCGTGACGCGTTCGATTTACGGCTGGATTGGATCGCATTTCACATAAATACGGGGTAACTGCTGACTCGAAGAGCACAAGCTCACTTCACAAGTTCGCAGTCTTCCTCAATTTCTGTTGAGTTCTCAGTTTCATCTTAAAGTCACTGAAGAATATCATAGCATACATTGACCCTGCATCTTGTTAATTACGCAACTATTATCTGGGGCCCATCCAGGATTTCAGTTTAACAGGTGGCCATTTACTGCATTTTTTTGATAATAAGGTCTTTTTCACGGGAGAATCGTTTCCGCAGAGAGCATTTTCTACAGTGCGATATTCCCACTCCGGAACCACAAGTAGAAAATGTTTTCCCCGCTTTTTAAAGCGCTGGTTGTATCAATTAGCAAACTGCACTGATAAAACTTAAAAGTCGAATCAAGGTACACTATGTGCGGTTAAGTACAGGTGTTTAATAAATCCTGAACACAATTCATGTCGTAGTGCTGTAGCTTGCGGACACCACCTACCACGGTTTTCCCTTATACACTCTCATAAGGATAGATACATCCTTCGGCTTACACCTATGGCCTTTACGAATACGTCTATTTTTCAAAAGCAAAACACACACTGATTAACAAAAAATTTTTCGCCTATAACGTAATGCGGTTTGATACCATCAGCTCTAGCACCGTTAGATGGTTAACAATTTAATTTTCAATAGGACCAGCAGAATTATGTCTACAGCTTACTCAATTATGGAAGCTTACTCACTTTGAAGTCAACAACCAAAGCTCCTTTTGCTCTAAAACTAAGTTTAGGTGCTGGAAACAACACATTTATTCTGTCCACATGTCCAATTTTAGTGGCCTTTTAGTTTCTGCTTTTAGAGGTTCTTGATTCTAGTTTCTGCATCATAATCAAATTTTTGATGTGATAGTTAAAATAGGTGATTATGACATCAAGAAATTGATTATGTTTGAAAAACTAGAAACAAGAACCTCGGGTCTAAAGCTCACGAAATATGTAGGCTTATATGTGAACAGAGTCACAGTTACCAGCACTTGCTCACTGCTCAGTAACGTGAAAAACTATTGGTGTTATTTTTTTTCTAGGTTTTTGTTTAATGTATGACTTTCATTTTCTAGAACCTGATCCTTGCCATGATGAAGATGGTCATCCGATCAGCGGCCATCCATTTGAAAAACCCGGAGACTGTGACAATTATTACATCGTAAGAATCGAGTTTTTAGTAGGCCTGATCACGTTAATAAATCTAAATGAAGCCATTTTGCCGAAACATCTAACTGCTTGATTTTGTTGCGACAAATATCATGCGCAAATCAGCTCAGTCATCATCTAAGCAATCACTACGAATTTGAAACAGCTTCCAATAACATATTTTCAATGCCTAACAAAGCCGGAAAAGTTTAAGTTAATCAATTTAAATCTTGGGGTATTGACGGCATAACTATTAAATTCAACCTATCGTGTTATCCATTTGAAAAGCAGCTAACAATCCCAACATCATTAAATTTCTTTCTTTACATTCCAGTGCTCCAATGGTATTTTACACACCATGCCCTGTGCACCAGGAACTGCCTTCAACCCAGAAATCGGAGTCTGTGACTGGCCACACAACGTGGAAGGATGTCATTAAAGACAAACCTTTGATGTAAGCTTTGCGACTGATCATTTATATCTGCTTAGGCGTATTGTTCCTGCAACTATGAGGTTAATTTGTTTCGATAACTTACAGGAACGGCACCAAAAACTATGCAAAAGAAGTTCTGTAAACATCGTTTCAAGTTCAAAATTGCCATTTTTTCAAATACGAACCGAATGGACAATAGTATTTAATAAACCTTTGATGTTGGAGTTTCAAGATTGAAGTCCTAAATAGGTTCATACAAACTTCCCCTCTTTCAAATTTTAACCTAATAAGCGAAGTAGCAAGTTTAAATGAGGGCTCACGCACTTAGATCCATGAGTTTCGTATCTATAGCGGATCATCCATGTTGAACATCACTGGTAGCATCATGACAGGTGAAACAGATTTCATCGTCTTTGTCGTTGAATTTCAAGCAATGATTGCATTAACGAGGACAGAAAATTTATTGGGGGACCACCTTTCATATTTTTTTCTGTCATTTCTTCTCAGGGACGGATACAGGATTTTTGTTTAGGGGAGATTTACCTTCATGATTTTATGACCTGTTATGGTGCATGGATACGGGGAATCTCAAGTCATGATGTTCCCTAAAATCTCTATTTCCGCACACCGCTCTGTGTTAGAGCGGTGTGCGGTAATAGAGGTTTTCGGGAGACGATCGCTCCAATCGGCTCCTCTAAATCCACCCCTACTGGTTGTACCCGACATTTTTCGTTGATTCTGTATTGATGCTTATTTTTTCAGTACTCTCTTTCATTACCTGTTTGTTTTCTTTAGCTTTCTGATTATTATGTATCAAAATTTTTCTTCTTGTCAGTGTTAGGCTACTGATTAAATGTTGAGATGCTGATATTTTATGTTTTATTTTTGAACAGGTGCTTGCAAGAAACAATGGAAGTCGAATAATTGTGATTAATTCGGTTTGTGTTTAAGTTAAATTTATTTGATCGAAAAATTGTTTTTGAAATACGATGCGGTTGAAAACTGATAATGCTTTTGCGAAATAAATTCTTTAATTGTTTAATAAAGTGAGTGCTACTTAGAATCTGTACCTGGTGCAGTAACTTAGATGTTATGTACATGTTCATGATCAATCAAACCCTTTCGTTTTTTATTTTCTTTCACATAAAAACAATAAACATAACAGTTTAGATCTGGGGGGTAATTACAGGATTTTATGTTTCAAGATTGAAGTCCTAAATAGGTTCTCTCGAGCGATTTCTCTCGCTAGCGATTTCTCTTGCTAATTCTCTCGCTAATTCTCCTCGGAGGAGAAATTCTCCGAGCGGCAGCCGAGATAACGTGCTCGCAAAGTTGGGATTACAGGTTGCGCTGGAAGAAAGAGCAGTTACTCGGTAAAGCCGAGTGTCTCGCTAACTGCTCGGTAGACGGTATGTATAAGCTTGATGTGGGGTGCTGGACTGGCAGCTGCTGTTTGCTGGCTAGCGCCTAGTTTAGTGCTAAAACTGTGCTAGTATTACAAAGTTGGGATGGTTCTGACTTGGGTATAGGTAAAGAGTGTATGCAGTAATAGTGTCTACTGATGCATAGGCTTGTTGTGAGGTGCTAGACTAGCAGTTGCTGGCCATGGCCTCACACCGTTAATGGTGGAAGATACCGTTACTACATACTCTCTAACTAAGTATGCAGCTAACGCATGCTCGCAATAGGCGTAATAGCACAGTTTTAGCACCAGACTAGGTGCCAGCCAGCAAAGAGCAGCTGCTAGTCTAGCACCTCACAGCATACCGGTACATCTCTAAACACCATTACTACATACACTCTTACCTGTAATCAAGTTAAAACCATCCCAACTTTGTAATAAGTCACTAGCACAGATTTAGCACTGGACTAGGCGCTAGCTAGTACCGGTGATCAGCAGCTGGCCCACCAATCTTAGTTTGATGTGTGTGTAGACTATGCTTTGCATTTTTCTTTTATGTTTTGTTTTTTATTTTTGATAATCTGATTTTTTCTGCCGACATGTGTCGTGTTTGAGATAGAGTGTAGCGACTTGGTGAGCCTAATATCTTTCGCATGAATGAATAAACTTGAACTTGAGTCTACCATTTCACAACAAGCGTGAGAGTTGTGTGACGCTCTAGTTGTGTCATATACTAGATACTAGCTATTGTGCATAAACTATGACCTAAAAAACTGCGCTCTGCCATGGCTAGTTGTGTATGAATTTGTCGCTCGGTAACTTAACGTGCTCATTTTTTTCTCGCTACTTGCCGAGTGAGTTCGCCAGCTCGGAAAATCCTATAATCCCGAAAAGCACGTTAGCGAGGAAAAATTTCTTACCGAGCAGTTTGCGAGCTCGTAATCCGCGTAACGATCATCCTGTAATCACCCCCCTGGAATCAAACTAGTTTAGGAGAGCCAAGTTCCAGGCTTCAACGTCGTCCAGCAGGGTCAAATTAGGTGGATTACCCCCATAGTTACAATGTTGCAATAGAATATTTAGGGCCAAATAAATCGCGAACATTTTTACCTAAAACGTAAAAACATACTTGTTTTAAAATTGAATCTGATGATCTAGGCCAGAGTGGTCCAACTTAATTATATCGGGGGCCATAAAAAGCTGCTTACTTATCCCGCGGGCCATAAAAAGCTGCTTACTTATCCCGCGGGCTAATGTTTGACACAAAACTTCTCAATCGATTTTGGTCCGTGGACCACTATGCCTGTTCAGATATCTCCGTGGACCCCGAAAAAGGTAATAAGACACCACTGCAGAAAAAACCGTGACTAGTGTGTAAAGGAACAAAAAAAGGGTCTTCACCTCAGAAAAGCCCACAACCAAGGGTGAAAACCGAAACCAAAACCTACAGTAAACCTGAAAACCCGGTTTTAAAGGAAATTTTGGAAACCCAAAGTGAAACTGACACCTACTTAGCAAAATTTTTGAAAACCTAAACTTAAACCAAAACCGTTTTTTCTTGAAACGTCAAAACCGAAACTAAAACCTATTCAAAATTTTCTAAGGTTTTGGGTTTTAAAAATAAAAAAAATACATCAAATTCAGGCAACAGGATGAGGACCTCTTCAACGAGCGTCATGGACCAATTGAACAGCAAGCCATGGACCCCTAGTTAAGAAGAACTGGTTTAATGGAAGATGTTGCTACTTGCTATGTTTTATTGCGCGTAAAACAGGACTTTTAAAAATCACCTTTTGTGTCATTGTTTAATAATAATAATACTATCAAAAACAAATCATTGTGTAGCGAATAATGCCCCTTCTCCTACTTTCGTGATATTGAACTTATTTGGCAACATTTTTAAACTGCGACACTGCCTGTACGATTGTGTCGTCGTAATCATTCACTGAAAGGTTTGCATCGTTACTGCTGTTTTGGCATTCTTCTTATTTTCGTGTCTAGCACATGTAGGTAAAAATCAAAATTATCATTTATCAGTACCTCGCCTTTTCTCAATATACGTTTTTGAGTAAGGTTATTTGGCGATTAAAAGCGATCGTGAAGGATTCGAAAGTTTTAAGCAAGCGTGTGGAAGTCGAGTGTTTTATCATTTTGCTTGTTGGCCGCGGCTCGTCCTCGTTGCTACCGACGTGAAACTGCCCTTCGAATCCCACAATTGCTACAAACTGAAGTGTAATCCGTTGCGATTCGATGAATAAAACACCACATAAATTAGAAAACGAAGCGGTACAGGCTGTTCAGGATTTAATTTAAAAAGCAAGAACGCAAACGCAGTCGAAAATTACAAAAACAACGACTAAGTAAATGTTTTCTGGCCTAAACGTGCATATCACCCGTAATTCATCGCGGGCCAAAATTGGCCCTCGGGCTTGCAGTTGGACCACCCTGATCTAGGCTCTGATCACGTTCTTCTATGAGCCATCCTGTCATCATTAAATAAGAACTATACAAGTTTGTGATAATAATAGGGAAGGGTGGCAATGGCATTGTTTTATTCTCTGAATGACTTTTGCATGTTTCTTTAAAAAATCTCCACCAGAAAGAGTCTTCACTTCAAACTTTCACCTTTGCAGTCCAGACTCCAGTGGCGTACCAAAGAAATTTTAAGGGGAGGGAGGGGCATCAACTACAAAAGTCATACAATGAGTCTGGCATATTTTAGTCACTTTGCAACGCTTGTCCTTTTTTGCTGAAAGGCCAAGTCAAAAGAGGCAGGATGGCACGATGCCCCCCCTAAAGACACTCCTGTCAGATTCAGAATTACGCATCCATATGTTTTTGACGGCAGCAGTATAATTATGCTTGAGAGCTTATTAAATTTAAGTGACACAAAGTTAATGTTGAATGGCATACTGTAATATTTATTATCGCTTTCTACCACAAGTACACTACAGCAAACAGGATTTTTGTAAGACTTTCTGATCAAGAAAGGATTCTTCGCGCGCTCTGCTAAATTGCAGGAATGATTGTTGCATGTTTACCCTCCTATTACGAGAAAGCGATCAATGCGCTTTACGAGCTCGCTAAGGAGTTGCCAGCCATCTGTCTACCACACCAAGATAAAGGAATCTCGCCAAGTGCCCTTCCCAACGGCACAACAAGCAAACTTGCGGGGTTGTTCTCCACACTGTCCCTTTAATGCTAAGTGTCAAACACGGAAGCTGTGAATACCAATTTTAAAGTCATTGCTTTGACCCGAATCGGAATCAAACCCAAGTGTACAGCTCCAGAGGCGGACGCTCTCACCACTCGGCCATCTGAGCTGTGCAATCTCACCACTCAGTAAGTGTTGACGCAATTGCAAGGTGCAATCGCAGCAAATTGAAATTTAACAAAAATGGAAGGCAGTGGCGTTGCGAGAAATTTTAAAAGGATGGCGTAAAAGCCATCAAAAGAGTCGGGCATATTTCAGTCACTTGCGACATTTGTTCTTTTTTGCTGAAAGGCAAAATCAAAGAGGGGTGGGTCATGGCACAATACAGCCCTCTCTTCTGAGTATGCTCTTGCATGATAAAATGGTTAAATAGTAATTAAGCTGATCAGTTTTATTCAAGGTTAATCATGACTTATAATTCCAAGCATCTTTTGAACTTTCATTCGGTTAAAGTTATCAAATTGTGGAGAAAAGTTATGCATTGCAGCCAGTGGCGTACGCAGGATTTTTCAATGGGGGTGTTTCAGTGACGTCACATCGTGATGACGTAAAGATACCACAATTACAGTAGTTTAGAGGTATTAAAGTGCATCGGATTGTATTGTTTCTAGTCTATACATCATTGCGCAATTGCAGGTATAGCCATGATTAAGCTACGTAATGCCATAACGAAGGAAACAATCCAGATATTTCATGCACACTTTTGCTAGATTCTTAGCGCTTCATTTAAGGAGAGAAAAAATCACAGAAGCTCAAGCTGTCTAGCCGTGGAAAAAATACACTGAAAAAATTTTAGTTGACCCCATGTTTGGGCCATAGGAAGGTTAACTGACTAAAGTAGGCTAGCTTTCGCAACGTCACAAACAGGGTGTAGCCAGGGAGGTAAAACAGGTAATTGCTTCCCTCCCAAAAAATTTTTTTCAAGAACCAACATTGATATAAACAGCGCATATAAACCTTGATGTTATAAACATTTAATATGCGCTCATTATGAAAGAGGGCAGTTTTTCCTGTCTCGAAAAGTGAAGGCAGTGAAGCATGAGAAAAAAACTGCCCTCCTTACCGAAGCATTTTTAAACTACGATAACTTACGCGCGAGAGGAATCTCTAATCATGCGATTAAGGTCAAAAACAGCATCGATATTATGTAAGCAATTTTCACCCAAATCACAGCATCGATACAATCAGATACTCTCAACTCTTAAGCACATAATCGGGGTGTCTGGGAAACGGAGTAGGCTACTCCAGCTTCTGAGACAGTTACGGCGCGCAAAAACAATTTTGCCTCTCCCCGCCCCCCGTTCTGCCCCTGGGCCTCTTTAAATCTTTCGTTGGTGTGGTCTTCCTTGGCAATAATTTTATTTTATTTGTAGCCCTCAGGTCAGTGTCAGTTTAGATTTTTATATTTTGATAATTTTTCAACAAACCTGCCAGTTATAGAACACTGTTAAAGATGTCGCTATCAATGCGAAAGGTCCGAAGTTCTCAATCCCCAGGCCGGTCAAATCGGACACAGCTAGCCAACGGCTCGCCACCGCTGCGACGTTTCTTCGTAGCTAGCGTTGTCTAGGCGCTGAGCCACGGGGTCGGGCCCCGCCACTCGCTATCACGCTTCGGTACTGCAGAGAGTTTAATGCAGTGGTTTCCAACCTTTTTTAGTCACGGACCTCTTTTCAATAACTATCAAGCTTACGGACCCCCACGTTTTTATGATCAACCTTAAACAAATAGTTTGGTAAACCACGCTTACTTTTGCAAATGCTAACAAACTTTAAATGCAATATTGTGCATCGAATTAAACAACAAACTGCTTAATTATAAGTTTATAACTAGGGCCCGCTAAAGTCAATAAAGTCAAAATCTTTTCAGGACCTTGTTACATGATCAAATGTGTACTAACATTCGTGTCAGGTGTTCAGGAGTCTGTTTTGGTAGATTTTATAACTCAATATAAAGTCAAAATTTTGCATAAAGTCAATATTTGTCAAAATTGTCTTTATCAAAAATTTCCTTACAAAAACGAACAAATTTATATTTTTTAAATATTTTTTTGAGTTTTTGAGCTGCTATTGAAATTTTATGCGCAGTTTTATTTGATTTTAAACTTTTGAAATAGTTGCAGTATTTGCACTATCGTCACAATAATGCGTGCGGTAATTGCGAAGGAAATAGCACTTATTATGCATGAAACGTCATTGTTGATGCATAAATACATAATTGTTAGACAATTAATCTAATCCTATAAAAGCCTTGCGCTCTTTACGCGTGGTCTTTTAAGTTGTAGCTTGCAAAGCAAAGAATGCCAAAACAAGCCAAATCTTCTATAGCTAAAGTTAGGCAAACTTGCTAGGAATATCCGGATGAGTTTTCGGCAACTCCTGCCGGCGACTTGCGATGCAACCTTTGCGACGTGTTAGTCAAATGCGACAAAAAGTTTTTTGTGGAAAGCCACCGAAAAAGTAAGCAACACCAAGGAAAGTTGGAGACGAAGAGCAAATCTCAAAGTATGCAAACCTTTTTACATTTCGATCAAGTAAACTTCAAGGAACAGGTTGTTTTTTCATTCTTAGCTGCAGACATCCCACTTCATAAACTGAACCATGTTTTTTTAAAGTCTCTGTTTGCTAGAATGGGAAAAGTATTGCCTTCGGAGACTGCAGCCCGGGCATGTGTTGCTAAATTGGCATCCCAAAAAGAAGAACAAATTCAAGAATTACTTCGTGACAAAAACATTTTTTTGATTGTGGATGAAGCAGAGGTTGCTAAACAAAAGTATATTAGTGTGCTTGTGGGCAGCTTAGACGCTCCAAATCAGACATTCGTCGTTAATTGCCATCCACTTGACAGCGGTCGCAGTGTTAATAGCAGTATTATTCTGCACACTGTGGATGACATATTGCGACAACTTGAAATAAAACGCGAGAATTTTTCATTGTTCTTGACTGATGCTGCTCGGTACATGTCTTCGGCTGGAAAGACATTAGAGGAATTATACCCTTCTCTGATGCATGTCACCTGCGTTGCGCACTTACTACATAACTGCGCTATGCGTGTGCATGCTCATTTTAAAAATATTGATGAAGTAATAGCAACGATCAAGGCAGCAACAATCAAAAACAAAGATCGCAAGAAAGATTTTCATAATGCTGGTCTGCCATCTCCTCCTGACCCTGTAATTACAAGATGGGCAACTTGGCTTTCAGCTGTTCGTACCATTGTCAACAATTGGACAAGTGCAGGCCTCTTAGTCAGCAGAGCAAAAGACGCTATCAATGTGGAAGGTTTGATGTCGGACTTGGTTAAAATAAATCAATACCGGACTTTAGCAGCCAACGTAGAGTTCTTAGAAGGAAGTGCCTGCACAATAACCAAAGCATACGGGCTGCTAAAGAATATGCAATTCGATGATGATCCTTGCGCAATTAAAGACTACATTAACAAACCAATATCCAGCTCTGATTTAGAAGCAATAATAAACTGTACCAACTTGACAATTGACCCAACAAGCTACGCACTATTGCAAAAAGCCCAGCCAACCTCTGCTGCTGTTGAGAGGTCGTTTTCTATGCTCAATAGATTACTGAGAAAAGACAGAAATTTTGATGTTGAGAACGTAAAAAAATATATGATGCTGTATTACAATAAAACGTCCTTGTAATTATGCTTCGTGGCTTTCGTTAAAAAGATCATAGACATACTATTAGTGTACACTACAGTTGCGATAGCAACGCAATTTTTGTAGTACACACTAATTGATACCGGTACACACAATGGCTCGTTATCCTAGGTTTTAACGTCATGCGTCGCTTTGTTGCATTAGCTTCAACACTGAGTAATTGAGAAAACGTTCGAAGTAGGCTACCTTTTTCTTTAAAAACTTTCGTAAATTGCAGATTATAAAACATATTTAATTAATAAAGTGCAACAAGACATAAACAATACGCGGAAGCGGTTAAGTCAAAATAAAGTCAAAATTTTACTAAAATAAAGTCAAAAATATATTTCTTTAGGTCAAAAAAATGGCCCTAGTCATGACGCTAATGTCATCGATTTGTCTTTGGTTGATTATATACTCCTTGACCTCGTCGCGGTCGTTGATTCGTTTCCCTGGCGATTTTAAAAACTTTTGAGAGAGCTTGTCAGCGATAATAACCAAAATTTCCAGAACAGGCCATCTTATTTCAGCTGAAGAAATGTTGGGAATATGTTTCGTAAAGTTTGATTCTATTTTTGTATGAAGAAAGGTCAATTAAGGAAAAGTAATATCGTTTTACATTGAAAATATCTGGATGGTGTATTGCCTAACATTTGGTTAAGCTCTTTTTACAGAGTTAAATTGGTCTAGCCGCAAAGATGTAGTTTAGTGCCACTTATAGGAATCACCGCTTGCTTGATGTTTTACTATGAAGATTATAAAACGAAATAGCTGACAACTTTTGCTCAAAAAATAGTGTTCGTTTATTAATGTGCGTAACGATATAACTGTTGAATATGTTTTTGTTTGAAATGCTTTGTCTACAACTGTAGTAGGTTCTGGACCGATGCGTTGTTTTCCGAAGTTTTATTCGTGGGATTGTTGCGTAAGATTGCATTATGAAGTCATAATTGTCTACTGACTTATTTGTTTCGTGAATATTCTAGTCAGATCTCTCCGTTACGTAATTTCAGTGGGTCAAAATTTGCGCTTGTAACGTCAGAATTGTATTTACTATAGTTTGGTGTGAATTTTTGCATGTCATATGATTTCTCTTCTGGTTTCTTTTTAAGAATGTTATAGAACGTTCTCGAACTTAAATTTTAGAGTATAAATAGGCGTGAATTTTCGAGCGTAGTTATTCGAGTGTAGATTTAGTGTGCGTAGAGTAAGCAATATTGTTGTATGCTGAAGGGTATAGCTCTTGTTGTATGGTGTCACTGAAGTGAGCAGTGGTGCTTGTGTTTATTGAAAAGTAGTACGGTGAGTACCGTAGCTAAGTGAGTTAAGTTGGGTCGATTATTATATTCGTTTGAAGAAGAAGGTCTTGGTTTTTTCGTGGGTTCGGATCTAAGAACGGATTAATTGCTACAGTTTGTCATACAATTTTTATCAATCGTCCTCTCAGCCAAGTAATACAATTTCCTATTTTGCGACAATGTGTTGACTCAGAGACAAAATATACTGCAACAAATGTTCTTTTTATACAAGTAAATGAGTGTTCTTGCTGCCTAATGTCATGCATGCAATACATTGGTTTGCAAAGACATTAACGATCACATAAGGTAGTCTATAAGTTAGTATACACAATTGCAAATGCAAACGAGATAACAATATCATCAATCCAGATAGCTTTGCTGTTATGTTTTTTTATGCACCAGACGTCCTACGTCTCGAATCACCCAACGAGAAATTGAAATAGTCTTGACAACTATGCTTCACGCAATCAGCCAAATCAGCATTAGCACAAGTAGTCCTACTACAGCTCCAGGTAAGATTGATATTTGAAAAAACGCTATTACGACAAAAAATACACCAGAAAGTGTGTTAAATTCATAAAATTTGCAACAAATTATGGGACGAAATAAGTTAAAAAGGAAAAGTAAAGCCACAGTAATTCTTGTACCTGGAAGTTTTGACAACTAGATTTAGTTGCCAATGCCATCAACCACAGTGTATGCAAGACAGAATAAAACTTTGAAAATATGCATTAAATATTGATTATAATTCATGTTCAAACAGCTGTAATTATTTGATATCGTTTCACTTTAGTACCGGTATGCAGAAGTGCTTCTGGTGAGATTCAATCTTCCGTAACGTTGAACCTTATCTTTTTGTTCGACAACTATTTTACGATTTGATTTAAAAAGTTTTAACTCATGAAAGAGTAGATTAAAACTCTTGCCGAACGTTTTGACATTGCGGATGGTTCAACACAGATAGGAGTGATGCAGTTTTCCACAAGGTTATTTAATTTTTATCATTTTTTTATCTTATTTAATTGCATTTTGTAGTACTGTTACTGCAACTGCGGAAGAGCTATGACGAGGTCGCTTGGGACTGTCCAACCACCTGTGTATCATTCAATGGCAAGGAAACCCATTAAATGCTTTTTCTAACGCCCTGTTCAGCAAGTAAATTTGCCGATTTTTTCCACGCTGTTTTTTTGAATGCTTAATTACTTCAAGCAGAGAAGCTGCTTGTTTGAGTGAGGTATAGAGCCAAAGAGAAAAATATTTACTTAGGGATCGAATTTTTGCACTGGTTCACGCACCAGCAAACTTGTACTGCAATGACAATGTGCTGTGCTTTTTTACTGTTTCATAGCGTATTTTCTATGAGCGTAACCTATCATTAAAAAGTTACAGTAGAACCACATGGCTACATTATTACCCTGTCCACATGTCCAACTTTTGTGGGCTTTAGGCCCGCAGTTCTTCGTTCAATTTTTTGCATCATAATCATCTTTTCGACGTAGTAATCACTAGTTTTAATTGTGACATCAAAAATTGGTTATGTTGCAAAAATTAAAACCAAGAACCATGGGCCCAAAACCTACGCAAATTGGACATGTGAACAGATTGATAGTAACTACATCAAAGTTTCAGCTAAGAATCATTACTGTATAGACCAGACATGGGCAAACTACGGCTCGCGGGGCAAATCCGGCCCGCTGGTCCTTTTATTCTGGCCCGCCGGCACTTACACAAACTTAAACTGCCACCGTGAATTGAGCGGAAGACCTTTTTTCCCTTTAGAGATCATAGATGGTAGTGATTTTCAAAAAATAAGCCTCAACGGTGCAAAATTGGAATAAAAAATGAGAAAAACGAGGTGAAAACCTTTTATTTTGAAGATCACATTCGTAAGTGGACCGTGATCTCCGAAAAAAAAAGAAAGGTCTTCACCTTGTTTTTTTGTTTTCCAATCAACGTGCGGCCCGCGGCTTCAACAGTTTTCCAAATCTGGCCCTTCGTGTGAAAAGCTTGCCTACCCCTGGTATAGACTGTTATTTTTAATTAACGCATAGCAATATATTTTAGTACTTTTTCATCTACAACAAGTCCTCAAATTGAAATTCTGTTGGGCGAAGTCACGAACCAGACTGCATTAGAGGTTAGTATTTTGCTATTAAATTGAAATGCAGCGCAGAATAAAAAAATTATTTGCGATACTTTGAAAAAGTTTACTCTAAACTGTGGACATATTCATCCGGACTGCCTCTAGGGTTTTCTAAAAATAGAGTATTATTTTACAGTTAAATATCACAAAAACTACACGCATGAACTTTAACAAAACTGTGACTTAATGAGGCACATTATAATGTACTATGAGAGTGGTTATGGATTGTATAAAAATGCGAGAATGTGGAGAGCTAGAGCAATTCGAAAAGGTACAATCACCCTACTAAGCGTTTTTAGCAAACAGCTGTTGGGTGATCTTTGAAGAGCATTTACGCTGTCCACATGTCTAATTCTAATGGGCTTTTATAGGCCCGCTGTTTTTAACATTAGTTTTTGTATCGCAATCAATATTTTGATGTGATGGTTAAATAGTGATTATGACGTCAAGAAATCGATTATGATGCAGAAACTAGACCCAAGAACCGCGGGCTTGAAGCTCACTAAAATTTTACATGTGGACAGGGCATTTATGAGTTTAGATGTCTATGCATGATTACGTGTCATAAAATCATGGAATTCATTCGCCCTCCTTAACAGAAACCGTGGACCCGCCACAGTGTTGGACGGTTTAAATGCAAGATGTTTTCGCTTCGAGGGCTGGTAGTCGCATTATTTTGCCAAATCATCAGTGCACAAAAGTGCTTATCTCTAATATCTTACCAAAAATAGTACCCAAGCCTTTGCCCTAACTGCTTCTTTCTTTTTTAATAAGATATTTGTGTTTCAGTCCAGGATAGATTCCATCACCCAACCGTCCAATTTCTTTCGTCGTGTGGGGGCATCTTAAAACCATTCAGCCGCGGTTTTTGTAGCTTCACCAAGATTCATCAATTCAAGTAACACCCAAGTTTTGATTGTGATTACAACCGGAAGGTAGGTGACAAGCTGTTTTGAAAATTTTTCGAAAGTAAGACTTTCCGATTTATGCAATAACAATACCACGCTAGATAAAATTTAGGGCTGTCATTTTTCGACTACCGTATTAGAATAAAACACGCACTCGTATATAACGCGCACTCTAAATTTTTGAATGAAAATTGGTATATTTTTTTTTTTTTCTTCTCTTAGCTCTGACTAAAGAAAGAAAATAACAACTGCTGTTAAAGGCATGTGGCTGTAACAAAATATTTTTTCATAGCTGATGAAAAACGCCTGTATAACAAGTACCCTTAATTTTTGATTAAAATTCAGTTCAAATTTGCGCGTTATAGTCAAATGAATACGTTAACTTTTTTATTCTTATTGGCTACGTAATTAGGTTTGAAAATGGGTACATTTGCAATTTGTACCAATTCTCATCCTCAATTCATTTCTTGGTTTAATATAAGTGTTTGAATTAGTCCAGCATAGGGAGTGGCTTAGCGAAGCAATGTTTCGAAGTTATAAGAGCTTACTCTTCAATTACCGTGTGCACATATCCAATTCTAGTGGACCAAAGCTCACTAGTTTTATCATTACATTCAAACGCATTTATACACAACACAGAGCCTGGGATGCAAATGAACTGGACTCATCAGCAGGATTTTTGAGATCATTGGGAATTAAAGTCTTTGCCATCGGTTTGGACAACGCATCAACCACCGAGTTACAAGTTAGTAATATGATGGTGTGAATAAACAAGTTAATCTTGAGTTTATATGGCTATATCCATTACAGTATTTGGTTTCTTCGTTAGCTGTCCCGATAGGTGACCGGGCACCATGTCTAGAACGATTCTAAGCTTGCATGAGATCATACCCAGTTGTGTTCCATTAGTATACGTGTATATCAGCGTTCCATCAGTATACGTGTTCCATCAGCATACGCTAAGGAGTTGCCGGACACTTGTTTAAGATGAAAAATCTCTATGATAGATCTTTTCCTACGGCACAACGAGTAAACTTGCCGCATTGTTTTCCACACTGTCCCTTGCTGAGGGTCAGACAGGGAAGCTGTGAATACCAATCTTCCATTCTTTGGTTTGACTCGATTCGGAATCAAACTCGAGTCTACAGCTCCTGAGGCAGACGTTCTTACCACTCGGCCACCTGAGCTCTCGAATTTTACCTGAGCTCGAACTTTTAAATTTCTGCTGGTCGACATCCACCAAGTAGAGAAGTATTATAGTAAAGTGCTTTATCCAAGAACACTACAACCATGCTTGATAAGGAGATGCACAAATTTTGGATCACAGCTGTTCGTAAAATCATTGAATCACAAGCCGTTCAATCGCACCACGATAGTATCAAAATGTTTGGAGGAACTGCTTGTTGCGGCACTTAAAATTGGGTTTCAGGCTTGTAAATGTTACAAATTGTTGTCTGAATTAGGTTTACTGACGTTGTGCTCCTGGAAAACTTTGGAGCTTACTTTTCAATGTACAAAGCTGTCATGCCTGTGGTCTAATAAAAGTAAATACTGGCATTTATACGCCGAAAACGGTTCCCTAAGATGGAATGTATAATTGCATACCGGTATAGGCATTTGTAAGATTGGTTTATACTAACAAGTGTCGTTTGATTCGTTAAATTCTCAATCGTTTTGCAAAATGTATCATGGATCACTATTTTTTTCTGTGTGACCGGCCGTTTATAGCTCAGTTGTTAAGCGCACACGCTATCGGTGCGGGAGGTCCGGGATTCGATTTCCGGACTGGTCAATTGGACACAGTATCGTCAACGGCTCGGCAACGCTGCGACGTTTCTTCGGAATTGTGTTGCCCAGGCGCTAAGCTACGGAGATGATCCCGCCACTCGTTCTCACGCCTCGGCGTAGTACCGCGAATATAATGAAGATTTCATTTTTTGATTTTATTTTTTCTGTTTCTAAGGTTTATTATGGATGACTATTTTTTTATATGTAGACAATTGCAACTGGTACAACCACCAACGATTGTGTTTATTCTGCTGATGATTTTGGAGATTTGAGCATGTTGACTACAGAAGTGGTGGAAGATAGCCTATCAGAGATGCCATTCTTAAAACTGATGAATACGGAAATGGAGGAATATATTAAACAAACCGTTTTGTGAAGCTGCTTGTGATTCTATTTTGGCTGTACACCACCTTGAAATTGTACTGTATATAAGCTTATAGGCCTAGTACGGATTTCTATTAAACAAATACTGAAATTCCGATGAAATAGCCATTGGCAGTAATTGATTTTTTTGATGTACGTAATAATTCATTGTTTGCTTACAAAAAATTTAATACGTTTTGGTTCGTGAGCTTGCAAGTAGATTTCTTATGTTTTTCTCTGTCCCACACCACTTTTCTATATTCGGAAGTTTTATTTTGGTTTCAGCCAAATAGCAAAGTAACGCGTTACTTCAATATTGTAAGTAAATAATTTTGGATATATTGCATTCAAAAATGCGTTGTAGTTCTGCAAGGTTTTGTAAATACCTTACAAAGATCGGATGTGAATTACCTTAAAGTAAATACAAGCGCCTTAAAAAATAACCTAGTCAAAACAATCGATCCACTGCACAATACTGAACATAATAGAAATGCTTGCCTGAGGCCTAATTTTAACGCCCAACGTTTTTCAGCGCAACTGCGATCGGCAAGTTGATCGCAATGGGCGTAGGCTACTACTCCACGGCATAGGCAGTCACGTTGAGACTGGCGGTCTCTGCGCCGTCTTAGTTTGGCTGGACTTGACCATGAAAACTGCAACGTATTGAAATTTGTTTTTGATTGCCCGTTAAAGTAGCTTAGCTTGTAAGAAAATGATTACACGTTTGACAATGTCATTTTTACCATTTGACGTTTGACAATGTCATGATTACACGTTTGACAACGTCATTTTTACCATGGAAGCGCGAGATTAATTTAGGAAAATTAAGTTTTTATTTATAATCTGCTTTAGTTCTTTTTTAATCGGAAGTTATTAATCAAATTAATGGAAGATTTTTGCTGCAAGCTAGTTCCTTGCATAATAACGGAGCTTCCTCTCGCTTTTATAACAATTTACTGTAGACTATAGGCTTGCTGTAAACAGTTATTGAGCATTATGGCGAAACGGATGAAGTTTATCACAAATATGTGATTTGCTCTACTTTATGTTATAAAGTTCTTAAGTTAGTATCTTAAGAGGCAGGCTGGACTAATATATTTATAATGCGAAAAAACTGAAAGCAAAATTCAACCTGCTTTTATAAAATTATACAGCAAGAAATAAATAAATGTAGGCCTATCTATTACGGTGCAGTGACATTGTGATAGAGAGATCTACTGTAAGTTCCTGCGTTCCATCTTGCAAAGAGAACTAAATAAACATTCAGACATATCTTGATAGCTAGCTGCTAAGTGGCCATTTTTTTAGCCTATTTTGTCAACATGGACAAGTGCTGTGAGCGCGGCTGCAATCGCGCGTGTGAAACCAATGTAATAAGGACGCAAGTCTTCAAAAATGTTTTCGAAAAAGTAAAGACGCGCGAACGTGGTCGCTCGTGTGAAAGACAGGGGCGGATTAAGAGATTGTGGGGCTTGGGGCAGACAAGAGTGAAGCCCACAATTTTTGCCCGAAATCAAGTGAAGGGCAAAAAAAGGTCGCACGTCCTCCGATGTCCAATTTTCCGCCTAAAATCAAGTCAACACCAAAAAAAAAGTCATCACGTCCAAGCGCGGAGCTACCCAAAATGCGAGGCCCGGGGCAACTGCCCAGTTTGCCAATTGCTTAATCCGGCCCTGGTGAAAGGGTCTTCAAAAACTATTATCATTACAGTGAAAACAAACCAGCATACAAAGACAAAAGTAAAATTTAATTTTCCTCCATTTTTCTACTTTATTTACACTTCCTTCCTCGCTGTCTTTCTACCGCGGAAATATGCGGCACCTTAAGCACCCCCAGTTTTATCTCTTTGAAGTTAAAACGGCAGAAATGCTACAATAAAAACACTACAAAGTCAACTCATCCTTTTTTTTCAAATTTTTAAAATGCTTGCTAAATTGCTTGGCTTGATATTGGGCCAAATAATTGTCAGATTTCTCTGTCCAGGTCTTCTTGTTGTTGTTGTTGTTCGGCCATGTTTGTGGGGCGCGTTTTGGAAAAAAAACCATTCGTTTTGTGAACCATGTTTTTTGAGCTTTTGCGAACCATCCTTATTTTGCGTGTGTTTTGGTCCGACTTAGAGCACAATTTGTCCGATATATCAGTCGGATATTTCCGATATATATATCGGACAAATTATGGTCTAAACAAGCTTAAAAAATATGGTTTACAAAATCGTTTTTTCCAAACGGCGCATGGCGCGTTGTTTAAACAAAACCAATTTTGTCCGACTTATTTTGCGCGTGTTTTTTGGTCCGATTTAGATATATCGGATAAATAATGGTCTATATTAGCTCAAAAAACATGGGTCACAAAACAAACAGTTTCTTTCCAAACGGCGCCCCATACATGTTATTTTTCTTTCAAATCTTCAGACATCTCCGCTTTGAAATATTTGCTGGGTGGGAAAGTTTTTGTTTTGCAAAATCTTGTGTAATGACGTCATCAAATTTTCTGCGCGCGTCATTGACTAGCTTATTACTCAACTTTTTTGAATTGTGTTTTGTAAAACGTCAGAATTCACGTAACTTGTACAGTGTTGGTGATTTTCTCATCAAACAAATTTACCCTAGCTATTTCTGAAACGATAGATCATGTCCAAATAATGTTAGTATCAAATCATATAGTTAATCTGTAAACTCTGATACTAGTTTAATTATGTATGCTCAGCAGTAAATGCTATATGCTTTCCGGGTGGAATGTTTGAGTTAGAAAATGTTTAATTTTTTTATGGCATCAAGAAAAGTAACATTTTGGTCAACAAAGCTATTCTAAGAACATCGAACAAAAGCTCAGAAAAATTAAGCTTTTATTCAAATTTTACGACAAGGTCGCTTACACTGTAAATCTCATCATTTTTAATGTAGTCTTTCAGTAAGTCAAAGTGCAAAGTTAGCAAATTCTTTGAAGAAACAACGTAGTCTAAAACGTGCGCAAATAGTCTTCACTTGTTTGCCCAGAACTTCCTAGAAGACACCTGAACTTTTGTATTGACCCAGACATTTTATCACCGATTTACTGATCAGAACACACACATACTATTGGGAAGGATTGTCATAGCAAGCGCTATGGCACGTTTACTGATGCGCGACAAACGATGGGCGACATGCAACAACACGATAAAAATTTTAAAGTAAGTGAATGAAGCAGATTATCGCAGGTTTTTGCGGGATCGCTATACAGTAAAAATAAAACAAACTAGGTGCGATAAAAAATTGTCGTGTGTCGCGTTCTTGCTGATCGTGTATCGGTAAACGCACCTTAGATTTTTTTTGTTGTGTCGGACGACAAGAACACAGTTTGCAGTTCCAGTTACCTTCTTCTTGTTCCAGCGGTCCGAGTAAGTGGTTCTTAAACTGAAGTCCACAAAACCTTCGGGGTCTCGGATAGCACTTCCATGAAGACTTCATGAGAAATTCTTGCGTTTCTCCTCACTGACAATCTTCGTATGTAATGGTGTACTATGCATTTCTCATAACGTACTTTGCATCAGGAGATAGGGGTCTGATGCTGGTATGGTAGTATTATTATCATCACATGACAATTCCAAATATAATTTCATAGGGAAAGTCAAGAAGATACTCTTAAAAGGTACGGGACGGAGGGTGATTTCAATAAGTGTTTTTCAACCGGGCATATACTGATGGAAGAAATTTTTTAAAAAGTATACCACTCCAGTAGGGTGTGATGGAGCGTGCAACATACCATGCAACAATATAATGCAGGGGTGGCCAACAAGTCGATCGCGATCGACCGCTCGATCGCGAGCTATCAAGAAATGGATCGCAAAAATATCATTTGTGACGTGTTAGAATGTCACGTATAATAGATATAATTTGTGAGGCGTTATAAATAAAAACAGAAAGAATGTTTGCTGATTAGCCCTAACAGTCAGTAACAAAGTGTTAATTCATTGCTTCAGTTACGGTGTGTTGGTCGTACAGTAAACCCTCGTTTATCGCGAGGGATACGTTCCAAAAATAACCCGCGATAAGTGAAATTCGCGAATTAGTCAGCTTTATTTTTTCTTGTAGTTTTACAATCTAATACTGTACTGTACTGCAAAATGAAACAAAAAATAAACCCAAAACGTGTTTAAGAAATAGAAATATTAACGTTTTCTTATGAATATCTATAATAGTTTAAATAACAGTGATGTAAAACAATACTTACAAAACAATTAATGAAGAATTACAAGCTAATCAGGATTCACTGTAAAGAAAGCACTACAAAAGATTCCGCGAAGCAGCGACAAGTGAAGCGCGATATAGCGAGCGATCACTGTAATTCGTTTCTGTTGACAGCACCAATAAGCATTAAAGATATGAGGTAGTTCCGGTACCGAAAAAGTCGAAAGAAAGTTTTGGTTTTTTGAAACGCATCATCGACCGGTCGATCGCGAGCTTGTAAGAAATTTTGTAGTCGATCTCGAACGATGTGAAGTTGGCCATCTCTGATATAATGGACCAGCATCATAAACAGGCAGAATCACAAATCTTACCATCGTCTACGTCTACGCCATTGAAAGATCTTTTTTTGCAACTGTGATTGTACATATTTGTAGTATACCTTGTAAGGGTGGGAGTACCTGTTCAAAAACGGTTGACATCCAGTGGTATAAAGGCCATTCTCAAATGACCGTCCATCTTACAAATATCTATAATCAATCATCAGACGCTGTTAGTGGACATACAATGCAAACAACTCACGTACACTCAAACTCTTCGCCCTTCCGCTTGTGTTGAGCGCCAGGCGGGGAAATTACGAATCCTATTTTTAGAGTCTTTGGTATAACCTAACTCGCTAACCGGGAATAAAACCTTCAGTCTCTTGCCACCAAGTGGTCGCTTTAAGTAAATTGTTTAAGTTTTTGTGGCCCATACTCTATAGCAGTGGTATTCAACCGGGCTTCCGCCAGTTCACACTTTAGAGCTGGGTTCAAGTAATGTAGTCAGTTAAATCAATGCACAGAGGTTCCTCGAGACTCCGAATGCTTCATTGGGGTTGTGCTCATACCAGAAAGGTTGAAAACCATTGCTTCATAACTTGTTGAGTTGGTGAACAAAAATTTTGAGATAGGCTACATGTTTCATCGGTATACGTGACTAACCGGCTTCGAAAATATTTGCTAATTTTATTGCAATAAATCATAAAGTCGTTTGCGCGAAGCATAAGTAAACTGAAATCAACAAAGCCAAGGAAACTAGGCAAACAAACTTGCACATAAAACTCAAAGCTTCTAAATTCGGGAACAGTTTTGTTGCTGATTAAACTGAGTCAAACCACATTGCACTATAGAACTTGTAAGTGTGCATCAGGTTATACCACAAGGAGCAAAGTATTTTTGAATTGTATTAGGATGATAATAATAAATAACATTTTGTAGTTAATTTACAAAAAGATTTTGCGTTTACGAGCTGTTAACCGAAAACGGAAATAAGGTTTTTTTCGAATCTCATGATTCAGTATTTTGAAACGGCTCAGTTTGACTGAATGAAAAATAGAATCCATAAGCCTTGGCAAAACCTCGTAGGTTGGTGGGACAAGAATGA
Source organism: Trididemnum miniatum (assembly GCA_964006365.1). Taxonomy (NCBI): domain Eukaryota; kingdom Metazoa; phylum Chordata; class Ascidiacea; order Aplousobranchia; family Didemnidae; genus Trididemnum; species Trididemnum miniatum. Next base: position 12,289,582 of record OZ023234.1, on the reverse strand, counting down.
AAATCGGTTTCCGTGAACCGTAAACTAAAACGACATTAATTGCATTGTAAAAATCTAATGTGTTGTTTTTAAATGTTTAGAGACAGCGGAGTAAAAAATTAATTATTATTGCAAAATGAAGTTACTTATTCTTGCTCTACTGCCACTTCTTTGCCAAGGTAAGTGAGCCTCGATAATGAATTTACATTAACTCAGTGGTTTTTAATCTCTCTGGTGGAGCGGAAACAAATAAAACATTCCAGAGACTCGAGAAACCGATGTGCCATAGCTTAATTACTAATTTACTTGAACCCAGCTCTAAATGGTAAACTTGCAGAACTCCTTGACTGTACTTGCGGAACCCGGTTGAAAACACTGCATTAACTAAAAACTCGCATGTGATTATTTGTTTAAATAAACATTTGACTATAACGGCATATAGGCATGTTTAATATATTGTGCTTTCCTTTGCATATATGTTGCTTAGTGCTGCAAATTTCAAAAATAAAAAGAACATCCCTCTTTACTTTTATTACGGTGAGTTTTGAATTTTGTTTTGGACTATTGGTTAGCAATTTTTTTAAAGTTCAATTCAAACTTTTAAAGATTTCATTAATCTCAAATTTTCTTCAACTTTTTAGCGTCAAAACTCAAAACTGCTGTAAACTTACGAAATACGCTGCAGCATCTTTTTGAAGGCTTACATTTTTTTTTTAAATTGCAGCTGGATACGACCGTGCTTGTCTGGATAAAGATGGGCATCCTATCAGCTCAAAACCATTTCGAATTCCGAACAACTGCGATGGATTTTATCAAGTAAGTTGTTTTTTTACAACCTCATTTTATTTTTTCGGTTATAGGTAGGCCCTATATCAAGAGTTCTTAACCTGAATGTATGAACTTGTAAAACGTCTACACGGAGTGCTTCAAAGTGTCTTAACACTTCTATACGTCAACAAAGTGTTTAAAAAAACTTCAAGGGGACGGTAAACCCAAATACTCATAAAAGAATAAATTAGGCTTATAAGACTATTAATATCGATTGTTGCAACATGTTTTTAATCAACGGACCTGGAATTTATTGGAATATTTTAGGGGTTCGTAGCCCAAAACGATTAAGAAGCACTTTGAATTTTAGTGTGACCAAGGTTTTACCTTGTATTTAGCTTACGCATGCTGAAAGTTTAGTATCACCAACTAAATTGATAAGCAACTGACATTGCTGGTGTGTTACAGTGTTCCAACGGCTACCTATCGAGTCAAGACTGCGCCCCCGGAACTGTGTTTAACCCTGCACTGAAAGTTTGCGACTGGCCAGCCAATGTACCGGACTGCAGTAAGTAAAATTAATTCAAAAAATTTCTATAACACCGGCAGGTTAGCTCAGTTGTTAATCACAACGCAATCGTTGCGGGAGGTATGGGATTCGATTCCCGGACCGGTCAAATCGGCGCATAGTCAACTACGGCTCGCCACCGATTTGACGTTCTTTCGGCGCTGTGTTGTCCAGGCGCTAAGCCGCGTATATGGGCCCCGCCACTTGTTACACGCTTCGTCGTAATACCGCCAGTATAATGGAAGATTTGATTCGAATTTGAGATTTTGATTTCTGTAAGAGTAAAGCATAGTTTTAATGAAAAATTGTTGGTTTTAAACAGAATTGTACACGGTAATCGCGTGTGAAGGAAAGCAAGGAGAAGCGAGCTGTCCGTCCGGAAGCGCTATTGTAGTGAAAGATGCATTCTACGGCCGCGATGATGACTCGACGTATGTATTCATCCGTCATAAGCTTTGATCAGTTAAAATAAACAATAAAAAACTGTATAACAGTCCACAACTAAAAAACTAACAATTATGTAGTCAATAAAAAAACTTCGAGAAAATTGAAGTACCTTAATTTTTTTCTTGTATGAAGCATTCTTTTCATGCGTCATTTTTCAAAAATTTTCAATGAACAGTTCAATCTAGTCAAAGAAAATTCTCAGTGTTCATAGTGTTTTGTCAGCACGGTAATTTTGAATCATTGTGCGAGCTAGAAGCTCATTCATTGGAAATAAAATACCTTGTTCACATGCTCAAGTTAAGTGGGCCAAAAGCCACGGGCAGTTTGCATCACAATTAAATTTTCGACGTCATAATCACTTTTTCCATCATAACGTAGCAAATTTGATTATGATGTAGAAAGCCAGTAGGCTTTGGGCCCTTTTAAACTGGACACATGGACAGGGTAGAAGTTTCTAAAACTATTTAATGTGCAGCTGCCCCAGCAAGTTCATTAAAACCACCGACTGCGCTGCAGAGAGCTCAGAAGGAATTCTTAAAAAATCTTGCAATGGAAGAAACTCATGCAAGTTGTTTCCAAACAACAAAGTATTTGGCGACCCCTGTGTAGGAACATACAAATACATTGCGATAGATTATTACTGCAGAGCTGTACGAAGTGAGTACCGGTAGTTTGTAAAAAGTTTAATACCTACAGTGCTTTATAAAACTGAGCACAAAAAATTAGGAAACGCATTAACTGGTTCTGTAGCGTATTTGCGCACAACTTTATCCTGCCCCAAGATCCAGTTGAGAGCCGAAAGCTCACAAGCTTTCTGCATTGCCATTGAATTTTTGAGGTCAATATTGAGAAAAATGATTATAAAGCTCAAAAATTTAATCGTTGCCGCGAAAAGCCAGAGGTTATTTGAGATAAAACTGCGAACAAACCCACCTTGGATTGACTTTTCTAACCTCGAATCAAATAATTCTAAAAAAGTCTCTGCTTTGACTTGTACTCAGACATTTAGAAAGAAATCATTTTGACTTAATGACAATTTGTGAACTTCAATTTAAACTTGGCCTCGATTAAAAATCTGTCAAGTTCTCTCCGTAGATCAAATATTTATAGATACACTTACAACATTTTGTAGCATAGTTTACCTGCATGGGACCGCTCCAGTAGCTTACAATCATTATTTTGCAGGAGTACCAAAATGGCAGAAAAAAGTGATTTGCGAGGATGGTTCTGCGACTGTTTCATGCCCAGCTGGACAAGTGTTGTGGGTAAAGAGCGCTTTCTATGGCCGTGACGACAAAGATACGTAAGTGAAGTATCTTTTGCAACTTTTCACAAAAATAGCTTTTTTTCTCGACTGACAAGAGTGACTCGACGGAATCAAACGCAAAACACTAACCTTAACTTTTTAAAAAAATGACTGTTCAATCCAATTCAGTGTATTGTACTCACCGACAAGCTTTTTCCGAAGAGGTTTTGCATTGACAACGTCTGTCTTAAAAAGCTCATGCCATTGTGAGCCTATTATGTAGAATAGATCCACATTGCGCACTTGGATAAGCTTAAGCCAGCGTTTTTCAAACTGGGAGTAGAGCCTCCCCGGGGAGGCGCGAATGTTAACCACAATCATTTAAAAATACTCGTATAATAAGCCTACAGCATAATCTGTTTAATTGCATAGAAACAACAGCTATTTGTTTGATTAGCTCAAGTGTTAGTTGCAAAATCAAGGGAGGTTATTATTTAAAATTATTAGCTTGCGAGTAAGAAATCTAAGCCAGTATCCAAAGTCTTGCTTTTACCCTTTACTAAACTTTCAAGGTCATTGTGACGTCCTAATGCGATATGATTCGCATTTTTGAATGATTGCGCGATATTGCTCGAAAATGCAATTGTTAAGTCCAGCTGCTCTATCAACTGCAGTTATTTATCTTATTTAATCAAAAAGTAATGAAGAAATAATCAAAAGACAATGCCGTAAATCAAAAAACAATGTGTTTCTATTATTTTATAAAATGGGGGTAGGCGTCATATGACTGATATCTGTAAGGGAGGCGTGGAAACACAAAGTTTGAAAATCACTGGCTTAAGCTAAATTACTGCGGCATGTTCTCGCTACTATTTGCTGCAACTGTAGGCTACTGCGCTGAAATAATTAGGCCACTCGAAATTGTAATAGCTTTTAGTAAAAATGCAATGATTTTGCACAGCTGTCCCAGCAAGCATTTGAAGACCACCGATTGTGCTGCCAAAGGATCCTTGAGGGAAGTGCGCAGCAACTGCAATGGCAAAAACTCATGCACTGTCAAAGCTAGCAACTCCGTGTTTGGTGATCCTTGCTTTGGAACCTTTAAATATGTTGAAATGGTTTACATTTGCCGTTCATCTCGGTGGCAAACTGTGACCGTGTGCGAAGGAAAGAGCAAAACCTTGACCTGTGGAGCTAATCAAGCGATTGCAGTGAGAAGTGGCTACTATGGACGAAGCGATGCTTCGACGTGAGTGTCTAATAAGCAGTAATTCTTTATTCTTACACATCCAGTAAAACAATATACTCAGCATCACATGGAAGCCCTTACAACTTTTTAAAAATTGTGGAATCCATAGCGTAACGTATAACCTCATCCACTAGTTAACAAACACATGGTTTTTCTGGCCCAACCTTAAAAACCTCGTTAGCTACAACGTCCAACTCTAAGCGGTACAAAAGCAAACCTAAAGATTACCTTTGTCAGAAAGTGCGTTGCACCCATAAAGGAGAATCTGGAGTCAGTCTCTTTAATCACACTTAATAAAGTTGATCAAGAATGAGTACGATAGTTAAAATCATAGGTGGCGGAAGTGGGGGGCCGGGTGGGCCCTGCTCCCCCCTCCACTTTTTTTTAGATAGAGCCCTGGGGGGAGCCTAATTTACGCGTTTATTTTTGCGATAATACCTCTGCATCAATGTATTTGAAACTTAACAGGCCTACCAGCGAAATTGAAGCCCAGTAAACAACTTAAATCCGAAGATTTTTTTTAAATTTTGTTTATGGGGTTGGGGAAACAGAAAAAGTGTTACCTTCTTCAGAGTGTTCTCTTGGGAGCCACGATGGTAGGAATCATAAAGGAATTATAATAGACCTCGACTTTTAAACTTATAGTACATACTATAGGAACCACGGTCTTTTAAGAGGTACAGTCAAGGGGCCACATCTCAGAAAAGGTTGAAAGTCACTGATCTAAGCTTTCAGTATGGAAAAACGTTTTACAGCATGTTTTGAGACGAGGCGAGGTACAGTAGTTGCCGCAAGTGTCGTTTTTAACAAGAGCAACTAAACTCAAAACTAGGCTTCTCCACCAATGTACTGGTGTTGTATACCTTACTATCTGCAGTTCGGCGCTGACTTTGCAGACAGTCACTCAGAAGAGATGTAGCTTACTGTATCTGCAGTGTAATTTTTCAAATTGCAAGGGGTGGGGCTAATTCTCGGGGAGGTGGAAACTTTGCTTTTTTCAGTCTTAATTTTAACGTAAACAACTGACCTTCAAAATCGATAAAATAAGCAGCTGTCATAAGGATGAAAGCGGCGGATCGTGCAAAATATCTATTGCCTAGTGAATGTGTTTGAATTTTTTAATTCACTTTGTTTTGCTGTGCAGTGCTAACCCTAACTGTTTCTTTGCCCAAAAAATTGCTTTTTCTAGTCAAAGAAAACATTTAAAACGTTTCAATTCTAGTTTTACGAGTGGCGATGTGATTTATGAAGTTCTACCACAGAATTTCTCTACGCATCACCTTATCGTTGTAGGAAATAACGCTAATTGGAATTGAGTTATTGATCATCGTAAAATTATCTTTTCGTATGCTCCAAAAAAGCTTAGGCCTTCTGCTCTCGTTGTTTCCGTGACCGTATACAACTATACATGCTATTGGCCTACCGTTAACCTCTATTTGAGCGCCACATGGGCACGGCCACAGCGCTCTTATTTTCAACCCTTCTCTTCTGCTATTGTGGCGTTTTATTCGAGGTGGTGTTCAGTTAGACTCTAACTGTTAGAGCAGTGGCTCTTAACCTTTTTCTCCCAGCGCCCCTTTTCAGAGGTTTCCTTGGTCTGCCGCCCAGATGTCCTGCTTTCCACTAAAAATCACTGAAGAGCAAACAAAAATATTAACAAAGGTCATCTTCGCCACGTCCGTAGATTTCCTATATTTTCCACGAAAAATCAGTGTAGTGCAAAAAAAAAGTTCATCACGTCCGCAGAAGTCCTTACTTTTCTTGTTTAGCTCTGAGCTAGACCTATAGTATCCTATACGGATGTACTGAGCACGCGTAGGCTATATATTGATCATGACACGAAATATCTTTACACCTTTTGAATGTAACGCCCCCCATAGCGTCCCCTGATTAGGCTATGTCCGCCCCTCTAAAAGTTAACCAAGCCAAGATTAAAAACCAATGAGTTAGAGCAGTGGTCGGCAACCTTTTTCGCACAGCGGACCGGTTTGAAACTGAATTGTTTTTGCGGACCGGCCTTTAAAAAATCAAAAATGTTTAAGCAATAAAACACTCATATTTATTCAGAATTGAAAATCTCGATCTTGTATTACTCTGACCAGAGTATTAAACTTTTTTAATCTTGCTGCAGCAGCATTGCTTAATTTTTTTATAGTAGCTTCTCAAAACTGATTCTTGACGTTATTCTTTCTCTTAACCAAGCGCTGTTTGATTTACAAAAGATTTAAGATAAAATGACAGCATAATCAAATATTCGCTGTTCAATTAAAAGATTTGACTTTTCAATTTGGTTAGTTTTGTGATATTGAGTAACTTTGCCATACTGGGTCACCAGAATTGAGTTGTTTAGCATTTTTAAAAAAACGTCCCAAAATTGCGTCTCACGTTGTAAAAATGTTTTTAACTCAAAGCTTTTATTCTGAAAACGCATACGGACCGGTAACAAACTTCACACGGACAGGCACCGGGCCGCGGCCCGGTGGTTTCCGACCACTGAGTTAGAGGATGGTGCTATATTTTTTGACTAGCTGAACAGAATTTTGGGAAGACAAATTTAATCAATGAAAAGAAAAAACTTGTAACAGAGTTAACATTTAACCTTTAAAGAAAAAAGAAACAACTACCGTAACACAGTTACTGATAAGTTAATCAAAAATTCAAAGCGGAAAATCAGGTGACACGTCCCTGTGTAGCCGTCCTCGCCACTTTCAACACCTTCCCTGAAGTGGCATTAAAGGTGGTGTCCAATTAGACTATTAGAAGGTGGCGCTCTGTTTTTCAATCCTTCCCCTACAGTGGCGCTCACATAGAGGTTTTGCGGACAGTTATTGTATATATTTACAGTAGCTGTTGGGCTTGCTAAAACAATAAACATTAGCTACACAATTACGGCCTGTTCACAAGTCCAATTTTTGTGGGTTTTAGATCCACGGTTTTGCATCACAATTAAATTTTAAAGTGATTATGACATGCAAAATTTAATTGTGATGCAGAAACCATACTACCCTTTAGAACAGGGGTGACGAACCTATTTGCTGTCGCGGCCCACTTTGTTACTTACCAATAAGCAAGCGGGCCGCATAACTTTTTAGTCATAAACAGTGTCGTAGCGAGAAATTTTAAAAGGGGGAAACCATAATTTCCATATTTCTTTAAAGCGTTTTTTTTTCGGCAGAACAAATTTGAAAATGATTGAGAAACAAGAAAAGCTCTTGGAGAATCCGGTGGCATGCTCTCTCGGAAAATTTTTGAAAATTTACATGCTGTAATGGCTATTTGTAGTGCTTTTTGAATAATCCTCAGGCAAATTTTGTTTAAATTTTTTGACCCTGATTCTGAGTGCTTTGCCAAATATGATGCATTTGGCGCGCACATTTTCGATTATGCGTGCTTAAGGCGTAAGGCTTTGATGTAATTATTGCCTTTACACTGCGTTATTGTTTGCTAATCGTAATTGACTATTTCCTGGCAGGTCTGTCCTGGTTACCTCGCAATAAGCAATGTCCCGGCAGTGTTGTTCTTTTACGTTATCGTCTTGCTTGCAAAATTGTAAAACGTGGCCAGATCGTATTGACCGACACAGCATAGCAAGCTAGAGTTTCAGTAGCTGAGTACTAGTGTTTTATTAATATTAAATGTTTATTTACAGACGCTCCTATGTAACGTTATAAGTTTGTTTAAGCTTAATAAAAGCAAATTATGAAAGCAAAGACAAAATAAAAGCAAATTACGAAAGCAAAGACAAAGTGTTTTCCTTTCAGGCTTATCGCTCTCGAAGAGGTTTGAAGTAATGGAAAAATTGTATACATCAAAAACTATTTTGAAAATGGCTGGTGGGAAGATGCATACCTCTCATCCTAACCCTTGGATTAGCCACTGGCCATAAGCTACAGAAACCATCAAAAGAGTCTGGCATGTTTTTGTCACTTGGCACCATTAGTTTTGTTCTTTTTTTACTAAAAGGCAGAGTCAAAAAGGGGGGAGGATGGCACAATGGCCCCCCTCTGAATACGCTCCTGGTCCTAAACATATCGGATATTGGTCCAATCTTTTTGAAATACTCTTTTTTCATCTACAATATTTCGCTTTTTCGCTGAAGACAGGCGGCTAATTAAATATTGATTAAAAAACAGAATAACAAATACCTTAAGAAAGCAGTAAAATTTGCATATGATAAATGGTACTGCCACCTCACCAATTCCTTTCCGCAAACTCACATAATTCCTACTACTGTAAGGCAAGCTAAGCTCTCACTCGAATAGTTACTCGTAAACTGGTGCACTATGCTGAAGCTGCAACGGACTCGAGTTATGTTAGTATTATTTCATAACAATGGATGAGCTGCTGAATCCTGAAACAGATGACTTGTATTGAGCGTTTATATAACTACTGTGTGATACGCGCTTGATTGAATCAGGGGCTCAGCTTTTGGTATCGCATCGCAAAGATTAGACGGGGAAAAAATGTTTAAAAGTACTGGTCTCGCCAAAATGTTCGCGGGCCGCATGTTCGTCACCTCTGTTTTAGAAGTAAGAAGCGTGGCTCTGAAACCCACATAAATTGGACATGTTACATGTGGACAGGCTAAATATGGGTTGTAGGCGAAGGAAATCTGGTAATTGCTTTTGGGCTCCCCCACTTTAAAAATGCTTTCGCCATCGCTGGTTAAAATACTATCTTTTTTGCTTTTAGATGTCCTCATAAACACATCAAAACAACAAAATGTGCCGCCAGTGGTTCGTTCAAATCTTTAAGGAAGACTTGTCATGGAAAGAACACGTGCACAGTGGAAGCAAACAACGGAGTTTTCGGAGATCCTTGCGTTGGAACTTACAAATATGTTGAATTATCTTACCTTTGCAGAAATAGAAGAGGTAAGCAATTTTGTTTAAATAAGCTAACAAAATTATAATCTTTAAGAAATAGACCTAACATTTTATCCGTATTTCATTAAATCCAGTTACGAAATTAAAATTAGTAAGTTAAGAGAAGTTTAAAAAAATCAATGATCGTAGAATATGCCGTTAAACAGCCGTTTCGATAAATCTGTATTGCTTCAATTTTGCTTTGATCTTGCGGTATCATTAAGCACTGACTATTCTTAACATTGCAAGTTAGCTTTTTCTTTGATCGTTATGGTGTTACATTAATATATCATTTAGATAAACCACGATATGCTCACCAGCTGTGCATGTCAATAATACCGGTTACTAGGCCATGCATGCACATGAAGTTTTGCGAGAGTATTTTCATTTCATACGCTTAGATTGATCAACAATGCTGCTGCTAATGAGATCTAATACCAAGTCTTTATTCTTGTACTGTAGAATTGTGCGTTGATAAAAACGGGTACCCGATCAGCAGCGATCCATTCCAGAAGCCAGGAGACTGCAACAACTTTTATCAGGTACAACTGTAGTAATGTTAATGTCCGTTAACAAAGTATTACATAATACGGATATTGCATAATACAAATTATTGAGAGCGGATATTGCCTAAATTATTATTATTCGCTTAAATTATTTTTTATTATTATATTGCTTAAATCATTTTAATAATATAACACAATGCTCCTGTTCCCACGAACAAGCAGGATATGGCATTTCTATAAATATAGACCTCTTGTCCTCTTATTCTTTCATTCGAAACACATACTGAATACTGTATAACGATGTCGCTGCGTCGTGCTACCTTCCATCTAAATAAATGAAGTTCTGAGATCAATCGAAGTCTGATCGCGTGCCGTTACACAACTTTCACCATTCGCTTCAGAGTATTATGAAATGCCGTAGTCTATTCTATATCCTTTCCAAAACTCCCATCGTTATATCCCATTTCAAGACTATTTTTTCTTCACATAAAAAACTTTACAGCTAATGTGGGCAACTTGCGGCCCTTTGCCACTTTTTGTTGGCCCTTCCTCTTCTAATTTACGCGTATGCACATCGAAAATAGAACCAAACACCGACCGATTAGTTGCAAAAGTTAAACAACAATCTTCTCACTATCTACATTATTTTGGACACTTGAAGATTATATACGATCGCATATCTAAATAATTATATTGCGTATCCGCATGTACTTGCTGTGATTTTTTATTAAAAGCTGAAAAATGAACCAGGGATTATTTGCAGTGCGGCCCCCAGTAAACAATTCATTTTCCAAAATGGCCCTTGTGTTAAAAAGGTTGCCCAGCCCAACCTTGCTTTGCAATATATTGGTGTCTGTGGGATTTTAGCAAACTTCTGATAATACAGGGTGTCCCAAAAAAAAAAATGACACCATTTGGTATCATTTGGATCACAAATGGTGTCATCTTTTTTGGGATACTCTGTATAATAAGAAGCGGAAGTAACAGCGCTAGCAGCAATGAAACTTAAAACAAAAATAGCTCCCTTATAAACAGGGTTACCATTTCGTGCTTATTTCTAAGATTTGTGCTTATTTTGAAGGGTATAATGTCTTATAAAACGTGAATGTGCTTGTTTCTAAGAAACGTGTTAATTTTTGAATCTCGTACTTAATATGTCTTAGTTGAAATGCTTTTTTCTTTAAATGAACAAAAAACGAAGGAAAAATATGTTTGTTTTTCGTTCATAAGTTAATTTTAGCATTTTGAAATTTGTTTTAATTTCTTAATCCAGTGGTTTCCAACCTGTAGGCCACGGGACTGTTTTCAGAGGGCCACAAAGCTTGACTAGAAATTAATCATGCCGCGATCTTCACTTTAAAAGTTGCTGGACCACCAGAGAAAATAGGAATCTGCGGACGTGAAGATCTTTTTTTTGGTCTTCACCGAATTATAGCGGAAAAATTAGGGATCTGCGGGCGTGAAAACCTGTTTTTGCTTTTACAATCATTGGTTAAATCATAAAATTGTCTCGCCTTTGTGTTTAGTTGAAATCGTAATTGATATCTTGCAACCTGTCGATTAATCCTTACCTTCATAATTGGAAGCTCTATAGGAGACACTCTGATATTAAGTGGAGTTTATTGTGCGTGTGATTCGAGCCTTTGTTCGTGATTACAAATCTCTACAGTACTGAATAGCGATTTTTTTGTAGAAAAACTTAGTTGAATTATACGCTAGTTAATTGTTTTGCGATTACCTATTGTGCTATTGGAGCGTTCTGCGAAAATTTGTCTGTGGTACAAAGCAATGCGTAGCATGTGTTTGCATTCTTTTTTGTTTTGATTCGTTGTTGAAATGTGGGAAGTGCTGTTAGTCAAATGGTTGGAGGAACTATAAGGTAAATTTTTATTTTACGAGTTTTCTTAGCTTCTGAGTCTTGTTATGTTTTGTGATAATATAAAAGTCTACTCTAGCGATTAGGGAGTGAGAGTTATCTAGAAGCGGCAGAGAAGAAAGAACGGTGCAAGTTTGGCGTAGCTTGCTTCACGTGTGAAAGAAAAAGCAAGTTCGGTGGTCAAACCGTGTTACCTAGAAATATAGGAGTGCTTAAGTAAAGAACTATATTCGGACCTGTGTAAATATCTTTTCAACGGGGTGTTTAAGGAAACCAACCATTCTCGTAAAATTAACCAGAGGCCTAATCTTGGCGTTTATGGAGGGCCATGAGCAAAGTAAGGTTGAAAAAATCTGCTTCAGTGGGCCACGAGCAAAAAAAAGTTGAAAAGCCCTGTCGTAACCGCTACAACTTCCTACAAAGTGATACCAATATCGTTTCGCAATAAAAAGTTTTCGACTGTTTGGTAACCTGCTACTCCGTCGTCGCAACAGCAGCGTGCTTATTTTTTGTTCTGGACCGGTGGTAACCCTGCTTATCATCAAAGCACCAATACACATGGAGATATCGTCACTTTCTGTTACAGAAAGTTTGCAGAAAATAACCCTTATGCTAACGGAACTGATTGCGTGCATTGGTTTTTCAGTGCTCTAATGGTATCTTGCATACCATGCCTTGTGCTCCTGGAACTGTATTCAACCCTGACCTTGGGGTCTGTGACTGGCCCTACAATGTTCCAGGATGCTGAATGTATGGTAAGTTATCATTTTTCAGAAATCTTAATGTATTCACACATTATTATAAAAATTTGTTTAGATGCCTTCCGTGTGAAACTGAAACAATGAACATCCATTGAAGATAACAAGAATTTGTTTTTATGTATATGGTGTTAAAAATATTGTGAAGATGGTCTTTTTTTTTTGCTGTAAATGAGCTTATGAATCATGACCATGTTTAATTTGCACAAAGTAAAATTTGTCGTTGCTCGTAGTGTTACAGCACTGCACAATTTTGAAACCATAGGTTGAGTTTAATCGCAATATTATTGAGATGATTTTTAAAATACTGAACAAAAAACTCGAAACAATTCGAGGAAGACTGCAAAGTAAGCTTCCCCTGTTCAAGTCAGCAGCCACTTGGTATAGATGTCTGATACAATCGGCTGCAGTCGTCCATTGAACCGGTCACGTATACGACCAATAACCCCCGCGTAGTATATAGGTTACCACTATGTCACGTCGCTGACCAAATAGCGCGAACCCTGCCACATAAAAAGGTTAAACAATATTTTGTCACTTAAAAAGCCCAGATAATAGTTTGTAAAGCAAGGAAAGAGAGTTTAAGACATACGATGCACTCCAGTGCAGACACCTTGAACAATTTGACATAAACAGGTATAGGCTACTGTAATTCAGATTGAAATTAAACGTATTTCGCTCTATATTATTTCTTTTTTCATGCCACAAAATCGCAGCTTAGATTTTTATGCTAGTGAAGTATATCCATCATGGAAGATGACCTAGTTCAGGGGTGGGCAACATACGGTCCGCGAGGCCATTTCATGCGGTCCGCCGGCAGTTACAGTGGTATAAGCAGGACATATGCGAACGTGAAGACTGTTTTGCTCTTCACCTATATTTGCGGTAGAATAACAGGTCATCTGAGGACGTGAAGACCTTTTTTTGCTCTTTACCGATTAGGCCTACCATCTAATAATCCGTGTTCCCACATTGTACTTCACAATGCCTACAATACGTTAATTCAAGGCAGGGGTGCCAAACTTCTTCAGTCGGCGGGCCATATGTGGGAAGGAAAACGAGAGATCTCGTCCTTGCCCTTGCCGACTGAAGAAGCTGCCCACCTCTGATCTAGTTGAACATCGAGCTTGCGAAACCAGCTCCGGAGCCCAATGCACCAACCACTCAACCAACTCCATATGCTATGTTTTAATCAGCGCATCCCGTCAATCCCTTATGCCAGGGGTGACGAACCGATTTGCTATTGCGGGCCACTTTGTCACTTGGGCCGCATAACTTTTTAGTCATAGACCTGTTATGAAACCTGTTAAAAACCAAAAAAATTGTTCACCAGCAGTAACGAACAACCGATAGTAATACCATAAAATTCCATGTACAATCTTTCGTTTCTTCTCTGAACACATCGAAATAAACGGCCAACTAAAAATTGATTGAAAATCAGAATCACAAATTTAGCATCAGTTGTATATTTATCCTCCTATTACGAGAAAGCGATCGAAGCGCTATAACGAGCTCGTGTAAGAGTTGCCGTCCAACGGTTTACCACACCAAGATGGGGTAATTCCGCTAAGTGCACAACAAGTAAACTTGGGCACTTAAACGGCACCACAAGTAAACTTGCCGGCTTGTTCTCCACACTGTCCCTTTAATGCTGAGCGTCAAGCAGGGAAGCTGTGAATACCAATTTTAGAGTCATTGGTTTAACTCGACTTGTAATCAAACCCGAGTCCACAGCTCCAGAGGCGGACGCTCTTACCACTCGGACATCTAAGCTCACCAAATCATTTCTGCAAACTCGCATAACCATTGTTACTGCAAGGCAAGCTAAGCTCTCACTCAAATAGTAGTTACTCGTATGCTGCAGTGCTGCACTACTACACTGAAGCTGCGACGGACCACGAGTTATGCTATTATTTATTACATAGGCCTAACAATCGATGAACTGCCGAATCCTGAAACAGATGAAAGGCTTGTACTGTACATTTGAATGATTCCTGTGTGTTTCGCGCGTGGCTCAATTGGGGGCTCAGCTTTTGATATCGCATCGCCAAGACTAGACAGGGGAAAAGAAAGTTCAAGAGTACTGGTGTTGCCGAAATGTTCGTGGACCGCAGGAAAGTCTTTCGCGGGCCGCATGTTCGTCACCTTTGTCCTATGCTGACAAAAGTAAGACGGCGATGTAACCAGCTGTACTCGCAGCTATAATGGTGCTGCCAATGAAATTAAGTATTTTCAGCCATAACATGTTGTGGTTGGAAGCGTGCATGAGCACTATGCAAGGTTGAAAGGTAGGCGGAGCTTTTTTGCTTGCGTTCGAAATGAGTTCGCGATGAGTCCAGAGTTTCAGTATCATGTAGGATGTTTCTGGTGCATTTTGCTGTTTAGTTTCAGCAAAAGTGAGTTATAAATTTCAGTATTAATTAGGTACAAACTTTATTTTCGGGCGCAGGCTTAGAATAGTTGGTCTAGTTTTAACTTTGGCCAGCTAGTATGAAAGATAAACTTCTGAATACAACATAAGAGTCAAGTTTTAGTAGCACAGATTGTTTAGGCTTTAATCATTATCGCCAAATCCATCAGCGCAGGCAAGAGGGATTATTGGATTGCTCAAGAAGGCAACACCACCAAAATCACAAGAAGTTGCCTGGGGAATCGTGTCGTAATACAGCTGAAACACGGGTTGAGCAGCGTTTCGAACTTGAGTCGCATTGTTGCAAGTGACGGGATTATCTCCGCAGCAGGCTAAAATTTCAATCACTTCACTTCCTTGAGAACACGCCGAGGATACCTGTGAATAATAATTTTACTCATTGTTCCCAAGTCCATTGCCAACTGCAGAAAATTTGTTAGCTTTCGTTTCGAAACGTTTTTTATTTCTATTTTTGCTTTTACAGTCTGCAACAAGAAACGTTTTCAAAATGAATATTTTTTGCGGGATGAAAGTTATGACATTTTCGGAAAATTTTAGTGGAAAATTATAGGAAACTATACTTTAATACTGCAACTAATAGCTAGGCTCAAAATTTTGAATTACCCCACAAAAACGACAATTTAAGTGTTGCGAAGATATTGGCGGTATTATATACGAATAAAATGTACATGTTTTTGATTTATTTTTTGTACTGATAAGATTGGCTGTGGAAAATGGAAAGCATCGAAGTTTGGAAACTTGGCCACACAATAAAGGGTTCATCATTATACCACAGTTACACATATACCCTGTCCACATGTTCAATTTATGTGTGCTTTATAAGCCCGCCGTTCTTGATATCAATTTCATTTTAACTACAACATCAAGAAATTGATTAAGTTGCAGCAACGAAGTTCATCGCAATCAATTTTTGGATGTCATAATCATTTATACTAACTATGACATCAAGAAATTGATTATGATGCAGAAACTACGACCAAGAACCATGGGCCTAAAGCCCACTAAAATTGGACATGTGGACAAGGTAAATCAGAACTTTAAATTGCCACTCACGTTTGCAAAGTTTTGAGAAAAACAAGCCCATCTCATTGCACCACATATAGCAGCAACCGTAGCAGTGTCTCTAATAAGACATTGGCTGTCCGATACACTTCCAACAAGCCCTTGATCGTTAAGCATGTATTTTTTTTCTGCATTTCCGCCGAAGTCACAAGAAAACTCATTGTTTAGCAGGGAATCGTATAAAGAGAAAACAGCAGTGCCTACCCCTGCAACAAATAAGCTCACTTTGGTAATCTTAACCCAGTTATCACAGTCGGATTAAGAAGCTTTTTAGAGGGGCTGGGGAATAAGATTAAAAAACGCTTATCTTGCAAATTTGTGCTTTTGAAAAAATTAAAAACTAGCTAATGCGTATACCCAAAACTCGGGGGAATTTGAACCATTTTACTTATGGTCTGCACCTGCCAATATTTTTAGATTTATTTTCAAACTAGAATGCCGCTGATACATTTTACTGAGGTGGACATAGCAAAATTATTCCGGCGAATAATCTGGTAAAATAGAAAGAAGTCCCAAAGTACGCCTTAATTGCACATTTGATGATTAGATAAATTAGGTTTAAAAGTTCATGTAGGGTAACTTTTCTACGTTTACAAAAAGAAAGCGATACTCGTAAGATGGTATTAGGATAAAAAATAATTCTTTAATCAAACAACGTCACCATCTTGTCCGGAATACAGCTTTGTGTCCGATGAGGAATTGCTAAAGAAACCAGCTTGGGCTCAAAGATAGCAATATTACGCCTAAATTCTACAGTGTTAAGACTGTGATGCGCTTAGCACGGGTAAAAACAAAATAACAAACGTATGATTCATTATTTTCTTTATTTGAAAATTTATTTCTCTATTAGGAGAAAGCAACCAAAACGCTATAACGAGCTCGCAAACGATTAACTTGCCAGCCATTCCTCTTTCACGCAAAGGTGAGGGAATCTCGCCAAGTGCCTTTCCCTGCGGCACAACATGTTAACTTGCCGATTTGTTCTCCACAGCACTGTCCCTTTAATGCTGAGCATCAGGCAAGAAAAGAGTCAATACCAATTTTAATTTATTGGTTTGAACCGACTCGGAATCAAATCCGTTTTTATCGCTACAGAGATGATCGCTTTACCCACTCGACCATCTGAGCTGTAATATCGGTTAATCATAAGTTCGTTAGCCATGACGTCTTGTTGAATAAAAGTAGCTGTATAGTCTCAAGTTTATTGCACTCACTGTAAAGTGTTTCTAAATCACAGGTCGTTGGAGATCCGCAACAAGCAAACAGCTCCGTCGTGCATGCAGCAGAAACATCTGCGAAGTTTTGCGAAGTGCAAGCCCAAACCAAGCTATCGCAAACTGCAGTAGGATCAGAGCCAGATTTCACAGCGCAAGTGAGGTTAGCAATATCCTGCGCACAAATCATAAACATGGGTGTATGCATCACAGTTTCGCCCTGCACGAAGTAACTGTACGGCAATGGGTGTTTAAAGCACGCATCGTGCGTGACGCTCTTTACGCGCACATCAAGCGTTGGGTTTTAACCACAATTTTACTGAGAAAACGATACGTTTACACACATTATTTTCAACTGTAAGTGTGTCGAGCAAGGGAGGCCAGCCTGTGGCCTTTCCACCAGCAGTGGCAAAAAACTACTAAGCTACAAAATCTTTTTTAAAGGACGATTCTTGAAGATGTTTTTTTTTAAGGACGCCTCCAAACTGACTTAAATTTTGAAATATTTTGTTAAGGACAGTTGACTGAGCAAAAGCATTACATTCACAACACATCGCAAGTATCTGTAAGTAGCATACTCAGCAGTCGTGAGAAAACGCGCAACCCCGCTACCTATCCCAAGTACGCTACGACCTACCTTGCATTCTAGGTCGTAGTGTATTTGGGATAGGCAGCGGGGTTGCGCGTTTTCTCATGACTGCTGAGTATGCTACTTACAGATACTTGCGATGTGTTGTGAATGTAATGCTTTTGTTTGCGTGGCGAATGTGATTTGAACTTGACTAAAATACAGTAGACGGTTTAGCAAAAGGTTGGCCACTCTTTGTTTAAATCATAGGTGACTAACATGCGGCCCGCGAAAGAATTTCCTGCGGCCCATGAACATTTTGCCGAGACCAGTACTCTTGAACTTTCTTTTCCCCGTCTAATCTTTGCGATGCGATATCAAAACCTGAGTCCCCAATTGAAGTACTCGCGTATCACCCAGGAGACATACAAACGTACAGTATAAGCCTTTCATCTGTTTCGGAATTCAGCAGTTCATCCGTTTTATGTAATAATGATAACTTAACTTGTGGTCCGTCGCAGTTTCAGTATAGTGCACTACTGTAGCATACGGAGTAACTATTTGTGTGAGAGCTTAGCTTGCCTTACAGCAGTGCCGGTAGGGATTATGTAAGTTTGCAGAAATGAATTGGTGAGCTTGTAGTACCAATGTATCGTGCAAATTTTACGGCTTTTTTAAGGTATTTGGTATTCTGTTTTTCAATCAATATTTAATTAGCCGTTTATTTCGATCTCTTCAGCAAAAAAACGCAAGGTTGTGCATGGCTTTTTATGGCTATACTTTCGGTTGTTCGTTACTGCTGATAAACATGTTTTGCCGTTTTTAACAGGTTTCATAATAGGTCTATGACCAAAAAGTTATGCGGCCCGCTTGCTCATTCGTAAGTGACAAAGTAATAGCAAATACTGTAGCTTCGTCACCTCTGGTTTAAACAGTCAAAAGTCTTACTCATAGTGTAGTTCAAACGAGTAAAAATACTGTAATACGCAAATTTTTACACGTGCGTTTGCATTGCTTAACTAAAGTTACTCACTTCTAGTGGATAAACCTTTACATAATCCACCCACATTTCCGCATCGGGATAATTCCAAACGGTTGATGGTAAGGGGTTGTCAAGGAAATCCCCACCAACTGCCACATTAAGAACAAGATGAAATTCCTGGTCGAAAGGTTGACCTAAAAAAATGCATAACTTAATCACTTTGTTAGTCACACGTAGGAAAAGATTTTTTAATATTAAAGCTTGCTTGGCTAAAACGTATCGTTAGAAAACTAACAATATGTCAACTTGACGACTGACCAGAGACTTCTCTGAACAAAGGCAGTTATAACCACATAAAGAAGTTGTGATCAAAATTCTTTGCTGTATAAATAAAAAAATGTGAGTTTTTTTCTACACGCAAGATCATATTAGTTTGCGCATTGTTCGTCGCCAAGTTGTTTTTATATTTAATACGTAAGACCAGTGTTTTTTTTAAAGCGTTTTGAGAAACCGAAATGGTCACTCAAAATTGTCCAGCAGTCTCTCAAAATCTGCTTCTGCGATAGATAGTATAGAATAAATCTGCGTCCTTCCAAACTGCTTAATGATTCCACCAAACCTTGAAAAAAACACTGCGTGAGACTGATTAAATTTAAGAAATACTCTGCAATGTTTTTCACTGGACGATCCCTCGCTATTGTTTATTTTTTCGTACGTGCAGACACGCATGCTGATGGGATACAGTGATCGCATGCGAAAAAACGCTCACGAAAATTTACCCGTCCTACTGCACAACGTTCAAAAACTTCTATTAAAGCAAAATTTATTGTTTTTTACAGTACGTGCAAGAAAATGATTAAAAACAGTCGTGGTACCCCATGCACGAAACGCGTTTGCCGATAATGATAACTGGACAAGCGCTTTTCAACTAAGGAAATTTTCCTTCTCTTTAGAAAATCATGTTTTCATGGTAAAACACGACATATTACCTGATTTTACAATTATGCATAATATATCAAGAGCATAGCTAACCTGTTAAGCACATCCAGGGGCGTATATAGGGGAGCATTGTGCCATGCCCCCCTCCTTTTGACTCTGCCTTTTAGTAAAAAAGAATAAAATCAATGGTGCCAAGTAACTGATATCAGTGGCGTACGCAGGATTTTTTTAATGGGGGGTTTTAGTGATGTCACATCGTGATGTCGTAAAGCTACTACAAATACAGTAGTTCAGAGGTATTGAAGTGCATCGAATTGTAATGTTCCTGGTCTACATTAATACGTAGGCTAATTGCAGTTAACCATGATTATGCTATATAACGCCATAACTAAAAAAACAATGAGATATTTCATTCATACTTTTGCTTGATTCTTTGCGCTTCATTAAAGGAGCGAAAAGGTTTTACAGAAACTCAAGCTGTCAAGCCGTGGTTAAAAGTTTACAGAAAAAAATTTAGTTGAACTCATGTTTGGGACGCAGGAAGGTTAACTGACTAAAGTAGGCTGGCTTTCGCAACGTCACAAACAGGGTGTAGCCAGGGGGGGGGGGGGTAAAACAGGCAATTGCTTCCCTTTAAAAATTTTTTTTCAACAACCAACATTGATATAACTATGTATATAACATTTAATATGCACTCATTATGAAGGGGGCAGTTTCTCCCATAACTGTCTTGCAAAGTGAAGATATTGGAGCAAGAAAAAAACTTCCCTCCTTACCGAAGCATTTTTAAACTATAATAACATACGCGCGAGAGGAATCCCTAAATCATACGATTGAGGTCAAAAACAGCGTCGTTATTATTTTAGTATTTTTCACCCAAATCACAGCGTCGATATCATCGGATACTCTCAAACTCAAACACATAATTGGGGTGTCTGACACACATAGCACTCCAGCTTCTGAGACAGGTGTGGTACGTAAATTTTGCCCCCGGTTCCCCCCTGGGCCTCTTCAAATCTTTCGTTGGTCTGGTCTTCCTTGGAAGTATCTTTATTTTCTTTTTAACACTTAGAGCAGTGTCGATTTAGTTTTTTACATTTTAATAATTTTCTAACTGGCCGGTTATAGCGCAGTGTTAAAGATGTCGCTATCGATGCGAAAGGTTTGGGGATCAATTCCCAGGCCGGTCAAATCGGACACAGTGTCGCCAACGGCTCGCCACCGCTGCTACGTTTCTTCGGAGCTGTGTTGCCCAGGCGCTGAGCCGCAGGGTCAGGCCCCGCCAGTCGCCAGTCGTTACCTTGCTTCGGTACTACGGCGAGTGTAATGAAACGAGTATAATGAAGATTTTGACTAAATATTTTTTAAATTTTTGTGTGCAGCCAATCAATCATAGTTACTGCAGATACACCGCAATTAAGGAAACTCCCACTTATTAATTGCTTCACTGCAACATCAATGACAAAAATGTAGTTCAGACGAAACACATCACAAAAGTTGTGCTACCGCTATTGTTGCATCGCATCGTAATTATGAAAGTTTCTCGAGATTATTAAAAAGTTGGATAAAACAGAAAAAACATGATAGCAATTTCGCCAAGCTCTGCTCGAAGAAAAGTCGGTTCGTTTCAAAAAAGAAAGGAGTTATTTTTTCTGCAATCGTCAAGCCCAAGGGGGGTTGACTTTCGATCCTCCACCGTGTGTAGGCCACTGGGGCCCACCTCCGCCACTTAGCGCCTGGGGAACGCAGAAACGACGTTGTGGTGGCGAGCCTTTGACGACACTGTGCCGATTTGACCGCCCCGGTAATCGAACCTCAAATCTTTCGCACCAGTAGCCTGTGCGCTTAACAACTGAGCTAACGGCCGGACCAGGGCTAGCGTTAAGGGGGAGCCAGGGGGCCTGGCTTGGTCCCCCAATTGACCATCGACGTCCCGCCATTGACATGCTTGGCCCCCCAATTAACAAGCTTACTCTTTTGAAGACAGCGGCTTTTGTACTTAATTTCAAATTTTGGCCTCTCCTAACAAACCTTGGCCCCTCTAAGCCAGCTGCTCTGCAGCCGACTCTGAGTCGGACCAGAAATCGAACCCAAAACCCCCCGCACCGATAGCAATGTTTCTAACCACTACTCCAACTGGCCTGCTTGGTTAACTCAAAATTGTTACATCGCAAGCGGAATATCTGCCTGCGTTCCATTCTCTTCCAAGA
Organism: Trididemnum miniatum; assembly: GCA_964006365.1. NCBI lineage: Eukaryota > Metazoa > Chordata > Ascidiacea > Aplousobranchia > Didemnidae > Trididemnum > Trididemnum miniatum. The sequence goes on along the minus strand of OZ023234.1, from coordinate 12,267,914 downwards.
ATGCCTTCTGTGCTGAAACATCGTCTAGTCCAGCCATAGCCGTTGAGAACAATCGTTTTATGACATCACAAAACGACTCCAACTTTAATAGTGCACATTTACCTTGTCCAGGTTTGCATTTTGAGTTAGTCATTGGTTCAAAAGCAACGCACCAGAAAAGTTTGACTACCGATATCATTGTATCACAATGAAAGTTTCTCGAGATTATTAAGCAAGTTGGATAGCACAGAAACACAGGACAGCAATTTCGGCAATCTCTGTGTGAAAAAAGTCGGGTCGTTTCAAAAAGAGAGGTTTTCATTTTTTCAATCGTCAACGGGGTAAGGGGTTGATCTCCGACTCCCCCCCCCCTTCTTGTGCGTAATCCACTGACTGAAATATGCACGACTTCTTTGATGGTTTCTGTAGCTTATGGCCAGGAGTGGATTCAGGGGAGTAGGATGAGGAGTATGCATCCTCCCACCAGCCATTTTCAAAAATGTTTTTGATGTATACAATTTTTTCATAATTTCGAACCTCTTTAATAGCGATAAGCATAATCGAAAATGTGCGAACAAAATGCATCATATTTGATGAAGCGCTTAGAATTAAGGTCAAAAAATTCAATACAAAATTTGCGGGAAAATTATTCAAAAAGCACTAAAATAGCCATTAAAGCAGGGAAATTTTCAAAATTTTTCCGGGGGAGCATGCCCCCGGACCCCTAGAGCTTTTCTTGATTCTCAATCAACTTCAAATTAGTTCTGCCGAAAAAAATACGCCTGAAAATATATGGAAATTGTGGCCCCACCTTTTCAAAAACTTCTCACTACGCCACTGAGCACATCACTATCCATGTGAAAGGTGTGGGGTTCGATTTCCGAGCTTGTCAAATCGCATACAAAATCCCCTATGACTTGCCAAAGCTGTGGTATTTCTTCGGAGCTGTGTCGCCCAGATGCTAAGCCGCGGAAATAGACCCCGCACTTGTTATACGCTTTGGCTTAACAGCGCGAGTGTAATGAAGGTTTGATCTTTTTTGATTTGACTATGGTACATCAATTTTTTTGCTGTATAAAGCCAAGACATTAGGATCAAACTTACGTGTTTCGTTATAATCTGGTCTGAAAAAACGATCGATGTCAACTTCGTGATACGCATACCCGTCAAGACGAAAAAGCTAAATGAAACAAAATAATATCATTCATTTTAAACCTGCTCTATTTGGGCTGTTGAAAGTCAAATTGCCACCAACTATAGCTGTTTCAAATGCAGTTAACTTAACACAAAAAGCAGCTAGTCAGCTACGGCTAGTGAAATGTTGATGAAATATTAGCCTGCGCCTACAAAGTCTCTGTGATCACGCATGCGTAGTTGTGATTTATAAAGTCAGTTTGTTTTATTTATGATCAGGCCAGATTGCGATTAGCGATTTCCACTGCGAGAGTTCGTGCAACTTGATGCAAAGTTACTCAAAGAAATTATTACTCAAGCTCTGCGAAGAAATTGCTCCAGGAACACTAGACAATTTCACGGGAACGCATTTGAATTAAATGCCCGAGGTAGGCTATCTATTTTTTGCAAAACTGATAGCGTTTGCTCTTTGTGTGAACCTTTAATTTGGCGATTCGACTTCAGGGGTTTTCACGGCGCTGCGGCACAGAATGGGGATTTGTTTAAAGACACAGCGTTACTCTTACCAATTTAGTAGGGGTCCAGTCCAAGGAATAGACATGATACTGGTCGTTGTTGCATTGGGTCTCTAAGTCACCAGTGGATTCGAAAAAATGTTGGTCACAGCAAACTCCTCCATAATGAATAGCGCTAGATATTTCGTGATTGTTTTGCCCTCTAGCTTCTAGTATATCTATTTCTCCACTCTGCGGCCATCCGCCATATACTTCAAACCTAAAGTAAACGGTGTCAACTGATTATGGCAGTAGATGATCGTGTATTACACTTAAAAAGAATTAGTGGGTCTCATCTTGAATGCCTATAAGCAGGGTTATTACCGGATCACACCAAAAAATAAGCACACTGCAGTTAGGTTACCAAAAAGTTAATAGCTCTTTATTGTGAAACCACTAAAAATCGGTGAAGATCAAAAAAAAAAGATCTTCATGTCCACAGAGTCCTGTTTTTCCTCTAAAAGTTGATGAAGACAAAAAAAATGTCTTCACGTCCGCAGAATCCTATTTTTTCCACTAAAAATTCAAAAATAAGCACGTTTCTTAAAAATAAGCACATTTACCTTTTCTAGGACATTGCCCTAGAAAATAAGCACAAATCGTGGAAATAAGCACCAAATGGTAACCTTCATGCCTATAAGCGTTATAAGCGCAGGTTTCAATGACTAAGCGCTCAGAAGGTCTCAGCTATAATGAGCCGTGCTAGAAGCAAAGAGCACCACAGCTAAAATGACGTCATAATGCTGCAGTGTATGCTGGCGAAATATTTCTGCAGGGGGAATGCTCTGTGTGCTGAAGTGTGATAATTGCTGATGAATGATGGTGCGTTTTTGCTTTATTCTCGTTCTTTCTCTTACTCGGGTAGCATCCAAATAGCAGGCCACAAACCAAATCCGTTAGGAAGCTTTGCACGGATTTCTACTCTGCCATATTTCCAATTAAAATTGCTGAACATTCGGCCAGAAGTATATTGTCTTCCGCCGAAGCTGAAATAAAGTTTGCATCATGTTTTAGGTATGAAACTTTTAGCTTTATATCACTGATGACGATCAACCGGTTGGCGCAGGAATAAGCGACATTGCTGTCGATGCTAGAGTTCTGGAGTAGGATTTCCGTCTCGGACGAATCGGACACAGATCCACTAGCGGCTTGCCCCAGGCACCAAGCCGCGTAGGTGGGTCCCGCCACTCGTTGTATACACCACACTTCGGCGTAATATCGCGAGTATAATGAAGATTTGATTGTGTTTATTTGATACTACTGATAGATATCTTGCAAGATAAACTGATAGTATGCAAAATTAATTAATCTTTGAACATTAAAAATTCATTCCATCTGAAATCGATTTCGACCCTTGTGGGTCATCTTCAGTCATAGTATGTAAAAATAAAAAAGCCTGATGCTATCTAGTAACGCCACAAACACATGTAATAAAAACTCCCTGATCAAAGCGTGTTAACAAAATTACTTCTCTTTAAATGGTCTTATAATCAATCTCCCACATCTGGCTTCAATATTGCTTGATCGGTCGGTGTAATATTGCAGTTCGTTGTTGAACGGATTAGATACGACCTCGATGGTCCATTTACTTCTATCAAGGGTATCAAAATCTTCTACGTAAATCGGAGAAGCTGCAATATTTTTTAAAACAAGAGCAATGTTACTGACTTTTTTGAGCTACTGTGATGCCTGCGCCTGCAGTTTATGTTGTTCAAAAAGGATCATATGCATCATAAAATAAAAGATCGCTAAAAATCGAACCCACTTTATTTGATTGGGAATGCATTAAATATAGGTCTACCATTATTTTGCCAACTCCAACGAACATGCTCTTTTTTTAATTTTCTTTTTGAAGCCACATGATTGCAGCTTAAGTTTTTATATTGATGGTTTATAAGCAGCATGGAAGATGACCTAGCTGGGCAACGAACCCGCGAAACCATATCCGTAGTGCAGCACCAGCTACTCTTTTTTTTTTTGTGATTTCAAGTCACTTAATTGCAGCTTAGGATTTTTGAGGTAGTGAAGTATATGCATCATGGAGATGACATAGTTGAGCATCGAACCCGCGAACAAGCAACCCGAGAACAAACAAACAAACAAACAAACGAACAAACCCGAGAATGAGCATCGAACAAAAGAGTTTAACAACAGAGAGCTTGTGCTCATTCGCGGTTTTTAAGTTAGATTGATACTTTCGTTGAGTGGCGTTGTTGAGCACCAAACAATTCATACTTAGCTTGAAAATTACTTGGCCATGGAGGTAGTTGGCCGATAGGTTGGTGCGTAGGGCTCCGGAACTGGTTTCGCGAATTCGACGCTCAGCTACGTCATCTTCTATGATGCATATACTTCACTCATGTAAAAACCCAAGCTGCAATCATGGCTTAAAAAAAAGAAATTGAAGATTGACTGGTTTGAACAATTCGACAAAAAAATGCTGCAGAAGCGTTTGTTTGTTTTATTATTTCACCGTCAAATAAAAGAACATAACTAATCAGAAAGAAATGAAATAAAATAAAAGCAACGCCACAGAATCTATGAGAAGCCCAAAAAATGGCTTTTAATCGATTGTTCAAGGAACTATCGATTCATAGACTCTAAAATCAAAATGAGCAGAAAAAAAATGACAAAAGAAAACGTATAAATAAACTAACCGCAAAGGAGATAAAAGCGAAAATCCCGAGAGTGCTTGAGAAGTAAAAATGATATCAAATTTAAAAGTGTTAAATAATAACAATTTAAAAGCAGTTGTTTTAATTATTTTTCAAATTGAACGAGGTTTTTTGATTGTTTAATTTCTTTAGGTATTCCGTTCCATAATTTAACGCCAACCAGTTTAATTGACCGCTTGCAAGTGCTTTTTTAAATAGGGCAAGGTGCAGGTTGTTTGATTGCCTTGTTCGGCGGGAATGAACTTCTGAGTTACGCTGAAAAAAGAGTTACTTACTCTAAAACCGTGATATTTCAAGTTGCGAATGCAAAAAAAATGACAATCAAATTTTGAATTTTATGGTCTATATCAGTGGTTCTCCAACTTTTTTGGAATTTCGACTTTGTGGTCCCCAAAGATTTTTTTCTATCGCCCACAGTCCTTTATTTTTAAGCACAAATTTTAACGCAAAATGAAGTGAAGAAAAAAAGGTCGTCACGTTCGCAGATTAGAGATGGCACAGGCTGACTTTTTTGCAACCCAGACCGCCCTTGGCCCGGAACTTCTCGCTCAGTAGCGGTAACTGACCCGGAAACTCATCTTAAAAGTAAAGCCCGGCCCGCCCAAAACCCATTCTTTTTATAAATCTTAAATCACGTTTAATGGGAAAACGAAAATTGAAAGAGATTTCAAAAATTGTTAGCGGCTTGCCAGCGGCCCAGTCAGAAACAAACGAAAGAACTGGGCCGTTAGCGGACCCATAAAAAGGCCGGTTAACGGCTCTTTAGCGGGTTTCTTTAGCGGTCCATGCCATGCTTACCGCAGATGTCCCATTTTCCACGAAAAATCAAGTGAGGTCATGTAGTCCGCAGATTAGAGATGACATGGGCCGCTAAGAGACCCGCTAACGAGCCGTTAACCGGTCTTTTTATTGGTCTGCTAACGGCCCAATTCTATCTACTGTTTTTAACTGGGCCGCTAACGAGCTAATTTTTGAAATCTTTTGAGCTTTCGTTTTTCCTTTTAACGAGATTGAAGATTCATGAAAGAATGGGCTTTGGGATGGCCGGGCTTTATTTTAGCAGGAGTAGCCGGGTTGGCTACCGCTACTGGGCAAGAGGTTTCAGGTCATGGGCATTCTGGGTTGCAAAAAAGCCAGCCAGTACCATCTCTACCGCAGATGTCCAGTCAAGCACAACTCAATGGGATGATTTATCAGAAATCCGCGACTTCTTTGCGGTCTCCCTGAAACTGCTTCGCGAACTCCAAGGGGACCGCGGTCCCCGGTTTAAGAACCACTGGTCTATATGGAGTACGTCGTTCTCTGAGCAAGAGCTGAGCTTGTTTTGTTTTTTCGATACAAGTTTTTGAAATCTGCTTCCCCTCTTTCTTGCAGAGATAATCTCAAACGATTTTTCCAAGTACTTAATAGCTTCGCTAATCTTCCAACTTGCTCGACAAAAGTGTCAATTTCTTTTACATAACTTTGTAGGAGACTAATGGAAATAATTTAATACCTGAAACTAATAGACTGAGCATTGCCAGCTTTCCGATAGCAGCAAATATTCCAACCATCTTCAAGAAATCGATTAAACGTTTGACATCAATGCAGATTTCAAGTTTAACATCAACTTAAGCTGATTTTAGGTGAATATCGGTAGGCTGTAAAACAACAGCTATCGGTACTTAGCTGCTAAATCGCAATAAATGCAGGCTCTTACATTAAAGGAAGTGCCTCATGATAAACGTAAGGCATTAGCTTAGTTGCTAAGCGCACGCTATAAACAAAGGATGTAACTGCTAGATAATGACTAATAACTGCTTACGACTTGGAACTAACTATTGTATTTTTGTTAGTTTGTAACCATAGCTTGAAAAATACAACTCCAGCTCATGTGTGTGGTAGCCCACGGGTACAGCTTTTGTGACAATATCGACGATTCTTGCTACAGCAGGAGTATGGTATGTGTAAATTGCTTTCACCTCCATGAAAATGGGACAACTACGGTACGGTATGTAGGTACTTTTCAAAGATCTGGCCGAAGTTTTAAACACTCGCAATCCCAAATCTGGCATGTGGTTTTGTTTTTTTTTCATGGGTGGGGATATTGATCAAGCGCTTGCAATTGAGTCACACGTCGCTCTTGTTCACAGTCGTTTTAAACAAATCATTTTGAGCAATTTACTCAATTTGTCAATTTAATTTCAATTTTTGCATGGAGTTCAGATAGATCAATCTGCCAATAGAAAAATAAAATTGTTGCTCCTAAATGTCAGCCATGAAAATTTTATCCAACATTTTTTAAGCTGTAAAGTTACTTTGAGGTAAAGCAAGTTCCAGAGCAGTGCTTCCCAATTCGTTTTTCACCCCGGTTTCTCGATCCGGAAGCTTTTATTGGATGATATATGTCCCAGCATTAGAGTTATTTCATTATTTTTGACTTTGCAAAAGGGATTTTATTTCTACACACTGGTCGCTGGACTGACGTCGGTGCTTTTCGATTGGGCGCATCAATTTACTTCAAATTATTACCTCTTTCTAAAACTCTTGAGGTAGACTACTAATCTTTTCAAACAAGAGGTGACAGTTTTCTAAGAGCCCTGTTTACGATTGTGCAAAATAGCGAGCGCAGTTGAAAGTCTTAGTTACATGAAATGAAGAAATCTTCGCAAAACAACAAACGTTGTGTATCGTTATGAAAATGCATTTATATTTTTTCCTTTTTGAAGACCATAACCGTCTGTACATTCAAGAGGCAACAGAGAATTTTCCAAGTAACATACTCCTCCGAAATCACAAGACGAAGGCTGAGGAAGTTGCGTATAGTAAGATTGGAAAACTGCTTGGGCGGCGGTGCGAAGGCGAGAGTAGTTGCAGCTGTAAGGATTGCTTCCACAACACGACAAAACGTCTCCTCCTTGGGCACATTCAGATGAAACCTGTTTAAAAAAATGTTGCTATCATGCTCAATTTTGCTCATAATGATTAAAACATGTAATTGTGTTGTCCACCACAAGAGCCTGTCCACATGTTCAGTTTGAGTGGAACGGGCTTTTAACATCGAAATCAAATTTTTAATGCCACAATAGAAAAAGTGATTATGACATCAAAAATTCACCTGTGATGCAAGAAGCCTGTGGGCTTTTGGCCCACTTAAGTTGGACATGTGGACACTGGACAGGATCAATATTCTGTACTACTGTTTTTCTTTGATTATACTAAGCAGGCCTATTCATTTAGCGTGAGAATACGATTTTGTGAGAATTAAAGAAAAGAATACTTTTGTTAAAGAGACAATAAACCGTAACTTTCACTTTGGCTTAAAATATAGCAACAAATCCATGTTTGCTGATGGCGTTGGATTTAGATTTTAAAACGTCTTCGTTCAAAAGCTATTGCGGCTTTTTAACACTATGGAATGGAGGTGCACATTGTCGGATTTTCGTTTGCAGCTCTTTTTTACGGATTCGCTTTGTCCGAGGTTAAAAAATGGGAATTTGCAGTGAACGATCGCTTCATCGGACAAATATAATATTGATGGAATTGATAAGCAGTAGAAATTTTAAAATGAAATACTTTCTTGTGTTATTGAAAATACGGGACAAATTTGGTAAGGCGTGGTCAAATGGTTCGGAGCGTCGTTTTTACGACGGCCATAATCGTAAAGTTGATGGTTCAACTCCCACCCAAGCCTCGTTGTTGCGTCCTTAGATAAGATGTTTCACGACAATTATCTCTGCTTGGTGGAATCTAACAAGCAGCAAATTGAAGAAGTCGAAAGCAAAATCCAAGCGGGAGATTTGGAAACAAGATCAACTCCTAAGCGAGTCTGGATTCGTCCTATGCATAGCGCCCCCGGCGCTTTCTCTTGACAGGAGAATAAAAATGAAGAAATCAAATCAAGGCGACCCCTCTTAATGTTACTGTATCGTTGTTGATATGTCGCACTTTGCTGCCGAAAATTGTATTTACACAGCAGCGCTACGATTTTTCTAATGAACTTATATAACGGTTAATCAATTATAGAGTTAACACTGTCTTTTTGATATTTCAGACCAATATTTAAATATAGACCTATCCCACCACTTTTAATCGATAGCATTGTTTGGCGATGGGCTTGGACGACGTCGTAACTTGTAATCATAGGCGCACGCAGGGGGCAGGGTGCCATGCCCCCCCCTTTTGGCCCAGTAATAAGGTGCTAAAACCTAACTTTCAGTCTATAAGTTCTCAAACTAATAATGGCTGCAGCCTCCTTTCATTTATTTTAGCCAAGCTTCTGCTTTTAGACATAAGCTGCGAAAATATTTTTGTATTGTCCGTAGTGACTACACAGTGCACACACTGCATGCCTTTTTCGATAAAAAAGTGTGCTAAAATGAGTGTTTTTAATGCGAAAACCGCATAGCTCCCCCTTTGCCAAATCCTAGGTGCGCCACAGCTTGTAATCATACACTCTTGGCTCAACTCTTTCCTCTTTCGACTGTTTCGTGAGGTAAGAGATGGTTGATCACGGTTCTTTCACTTCTGCGTTTGTTTGTTTTTTAAATTTCCCGTTTTCTCTTTTAAAATATCCCGTTTTCGTCATAGTTTAATCTGGTCAGCCTACACAAGCCTAGCCCGAAACTGGTGAGTTTTTAAGCTTATTCGTAAACCTAAGCCTTATAACACCACTTGAACAATTTTTATGCAGTGAAAGATGCGTCAAATCCTCTTCCATGCGTGGAGTTAATTTTCGGATAATCAAACCATTAAAGCAAACGTTAATAAAAAAACAGCTATTTACATCAGCATAGCTTTGGTCATAGCATGCCCATTGCATAGCACCACAAATATCTTGAGAGCTTGCGCCATCTTTGATGAGACATTGGCCAAGTTTTTGCTCTCCGAGATCCCCATCTTTGAGAACATATTTTCTTTCAGCAGTTCCACTGAAGTCGCACGAATGGTCATCATTCACCTGAGCATCATAAGACGCATAAACGGCACTCGCTAAGGCTGAAAAACAGTAAGTTGTAATCACTTTGGCGTTATGCTGCAAAATATTTACAATGCTCGTCTTAGATGAAATTATCATTATCCGCTTGACAGCTAGTATTTGCTAATATCGTCACGTTAGTGCAAACTGCAAAACCTGCGTAAGTCATTTTTTTGTGCTTTGAGAAAACGCAAAAAAACTTGTGATTGTATCTACTATTGCGTCACAAGCAAAATAACTATAGACGAAAGCAGTGGCGTAGCCACGGGGGGTTGGGGTTACAACCTCCCATTAAGTCTCAAGTGACGTCATACTTAGGCCTACGTCTCTTTCTGACTTTCTTTTTGAAGCGTCAGTTATTTTTACTACTAGGCCTAAGTCGGTTAATTGGACGCGTAGCCAGAGACGGATCCCAAGAACTCGATATAGGGGGTGATAAACGGCGCAGAAGTATACTGTACATTCAAAACAGAAGTATGAGTCAGCAGAGAGTTTACTTTTAACTGTTACCCACTTGTGACATTTTAATGCTCGGAAGTCGTGTTTATAGAATTTAAAATTTGGTGGCGTAATCACTGTACGGAAAAATTTAAACTTTTTTTGAGACTGAAATGGCTTCATACTTGCTTCTTTTTCTGATACTTATTTTGAAGTGCCAGGTACTTCGTCATTGATTATCTTGTTTTGTAACTGTCATAATAACAAGAATTACGTAGCGTTGTTTCCTGAATCTTGCTCTTGCCGTTAAGCTTATTCATTCGCCTGTAATCAGCTATGCACACCAGCGTTTAATCAGCTATGCACACGAGCCTAGTCACGCTACTTTTGTTTCTTTATCGCATTTTGCATTTTTTTTTTTTATTCTTCTTTATCCGGCACTAATAGCCGTCATTAATCATCCGGCACTAATAGCCGTCAAGCATTGGGCAACTAGCCCTCAATCAGGAGCAGCGCACTCCTCGCCCAGAGACAGCAAACCCCATGTGGCGACGCTCTAGCGCTCTCATTCCGCTGTCTTCTGCAACTTTTTTTTCGTTCAACTTGCGGGACACTCAACGTCTACCGGCCCGGCAGACGAGAGGCTTTTTATCTCCAAAATCAAACTGACGTGGATGATTTGGGCAGCCTCGCACATGACTTCACAGTCATGCTCAATTTTTTTTAATTTTTCACCTACTCCCAACACGGGGTCATAGGCAATCCATGCACCGCGAATCATACGTCTCTGGATTTCATGCATTGCAGCTATACAGCACAATGGATGATCCGGGTAGCCTCTCTTGTGTGATGCCTACCTTACAGCAGAGTCATGCGCATTTTTTTTTTTATATTATGCATTTCGTATGCAACTGATCTCATGCCAATGTCGTCTTTTACTTTGGAACTTTTGCGCTCACGATTCATTAATTTATAGCAACTGATACAAAAATAGACAAGCAATTTCCACAATCTTTTATAGGACTTCCATTGCTTAACATTTCTTGTGCAAACCTAAACTGTTTTAGTGGCTTTCCCAAGATGTCTATTCCATTTCTAACGTTGTTTAAAAACCTGATTCGAACTTCGACTTCATTGTTTTACTGGTCAATTTTCCTTTTGCAATCATACATTGCGCAGTTAATCTGTTATAGTTGCGCTTTTGTGCCTGATCAGTTTATCGCCACAATTTGTCATCGATTCCCACCTATGCTGGTCTTTCATTCCATTCCGCCCATCATACGTGTAAATCTGGGGGGAAGCTCTGTGGCGATTACGCGATAAATTTCTGTTCTTTTCCGTTTATTTTCTAAGTCAAGCAATATTGCAGAACGCCTTGCAGCTTTTAATCGTGTCTAGCCAAATTATTGCCAACAATCATTATTTCTGTGTTCCCAATAATATTTCCTGTTCCCAACATTGCAATTCTATGTTTGCTTATTTTACTTACTTGCGCTTATTGGAAACGCTATCTTCCTTCGCTTGCTAGAAATCTCACAGTTACTGAATTATTTTTGTTATGTTTCACATGAGAACCAAATTGAGCTAAATTCTGCTTGGATTCCATGAATTGGTGTCGCCAAAACCTAATTTGTGCCTTTTTTGTGTGATCGTTTAAATATGCACGCTCTCGCTGAAATAAAGCTCTTCTGCTTCTGGTTTCGAGATGTCCTGACCTTGAGATTGAGACTCGCAATCCCCAGCGCTTTCTCGACTTCAAATAATGAACTCACAACAAAGCAATGACGCAATTTTACTAGCAGGGCAGTGCCGCTCCTGTATACACAACTGCCCTCGGCCCCTCAGACCTTCTGCAAAAAAAAGGTGAAACAATTTCAAGCAAAAATGATTTACGTAGCTCAAAAAAAAAACTAAATCGCCAACACTTGAATATCGTTTTACCAGTTCACCAGAAAGCATTCCTTTGACTTCCTTACAATAACTGTGCCTTAACAGCCTTTGGTATTTTTAGTTCAAAACATCTCTCTTACTGCATGCCCTTTTACGATAAAAAAGTGTGCTAAAATGAGTGTTTTTTATGTGAAAACTGCAAAAATTCGTTGGCGGCTGGGGGTTACGCCCCCAGACCCCTGGTTGTGTCCCCCCTGCTAAATCCTGGGTGCACCACTGTTCTTAACCCCTCCCATTGCAAAATCCTGGCTACGCTAGTGGATCAAAGACGAAATGGTTTCATCCATGACGCCCTGCAAGGCTGTAATACTGGGCGCCATGGTTTCATCGTATATAATACGTTATTATGATTTAACAATAATTTGTCAATTCGATGCGCTGACTTACTCGCGAAAACGTTGATATAATATTTTTCCAAAAAGTGTGTCAGGAGTTTAGCGTTGACTCAGCGGAACAACTTGGTGCTACCAACTAATTTCGCAAAAAAATATCTTTGCATTGACGTGACGACAGGGCCGGCGCCAAGAGGGACCAGGCCCCCCAATCAACATGCTCGCCCCTCCCCCCCCAATAGCAAGCTTTTGCTTTTGAAAACAGCGGATTTTGTGCTTAATTTCAAACTTTGGCCCCCCCTGATAAGCGTTTGGCCCCCCTAAGTCGACTGCTTTGACGCCGGCTCTGCGTGACTATTTACCGCATAAAGGTTAGATTTTTGAACTGGCATCAGCACAAACGTGTGGTAGGTTCAGAGTTCTTTACAAGCATATCGGTTTCTTGCAAGCAATTAGTTAATTATGCTGACAACAACCATCTATTGGAGTATATGCACGCGGGAAAAAAATTGATGGATGTGCAATGTTTGTAACACAAACGAAATCTCCTCTTTTTAGATATGAGTTCACAAACGAGTTTATCAGCTTGTGACAGCTGTTAAGATACTCTCAAATCCAATATAATGCTACTTTTCCGGATTCACTATGCATGTACAAGAACTTAATGCTTAAACTCAACTGTTTAGAGAGTCACAGGATTCTGGTGATTCGCAACACGCATTCAGTTCCGCCGTGCAATGAGCAGACACATCAGCATAATTTTGATTATAACAAGCCCAGTTCACGTTTCCACACACTTCGTAGGGATTGGCACCGGCTTTAACCGAGCATGAATAAGTTGCTATATCCTGAAATATTCAATCAAATTAAGAATGAGCTTTCATAAGAGGTCTCACTGATTGTTGATGACCCGATTGTCAAAGCAACGAAAATGTGCAGTAGTTCATGGTACAAAGGTTGAAAAGTGACAATGTTTTCCAAGTTGTACTTTATTTTACCGTTCTGAAGGCCAAGTGAATAAAATGTCTTCCCTGGAACGATAGATCAAGACTCGATGCCGACTCGGGCCTTATCACTGAATCAAAAGTGGTATTCACAGCTTCCCTGCTTAACCTCAGCATTGAAGGATCTCGAAGAAAACAAGTCGACAAATTAGTTAACTTTTTCTGCCGTTGAAAAAGTCTAGAAACGAGATTCCTCCGTCTAAGAGTTGGTAGACAGAAGACTGGTAACTCCAACGCGAGTTAGAATAGCGCCCAGGTGGCTTTCTTGTGATAGAAGAAAAAATATGCAAAAAAACAAAACAAAATGTTTCGCTTTATTTCTACGACTTGCTGCATGTTGAATTTTTTCAAGCTTTGATATAACCTGCTCATTCTGAATCTTTTTTACCGACACAACGACTAAGCTTCGGAGGAAAGTGAAGCACAACTTGTCAATCAAACCATTTTTAAAGCCACGCTTCAAGAACTCATTGTTCAAGTTGCGGATTAATTGCTTACCTCAAGCGGATAGACCTTCACATAATCCACATGCATTTCCGCATCGGGATAGTTCCACTGAGTGTCCGGTTTTGGATTTTCAAGGTAATCACCACCGATTGCCGTATTAAGAATCAAATAAAAGTACTGATCAAACGGCTGGCCTAAATGCATGTCAGTAAACAAAAAATCAAATCTTAATTATACCCGCGGTATTACGCCGAGTTGTGTAAATCGAACTCAACACCGGCAAGCATATTTCGGATTGGTTCTATGGAAAAAGATAGGGCTTGATTGAAATGAGTATAAATAGAAAAATTGCACTGAGTTCTGCAAAAGCGGCATGGTTTATCATTCAGCATGCTGGACTGCGACGTGTGGGGTCGAGGTTCGATGCCGCTTTAGGTTTTGATTTTATGCACTTTCTGTTTATTTCGGGATGAGTAGAGTGGTGGTAATGGAATAAACAAAAAATTTTCTGTAGAATCATTCCGAAATATACGACCGGGAATTGATCCCAAGTTCTTTCACAACCATATCGATGTCTTTGACCATTATGTCATATGGCCGGTGCATGTTTGCAAACAACTACAACCCAAATAAAATCGTTAATTTGTAGAGAATTTTGATAGTCTATGTTATGGATAGATATATTGTGTTCTGCAAAATATTCAAAACAAATGTAATTGAAATACCGGTATGTTGATCTTTTTTGAAGTAGGGTCAACTGTTATGTTCTCACGTTAACTTAAGTCAATAATTTTGAATGGGAAGAGATTTCTTTCATGTCGTGAGACCTTCCAGATGGCTGATTTTAACTGATCAGCAAATACTTTTGTTACAGATTGCAACAGCCACACCAATATACATTTAAAAATGATTTACCTGGAGTGTTGTACATCCAACTGATAATGCGATCCAAATTATGCTGATGATGAGCTTTGCCGTCATAACGGTATACCTACAGCACCGGTAGCATAAAATAAGCAAAAACCACGTACGAACAAAACATCAAGTAATTAGGTGCTGCTGTCCAAACATATAAAAAGATGTTATGGTAGGCTTTAGAAGATGTGATAAATATACGCTGTTAAAACCAGTTGTACGACCAGTTTCGCAGTTTTACCGCTCTGCAAGTAGGCTTAGCTTCGAACCTAGAACCTTGTGATTGAAAATCATCCTTTTTTATTATAAGGCTACCGCGGCTGGCACCATTTTTCACTAAAATAGATTTTTCCTGATGAGCGGTCAAACTGCAAAACTAGTCGTAGAATTGATTTTAACAGCGTTTATTTAGTAAGTCTACTAAGACCGATGCCGTTTATGCGAGTATGTTCCTATAGACTTACATTGGCTCTACATATTTCAATACTGTAAAAACAATGAATACTTTTCAGATTGAATCAGAGAATCTCATTCATCCATGCATCAGTAAATTGCAAATTAGTTGTTTTATGTCAGAAATTTTGCCGTAAATTTTTTTACGCAATTAAGATTGTGCTAAAAGTAATTTACGTACTAACTGCGTTGGAGTCCAATCCAGCGTGAAAACGTGGTATTCGTCGTTGCTACACTGAGTTGGTAAATCCCCACTGGATTCCCAGTAGTGGTTATCGCAGCATATTCCGTAGTGGATGGTGCTGGCTATCTCGTGGTTATTCTGTCCTCTGGCTTCCAGAATATCGATTTCCCCACTTTGTGGCCAACCACCATAAATGCTATCTCTGCGTCAGAAGAAACATTTTAAAATACGAAAGCGCCAACAAAAAATTGTTTTGAGAGGAGATTTTAGAATCCAAAAAGATCAAAGTGTTACACACTGTCACAGGTTACACACCATGCACAAGCATGAATATTCTCAAATGCACAATTATGAATTTTCATTGGCATGACATAACACTATATTTAAACAAGTTAGTTTCCAGATATGAAAAAAAAATTTAGCTCGGCAAAGCATGTCATTACGCTAGAAATAGCTTCGTAGTAAGGTCACCATCTACTTGTGATCGTAATAAAAAGATACGACACTATAAAGTAAAAGAACATTTGAAAAATTTAGCGTAATGAATTACTGACAGGTACTGTTTCTTTACATATTATAAAACTCCTAACCAACCAGCCTTGAGTTTTCAGAGAACAGTTTGCAATCTTTTTTTTGTTGACGTGTTATATGTCGGTATTTAGCATTTAATAAGCAATTCATTGGCGAGTAGACTACGACTTTATACTGTACGGTAGTTTAAAAGGTTAGCCGGTAGCTGTGATGTATTCGTTATTTTGAGACTTATATGCATTGAGAAAGACTTGTGTTTGCGATTAACAATGGAACTTTAATATTAAACGATTTCATGCTACGTAAAAAATTTGCTTTATGGGCATCTTTTTTGATATTTTTGACTCATTTTTACCCTCTATTGTTTTGCTCTAACTTTTAATGTGAAAACTTAGTAGTTAAGCTACAGGCACCAGTAGCGTAAGGAGAACTTTTAAAAAGAGGGAGAGTAAATTTCAAAAGCCGTTGAAAAAGTCCGGCATATTCCAGTCACTTAGTAACATTTGTTCTTTTCTACTAAAAGGCGAAGGGCACACTTCCCTTCCCTGAATATGCTACTGATAGGTACATTATTTTAACAGCTCAGATGGCCGAGTGGTATAGAGCGTCTGTCTCTTGAGCTGTAGACTCGGGTTTGATTACAAGTCGGGTCAAACCAATGACTTAAAAAATTGGTATTCACAGCTTCCCTGCTTCACGCTCAGCATTAAAGGGACAGTGTGGAGAACAAGCCGGCAAGTTTACTCGTTGTGCCGTTGGGAAAGGCACTTAGCGGGATTCCCCCATCATGGTGTGGTAGACAGATGGCCGGCAACTCCAAGCGAGCTCGTATAGCGCATTGATCGCTTTCTCGTGATAGGAGGATAAATATGCAACTAATTAACTATATCAATAAACAATTTTGAATTGGTGTAAGTTTTTACATTGCTGCATTCACTAATTTGCTGCATGTTTTTCAACTGTGTAATGAAAATCGAAACTGTTAAAGAACCAATAAAAAAATGCATGATTATCTGCATTTTAAACAGGCAGGACCAATTACCAGTACGGTGAATGCACTGGTAAATAATTTTTCATGTTAATTTTAACGTGATGAAAAACAAACAAAAAGCAAAAAAAAAAAACGTTAAGTAAAACAACCTTAATTCAAATATATTGTGTAATTTGATCGCTGTTGCTGATTGTTTTCTCAAGTGATTTTAGCAATAAAGCTTACACGTAGAATATCAATAATTATTACCAAGCCTCACTACCGTTACAGTCACTGGTTGGATGATTAAATTTTATCAAATGAGCATGCGTATTTTACCCTAACTCATTTAAGTAGAATTGCACTATCGGAAGCGATTGTCCATTAAATGCTTAATACCATATCATCCTCTCGTACATGATAATCTACGAAGGTTTTTCGCAACCTAGTTTGTTGATTTTTTAATTTACGTCAATAATGACCACCAGCGTAACGAATTTCGATTAGCTATTACCCAATTGTCTTATTTGAATTAATGCTTTAACCTTTTCTCAAACGTTGAAAGCGGAAATGGTCTTAAATTTGCAAATTACGTAATGACAAGATTTTTCATCGAATAACCATTCGGAAGCAATCATAATCAACAATATAAAAAAACAAAAACGTTTTCTGACAACTTACGGCAGTTTAAATTTTGATTTACCAGCACATAAATGAAATAATTTTTCAAAAATACAGCATGCTTTAACTTAGTGTACAAAATAGGCTAACTATTCGCATAAAATTTTATGCACAACTAATGGAACATACTTTATTACGCTAATATTTGCCTGAATTATAGCCCGTCGAACTTAATGTCTTAATTTTCGGAACGTTCTCAGCAGACAGTGAGTAAGAAGGGCTAATTTTGTTGTTGTTGCTCCGACAAATAAAATTGGGTTATTTATAAAGCATTACAAAAATAAAGATTTCGCTTTTTGGCTTACTGATTAAGTAACTTTTTACATAACTGAGCTTCATAAGCCTTAAATTACTCAATTTTAACATTGCTATAGTTGATATCGAACAAAATTGAAGACCAACTTCTCTAGCAAGGGCGTATTAGCCATTGAAAAAATTAGGAAGAAAGTGCAAATAAGCCAAAGTTTACCAAACTATTTCATAAAAATACATTAAGTATGTTTTAAATTAGGTTTCGTCAAAAAAAAGAGGGTTAGTTTCCTGGCTACACCTCTGGCCGCAAAGAGTTCATTAGGCTATACTATTATGCAAAAAAAAGCTCTGGCACCTTGGCATCATCCATATCGCTGGCCATAATCCGAATCCATTTGGAAGTTTCGCTCGAACTTCAACTCTGCCATATCTCCATGCAAACTTGCTGTGCATTCTTCCAGAAGTGTATTGTCTTCCTCCATAACTATAAAATGAAACATTACTTCTTATATCAGTAGTTCCCTGACTAGTTTCCTGGTACCTTGTAGTTTAAAAAAGGCTGACCTCTTGAGAATGAAATCAAAATCTGAGCCCACAATACACTATTTACTGTGCAATTATTTACGTGCAGTTTTATGAGATAACTAGGCTGCAATTACTACAGCCTTTTATTAGCATATTTTTTTTTGTAGCTGAGAGTGAAGTTCAGCAAAGTTTGTAGATTCAAAAGTAGGCCTATCATGGCTAAATGACCAGGAAAGGTCAACGGAATTTTACTTAAACTTCGCAGAAAAGTAATTAGGTTGAACACTGCCAACTTGAATTTGTCTGCTGTAAAAAAAATGGCACACACAGCAGATATTTTGAATCTTGAAGCAGAGGTGTCCTCTGTCCAGGAACCGGATGTGAAGTCGGAGTTGGGGCCAAAGTCGAACAAATTTTGCCGCAGCCGGACTGGAGTCCGAGTTTACTTTAACGTCAAAACTGAAGTTGGATGCGGTGCCAGGGTGACAAATTTTTTTTTTGGACACTCAAGTCATTGTCTTAAAAATGAACTGAAGCCATGCTTATGGATGTGAGAATCAAGAGTCAAAACTGGAATAGGAGTTTTGATTTGGGGTTATCGCAGAAACCGAAGCTGGAGTCGGAGTGTCAAAAAACAAACTCCAGGCAAGCATAATCTGAAGGCACAAGACGGTATCACTGTATGCGAAGCAGCATCTGCCGAAGTTTTGAAAATTCCAAAGGGTTATTGAAGCAGCATCTACCGAAAAATTCTATTGAATGATTCATACTACAGTAATACTAGCGGCGTAACTTGACTCCATTAATATATGCATTTTTAAGGAAAGAGTAAAAGGTCACTTTTGAAATTGGCGCCTTTTCTGTAAATTTTTGGCTACTGAAATTTTTGGCTTATACATAAATTGCAAAAAGTTTAATTACAGGACGATTTAAAAATTTTGTGCTCCACTGAACCTACCTTTCAGTTATTTGCTAAAGTTTTTAACATTTTGTTGCAGTCTACAAACTGATCATTCAAGTGCTTTAAAACTACGCTTTTTTGCAAACTCAATATAATCTCTTTGAAAACAATTTTCCCCCTTATTTCGATGTTTTATTTTGGTCGCTTTGACGGGTACAAAAAACAACGATACCAATTAGTAGTTAATAGAACCAGGAAACGGTTATTCTGGTTAAAACATTTTCTTGACATAGGCTGATGTGTTTCGACGAAAATTGAGTCAAGTCAGCCATTAAACAGAAAACGATGTAGTCGTAATAAAAACTCGGCCTTTGCATGCAGCAACAGAATTCGTCGCCCTCCATAGGCTACCATCGCCACAAGCTTAAGTCGAAACCGGTTGCGAAATTCGTTTTACAGTGGCAATGTTACTTTAAAAAACAACTTTTTCCTTTAGCAATTATGGAGGAGTAACAGCCAAACCGCGAAGCATGCAGTGTTTACAGTAAAAAAAGACGTTACGGACTGAGGCGAAAAAACACAAAATCTATTTTTAATTAGAGTAATGGAGATGGGTATATAACTATTGCTTAAACGAAGCAATTTTTCCCAAACGTCTGCTATATAAATATGTTTTAGTTAATATATTTTTTTTTTTAGTTGCATATTTATCCTCCTATCACGAGAAAGCGATCAATGCGCTATACGAGCTCGCTTAGGAGTTGCCGGCCATCTGTCTACCACACCATGATGGGGGAATCCCGCTAAGTGCCTTTCCCAACGGCACAACAAGTAAACTTGCCGGCTTGTTCTCCACACTGTCCCTTTAATGCTGAGCGTGAAGCAGGGAAGCTGTGAATACCAAGTTTAGAGTCATTGGTTTGACCCGACTCGGTATCAAACCCGAGTCTACAGCTCAAGAGACAGACGCTCTATACCACTCGGCCATCTGAGCTGTTAAATGCACTAAAAACTTGTAAAAGCTTGGTTAAACCACCTTCCAAAAATAAGTCAAGAAAACAATTGTTCTCAAAACTTTAACTTTAATTCCGAACACTTACTTTTCTTTAAGTGGAGTTATTACCAATTTCCCATTTTCAGCCTTGATGTTTTTTGCACGATTAGTGTAATATTGAAGCTCGTTGTTATGAGGATTTGAGACCACTTCTATCACCCAGTCATTGGTATCAAGGGTATTGAAGTTCTCCACGTAAATTGGATCAGCTATTGAGCATAAATATATTTTGCAGCTTTTTTGCGCTATGTACATCAAAATGATTGTATAAAAAGGAAAAAAAAAAAAACAATTGTTACTTTAATGCATTCAGTTGGACAAACTTTGATAGTGCTAATCAATTTTGGTGCTTTAATCATTTAATACGTTTTCTCATTTACTTTAATCATTGTCAAAAAATTATTTCTTGCATTTATGTGTGACATCCACGATATAGGCTACTGCGACAGCAATTACTCAAAACTGTATACCGGTAACTTTTAAATACCAAGCTGATCAATACCATCCTGATCAATCCACCGTAATTGAACCAAGATCAATTGAAGTGAAATTAACTAACGCCAAGAAATTTTACATCCGCTATTATCATTGCAGAACAAAAAAATCCAGCAATCTTTCTCTTACCATTTGCCAATGCAAGTAACGATAGCAAAGCTAGTAACATCATTTTGAAATGTTTGCTCTCAAACATATTTGCAGCAAATGAGAACGCCTCGTACGGTGAACTAATATAGATGTACCATTGAAGGATATATAACGCGAAAAAGGTAATTGATTGATAAGTAAATACCAAACTTACAATATTCTAGCAACATCAGAGCCATTCAAGTTATACCAAAAGAGAAGACACCGCCCATAGTAGATCGCTTGAGTTTAAAATGCACTTAACGTGGGCCTCACGCGCAGGCGACAGATCCTACGTGACGGGTTCGATTCATGGCTGAAGCCGTTCGCATTTTACAAATGTGCCGGGTGGCTGCTGAATTGAAGAGCGCAAGCTTACTTCGCAGTCTTCCTTAATTACTGTTAGATTTTTATTTCGCAATAATTTAAAACTAACTCTGGTCAACACACAAATTTTTGCCGAAGTTGTTTAAACGATATTAGGGTATATCAGGTGCGCTGATTTCGAAAATAACCTTATTTTTGCCGAATTGGCTCTAGTTTTCGAGATAAATGCGTTTTTTATGAAAATATTGCTTACGTATTGAAAAATAGCATTGCTATATCCGTTTTATGCCTATTTTAAGCAAAGCTGCTGGTTTCAATCCTCTTTGCTTAATGCAGTGAGAAAAAGAACACCCTCATTGATAAAACTGGTGGCAAATAATGTCTAATTTTGACAAGAATTTTCTCTTATTTTTTAAGATTTGAAATTACAAAACGTCAATATACAATAATACAACACTAGCCATATTGACGTTTTGTTGTTTCCCGTTCTGACTTTTAAGCTTTGCCTATCGCATTTTTAAAACATCCGTTTATGCTATTTTCCATGCGATGGCAGAATCATGTTGCATGCTGTCAATAAATCCTGAGTATAATGCAAGTTTACAAAGTATTTAAGGCAGAAATGAAAATTTTTATGACATACACGTCTTAACTAGATACCACTTGCGAGGAACAAGTTGCTAAACAATGCAAGGCTCAAATTTCGCTTTATCAAGCTTCATTTATTCATAATAACAAACTGCGCCCCAATGGCGGATTCAGGAAAGCAGTGGGGTGATAGCACCCCAAAACAACTGCATTTTTCTAAATTTTCTGGAAAATTCGATAAACTTTAAACGATGCATCATTTTTTGGGCATCGCCCTCTTAAAAGGAGTTTCTAGATCCACTCTGCTGCGCAATGTTAAGAAACTTGACAAATCTTTGCAGGTAACAAGCATGCCAGGTTTTTTAAGTGTGGCAATTATCAAGGAGGAAAGGACATGCATGGTGGAAGTGGCATGAAAGAAAAAGATGGGAAATGTAGTTAATGAGAAAGATTGCGGGGAATTATGGAAGGAACGCATGGAAAAGATTTTGAATGTGGAAAATGAATGGGATCAAATGGTAGAAGCAGATGTGGTTGAAGGACTTGTAGGAGTAACTTATGAGGAGGTAATGAAGGCTATGAATGAGATGAAAGTGGGAAAAGCAGCAGGACCTTCAGAAGTAAATATGAATATGATCATGGCTAGTGGAAAGTTTAGTGTTATAATAAAGAAGGTTTGTCAGAGAATACTGGATGGTGAAGATTGGCCAGAGGAATGGAAAACGAGTGTTGTTGTTCCAATCTTTATAGAAAACGGGGATGTGATGGATTGTGAAGCATATTTAGAAGTAATGCTGCTGGAGCACGCAATGAAGACAGTGGAGAGAGTGCTGGAGAACAGAATAAGAGTATTGGTAGCGAGAGATGATATGCAATTTGGCTTTATGCCTAGGAAAGTAACAATTCATACATTGTTTATTTTGCGAAGGATACAAGAGGAAGTCCGTGGAAAAGAGAAAAAGCTTGACATGTGTTTTGTAAACTTGGAAAAAGCATTTGATAGGGTCCTTAATACTCTTATAGAAGTGGCGGAATGGGCACTAAAAAAAAGTATTACCAGAAGTGTTGGTGCAAGCAGTGATGAATTTATATTAGGGTTTAAGGACGAATGTCCGGGTTGTATCCGGTTTGTTGGAGGAATTCGGGTGAATGTTGGTGTGCATCAAGAGTCTGAACTATCACCACTAATATTTGCTATTGTGGTTGGTGTTGTAACGAAAGATGCAAGAGAAGTATCATAATTAATAAACGAAAGATGCAAGAGAAGGATCATAATCATAATTAATAAATTAATAATAAGCAAGAGAAGGATCGTAATAATTAATTGTACGCTTATGAGCGAAAATTTGGAAGATTTAAGGCGAGGTTTCAAAGCTGAAAAAGTGCATTGGAAGGCAAGAGATTAAAAGTAAATATCGAAAAACTAAGATGCAAGTGAGCGGTACAGAAGATGCAATTGCATTCAGCAAAATCGAGCCTTGTGGAATATGTGGAAAAAGGGTTGTGTCCGGAGGTCTCTAAAGCAGTGTGTTGCACACTCTGAAATAAATGGATGCATGGGAGATGCACCAAGATGAAGAAGGTAACCTGCAATTTTGCTCGCCATTTTATTTATAGAAGATACAAAGATCTTGGAGAAGGCAAAAAAGAACCAGTGGAGGTATCATGCGATGAAGTAGCTTTCTAAAGCTTGTGACCTTTGGTTTTTATCACGAAACAAAATCTTTTTGTCCGCACTAACAGCTCTTATCTGTAATAGGCTATATTTTACCGTTATTTATAATGATATATCTCAAAAACTAGAGCCAATTGAGCAAAAATATGGCCATTTTCGGAATCAGCGCATCTGATATACTCTAAAACCGTTGAAATATCAACGGCAAAAAAAAAATTTTTTGTTGGGCTGTGTAATCTTTGTTATTTATACATTATTTTACGTGAGTGGCGGATAAATATCTGTTTAGCAAGTTTATAGTTGAAATTGTTGTTTTGCTTACCTGGCGCGTGACTCAAATTGCCGCTTTCGACCTGGACTTCGTGCTATTACACTCAATTTCAAAACCTCAACTTGAGCACGTAAATCCCTTCGTAATAGAGTGCTTACTTGTAATTAATGATCTAGGTTATTGGAGCGGATTTTAATTCCTTATAGATTAGTTTTAATTAAACCAGTTAACTTCATGGTACTCATAGTATTATTGCTCCATCAGACAATCCAAAAGTCGGACGCTGATGTTAGCGCTTTGTCCTGCTGCTGGCAGACATACAAGCTATTAACTGAAAAGAAATGTCCTTTTAGGCCTGCTGGACGGGAAGTCATGACGACTTCATTCGTTCTGGAAGATAATTGTATTTTACCAGAGTGCGGCTGATAAGGGCTAATAGCCCGAAACAGCGTTGTCCCGCTATACGGTACCTTTTTTTTGGAGTGCTTTGCACTACTGGTGATGGAGAGCTGATATAGCCTCCGACCCGACAAGAGGGAGGCGTTATGACTTCCCGTACAGTAGGCCAGGAAGGACATTACTTTTTGGTTACTGATCTTCACACTGAACACGTAAAGGACTTCACTAGAGTGGTGAGATAGACACACGAGTGGCTACGTACCACAAAGGTTAAATTTGTTTAGATATACTTATGCGAAAGAATAACTTAGACTGGCAAGATCATTCGTTCTGGAAAGTGAATGTACCTGACCTGAGTGAGGCTGGTAATGGCTAACACACCGAAACAGCGCTGTCCTCCCCACGATGTAAGTTGTTTGTGCATCAATTGCAGATGTTACACCTCTTGTGGCATAAAAGCAAATTGAATGGCTGGTTTCACGAAACAGTAAGAATTCCGCGCGCGAAAAATCTAGACTTAGGAAGTTGCTGCGTTTTCACTTTTCTGGTATTTTCTTGCTTTCTTAATCCATTAAAGCGCTTTTGCCATCATTAGGGGGTAGTAGAGTTTCGCAGGATCAGTAAGTGTTCAAAGGTTTGAAAAATAATTGTGACTGGCTGTACGTCACGTGTTGGTAAAAGTTAGCATCAACGAGGTTGGGTTGACCATGAAGCATGCTGTTTGGGTGGGATTTGAACCAAGACCTAGCCAACCGATCTTTGTGAAAGAAATGTTTCAACCTGAAAACCATGTTACCAGTTATGCATATATCGTCACAGCTTTATACCAATAAATGAATTGCTGTATGTTTATCATCATTAAACCTTTTCTAACTCATTTGTGATTTTTCTTGAGATATAGTAGCATGACGTTATCGTCATGCTTCGTCATTTCACGTGCAGTCTCAATTCGTGTCAAAAAAATATAAGATGCTAATGCACGCGCTTCAGTCAGTAGTTTAACGTTTGTGCAGTCTGTAAGCGTTTAGCGAAGTTTACTTAAGTTTTTACACGTTTTCGTAAAAGAAAAGTTAACTAATACGAAAATTGCTGTCTATTTCTGCAGTGTATTGCGGTACCGCAAAACTGAAAAAGTCGACTCAGACTCAGTATCCATCAATCGCTTACGTACTTTAGGTGCTGGTTAGCAACGATTAATTCTATTTGAAGAAAGTCGAAGTAGCGAAAAAGCTGCTTTTCTAACCTTTCAGAACTGGTGAAAAATGTATTTATAGCGATCATCGTGTCAGGTATTTAGTGTTGTGCTTAAAACCATGACCTGGCCAATTCATTACGGCCATTGTTTACCAGCTATTTTTGAAACAACCTATCAGAGCTGATGTTACAAGTCACGCCTTATCCATTTTTTACGAGAAACTTACAAACAATCGGCCTTAATATTTTGTGCAAGGAGGGTTAAACTATCAGGGGGTAATATTTTTTGGTATTAATTTTCTGATGAAGATTTCTTTAACTGTTTTTTATTAGACTAATGAAGTGGCAGTTGGAAATTTTAAACCATAAAACCTCTGTTTACGACTTAGGTTTTTGGATGATATATTCAAAGAAATGTTAGGAAGCGCAAAGTATGCAGGCTGACTGGCAGGACAAAAATGCAAAATCTTTTGGTATTGGGTGCATTACGGCAAGATGCCCCCGTTGTTTTCAACTAGAATAGGGTTTCTCAAGTCGTGACCCCCAAGAAGGTCGCAAAGGTCTTTTCAGGGGGGTCGTAAATTTATTTATAAAATATTCTTAGAACCGGCAGTTAGCTCAGTTGCTAAGCGCACGCTATCGGTGCGGGAGGTCTGGGGTTCGATTCCCGGGCCGGTCAAATCGACACAGTGTCGCCAACGACTCGCCACCGTTGCGACGTTTCTTCGGAGCTGTGTTGCCCAGGCGCTAAGCCGCGGAGATGGGCCCCGCAACTCGTTACACGCTTCGGCGTAATACGGCGAGTATAATGAAGATTTGATTTGATTTGATATTTTCTTATCCGCAAAGATTTGTCAAATTTTGAAAATGACCGCGACAGTCTGAATGCCTTTCACCCAAATTGCAAAACTGGCATTGAAAAGTAATGCATGGAAATATTTTCACGTTTGAAAATAGTCTAGTGCTATTAAAAATGAAAAACTCGATGAACGTTTGAAGATACCGATTACAGAGCACCTTCAATCTTTTGAAGCTGAGTTCGAACGATATTTTCCTGAGCCTAAAGAAAAAGAAGCTGCATTCATACAAAATCCGTTCTCAACTGGGTTGGATCAGTTACAAGACCAATTTTGTGATCTTCAAAATGATTCGTCTGCACGTGATGCTTTCCAGGAAATAGCAATCTCTCAGTTTTGGTGTGCTATGCACGAATCCTACCCACAAATATCCGAACTGACTATCAGAACATTACTTCCATTTGCTATAGCATACCTTGGCGAAAGCGGCTTTTCAGCTCTAGCACAAATCAAAAAGAAAACACGAAATCGAATGAAAGTTGATGATGATATAAGATTGGCTTTAACGAACACTAAATCACAAATTTCTAAATTGGTTGCAAAGTCAGCCGTCGCACTAATAGAAGTAAAATTGAGCAGTGGTTTAAAATTTAATATCTTTTAAGTGTTTTTTGTGGTACCGTAATTTTCAATTGTTTAAAAAGCAAAGTGGTATGGGGGGTTGCTGGCTGTATGAATTTCTGAAAAGAGGTCGTGAACCATGAAAGGTTGGGAAACACTGAACTAGAAGGTTTCCCATCTCTGTAACTTCAATTTCCGAAATGAACAGGCAAAAGAATTGTACATAAAGGTCTATACGCAATTGTTGCAAATATATTGGATGTGTACCTGCAGAAAACTGCTAGGGAGCAAAATAGGGTGTAGCCCCAAACCTGGCTCAAGATAGGTCTTTTGTCCCGAAATCAAAGAGTATTTGTGTAAGAGTCGAGGAGTTGTACAACAGGAGAATAGTTTAATCGTTATGACACCGAGAAACGACTTGAGCGCAATATAAAAGAGCGACTAAACCCTGACTTAAGTAATTTCTTCGTTTTCGTACACATTATTTTGAAATTCAGTTGTTTTATGTTTAAACAATACTGTCTCCCTCTCGAGAATCGTTTCCTTAATAATAGTTGTTTGAGTGCACTACATCTAGGCTGCATCTTATTATTGCAAGAATTCAGTCCTTGTCAAAAAATTACGGCTTCGGGTTGAGTATAAAATCGCATCACTTGTGAGTTGTAATGAAAAACCAAACGAATACACTTGTAAATCTGAACAGCATGCCCTGCAGCACTGATCGGCCGAGGTCTATTCGTATCGTTATTACTCGATCAACAATCTTCTGTGGGCGGTTAATTATGGCATCAATCATAGTGACATTATTTGTGATAGCACAGCACGGGTTCATTTGAATAAAGCAAAAAAGTATTGATTTCAAATTTGCCAGAAATAACGCAGGATTACGAAGTTAGCATGTACTAGCGTGAGCTTTCAATTTAGCAGTGAGAGTTTTTGCAAGCAAACGTTATCAAAATATGGTAAGTTTATGAATAGTTTTTGAGTAAGAATTTGTTTGTTAATTTAACTGAAGTGCGATACTCGCGCTGATAAGCAAATTCTGTGCGAACCACGTTTCGATTCTCTGTAATATATGTTATTCTTTACGTTTTAAACGGTGTAAAAAGTGCATCTGTGCCCAGGTTTACCCAGAAACAAAATTTATCGCTTATTTTTTGATTGGACAGAGCTATTTCCATCGCAAAAGGGCTTGCACAAATGCATGACAAAAACCGTGAAGGCCACGCCGAAAGCTACTCAATAATAATAGCATGGAAGCATTTGTGACCCTGCTTATGCTACGAGCCTACTGGCCTACGCAGCTATTAACTCGAAGCATAGAATGGGGCTAAAGGATCGTTAAAGTAAGCTCCTATCAACGACTTTAGTCAGTTTGGTACTGCGAGGCGCATATGCAACAAAAACGCTAGTGAAACTGAAGGAAGATTATCACGTAAAAATGTTAGTTTTTCCGACAATTAGGAAAAAGAGTTGGTAAAAAAAGAAAAATTTTCATCTAACAAATTAGGCCTGTGTTTGTAAGATGGACAAGAGTCAAAAAACAACCGAGTCTTACAGCTAAGTCTGATTAAAAAGCATATTATGTTGGCGAGAAATGATGCTTTATAACTATTTCCTCAAGCTTACCACAGTTACTTTGTTAAGAATTAGTCAGCGACATGGCTTAGCGGTACCGCGCGCAGGCGACAGATCCTGCGTGACGGGTTCAATTCGCGGCTAGAGCCGATCGCATATGACATATATAGCGGGTGGCTGGCTGCTGACTCGAAGAGCGCAAGCTCACTTCGCAGTCTCCCTCAATTACTGTTGAATTTTCAGTGCAATATAATTTGAAAATAACCTCAGTTATTTATTTTTTTGAATTTTTTTGTTGAATAATCATGTTGTAAATTTTAGACGTTAAAAATATCGGATAGTGAGCTGCTAATACTGAATTTAATAATGTCTTGCAAAATGTTTCGGAGTATATATTTATGTTTCATGTTTGTTCATTTGGTAAAAGGGCAAGTTAGCGAAAGTAAGTTATTTATTTTGCTGTTTTGTCAACTGTTTTTCCATAGGCTGTGGTCACGCAAAACCAGGAATATTTAAACCACCTGATACCTTTCAGTAATCACCCAATTTCTGTACAGTGAAGTTTGGCACATTAAAATTTGTGTTTGCTTTTGGTTATTTTGGTGGTTGAGCATGGCTTTAAATGCCGAATAGTGTAGCGTTGTGATTCATTGCTTTCATGTGGCATGTAGCCCTGCCTACAGCATATCAGCTTCTTTTAGTCTAACTCTTCAATGTTTGGGCGTAAGTACCGGTATGCCCTTCAAATTCAGAGAGATATGCGAAGTTGTCAATAACTTTGAAGGAAACCTATCATATTTTTGGTTAAAACAACGGCTTTACCTCGCAGGTTATACAGCAAAAATAGTTGCTCAAGGTGAATTGAATTTAGTAGATGCTATTGCTCGCTTAATGCTGAAATTTCGTTAAAAAACAAGGTTGTACAAACGCGCTAACGTTGTGATTTGAAAGGCAACTGGTATAATCTAAAATGTGCCTAGTTGCCTTGACACTGTGCCAGTCGAGCAACTATTTTAATAGAGCTATTGCCACTTGATGCATCGTTTCTATGTAAAATGAAGTGGCTAAAGGTTTTCCAAAGTAGTAGGCCTAGGTGTAATGTCAGATCTTCTAAACGTGATAGCACTAGGAATTATATCAGTTATTTTATTAACCATGCGCATATACTCAAGTTTTCAGTTACGCTGTATATTTCTAGCGGTTTCATGATGTGTAATGCAGTGTGAAGTGTACTGTATACCGTGCACAAATTTCCTCCTTTGGAATTAATCACTATTAGACTCACTGTAAAAGTTTCATGAATATCATGTTGCGCAGGCATGTCAAATGCATCGTACTACTTGATGTATATATAGCATTACATTCCTTATTTCCTTATATGCAGACGTTAGTTTAAATGCAGTTTTGATCCAAACTGATTTTTTGAAAAACATCTTAAAATGTAGGCTGACTAAATCAGACTTCGGGTGATGATACCGTAAGTGCAAATGCGATTGTACAAATAAAACCACTTTATCAATATTAATGTTAAATGTGACCGTTCATTTAATTATATCTTCGCAACAGTTGAAATTGAGCTGCATGTGTATTTCTTGGTAACGTATCGCATTTCTCATTAGCGTCAGCACTAGCAGTCAATCAAAAAAAAAACTGGAACTGCTGAGATTAATAGCAGCTTCGCAGAATTTTTCGCAAACTTATTCGCCAAATTAGTTCAAATCGTATGAAACTCTACGTCACAATCAACTGTGACGTTGATGGTTACGATGGCTTCTATTTTAATCCAGGTTTGTAGCGACTGTATTCCCTCTGGCGTTTCAATTTTTGGTTCTCAGACCTATAATATTAAAAGTGTTGCAAGAAAATGTGCTGAAGCAGTTGCCATTATTTACAATTACTCCGCTTTTGATAAATTCTTATTATTTTTGAAAATGGAATCATTTGGAACTGATCTTTTCTTTAGTGCGGTTCACATTCACTTTCACTCATGGCATCGTGCAATGAATGAACATATCCAGTCTGCGACGAGACGATCACATTTCCTTTTCTAAAACATGGCAGGTCGCACTTCCGATTGCTTCGCGTTAATTATGGAATCGCAGCAGGATTGTTGGCTCCCAGTCTAACTCCAAATTATAGACTTCGTGTGTTCTTGATAATCTACTGTTAGCTGTGTTCCTACTTATTCTACCTGAAAGTGGGCTAATAATAACAAAAAAAAAAGAACAAAAACAGGCAGGCTGTAGGGTTGCGTTTATGCAAGGTGCAAAGGAAGTAAGATTGGTTTAGAGCCGAACAACTGTTACGATGTTTAATGTTCATTTAGTTTTCATTCAGTAGGACACTTTTTCAACCAATGCTGCAATTAAAAGCTACGCTGTTACTGAGTATTCAAATTAGCACACCAAGTAAATTGCAGGCTGCATCGGCAATTAGCAGTTATACGTTAACACTAATTTATTTTGATAGTCCTCGCTTTTTAATCACAAAAACAATTTTGAAAGGGTTCGTGTTAAATGCATTCACGTTTTCCATTTGGCATATTTACGAAATTAGTTTAGCTGCGTAATGAGCATTTATTATTAATCTTATTATTAAAAATATAATTATTGGCGACATTTTTACGAATTCGAAGCTCAAAATTTGTAAATTTGACGTAATTTTGTCATTCGTTGTGCCGCCATCAAAAAGAATAGTCGTTTTTTTATCCCAGAAGCAGTGCGACGTAATCAGCAACATACCCTTGGGAATAAACATTATAATTGGCGATCAATTATACTTAGTTTGGGTGGCTTAATTGAAACAACTACGTGATAAAATGCTTGTTGCCCATGTCTAACTGGTTTCAGTCCATAGTATATTCACTAATTGTTCAGCGACCTTTTTGTTAGCGACGAGGCCCAGCGGTAGACTACCGAGCGCAGGTCGCAAATCGTACGTGACGGGTTCGATTCACGGCTGGAGCCGATTGCATTTTGCATATACAGCAGGTGACTGCTGACTAGAACAACGCAAGCTTACTTTGTAATCTCAGTCTGTCTTAGCTGATCATGAATTTTCTGTTCGATATAATTTGAAAATGGCCTCAGTTACTGCATATACCAGTGGCCTATGCTGTGAAGTTAAAATTACGAATTCCAGTTTCATAGTAATTGCAATTACATACTATTGCATAGGTATGCAATAGTGTAGGTAAAATAGGCACTTGCATTGTTATTACGAATGGCTAGCTTTGAAATGCTTCTCACGTAAAACCTATCCATCGCAGAAACCCTTGCGGCCCAATTTCTTGTCACACTCATTGAATTATTTGCAACAGGTTTAGCAACTGTTTTCTTGTTTTATACCAATATTTGCTGTGTTGTAGTGTCACAAAATCAAATGAAAACTAGGAAGTCATGGATCTAATAATGAGAAAAACTTGGAAGTCATGAATCCAACAGGCCTAATGGTACTAAGCCTATGAGCTTACTAATTCAGTTAGCATTCTTTTCGATTCGACTTCTTTTAAATTACTGCAAATGAGAAATATGCATCATGAACTGACAACTATGTTGGACTTACAATTACCAACAATATTTGATTTTCTTGTCTAAGATACTGCCATGAGCAAATGTGTAGCTGCCAGGAAAGAAAATTGATAATAACATTGAAATTGGTTGTGCTTTAATAAAATCGCTCTATTATTGATATTATTGTTCAATGGTTTGCACAATATTGCTGAATGCATTAAACTACTTAAGCTTTTCATTGCCAGCACTGGGCTATCACGTTTCAAGCGTCTATATTCGAGTAAGCTGTAATTCGGAAATGTTTTAATTTCAAAACTACGCGCCCTAGATCTCTATAGTTAACTAAGCCATCATAAAAAACTTAACTGAATATGGAAAATTTGCAAGGGACAAATTAATCTTTTGACTATAATAACAGTCTCGTTAGCCTTGCCACGCACAGCCGATCCAGGCTTGACCCATTCCATACTGTAAAAACTCTTTTTTGCATTGCTCTTCTTAAACGTCTTAACTTCATCTCTTTTCTAGGTCGTTCCCTAAGTCGAGACGTTCAGGAAGAGCAATGCAAAAAAGAGTTTTTACACTATGGAATGAGTCTAGCCTGGATTTGGCTGGCGTAGCAAGGCTGACGAGACTTTTATTATTGTCAACTGGATATTTTAAAAGATGTTCAACTTAAAATAACTTTGATCGCTAATTCAAAGAAAATATTTAATGTTATGTACCAATTCAAAGAGGAATTTGCTAATTGATTATTTGGTGTGAAACCATTCAAATAATAGTCATTAGTGAATAATGTGATGAGGTGCACCGATTGCCTTTTTTCAGTTACTTTTGTTCTTTTTTCCTTTTTTCTTTTTGTAAAAATATTAAAATCAACCTTGTAAAGTAAAAAATAAAAACACCAGTCTCAAAAATACCCAACGATTTAAAAAAAGTTGTGAGAAAACCGTTGATACGAAACCGAAAAAAGCGGATGTCTAACCAGACCGTTTCTTAACGCAGTGATTCAGAAAATTCTCATTACTGTGACGATTCTGGATTCGATACTTGACCATGTCAGGTTTACCATACGTCCTCCTTTTTTAACATTTCGGCATATTGAACCGTGAAGACATGTCAAAACGCAGTTACGCAGCTCAAACTACGGCCTGCGGTCGTGATGACCTTTTTTGCTCTTCATTTGATTTTGGGCGAAAAATTGAGTTTTTGCGGACGTGATGACCTTTTTTTTGCTCTCCACTAATTTTTCAGAGGAACTTTTTTTTGCTCTTTACGCATGAAACGTTAATGCGGCCCGCTGAAAGTATCATGCGTGCAATGGAGCCCGCTTTGCCTTGAAGGTTCCCCACCCCTGTTTTAAAGTGTCATGTGCGGCGAATACCTAACTACAATAAATGGCTTAGTCCTCAGTGTCATTTTCGTTAGCACTTTGAAACTGAAAAATGATATCTCAAAGCCCCGTAGTCCGAAGGTGCTGAGAGCGTTTGATATCTTCTTTAAAGTTTGAAAGTTGTCTTTGACACGCTTTGAATGACAGAATAGTGCTGCAGTAGGTTATGTACGTCATGAATAATGCAAAAGTCGTCTTAGCAAACTTAAATTGCGTAACTTTTGAGAATCACGTGCTTTTCTTGAAATTCTTCGGCGAAATTTCCTTTTAGGGCTGATCGTTTTCTGACATTTTGCGCTTTTGTTCTTTTACGCGTTTGGTAAAATATGTTTTGCTCCTTAATGCAACGCCTAAAAATGTCAGCATGTAATTCGATATTAATCGGACCAATTATTTTTATAAGCCAATCCACATTACATTCCACAGTACAACTTCTGAGTAAATAGTGCCATAGGTGGTGGAACCGGGGGGGGGGGGGCACTTTTTTTCAGGGGGGTCTAGGGAGGCCCTAATTTACGCGTTTATTTCTGCAATAATATCTCAGCATGAATGTATTTAAAACTTAATAGGCCTACCATCGAAATTGAAACCCAGGAAAATGTTTAAATCCAGAGATGTTTTCTTTGAAATTTTGTTTGTGGGGTGGGGGAACAGTAAAAGTGTAATCATGTTATAGTACAAAAAAATAACTTGCGGCTTGTAAGTATTAAATTGAGCATTTTAACATATAAAAGGCAAACCAGCGATTGGTAGCATCTAAGCCAGGGGTTCTCAACTTTTCAACCATTTACCTTGTCCCCCCAAAGGGACCACAGAGCAAAGAGTGTCTCTTGGGAGCCACGATGGTAGGAATTATTAATGAATTATAACGGACCGAGATTTTTATATTTACACACCATAGGCCTTAGGGGCCACGGTCTTTTATAGGTACAGTCAAGGGGCCACGGCTCAGAAAAGATTGAGAATCACTGATCCAAGCTTGCAGTACGGAAAAAACATTTTGTTCGTTTTGAGACGAGGCGGGGTACAGTAGTTGTGTCGTTTATAGTAAATATAAACAATAGCAACTAAATTCAAAACTAGGCCCCTCTACCAAAGTATTGTAGTATACCCTACTATGTGCACTGACTTTGCAGACAGTCACTCAAAAGAAATGTAGTCAACTGTATTTGCAGTGAAATTTGTCGTAATGATAAGGGCGGGGCTAATTCTCGGGGAGGTGGGACTGTGGGAGCTTTGCTTTTTTCAGGCTTAATTTTGACGTTAACACAACTAACCTTCAAAGTGGATAAAATAAGCAGCTGTCACAAAGTAAAAGCGGCGGACTGTGCAAAATATCTATTGCCTAGTTTTTAAATTTTTTTCCATGTATTTACATTTTTTATTTACTTTGTTTTGCTGTGCAGTGCTAACCCTAGCAGTTCCTTTTCAAACAAAAATGCTTTTTCTAGTCAGAGAAAACAATTAAAACGTTTCGATTCTAATTTTACGAGTGGCGATGCGATTTATAAAGTTCTACTAGAGGATTTCCCTACGCATCACCTTATCGGTGTGGGAAATAACGTTAATTGGAGTTGAGTTATTGATCATCGTAAAATTATCTTTTCGTATGCTCCAAAAAAGCTTACTGCTCTCGTTGTTTCCGTGACCGTGTAGGTGACATACCTGTGAAACCTCTATTTGAGCGCCAGCACACGGCCACAGCACTTTGTTTTTCAACTCTTCTCTTTTCCTATTGTGGCGTTCATTAGAGGTGGTGTTCAGTTGACGATAATGCTATATTCTTTGACTAGCTGGTCAGAATTCTGCGAAGATAAATTTAATTAGTGAAAAGAGAAAACTTAAAACAGAGTTAGCATTTAACCTTTAAAGAAAAAAAACACCTACCGTAACACAGTTACTGATAAGTAATCAAAAATTTAATGCTGAAAATCAGGTTACATGTCCCTGTGCAAAGTGTATAGCCGTCCTCGTCATTTTCAACACCTTCCCCTGTAATGACATTACAGGTGGTATTCAATTAGAGAGTGGCGCTCTATTTTTCAATCCTTCCCCTATAGTGGCGCTCAAATAGAGGCTTTGTGAACGGTTATGGTATTTACAGTAGCTGTTGGGGCTGCTGTAACAATAAATTTTAGCTACACAATTACCCTGTCCACATGTCCAATTTAGATGGGCTTTAAACCCACGGTTCTTGGTTCTAGTTTCTGTACAACAATTAAATTCTTGATGGCGTAATTTAAAAAAGTGATTATGACATGAAATTTTAATTGTGATGCAAAAGTAGTGGCAAGAACAGTGGGACTGAAGCCCACATAAGTTGGATATGTCACATGAGGACAAGCTATATGGGTAGTACGTGAAGGAAATCTAGTCATTGCTTTTGGGCCTCCCACTTTAAAATGCTTCCGCCATCGCTGAATAGTGTATACCATTACCTATAATGAAGCTACGAAGCTACTGAATTCTAACGCAATTAAAAAAATCAAAATATGGCCCCAAATAAACTTTCGCTGAAGACCTGGCAAAGAAATGATAAAGTTGTAATCCAATGAAACATTTTGCACAAATCAACTGATTTATGATAACTTAGAATGCATTCAGCACTTTATTAGATTTTGTCTTTATGCTTTGTGGGTTCAGCAACTTTAACTGTATTGTTTCCTTACTACAGCAAGCGGTTCTGCCTCGCAGTGTCACCTTCTTAGAGAGTGAAAAATTTGTTGCTGATTAGTTAATCTTTTATATATCAGTCAAAACGGAATGAGGTTTTTCAATAAAACCCTGTCCAATTTAAGTGGCTCTAAAGCCCACGGACTTTCCACAATCCACATCATAATCAAATTTTGATGTCACAATTGAAAAAAGTGGTCATGACATCAAAATTTAATTGTGATGCAGAATGTCCGAGGGCTTCATGACTTACTTAAATTAAACTGGACATGTGGTCTGTGGATGGAGTAGGCCTTATAAGACTACTAAACTACGATTTTGCCTCATAGTTTCGAGATATAAAAGAGATAACATTATGATTGGTTATTATTTCAGATAGTTGTGGATTCAATGCAACAGCAACCGCGGATTCACAGTACATCACCTCGCCTGGATGGCCAGAAAACTATCCTGTTAACTCCAGGTGTTCTTGGATCATAAATGCGGATTCATCTGAATCAACTATTCAAATTGATTTCGAAACCTTTTTATCGGAATTTTGCTGTGACGACCTTAGAGTAAGAGTCCATATTATATAATGTTCACAAGCGATTTTGCTCATGCTCGTAGTTACAAGACTATTGCATCTGGTAATGCAAAGCATTTAAAAGTATCGCACCAAGTGTTAAGGCTTTGAAGTAATATCAGCATTGTTTCTGAATTTTACATGAAAGCATACCATATTTCTAGACCTCGTTTATATTTGTAGCTATATCACTGCGCATTAGTTGTATGTTTTTCCTCCTACGGATCTGTGTACCGCTAGATGGAAGAATCGTTAGCTGTCTTCTTGACGCTGCAACAACACATGGAGTTGGCCGAATGGTTGGTGCATTAGGCTACGAAGCTGCCTTCGCGGGCTCGATGCTCAACTAGGTCATCTCCATGATGCATGTACTTCACTACTACAAAAACCCTAAGCTGTAATTAAGTGGCTTGAAATAACAAAAAAAAAATAACTTACTTCATTTACTGCATATTAAAACTTAAGCTGCAACTATGTGGCTCGAAAGAAAATGTAAGCTTACCTGCTTGTTCTCTGCAGTGTCTCGTTTGATGCTGACTGTCGAGCGTGGAAGCTGTGTATAACAGTTTTTACGTCATTAGTTTGACTGAACTCGGAATCGAACCGCCAATCTACTGCAGATCCAGACGCTCTATTCTCTCTGCCATCGAATCAGTCAATTCATTATCATGAAAGACGGACTTTAAGTTAGAATTGCAACGGAGTTTGTCCAGTATGATTAAGTTTTACGTTCCTCCGGTTTCAGGTTTCCGTGCTTGACCAAAAAGTGCAAGCCACGAGCAAATTTAATTGAAAATCCACGAGGGCATTTGCTACTCTTTCGAGAAACTCGACTCTGCACAAAAAATGCTCTTGTTGTACTGCTACAAACTGTCAAAATTTAGCTACAGATAATCGTTTGAAATTTGTTGAAATACAAGTACGCTATGTTTCTCAAATTGTGCGACAAGATGTAATTTCTATCTGAAAACAGTTTCGAATTAATGGTCGTATGTTATTCTTTTAGATTTATGAAAATGGCGTGCAAATGGAACGCGTCAGGGGCACACAATCAGGCCGGCAGTATGTGTCAACGTCAAATAACGTTGAATTGAGATTTGCATCCGACGCTACCGTAACTCATCCAGGATTCAGAGCAAGTTTTAGAAGTAAGTCTCGCGGTATATGGTTACTGTTCCAGTTGTATCTATGCTACACTCCTCCAGAAAAGCTAGCAGTTTCTTGCTTTGAGGTAACCGTTATGGATTTCCAATAATTTCATCATCTTTATGAAAATTTATGGATTCTCTGTTGACGTAATGGTTGTTCACGGAAGTCGGAAGGTCATGGGTTGCTTGCCGGAGTCCAATCGAGATTCTCAGTTAGCCTCGTAAATGTATACTGCGGTCGTAAATTGTAGTTATTAAGCATTTTTTGTCTTCGTAAATTCGTCTTGTTGCACTCTCCACAAAAGTTTTTTTGAAATGGTTTTCCCTTAAAAAAAAGAGAGCAAAAAACATGAAGTGTCGAATGGTTTTGATTATTTTCGTAATTCGCGCAAAAATACTCTAGCAGTTTAATATTTTGCTAGTTTTTGGATCGGAGGACTTTGCGACCACTGAAGCAGCTGAAACAGAACCGACAGCGGCTGCAAGTACTCTGTCCTCAATTGAAAATCCATCGTTGGGAACAAGCATGCCCAGTAAGTACTCGCAGTCTGTGAATGCAATAAAGTAACCGCTCGCCGCCAGACCTTCGTCTCAATTTAACGTGTTTGTAATGTTTATTTTATCTGTAGTTTCTGCTTTTTCACGGCGTAATGCTAAAACTTTTAATTTTTTATTGGCATATTTATCCTCCTATCACGAGAAAGCGTCAAAGCGCTATACGAGCTCGCTTAGAAGTTGCCAGCTATCTACCTACCACACATACCGTAGATGGGGGAATCACGTTAAGAGCCTTTTCCAACGACACAACAAGCAAACTTGCCGGCTTGTTCCACACTGTCCCTTTAATGTTGAACGTCAAGCAGGGAAGCTGTGAATACCAATTTTCAAGTCATTGGTTTGACCCGACTCGGAATCGAACCCCGAGTCTACCGATCCAGAAGCAGACGCTCTATGCCACTCGGCCATCTCATCGGTAAATGAACTTACTATTAGCGGATCTGCCTAATAGTGTTACCCAGTTAAACAGTAACTACCTTTTTTATGATCATATCAGAGCCGACGCCAAGGGGGGCCAGGGGGTCTTGGCCTTACTCAAACGACATGCTTGGCTCATCCAATTAACAAGCTTACTCTTTTGAAAACATCAAGCTTTTGTGCTTAAATTCAAACTTTGTCCCTCCTGATATACGCTTGGTCCCTTAAGCCGACTGCTCTGCCGCGGGCTCTGGATCAGATAATTTTTTTTGTATGTGTCAAAAGAGAATGAGGTTTTTCAATAAAACCCTGTCGACTTTAAGTGGATCAAAAGCCCACGGGCTTTCTGCATCATAATCTAGTAGTCGGCAGCGTAGCGCCATGGTTTGGAGGGTCGTTTTTCCAACGACCATGATCGCGAGGTTAATGGTTCAACTCCCAACCTAGTCTTGTTGCTGCGTCCTTAGATAAGATGCTTCAAGATGATTATCTCCGCTTAATGGAATCTGGCAAGCAGCAAATTAAAGTAGTCAGAAGAAAATTGAACCGGAAAACTTGAAAACAAGGCAACTCCTAAGCGATCTGGATTTGTTCTACGCATAGCCAGTGATGGGCACGATAAACCATTCTGTACTAATGCGATAACGATAATCGATAACTTCAAAAAAGCCCTGGGCGATACCGATAATCGATAAATCTCAATTTCTTAAAGCGGTATCGATAATCGATAAATTATCGCCGATAAATTTTTCCGATAAATGTTTCGGTAAATTTTCGATGTGTTTGACGAAGTTTTTTTTTTTGTAAGTCGAATTGCAAAAATGTTTTTTCTAGATTTTTCAAGAAAAGAGAGCAGTTCACGGACTCTGCCGTGAAATTAAGTCAAAAAAAGAAATAATTTTTAATAATTACGACAAGTCTTAATGGACACCGTGTGTTTTTTCCATAGCGCCAACTCACTAACTTTGAAGTTTAATCACTGCGGGCATAAAAAATCATTTATCGCGATAATTTATTGGCGATAACAAAATATATAACAAAAGCGATAACAGTAATCGATAAATCCAAACTATTTTGAGCGATAACGATAATCGATAAAAAGTTATCGCCGATAACTATCGCCGATAAATTATTGCAATAAATGCCCATATCTGCGCATAGCACCTTTGCCGCTTTCTCGTGATAAGAGGATAAACACAAAGAAATCAAGCAAAATCAGTCAAATTTTTGATGTCATAATTGAAAAAAGTGGTCATGACATCAAAATTTAATTGTGGTGCAGAATGTCCGAGGGCTTCATGACTTGCTTAAATTAAATTGGACATGTGGATGGAGTAGGCTTTATAAGACTACTAAACTACAACTTTGCCCCATAGTTTCGAGATATAAAAGAGATAATATGATTGGTAATTATTTCAGATAGTTGTGGATTCAATGCAACAGCCACCGCGGATCCACAGTACATCACCTCGCCTGGATGGCCAGAAAACTATCCTGTTAACTCCAGGTGTTCTTGGATCATAAATGCGGATTCATCTGAATCAACTATTCAAATTGATTTCGAAACCTTTTTATCGGAATTTTGCTGTGACGACCTTAGAGTAAGAGTCCACATACAATATAATTGTCACAAGCGATTTTGCTCATCTACTGTATATGCTTCACAAGACTCTATACCTAAGATTTTATATCTATATGCTTCACAAGATTAGTGTAAAACATTCAAAAGTATCGCTCAAATACTAAGGCTTTGAAGTAATATCAGGAATTTTTCTGTTTTTTACTTAAAAGTATACCAAAAAGAGCTCCTTTACATATTCGTACCTATATCACTGTGCATTAGTTGTGAGTTTTTCCTCATATCGCGAAAAAGCGACGGTGGCCATCTATCTACAGTACCGTTAGATGGAAGAATAGTTAACTACTGTCTTCTTAACGGTGCAACGATACTTCGCTTAGGCTACTGTATATAAAAACTTAAGCTGCAACTATGTGGCTCGAAAACAAAGTATGCTTACCTGCTCCTTCTCTGCACTGTCTCGTTTAATGCTGACTGTCGAGCGTGGAAGCTGTGTATAACAGTTTTTACGTCATTGGTTTGACTAACCTCGGAATCGAACTGCCAATCTACTGCAGATCCAGACGCTCTATTCTCTCTGCCATCGAATCAGTCAATTCATTATCATGAAAGACGGATTTAAGTTAGAATTGCAACGGAGTTTATCTATTACGATTAAGTTTTACGTTCCTCCGGTTTCAGGTTTCCGTGCTTGACCAAAAAGTGCAAGCCACGAGCAAATTTAATTGAAAATCCACGAGCGCATTTGCTACTCTTTCGAGAAACTCGACTCTGCACAAAAAATGCTCTTGTTGTACTGCTACAAACTGTCAAAATTTAGCTACAGATAATCGTTTGAAATTTGTTGAAATACAAGTACGCTATGTTTCTCAAATTGAGCGATAAGATGTAATTTCTATCTGAAAACAGTTTCGAATTAATGGTCGTATGTTGTTCTTTTAGATTTATGAAAATGGCGTGCAAATGGAACGCGTCAGGGGCACACAATCAGGCCGGCAGTATGTGTCAACTTCAAATAACGTTGAATTGAGATTTGCATCCGACGCTACAGTAACTCATCCAGGATTCAGAGCAAGTTTTAGAAGTAAGTCTCGCGGTATATGGTTATTGTTCCAGTTGTATCTATGCTACACTCCTCCAGAAAAGCTAGCAGTTTCTTGCTTTGAGGTAACCGTTATGGATTTCCAATAATTTCATCATCTTTATGAAAATTTATGGATTCTCTGTTGACGTAATGGTTGTTCACGAAAGTCGGAAGGTCATGGGCTGCTTGCCGGAGTCAAATCTAGATTCTCAGTTAGCCTTGTAGCTGTATACTGCGGTCGTAAATTGTAGTTATTAAGCATTTTTTGTCTTCGTAAATTCGTCTTGTTGCACTCTGCACAATAGTTTTTTGAAATGGTTTTCCCTTAAAAAAAAGAGAGCAAAAAACATGAAGTGTCGAATGGTTTTGATTATTTTCGTAATTCGCGCAAAAATACGCTAACAATTTAAGATTTTGCTAGTTTTTGGATCGGAGGACTCTGCGACCACTGAAGCAGCTGAAACAGAACCGACAGCGGCTGCAAGTACTCTGTCCTCAATTGAAAATCCATCGTTGGGAACAAGCATGCCCAGTAAGTACTCGTAGTCTGTGAATGCAATAAAGTAACGCTCGTCGCCAGACCTTCGTCTCAACTTAAGGTGTTCGAAATGTTTATTTTATCTGTGGTTTCTGTTTTTTCGCTGCAAATGAACTCACTACGAGCGGTTTTGCCTAGCAGTGTCACCCTGTTAGATAGTAACTACATTTTTTTGATCAGTTAAATCTTTTTTATATCTGTCAAAACGAAATGAAGTCTTTCAAAAAAATCTATCCAATTTAAGTGGCTCAAAAGCCCACGGGCTTTCCACATCATAATCAAATTGTTGACGTCAAAATTGAAAAAAGTGGTTATGACGTCAAAGTTTAATGATGATGCAGAATGCCCGTGAGTTTTTTTGACCCACTTAAATTGGACATGTGGACAGAGTTTAAGACTACTAAGCTACAACTTTGCCCCATAGTTTCGAGATATAAAAGAGATAATATGATTGGTTATTATTTCAGATAGTTGTGGATTCAATGCAACAGCAACCGCGGATCCACAGTACATCACCTCGCCTGGATGGCCAGAAAACTATCCTGTTAACTCCAGGTGTTCTTGGATCATTAATGCGGATTCATCTGAATCGACTATTCAAATTGATTTCGAAACCTTTTTATCGGAATTTTGCTGTGACGACCTTAGAGTAAGAGCCCATTTAATATAATGTTCACAAGCGATTTCCTAATAGTTACAAGATTATTGTATCTAATATTGTAAAACATTCAAAAGTATCGCACCAAAAACTAAGGTTTTGAAGTAATATCAGGAATTTTTCTGTTTTTTACTTAAAAGTATACCAAAAAGAGCTCCTTTACATATTCGTACCTATATCACTGTGCATTAGTTGTGAGTTTTTCCTCATATCGCGAAAAAGCGACGGTGGCCATCTATCTACAGTACCGTTAGATGGAAGAATAGTTAACTACTGTCTTCTTAACGGTGCAACGATACTTCGCTTAGGCTACTGTATATAAAAACTTAAGCTGCAACTATGTGGCTCGAAAACAAAGTATGCTTACCTGCTCCTTCTCTGCACTGTCTCGTTTGATGCTGACTGTCGAGCGTGGAAGCTGTGTATAACAGTTTTTACGTCATTGGTTTGACTAACCTCGGAATCGAACTGCCAATCTACTGCAGATCCAGACGCTCTATTCTCTCTGCCATCGAATCAGTCAATTCATTATCATGAAAGACGGATTTAAGTTAGAATTGCAACGGAGTTTATCTATTACGATTAGGTTTTACGTTCCTCCGGTTTCAGGTTTCCGTGCTTGACCAAAAAGTGCAAGCCACGAGCGAATTTAATTGAAAATCCACGAGCGCATTTGCTACTCTTTCGAGAAACTCGACTCTGCACAAAAAATGCTCTTGTTGTACTGCTACAAACTGTCAAAATTTAGCTACAGATAATCGTTTGAAATTTGTTGAAATACAAGTACGCTATGTTTCTCAAATTGTGCGACAAGATGTAATTTCTATCTGAAAACAGTTTCGAATTAATGGTCGTATGTTGTTCTTTTAGATTTATGAAAATGGCGTGCAAATGGAACGCGTCAGGGGCACACAATCAGGCCGGCAGTATGTGTCAACGTCAAATAACGTTGAATTGAGATTTGCATCCGACGCTACAGTAACTCATCCAGGATTCAGAGCAAGTTTTAGAAGTAAGTCTCGCGGTATATGGTTACTGTTCCAGTTGTATCTATGCTACACTCCTCCAGAAAAGCTAGCAGTTTCTTGCTTTGAGGTAACCATTATGGATTTCCAATAATTTCATCATCTTTATGA
This sequence comes from Trididemnum miniatum, assembly GCA_964006365.1. Classification (NCBI taxonomy): domain Eukaryota; kingdom Metazoa; phylum Chordata; class Ascidiacea; order Aplousobranchia; family Didemnidae; genus Trididemnum; species Trididemnum miniatum. The sequence continues at coordinate 12,224,643 of OZ023234.1, read as the reverse complement.
AAATTTATGGATTCTCTGTTGACGTAATGGTTGTTCACGAAAGTCGGAAGGTCATGGGCTGCTTGCCGGAGTCAAATTGAGATTCTCAGTTAGCCTCGTAAATGTATACTGCGGTCGTAAATTGTAGTTAGGCATTTTTTGTCTTCGTAAATTCGTCTTGTTGCACTCTCCACAATAGTTTTTTGAAATGGTTTTCCCTTAAAAAAAACAGAGCAGAAAATATGAAGTGTCGAATGGTTTTGATTATTTTCGTAATTCGCGCAAAAATACGCTAACAATTTAAGATTTTGCTAGTTTTTGGATCGGAGGACTCTGCGACCACTGAAGCAGCTGAAACAGAACCGACAGCGGCTGCAAGTACTCTGTCCTCAATTGAAAATCCATCGTTGGGAACAAGCATGCCCAGTAAGTACTCGCAGTCTGTGAATACAATAAAGTAACCGCTCGTCGCCAGACCATCTTTCGTGAACTTACGCAAACAAATTTCAAACAGCTCAGATGGCGGAGTGGTAAGAGCGTCCGACTCGGAAGCTGTAAACTCAGGTTTGATTCCAAGTTGGGTCAAGTCAATGACTTTGAAATTGGTATGCACAGCTTCCCTGCTTGACGCTCAGCATTAAAGGGACAATGTGGAGAACAAGCCGGCAAGTTCACTAGTTGCGCCTTGGGAATGGCACTTAGCGGGATTCACCCATCTTGGTGCGGTAGACAGATGGCTGACAACATTTGAGCGAGCTCGTATAGCGCATTGATCGCTTTCGCGAGATAGGAGGATAAATAAGCAACAAAATGCAATACAATCTCATCTTAATGCGTCCATAAAGTTTATTTTGTTTGTATAGTTTCTATTTTTTTCACTGCAGTAATGCTAAATGAAGGAAACGCATTTTATGTTCTCAGTTATGGATTAAGATCGGTTTATTGCAGAATTAGAAGCGTAATGGGTCAGTGTGTCCATTCATAGCAGCCTGCGTGCTATAATATGGTTTAAACCTCCTCAAGAACTGCTGTTGCATTATATACTCAGCAGATAAGTTCGTTCAACAAATTTATCGCAAAATATAATTCATACAAACATTTAAGAGGTAAAATTGAAAAAGTAACAAGCGCGATGTAACTAAAAAAATTGGAAACCGCTCATAAATTCTTTCGTTCTAACCAGTAGTTTTTTCGTACGGGTTGTGGTAAAAGATATCACTGTTGGTGCAGGGGATCAAGGGTTTGGTTACCGGGCCGGTCGAATTGGGCACATTACGTGTTACCACCGCTGCGACGTTTCTTCAGAGCTGTGCTGCCTGGGTGCCAGGACGCGTAGTGGGCCCCGCTGCTCGTAACAAGCTGAAGCGTAATACCGCGAGTGTAATAAAGATTGGATTTTTTTTACTGACATTTCTATTCCGTGAAGTGGTTGTCAACATCATTTACAGTGTAGTTAAATTTTCGTCAAATGAAAAGTTAAGTTTCGTTTTTGAAAAAAGTCAACATTTTCGGTTCTTCGCAAAAACCATACGAGCAAATTAGTTGCGGTATCTTATTAATCCTTTGGTTTTCCAGGTTCTGAAAGATCTACCACCAGCGGTTCCACAATTAACCCTCGAATATTTCGCTCTGTAACGACTACAATGTCATCGGCACCGACTTGGACATCCACAACGCTTTCGATAGTGTTTTCATTTATCACTGTGTTTTTGGTTTTGATTTTTTAACTCTTTTGCATTATTTGAGAACTTTAATAAGATTGCTTTTTTATTTCTATTGCAACTCATTACCGCATTTTAAGACGCATTGTAATTAAATTGCTTAAGCCTGATATTTTTCCTGTTATATAAAGCGCACAGTACAATGAGACGTAGCGGTTTTTGAGAAGTATTAGGTTACCGTATTTAGCTCATTTAAAAAAAATACTCAATGTTTGTGGGCAATAAAGCATAATGCACTTGTCTACCTGATCCACACATCAGACACACCGGCCGGCTTATAAACAGCACGATCAATTTTTGAGTAAAAAATATTTAAATTGCTCCTTGTGGTCAGTAAGATGCAGTATTGTTTCGCCAATCTTGTTTTGTCGCAGTTTTTGTCATTGTTTGTTTTATGACAGTCTCAATCACGACAAGATCGATAATACGTTCTTGTTAATTCTTAAATCTTGGTAGGCCTAAATCTTTACTCTTAATTGTTGAGTTAGAATAGCCTATAGCCAAGGTTGGATTTTCCAATAGGCTAGGCAGGCTGAAGCGAAGGGCCTCGGAGAAATAAGGGGCCTTGTCATTTTTTGGAGATGGACCATCAACGTCTTTTTTTTTGAAATTCGACCATCAACACCTCTGTATACGTATAGAGATGAATCTGACCATGAATCACTAGGGCCTCATTGATCGAATAGCCTGGGCCTCTCATTGTCTAATTCTGGTCCTGCCTACCTCTTAACCTACTTTTTTTATGATTGTTTGTTTACTACAGGTTTGTCTCCGAAAACATTTTGGCCTATTTAACATCCACAACATTTATTGTAATATGATGTTTAAGCATTTAAAACTTTCGTTCTTCTTTTGATATCGGTACCGACTAATTTTGATTCTTAAAAACTACTATGAAAAAACACCGAAAAACTTTACTTGTTGAGTGTTTTTTTGATTGGTTTTAAATCTCGAGCAATAAAGCCTCGGTTTGGAACAGCTCAAAAAATAATTAGTAAACGGCTCGCGACCGCTGCGACATTTCTTCGGAGCTGTGTTGCCCAGGAGCTAGACCGTAGAGATGGGTCCCGCCACTCGTTACACGCCTCGACGTCACGCTGCGAGTATTATAATGAAGATTTCAAAAGTGAAATATCAAAAATACTATCGGTATGCAAAGAGATTAATGGTGAAAAAGTGTTTCAACAAACGAAAGCGGTTAGCAATAATAATCTTCAACGGTTACTTTTGCATGCTAACGCGTTTATCAAAATCTATGTTTCACCAAGGCGTGTCATAAATTTAGATAGATAGGAGCGGATTACATTTGCCATAATCTGAGTGGCCTATCATGAATGAATGAAAGGGGACAACGTATGTATAAGCTTGGTCAGCAGGCTTATTCAGCCAACGTCGAGTTTTAAGTTTAAAATTTGAAAATGCCCAACAATACTTGCGTAAAAGTGTTCGGTTAATAATAAGAGAATGATAACATCTGCTGTTACCGACAGATCACAAGATCAGTAGCCTAAACTGTATCATTTCTTCCAATTAAGTAATCATTAATGCTCTGTTGTTTTTCTATTACTAGCCTATCTTGCTAATTTATGATACTGGTAGCCTACAGCAATTTAAAAATTTCTTCGTGCTTTAGCCGCTCAAAAAAATTAGGTGAAAAAATGTTCGTCAGCTTCACTGACAGTGGGCTACTGCACCTTATTATGGAACCAAAGGTTAAAGCATGAAGATTTTTCTTCGTGCTTTAGCCGCTCAAAAAAATTAGGTGAAAAAATGTTCGTCAGCTTCACTGACAGTGGGCTACTGCACCTTATTATGGAACCAAAGGTTAAAGCATGAAGATTTTTCTTCATGCTTTAGCCGCTCAAAAAAATTAGGTGAAAAAATGTTCGTCAGCATTACTAACAGTGGGCTACTGCATGAGGACTACTGTAGCATTTGTTTGCTCACTGCCTTTCAAACTGGATTTAGGTTTTAGAATCTCTCAGCCAAAAAAATTTTTATAGGTTTTAAAAGGCTTTTGCAGTTGTTATTTCCAGTAAGCTCGCTAGTTTTTGAGCCATGATGCAAAAATGAAAAATTCTCCGGACTAAAGGTTTTTCTGTTGTGGCCAAAAAGTACAAAAGTAAAATTTAGTGGAACTATGGAAGTTGTTTTCCTAATTTTAGTAGCCAACACCTTATTTAGTCATTACTGGACCGCAAACAAGCTAAGTGGAAAACTTTATGGGTAAATAGGCAACACTAACCTATATACACTGCATCTTAGTTAGGCTACATTGTAAGCTAATAAGTTTTGGCAACTTCCAGTTAGAAAACAAAAGTTTTTAAATCGAGCTTCACATGCACCGGTACGTTTATTAGCCTAAAACAAGCTCCCAGTGTAATAAGTGTTTATTACCAGTCCATGGCATTAGCTTTATGGAATGGAAAGCATTGATCCACTGAGGAAAACTTAAAACTGAAAGCCACTTTTTGCGGTGCTTTACCACGGATAGAAATTACCTCTATTACAATCTTGTTTAGAGCACTGAAAAAAGCCACCCTAATGTGGCTCATTGCGTGTTGCATCGCTCGTTTTGAGGCGAAGCCTAATGTTTTTTGTATCTGCGAAAACGAACCCAAACAAAGCACGGTTTTATGAAGCAATTCAGTTCCAAAAATTGATTCTTCTTACAAACAAAAACAGATCCTTCAAGCAGTGACAGCTTCAAAATACACCTCTCTGGCCTCTACTAACGGCGGCAGTAAACCTCAAAAAGACATGTTAGCTATTGCTACAGCATTACCAGAAAGATTTGAGTTCTAGCAAATCAAACTGTTTTTCTCCAATCTCACCATGACATGCTTTCATACCGTGCAAAAACTAAACCAATGAATGTGGATACAGCTGCTGTTGCATTGAAACCATTGCAGCGCTCAAGAACCTGGATTATGTATTACGTGTTTTTCTGAAACCGAGGTTATATGTTTCAGCCATCTTTATCAACGCTTATCGGAAAGAATCTACTTGACGCGATGAAGAATGCCCCCAACATTGGCGAATCCAAGGAAGACTGAGGAAGACCACCGTCCCAAATTTTTGGTTGTACAAATTAATACATAAAGAACAAATTGGTTGAAAACAAGAAAAAGTTTTCGGGTACTCTTCGAGGACAAGAGGTGACTAACTGAGGTGCTGTAGCATCAGTGCATGATAAAATACCCCAAAAGCATCGCTTCACTGCATCACGTGATAAAGAAAAGTTATGAGCAGTTATGGTGTCTTCGAAAAGCTCAAAGTCTATGAAATAGAAGCAGTGGGTATCTTTTTCTTGGTGGTATACCCTATCTCAATACAGCGCATAAAGCAATGATTTGCCAAGCTCCTGCTTTCTTCCTGTTCCTTTTTTTTTTGTTTTTATCGATTTTTTCTCGTTTTGGAATTGTTTTTTATTTGCGGAGTCTATAAAATTGATTGAAACACATCGGCCTGCTGTGGGGTTTAAGATACGATTAATGAGCTTGAATATTTACCATCACTAAAACTTATAGCTAGTAGCATACAATATTCGAGGAAGCTGCAGAAAAGCGGAGTGCGCATCAAATTTCTGTTGAAGTAGCCTACATTTTGGATATTTTGTATTTTTTTATTTGTTGCATATTTATCCTCCCATCACGAGAAAGCGATCAATGCGCTATACGAGCTCGCTTAGGCGTTGCCAGCCATCTGTCTACCACACCAAGACGGGGGAATCCCGCTAAGTGCCTTTCCCAACGGCACAAGAAGTAAACTTGCCAGCTTGTTCTTCACACTGTCAATGCAGAGCGTCAAAGCACGGAAACTGTGAATACCAAATCTAAAGTCATTGGTTTGACTCGACTCGGAATCAAATCCGAGTCAACAGCTCTAGAGGCGGACGCTCTTATTACTCAGCCATCGGATATGGATGTGGTAGTGTTATTTAGCCGGGTAAAGGTTGTTTCTTTGAGATGACAAAACAATATAACGTAGCATTATGGTCGTGTGGCATACCGTCTGACTCTTGTCCACGCAGTGCCCAGTTTTGGCATCCAGCTTTTTTCACAATATCAAAGACTAGTTTTTGCCCGCAGAAAGCATTACGTTGCTGATAAGTAGCCTACTGGAGTGAAAATGCTTGGTCAAGTATAAGATGATTTTGCTTCCAGCTTCTCTACAACTGCAAGGAAACATATTGTTATTTTGTAATGAGACAGCAGAAAAGAAAAAGCTAATTTTTTTTGCAAGGGAAAGACTTTTCAAGCAAATACAGTATGAAAATATATCTCTCTAGCCTTGTCTGCCGGTGACAGTAAAGCATAAAAGAACACGTTAGATGTTGCTACAGCATTACTTGAAGGAGTTGTGTCAGAGTATGTCAATCTTTTTTTTTTTTTTTTTTTTTTTAGGATTTTTGTGGTAGTGAAGTACATGCATCATGGAGATGACCTAGTTGAGCATCGAACCCGCGAAGCCAGCTTCGGAGCACAATGCACCAACCACTCGGCCATCTCCATGTGCAGAGTATGTCAATCTTGGTTTTTCTCCAGTTCACTAACGTGACACGATTTTGTCCTACGAGTAAGAAAACGAAACCAATAAAGGTGGGCAAAGCTGCTCTAGTATCGAAGCAGCGTTGTTAAATCTGGTTTATGTTTCCGTCGTTTGTCTAAATCCGCGATATTTTTACCACTTTTTAAAACAATAGCAAATCAAAGCAGACTAACCAACTTCAATTTTATGTATCAGTCAGTCATTATTTAGTAATATGCACGTATTGGACAAACGTCAATATACTGTACAGCGCTTTGCAGTGCATCACAAAACGATTCGTAAGCTTTCTAAGTACCTCGTGGCAAATTGTAATAGGGTCACTAGGACACCAGTAGCTGGGTCGAACTTCAGCAGCAAAGACATGGAGTTTGCTCTCACGATTTCAATCTTAGTATTGGACTAGAGTCTTTTGTATTTTATGAAGGCTCAGCCTTGCAATATTGAAAATATAATGCAAGGATTGCGTGATTGGCAGACTTTCATAGTAAAGTACATGCATAACTAACAGCCGAGATGGCCAAGTGGTAAGAGCGTCTGCCTCTTGAGCTGTAGACTCGGATTTGATTCCGAGTCTGGTAAAACCAATGACTTTCAAATTGGTATTTATAGTTTCCCCGCTTGATGCTCAGCATTAAAAGGGACAATGTGAAGAACAAGCCAACAAGATATTCAGGAAGCACTGTCGATAATGTTAAAAAATCGACCACTTATTAAAACTCATTCTCTCATCAACAACGATATTAAAAAGTAATAGGCCGGTAATACTTCATTTTATACACAAAAAAACGATAATCATTTTACACATCCAAAAAAAAGAATACAAATTAGCTTAAAGGTTAGAAACAAAGAGATAAACTCTATTATCGCGAAGAAGACTGGGAATTCCCACTGATGGGCGACTGAGCCGAGGATCAAGCAAGCGGAACAACATTATTACTCGGGAAAGCTTAGATGCTTTTTCAACGTTTATTTTTGTAGCGAACTACGAGCATCACAAACCAGGAAAAGGTAAAAATGCTAAGAAGCACTCGAATCCATTGCCGCTCATGTAAACAACACACTCGAATCCACTGCCGATTATGTAAACAACTCTGTTTGTTTTCGTAAAAGATTATCGTGTCGTAAAAGATTAAGTGTTCTTGATTAAACAGATTAGCGAATCCACATGATTGGAGGTCCCGGCTACGTTAATTTGTGCTCACCTCCAAATATTTGGATGATCCGGTACAAAAAGCTAATGACCCGGTATTGCAAATTTACTGAAAATCATGAAATTAACCAAATTACGAACATTTGATATGTCGTCATTTTATCGTAAATCAAGTAGCGCTAGACCAAAAGAAGCTATACTTAAGAGTGAGAGTAACGTTAGAAATCAGGTTTGAGAAGCCTCTCTAAAAAAAATTAAAGCAAAGCTGCTCAGAAGCTTTAAAAAGTTTAAATTCTTTAGTCCTAGTAAAACAAGATCGAAGTGTTCTGTTCTAAATAAATACGAGCTGTTTTATTGCTAATACTTTTGTGAAAACTGAATAAAAAAAAATGTGCGCTGTGCGAAAAAGGTTGCCAACCCTTAATTTTTGCATTAAAGTAATGAAGTGACATCCGCAAAACCAACAGAAGCGTTTCTGAATCTACCGCAACTGTATCCCATCTTAGGTCGGTGTCAGAGGCAGTAAACTGAAGCAGTATCTTATTGTATATCCTGGGGTTGACGTTCGTAAACTCCATCGCCAAGTTTTACCATTCAGATATGTAGTGGGCCAGCCAGGAGAAGATATTACTAAAGGTTTTTCTGTAACAGCTGCGTTAAATCCAGATGAACCTAAACACAATGAACAAGTAATACGCAGTATATGATGCTAGTTGATAGAACGAGATTTACGATATGTGCTGTTACAAAAATGAACATATGCCGATAGTTTTTTCGTTTTTGGCAGATATATATTTACTTTTGTCGTTTGGCAATACCTATAAAATTACACATCAACACCTAAACTAAACTTATCAGAAAAAAGACTAAGATACAACACTTTTTCAATGCTACAGTTAAATTTACTCTTTCTACCAAGCTGTGCAATGTAATATCTGTAGAGCTTTGAGCCTTTAATTTTAGCACCAGAAGAGTGAAAGTACGTCACAATGCCACTGCACTTCGAAACCATCCCAATGCCAACTTAATGAATCATGGCAACAATGCCAACTTAATTTAATGATAACCTATTCGAATATGATACCTCCTGATGATCCGCTGAGGTGAAACAGTCTGTAGAGGTTTTTACTTTGTGTTTTTAAATAAATGAGTCATGGTAACACATACAAATCGACAAAATGTTAGCCTCTATCGCTACAACAGAAACCTCGTTGAAAAAGTGAATCAAAATGCTTTGTAAATGACATTGCATTACGGAAACTAAGTCACTAAAAGTGTATAAGGTAAAACAAGGGCAACGCCAGCAGCGTTCTTGCTTCTCTTATAGGCTGAAAAATCAGTCAAGAAAGCTTAGAATTAACAACAGATTCAACTGAGAAAAATGCGAACTGCATTGGCATTACAACCAGTGCCGTAGCAGCTCAACTTTGGGCCCCCCCAAAAACCCTTTCAAGGGCCCCTATACTAAGCTTTCGATATAAATTGTTTTAGGTTTTTCAGGGGTAACAGCTCAGTTTCTCTCCACAATGCGAATACTGTAGTACAATTAAAACATACGCGTTATCACTGTGTAAAAATAAATGGCGTAATTTTAAGACAAGTTTGTTACACCCAATCCATTTTCCATTAAAATCGCCTAGCTCAGGGTTTTTCTACTTTTTTTTGCTCATGGCCCACAAAAATGATATAATATGATAGTAGCCCAATAACTTTTGCTAAAAAGTACAAAGTCAACGTGATGACATGATTAGGGAATCCTGATGTTGCTTTCTAGTCTAACTCTGTGGCCCACCGAAAATCATGCTGTGGCCCACTGTTGGGCCCTGGCCAATAGGTTGAAAACCTCCAGTCTAGCTAGAGCGCACTTTTTCGAACGCAGATGCTCTTATGACAACATCATAATTTGGAGATCTGGCGCATTAACTTTCGATTGACAACATGGTCAGTGAAGTACCAATCGGATGGCCGAGTGGATAGACCGTGTGCTTCTGATCCAGTAAAAGTGAATAGACTGAGGGTTTAATTACAAGTCAAGTCATACCAATGACTTAAACATTGGTATTCACAGCTTCCCTACTAGACATTCAGCATTAAAGGGATAGCGTTAAGAAAGCCGTCAAGTTTGCTTGTGCCGTTGGGAAAAACACTTAACGAAATTTCCCCATCTCAGTGTGGTAGGTAGACAGATGGCCGGCAACTCCTAAGGGAGCTCGTGTAGCGCCCCTTTGCTTTCAGTCATTCAGTTTTCTGAAGCTTTGTTCAGCACTGGTAACAGTAACAGCGCATTTTGTAAATTCGAGGAGCAAGGCAAGCGAGCACTTCTTACAGTTGAATTAAAAGTTCAACGATTTTGAAGGGAGGCTGCCAAACGAGCTTGTGCCGTTCTAATCAGCAACCATCTGATATAAATATCAAATGCAATAGACTCCAGCCGCGAATCGAGCCCGTCGCAAAGAATCTGAACCTGCGTGCGGTACTGCCAGATCATATTGCTGACAATGGCTGTTCATGCACGAAGCTGCTGGGTGTAAACAGCAATGCAAAGACAGAAGCGACATCACATGTCAGCTTAAAACTTTCTAGTATCGACATAATAGCCTGGTCCACCAGAAAAGTTTGCTTTGAATCTCTTCCTCAGAAGCTGTACAATATACATTTGCATCGTAACTAAATATTCTCTTTTTCTATTTTCATTCTCTTTTTCTTTTTTACTTCTTGATTAAGGAAGACAGGACCAGTGTCCAATTCCTGCGCTATTTCAAAAGCATACGTTGTCAAACTATAGCAAATCCTTTTTCAATGGACTTTTGTATGCGGTGTCAGATTATGGTTACTGACAGAGAAATAGGGTAGGATTGAATTTAATTAACCGATCGGGTGGCCGAGTGGATAGACTGATAGAGCATCTGCTTTTAGATTGGTGGACTCGGAGGTTCGATTCCGAGTCCGGTCAGACCAATGACCTAAAAATTGGCATTCACAGCTTTCTTGGTGGACGTTCAGCATAAAGGGATAAAGCGAAACAAGCCGGCAAGTTCGCTTGTTATGCTGTTGGGAAAGGCACTAAACGAGATTCCCCCATCTAAGTGTGGTAGACCGATCGTCGGCAACTCCTAAGCGAGCTCGTATAGCGCACTGTCGCTTTTTCGTGATAGGAGAATAAAATTGCGACTAAATAAAAAATAAATAGACAAAATTTTAAATCTGCTCACAAGGTGTTAATGAATTGGAATTTAATGCTTTCAAAAGTAATGAATTTTAATTTTAATTTTGAAAAATGATTGCATCCAACTCTGCACCGGCCTGCTTTTTCAAGTTCTACGCGCACTCTTACACACAGTGCATTGTTCATGACAGCATTACGCAGTTTATGACGCTATTTAAAAGGAAACGATTGCGAAAAATTTTAAAACTGAAATATATAGAATCTGAGTGCAAAAAATCCCTTTCAACGCGATTCGCAAAGCAAAATTTTGTTTTTGAATTGATGCAACTTTGGGTCCTTCCAGACATTTCGGGGCCCTTTTTGGCAGTGTGGGCCCCTTCCAATTGGGGAGTTTGAGGGGCGGCTGCTACGGCTCTGATTACAACTTTTGTTTCTGTCTGCTTGTTGAACATAGTCGACGCACTCGTATTAAAAAAAGCATTATAAAATGGCTTTGAAATGCTTTTTCTGGAATGAAAACAAGAGCAAGACAGACTGCGAAATTTGCCTCAATGTCCCACACGAAAATAATTGCAAGGGGAGCGGAGCTGAAGCAAGTGGAGCAAAGTTGAAGCAAGTGGAGCAGAGCGGAGCTAAAGGGCTGTTTATACGAAATTTTGATCAAGTTGAGCAGAGTGAAACGGACCGGAGGTAAGATCTGTAATCTGTATTCTCACTAGCTACTTTTTCGACGAATTTATCAGCGTATTTTGAGTAGCTGTTTAACCGTCACGAACCAACAGTTTACTAAAGTCAATAACTGAATTGTACATTGTACAACCAAGTTAATGACAGCCTATAGCACCATATGCAAAGTTTTATATTTTTAACTTACAGGTTAGTCCATCCAGCCGGAAAATACTATAGATGCTGCTGGCCATTGGTGGCTGCTTGACTCGATGACCTTACGCAGCCACCCCGTTGCTGTAATGTGTTTTATCTGTGAGTAATTTTTTTAATAGCGTAGTGTGGCTACAAATAAAAACGCTTGAGTCTGAGTCTGAAAGATAAAAAATTTTCAGCTGAACTACCTGAAGCATAAAAATATTTGTAGGTTTAGGTTTAGTTCAGCAGCTTGTATTCGCTAATCAAGGTTGCTTAGATCAAGTTAAACTCAAAACATAGTGTTTTCATAACTGCATTTAATTCTCGTCGTTAGATCGCCAAAGCTACCAGATTGCCAAACACCCACAGTCTAGAGATTCTGATGTTTCAAAATCTATCTCCGCTCACTTCAACTTCAAAATTTTCGCCACAAGAGTGATTTACGAGTGAAGCGGAGCGGAAGTGAGGTAATTGCGTGAACTTGCGAGATTACAAGTGGAGCGGAGCTGAAGTACTTGCGTTCTAGCAGTGGAGCAAAATTGAGCAAAATGCAGGCAAGCTGCATGACATTATAAAGCTCAACAAAGCTCAGCTCAGTAGAGCGGATCGGAGCATGTTGTAAACCTGCCATAAGCGTTTTACTGTAGTAGTGATTCGTCTCTTTTAGCCCAACAGTACATACATGTACACCTAGATCAGTCATGGTACTCAATATTTTCATATCAGCGTACCGGTAAAAATGCAACAAAAATACCTTCAACAGCAGCCTTACATTTGGCTGCTGTTAGGGGTACGATGTTTCAGTCAAGAATTTCAATTTTATTGCTATTGCTAAAGAACTATATGCGATTATTATTTTCTTTTTCGTTCTGTACTATAATTATGCTTCTTAACTATTTTCTCAAGCTTAATACCACAGTTGCTTCGTAAGGAATAATCATGCTGTAAATTTTAGACGTTAACAATATCGGATAGGTTGCTGCTAATACTGAATTTAATAATGTCTTGCAAAATGTTTCGGAGTATTTATTTATGTTTCATGTTTGTTCATTTGGTAAAAGGGCAAGTCAGCGAAGGTAAGTTATTTATTTTGCTGTTTTGTAAATTGTTTTTTCATAGGCTGTGATCACGTAAGCCACGAATTTTTAAACCACCTGATACTATTTGGTAATCACCCAATTTTTGTACAGTGAAGTTTACCACATTTAAATTTGGGTTTGCTTTTGATTACTTCGGTGGTTAAGCATGGCTTGATTGCCGAATAGTGTAGCGTTCTGGGGGGATATTACAGGATTTTATGCGTTAGCGAGCGATTTCTCTCGCTAATTCTCCTCGGAGGAGAAATTCTCCGAGCGGCAGCCGAGATAACGTGCTCGCAAAGTTGGGATTACAGGTTGCGCTCGCAGAAAGAGCAGTTTCTCGGGAGAGCCGAGTGTCTCGCTAACTGCTCGGTATGTATAGGCTTGTTGTGAGGTGCTGGACTGGCAGCTGCTGTTTGCTGGCTAGCGTCTAGTTTAGTGCCAAAACTGTGCTAGTATTACAAAGTTAGGATGGTTTTAACTTAGTTATAGGTTAGAGTGTATGCAGTAATGGTGTCTACAGATGCATAGGCTTGTTGTGAGGTGCTAGACTAGCAGTTGCTGGCCATGGCCTCACACAGTTACTGGTGGAAGATATCATTACTTCATACTTTCCGACCAATGCTCCGAATAAGTCTGCAGCCAACGCATGCTTGCAATAGGCCTACTAGCACAGTTTTAGCACTAGACTAGGCGCTAGCCAGCAAACAGCAGCTGCTGGTGTAGCACCTCACAACAAGCCTATACCGGTTCATATGTAGACACCTATACATAGCCTACACTCTCACCTGTGACCAAGTCAAAACCATCCCAACTTGGTAATACTGGCCCAGTTTTAACACTAGACTAGGCGCTAGCCAGTAAACAGCTGCTAGCCTACTAGTCTTGGTTTGATGTGTATGTATTTGTATATTGACTATGCTTTGCATTTCTCTTTATGGTTTTGTTTTTTATTTTTGAAAGTTTGTTTTTTTCTGTTGACATATGTCATTTTTGAGATACAGAGTAGCGACTTGAGCCTTTGGTTCTTAATTGGCATGCACGAATATGCTTGAACTTGAATCCACCATTTCACAACAAGCCTGGGAGTTGCATAAAGCTCTAGTTGTGTCATAAACTAGGAACTAACTATTGTGCATAAACTATGACCTAAAAAACCGCGCTCTGCCATGGCTAGTTGTGTATGAAATAGTCGCTCGGTAACTTAACGTGCTCATTTTTTTTCTCGCTACTTGCCGAGAGAGTTCGCCAGCTCGGAAAATCCCGTAATCCCGAAAAACGCGTTAGCGAGGAAAAATTTCTTACCGAGCAGTTTGCGAGCTCGCAAACCGCTTAACGAGCATCCTGTAATAACCCCCCTGATTTATTGCTTTCATTTGACATGTAGCCCTGCTTATAGCATATCAGTTTCTAGTTTGTAAAGTTAGTTTCGCTTATGTTCAGCTAACTCTGCAATGCTTGGGCGTAAAGTACCAACGTGCCCTTCAATTTCAGAGTGATATGCAAAGTTGTCAATAACTTTGAAAAAAACCTATCATATTTTTGGTTAAAACAACTGCTTTAATCACCTCGCAGTTACTGAGCAGCAGCAAACATGGTTGCTGAAGGTGAATTGATTTTAGTGATGCTATCGCGTGCTTAATGCCAAAATTTCGTTAAAAAACGAGGGTGCACAAGCGCTCTAACATTGCGTTTCGAAAAGCAAGAGCAATGATCTAAAGCAGGCATGGGCAACGTACGGCCCGCTGGCTGGGTCCGGCCCGTAAAAAAATTTTGACCGACCCGCAGACTATGTCCAACCTCATCCTGTAATGTGGCCCAAGGCCTCATTCCTGACGGTTGCCGATCGCTATGCTCTCACCAAACTGTCGGACGTATCGGTGCAAGCTTGTGAAAGAAACAATTGCCTTAGTGAACAAAGAATTATCTGAGTGCACTCTTGTGAAACTACGACAATTGCTTTAACAACTAAAAAGCAATGTCCTTCCTGGCCTTCCGGACGGGAAGTCATGACGACTTCCTCTTGTTGGGTCAGAGGCTATAACAGCACTCCATCACCAATAGTGCAAAACACTCCAGTAAATTGTACAACTGCTTTTGTCACCATCTAGAGATGAAGCAACACTGACAACTGTGATCGACCACAAATGTCTAAATTTTTTTTTTTTTTCGCCACATAACTACAACCTAGGTTTTTATATTAATGAAGTATATGCATCAGGAAAGAGGTCCCAATTGAAAATCGATCCCGCGAAAATAGTCCCGGAGCCCGATGCACCGACAACTCAAAGGTGTCATTGACTTTAGTAGTTACTGAAGTACAGTTAGTGCATTATGATAAACGCATTATGTATTCTTAGTAAAGTTTGAACTTTTATGGATGTTGCAACTATGTCCACTCATGTATTTTATTAACTCGTCCTCTCCTACCGGGGTGGCATAGCCTTAATCGTTTTGTTGCCTCTTCCCTTTTCTTGAACTGCGTCATATTTCCTCAGTCTTATTGTATTTTTTATCGCGTTAACGGTGTGGAAATAAAAGACGCTACTACTGCTTTACACTATATTAAACAAGATTTATTTTAATTTGTTTCTTGCATTTGTGAATAAATATGTGTTTAAGATATTGAGTACTATAAAACGAACGTCGCCCTTCCTGGCCTGCTGAATGAGAAGTCATGACGACTTCCACGTTTAGGGTCGGAGGATAAAACTTCCTCCATCTCCAACAGTTGTAAAACAACTCCTGCCACAGGGTACCATAGAGCGGGACAGTGCTGAGTCGGGCTATCAGCTCTTATCAGCCGCACTCTGGTGAAAGGTACACTTTTTTTTTTAAATAACACGCGGCTTGTTTTCAAACAAGGAAGAAGAAAAAAAAACAAAACAAACGAAGAAATATCCCTACGAATTTATATACCCCAAAAGAAATTTAACTTTTGTGGTGCGTAACAAGTATCGCACCACTTCAGTCAAATTCCCCATGTGGCATAGGTAGGCCTACAACAATAAAACGAACGTCGTTCTTCCGGACCTGCTGAATAAGAGTCATGACGACTTTCACATATTTTGAATACCGTACTATTCACGTAATATTGAACGCTGCAAAGTTCACAGTGGCCATGAATCACAAGGTTACGAGTTCGAACTTGAGTTTATTTAATGAACGTTCAAACTGTGAAACCAATCCTGAACTTGGATTTCACAGCGTTCATCTGGTGAATTTTTAAGGCCCATTGAGATCTCAATATCTATGATATTCGTTCGTGAACTAAAAAGGTGCAGTGAGATATTGGCTTGACTGACAAAAACAATTTCAAAATGAGGAAAAATAAAGCTACTGTACAGTAAATCTCAAAACTGAACGTTTCAACACCATAGATTCAGCTGTCATTATCAACTGTGTAAGCATTTAAGCAAGACAGTAAGCTATTTTCGTCATATATTTATTATTTTCATGATGGTGATTTTCACCGGTCACGATATTTTGATTTCCTTTTTGAATCGATTTTTTTGAATAGAAGAAACTACTTGTGCAGTTGCTCAAAAACTCTTTTTTTCTTTCAACTAAAACATTTTTACGTTGCAGACTCAAGCGTACCGGAAGGAATGATATTGGGTAGTGGCGAAGAGACTATTGTTATATGTGAGTACAAACTGCAACGAAATAAACAAAGTTGAAGTCTAGCCCGACCGTTTCTTAACGCAGTGATTCAGAAAATTCTCATTACTGTGACGATTCTGGAATCGATACTTAGCCATGTCAGGCTTACCATACGTCCTCCTTTTTTAACATTTCGGCATATTGAACCGTGAAAACATGTCAAAACGCAGTTACGCAGCTCAAACTACGGCCTGCGGTCGTGATGACCTTTTTTGCTCTTCATTTGATTTTGGGCGAAAAATTGAGCTTTTGCGGACGTGATGACCTTTTTTTTTGCTCTCCACTAATTTTTCAGAGGAACTTTTTTTTTGCTCTTTACGCATGAAACGTTAATGCGGCCCGCTGAAAGTATCATGCGTGCAATGGAGCCCGCTTTGCCTTGAAGGTTCCCACCCCTGTTTTAAAGTGTCATGTGCGGCGAATAACAACAACAACAATTCTTTATTGCCCAAGTGGATATCAATTCAATGCAAACGGTAAAAATAATAAATACGGCCACTTGGCAAGGAGACAGCGAAAAGACTAAAGAGTCACCACGTCAGCTGTCACCTCACAAGCACTTTAATACAAAACACATAATTATGCAAACGAATACCATAAATACAAAAACTGACCACACTTACAGCTTAGCAGTATGATAAATTCTCAGCACACTACTATGTATCCTCTGGAAATGAATTTGACCAATTAATTTACTTGCAGTACAGAAAGCAAACCCAAGCATTCATGATTCTTGTTAAAGTATCATAGAATTTGGAAGCGTCCATATTGCCGCCAACGGCAAAACATGAACATCAACAAGCCAATCAACAGTCATGCGCATATAGACGCTAGCCAATCAGTATTTCTCCACCAACAGCAATACAACAGACGCTGCCTAGAATTTTATTGCTGTACAATGCAGGTTACAATTGCTTTTTACTTTCTTAAAAATCAAACACCAAGTTTTAGGCAAACACAGAATGGACTGTGAAGACAATATGATACACTGATAACTTGACAGTAACAATTCAATTAATAGAGACAAAGCAATACATAAACATGGAGTTAGTTATGCGGAAATACTGATTAATTATAATTATTCACCGACACTGCACATGAATAATGGAACCATTCATACAACCTATAACCTAATTTATCTGCGTATCGTAAAATGAAAGCAAATATCGTTTGTATTTAACTTTGAAATTTTCATAAGAATGGGTTTTGATATCACTAGGTACCTCTTGCCAGATCTTAGGACCATAAAATTGGAAAGATTTTTTACCTGTTTCGATGCGTTTCCGGGGTAAAAAGTAATTCAATTGAGTTGAATGACGTGTTTGATATCCATGAATTTGAGCACTTAATTTCAACTTTTTGAACTGCGGCTTATCATTTCCAAGAATAGAGTGCATTAATTTAGCAACTTCTAATTTGATAACATCATCAACTTGTAAGATATTTAATTTAGCAAATAGAGGTAGAGACGGATCTCTAAAGCCTCTGTTAGTCATTATTCTTATAATTCTTTTTTGCATTAATTTTAGAGGTAGGAGAGCATTATGCGATGCTTGACCCCACGAAGCTATGCAGTACTGTAAATGGGAATTTATTAGCGCATAATAAACACATTTAAAAATATTTTTACTTACATATTTCCTTAATTTGAGAATGGCAAATGATCCTCTGGATATTTTCGAACAAACCTGTTTTATATGCGGTTCCCGCAACAAAGCATCATCAATTATTACTCCAAGGTACTTAACATGACTTTTTCTTTCAATTTTATGGTTGTTCATAGTTATATTAAAATCTACGTTATTTCTCTTTTTGGTAATCAGCAAAAATTCAGTTTTAGTGTAATTTATTGACAATTTGTTTAGACACATCCAATCATTTATTTTCTTCACTTCAGTGTTTGCATCCTTTTCTAATTGTTTAGTATTGCTATTTGACAGGGTTAGACTAGTGTCGTCAGCAAAGAGTCGAGTGCGAAAGTAACTCGCTAGTGGAAGATCATTCTTATAATTAATGAATAGAAGTGGCTCAAGCGTGGAACCCTGTGGCACACCACAAGTAATGTTTCTTACACTCGACTGTTTTCCATTAACCACTGTGTATTGTTTCCTATTAGTTAAATAACTTTTCAGTAGCTGGTGGGGTAGGCCTCTAATACCATATTTAGCTAATTTTGATAACAATATGTTATGGTCAACTGTATCAAATGCTTTGGCTAGATCTAGGAACAAACCACAAGTCGTATATTCTTTGTCAAGATTATCAAAAAAATCATCACTAATTTCAGAGACAGCATGAGATGTAGAACAGTTGGGTCTAAATCCATACTGATTAACATTAAGTAACTTCTTTTTTTCCAAATACTGAGTTAATCTGTGGTGGATACATTTTTCAAAAATTTTCGAAAAGGGTGACAGCAAGGAAACAGGTCGGTAGTTTTCACAGATATCTTTAGAGCCTTTTTTATAAATGGGCTTGACTTCCTAACTACAATAAATGGCTTAGTCCTCAGTGTCATTTTCGTTGGCACTTTAAAACTGAAAAATAACTTCTCAAAGCGCCGTAGTCCGAAGGTGCTGAGAGCGTTTCATATCTTCTTTGAAGTTTGAAAGTTGTCTTTGACACGCTTTGGATGACAGAATAGTGCTGCAGTAGATTATGTACGTCATGAATAATGCAAAAGTCGTCTTAGCAAACTTAAATTGCGTAACTTTTGAGAATCACGTGCTTTTCTTGAAATTCTTCGGCGAAATTTCCTTTTAGGGCTGATCGTTTTCTGACATTTTGCGCTTTTGCTCTTTTACGCATTTTGTAAAATATGTTTTGCCCCTTAATGCAACGCCTAAAAATGTCAGCATGTAACTCGATATTAATCGGACCAATTATTTTTATAAGCCAATCCACATCACATTCCTTAGTACAACTTCTGAGTAAATAGTGCCATAGTTGGTGGAACCGGGCGGGGGGGGGGGGGGCATTTTTTTCAGGGGGGTCTAGGGAGGCCCTAATTTACGCGTTTATTTCTACAATAATATCTCAGCATGAATGGATTTAAAACTTAATAGGCCTACCATCGAAATTGAAACCCAGGAAAATGCTTAAATCCAGAGATGTTTTCTTTGAAGTTTTGTTTGTGGGGTGGGGGAACAGTAAAAGTGTAATCATGTTATAGTACAAAAAAAATAACTTGCGGCTTGTAAGTATCAAATTGAGCATTTTAACAGATAAAAGGCAAACCAGCGATTGGTAGCATCTAAGCCGGGGCTTCTCAACTTTTCAACCATTTACCTTGCCCCCCAAAGGGACCACAGAGCACAGAGTGTCTCTTGGGAGCCACGATGGTAGGAATTATTAATGAATTATAACAGACCGGGACTTTTAAACTTACACACCATAGGCCTTAGGGGCCACGGTCTTTTATAGGCACAGTCAAGGGGCCACGGCTCAGAAAAGATTGAGAATCACTGATCCAAGCTTGCAGTACGGAAAAAACATTTTGTTCGTTTTGAGACGAGGCGGGGTACAGTAGTTGTGTCGTTTATAGTAAATATAAACAATAGCAACTAAATTCAAAACTAGACCCCTCCACCAATGTATTGTAGTATACCCTACTATGTGCACTGACTTTGCAGACAGTCACTCAAAAGAAATGTAGTCAACTGTATTTGCAGTGAAATTTGACGTAATGATAGGGGCGAGGCTAATTCTCGGGAGGTGGGACTGTGGGAGCTTTGCTTTATTCAGGCTTAATTTTGACGTTAACACAACTAACCTTCAAAGTGGATAAAATAAGCAGCTGTCACAAAGTAAAAGCGGCGGACTGTGCAAAATATCTATTGCCTAGTTTTTAAATTTTTTTCCATGTATTTACATTTTTTATTTACTTTGTTTTGCTGTGCAGTGCTAACCCTAGCAGTTCCTTTTCAAACAAAAATGCTTTTTCTAGTCAGAGAAAACAATTAAAACGTTTTGATTTTAGTTTTACGAGTGGCGATGCGATTTATGAAGTTCTACCACATCACCTTATCGGTGTGGGAAATAACGTTAATTGGAGTTGAGTTATTGATCATCGTAAAATTATATTTTCGTATGCTCCAAAAAAGTTTACTGCTCTCGTTGTTTCCGTGACCGTGTAGGTGACATACCTGTGAAACCTCTATTTGAGCGCCAGCACACGGCCACAGCACTTTGTTTTTCAACTCTTCTCTTTTCCTATTGTGGCGTTCATTAGAGGTGGTGTTCAGTTGACGATAATGCTATATTCTTTGACTAGCTGGTCAGAATTCTGCGAAGATAAATTTAATTAGTGAAAAGAGAAAACTTAAAACAGAGTTAGCATTTAACCTTTAAAGAAAAAAAACACCTACCGTAACACAGTTACTGATAAGTAATCAAAAATTTAATGCTGAAAATCAGGTTATATGTCCCTGTGCAAAGTGTATAGCCGTCCTCGTCATTTTCAACACCTTCCCCTGCAATGACATTACAGGTGGTATTCAATTAGAGAGTGGCGCTCTATTTTTCAATCCTTTCCCTATAGTGGCGCTCAAATAGAGGCTTTGTGAACGGTTATGGTATTTACAGTAGCTGTTGGGGCTGCTGTAACAATAAATTTTAGCTACACAATTACCCTGTCCACATGTCCAATTTAGATGGGCTTTAAACCCACGGTTCTTGGTTCTAGTTTCTGTACAACAATTAAATTCTTGATGGCGTAATTTAAAAAAGTGATTATGAAATGAAAATTTTAATTGTGATGCAAAAGTAGTGGCAAGAACAGTGGTACTGAAGCCCACATAAGTTGGACATGTCACATGAGGACAAGCTATATGGGAAGTAGGCGAAGGAAATTTGGTCATTGCTTTTGGGCCCCCCACTTTAAATCGCTTCCGCCATCGCTGAATAGTGTATACCATTACCTATAATAAAGCTACGAAGCTACTGAATGCTTACGCAATTAAAAAAATCAAAATATGGCCCCAAATAAACTTTCGCTGAAGACCTGGCAAAGAAATTATAAAGTTGTAATCCAATGAAACATTTCGCACAAATCAACTGATTTATGATAACTTAGAATGCATTCAGCACTTTATTAGATTTTGTCTTTATGCTTTGTGGGTTCAGCAACTTTAACTGTATTGTTTCCTTATTACAGCAAGCGGTTCTGCCTAGCAGTGTCACCTTCTTAGATAGTGACAAATTTTTTGCTGATCAGTTAATCTTTTATATATCTGTCAAAACGGAATGAGGTTTTTCAATAAAACCCTGTCCAATTAAGTGGCTCTAAAGCAACGGACTTTCCACAATCCACATCATAATCAAATTTTGATGTCATAATTGATAAAAGTGGTTATCACATCAAACTTTAATTGTGATGCAGAATGTCCGAGGGCTTCATGACTTACTTAAATTAAATTGGACATGTGGTCTGTGGATGGAGTAGGCCTTATAAGACTACTAAACTACAACTTTGCCTCAAAATTTCGAGATATAAAAGAGATAATATGATTGGTTATTATTTCAGATAGTTGTGGATTCAATGCAACAGCCACCGCGGCTCCACAGTACATCACCTCGCCTGGATGGCCAGGAAACTATCCTGTTAACTCCAGGTGTTCTTGGATCATTAATGCGGATTCATCTGAATCAACTATTCAAATTGATTTCGAAACCTTTTTATCGGAATTTTGCTGTGACGACCTTAGAGTAAGAGTCGATATAATATAATTTTCACAAGCGATTTTGCTCATGCTCGTAGTCACAAGACTATTGCATCTGGTAATGCAAAGCATTTAAAAGCATCGCACCAAGTGTTAAGGTTTTGAAGTAATATCAGCATTGTTTCTGCATTTTACATACAGCATACCATATTTCTAGACCTCGTTTTTATATTTGTAGCTATATCACTGTGCATTAGTTGCATATTTTTCCTCCTACGGATCTATCTACCGCTAGATGGAAGAATCGTTAGCTGTCTTCTTGACGCTGCAACAACACATGGAGTTGGCCGAATGGTTGGTGCATTAGGCTACGAAGCTGCCTTCGCGGGTTCGATGCTCAACTAGGTCATCTCCATGATGCATGTACTTCACTACTACAAAAACCCTAAGCTGTAATTAAGTGGCTTGAAATAACAAAAAAAAATCAACGTACTTCATTTACTGCATATAAAAACTTAAGCTGCAACTATGTGGCTCGAAAGAAAATGTAAGCTTATCTGCTTGTTCTCTGCAGTGTCTCGTTTGATGCTGACTGTCGAGCGTCGAAGCTGTGTATAACAGTTTTTACGTCATTGGTTTGACTGACCTCGGAATCGAACCGCCAATCTACTGCAGATCCAGACGCTCTATTCTCTCTGCCATCGAATCAGTCAATTCATTGTCATGAAAGACGAACTTTAGGTTAGAATTGCAACGGGGTTTATCTATTACGATTAAGTTTTACGTTCCTTCCGGTTTCAGGTTTCCGTGCTTGACCAAAAAGTGCAAGCCACGAGCAAATTTAATTGAAAATCCACGAGCGCATTTGCTACTCTTTCGAGAAACTCGACTCTGCACAAAAAATGCTCTTGTTGTACTGCTACGAACTGTCAAAATTTAGCTACAGATAATCGTTTGAAATTTGTTGAAATACAAGTACGCTATGTTTTTCAAATTGTGCGATGAGATGTAATTTCTATCTGAAACCAGTTTCGAATTAATGGTCGTATGTTTTTCTTTTAGATTTATGAAAATGGCGTGCAAATGGAACGCGTCAGGGGCATACAATCAGGCCGGCAGTATGTGTCAACGTCAAATAACGTTGAATTGAGATTTGCATCCGACGCTACCGTAACTCATCCAGGATTCAGAGCAAGTTTTAGAAGTAAGTCTCGCGGTATATGGTTACTGTTCCAGTTGTATCTATGCTACACTCCTCCAGAAAAGCTAGCAGTTTCTTGCTTTGAGGTAACCATTATGGAATTCCAATAATTTCATCATCTGTATGAAAATTTATGGATTTTCTGTTCACGTAATGGTTGTTCACGAAAGTCGGAAGGTCATGGGTTGCTTGCCGGAGTCAAATTGAGATTCTCAGTTAGCCTTGTAGCTGTATACTGCGGTGGTAAATTGTAGTTATTAAGCATTTTTTGTCTTCGTAAATTCGTCTTGTTGCACTCTCCACAATAGTTTTTTGAAATGGTTTTCCCTTAAAAAAAAAGAGAGCAAAAAACATGAAGTGTCGAATGGTTTTGATTATTTTCGTAATTCGCGCAAAAATACGCTAACAATTTAATATTTTGCTAGTTTTTGGATCGGAGGACTCTGCGACCACTGAAGCAGCTGAAACAGAACCGACAGCGGCTGCAAGTACTCTGTCCTCAATTGAAAATCCATCGTTGGGAACAAGCATGCCCAGTAAGTACTCGTAGTCTGTGAATACAATAAACTAAAGCCTGGGTCACACGAGGCTAGTTTACTAGCGCTAGTGACTAGCGGCTATGTGGTTAATCTGGTTAATCAATTTGCTAGTAAAAGTGCATTCTTGTTGGACTAGGGCCTATGTGAACTGGTAGCCTACCGGTAGCTGATAAATAGGTATGCCTAAAACGCAGCGCAAAGTAATCAACCGGCTAGTTCGTGAGGCATGTGCCGAAATTGGAGAGGAAATTCTAAAAGAAGTTGAAGGGGAAAAGGAAAGAAAGTGGGTGAAAAAATGGGTCGCAAGAAGGGAAAAGTATGGAGCATCCAACACTCTGCTGAGGGAGTTGGCTGCAGAAGACTTACGCATGTACAAAAACGTTTTGAGAATGAATTCGGATAGATTCGATATGTTGCTGGAGATGGTTGCGCCAAAAATTTCAAAACAAGACAGTGCTATGAGGATGGCTATTCCATGTAAAACTAAACTGGAAGTAACGCTGCGGTACATGGCAAGTGGTGACAGTCTCCATTCCCTTGCGCTGCTGTTCCTAGTCCCGCATAATACAATTTCCACCTTTTTACCCAATGTGCTGCAAGCAATTTATGATTCACTGACGTCATATATCAAAGTAAGTTTGAATTACAATTACGTATTGAACTATTGAACGCATATTGCATAGTTATGAATTACCTACTTTTTATCGCATAAAAGTGCATTAAACCTCTGGCAGTTTTAATAATTGTTCAAAAATCAAAAAAGGATATAGTTTTTAAAATTTTTTCGCACCAATATGGCACTTTTCCATTCCGTTCTTCATAAGTTATTAAGCTTTTTGTTTCTTTATATTTTCCCGAGATTTCCGACGCAAGCGAAACGTTTATGTTAAAATTTGTTATCTCAAGTGTCAAACGCAGCACTCTACTGATCATAATAGGTTTGTAATAACGAAAATTGTCAACAGGAAACGAACTGTAAACAAAGGCATTAAAAAATCGTGGTTAAGGAGTTTTTGTCAATGCAGCAGGTGGCAGGTGCCAAAAAGTCCATAGCTGCTAATTAGTACCGTAATTACATACGAAAAAACGTAGCTTGCTGCTGCAAAGAATCAGTTGCAGAACATTACGAGTTTCCTTCAACGTTCATCTTGATAACTGAAGGAGAAACATAGTCATTGGTAGCGGTACCGGTATGAAAAGGTTGATGAACCACTACCGAGGGAGATGGCTGTGTCATGCTCATGTCCATTATCCTAAGTCTTTCCTGAGTGATGAGGCTTTGAATTTTTTCTTGCAGTGTGACAAAGCTTCTGATAGGCAATTCACGCAACTGCAACGCTACGTGCTGGCCAAATTGAGAATATTGATCTTCCGTTTCTGCAACATTAGTCATTTTAGCGATCTCGTGCAGCTTTGAGATAGCATTGTCAAACCTTCCTTTGCCTTTAGGAGGTGTCTTCTTCTTTAACTTCTTTGGGGGTTCATCCTTTGGAGCATTTTCGACGTTAGGTGATTTTGCATTATTTACTGAAGTACCGGTACCGGTGTTTGATTTTTGCCCTTCATTTTGCGATGGATTTTGAATGACGCTGAACGTTTCATCTTCAGCTTGATCGTCGTTGTTTGTTGGGATAGCAGCTACAGCTGATAAATCCTTAAATGAAAAAAAAAAAAAAAAAAATACAATTGTGAATCATTTTATGGTTGGCTGATGAATGATACTGGTAATTATTTTTATAGGCCCCGGACTCGTTAGAGGAATGGCAATCGATCCAAAATTCATTTGAAGTGGAATTTTCCGAAGTGCTGCGCAGCGATCGATGGCAAGCATGTTCGGATTGTTCGTCCGCCTAATAGCAGTTCAGCATACTTCAATTACAAAGGTACATTCAGTCTCATTTTGTTTGCTCTGGTGGACGCAGAATACTGCTTTCGTTTCATCGACGTGGGAAGTGATGGAAGAGCTTCCGACAGCACAATCTTCAAAAACTCTTCCCTCAACGTGGTAATGGAAAAAAGCTACTAAATTGGCCCGAAGATGGATTTTGCCTCGGAGATGATGCGTTTCCACTCCGTACCAATTTGCTCAAGCCGTATAGCAAAAGAAAATTATCACTACAACAAAAAATCTTCAATTATCGGTTATCCAGAGCTCGGCGAGTGGTAGAAAATGCTTTTGGTATTCTAGCATCGAGATTCCGCATTTTTTTAAGGCCGATGGATTTAAAAGTAAACACTACAGAAACCCTTATTAAGGCTGCGTGTGCCTTACATAACTGGCTCCGCATAACTTCGCCACAATACTTTCCAAGTGGTTCTGTTGACGAAGAGGATCTGGACAATGGTAGCGTCAAACCTGGATCGTGGCGAAAATAATTGGTCAATCCTCTCGTGTCTGTAAACCGTGAAATCTTTGGTTATCTATCCAACAACCCCGGGAACAACCCCGAAAGACCTCGCGGCCAGTATGCAAGAGCGTTTTGCACAAGCTTATCTGTTCCATGGCAGTTGCGACAATTACATTTGTAAATATCATCGTCCTAAATGATATGTTCGAGTGTACCTGTATTTTTTTGTCCCAGCAGGGCCTTGCTGTGTATGTACCGGTACCAGTACATGTGTAGCGTACGTAATTTAAATTATGCTGAATGCTTTGATAAACTCTGTCATACTCTTTCGCAATAAATGCGTTTCATGATAACAAATGTTTGATTCATCAGCAGGTATGGTAGGCTACTTGGCTACTTACCAAGTTTGAAGATGATTCTCTGCCGGATGCGACATTTCGCCAAAAGGAATCGGCTTTTTCAAACCAAATAAGCTTTGGCTTATGGATGTCTTCCGTTCCGGCCCCACTCTTTTTTGACCGCTTGATCTTGTTCACTTCAAGTCTATACGCGTCTCTCAAACTCTAATTTTTTTTTTTCAGTAATTCGTGATCAACTGAAAGTCCTTCATCATTAACTTCTTGAACCAACCTATCAAAACCATGTTCCCTCGCGTTTTTTTTACCATAATTTTCGTCCCACACATTCCACAAAACATCGTATTTTTGATAAAATGTCCAAAAATTGTATTATTTCATCTCCAGACCATTTCAAAACATTCTTTTTCGCCATTTTGAGTGACTCAAAATGTCTCAGTCGAAAATATTGGTGTCTGAAACGCAAAATCTGTTTGTGTCGTCACAGTTTTGCATTATTCGATTTTCACAAACTCGCCAGCTAGTAAAAACTAGCCGCTAGTAAAGTTGAACATGTTCAACTTTCTAGCGGCTAGTAAACTAGCTTGCTAGTGCTACTAGCTACTAGCGAGAACCTGGTCACACGATGCTATTTGCCGATTTTGCTAGCCGCTAGTCAGCTAGCAAACTAGCCTCGTGTGACCCAGGCTTTACCTCAGGATCAGAGCATGCTAGACGCTGAGCGTTTGAAAAGTACTTTGCTAAACAGGCAAAGTTTTTACGCTGAAGATTCTGCGTTGAGCGTGCGAGCACATCCGCGCTAGCGTTTTTCCAACTAACTTAAATAAACAAAGAATTTTACGCTACGCTAACGATTTTACGCCAAGTGTAGACAAGGCTTTATGCTGAACGTCAACCAAAAAAGCTGTGAATACCAATTTTCAAGTCATTGGTTTGACCGGACCCGGAATTGAATCCCGGAGTCCACCAATCTAGAAGCAGATGCTCTATCCACTCGGCCATCCGATCGGTAAATTAAATTCAATCCTACCCTATTTCTGTGTCAGCAACCATAATGTGACATCGAATACAAAAGTCCATTAAAAAAGGATTTGCTAGTTTGAAAACGTGTGCTTTTGAAATAGCGCAGGAATTGGACATTGGTCCGGTCTTCCTCAATCAAGAAGTAAAAAAAAAAGAGAATGAAAATAGAAAAAGAGAATGTTTAGTTACGATGCAAATCTGTATCGTACAGCTTCTGAGGAAGAGATTCATAGCAAACTTTTCTAAACAACTGGTGGACCAGGCTATTATGTCGATACTAGAAAGTTTTAAGCTGACGTGTGATGTCGCTTCTGTCTTTGCATTGCTGTTTACACCCAGCAGCTTCGTGCATGAACAGCCATTGTCAGCAATATGATCTGGCAATACCGCACGCAGGTTCAGATTCTTTGCGACGGGTTCGATTCACGGCTGGAGTCTATTGCATTTGATATTTATATCAGATGGTTGCTGATTAGAACGACACAAGCTCGTTTGGCAGTCTCCCTTCAACACCGTTGAACTTTTAATTCAATAGTAATACCTGTAAGTGCTCGCTTGCCTTGCTTCTCGAGTTTACAAAATGCGTTGTTACTGTTACCAGTGCTGAACAAAGCTTCAGAAAACTGAAACTTATTAAAACGTTTATTACATCTAATATGGCAAACAGCAGACTATCTTTTTTCTTTCCATTTGTTGGCATTTTTATCCACCTATCACAGAAAGCAATGGGGCGCTACACGAGCTCCCTTAGGAGTTGCCGGCCATCTGTCTACCTACCGCACTTAGATGGGGGAATCTCGTTAAGTGTTTTTCCCAACGGCACAAGCAAACTTGACGGCTTTCTTAACACTATCCCTTTAATGCTGAATGTCTAGTTGGAAAGCTGTGAATACCAATTTTTAAGTCATTGGTTTGACTCGACTAGTGATCAAACCCTCAGTCTATTCACTCCTTCAGGCTCAGAAGCACACGCTCTATCCACTCGGCCATCCGATTGGTTCTTCGCTGGCCATGTTGTCAATCGAAAGTTAATGCGCCCGATCTCCAGACTGCGATGCTGTCAAAAGAACATTTGTGTACGAAAAAGTGCGCTCTAGCTAGACCGGAGGTTTTCAACCTATTGGCCAGGGCCCAACAGTGGGCCACAGAGCTTGACTAGAGAGCGACATCAGCATTCCCTAATCATGCCATCACGTTGACTTTGTACCTTTTAGCAAAAGTCATTGGGCCACCATCATATTATATCATTTTAGTGGGCCATGAGCAGAAAAAGGTAGAAAAACCCTGAGCTAAACGATTTTAATGGAAAATGGATCGGGTGTAACAAACTTGTCTTAAAATTACACCTTTTATTTTTACACAGTGATAACGCGTTATATGTTTTAATTTTACCACAGTATTCGCATTGTGGTGAGAAACTGAGCTGTTACCCCTGGAAAAACCTAAAACAATTCATATCGAAAGCTAAGTATTGGGGACTTGAAAGGGTTTTTGGGGGGGGCCCAAAGTTGAGCTGCTACGGCACTGTTCGTCAAATGTTTATTATTTTCATAATGGTGATTTTCACCGGTCACGATATATTTATTTCCTTTTGAATCGATTTTTTTGAATAGAAGAAACTACTTGTCCAGTAGCTCAAAAACTCTTTTTTTTCTTTCAACTAAACATTTTTACGTTGCAGGCTCAAGCGTACCGGAAGGAATGGAATCGGGTAGTGGCGAAGAGACGATTGTTATATGTGAGTACAAACTGCAACGAAATAAACAAAGTTGAAGTACAAAATTGAGCTCTAGTGAAATTCTGAGTCCAAGACAGCAAAAATTGCGCAGCAAAAGTTCGAAAATGGCCTAGTGGTGCCGCGCGCAGGTTGCAGAACTGCAGATCCTGCGTGACGAGTTCAACTCACGGCTAGAGCCGATTGCATTTGACACATCGGGTGGCTGCTGACTCAAAGAGCGCAAGCTCACTTTGTAGTCCCCCTCAACTACTGTTGAATTTTTTGTTCAATGAATAATAAACTTTTACCTACCACAGTGAAATTTTGAGTCCAAGACAGCACAAATTGCCAAGCAAAATTTGCAGTATCATGAAGGTTTATGAGAAAATTTTTGTGCAGACAATTTCGCCGAAGTAGCTGCGAATGCGATTTCATTGCGACTACTCGATCGAATCGAAAACATCATTTTTGACTGGTACAACTATCTTTACGATAATTTGGATCCTTTTAATTTTATCAGTGATGGCGGAAATGATATGTACGACATTGGAAATGAGGTGAGTGCAAAGCTTTAATCATTGTATTTATTAGCTTTTGTTTTATTCTAATTTTTTCATTGTGTTGCAACATTTCCAGTTTTATTGCTCTATTTTGGTGACAAGACTCGTTGGAAGTGGTTCTGAGCACGATAAGATTACAGTTCCTGAATTGGTGTGTCACCTTACCACTTTCCTGAAATTCAGAAATGATTTAGCGTCGGCCAAACTCAGGCGATAAATAATTCAGCTCATCACACCATTCAGTCTTAGTCCGTTCACTGCTGTGCCACAATAAATTAGAAATCATTTGCTCCTGTACTGTGCACATAAATAGACCTTGTTTTGGGTGGATTATTCAATATAAAGTTGACGTAGCATCAGATTTTTTAAGAAGTGAGGGTATGGAACATCGGGTGCTTTAAGTACAGATTTACTCTGTCCACATGTCCGATTTTAGTGGGCTTTGGGCCTCAGTTTTTGGTTCTAGTTTCTGCATCATGATCAATTTTTTGATGTCATAGTTAAAAAAGTGATTATGGCGTCAAGAAATTGATTATGATGCAGAAACTAGAATCAAGAAACGCTGGCCTAAAGCTCACTAAAATTGGACATGTGAACAGTGTAATAGTAAAAGCCGTTCTCATTACAAATATTAATCTTGAATGATGGAACGGTGTTAGTGGACACACAAGACAAGCAACAAACACACACTTAACCCTTCGCACTTTATACTTTTTCCGATTGCGTAACAGGGGTACTTTTTAACTTTTTGGTGTGACCTAACCGGGAATAAAAGCCAAATCTCTCGGCTACCATGCGTGCGCTATGAACTGATACACCAACTGCCGATTTTCGGTTATGTTTACGAAAATGTTTTAGCTCCTGACCAAAAATTTTCAATCAGGCCATTTATTTTTTCAGGTCTATCTTCACGCGAGTAACGATGTGACGCGACTAACGTACAACCAAAGCTACAGGTAGAATTTTTGATGCGCTTTTATATGTTATTTATGGTATAGTAGCGAGGGCATTATTTGCTAAGACTGATAATGAACAAATATTGGGGGCATAGCAAAAAGGGGGAAAAGTATCATTTCGTGGTACAAGCTGATGGGCGCCAATTTGATGTGCATAACGATTTGAGTTTAGCGACGGCGAAGGCTCAAACGTTTTCAAAATAAGAAGTTGTTTTATTTTCAACGTTTAGATACATCAAAATTTACTTAAACGCTATGATGTGACGTTTGTCGGTTCTAGATTTGTTTTTTATTCTGGTAATTGGGTTTCAGGAGGACTCGATAGGGCCAATATCTGGTAAACTGCTCACTGCCAACAAGCTGAAAGGCCAAATAGCGCAATGAACATAATCTACATTGGCAGTTTTTATATTTCAGGTGGCGTACGTAATCTTTGTTTGTATAAACTGAAGCCATGTGGGCCTATTGCTAAAGCAACCAGTAAGGTGCCAAGCTAGCAGTATGCTGTTGAATGCCTCACTATCCTCGTATGGGTTGCTATTTTAGATTTGGTGATGACGAACTTACTACTTCTGCCACTCATCCATTCTTGACATTACTTTGGGTGGAAAATTCATATCGAGAAAGACTCAATTACACAATACAAGTAAAGCCGAATTATATCTTGCATGAGCTAATCCAAACATATATGAAGAAGTTCGTCATTGCGAAGTCATTGTGAGTTATGCTGTTGATGGCTTTATGGCTTCTTCCTTAATACCTTGTGTTTTATTGATACGTTTTTGACGGTTTGGAAATAAAACACCACTACTGTAGTTACTGGTTGCATTCCAACGCTTGAAGTACTCAAAAAACTACTCGAGTGGCGATACTCAGTTGCTGCGCAGAACGTTAAAGCTGTCAAATTTTAGCTAAGTATATTTCTTGTTGCATCAAAGTTGGATCATAAATTTCACTGTATTTCTTGCATTTTCGGCTTTAAGGTTTAAATAGCCGAAAGCACGAACCCTGCAAATACTTTAAGTTTGCGTGATTTTAGGTTAGAAGCAATCCTGGAGCTGATGGCAGTGGAAATGTTAACAGACAATCTGGAAACGTATTTCACGGATTTTTCTCGGCGCAATATTTATCGTTCCAAATTTCTGGAGCCTTTGATCCTAGCATATGTGAAGTTTATTTTGTCATTTCTAATCCACGGGTAAGGATAATTCAGCGAAACATGAGTGAACAAATGAAAGATCGTTGGCCGAGTGGTTGATGCATTGGGCTCCGAAGTTGGCTTCGCGGGTTCGATGCTCAACTAGGTCATCTCCATGATGCATGTACTTCACTGCCAAAAAATCCTAAGCTGCAATTAAGTGGCTTAAAAAAAAAAAAGAAAGATCCGGTTTTTCATAACGCACTGCAATGTGAGTCGAAGCAAATTGATAAATTTGCCATTTTAAAAACGTTAACAACAGTACCAATACTGCAGGTCTAACAATTGTATGAAATTGGAACGTTACAACTTTCCCCTACTACGGTGTTGAATTAAGTAATAGTATTTGGAGGTAAAACGTAGTTTTTTATGTGAAGCTAGGTACCTTTAAACGCAGTATGTAGACTCAAACTGGATATGTTTTCATTGTGTACACGTTTTTCAAGTCAAAAAACTCGACTATTCATTTTCAAAATGCCAGAGGTAGTGTTAGCGTCAAAAATTTTGTGACTTATTTCTATTTCACGCAGGACTGGTCTTCATCTGCTGCATCTACCTATGCTTTAAGCATACTGAGATTTTCAACGGTTACTTCTTCCGCTGATAATTTCGTCGAGCTAACTGGCAGACCAAGAAGAGTAATGATGGGTTACATGCTACTCTCAAAGTGAGTGAAAATTAATGGACAAAAAATTTATGCCAAGTACTTTTACTGATTCCGACGGGTCGACCTGCTGGTGAAAGACATTGCCATCGGCAGGGAGGTCTTGTGTTCGAATCCGGACCAATTCGCACTCCGTGTCGCCAACGGCTCGCCACCGCAGCGACGTTTTTTCGAAACTAAATTGCCCAGAAACTAAACCACGGAAATGGCTCCCGTCACCTGTTATTAAGATGATTCTTTGATATTTGACTTTTGTGAACTGGTAATTTCTTTCGAAGAATGCCTAAAACCACTTTTTACTTTAAGGTTAAAAAATCAATGGTAATCTTATAGTTTTAATTTGCGTGTTAATATTTAGCTTTTTAGATTACGAAAGCTTAAATTTCAGTTGTAAAACTTACTCTGTGTTGAGCAGAACGACTGGACAATTTATAAACCAACGAGAAATTGAAGACACATTGCGACAAATGATGAATGCACTGAACGCAGGCAAGGACTAAAGTATTTTGATATGATAAAAACAGATTAAATCGCACCACTTTTACAGTATGGCAATGCAAGCCAGTTGGTTAGCCAGATCTTTAAAACAAAACTTTCCCGCCCCAGGCTCGATACTCATATGGACGTGGTCATCATGGTTCTGCCAATGGAAATTAACACAAATTTTTCTTTTGTGCTGGATTCTTATTCCTATTTTGGGTCCAGTTTTAAGATTCCCAATTTAGCCCCAAATAGTGCTTAACGTTAAAAAATTACCACATAAGCTTTTAATTTAAAATAAGTGTTACGAGGAGACCGGTAGATATAACCTATATGAGTAAATAAATCTGTCGTGGATAGCCATGCACGAGCAAAGCTAGAAAGTGATGAATTAGCAGAAGTGTGAATGTGTCTCTTGCTACTTTTATTTCAATTGATTTGCATTGTTGTTGCTTGATAATTATTATTCTTAGTTTAGTCCTTTCCTTATGAGGCCTAAAATGTCTGGTGCAACGTAATCACTCCAATTAAACTTATTTGATCAGATTTATTGCTGATTGGTGAATTAAATTTTAGCTGTCATATTTGTTTGAACGCTATTATCTATTACGAGCGTAAAACTGAGAAAATTAAAGAAGTGATTTTAAAATAGCATTGAGTTTTATTCGTTTCAGTTCCACCTCCTGAAGAGATATTTGTTCCTTCGACGCCTGAAATGAGTACAACAGGTGAAATTCGAACTTCTGTGTTTTTAAATGTACTTATTCGTAGCATTAAACTGTAGCCAAATTACTGATTATTGAATATCAGCTTGCGGTAACAAAACTGCAACATATAAATTTCGTGGCAAAACTATTAATGTGATCAGAAACAATAGAATATTGTAGATTTCGTACTAATGCTAGTAGTTTTCGCTGGTGACATAACTTCAAGCAATCTCCATAGCACCAAATAATAGCCGTTTTGTTTAATATTGTTTTGGTTCATATTTCTTGTTGAGATGTACCTGCTTTGTTTAGTTTTTATATTACTGCTATAGTAATGTAACACAAGCATGACACCAACGTTACGTATTGTTACATTTCGATTTCGACAACATAGATTCAGCTGTCATCATATGCAGTGTAAGCAAGGCAGTACAAGGCATCCTGTCTTGCTTACACTGCTGATGATGACAACTGAATGTACGTTGTCCAAACGACCAGTTTTGAAATTTACTGTGGCTTTATTTTTCCTCCTTGAGCTATTGTATTCCAAAGTTTACATTTTCTGTTATTTTTCACAATTTGTTTCCACCACCTCAACTTTTACCTCAGGTATTGTTCTTTGTGTGAGCTAGATCTTATCGTGCATGCAATGCATTCTGTATTTGCAAGTCTGGACACATATACGATTAATAGACTGTATGACCCCAATGCACAACAGGCATATTTTGCTTTTTTTTATCTTTGATTTTCGTGTATTTAGTGGCAAATTCAATAGAAAGAAAGTTATTTTAGGCAAAGAAACTGGGACACACTTGCGGTTTTCGTTCAATGTTCGCATAATCTTTTAAGTTATTGTAATTGATGATCATTTTTCGAAAATGTCTCTTACTAGTTACGAATACGGTTTGCTGGTGATTTTGCCATAAGTGATCAAAAATATAGAATTGTAATTTAGTTCTTTTTTCTCACGAAATTTCAGAACCACAATTTAAGCTTTAAATCATCGTTATTAAAACCATAAAGCGATTCATAAATAGCTAAGGTTAAGTAAAATTGTGAAACAGAAGCTTTAACTACCCACAGAGAACTGCAACGTGAGCAAGGCTCTTTAAGCCAGCTGTCTCTCCCAATAATGTGTCCAATGCGATCAGTGGCAGCCATGAATCAAATCCGTCGCAAAATTTCAGTAATCCTGGCGCGATATATTTATCGCTTATCGTTAAAAATTGTAGCTTGTCGAAGACTTATATTTTGGGCAGATAACTTCGCCGAAGTATTTGCCAATGCAATTTTAACGCGATTGTCAACGAGAATTAGCATCGAAACTTTAATAAGACGATGGTACAACTACGAATACGATGTATTTCCACCCTCCAGTTACATATTAGATGGTGGAAATGATATGTACGACCGTGGAAACGAGGTAAGTTGTGAAGGCCTATGTCCAGCAAAAGTTGTGAGTTTCGACTATTTAGCCTCAACCCTGCGTGATAGGCTTATACTAATATCGATGTAATTCAATGGTAACCGTCCGGTTGGCGTGGTGGGGAACGACTATCGCTGAGATGCGGTAGGTCTGCTGTTCGATTCCCGGACGATTAAATTAAACATACCGCTAAGCCTCGGAAATGGGCCCAGCCACTCTCTACTACTCGCTTCAGCGTCATGCTGCGAATGCAAGATTCGTTTTTTTTAGTGGTTTCAGTTGCCGAGTAGGTGAGATCAGTTTCGATTATCAACAGCATTGGCGATGATCACGGTTGCTTTTTAAGGTTTGATCGATTTCGATCACTAATTACCGATTAGCAGTGAGGAAACTTGCTAAGGAACTTTGCGTTGATGATTAAATTTTCAACTGAAACAATATGCTTAGCCTGTTGTTTGGCCTCTTTTTTAGGGCTGCCTGGTGTTTTGACCACATTTTATGCTATGTTTTCGTATTTTGTAGCACACTACTTATGACGCTGAGCGCCAGGCTAAGAAGCTGTAGATATCATTTTTTAACGTGAATTATGAATTTGCCTGGTATCGAACCACATAGCAAACGTTGTGATTGTTTGAGCAAGCAGCGATGCAGAAAAGTTCATGAATTTGTTATTTTCAACGTAAACTATTTTCAGGTGTTTCTTCACGTAAATAGAAGTGGGTCAGTTTCTTATATACAAGCTCTTGCGTACAACGAAAGTTACAGGTAATGCTAGATGATTGCTCTGTTCACTAGTTGTGTTTATGTGGTCAAAAACTGGACTTGTTAAGACGGTAACTGTTTTAAGAACAAGCTTGCTATTTTTCGAACCAATTTGACAAGGATTTATGCATCATACTGCATTCAGATTGTAAAGAATGTATCTTTTAACTTTTAGCTTACGGTTTGCCGAATTCCCTTGTTTTCAGTCATAAGCTGCTAGTATAATCAGTTTAATCACGTTGTTTTTCTGACAAGGCATTAAGCCAGATAAAAATTTTCCTTTTCAAGAGATTTAGATATTTGTAACTCAGGCTAAGCTGTCTACTGGTTGATAGAGGTATGATAAAAATCTAGCAAGCAATACCCAA
The DNA here is from genome assembly GCA_964006365.1 of Trididemnum miniatum. Lineage (NCBI taxonomy): Eukaryota > Metazoa > Chordata > Ascidiacea > Aplousobranchia > Didemnidae > Trididemnum > Trididemnum miniatum. The sequence continues at coordinate 12,188,505 of OZ023234.1, read as the reverse complement.
AGCGGTTTCCATACTCTTGAAATGAACGTGGGGTGATCTGTTTGTGCAAATGAGTACTGGATATATAATATTTTATGTTGATTCACACTTCTGTTAGCTTAACGCACAAGCTGTAAGATAGTGAATCTTTTCATAAATTTAACTTCCTATCAAATTTACAGCAATTTTACAGTGGTTAACTGCAACATTACAGGCTCCCCCCAGCCTTCCCAGCCTATAGATTTTATGCTGCTAAATCGATAAACAAAAACTAGCAAGAAGGATTTTGACTGTTAACAACTAATTACACAGACAAAGAGTTAAAAAATTTACAGTACATGTAACGTAGGTCACTCATAAAGCTTTATTGGTAAATATTGCGAGCTACAGTAATATACTGGCATTCATTGCTTGGCATGTGCTAAAATTTGTAGGAATTGCTTTACCTCTATAAAAACAATCTTAATCTCTGCTCTCCATTACCGAATTTATTACAAGGCTGCTTTGATTTAGATTTGGTCATGACGAACTTACAACTACTGCAACTCATCCGTTCTTGACATTACTTTGGGTGGAAAATCCTCTTCGGGAAAGACTCAATTACACAATTCAAGTAATTCTGCTGTGCCAGAGCAGGGGTGTGCAACCTTTTTCACTGGGGGGCCACTTTCGAAAATTTAAACAACGTCGAGGGCCAGTCACCGTCAAATATGTAAAAAATTATAAAATGCTAAACACAACCCGTGTATGATAGACGGTACAAATAGCGAAATAAATCGATTTAAAAAAATTTTTTTTTGTCCTGCCATCGTCGAGGGCCACATTGACTGGCCTGGAGGGCCGGATTGTGGCCCGCGGGCCGTGGGTTGCACACCCTTGTGCTAGAGTCTAAAGAATAGTGTCACCTCATTTTAGATATCGGTGCAGTCAGTGGAGCAAATCGCTTCGTTTCGGTACTAGTTTTGCAATTAAAGGGAAAAAAATATTTTACAGAGGTTGATTTCGCTTTAAGATTTTATGTTTGATTTGTAAAATTGGATTTACTTCAGTTTTTATGAAAGGATAAAAATCGTAATTGCTAGGCGTTGCTTTGTCATTGGTCTGACTCAAATTTCGGAAAGCCAAATTTGATTTAAAGTTTTAATATGTTTCCAGTTTTGTCGTGTTTAGTTGTTTGTAACTACTTACATTCACGAAAACACGAACACTATTGTAACTAACAGGTAAGAAGCAACCCTGGAGCAGATGGCAGTGGCACAATAACCAGAAATTCGGGAAGAGTTTTGTTGGCCGCTTATGTGCTTCATTATCAAGCATTCCAAGTATCTGGTGCTTTGGATCCCAGTATATGTGAAGTCTATTTTTTCATTATTAATGAACAAGTAAGTAAGAACTACACTAATATGAATTACTGTTCACCAAAACTGTGGCCCACCAGTCAAGATTCTGCCAGCCGTGTTTTTTATATTTTCTTTAAGTCAGCGACGACATAGCCTGAAGATACCGCTTTTGGGTTACAGATTCTACGTGACAGGCTCGATTAGCCCGTGGAGCCGATTGCGTTTGTCATGTACCGGGCTCCTGCTGACTCAAAGAGCGCAAGCTCACCTTGCATTCTCCCTCAATCTGCTGAGTTTTCTATTAATATTATTTGAAAATAAACCCTGTTATGAACTGAGAATTAATGCTATTTAAAGGTCATGTTTGCATTCCTGAAAAATCAGAACGACCTTTATTGTCTAACAGGTTAATCAAGAATTAATCTAAGGAGGAAAATTAAAGTCACAGTAAGTATTAAAACTGGACGTTTCAACAACATAGATTTAGCTGTCATCATCAGCAGTGTAAGCAAGGCAGTACCAAAGTAAAAGTTTTGTTTTGTACTTTCTAGCTCGCACTGTTAATGATGACAACTAAATCTATGTTGCTGAACGTTCGGTTTTGAAATTTACTGTGGCTGTATCTTTCCTCCTTAAGTTATTTTCGTCCGATATTTAATATATTACGAAAAAACAATCTGTTATTTTAAAAATGGATTGAAAATTTTGAGACTACGGAGTATCACAAACAGTAGATTTGTCTATTAAATACGAAGTTTGATGCTATGTTTTAATAAAAATACCACTTTTATGCAATGCAGCTTTGGTCTTCCTCTGGATCGTACGTTTTCAATCGAGTGCGATTTTCCGACAACACTAATGAACTTGATAACTCTGTCCAATTATCCGGTAATCCATATAGAGCAATGATGGGATACACGCTGCTGTCCAAGTAAGAGTAAATGTAGATTTTTAGGATCTTTCTGCAAAGGCTACGCGTTTGTGTGAAATATTTTGTCCAATTTATGAATTTACTGATAATGCTATTGTGATGATAACTTGCGATCACACGATAACCAGCTTTCGCCGGCACAATTTTCTGGTTTTTGAAGCAAACCTGTTAACGTATGTATCGGATTGAGAGTTTTGAAAAATCTTCGCTCTACTCGCGGTATTTTGGCTAAGTGTGTAAGGAGTGGCGAGGTGCATATACACAAGTTAGCGCGCACGCAACGCTGCTTTGAACATCAAAGAAACGTCGTAACGGTGGCCGGATGTCGGCGACTCTGTTCCCCATTTAACCGGCCCAGAATTGGAACTTCAGATCCACTGCACCGATAGCAACGTCATTAACATTGCGCCAGCTACAGCCGTTTGACGAATTTTTAATTAATTCTACTCGACGCTGGTCAATCATTTTAAATAATTTTGCGATTCAGATTTGAACGAAATTGGTGATACTGTTTAGTTTTGGTAAAAGTGTATCAAACCTTAGATTCATTTTACCATTTGTTGTTCATTTGTTTTAAAAATTTTAGTATTTTGTAAGGTTTCTGATCTGTTAACGGATCGAACGGTAGAGGATGAAGGGTTCTAGTCCTGCCTCTTTAATAATTTAAATCAAAATCAGATCAAATTTTTATCATACTCGCGGTTTTACGGCGAAGCGTGTAACAAGTGGTGGAGCCCAAGTTCGCAGCTTAGCGCCTGAGCAGCACAGCTCCTAATAAACGTCGCGGTGATGTTGAGCCGTTAGCGACACTGCGTCAATTTGATCGGTCCGAGAATTGAACCCCAGACCTCCCGAACCGTTATATATTGGTACTCGACACGTCTAGACGCAGAAAACTTCAAAACAAACGTTTATCAATGCTCAACCTCTCTCCCGTCAAAACTTTATCTGAATCGCCCCTGTGATGCAAAGAAAATTATTATTCACATTATTTGTTTTTGACAGAGCAAACGGTGTCCTTATAACTCAATTAGAAATTACAACAGTCTTACGTGAATTTTTGTTCTCTCTTTCCCCAGGTAAATACTGACTAATCATAAAAAATCCTTACCTTTGATTTTTGTTTGACGTAAATCAAATTGATTTTCTGAGCTTTCTTTTTATGTAATTACTGAGAGCAATGATGGCCATGCTGCTCGATTGCGCCTATTTTGAGAAAGCTCAAAGAGTGGTGGTGAATGGCTTCAATGAATTATTTCCCAAGTGCCTCTGTCATTATTCTTTTCAGTCAAATATCTTTGCATAAAGTGTTAGTGTAAGTTTTTATTTTGTTTTTCAAAATCACTCGTTGAATTGCAATATTAGTTAAAACTAGCTGTTCTTACTAAGCTCTGAACTGCATGCTTTGTCAAAGTTTTAAGTCGTTCCGTGAAATTTTGAAAAAGAATTACGTAACTTCTACTAGTAATGAATAGAACTAATAATTACGTGATTCTTTCAGTGCCACCTCCGGAACAAGTGTTTGTGTCTACAACACCAGCTAAATATATATATTAAAAAAAAATGATTTCCTGTAAACAAGTTTCATTTATTGCTAGCAAGTTACAACGTCAATCGTTTTGTTGCTTCTTCCCTTTTCTGTGTCCGTTTGTAGTTGCATTCCTGTATTGCTGTGTCCAATTTATTTTGACAGTGCAGAAATAAAAGACACTACTGTAACCAAACTAGTCATAGTAGTAAATAGATGCAACTATCAACTGTTTCAACAATAATGTTTCAACGTGTCAACGGCAATAAAATTATCAGTCAATTTCAACGATAATGCAACTATCAACTGCATCAACGATACTGAGAAAAAGTCTTTTTGTTTTTGAAGCCATTAATACTCGGTACCAGTGTTTTTTTAAGGTTTGGCTTCAAGAGCCATTAAGCAATGTTGAAAGACCGTCGATTGAATTTGTTCATAAAACACGGCTTTCTACACTATTGTAATGTAGAAGCAGATTTTCAGGGACCTCTGTACAATTTCGAGAGACCATTTCGGTTTCTCAAAATACCTTAAAATCACTGTTCGGTACTGGTGGCTTGTCAATGCTCTTTCCTTTTCGGAACTGATAGCCTCACCAGATTATTTATATGTTATTTAGATTCAAGGTGGTAGTCTTAAGGCGCAGCGGCGTGCTGCGCCTGAAGACTTTTTTACACCTCTACTGGTGTTATAAGCACGTCTTAAACTTAAACGTATCTCGTTTTGTCCCTTTTTCCTTGTTTTTTTGTCTCCTTGTGTTTCGTCTCCCTGTGGTGTATGTCATCGATGTTTATTCTTTCATGGCCACAGAACAAGGAAGCATGTCATATTTGTAACCACAAAAACGTGAACATACTCACTTGTAAATTAAAACGTACGACAGTGCGCAAAGTTCCGACCTTATGGGTCTCATCGGGTACGTGCAAAATATTAACGATCGGCTTTTGAAACAAGTTCAATTCCATATTCAAGTGTAACATTAGCAGCAGCAGTAATAGACGATAGTCTGCAAAACTAACCATATATGTGTGAATGAAGAGGAGCCGATGTAAGTCTATATATATGAAATATAACAGGGTAAATGGTAGGCCTTGAAGACTTACTAAAATAAACGCTGTAAAAACCAATTCCACGACTAGTTTCGCGGTTTGACCGCTCATCAGGTAGACTCAGGTTTTGAACCCAGGACCTTGTGATTGAGAGCGTTACCTCTCCAACCACTCGGCCACCGAGCTTACAGCGCTTTCAATGCAATTTTCAATGCAATTCTTTCAATTCTTTCAATTTTTCTTTTAATTTTCAATGCTTTCAATGCAATTTTTCTTTTTTTTTTTTTTCAATTTTTCTTTCAATTTTCAATGCTTTCAATGCAATTCTTTCAATTCTTTCAATGCAATTTTCAATGCTTACAGCGCTTTCAATGCAATGGTCAAACCGCGAAACTAGTCGTAGAATTGGTTTTTACAGCGTTTATTTTAGTAAGTCTTCAAGGCCTACCATTTACCCTGTTATATTTCATATATGTGTGATAATTCGCAGGTAACTGTTCAAAGAAAATCGATGTTAGCACTGGGAAACAAGCCATTCAGTTAATTCCAATGAATGAAGTAGCTCAAATTCGACACACATTTTTTCTTTGTTTTGGTTTCACTTGATTTTTGCCCGCCCCGTGTCGGACGGATAAGCTGACGCTGCGCATTTCGCGTCCCTTCACTGATTTTATTTCATGCCCGAAAATAAAAATTCACTACTATGACTAACTACTAACTATTATAAGAATAAAGGTGCATTCACACTGACTGAGACGTCTCAATTTTTGTGATTACATCACCGATGTTGCATGATGACGTAACGATTAAACAAACAAATAGCATTTAGACGTCTCAGTTGGTGTGATCGCACATTAGTACGATTTCTTTTTCGTTTCAGATTTTACTACGTTAGCTGTCACTGATGTCACGGCAACCAGCTTTGTTCCAGGTATTTTGTTGAGTGATAATGTACCAGACTAGAGTTTTTAAAACCTTAAGGTGCGTTTGCCGATACGCGACACGTGACAAGGGACAACGTGACAAAAATTATAATGTAAGTGAATATATAAGGTTTTTGTAAAATTTCGCGTGATCGCTAAATAGTAAAATAAAACAAACAAGGCGCGATAAAAAATTATCGCGTGTCGCGTTGAAGACTGTCGCTTATTGGTAAACGCACCTTAAAATGACCAAAAATATCTGAGTTCATGACCAGAGATGGAACCGGTCAGGATTTTCTCGATCCGACCGGTAAATTTCAAAATCTACGCCGGTTGACCGGCCACTGACCGGCCCGGTCGACCGTTTTTTTTTACTGAAGATTTTTGTTCAGTGTTTAATAAACTTAATGACAGACTGTAATTTACACTAACTTTGTCACTAGATGTATTGAACACGTAAAATTTCGTCTCATGAAAAGAGTATTTGAGTGAAAGCAAAGAGACAACAAACTTTGGTTTTCAGAAGGTGTGATTTGTTAATGCCGTTTTTCATAAGCTATTTAAAAATCACATATCGGTATGTATATTTCGGTTGGTGTTTGGGTGTATATTTCAGTTGTAAGAAAGGAAAATTTGACTGGTTTTTTGACCGGCCGGTCGAAGAATCTCGACCCGACCGGCCGGTCAAATTAAGTTTTCTATTGTTATCAAAGTAAAGTTTTCTATTGTTATCAATGATAGCTAGTTGTATAATGTATATAGCCAGTGTTATTGTTTGTGGGAAGCAGTTCTTGCTGTTTTTTCATATTTTTGAATTGGATGAATGTGCTCGATAGAACAGTTTATCAACTTTGAGCAATTTTGATCTGCCCAGATATTTTGTTTTATGCTCTTTTGATATTTATCCCATCCACACGTCTGACTTACGTGAGTTAAAAGCCCATGGGCTTTTTACATCAAAATCAGATGTTTCATGGCATAATCACGTTTTTTATTTATAATCTCAAAAATTTGATTATGATGCAAAAACCCTTGTGCTTTTGGCTCACTTAAACTGACATGTGGACAGAGTAAGTATGTTTAATAATTTTTTTAAAAAGTTAAAATGTACTGGCTACGTGCGGCGATTATTATTTGACAATAGCTGATCGAAAATGAAATGTACTTTAGAACATTAAACATTATATTTCAAGTATTGGGTAATTGTCATTAAAATCACTAAAGAGCTGAGGTTAGTTTAAAACATTGAACAGAAAATTCAACAATGGTGTGCAAGACTGCTTAGTGAGCTAGCGCCTTTCGTGACAGCAGCTTCTCGAAATATGTTTTTAATGTGACATCTCCAGTCACAAAAGCAGCCCGTCACGAAACTTCTGTAACCCTTGCGCGGCATGGCTAGGTCTTGCCACTAAACATTGTAGCAGGTTTAGACTTAAATTTTGCGCAGATAACTTTGCCGAAACAGCTGCTGTTGCGATTTCAACGCGATTGTTGACTCGAATCGATAACGTCATAAGAGGATGGTACAACTACGTGTACGATCGTTTCTCGCCGTTCAATTTCATCGACGATGGTGGAAACGATATGTACGACGGTGGAAATCAGGTAAACTGTAAAGTAGCTTTTGCGACAAACTTGAGTTTGTGACCACATGTGAAAAGGAAGTTATCGGACACTTCTCTTGCTTTAAAAAGCAGGAAAAACCTTTTCTGCTTGTGGTTCCAAACCTAGGAACGTCTTACTGCAGAAAATGCTCTCTGTGGAAGCGATTTACTAGTGATCACTGATCATTGGCACAAACCGAAGGCTTCTGGACGAAACGAACTGCCTGGAGCCTGCGGTTTACAATCTGACTGGCAGGACCAGACAATCTTATCGTCCTCGTCCCATTACTGCCAACTCAATTGCTTTGCAGCTGGTTAAGAATGGGACATATAAGACGAAATGACCGCGAGTTTACCAGACTCGTGCTCAAGGAAGTGTCTGAGCTTTGGAGGATACCAACACCTGCTGACAAATTTATCTCCGGTGACTTCTTTTTGGAAGAATTTGCCAGGTCCCTTCGAATGCTAAAGCCAGGCAAAGCTTCAGGCCCAGATTCCTTATGCCTGGAGCTGATAATTTATGTCGGTGCTGCCCTGAAGTCTTTACTAAACAGATTCCTCTCTTCCTGCATGCACCAACTAAAACTTCCAAAAATTTGGAGAAGAGCGTTAGTGGTTGCCATCCCAAAGCCGATGAAGCCACCAGGGGAGGCAAAGCGTTATAGACCTATCTCTTTGTTATGTGAACTCTTTAAGATCATGGAGAGACTCATATACGCCCGTATTGAACCGAACTTCCTCAAGAACAAGTTGGATTTCGACGTGGTAGGTCAATTACGGACCAGGTTACTCTCCTGACTCTACGAATTGAGAATAGCTTCTCGGCAAAAAAGAAGGTTGTTGCTGTATTTGTGGACCTTACAGCTGCCTATGACACTGCATAGCACCGTGGCCTCACCTGCAAGCTTTTGCGCATACTGGTACATTGTTTCCTTTTTAATGGAGCTTGTCCGTAACCGCAGTTTCAACATCACCACTGATAATGGTGCGCAAAGCAGGTTACGACGTCTGAAAAACGGCGTCCCTCAAAGATCAGTCTTGTCACCCCTCCTTTTTTAACATCTACACCCACGAACTGCCTGTCAGAGTTGCCAGAAAGTTTGTTTACGCAGACGACCTGGCCATCAGGAACTCTGCACTAGACTGGCAGTCGGTGGAGGGAACTCTCACACAGGACATCGAAACCCTATCATCGTACTTCCAAAAATGGAAGCTGAAGCCCAGTACCACTCAGACGGTCACCGCTGCTTTCCACCTGTACAACAAGGAGGCAACTCATGAGCTTACGGTTGCTGCCGCATTCTCTGCTGAACCAACTTATCACAAACAGCACGCGTTGGTCTTTTGAGGCGCCTAGCAGGATCAAGCTGGGGAGCTGGTGCCAGAACGTTGCGCACAACTACCTTGGCCTTGATCCACTCTGCTGCAGAGCACTGTGCTCCTGTTTGGAGTCGAAGTGCTCACACGCGCCTCATTGACAAGCCCATCAACGACGCTTTGCACCTGGTGACTGGGTGCCTGCGTCCCGCACCAACGGACAATCCACTTGTTCTATCAGGCATCACACCGATTGAGCTTCGCCGAAAGAGAGCCACACTGTCTTTGGCTTGTCGTGCCTAGGAGCCTGGTCACCCACTCCACGATCGACTCACGTCCCACCCTTATGGAGGGCATCGACAGCATAAGGCAAGACACTCCTTTGCGCCTGCTGCTCTGGAACTGCTCAAAGACGCAGGCGAACTGAGCACCAGTGCAGCAAGATGGGCGGACCGCAGCTGGAGCATTGGGTGGCGGGAGGGCGCTTCTCGTCTGCATTCATTTTTGGATGGTTTGGATGCTCTTCCACCTGGAATGGGGCTTCCCAGACCCGCCTGGGTTCGGCTGAATCGTCTAGGGACTAGAGTCGGCCTCTTTCGGTCATCAATGCATAAATGGGGCATGGCATCCACGGCGTCCTGTGAGTGTGGTGCAGAAGAGTTGACCGCAGACCATATTATAACATTCTGTCCCGCATATCGCCATGCAAATGGGATTCGGGGTCTGCTCACTGTGAACGAGAGCTTGGCAAGGTGGCTGTCTGATAGGTGCCCAGCCATTTAGAATGTGGTGCTAGTTCGCGATACAACATCACACTCACACGAAGAAGAAGAATGGTAGGGAATTAGACTTGAAACAACCTTGCCTCAGAGTTTAGCTATTATTTAGGATATATTTAGAAAATGTTTGTCAATGTTGACGCAGGTAGAATATGTTGTTGCATATCAAGAATTTTATTACATTAAATTGCCTAAAACTTCTTGGTCTTTTGCTATGAGTTCGGGTTAGCGTACTGTTAACGACATATCAATTGGTGCGATATGTCTAAGTTTCGATCTTCGGGTCAGTCAAATCCGACACCGTGCCGCCAATGGATTGTGACCGTTGCAACGTATCTTCGGAGTTCAAAACTGTGTTGCCACTTAACCATGCAGGCCCTTATTAAGTCGTGGAGGTGGGCCCCGACATTCGTTACACGCTTCAGCGTAGAACCGCGAGTATAATCAGGATTTGATTTTTCTTTTACTTGTAGCTTAACAAGCAAGGTTTTTTTAGGTGTATCTTTACGCTAACAACAACGCTACTCGGCTTACATACAACCGAAGTTACAGGTTAGTCTAAAAAGCATTTAAATATTTCTGAAAAGCACTTACCTACGGCAGTTGAGATTGCTAAGAGTAGATTTCTTTGATGTGAACTGGTGGTTTCTTGTCCTTTTTTGATTGATCAATAAGTATAATCAAATGTACAAGTTACTGTCACCAGGGCATGTAATGGAATGGAATGGAAGACGATTTTTCCATATTCCATACCGACAATTTTTTTCCATTCCATCTTCCATTCCATACCTAAATATTTCTTCCATATTCCATTCCATACAAAAAATTTCTTCCATATTCCATTCCATACAAACAAAACATTAATGCTATTCTTAGAGTTTCGGAAGTAGGCTTATATGGGCTGACTTTGCTTGCGATGTAGTTTTTCTGATCATAATTTATGATATTTAATTACAGATTGCCTGTTTGGTAATGAATCATTGCTTGGTTGCGGCGCAAAAGCAATTAGCCTATTGCGGTATGAGAAGGTTTTATAGTCAGAATTGCGTATTCAGGGGGCATTCGTTCATGCACTCATTTCGACTTCCACATTTTAAACTAATGATGACTTCCACATTTTAAAACTGAAGCAAACTTGCAACTGCAATAGAATGTTTACTAAAAATCGAGATTAGGCCACAATTACTTGCTACACTGGTCGTACTTTAAGCTATTCCAATCTTCACTGGCCCTATAATTATTACTCTTAAACGTTTTATAAGAAAGTTATGATTTTCAAGGAAAGCATATGTTGAAGTTTATCATTCTGAATCTACAGTCTTTACTGGTACTTGAAACAATCACCCTGAGCCTGGCCAGAATAACTTCTCAATGTTCTCATGATAAAAAACTTCGTACTGCCATGCTGTACCTCAAGCTCAGTCCACATGCAAGTGAATTTATTTATTTAATTTAATTTAATTAATTTGAATTGGATTTATTTAATTTTGCTTTTAGTAAGACCTAAGTACTGAAAATCTGTATCATTGAAAAAATCAAAAAACTGTGATTATTATCTCTGCCGACATTTTGTTTACCACTACCTGTTCGCTTCGCGCTGGGTGAGTTCGCATATTGCATCTCAAACTTCAAAATAAACAATTAAAATCAATGCAATATCTAAGGTGTAAACTGAAAATTATCGTCGAAATGAAACAAAGTTTGCTTTTGCGAAAATTGTTTTGCGAGAAGCTGCAGCTGCAGCCGCTGCAGGACCCCGCCAGATTTTACAAGTTGTTTGATTGACAGCTTGTTTTTGTACTTGCGTTGCTCTAATAACATCAAAAGAGAAAAGCTTTTTTGGTAAAAGTCGCAGACTTGCGCCAGCACAACGCCAGGTGAAAGCATTCGTCCAATTGAGTGACATCTTGTTTTTAATAATTTTGAATAAATTTGAAGTTGTGATTGTGAACACTTTGAAGTTTTCCGCGAAGCAATAGAATGTAGTGCGAACTCTGTCACCGTTTGTGCACACGGCACTTACCGGCTTACCGCGTAGTTTCCAGGCTGCGTCACCTTCTACCATTTAGCAATACTGTGACGCAGTGCCACTGCAACTCTGCAAGTAACGCTATTGTTGTTGCTTAATTGTTTTTTTTTCCTTTTTTTACTTATAGATCAAAATTTATTATTCTGTTAAACTAATCCAGGTATGGAAAGTATGGAAGATGGCATTCCATTCCATTCTTAAAATCTTCCATTCCTTTCCATACCTGAAGTCTTCCATATTCCATACCAAAATTCCTCTTCCATTCCATCTTCCATTCCATTCCATTCCATTACATGCCCTGACTGTCACCTTTCATTATTGGCTTAGTTAGACAGGAGCAACGGGGCTGATCTAGATCAGCTTTTTTTAAATGCACCCTTACCTACTGCGCTGCGTCGTTGATATTTCGCTTCTTTTTCTATGATTGTGAGTTTGCTTTCTCACTGAATTTGGCCCTTCAGCCGCTTGTGAATTGATACTCCCTTTGTTTAGATTTGGTAATGACGAACTTACAACCACTGCAACGCATCCGTTCTTGACGTTACTTTGGGTGGAAAATGCCAATCGAGAGACGCTGAATTACACTATACAAGTAAGCCTTGGCATACTGGTTTTTTGAAAAATTTTAATTTTCATCTGCTAGCAATTTTCAAATAAAAGACTAAACGCACAGTACTGATGTCAAACAAACAGTGTAGTAATGGACTAGCAGTGTTATTTGCTTCACTCAATCAACACCAAATAATAACAAGAAACAAATTAAATCTAAGAAATTACTTAGATCTACAAAATTATATCTGCGTAAACGCATCGATAGATGCAATAAATACAGCATGATAATAAAATTTAACAGCTCGGATGGCCGAGTGGTAAGATCGTCCCCCTCAGAAGCTGTAGAATCGGCTTTGATTTTGAGTCGGGTCAAACCAGTGACTTTAAAATTGGTATTTACAGCTTCCCTGCTATACGTTCAGCATTGTAAAGGGGCGGTGTGGATAACAAGCCGGCAAGTTTACTTGTTGTGCCGTTGGAATAGGCTCTTGGCGGGATTCCCCATCTTGGTGTGGTAAACAGAGAGCCGACAACTTCTACAAAGCGAACTTGTTATAGCGCTTTGATCGCTTTATCTTGATAAGAGAATAAATAATTATGCCACTAAATACAACTAAACACAAAAACGCAAATGTAATTGCATATGTCGTCGATACACAGGCATTTCTGCAAGACATAACGTAACAACACTGTAATGATGCTTTTTAAGAGATATTTGATTTCTAAAATTTTTTTTACCCTTGCCTAAATTCTATTTTCGTATTACTCGTATTACTGCTTGCATAAAAGTGAACAGGAAGCTGCTTGAATTCCAGGGTACATGACAATTTGACGCGAACGATTTGACGCGAACAAACTTGACGCGGCCGACTTGACGCGAAGACGATTTGACGCGAGAACGATTTGACGCGAGGACGACAACTCTCCCGACCCCAACCCTAACCACCCCGACCCCAAGCCCCCTGATCTCAACTCCCCGACCTCAACCGCCGACCCCATTACACACGTTTCGCGTCAAATCGTCCTCGCGTCAAATCGTCTTCGCATTAAGTCGGCCGCGTCAAGTTTGTTCGCGTCAAATTGTCTTGCTCCTTGAATTCTAGGTACAAAGCGATCCAGGAGCAGATGGCACTGGAAGCGTTACTGTTGAAAACGCAGTCGTGTTTGAAGGCTCTTACTTTGCTCAATATGAATCAGTGCAAGTCTCTGGTGCCCTTAATCCCAGCATATGTGAAGTTTATTTCGTCATTTCTAGCTTACAAGTACGAATGTCAATTTCATTGAGCGTGGTTGTAGAAATGACAGATCCCACAAAAATCAAATACAGACAAGATTAACTTTACTTTAGAATCTTTTTGGAATGAAGTAATTCCACTTTTCGTTGCAATCACTGCACTGTATAAGTTAGCAATTTGAATTTAGATTTCGCATAAGCTTCTTTAACGGTTTGAAAATCCAAGGAAGAAAATCAGGTTTGATTGAATGACATGGATGAGTAGTTTGTTGTTCGGCTTTCAATGAGTACTGTAGAATTTTAACAAGTCATCCCATTGCTTTGAAACAATACGCCAATTTATCACGGTCTGGTCATTGCCCTCCTGTTATGAGAAAGCAGTACACGCGCTGCAGATACTTTAAATAAAGAAATCTAGTCGTTTATCAAAATCGTTGTTGATTTCAAGCATTTTTTGTTTCTCACTTTGCTATCGGTAGCATCAGCTTGCAGATAAACCATTGTAGAACGTAGATACTGATAAACTGACGTGATTGATATGCATCTTACTGAAGATCGCAGCAACGAAGTTTACGTAGGTTTTTTTTGCATCATACTTCATGGTCGTCATTATCGTAAAAGAGGCTCAACTATTGACCGTGGCCTTGTCATAAGTTTGATGCTATGGGTCATATCAAAAGGAAAAAAATAAATTTTCAATATACTTGTCGTATTACGCTGAAGAGTGTTACGAGTGGCGGGGCCCATCTCCGCGGCGTAACGCTTGAGCAACACAGCTCCGAAAAAACATTGCAACTGTGGCGAGTCGTTGGCGGCACTGTGTTGATTTGACCAACCCGGGAAATCAACCCCAGACTTCCCACACCAATAGTGTGTGCTTAAGAACTGAGCTAACATGCCGGTTTGTATCAAAGAAATTTTAACCTATTTTTATATGGACAGAGATGGTCTTCATCTAGGCGTTCTTCGTACACATTCAGCATGATCAGATTTTCGGAAACCACCAGGCTTCTTGATAATGCTGTTCAACTGACAGGTAGACCAAGCAGAGTAATGATGGGATACACTCTCTTGTCGAAGTAAGTTGAAAACTGTCTGCAACAGTTTGCAAATTATGAGTTTTGTTACTAGTTATTTCTACATGTAGAACTAATTGACTTGAAACGGCGCTGTGTAGCGTGTATAGCTTCATAATTAAGTCTTGAAGAACAAATGCATGGACATGCGTTTGAAAAAAGATTTCAAATTTAATTTGATTTAACTCTATTACTTGGGTGGTGGTCTGGTGGATCAAATAAAGAAAATGCGTTTTATGTTTGAAAAAGTTAATGTGGTGGTTTTGTAATGCTTCATGCCATTTAACTGTTTCAAATTGTTTATCATTTCAAGTTACTATAAATATTCGAGTTAAATTCACGTTAAAAGTAGGATTTTTTTAATCTGTTGAGTTTGCTAATACAAACGTATTATTGAGGTTATTTTCAAATTATATTGAACTGAAACTTTAACAATAATTGAGGGAGACTGCAAACTGAACTTGCGCTCTTCGGGTTAGCAGACACCCAAATGTCAAATGTGATCAGCTCCCATCATGAATCAAACCCGTAACGTAGGATTTGTCACCTGCGCGTGGTACCACTAGGCCATGTCGCTGACAAAAGCGAAGTTACCGTAAAAACTGAAAATTTGAAAATTTAATACTAACATAAAAGCAGTAAAATTTGCATGATTGTTGTGTTGTAAACAGAACAAGAGGAGCCCAGGTGAATCCTCGAGAAATTGAAGAAACGTTACGATGGTTCATGATTGCATTAAACTCAGGTAAGCACTGGAAAATAATGCAATACAATATCAATGATCGCTGTATTGCTCGACTGCATTCAACAATATTCAGAAAAAGCTTACTGTTTGGTCGAATTTAATAACTTCACGTATTTGCTGTGCATTTTTCCTCATTAATTTTTGTCGACAAATGAATTTGTATTAGATTGTAACTTGTATTTATGTTTCATTTTTTAAACTGATTTTTTAAGTTCTACAGTATTAGTCAAAAATTCGTTTTGAATACTGCACATGTTCGTGACCCATTAGTTGGCGAGCAATGAAATTCTAGAAAAAAAAAGGATGAAAACCAGAGTTTTTTGGACAACTTCAACTACAAAATTACTTGTAAGATCTGTACCAATCATTATATTTTCAGTGCCCGCTCCAGAAGAAACATTTGTGTCCACAACCCCAGAAGTAACAACAGGTAAATATTAGTGGTTTGGTGTAAAAAAAATTGGTTTCTTGTAACTTACACTGTAACCAAGCTTGTAACTTACACTGTAACCAACCTGCAAGAAAATATATCAGTAAGAACATTACTTTCAGATTGAATACATACAAGCAATCTCCATAGCACCAAATAATAGGCGTTTTGTTTAAGATTGTTTTGGTTCATATTTCTTATTGAGATGCACCTGCTTTGTTTAGTTTTTATATTACTGCTATAGTAAAGTAACACAAGCATGACACCAACGTTACGTATTGTTACATTCTAGTAATCTGTGAAGTAGGGTATCAAAATAGAATTCAATTCAGTGCTGTGAACTCCACATAATTTAAGCAATTGAAAAAAACTTTAGTTCATAAACAATTTTGTGAAACAAAGTTTACATTAGGGAGAAAAAATACAGCCACAGTAAATCTCAAAACTGGACATTTCGACAACATAGATTCAGCTGTCATCATCTGCAGTGTATGCAAGGCAGTACAAGGCATCCTGTCTTGCTTACACTGCTGATGATGACAACTGAATCTACGTTGTCCAAACGTCCAATTTTGAGATTTACTGTGGCTTTATTTTTCCGCCTTGAGCTATTGTATTCCAAAGTTTACATTTTCTGTTATTTTTCACAATTCGTTCCCACCACCTCAACTTTTACCTCAGGTATTGTTCTTTGTGTGAGCTAGATCTTATCGTGCATGCAATGCATTCTGTATTTGCAAGTCTGGACACATATACGATTAATAGACTGTATGACCCCAATGCACATCAGGCATATTTTGCTTTTTTTTATCTTTGATTCTCGCGTATTTAGTGGCAAATTCAATAGAAAGAAAGTTATTTTAGGCAAAGAAACTGGGACACACTTGCGGTTTTCGTTCAATGTTCACATAATCTTTTAAGTTATTGTAATTGATGATCATTTTTCGAAAATGTATCTTACTAGTTGCGAATACGGTTTGCTGATGATTTTGCAATAACTGATCAAAAATAAAAAATTGTAATTTAGTTCTTATTTTTTATGAAATTTCAGAACCACAATTTAAGCTTTAAATCATCGTTATTAAAACCATAAAACGATTCATAAATAGCTAAAGTTAAGTTAAATCGTGGAACAGAAACTTTAACTACCCACAGAGAACTGCAACGTGAGCAAGGCTCTTTAAGCCAGCTGTCTCTCCCAATAATGTGTCCAATGCGATCAGTGGCAGCCGTGAATCGAACTGGTCACGAAATTTCAGTAACCCTTGCGCGGTATATCGCTTATCGTTAAAAATTGTAGCTTGTTTAAAACTTATATGTTACGCAGATAATCTCGCCGAAGTATTTGCCAATGCAATTTTAACGCGACTGTCGACGAGAACTAGCATCGAAACTTTAATAAGACGATGGTACAACTACGAATACGATGTATTTCCACCCTCCAGTTACATATTAGATGGTGGAAATGATATGTACGACCGTGGAAACGAGCTTATTTTTTTTTGCCATAGAAAACAACTTGCTTGCTTAAGACCAGAACTAGTTGAGAGAAATATGAAACTGTTGATGTTTAAAATGTGTAAACCAGGGTTCAAGTGTAGCTAATGTTTATAATCTGCCTTGTTAACAAATTACACTTGCTTAAGTTTCCCTAAAGAATAGAACGTAATTCCGAGCTGGGATTTCAGTTTTAGAGCCATTAACATCATTTTTGAAATCCCGCAGCTCTTACCAATGAATTAACGTCTCTCCTCAATTTCGATGACAAAACTATGTGGTGCTATAATGCTCCATTGACACTGCTTATGATTTTGGTCGGATAGTGTACTCTTTTGGTGGGTATTTGTACAAGGTTTTACCTGTTAATGCAAAATACTTTTGCTTGCTTGGTTCTTGCGATGTTGAACAGAGGCGGCTCGTGACCATTTTATACGGGTAGGTTGCATGACTAGAAAAGCAGGCCCACACTCGCTCTGAAATGAATAAAACTCTCTAATTTACGAGCAAGGTAATAGGCTTTAGGCTATGCACAAATACAGTTACACAGGCAGGTGTTCCATGAATTATTAGGCCTATTACTCAACAAGTTTTTTTTTAATCATACCCCTGCCACTGTACCAGCAGCTGAGTTTGCGAGTATCTGTAGTCTAGGTAACCTGCACTTGTAGTCTACATGAGCAAACACAAGTTTAGCTTAAACAAGTTTTTCTATTTTGATAGACTGACGGTACTCTACTCCTGTACCTACTACCTAGTCAACTAAGCCTGGTGGGCTACAAATAAGCTAGCCTACAAACCTAGCTAAGCCGCAGTACCAGTCAATCAGCAGCTTAAAAGTTTTTTTTTAAGCAATCTATTAGCTCAAATAAGTTAAGTCTTCTAGCCTTTAATCCATAAAATGCTCAAAGATTTCGTGGATAGAACGAGCTCTCCTAAATAGCCGATTTTTCAGTAACATCAGCAGGTAAAGTTCAATAAAAATTCATTTTACCTGCTGATTTTTTGACCCCCTCTTTAGAGTCTTACGGTTTTTCCTATTACTGAAAATTCGGCTATTTATGCGAGCCGGTTTTATCCACGAAACCCTTGAGCATTTTATAGATTATTGATTAATTTTTCAAAGAATTGTATCCTTCTGATGGATCCTGTTTTTGTTGAGAGGAATTCCTGACGTGATCTACCATAATTCTAATTTCTCTCCGACTTTCAGTTTCTTCGGAATTATTTCGTTTGGATTTTACTTGCCTTTACCGATATATTACAAGTTTAAACGATAAGCTACTTGTACCATCCCATATCTTTCATTGATCCCATTATCTCTATATTATTGCAACTAATGTTAGAGCCAATCTCTAAGCTAATCTCTAAAGCTAAACTTTACACCTCAATGAGCACCAAAAAAGCTACTTTGACACAGCCTTAACCTGTCTCATTGAACGTAATTTCAAACTGTGATAAAGCATTGATGACGTAATACTACTTGTTAGTTCTTTTCTTGCTACGAAAGGCTGTAGCAGAAAAGCCTTTCACGTGTTGCCATTTTTTGTAGAAAAAAAATTTTTTTCAAAAAAAAAATATGTATTGTCGATAGTTGTGTAGATAAGGATAGATAAAAAGTTTTTGCTTTCTTGAAAAAAAAATTAACGAGGTGAAAAACTGGGTAGGCTGCAGCCTTTTTTGCCTTCACTACGAGCCGTCCCTGATGTTGAGTGACTTCAAGCCACAGATTAACGTTAAGGATGACAATAAAATTTTGTTTTTTGATTTAGTTACTCCCCCCGAACCAATTTTTGTGCCTACCACACCAGAAATCACCACAACTGCCACAGGTAAATAACTTTTTTGCGTTGCGAAATTTTGACATTAACATCAACTTATGTAAACTGGTTCTTGAATTGTAAATAGTTAACTTTTAAGGAGGATAGTTTAGTTTTTTGAAGTTTTCAGAGAGCTTACTACCATTATTCTATCAGTCAGGTTCAAGTGTGTACAAATTAGATGTTCGTTGATTGCTGATTTTCAGTCTGTAACTACTGTGCTGTTTTTTATGTTATAGATTTCACTTCCATTGCTCCTACCGGCTTCATCTCAGGTATTGATTACATCTGTGTACTACTATATTTTATCAGAATTTGAGCGGACAAATATTTGCAATTTAGTTTGCTTTGATTGATGCAAATTAGCTGAAATCTCGAAGCTAAACTTTTTTACGGAAGTCCAGGCTGCTTGGGACTTTACTCATCGTGAAGGATGAATGCACCTTTTCCTGAGTGCAGCTGATGAGAGCTAATAGTCTAAAACAGCGCTGTTCCTCTCTATGAAACTATACCCTATTCTTGCTTGTAACCTAATGGATCAATCTGCTTAACATTGGCTGAAGAAAAAAACAACTCTTTCCACGTTATATGGGTACCAAATAATTACGACATGAAAAATTCTTTAACTTTAGTTTACCACCTTTACTTTAGTACTGTAGTAGTAGAAATCATACTTATGTCATTATTTTTTTGTGGAAAAAATAAATGCTGAATTAAATCAGCCACTTTTACTCAACTTTTTTAACTTCAGCACTTTTATACTCTAAAAACCGCAAAATAAGAAATTTTCATGTCTTAGCGCTCCCCTCTAAAATTCTGCTTCTGTCTGTTTCTTAGTCTTCAATTTCTCAAGAAATGTAATACTTTGTAGTTTATGACCAATAAATTTCTCGTTTCTTTTCAGACAATTTTGCCGAAGTAGCTGCAAATGCAATTTCATCGCGATTGTTATCTCGAATTCAAAACCTTATCAGGGATTGGTTCCCTTACCGTTACGATAATCTCTCTCCATTCAATCAAATCCTCGATGGTGGAGATGACATGTATGATGGTGGCAACCAGGTAAGATTTGGTTGTATAATGTCACTCTAGAGCAGTGGTTTCCAACCTTTCTGGTGGAGCGGAACCCCAATGAAATATTCTAGAGACTTGAGGAACTCTTGTGCGTTAATTTAGCTTACTAATTTACCGAGCTCTAAACTATAAACTTGTGGAACCCCTAGACTGAACTGGCGTAACCCAGGTTGAAAATCACTGTTTTAGAAAGTGATTAAATTGCTTTTTAAACTGAAATCTATTTCAACTAAAGTTGCAAAAGTTTTAATTTTTCAGTCATGAAATAACGAATGGCATAAACAGCAAAGAGAAACGGCTAAAAATACAAAAACCTCGTATGTGCTGTTGAGGCTTCTGGTTAGAGTGTCCCAAAAAATGTATTACTCCTTCAAATATCGATCCGTTTGAGTTAAGCTGCGTCATCACATGTAGATTTTTTGGTACGCCCTACTATATGATCAACGTTAATGGTGCTTCATCATCAAAAGATTTTGTGGATTATGAAGGTGTAGGATTGTGAAATCAGTTAATTTTTCTAATCGAATGCTAATATAATGCATTACAATTCCACAGGTGTACCTGCACGCAGATAACAATGTTACACGACTTACATACAACGAAAGTTACAGGTAATAGCATTAACTACACGACCACTTCAAATACCGCAGCTGCTGCTCTTGTAATAATATTCACGTCATAAACCAAAAATTGACATTTTGGCGAGCACGCTTATGCTAATTTTTGGTAAAACTGATTTTTGATCAAATTTTGAGAGCTAGGGGAATTGTTTCAGTTTAACGAAGGAGCTGTTTTCTCTTTTTTGTAAAGATTGAATAAACTATTACTCAGTGCAGGAAGGACGATTTACTAAACTATTACACCTTGGCCACATTTGATAGGAGTGATATGTAGCATTGTTACATACCACAAAGGTTGAATTTCCTTGGGAGATCAGGAAGGGTTCATGATCAAGCGTTCAGAAGGATTTGTGTACCTTTTACCTGAGTGCGGCTGATGAGGGCTAATAGCCCGAAACAGCGCTGTCCCGCTCTATGGTAAACTATTACTCGGTAAAAGCAAATATGTAACAGCTTTTATGAAAATAATCTTATCATCGGCAGAGCAAAAGATCTACTAGCGAAAAAGTTGATAAAGGAAAGCCACGTTGATTTCAGTTTTTGTATTTTTTTCCAGTTGTTTCTACACTTGAGTATTTGAAAATTATTTTGATCTTCATTATTGCTGCTTGAAATCACCAAGAAGTTTTTTGAAATTCTGACATTCTTAAATTCCGATTTCCATTTGTGCTTGCCTTGCTTTATGCAATCGCTTGTATTGTTTGTGCGTAGATTTGGTGATGACGAGCTTACAGTCACTGCAACTCATCCATTTTTGACGTTACTTTGGGTGGAAAATGCCAATCGGGAGACACTCAATTACACAATACGAGTAAGTAAGCCTCAATGTCAGTCGAAGAGCTGAAAAATTGTCTTATTTATCATGTTTTGGTTGCCAAGAAGCATTACGGTTATTTTCTTTGTGTCTACTCGTATTATTAACAGTTGCACTTGCACTGCTATAACTTGACTATATGGGTACTATTTAAAAGCACATACTGAAAATACATTGTCGTTTAGTGAAATTAAAACACATAATTAGTTGCACAGTACACGTTGCTTTATGCTGTATGCAGACGAGCACCAGCTCAACGGTGCACAATAGACGTAAAAAAGAGGACTTGACTGCAGCTTTCGAAGCATGGTTGATGGAAATTATAGATGTTTTCAAATTTTTATTTGAAATTTCTCCCAATAGAGCTTTTGGCAGTACTAAACGTTTTTCCCATTTTCTTGACTTACTATACCGAATTGTCATATTATGTCCATGTTTCGTTTAAATTTTGTGTTTTTTGACTTAAACGGTTGAACTGTATTTCCTGAAAATACAGGTTATCTGCAAGAACCAAAAAGTAGAGCCGCAGTGACACTTTTTGAGCATAAATAATTACTGTGGATATATTTTCCTCTTAAAGTTATTTTCGCTTCTCATTTATCGAGTTCTACAGTTGGTTTAATTTTACAATCATCTGCTTTACAAACAAGCCTGCTAGAAACTTACTATTTGCAGGTCACGGGCGATATTGGAGCCGATGGAAGCGGAAGAACTTCCATCGTTGATGGAGTTGTATTTGAAGGATTCTACCACGCTCAATACGACTCATTCCAAGTCTATGATGCCATTGATCCGAGCATATGTGAAGTTTACTTTCTCATTTCAAATGCAGGGGTAAAAAACTATTTCGTAAGCTATTTACTTACGTTGCTTATTCAATAAAAAAGACTGTAGAATTGTGATAAATTATAAACAGTGGAACATCCCATGGTCTTGAAGTAATAGTAGCGGTGTTATATACTGTTTTCTCTTGTCTGTGTAGTGTGCCGTGCTCGACGGTGCCGTCTCGGTATCTACTTATTATTGTGTTATTTGCAATAACCATAATTTCCACCATGCGCGGGGTGTCAGTAAAATTACCACCCCTCACATAAATTTGCAAATTTTACTTTTTGAGAACCTGGGGTTGGACAAGTCGTTGTCGTATTTGGCTCCGGAGTAAACTTGGCTGATTCGATGCTCCAGTAGGTCATCTTCCATGATGCATGTAACACACATGAACCTGCAATTGCATGTGTCAAAAGAAATTGCGTTTTAGAAGCTGTAGTGCTGATTCAAGTTTTAAACCATTTAGCCTATCTATGGTTCAATAACCAGCGATCTTAAGCACATTTTTTCCGATAAATGCTTTACGAAAGTACAAGACTTGTGTTATATAAAAAATTGCTTGTTAGATTGTTTAAAATTTAGAGCGGGACAGCACTGTTTCGGGCTATTAGCCCTCATCAGCCGCACTAATACAAGGTACATTCATTCTTCAGAATGATGATCTTATGTGAACCGATCAACCCTACGAAGGATTTTGAAGGATGGGTGTCTTTTTTACGTGAGTGCAGCTGACGAGGGCTAAATAGCCCGAAACAGCGTTGCTCTGTCCTGATGACATCCCATTCAGCATTCCAGGCATGACGACGTTGTTTTGTTGTTTAAACTTTGTTGCTTACATCTTTATGTCAGTGTAATGCGTTTACTGTTGTCTTGAAAACCTTTTGTGATCTTTCAGGACTGGTTTTCATCTGCTTCAGCTTCCTACAATTTCACCAGCATAAGATTTTCAAATAACACCCAGTTCCTTGACAATGCTGTCCAACTAACTGGTAGACCAAGTAGAGTCATGATGGGATACATGCTGCTGTCAAAGTAAGTTTGAAGTGTCAACTGACTTAATGTGCATTTCTTTGCAGCTGATTGCTATTGTCGTTACTTTTTAGTGGACTGGTAGTGTCGTACGAATTATTATTATAATTTTTTTTTTCGCTAGTAAACCTACTCACTATAACTAAAGCAACCCCTTAATTTTTATGCATTAATTTTTGCGATTGTTGATGCGTTTCAGTTGAAGGTGGATCTGTAAACATCTTTGTTTAGATTTTTCTGTTTCCACACTGAACTTTTTATGAAGTCAAACCTTGCTTTTATTTTAGATTTTTATTTTATGGTTATTGGTAGACCCAGATCACTCTTACATATTATTTACTCTGTCCAGTTGAAACGAGAAGTTTTTCTCCGTTGCATGGTGACGCGCTAGGCAAAAATTTTTTGCTGATGTAAGCTACTCTTCATAATTGTTTGGCTCAGAAGTTCTTCATATTATTAATTACTTCTCGTGTTTGAATAGGAGGGCTGCTGCACGTGTTACTCGAAGCGAAATTGAAGAAACATTACGGGAATTGATGAGAGCACTAAACACAGGTAATTGCTGAATGAATTTGTTTGTTGTTTTAACTTACTTTCCTTTATCATGTGACAAAACTTTTACCTTGTAACAAAGTGACAAGACAAGACAAAACTTTATGATGAGACAAAGCATATGACAAAGTTTTTTTGCCAACATCTGTTTCGGTTTACATTTTCCAGTGTTTGGATGTATATTCGAATCCACAGAGCTCGGAAATAAGTGTTAAAAGACTTTGTTAAAAGCATAACGATGTAATTCCGATCCTAGAGCTGAATTATGAAGTCAACATCACTGTTAAACACCCTTCTAAACAATGAGTCTCTGCTATAATTTGCGTACGGCCCTATAGTGCTTTATTTTTAGTATGGGTGTTTTTTTTGTAGTTAATTGCATATTTATCGTCCTATCTCGAGAAAGCGATCAGAGCTCTATAACGAGCTCGCTTTAGAGTTGCCGGCCATCTGCATGTCTACCACACCAAGATGGGGGAATCACGCTAAGTAAACTTGCCAGGTCGTTCTACACTTTGTCCCTTTAATGCTTAGCGTCAAGCAGGGAAGCTGTGAATACCAATTTTTAAGTCATTGGTTTGACTCGACTCGGAATCAACCCGAGTCTACAGCTCCTAAAGCAGACGCTCTTACCACTCGGCCATCCGAGCTGATATTTTTGCTGAGACTTTATAAAAATTAAATGTTGCTGATTGATAGGTAATAAAATATATTTTACTAAGCTTATTGGTGATGCAGCTATGTATAGAAGTGGCTTAATTGCTTTATCGCTCAATCACTCTAAAATTTCGATTCCAGCAATCAAACTTCGTTTTGTTTTATAGTTCCACCTCCGGAACAAATATTTGTACCTTCTACACCAGAAGTCACCACAATTCCAGATATGCAAATTTGTTTTGAGGCGACTTTCAAAAACATAATGTTTGTGATATTAGCATTTCCCTACAGCTAAGCTAATGTCTAAAAACTTACCGGTACAACATTCTGCGCAGTTAAAGATATAAGTTACCGGTACAGCAAGGCTCAACTTCCTCTAGCAAAGAGCTCAATAATTATTGTCAATAGCTAGAGCTTGTATTATGAAAAAAAGAGTACGAGGGGTATTGAAAAAGTAATGCACCCAACTTGATGATTACATTTTTACTTCTCCACTTAGTCTCCACCTCTCTCAAGAGCTACAGTCCATCTATGAACGAGGGCAAGTATACCAGTGTTGTAGAACTCAGCCGGTTGATGTCTAATCCCTCGTAAAATCACTAATTCATAAAAAACGCTGCTGCCTGTTTTGCTGTTGCCGGCTCTTCAGATGCTTGTTTTATTCAAATAGAGTTAGCCACCTGGAAAGCCGGCAACGGCGAAATAAGCTTAGTGGTTTTTATGATGTAATGGTTTAGTGATTTTCCTTTCCTTTTTTATAACAGTTAAAGATGTATTTACTTATCAAAGTTTTTTAGTAATTTTTTTTATTTGTCTGTGTTTGGAAACCATGCACTTGCAGTACCGTATTCACCAATCTTATTTAAAGTCCTAGTAGTAATCTTGTTTAAAGTCCTATTTAAAGTCCTAGTAGTTACTTGTGCTTTCAGTTAAAAGACATTCATCAACTACTGATAACTTTGATTGTAAAAAAGCCGCCGAGTAATCAGTAAAATCAACCAAGACAGTATTTCGGATCAACATCATGTCCAGACCTTGCATAAAGGAAAATTCTTTCAAGATAATTCATATAACGGTCACCAGGCCTCGCGGTAATACGGCAGGCTTGTGACTTTATCGCGAGACTGACAACTGAGGAAAGCTGAGATTTAGTAGTAATATTTAGTGTCTCATCTTGTTCTTTCTATGCTACTGCAATTGAGTCTCATCGTAAATAATAGTCACAAGTTCAGATTGTTGAATTTTTTTTGCAACTGCATCCAGCATATGATCTGTCAAGCTTTCATTACATTATTTCAGCTGATAGAAGTTTCCATGAATGTTGTACCTGCTTGAAGATCAGCATTTAAAACTGTATCACATTTTTTTATGTACCAGTATTCCAAGAAGCTCAACATAATTAATTCGATTGAAGAATGATGGTGATTTATCATGTCTTTTAAAAGGCAATTTTTGTGCTGCTTAAAAAACAAGTCGCATGGATTAAAGTTGCAAAAACTTTTATATTTTCTCATTACATTCTCATTGCAACTGCAAATCTCTTTCCAACCTTTGACTGTCTAGAGCTGCATTCACTCTCACAGAACACTTCCAAAATATAAAATGCATCTATATACAGTATGTATATATGCTTCTTAGACTTCTTCTGCCATTACATATCATCAGTCAAATGAGTATAATCCAAGAAACCTTTATTCCAAATCGCATAGAACAAAATCTGTGGGCCAAAGTATCTCATCAAATTTAAGAGCAAGAAAATTTGTGTGTAACTGCTTTTGTTCCACTATGTGCAAACATTAGCAAGGTTTTTCAAAGCACTTTCCTCTTTTGGCAATTTCTTGTTTTCCATCAAATGAACGATTTAAAAAAGTATTTTTTAACAATGAGAAAATTAAAGTTTCCATTTTCCGAACCCATTAATGCCCAAATTTATTTTTTTGTTCTTTTTTACATAAAAGTTTAGTTTTGGGTGTGTAAAGAATAATTAACACTTTCATTTTTTATAAAATTTACAAATAGGGGTAAAAAGTGGGGTCTAAAATTTGGTTCTTATTTTAGGACCACGGGCACTGGCAGCGTATTTTTTAGCAAAATTTTGATTTTCAAGAGGTGATTACAACTCAACCAGAAATACGAAAATTGACAAATTTATTAAAGAGAGCAGGAAAAATAAAAACAATTAACTATGCCAAACATCGAAACATTCCCCAATATGCAAGCCAATGTCACATCTTCTGCACTGCTTGGACACCTTTTTGTCACAAACTTCTTACTTTCTTTGCTTGCCACCATCCGTTCTTTCCAGCACATTCCTATGGGAAAAAGGCGAGTAACTGCTGCTACGATTGCAGAAAGTCTTTTAGGACGACCAGCCAATTCAGGATCAGAGTGAGACTGAAGTTTCAGATAGTATTTGGCTACAAAGGATTTGAATTTCAGCTGTGACAAAGGTGAGTGAGTGCACATGGAATGCAATATCCATGCATTTACAAGAGACACATCAAGACAGTTGGTGAAAAGGCTGAAGTACCACTTCTTACTCCAAATTCCAATTCGATATTTTTGTACAAGCCAGTCCAAATGATCATTACCACCCATTAATTTGTTGTATTTAGATATAAGCTGGGGTTGGGGAATGGTTATCTCCTTCTCTGAAGTCGACCATCTTTTTGCGTTAGCATATGGCTCCACAGTTTGATGATTGGCACCAACTGTGACAAGACCATTGTCATTCCATTTTACAAACAGAATTTCATCCTTATCGTCGAATTTGAAATCCACATCTCCGCGTCCCTCTTTTTTCATCAATTTATCATCTCAAAGGGGGCACTTGGTAGTCCTGTTTGAGCGAACAGTACCAGTTACTCGGAGACCAAGGCTTCGCGTGTGAACAAGAAGATCATAACTTGTAAAAAAGTTATCAATAAAAATTTCATGATTCAACGGGTCTTCTAACAGCTCAGACATTGAGAGAACAACTCGCGATCCAAGGCTTTGTCGGATATCTTGTTCGGTAAGATTTTTAGCTTTGCCTTGATACAGGCTCATCTGATAGCAATAACCGGTAACACCACAACACATTACCCGTTCCTTGAAGCCAAACCTAATGGGTTTGCCTCGGATGAATTGTTTTAGTGAGCTTCTACCATAATACCGCACAATTTGCTCGTCAATACTAAGTTCTTTTAAAAAGAATCCAAATTGTTTAAATTTGCTGTTCAGATGGTCACAAAGTGGCTTTATCTTGAGTGATTTGTCATCTTTCCATTGTGACGCAGTGGAATTGTCGACAAAGTGAAGAAATCTTTTGATGTCCGTAAATTGGTTTCTTGGCATAGCTTTTCTGATAATATCTACGCCTAAATCTTCTTCCAAGCTCCAATACAATCTTTCACTAGGAACTTTGTGGTATCCAGAAAAAAGCAACTCACCAAAAAACTTGCGCAGGCAATTGTTAGTGAGTGAAAAATTATGATTATTTTTTTGTGTTGCGTATAGTAGAGTTTGATTCCGAATATCAATTCTTCTTAAAAACATTTCCATTATTTCCACAGGGTTTTTATGCTGCAATTCGTTTTCATGATTTCCTTTTTTTGTGCTGCTCCACCAGAGCTTGGAGAAAGTTTTGAATATTTAGGTTGCATTTTTTTCCACGTAACGTTTTGCATTTTTCGTTTTTTCTTGGGTTGAGTTTCTTTTGGCTCCGGCAATGCTGTACCTGTAGTAGGACTGGAATCAGTTGATTTAACATGGTTGTCACTAAACTGGTGCAGTTCAACACTTCCAGGAACACCTACAGGAAGGAATAATGGATCTTGATCTCCTCCATCCACAACTTCGTCATCAAAATCTTTTAAATCAGTCAGTGGACCATCTTTCGGGGGAATTTCAATCACATCTATTTCATCATCATCTGGAGAAATTGGGTTTTCTTCTATATAAGCAATGGCATCTTGCAAAAAACAAAATTGAAGTTCAGGCGTGGAATCGTCCATCTTTCAATCTAAATAGTATATACGAAATACTTTTTTAGCTTACCAATATAGAATATAAAATTTGGAATTTGGGTATTCAGAAAGGTATAATCAGAAGCAGCTTTCTACTGCATGCAAAATGTGTTTCCGGTCTAATTAGTTTTCTCAAATCTGCTTTTGCAGTTGACTAGAGCTATTTTCAATATCAGACTATTAGCATAAGGATTCGTGGTGCTTGTTTAGAGTAGCCTGGTGATATGATGTAAGCACATGCACATTATCCAAACCTTGTCATGATTAGACTACGGCGTCTAACCTACATTACCCAGATAGCTTATCAGTGCTTTAGTGCCACAACATGAGCCTCAACATCATGAAGTGTGAAACATGCTTGAATAGGAGTTGAAACATAGTTTATAAGCCTACCGCAATGAAAATACCGTTACAGAAAAAAACAAAAAATGCTACTACTTGCTCAGTATTGCTAAGCTAAGTACTTCTATTTGCCCATGGTCTTAAAAAAAGGTCCAACGGTTTAATGGTTGTAGTAGTAATTACGCTTACATTTTTCAACAAAAATGATCAAAATGTGAAACTAGAGTATATAAAGAACTCATAAACCTAAAATTGTTGAGTTTAGTCGATACAATCAATCAAAATTTTTGAGTTCAACTTACTGCACGTTGCAAGGCTGAGAAAGACAAAGGTGGCGCCAAGTTATTCACGCTCGGACAATTCCGGAGTTTCCGAACGTTTACTCAATCATACATAAATATCTTACTTACTTTAAGTCCTTATCAATAAACTCAAATACTCAATAAAAATGGGTGCTTTGTTCGGAATAACGGTGAAAAAGTCTCTGGTCCTTAAAAAAGACCATGGACGCTAATGGGTGAAGAACACACACATGTAAAATACTTTATTAAAATAGTATTCTGCAATTAATAACAAATCAAGTTAGTAGTAGCAGTGCCTTATACAGATATTCCACACCATCAAAAGCGTCAATGCAACAAGAAATACAGTAAGATATTAAATACATGAAGACATTAAAAAATGAAGACATTAAAAATGTCTTCATGGTGGTGCAAGAGAAGCAAAATAGTGACAACATTGTGACAAGCAGATACAAAAAATTTGAAAATGATGAAAAGCAAGACTAAGCATCGTTGCAACTCAGACTTACATACAATGGTGGGATTCAACTGGTTCTTCATAATCGTCCCACAAAATTTTACTAGATCAACGAACCTACCAGCATTACTGTTTATGCTTAGTGCCATCAGTTTAAACAGAACCGGCAGAAAATATATTCTATAGTATAAGACTGTAGACAGACAGACAGTTTGTTTTTATTTTCCGTTGACAAAAGCACACGACTAACTGAAAAAAATGAAGTTCACACAAAAACAATAACGGAGAGGAGATCGCGAAGTGACGCAAAGTCTTCAAGTCGAGCGACCACCTAAACGCAACTGAGCAGTGTTTAGCTCTCATATGAGTAGGCAGAAAAATCTGCTACATAATTTGTTAAAGTCAACAGAAAGCGGATTAACTATTAGATAAATATACGATCAAATTACTTGTATTTTTGAATTAAAAAGTGTTTGTATTTATCAACGAATTTTCTTTTTGGCAATTTTCGAAACGATAGAGGGATAGAATTCCATACAATCGTTCCTTGGTATTTGATTGAATTCTGAGTTTTAGAAGACTTAAACAAAGGAGTTTTCAGGTTTCCTTTAGTTTTAGATCTGGTATTTCTATTGGAGATAATCTTAAGATCTGCAAAATAGTTTATTAAAGAGGGTGGCAAAGATTGAGAAACCAATTAGGACCTAACCTAGTCAGCATTAATATTTTTATGGGCAACCAGAGTACTGGTGCAGTTGATTGTTTCTTCATTTTTATCCTCCAGTTGTGCGGCAACATTGATATCAGTACTTATTGTTTTTTCTTTTAAGGCATTGGCTATTTTGCCGCCGGGGGTAATGTCTATAGTACCAGCCCCCAGGTTCGGTTAGGTTTAGGTTTGGTTAATGTTAAATTAGTTAGGGTTCGGTTCAGTTACAACCATGACCCTAACCCAAACCTAACCCCAACCAAACCCGGAGGCTGATACCAGACGTTACCCTTTGGCAAGATAGACTTAAATAACATTTTTTTATCTGTTACGCCATGTAGGCCTATGATCAGACGATGAAACAAAATTGTAAAAACTTTTTGAATCCTAAATGCAAACCCGAATTCCAAACCCAAATAGCCTAAAAAATTGGAAGTGGTTATTTTTACGGGCCGTAACATTTGTCTCTTCGGTATATTTTATTACTTCGTCACGCTCTTGTACAATTAGTAAGAGCGCGAGGGATAATAAAAGAAATAAAGAGCTTATTTGTACGGGCCTATAGAAATAGCTCTTGCCAAAAAATTACTAGCAAAAAAATCAAAAAAAAGAATAAACCTTGCATAACAAAATGACACTTAAATAAGTAAGCTTCCTCAATGGCCTTAGCTATATCTTCAGCAAAATCTTCTTCGTTCTCAAGCTTAGGGTTTTCATTGACAGTGACAATTTGAATTTTATGTAGTTTTAGTTTAGAATTGCTATTGTCGAAGTAGTTAATTTTGGCATGCGTTGAATGTTTTGTTTAATGTTATTTGCCACAGTGCCAGGTATTTTTTTTACAGCAACATTTATGCAGCCCAAGATTTAAAACCCGATAGTAAGATTGAAATAAATGTATAGTAATATTCAAACACATAATTATGTAAGCAGTGGTGGGATTATTTTTTTTTCTCAGGCGGTTCCATAACCAAGGCCATGTTTTGCTGACTACGGTACCAGTAACTCTTACCAACTACCGGTATATTTAAAGCTTGTTTGAATCAAGCGACACCTCAAGGACCGCTAGTGAGTTATTAGTAGGAGTTAGGGCCTAACCTTAACCCCAAACCCTAACCCCGGCTTAATTCAAACAAGCTCCGTATATTTTTGGCACTGGGCAGTGTCTATTTTGCCAGTAACGCCAAACCACTGATTGGCCAAAAAATTTAGGTTTGTAGGTTTATTAGTGTGTATACATTATACACGTGACTGTTGATAGGCTTGCATTCATTTTCACACCCGGTTTTTAAAAAATTACTGCTAACGGCAAAATAATTATAATAATTACACTTCCTATATCTGTATATTTTTTATTTTGGCCTAGCTTCAATTCTTATATCGGTACCAGTTCTACACTTTTCTGCTTTTCTCATTAACCTTTAGCTCATAAGCACAACGTCTACTGCCAAGCAAGATTTCAATTTCATTCTCTCACTTTCAAAGCCTAGCAGAATTAACCTAGCAGACTAGCCTAGCAAAACCAATGGCAATTGCCAACCAAACCTCAGCAATCCCCATGCTTTAACCACGCAATAAGACTACATGACGCCATTCAAGGTGTTCACCTTGATTGACCTAGCCCTGTGCATTGGGATGCTGCTGATCGCTTTTTTCTTTTCAGTTTTTTTAATTCCTTATTATAATCAAGGTGTTCACCTGGGTCCGGTGAACACCCTGAGAATACGCCACTGGTAAACAAGGGAATCAGTAGCGTAATAATTTGCTGCTTTGTAAATCATGGCGTTGCTGATCGTTCTTGCTGGGTGTTATAGCTTTGAGGCCTCATTCATATAAGGTTTTTGTATGTAAAACTTTTCGTTTTTTGCTCGTGTTTTTTGACCATGTTTCGCCTACCTGATATGGGTAATAATCTAGTAAGCTTATGACAATTTTTTTGACAGACAACTTCGCCGAAGCGGTTGCAGTTGCTGTTTCATTGCGACTTTCGAATGAAATTAAAAGCATCATATCGGGATGGTACAACTACATTTATGATAATCCTTTGTTAACTCTAATCAACGACGGTGGAAATGATATGTACGATAGTGGAAATCTGGTAAGAATTTTTAATTTGATCGTTGATCTACCTTTATTAGCGATTTCAAATTTGAGTTTCGTTTATCCTTAGGCGTAGTCTACCATATCAGTATTTTAAGCGTTTAGCAGCTCTAGTTTTTTCTTTCTATTAGGCCTACTAGTCGTAAGCGAGTGGGTCAGTTGCACCAACGAAGATATAACGAAACGTAGTTTGGCGCCGTAAAGTCTGAGCGTACTAGCTCAAACTCTTTAAATTTGACCAGGCTTTAGAATATACGGCATTTCCTAAAATATGTAAATACTTATGATTTAATAACACACTAAAAAATATTTTGATCTGCTATTAAACCATATGCTCCGCTCTGATTACGCCATAGAGCGCTTTCTTCAACTGACGACCACCTAACTTGGTTAAATACATGAAATCCGCTAATTGTTGGTTGTAGTTTGAGTTTGGTAGGCTAAATTTTTGAATTGGGGTTTTTAATTGTGCAATTAGAGATAACAAAAGTGATTGTTGATTTCGATTACCATGCTTACTTGGTAGACCTATTGATTCCCTTACTATGCTAAAAATTTCTGATGCGTTATAGTTTGTTAACATTAATTTAGGTATATTTTAATGCATCTTTGAAAACTTTTCAGGTGTTCCTTTACTCGAATGACAATGTTACGTCACTTACGTACAATCAAAGTTACAGGTGATCTCTCAGTAAACGTAAAATAAAGCAATGTATTAATTTCCTGCTTGCACCTATTATCACGATCATCAAACGATTATTTGCATTCCAAATATGAAGCATTGCCATTTCTTTGAGTAGCTTGCTAGATAAATGAATGCTTGCTGAAAATCTTGAAAAGCTAAAAACTGGGGTATTCAAGGTCTCCCAAGTGTAGAATTCCTTTTTCTGAGCAGTCGCATCTGATTATAGAGGTAGTTAAACCCACGTATTGCAAATAGCGAAAGAAAATGTCGTAGAAGTAAATACTTGTCGGTGGTAAGTTGCACAACAACCATTAATCTCAATGCACCTCGATTGCTGCCTGTACTTGCAGTTTTTATTGGTTTTCATTTTCACCTGTAAAAAACCTAAATAAACTTGTTTTGGTAGCAATGATGCAGATTTTAATGGCTAGTATTTTTTGAACAGCTGAAAATTTTTCGGATACATTATTATGTATTTGACTTTTTAGCTTCGTATAGTTTTATTGGTACATTTTATCGTGATTAGATTTGGCGACGACGAAGTTTTCTCAATTGCATCTCATCCATTTTGGACATTACTTTGGGTGGAAAATGCCAATCGGGAGACACTCAATTACACAATACAAGTAAGCGATCGCGAAATCGGTAAAGAATTCTCCACGAAGGACAAAGAATTACTTCGCTGACAGGATAATCGATAAGTACTGGATGATAGACCGTATGAAGTAATTCGTACTCTGAACTGACCTCACTGAAAAAAACAAAAGAATTTTCACCAAACGACCAAACACGACCAAAACTTAACTTACTTAACTATGGCACTCACCGTAACCCAAACTTCAACAACACAGGGTTCTCAGCTCACTTCAAAACACTATTATACCAAGGTCAAACTCTTCTGTATCCAACACTTGCTTAACTTTACTCACAACTAATTACGCTCAAAAAACTGCTTGAATAAATAACGCCAGCAAATAGGTGAAGCATACAACACGTGCTTAACTTTGCATTCAGCATACAACGCTTGCGTAACTCTGCACACAACTAATTACGCTCAAAAAAACTGCTCGAATAAATAACTGCATAGTGGGGAAGATTTTGTTGGACTTGTATACCGGGCATCGTAGTCTAGGCTAGCTAGGCTAACTCATGGACTTTAACCATACCATTGATTGGGAGAAATCGGAAATCTTGGAAGTGGAGAACAATTATTCTAAACGACTCATCTCGGATGCTTGGTTCATCAATGCCCATCCTAAGGTTATGAACAGGTCTGATGGCGACAGTCTCCCAAATGTTTATCGTTCATTGGCTAAATGATTTTAATGCAATTTAATCTCTGTAGTTTATATACCGGTTTTTACGTATTACACATAACAATTTGATGATTATTCACGCATTTCGCCTTTTTGTGACGCAATAGTAAATCGGGTTGATCCAATTTACACTTCGTAACTTTTTAATCAGTTCAGTTAAATCAGTGCTACTACGTTTTACTGTACTCAACCTGGGTTGATTTCCTTCCCAGGTCACTGTATTTTCTGATGAAGCTTGGCGTTCATTGCCAAGCGAAACGTCAAAAATAAAATTGGAGAAGAGATTTTTTCTGTCTCCGTTTTTTACCGTACCGGAAGAACAAACAGCGCAGAACTCGAATAAATAACGCTAGCAAAACACGCTAATCTATGCTCAAAAGTCAAATTCCAGAATGTCTGTAAAATTCCAGTAAAAATGCAAAAGGAAAGAAATCATATGATAGGGGTGGCCAACCGCGGCTCGCGAGCCGCAGGCGGTTCTTTTTCCAGTTCTATGATGCTTTTTTTTACATGGTTTTTTAATCACAAATAGTAAAGTCAGAACAAATTGATACATATTTAAATGAGACGCTTCGGTTATACGTTTCAATAACCATTATCAATCTTATTTAAATAGAATTTAAATATGTATCAATTTGTTCTGGTTTTATTATTTGTGGTTAAAGTGTATAAAATTTCCATTCACATGGCTTGTTTCTTTTATCAGCATTCTAGTTCTGTAATCATGTTGCGTTTGGCAATGCATAAGGTGCATAATCACGTAATAATGACTTTGTTGAGAGAATTACGACGAGGCATGCGACGAGTGGCGGAGTGCATCTCCGCGGCTTTGCGCCTGAGCAACACAGCTTTGAAATCCGAAGAAACATCGCAGCGGTGGCGACAATGTGTGCGCTTTGACCGGCCCAGGCAACGAATTCCAGACCGCCTGCACCGATAGCGATGTCGTTACCAACTGAGCTAACTGGCCGGTATACTACTAAAATCTGGCTAAGCAAAAATATGCGTATCAATACGAGGTATGGTGATGTTAATGCGATCATTATCTTTTTGTGTGATATGGCTCTTTGCTAGGATGACCAGACATCACGTTTTGAATGGGACAGTCCCATATTTTTGCCTGATTTTGAGCGTCCCGATTTTTTCTCAGATGTCCCGTTTTTTATTATTTTCGCATTTAACGTGAGAACGTATGTGAGAATTAAAGAAAAGAATACTTTAGCTAAAGAAACAATAAACCCTAACTTTTCACTGTGGCTTAAAAAATAGCAAAAAATTCATGCTTTCTGGTAGCGTTGGATTTAAATTCTAAAACGTCTTCGTTCAAAAGTTATTGCAGCTTTTTAGTACCATGGAATAAAGGTGTACATTGTCGAATTTTCGTTGGCAGCTCTTTTTTACGGATTCGCTTTGTGTCTTAAAAAATGTGAATTTGCTACGAAAGATTGCTTCATGGGAAAAATATAGTTGACGGAATTCATTAGCAGTAGAAACTTTTAAAATGAAACATTTTTGGGGGATTGAAAATGCGAGGTGAAATTGGTAAGGCGGTTCCTCCTTGTTACTGTATTGTTGTTGTTATGTCGCACTTTGCTGCTGAAAATTGAATTTTTATAGCAGCGATAATTTTTCTGATTAACTTGTATAACGATTAACCAATTATAGAGTTATAGCACTGCAATGTAAGCCTTTTTCATATTTCAGACCAATTTTTAAATAATATTATATTCTTCCACTTTTAGTCTATAGCATTGTTTAGCGATGGGCTGGGACGATGCTGTGACTTGTAATGATACACTCTTGGTCTAACTCTTTCCGGTTTCGTACGGTAAGGAATGATAGTTCACGGTTCCTTCACTTCAGCGTTTGTTTGTTTTTTCTCGTAAAATTTTTCGTTCTCTCTTTTAAAATGTCCCGCTTTTTTCCGTCAAAATGTCCCGTTTTTGTTATAATGTAATCTGGTCAGTCTGCTCTTTCCTGAAACACAGCAAGAGCAAGAAATGTGGCTCTTAGCATCTGATTGGTTGGCCACTCCCAGTAGCGTAGCCAGCCCGAACTTTCGGCGGGGACTTGATAGGCTTGTCCAGTGGCGCACCCAGGATTCGGAAAAGGGGGGGGGGAGCACAACCGGGTGTCTGGGGGCTCTGCCCCCAACCGCCGCGGATTTTTAGGGTTTTTACAAAAAACACTCATTTTAGCGTAGTTTTTATGTCGAAAAAGAACACACGCAGTGTGCTAAGTAGGGGGATGGGGGGGCATGTCCCCCCAGTAAAGATAGTCGTGCCACTCAGCAAAGAAAAAAATCTTCCCCACCCAGTGATAAGTACCGTAAGAAGTTAAATGTTTTTTATACGTGTAGCCTGTGGGTGCGTACTGCGGCGATACTTTGGTGTAGGTGGTAGAGGACTTAGAAGACCGTATTATGTTCATTTCCTCTATCTCCTTGTGTTCTGTAGGCCTATATGACGTTGAGTTATTTATATTGTGTAATTTGATGCACTAAATAAATAACGAAGTGGCTATTCTTATGGACCTGTACAAATAAGGACTTGGTTTATTTTGTTACTTCGTCACGCTCTCTGAATCGGGGTTAGTGTGAAGCAATAATAGAATAAATCAAGCGCTTATTTGTACGGGCTCGTACAAATAGCCACTGCCAATAAATGAATGAATGATAAATGGCTTATCTTAAAGCCATTATCCTGAATATGACTTTCTTCACAAACCAGTCAAGAACAACCTTTTCAGTGCGCCTATTACAGAACAGTATATTTTTCGTTAACATTAAAACGCGACAGCAGTTTTTAATAAGCATTAGTGAAAGCACTCAGTCTAAAAATATGTTAAAGCAGCGGTTTCCGAACTTTTTTAGATCATATCTGAGATTGAGAGTACGAATTAAGAAAGTGCTGTACCTTCCGGGGCTCCGCCCTGGACCCCGCTGGGTAAATTTACTACTCTCCCTCCGAACCCCTTGCTTCATTTTTTAACAAAAACCTGCCTAAAACAAAGCTAATGAAGTTTTCGGAATTCTGCCGTTGATAATTTTTTGTTTATCATGCCGGTGGTATGCAAAGACGCAAAACGCCTTCCGCCACTGTTTTAATTTGGTTATTGACCAATAACATCTCCCCATGAACAATAAATTCCATTTTCGCAACCTTGTCTTGTTATTTAGGTTCAGAATTCCGCCAAAATTGTAGACAAAAACATCCCTACCAGTAAAAATTTTTTACTTCGCACACTGGACTCACGGGTACCCCCGAGTGGTCTTAATCCGCCCCTGCTTGCGTTGTTAGTAGATTTACGTTATAGCATTAGTATCTTTGTTTGTTGGCTAGTGGTAACTGAAATTATTTCGGGGGGGGGGGGCAATTGCCCTCTTTGCCCCCCCTGGCTACTCCTGTCAAATGACCTGCGAAAATTCGCACGCTAACTCAAAACATTGTTGTTACGTCTTAAGTACAACACTAGCTACAGCTGGGAAAGATTACGAAATATCAAGAGCCGCCCCTAATATTTTCGAAGTAAACAGATTATTAATCTTACAAAATATCAAGAGCCTCCCCGAGTATTCTCGAAAATTACGAAATATCAAGAATTACAATATCAACAAGATTTTCGCAAAAATTGCAAAATGTCAAGAGCTGCCCCGAGTATTCTCAAACTAAACAGATTATTAATCACAATAAGACTATACGAGACCATCCCACGAGTGAATTTCTGAAAACAACATATTGGTCTAGATTCTGTAAATTAGAACCTTCTAAAACATGGATATGCACTTACAGAAAGATGAACCTTGTACCCTACTCATATTGCGTGGAATATAAGACATTTTTTTGCTCTTCACTTGATTTCAGAAGGAAAATAGGACATCTGCGGTCGTGATGACCTTTTTTACTTTGCTTTTCCAAGCAGTGCGGCTCTCGGCTTCAAAATTTTTTCCAACGCGGGCGCTTCGTGCAAAAACTTTGCCCACCCCTGTTCCAGAACGGTGCATTAAGAAATACGAACACTGTAAATTGTCACATCGTTACACAAACATTAAGCATTCTGAGGAAAGATACATTTGCTTGTTTGATTTTTGAGGATATCGAGTTGTTAAATTTTCTGATTAACTTCTTTATCTGAAATTTGATAGACCAACTTTCACTGGCCTGTCAACTCTGTTGTATTACGCCAATGATCAGTGTAACACCTTCATTAGAAAGTAAACCCTAAGTATTAATGCCACGTCTTGGTTGCCAGGCGTTACTAACTTGTTTTGTTTATCAAGCCTATTTATATGACACTGGAAATAACAAATTGTTTGTCACTAAATTTTAGGTAAAAAGCGATCCAGGAGCTGATGGACGAGGAAGGACTTTTGTAGTAACTGGAGTTCTTTATGAAGGATCCTACTTTGTTCAATATGATTCATTCCAAGTCTACGATGCATTTGATCCGAGCATATGTGAAGTTTATTTCCTTATTACAAGTCGAGAAGTAAGAATTAACCTATCAGCTTTAACTGGTAACTCATTTTTGAAAAGAAAACCAGTATGATGATGACCCACCCAACAACCTTAGGAGGTTATTTTGTTCGAAAGAATGTTATCCAGAACAGTTGCCAACTGTTCCGATGTGCTTGATTCTGATTTTCCGAAGTTCCTTCATTTTTGAAATCATCGTCAGGAATTCGCATGGACATACTCCAATGCAGAGCTAGGCATTCCGCAAACAGTTTCGCAAATTGCGCAATTGCGAAATTTGAATTGCGCATTAGGCAAATTTTTTTACCACTTGCAAAATTTGTGTTGCGCTTTAATTTCTTTTTTTGGTGGTGCGTTTTAAGCTAAATTTTTGACCAATTGTGCTATTTGCGTTGGGTTTTAAGCTAAATTTTTGACCAATTGCGTAATTTGTGTTGCGTTTTAGGCTGAATTTGGACTGATATTGCGCTGCGCTAGTTGCTTTTTACCACTAGTGAAATTTGCTTTACTTTTTGTTGCATCAATTTGTGCTGTTTCTTCCGATTATTCTTGTATATAACATCATTAAGATAAAGGTGAAGCTGTGAATTTTTCCAGAAAAAAAAAAAAAAAAAAACGCGAATCGGAATGATTAGATATACCTTTAAAGCAAAGTTATCTCTTGAACTGTTACGTCCTTAAAAATCGAATTAGGATTGAGTCGAAATCTGTGTTCTAACAATTTCAATAGAACTTTAGCTTTTGAAGTAACTAGTTTCATGGCAGACAAAAAATGTGCCTTTAAGTACTTATACTGAAATGGCGTGATGACACTAACTGAGACTTTGAAACATTTTGAGACATTGTACAGGTTTGTTTTATTATGACATCACGTTTGTGCAAAGTCATTGAGATATGATGTCATGTTTTTTCATATTTTTTGTAGCTACGTATTAAATAAAATTTTAAAGCTTTCTATAATTTTTGAAATTTGACTTACGCAGGTATCGAATCCAAGCCTGTTTTATTCGTGAAAGAGATGGCCCAAGGTCACTAATGGCCTTTTGCAGAAACTGGACTTGGCTTAAATTCTCGATTTCGTATGCAGAAAGTGGTTTCAACATTAAAACCAACTTAAGTTAAGTCCGCGCTATTTATACCTCCTCCCTTGCTGGTTTAAGTCTAGTTTTACTTCTAAAGCAGTGTGGCAGAGAAGGGGGAAAACATAGGGCCAACGGCTAGTAGAAAAAATGCTATATTTACTTGCATAACCAAAAAGAGTGCTCAATAATCTTTTAAGACTAGAGCAAAAACTAATTCGTTAATAAATGCTGCCAAATTAATCGAATTAGGGCCAACGGCTAGATATTTAGTGCAAAGGTTCATGTCGTGTTTTTGTAATGAAACATTTTTGAAATAAAACGATAAAATAACAGCGATCTATCTCGCACAGGGGTGACGAATGTACAGTATTTGCTATCGCGACCACTTTCTAAAAAAGCTGCCAGACCGAGCTGGATGATGGAGGCACATTGCACAGTCTTGCCCTCAGCCAGTCCACCATGTTACAGTATTATCAGCAGCCGCTGATTCTCGAGCCTCATTTAAGTGGAGGAAGATAAGGCAAGATAACGTGGTGGGATGATAGCTGCTCCTCTGCGCCACTCTTACAAAAAGCTCCTGCTGTCTAACCTTGCTCCGAATGAAGAACGGTATAGGAAATAAGTCGTAGGTAGCGAATGTGACTTCCCTTTAGTTTATGATGAAACTTCCAATTGCGGTTGCGGTTTATGATTAAAAAATATTGTTTGCGCAGTTTGCGTTTGCACTTAACCGTTCCAAAACTTGAATTGCGGAATTTGCGATTGTGCTTTGCTGTTTTAAAAATTTGCTTGCGCAATTTGTAATTGCGCTTTCACAGTTAAAAAATGTAAATGCGCAATTTGCGGTTGTGCTTTTTAATTTCAAATTTTTGGTGGCGAAATTTGTAATTGTGCTCTTTTACTCCAAAAAATCGTTTGCGGAATTTACATTGCGCTTAAGTTAATTGTTTTTTAAGTGCCTAGCTCTGCTCCGATGTAGTATAAGTCCCAGACATTTGTGCAAGATGGCCAGAATCACTAACATGACCACTCGACCGAAATCTTACGAGACTCTTTGTTGTTTGTGTGTTGTATAATTTACTAGATTTACAATTTAAAGTTTAACAGATAGCTGCTGCTGGTTTTGAACTTCTTTTCAAAATACTTCCTTGTACTTTATCATGGTGCTGTATTACAATGCTAAGTACAATTTTAAGCATGCGTGAAAAATTTACTTGTTTATGCCAATAAGCACTTGGCGATGAATTTTTTTGCTATTTATTTTTGTTTAACATAGGAGTGGTCTTCATCTTCAGCGTCTGATTTCACTTTTGCCAGGATAAGATTTTCAACTAGCACCAGTCTTCTTGATAATGCCTTTCAACTAATTGGTAGACCAAGTAGAGTAATGATGGGATATGTATTACTGTCAAAGTAAGATGAATTTATGATTGCTTAGTTTTTAGTATTTGCCTTTAGTGTTTACTAAGTTCATTACTAAGCTATTGATTGATTGAATTAAGGTTTTCGGTAAAATCTAAAATTAATCTTTCAGCTTTTAACCTAAAACGTTAATTATTGATCAGTGGTTCTATGCAGCGCGATATTGCTAAAAACAGCTTCACCTCGATGTGGTTGCCAGCCATTTTGTGTACCACTCTTCAATAGGATAATCCCATTATGTGCCTTTCCCGACTGCACAACTACTAAACTTGCCATCGTGTTCCCACGTTGTCCTTCTACTGCTGAACGTCCAGCAGGAAAGCAGTGAATACTAATTTAAAGTCATTGGTTTGATCCTGACCTATTAGGACTTTACCTCTCGTATAAATGCAGATACATAATCATATTCTATTCATATTTACTGCTGTTGTTTACTGTCTCATTTCGGTTTGATATTTTGTCACTCTTTTTTTTTGTTCTACACATTGCAATGCTGAATGAATGGCTTGGATCAATTAGGAATATCATCTTTCCGTGCTTTACGTTATTACATAATTATTCCACAACTGAGATGTTACAGCACCTGAGTATAGTATATACTACCTTCCTTTTGTACCACCTTTTTCGATATTTAAATGTAATCTGTTACGTGTTTGAACAGGGATGATGGAGTACGTATAAACCGCAATGAAATACAAGAAACTTTGCGACAATTTGTGATCGCACTTGACACAGGTAATAATTCAATGTTGTTCTTCAATATTATTCTTTTTGCATTTCTTTCTGATTGTTGGTTGGACATCAGACAACGATTGTACTTTTAAAAATCTCGGCAACCTATGTTCTAATGAGTATTTTGCGTCATATTCACAGCACACTATGATTTTGTACGGCCTTGCATATGTTTCCTTTTTTTGTTAAGTCTGGCTTACACTGCGCTTATTTCAAGCTCTTAGCTTGCAAGCTTAGACTTTCTTGCGCCAAGCCTTGTTTTTTTATTATTTTTGCCATAGAAAACAACTTGCTTGCTTAAGACCAGAACTAGTTGAGAGAAATATGAAACTGTTGATGTTTAAAATGTGTAAACCAGGGTTCAAGTGCAGCTAATGTTTATAATCTGCCTTGTTAACAAATTACACTTGCTTAAGTTTCCCTAAAGAATAGAACGTAATTCCGAGCTGGGATTTCAGTTTTAGAGCCATTAACATCATTTTT
The DNA here is from genome assembly GCA_964006365.1 of Trididemnum miniatum. Classification (NCBI taxonomy): domain Eukaryota; kingdom Metazoa; phylum Chordata; class Ascidiacea; order Aplousobranchia; family Didemnidae; genus Trididemnum; species Trididemnum miniatum. The sequence goes on along the minus strand of OZ023234.1, from coordinate 12,145,986 downwards.
GAAATCCCGCAGCTCTTACCAATGAATTAACGTCTCTCCTCAATTTCGATGACAAAACTATGTGGTGCTATAATGCTCCATTGACACTGCTTATGACTTTGGTCGGATAGTGTACTCTTTTGGTGGGTATTTGTACAAGGTTTTACCTGTTAATGCAAAATACTTTTGCTTGCTTGGTTCTTGCGATGTTGAGCAGAGGCGGCTCGTGACCATTTTATACGGGTAGGTTGCATGACTAGAAAAGCAGGCCCACACTCGCTCTGAAATGAATAAAACTCTCTAATTTACTAGCAAGGTAATAGACTTTAGGCTATGCACAAATACAGTTACACAGGCAGGTGTTCCATGAATTATTAGGCCTATTACTCAACAAGTTTTTTTTTAATCATACCCCTGCCACTGTACCAGCAGCTGAGTTTGCGAGTATCTGTAGTCTAGGTAACCTGCACTTGTAGTCTACATGAGCAAACACAAGTTTAGCTTAAACAAGTTTTTCTATTTTGATAGACTGACGGTACTCTACTCCTGTACCTACTACCTAGTCAACTAAGCCTGGTGGGCTACAAATAAGCTAGCCTACAAACCTAGCTAAGCCGCAGTACCAGTCAATCAGCAGCTTAAAAGTTTTTTTTTAAGCAATCTATTAGCTCAAATAAGTTAAGTCTTCTAGCCTTTAATCCATAAAATGCTCAAAGATTTCGTGGATAGAACGAGCTCTCCTAAATAGCCGATTTTTCAGTAACATCAGCAGGTAAAGTTCAATAAAAATTCATTTTACCTGCTGATTTTTTGACCCCCTCTTTAGAGTCTTACGGTTTTTCCTATTACTGAAAATTCGGCTATTTATGCGAGCCGGTTTTATCCACGAAACCCTTGAGCATTTTATAGATTATTGATTAATTTTTCAAAGAATTGTATCCTTCTGATGGATCCTGTTTTTGTTGAGAGGAATTCCTGACGTGATCTACCATAATTCTAATTTCTCTCCGACTTTCAGTTTCTTCGGAATTATTTCGTTTGGATTTTACTTGCCTTTACCGATATATTACAAGTTTAAACGATAAGCTACTTGTACCATCCCATATCTTTCATTGATCCCATTATCTCTATATTATTGCAACTAATGTTAGAGCCAATCTCTAAGCTAATCTCTAAAGCTAAACTTTACACCTCAATGAGCACCAAAAAAGCTACTTTGACACAGCCTTAACCTGTCTCATTGAACGTAATTTCAAACTGTGATAAAGCATTGATGACGTAATACTACTTGTTAGTTCTTTTCTTGCTACGAAAGGCTGTAGCAGAAAAGCCTTTCACGTGTTGCCATTTTTTGTAGAAAAAAAATTTTTTTCAAAAAAAAAATATGTATTGTCGATAGTTGTGTAGATAAGGATAGATAAAAAGTTTTTGCTTTCTTGAAAAAAAAATTAACGAGGTGAAAAACTGGGTAGGCTGCAGCCTTTTTTGCCTTCACTACGAGCCGTCCCTGATGTTGAGTGACTTCAAGCCACAGATTAACGTTAAGGATGACAATAAAATTTTGTTTTTTGATTTAGTTACTCCCCCCGAACCAATTTTTGTGCCTACCACACCAGAAATCACCACAACTGCCACAGGTAAATAACTTTTTTGCGTTGCGAAATTTTGACATTAACATCAACTTATGTAAACTGGTTCTTGAATTGTAAATAGTTAACTTTTAAGGAGGATAGTTTAGTTTTTTGAAGTTTTCAGAGAGCTTACTACCATTATTCTATCAGTCAGGTTCAAGTGTGTACAAATTAGATGTTCGTTGATTGCTGATTTTCAGTCTGTAACTACTGTGCTGTTTTTTATGTTATAGATTTCACTTCCATTGCTCCTACCGGCTTCATCTCAGGTATTGATTACATCTGTGTACTACTATATTTTATCAGAATTTGAGCGGACAAATATTTGCAATTTAGTTTGCTTTGATTGATGCAAATTAGCTGAAATCTCGAAGCTAAACTTTTTTACGGAAGTCCAGGCTGCTTGGGACTTTACTCATCGTGAAGGATGAATGCACCTTTTCCTGAGTGCAGCTGATGAGAGCTAATAGTCTAAAACAGCGCTGTTCCTCTCTATGAAACTATACCCTATTCTTGCTTGTAACCTAATGGATCAATCTGCTTAACATTGGCTGAAGAAAAAAACAACTCTTTCCACGTTATATGGGTACCAAATAATTACGACATGAAAAATTCTTTAACTTTAGTTTACCACCTTTACTTTAGTACTGTAGTAGTAGAAATCATACTTATGTCATTATTTTTTTGTGGAAAAAATAAATGCTGAATTAAATCAGCCACTTTTACTCAACTTTTTTAACTTCAGCACTTTTATACTCTAAAAACCGCAAAATAAGAAATTTTCATGTCTTAGCGCTCCCCTCTAAAATTCTGCTTCTGTCTGTTTCTTAGTCTTCAATTTCTCAAGAAATGTAATACTTTGTAGTTTATGACCAATAAATTTCTCGTTTCTTTTCAGACAATTTTGCCGAAGTAGCTGCAAATGCAATTTCATCGCGATTGTTATCTCGAATTCAAAACCTTATCAGGGATTGGTTCCCTTACCGTTACGATAATCTCTCTCCATTCAATCAAATCCGCGATGGTGGAGATGACATGTATGATGGTGGCAACCAGGTAAGATTTGGTTGTATAATGTCACTCTAGAGCAGTGGTTTCCAACCTTTCTGGTGGAGCGGAACCCCAATGAAATATTCTGGAGACTTGAGGAATTCTTGTGCGTTAATTTAGCTTACTAATTTACCCAGCTCTAAACTATAAACTTGTGGAACCCCTAGACTGAACTGGCGTAACCCAGGTTGAAAATCACTGTTTTAGAAAGTGATTAAATTGCTTTTTAAACTGAAATCTATTTCAACTAAAGTTGCAAAAGTTTTAATTTTTCAGTCATGAAATAACGAATGGCATAAACAGCAAAGAGAAACGGCTAAAAATACAAAAACCTCGTATGTGCTGTTGAGGCTTCTGGTTAGAGTGTCCCAAAAAATGTATTACTCCTTCAAATATCGATCCGTTTGAGTTAAGCTGCGTCATCACATGTAGATTTTTTGGTACGCCCTACTATATGATCAACGTTAATGGTGCTTCATCATCAAAAGATTTTGTGGATTATGAAGGTGTAGGATTGTGAAATCAGTTAATTTTTCTAATCGAATGCTAATATAATGCATTACAATTCCACAGGTGTACCTGCACGCAGATAACAATGTTACACGACTTACATACAACGAAAGTTACAGGTAATAGCATTAACTACACGACCACTTCAAATACCGCAGCTGCTGCTCTTGTAATAATATTCACGTCATAAACCAAAAATTGACATTTTGGCGAGCACGCTTATGCTAATTTTTGGTAAAACTGATTTTTGATCAAATTTTGAGAGCTAGGGGAATTGTTTCAGTTTAACGAAGGAGCTGTTTTCTCTTTTTTGTAAAGATTGAATAAACTATTACTCAGTGCAGGAAGGACGATTTACTAAACTATTACACCTTGGCCACATTTGATAGGAGTGATATGTAGCATTGTTACATACCACAAAGGTTGAATTTCCTTGGGAGATCAGGAAGGGTTCATGATCAAGCGTTCAGAAGGATTTGTGTACCTTTTACCTGAGTGCGGCTGATGAGGGCTAATAGCCCGAAACAGCGCTGTCCCGCTCTATGGTAAACTATTACTCGGTAAAAGCAAATATGTAACAGCTTTTATGAAAATAATCTTATCATCGGCAGAGCAAAAGATCTACTAGCGAAAAAGTTGATAAAGGAAAGCCACGTTGATTTCAGTTTTTGTATTTTTTTCCAGTTGTTTCTACACTTGAGTATTTGAAAATTATTTTGATCTTCATTATTGCTGCTTGAAATCACCAAGAAGTTTTTTGAAATTCTGACATTCTTAAATTCCGATTTCCATTTGTGCTTGCCTTGCTTTATGCAATCGCTTGTATTGTTTGTGCGTAGATTTGGTGATGACGAGCTTACAGTCACTGCAACTCATCCATTTTTGACGTTACTTTGGGTGGAAAATGCCAATCGGGAGACACTCAATTACACAATACGAGTAAGTAAGCCTCAATGTCAGTCGAAGAGCTGAAAAATTGTCTTATTTATCATGTTTTGGTTGCCAAGAAGCATTACGGTTATTTTCTTTGTGTCTACTCGTATTATTAACAGTTGCACTTGCACTGCTATAACTTGACTATATGGGTACTATTTAAAAGCACATACTGAGAATACATTGTCGTTTAGTGAAATTAAAACACATAATTAGTTGCACAGTACACGTTGCTTTATGCTGTATGCAGACGAGCACCAGCTCAACGGTGCACAATAGACGTAAAAAAGAGGACTTGACTGCAGCTTTCGAAGCATGGTTGATGGAAATTATAGATGTTTTCAAATTTTTATTTGAAATTTCTCCCAATAGAGCTTTTGGCAGTACTAAACGTTTTTCCCATTTTCTTGACTTACTATACCGAATTGTCATATTATGTCCATGTTTCGTTTAAATTTTGTGTTTTTTGACTTAAACGGTTGAACTGTATTTCCTGAAAATACAGGTTATCTGCAAGAACCAAAAAGTAGAGCCGCAGTGACACTTTTTGAGCATAAATAATTACTGTGGATATATTTTCCTCTTAAAGTTATTTTCGCTTCTCATTTATCGAGTTCTACAGTTGGTTTAATTTTACAATCATCTGCTTTACAAACAAGCCTGCTAGAAACTTACTATTTGCAGGTCACGGGCGATATTGGAGCCGATGGAAGCGGAAGAACTTCCATCGTTGATGGAGTTGTATTTGAAGGATTCTACCACGCTCAATACGACTCATTCCAAGTCTATGATGCCATTGATCCGAGCATATGTGAAGTTTACTTTCTCATTTCAAATGCAGGGGTAAAAAACTATTTCGTAAGCTATTTACTTACGTTGCTTATTCAATAAAAAAGACTGTAGAATTGTGATAAATTATAAACAGTGGAACATCCCATGGTCTTGAAGTAATAGTAGCGGTGTTATATACTGTTTTCTCTTGTCTGTGTAGTGTGCCGTGCTCGACGGTGCCGTCTCGGTATCTACTTATTATTGTGTTATTTGCAATAACCATAATTTCCACCATGCGCGGGGTGTCAGTAAAATTACCACCCCTCACATAAATTTGCAAATTTTACTTTTTGAGAACCTGGGGTTGGACAAGTCGTTGTCGTATTTGGCTCCGGAGTAAACTTGGCTGATTCGATGCTCCAGTAGGTCATCTTCCATGATGCATGTAACACACATGAACCTGCAATTGCATGTGTCAAAAGAAATTGCGTTTTAGAAGCTGTAGTGCTGATTCAAGTTTTAAACCATTTAGCCTATCTATGGTTCAATAACCAGCGATCTTAAGCACATTTTTTCCGATAAATGCTTTACGAAAGTACAAGACTTGTGTTATATAAAAAATTGCTTGTTAGATTGTTTAAAATTTAGAGCGGGACAGCACTGTTTCGGGCTATTAGCCCTCATCAGCCGCACTAATACAAGGTACATTCATTCTTCAGAATGATGATCTTATGTGAACCGATCAACCCTACGAAGGATTTTGAAGGATGGGTGTCTTTTTTACGTGAGTGCAGCTGACGAGGGCTAAATAGCCCGAAACAGCGTTGCTCTGTCCTGATGACATCCCATTCAGCATTCCAGGCATGACGACGTTGTTTTGTTGTTTAAACTTTGTTGCTTACATCTTTATGTCAGTGTAATGCGTTTACTGTTGTCTTGAAAACCTTTTGTGATCTTTCAGGACTGGTTTTCATCTGCTTCAGCTTCCTACAATTTCACCAGCATAAGATTTTCAAATAACACCCAGTTCCTTGACAATGCTGTCCAACTAACTGGTAGACCAAGTAGAGTCATGATGGGATACATGCTGCTGTCAAAGTAAGTTTGAAGTGTCAACTGACTTAATGTGCATTTCTTTGCAGCTGATTGCTATTGTCGTTACTTTTTAGTGGACTGGTAGTGTCGTACGAATTATTATTATAATTTTTTTTTTCGCTAGTAAACCTACTCACTATAACTAAAGCAACCCCTTAATTTTTATGCATTAATTTTTGCGATTGTTGATGCGTTTCAGTTGAAGGTGGATCTGTAAACATCTTTGTTTAGATTTTTCTGTTTCCACACTGAACTTTTTATGAAGTCAAACCTTGCTTTTATTTTAGATTTTTATTTTATGGTTATTGGTAGACCCAGATCACTCTTACATATTATTTACTCTGTCCAGTTGAAACGAGAAGTTTTTCTCCGTTGCATGGTGACGCGCTAGGCAAAAATTTTTTGCTGATGTAAGCTACTCTTCATAATTGTTTGGCTCAGAAGTTCTTCATATTATTAATTACTTCTCGTGTTTGAATAGGAGGGCTGCTGCACGTGTTACTCGAAGCGAAATTGAAGAAACATTACGGGAATTGATGAGAGCACTAAACACAGGTAATTGCTGAATGAATTTGTTTGTTGTTTTAACTTACTTTCCTTTATCATGTGACAAAACTTTTACCTTGTAACAAACTGACAAGACAAGACAAAACTTTATGATGAGACAAAGCATATGACAAAGTTTTTTTGCCAACATCTGTTTCGGTTTACATTTTCCAGTGTTTGGATGTATATTCGAATCCACAGAGCTCGGAAATAAGTGTTAAAAGACTTTGTTAAAAGCATAACGATGTAATTCCGATCCTAGAGCTGAATTATGAAGTCAACATCACTGTTAAACACCCTTCTAAACAATGAGTCTCTGCTATAATTTGCGTACGGCCCTATAGTGCTTTATTTTTAGTATGGGTGTTTTTTTTGTAGTTAATTGCATATTTATCGTCCTATCTCGAGAAAGCGATCAGAGCTCTATAACGAGCTCGCTTTAGAGTTGCCGGCCATCTGCATGTCTACCACACCAAGATGGGGGAATCACGCTAAGTAAACTTGCCAGGTCGTTCTACACTTTGTCCCTTTAATGCTTAGCGTCAAGCAGGGAAGCTGTGAATACCAATTTTTAAGTCATTGGTTTGACTCGACTCGGAATCAACCCGAGTCTACAGCTCCTAAAGCAGACGCTCTTACCACTCGGCCATCCGAGCTGATATTTTTGCTGAGACTTTATAAAAATTAAATGTTGCTGATTGATAGGTAATAAAATATATTTTACTAAGCTTATTGGTGATGCAGCTATGTATAGAAGTGGCTTAATTGCTTTATCGCTCAATCACTCTAAAATTTCGATTCCAGCAATCAAACTTCGTTTTGTTTTTTAGTTCCACCTCCGGAACAAATATTTGTACCTTCTACACCAGAAGTCACTACAACCCCAGGTATGCAAATTTGTTTTGAGGCGACTTTCAAAAACATAATGTTTGTGATATTAGCATTTCCCTACAGCTAAGCTAATGTCTAAAAACTTACCGGTATAACATTCTGCGCAGTTAAAGATATAAGTTACCGGTACAGCAAGGCTCAACTTCCTCTAGCAAAGAGCTCAATAATTATTGTCAATAGCTAGAGCTTGTATTATGAAAAAAAGAGTACGAGGGGTATTGAAAAAGTAATGCACCCAACTTGATGATTACATTTTTACTTCTCCACTTAGTCTCCACCTCTCTCAAGAGCTACAGTCCATCTATGAACGAGGGCAAGTATACCAGTGTTGTAGAACTCAGCCGGTTGATGTCTAATCCCTCGTAAAATCACTAATTCATAAAAAACGCTGCTGCCTGTTTTGCTGTTGCCGGCTCTTCAGATGCTTGTTTTATTCAAATAGAGTCAGCCACCTGGAGAGCCGGCAACGGCGAGATAAGCTTAGTGGTTTTTATGATGTAATGGTTTAGTGATTTTCCTTTCCTTTTTTATAACAGTTAAAGATATATTTACTTATCAAAGTTTTTTAGTAATTTTTTTTATTTGTCTGTGTTTGGAAATCATGCACTTGCAGTACCGTATTCACCAATCTTATTTAAAGTCCTAGTAGTTTACCCTAAATTGTGACCTAGGCTCTCCCTGATTTAGTTGTAATTCCTCAAGTTTTGTTGTTACCACGTTTTTCGTTTGTGTTTTAGATTTCAGCACTCTCACTTCTACTACAGGCTTCATTTCAGGTATGTACTGTGTACTACTGTGTCATTTTTAATATTTCAACTCACAAGATATTGAAAATGACTTTGTTTATTATATTACGAGTTTTTGAAATTTTATGTGCTTACGGATTGCATTTATAATGAAAAAGCATATATCTATTTTCCTTTTTGTGCAAATTTTCTCGCGCCTTTCGTCTTTGAACTTATCACTTTTGGCTTTTCGGTAACCGTGACTGTCAAACCACGAAGACCCTATACTTCGTGGCCCTAATTACTGACTACCAATTCTAAGAAATTTAGTAAAGTGCTTCATTTTATGACTGCGATGTCATGTTATTATTTTGACGCAAGTAAAATGAACTATTTGTCATTATGATGGCAAGAAAACTTCAAGATAAAAGACTAAGCCCTTAAAGAGTTTTATACTTCTTCGGCGTAAGAATTTTTTGCCTCTGCCTGCGTTAGAATTTCTGGCCGAGAAAATTAACAATCGCTGCGTAAACATTACAGTGTATAACACATTTATGGAAGAACCTTTTTGCAGATAATTTTGCCGAAGTGGCTGTGAATGCAATTGCATCACGACTATTAAATCGAATTCAGAACATCATATTAGGATGGTACAACTACATTTACGATAATGCGTTGTTGACTTTCATTGATGATGGCGGAAGCGATATGTATGATGTTGGAAATGAGGTGAGTTATTTTTCGTATACTGTACTATGGTGTTTCAGTAATTTTGCCACCGATTTAGTCAGTAGTTTAATCAACTAGAGTAGAGAAGCGCATTTAGGGGGTCATTGTGGCGTGCCTCCCTTTTCACATTGCCTTTTAAAAAAAGATCAAATGTCACTAAATAACTGAAATATACCAGGCTCTTGTAACGGCTTTTGCTGTTTGTATGCCCCCCACCACACTTGTAAAATTTCTCGCTACACCAGTGAGAGTGGATGAGAGCATCGCACTTACTGCATTAACGTTCGTTTTGACGTGACGTACGTTTGGACCTCCTTGAATTTGAGTTTCCATTTTGGAGAAACTAGGTAGAACATGCGATCACATACAGCAAACAACTATTAGCAAAACTATTCGAGAATCGCATTACATAGCTGGGATTGTCAAATTGTCTTAACGATTATTTGGGATTCTTTTCAGCGCTATTGCAATCCAATTCATAGCAGTTATTATTGGCTGGTGCGTCAGAGACGCTCTTTGTGACATCATGAATGATTTGCTTTATTACGTCGAGTTAAGGCAAAAGTAAGAACTAACCGGCGGCCGGTAAGCTCAGTTGTTAAAACATTGTTATCGGTGCGGGAGGTCTGGGGTTTGAATCCCGGGTCGGTCAAATCAAACACAATGTCGCCAACGGCTCGCCACCGCTGCGACGTTTCTTTGTAGTTTTGTTACCTAGGCGCGAAGCCGCGGAGTTGAACCCTGCCACTCGTTACACGCTTCGGCATGTAAAATGTTCATCCGTAGATTAGAGCGGGTGAGTGGTGCAAATCAGTTTGCAAACGCTATTATAGATGGCACTAAAACATTGCATTTTGGGGGTTGCAATAATTGCTTGCATCGATTTTTGGTTCATATTTGTCAGTGTATATTGATAAATGATAAACTTGTGGCAAAGGAGTGAAATAGAAAACTTAGAACCGTGATGTTGGTTATAATTCTGATTTTTGATTAACGTAGATAGGCTAAGCAATATTGTTTTTTGTATAAGGTAATTCGAATATTACATGCGTAACATATCTGATTGTCTAATATTCGATTACTTTTAGGTGTTCATTCACGCGAACAACAATGGAACCCGAATTACGTACAATCAAAGCTACAGGTAGAACTTTTTATGTTGATTTATGTGCTCACTGCGAATGGTAGTAAATGATTTTTCACATGGAAAAATAAAACTGAAACATTATAGCGTATGACAGCATGGGAAAAGCATGTTCAAGCACATCAAGTTGAAGAGTGTCATTTTTCCTGAAAGGGGTTGCAGTAGATATAATATTGCAAAAATCATGAAGATAAAAGTGATTTTTTGACACTGATTAGTTTGTGATCACAAGCTTACCGGCCCAAGGTTTGAACTCCATGTCGTGTGTTGTTCAAATTAAGCTCAATTTTTTTGAAAAAATCGCGTTGCATCGTAGTTGTCCATAAAAAACTTTTTAAGTAGATACTAATGCTCATTGCTAAAAAGTAACCAAAAGGACTTGTAACACAATGTCGTTGATTTTTTAGTCTTGGAGGTACAGTATTGCTGGTTTGTTTACTATAGATTTGGTGATGACGAACTTACATCAAGTGCAACTCATCCATTCTTGACTTTACTTTGGGTTGAAAATCCTTATCGAGAGAGGCTCAATTACACAATACAAGTAAAGTTTATGCAATTAATAAAAGAGCTCTTATGTCAATCATTGAGCACTTTTGTCAACTGAAGACGTCAAGCCTTGACAATTAATAAAAGATATATTTACTATGTTATCTTAGCCTGCTAACGTCGAAGCAAAGTGGCCGTAATTTCAGCGGTACTTAACTAATATTTTATTTTTTACAGCAACTCTCAGTTAATTTGCTATTTGATTTTTTTACTGCATGATATTCGATAATATGATTTACATGTTTGCATTACAAATATATGAAAGCTATAACTACACGGAAAAACAAAATTTGTGATTTACGCTGTAGGTTCAAAGCAATCCTGGAGCTGACGGCAATGGAAATATCAACAGGATATCAGGGAGGATATCTCAAGGACTTTTCTCTGCTCTATATTATTCTTTTCAAATATCTGGTGCATTTGATCCCAGCATATGTGAAGTTTATTTCGTCATTTCAAATCCACGGGTAAGGATGATCCATGTTTGCAGCGATCAAGGTTAAGAAAATACACGAATGATATTGTAATCAATTTTGGTTTTAAGTTTATCATGTAAACTTTTTATTGATATTGACTCAGTTCACGCAAAACGTTGCGGCAAGTGCCGTTGTGAAAATGTACTGCATTCTATATTAACCGGGTAACGAAGCAAAACTAAACATCTTGCTAATTGCTAAGGTTTATATGTAAGATTTTTATTGCCGTATTTGTGCCAAAGCAATCAACTAATTTTTGATACAGGAATGGTCTTCAGTGGATATGTTTGCGTACGGTTTCAGTGCGTTACGATTTTCAACAACCACCAGACTCCTTGATAATGCTGTCCAACTAACTGGTAGACCAAGTAGAGTAATGATGGGATACACTCTGTTGTCAAAGTAAGTACATGGTGAATAGTTTTTGATTTCAAATAATTTTTATGCAGCTCTTTTATTGTATTACGTTTTAGCTGAAGACATAATGAGAATAATTTGGGAACCTGTGTTTAGGCTGGGATCAGATTAGTCGAGCAGGAAGTGTTTAGTCATTCATGCTCACGATGGTAATGGTTGTTTTTTTTACACGAGCCTCCTAATTCGTGAGAAATGAACATTAAGAAGGTAGAACATCTATTACCATGATATGTGTTGGAAGAATAATTTTGATTTCAGCGTTTTTTAGGCTTGAGATTGATAGTTTATGAAATTAATCTTCAAGACCTAGAAACTATTGTTTTGAACAGAACGGATGGAGTGTTTATAAATCAAAGGGAAATTGAAGCTACGTTGCGAGAGTTGATGGTCGCACTGGACACTGGTAAGTGCTGAATATCTTAGAATAGTAAAACATCACATAGTAAAATTACATACCTACGGCAGCATAAAATGCAGATTGGCTTTTTACCGGCCGGTTGATGGTGCTTAGAGACATCGTTATCGAGGCGGGAGGTCGAGGGTTTGATTCTTGGCCCGGTCAAAACCTACAAACAGCTGCCAACAGCTTGCCACTGATGCTACGTTTCTTCGGAGCTGTGCAGCCCATGCGCTAAGCCACGAAGATGGGTGTCTCACGCTTCGACGTGATATCACGAGTATAATAAACATTTGATTTTAATCAGTTTGTTTAAGTGTCAGATTTGTATTTGAAACCTATCGTGAAGTCGATTCTCCTGTATTTGGTAAATTTGACGACTTGGCTAAGTGTTTCATGTCAGTGTGTCGATTTCTTCGTTTTTTTTAATCGTGCGTTAAAGCTTTAAGAGTTGGGAAATAATTCAGGTTATCATGCTATGGGATAACTTGTGCCAAACTGGCAGACTGTCTTAGGGTTGATGTGGCATTAAAAATAATACCGATTATTCATTTCAAGTTCAATTTATAGATAGTGAGTCTAAATCACGCAAATCAATGAAAGCCCGAGAATTCTTTCTAAATAATATTAGTGACGTATTATTATTGATGGTAATGACGTAATATTAGATTATTGCTGCAAAAGTGTAAAACTTCTTGCCGGAAATCAATGAAGAAATTAAGAATAGCTATCAAACTATATTTTTTAGTTTCCCCTCCTTCCCTGCCCGAAGTCACCACCACAGGTAAAGTGCATCAATTTCTTGTGCTTTAAAGGACGTCACGCATTGTGCCGTGTGGATTTGACCAAAAATTGCTGAGTCATGAATATCAGCTTGTCTCACAGTAACAAGTGATGTAAAACCTTTGAACGTCTTTCTGACGATTTCTTTATTATTTCCAGTCGTAATCAAGTAAGCTCCAAGAAAGATACTCCAAGAAACAAACGAAAGTCTGAGCATGGTCTGCGCTTACAAGGTTATGGGTTTGAAATAAGCATGGCGCAGACCAGACTTAATTCTTTGCCAAAACTTTTATTATGATATATGTACCCTGGTTCCTGTCCACATGTCCAATTTTAATGAGCTTTAAGCCCACGGTTCTTGGTTTTAGTTTTTGCATCATAATTAATTTTTTGATGTCATAGTTAAAAAAGTAATTATGACCTCAAAAAATTGATTATAATCCTAAAGCTAGAACCAAGAACCGTGGGCCTAAAGCTCACTAAAACTGGACATGTGGACCGCGTAATTATAGACTTACGAGTGGTGGTAGATTTTCGGTGCTTCTGCTGTGTATGCATAAATCGTAATAAACTATCCTGCATGCAAGTACGTTGTCAAAATGATGCGATGCGAAAAACAATTACGGTTGTTGTGTTTTAGACTCCACTACCATCATGCCGACAAGCTTTGTCTCGAGTATATGTACTGTTACTAATTATTTTTCAAAATTTTTACGTAAAAATTAAAATTGGGTTTTCTTTTATTTGTTAATCCTGAAAAACCGAGTGGTTTTCATGGTGGTAACATCGAAATTGGTTGGGAAGGTTTAGAGTTGAATTCCCGGGCCGGTCAAATTAGATACCGCATTGCTGACGGCTCTCCTCCGATGTAACTTTTCTTCGTAGCTCGGAGTTGTGTTACCCAGACGCTAGGTAGCGGAAATGAGCTCCGCCACGTGTTACTACACATTTCGGCGTAATGCTTCGAGTATAATGAATATTGAATAGGTCACGAACAGTAAGTTCAGATTTTTTATGACCGTTATAATAGACTTGTGTAACTAATAAACTTTTACTTGCCGCAGTGAAATTCTGAGTCCAAGACATCAAAAATTGCGCAGCAAAAATTCCAAAATGGCCTAGTGGTGCCGCGCGCAGGTTGCAGAACTGCAGATCCTGCGTGACGGGTTCAATTCACGGCTAGAGCCGATTGCATTTGACTGATCGGGTGACTGCTGACTCAAAGAGCGCAAGCTCACTTTGTAGTCCCCCCCAACTACTGTAGAATATTTTGTTCAATGAATAATAAACTTTTACCTACCGCAGTGAAATTTTGAGTCCAAGACAGCACAAATTGCCAAGCAAAATTCGCAGTATCATGAAGGTTTATGAGAAAATTTTTGTGCAGACAATTTCGCCGAAGTAGCTGCGAATGCGATTTCATTGCGACTACTCGATCTAATCGAAAACATCATTTTTGACTGGTACAACTATCTTTACGATAATTTGGATCCTTTTAATTTTATCAGTGATGGCGGAAATGATATGTACGACATTGGAAATGAGGTGAGTGCAAAGCTTTAATCATTGTATTTATTAGCTTTTGTTTTATTCTAATTTTTTCATTGTGTTGCAACATTTCCAGTTTTATTGCTCTATTTTGGTCGCAAGACTCGTTGGAAGTGGTTCTGAGCGCGATAAGATTACAGTTCCTGAATTGGTGTGTCACCTTACCACTTTCCTGAAACTCAGAAATGATTTAGCGTCGGCCAAACTCAAGCGATAAATAATTCAGCTCATCACACCATTCAGTCTTAGTCCGTTCACTGCTGTGCCACAATAAATTAGAAATCATTTGCTCCTGTACTGTGCACATAAATAGACCTTGTTTTGGGTGGATTGTTCAATTTAAAGTTGACGTAGCATCAGATTTTTTAAGAAGTGAGGGTATGGAACATCGGGTGCTTTAAGTACAGATTTACTCTGTCCACATGTCCGATTTTAGTGGGCTTTGGGCCTCAGTTCTTGGTTCTAGTTTCTGCATCATAATCAATTTTTGGATGTCATAGTTAAAAAAGTGATTATGGCGTCAAGAAACTGATTATGATGCAGAATCTAAAATCAAGAAACGCTGGCCTGAAGCCCACTAAAATTGATCATGTGAACAGTGTAATAGTAAAAGCCGTTCTCATTACAAATATCAATCTTGAATGATGGAACGGTGTTAGTGGACACACAAGACAAGCAACAAACACACACTTAACCCTTCGCACTTTACACTTTTGCCGATTGCGTGGCAGGGGTACTTTTTAAATTTTTGGTGTGACCCGACCGGGAATAAAAGTCAAATCTCTCGGCTACCATGCGTGCGCTATGAACTGATACACCAACTGCCGATTTTCGGTTATGTTTACGAAAATGTTTTAGCTCCTGACCAAAAATTTTCAATCAGGCCATTTATTTTTTCAGGTCTATCTTCACGCGAGTAACAATGTGACGCGACTAACGTACAACCAAAGCTACAGGTAAAATTTTTGATGCGCTTTTGTATGTTATTTATGGTATAGTAGCGAGAGCATTATTTGCTAAGACTGATAATGAACAAATATCGGGGGCATAGCGAAAAGGGGGAAAAGTATCATTTCGTGGTACAAGCTGATGGGCGTCAATTTGATGTGCATAACGATTTGAGTTTAGCGACGGCGAAGGCTCAAACGTTTTCAAAATAAGAAGTTGTTTTATTTTCAACGTTTAGATGCATCAAAATTTACTTAAACGCTATGATGTGACCTTCGTCGGTTCTAGATTTGTTTTTCATTCTGGTAATTGGGTTTCAGGATGACCCGATAGGGCCAATATCTAGTAAACTGCTCACTGCCAACGAGCTCTAAGGCCAAATAGCGCAATGAACATAATTTACACTGGCAGTTTTTATATTTCAGGTGGCGTACGTAATCTTTGTTTGTATAAACTGAAGCCGTGTGGGCCTATTGCTAAAGTAACCAGTAAGGTGTCTAGCTAGCAGTATGCTGTTTCATGCCTCACTATCCTCGTATGCGTTGCTGTTTTAGACTTGGTGATGATGAACTTACTACTTCTGCAACTCATCCATTCTTGACATTACTTTGGGTGGAAAATTCATATCGAGAAAGACTCAATTACACAATACAAGTAAGCCGAATTATATCCTGTATGAGCTAATCCAAACATATACCAAGAAGTTCATCATTGCGAAGTCTTCGTATCTTTATAAATTTTGAATTCGCATAGATTTGCAATGCGAAATGAAATTTGAAGTTTTGAATTTTAACCATTTCTACTCTTGTTTTTTTTTTAACTCCTCGTAGGTTAATGTGAGTTATGCTGTTGATGGCTTTATGGCTTCTTCCTTAATACCTTGTGTTGTATTGATACGTTTTTGACGGTTTGGATATAAGACACCACTACTGTAGTTACTGATTGCGTTCGAAGGCTTGAAGTACTCAGTTTTACAAAAACTACTCGAGTGGCAATACTTAGTAGCTGCGCAGAACGTTAAAGCTGTCAAATTTTAGCTAAGTATATTTCTCGTCGCATCAAAGTTGGATCATAAATTGCTCTGCATTTCTTGCATTTTCGGCTTTAAGGTTAGAATAGCCGAAAGCACGAACCCTGCAAAAACTTTAAGTCTGCTTGATTTTAGGTTAGAAGCAATCCTGGAGCTGATGGCAGAGGAAATGTTAACAGACAATCTGGAAACGTATCTCATGGATTTTTCTCGGCGCAATATGTATCGCTCCAAATTTCTGGAGCCTTTAATCCCAGCATATGTGAAGTTTATTTTGTCATTTCTAATCCACGGGTAAGGATAATTCAGCGAAACATGAGTGAACAAATGAAAGATCGTTGGCCGAGTGGTTGGTGCATTGGGCTCCGAAACTGGCTTCGCGGGTTTGATGCTCAACTAGGTCATCTCAATGATGCATGTACTTCACTACCACAAAAATCCCAAGCTGCAATGAAGTGGCTTGAAAAAAAAAATGAAAGATCCGGTTTTTCCTAACGCACTGCAATGTGAGTCGGAGCAAATTGATAAATTTGCCATTTTAAAAACGTTAACAACAGTACCAATACTGCAGGTCTAACAATTGTATGAAATTGGAAAGTTACAACTTTCCCCTACTACGGTGTTGAATTAAGTAATAGTATTTGGAGGTAAAACGTAGTTTTTTATGTGAAAGTAGGTGCCGTTAAACGCAGTATGTAGACTCAAACTGGATATGTTTTCATTGTGTACACGTTTTTCAAGTCAAAAAACTTGACTATTCATTTTCAAATGCAAAGGCGTAATGTAAGATTTTGAACACACAGCAATTGTACAATAAAAAAGTTTGAGAAGAAAACAAAGCCAGAGGTAGTGTTAGCGTCAAAAATTTTGTGACTTAATTCTATTTCACGCAGGACTGGTCTTCATCTGCTGCATCTACCTATGCTTTAAGCATATTGAGATTTTCAACGGTTACTTCTTTCGCTGATAATTTTGTCGAGCTAACTGGCAGACCAAGAAGAGTAATGATGGGTTACATGCTACTCTCAAAGTGAGTGAAAATTAATGGACAAAAAATTTATGCCTAGTGCTTTTACTGATTCCGACTGGTCGACCTGCTGGTGAAAGACATTGCCATCGGCAGGGAGGTCTTGTGTTCGAATCCGGACCAATTCGCACTCCGTGTCGCCAACGGCTCGCCACCGCAGCGACGTTTTTTCGAAACTAAATTGCCCAGAAGCTAAACCACGGAAATGGCTCCCGTCACCTGTTAATAAGATGATTCTTTGATATTTGACTTTTGTGAACTGGTAATTTCTTTCGAAGAATGCCTAAAACCACTTTTTACTTTAAGGTTTACAAATCAATGGTAATCTTATAGTTTTAATTTGCGTGTTAATATTTAGCTTTTTAGATTACGAAAGCTTAAATTTCAGTTGTAAAACTTACTCTGTGTTGAGCAGAACGGTTGGGCAATTTATAAACCAACGAGAAATTGAAGACACATTGCGACAAATGATGAATGCCCTGAACGCAGGCAAGGACTAAGTATTTTGATATGATAAAACAGATTAAATTGTACCACTTTTACAGTATGGTAATGCAAGCCAGTTGGTTAGTCAGATCTTTAAAACAAAACTTTCCCGCCCCAGGCTCGATACTCATATGGACGTGGTCATCATGATTTTGCCAATGGAAGTTAACACAAATTTTTCTTTTGTGCTGGATTCTTATTCCTATTTTGGGTCCAGTTTTAAGATTCCCAATTTAGCCCCAAATAGTGCTGAACGTTAAAAAATTACCACACAAGCTTTTAATTTAAAATAGGTGTTACGAGGAGACCGGTAGATATAACCTATATGAGTAAATGAAACTGTCGTGGATAGCCATGCACGAGCAAAGCTAGAAAGAGATGAATTAGCAGAAGTGTAAATGTGTCTCTAGCTACTTTTATTTCAATTGATTTGTATTGTTGTTGCTTGATAATTATTGTTCTTAGTTTAGTCCTTTCCTTGTGAAGCCTAAAATGTCTGGTGCAACATGATCACTCCAATTAAACTTATTTGATCAGATTAATTGCTGATTGGTGAATTAAATTTTAGCTGTCATATTAATTTGATCCCTATTATCTATTACGAGCGTAAAACTGAGAAAATTGAAGAAGTGATTTTAAAATAGCATTGAGTTTTATTCGTTTTAGTTCCACCTTCTGAAGAGATATTTGTTCCTTCGACTCCTGAAATGACTACAACAGGTGAAATTAGAACTTTTGTGTTTCTAAATGTACTTATTCGTAGCATTAAACTGTAGCCAAATTACTGATTATTGAATATCAGCTTGCGGTAACAAAACTGCAACGTATAAATTTCGTGGTAAAACTATTAATGTGATCAGAAACAGTAGAATATTGTAGACTTCGTACTAATGCTAGTAGTTTTCGCTGATGACATAACTTCAAGCAATCTCCATAGCACCAAATAATAGGCGTTTTGTTTAAGATTGTTTTGGTTCATATTTCTTATTGAGATGCACCTGCTTTGTTTAGTTTTTATATTACTGCTATAGTAATGTAACACAAGCATGACACCAACGTTACGTATTGTTACATTCTAGTAATCTGTAAAGTAGGGTATCAAAATAGAATTCAGTTCAGTGCTGTGAACTCCACATAATTTAAGCAATTGAAAAAACTTTAGTTTATAAACAATTTTGTGAAACAAAGTTTACATTAGGGAGAAAAAATACAGCCACAGTAAATCTCAAAACTGGACATTTCGACAACATAGATTCAGCTGTCATCATCTGCAGTGTAAGCAAGGCAGTACAAGGCATCCTGCCTTGCCTACACTGCTGATGATTACAACTGAATCTATGTTGTCCAAACGTCCAATTTTGAGATTTACTGTGCTTTATTTTTCCGCCTTGAGCTATTGTATTCCAAAGTTTACATTTTCTGTTATTTTTCAGAATTCGTTCCCACCACCTCAACTTTTACCTCAGGTATTGTTCTTTGTGTGAGCTAGATCTTATCGTGCATGCAATGCATTCTGTATTTGCAAGTCTGGACACTTATACGATTAAAAGATTGTGTGACCCCAATGCAAAACAGGCATATTTTGCTTTTTTTATCTTTGATTCTCGCGTATTTAGTGGCAAATTCAATAGAAAGAAAGTTATTTTAGGCAAAGAAACTGGGATAAACTTGCGGTTTTCGTTCAATGTTCACATAATCTTTTATGTTATTGTAATTGATGATCATTTTTCGAAAATGTATCTTACGAGTTACGAATGCGGTTTGTTGATGATTTTGCAATAACTGATCAAAAATAAAAAATTGTAATTTAGTTCTTATTTTTTATGAAATTTCAGAATCACATTTTAAGCTTTAACTCATCGTTATTAAAACCACAAAGCGATTCATAAATAGCTAAAGTTAAGTTAAATCGTGGAACAGAAGCTTTAACGACCCACAGAGAACTGCAACGTGAGCAAGGCTCTTTAAGCCAGCTGTCTCTCCCAATAATGTGTCCAATGCGATCAGTGGCAGCCGTGAATCAAATCCGTCGCAAAATTTCAGTAACCTTTGCGCGGTATATCGCTTATCGTTAAAAATTGTAGCTTGTTTAAGACTTATATGTTGCGCAGATAACTTCGCCGAAGTATTTGCCAATGCAATTTTAACGCGACTGTCAACGAGAACTAGCATCGAAACTTTAATAACACGATGGTACAACTACGAATACGATGTATTTCCACCCTCCAGTTACATACAAGATGGTGGAAATGATATGTACGACCGTGGAAACGAGGTAAGTTGTGAAGGCCTATGTCCAGCAAAAGTTGTGAGTATCGACTATTTAGCCTCAACCCTGCGTGATAGGCTTATACTAATATTGATGTAATTCAATGGTAACCGTCCGGTTGGCGTAGTGGTGAACGACTATCGCTGCGATGCGGTTGTTAAAGTTTCCCTGCATTGGCTCCT
Source organism: Trididemnum miniatum (assembly GCA_964006365.1). NCBI lineage: Eukaryota > Metazoa > Chordata > Ascidiacea > Aplousobranchia > Didemnidae > Trididemnum > Trididemnum miniatum. Next base: position 12,125,870 of record OZ023234.1, on the reverse strand, counting down.
CGTAAAAAATCAGCGCCTCGCTGTTCAAACTCAACGCGATGTGTTGTCTTGAAACCAGGCAGCAAATGTTTTCAAAAAGCCAATGTTTCCAGATTTATGCGAATTGCGAACGAATGAAATGACGGATAAAGATAAAACGTATCAGTCTGGTTTGAAGTTTTTAAGTCAAAATTTGTTTTTATATCGGCACTTCAATACTAATTGCGATCTTCGGGTTATTGTTGTGTTTCGGTTGGCGTACAGGGTCGAAACTTTTTCGACCAGGCAAAATTGGCATTTGTTTGTTCCGCTTGTATGTTTTGTATGTTTTTCGATAGTTCAACTGTATGTTTTTCGATAGTTCCTTGTATGTTTTTCGATAGTTCAACTGATTTTTGATTTCTTGCCCACAGAATATGTTTAAATTCCAGGACATTTTAGATAGCTTTGCGCAGTTTTGTTTTCGCTTGTCTTTGAAGGTGTGCGCGTGATTGTAGTATCGGGTTTTGCAAGTTGTTTCGCACAAACCGTAATAATGCTTTTCGGGGATTGTATTTTCTTCTGTTGCGATTAAGGCTTTAGGAGGAGCTGCAGCATTCGCCGTTTAACGCACAAATGGTGTTTTGCCTGCAGTTGCATCGGTTTGACTGTGCTTAGTTTGCTGGGTTATTTTGTAAAAGGTTTTCGTTGTGTGCGGATATTATTGAGGCCATATTTGGTGTGCAGCTGTAGCTCAATTTGACGTTGTTTTGATTGCAAATTTCGTGAAGCGGGTGGTTTCGGAGGAAGTGGGTATTCCAGGGACGCCGAGAGAAATTTCGGGCTCCGGGGCAAAAATTTCGTTTGGGCCCTATGGTCAGTGGCGCCCCAAAATCACGTGATGAGCAAAAAAAGGTCATAGCGTCCGCAGATGTTCTAATTTTGGCCCAACATCAAATGATGAGCAAAATAGAGGGTCATAGCCTCCGCAGATGTTCAAATTTCGGCTCAACATCTAGTGATGAGCAAAATAAGGTCATAGCGTCCGCAGATGTTCGAATTTCGGCCCGAAATCAAAAAGAAACATCATCGCGTCCGCAGGCCGTAGTTTGAGCTGATGAATTTTGCAATCTAAACCTGACAATTCTGAACCCCGGGCCCCCGGACAGTGACCCCTTCTGCCCCCCCTTTCGGCGGGCCTGGGGTATTCATGAGTATGAAAAATACTCTTCCAACTTTTGTTTTAACTTTTGCGTGAAAAAAACGATGTAGCTGCACGCAAAACACCATTTGTGCGTTAAACGGCGAATGCTGCAGCTCTTCTCTTGTACAGTATATAAAGCCTCAATCGCAACGGAAGAAAATACAATCCCCGAAAAGCATTATTACGGTTTGTGCGAAACAACTTGCAAAACCCGATTCTGCAATCACACGCACACCTTCAGAGGCAATTAAACGAAAACAAAACTGCGCAGAACTATCTAAAATGTACTGGAATTTAAACATCTGCGGGCAAGAAACCAAAAACCAGTTGGACTATCGAAAAACATACAAGGGCCTGCCAAAGCGGAACAAGCAAATGCCAATTTTGCCTGACCGAGAAAGTTTCGACCCTGTAAGCCAACCCAAACACAACAATTCAATTCAACTTGTTTTTATTGTAGAAAGTATTGCGCAAAACATTAAACACAAACTAATAATGATTATCAACTATGTGCAGTTGTTTCTACGAGAGAGGCTGCGAAAAGACGATAGGGTCTAGGTCAAAAGAACTGGCGCGGTCGCCGAGTCTGCTGCCTTTCTCTTAGAGTGTGCAATTAAAATACAAAATACAGGAAACAGACGTGCAAAAAATACCAAAATCTAGTGATAAAAATAAAAGTGAGAAGAATATGCGCAATGTAACAGATATGCAATGCAAAAATACCAGAATCTATAGCGATACAAAGAGCGGGAAAAATATGAATACACAATGTTACAGATAATGCAAATTTACCATAATCTAATGATATAGGGAGAAGACATAATACGCAATACAACATTTAGACTAACATTTAAACGATAACCCGAAGATCGCAATTAATATCGAAGTGCCGTTATAAAAACAAATTCTGGCTTAAAAACTTCAAACCAGACTGATAAGTTTTATCTTTATCCGTCATTTCATCTGCTACTTCCTCCGTTCGCAATTTGTATAAATCTGGAAACACTGGCTTTTCGAAGAAACATTTGCTGCTTGGCTTCAAGACGACAACATCGCGTTGAGTTTGAACAGCGAGGCACTGATTTTTTACGAAGAGTCAATGCAGGGAAACTTTAAATTTTATACTTCTATTAACTTACAATTAATTTTTAGAATCTCACCGGATGAACCCTTTAAGGGGAAATAGTCTGCTATGAGTTGTTATAATTTTTAATCAGTTATTAAATCCTTAGCTCTATTATATTCATATTTATCTGGTCTTAACGTTATTTATCTGATCTTAATGATAGGAAATTAGGCTTGAAACCGCCCAAGTTTAGCTATTATTTAGGCCCTATTTAGAAGATATTTGTTAATGTTGACGCAGATAGATATATTTTTGCATTTCAAGAATTTCGCTTGCATGCTTTTGCTTTTAATGACTTGATTTATTTTAAACTTAGTTTGTTCGTGTTGCAAACAACTTCATTCCATCAAATTGCCTAAAAGTTCTTGGTATTAGGCTATGACTATTGGTCAGCGTATACCGGTCGGTTAGCTTAGTGGTAACGACATCGCAGTAGGTGCGGCATGTCGGGGTTTCGATTTTCGGGCTGGTCTAATCCGACACCGTGCCGCCTATGGCTCGTCATCGCTGCAACGTATTTTCGGGGTTCGAAGCTGTGTTGCCCATGCAGGTCTTAAGTCGTCGAGATAGGCCCCGACACTCGTTGCACGCTTCAGCGCAGTACCGTGAGTATAATATACATTTAATTTTTTTTCGCTTCTAGCCTAACCAGCAAGTTTTTTTGAGGTATTTCTTTACGCTAACAACACCGCTACTCGGCTTATGTACAACCAAAGTTACAGGTTAGTTTAAAAAGCACATAAATAATTATAAAAAGCTTTTACTTTCACGTACCAACTATAGAGCAGTTAAAGTTGCTTAGAGTAAATTTCTTTGACGTAAGCTGATGCTGTCCTATCCTTTGAAATGAAATGTGTGGTTTTATGGCGCTGTCGAGAAATAGGAAATGGTATTACTTCACTGACAGGACGATTAATAAGAATTGTATGACAAACCGTAGGAATTAATTCGTTCTTAGATCTGACCTCACGAAAAAACCAAGACCTTCTTCACCAAACGAACATAATGATCTACCCAACTTAACTCACAAGCTACGGTACTCACCGTACTACTTTTCAATAAGCACAAGCACTACTGCTCGCTTCAGTAACACCATACAACAAGGGCTATACTTTTCAGCATATAACAATATTGCTTATTCTACGCACACTAAATCTACACTCGAATAATTACGCTCGAAATTCACGCCTGTTTATACTCTAAATTCAAGCTCGACAATGTTCTACAGCATTCTCAAAAAGAAACAAAAAGAGAAATCACATGACATGCAAAACTCACACCAAACCATTGTACACACGATTGTGATGACAAGAGAAATCATATGACATGCAAAAATTCATACCAAACCGCAGTCAATATGATTGTGATGTCACAAGCACAAATTTTGACTCGGCAAAATTACGTAATGGAGAGATCTGTCCAGAATATTCCGAAACAATTGCGTCAGTAGACAATTGTGACTTCATAATCCAACCTTACGAAACAATCCCACGAAGAAAACTTCGGAAAACAACGCATCGGTCTAGAACCTACTACAGTATACAAAGCATTTAAAACAAAACATATTAGACAGTTATATCGTTACACTCTTCCCTTGTTAAGAATATTATCCAACGGAAAATATAATACACACACAAAAAAACGTAATCACTTATTTACATAATTACTTCACTCAAGAAATTTTAAACACGGCACAAATTAACAATTTTCAGAATCAACCAGTAAGCGACTTAAATGATCCGCTACAACATTGTCTTTGCCCGGAATGTCCTTCACGGTATAGTCGCACCTCTGTAGTGCCAATGCCCATCGCATAAGCCGATCGTTTCGAAACTTGGCATCCTTTAGAAAAGTGAGGGGTTGATGGTCAGTCTGTAAAACGAATGGCTTACCGGCCAGATACAGACGAAATTTCTACACTCCCCACACAATGGCCAAACACTCCTTCTCGATGGTGGATTACTTCCGCTCTGCGGATGTCAGCTTCTTGCTTCCGTACGCGACTGGAAAAAATCTTCCTTCTTGTTCCTGCATAAGCGCAGCCCCAAGTCCACAGTTCGACGCATCGGTACGCAAAATAAAAGTCTTGTTGTGATCTGGCTGACGCAGCATGGGTCCACGCACCAGGCTTTCGCGTAGGGTCACAAATGCCTTTTCTTGAGCGTCTTCCCATCTCACACTTTCCGGCAGTACCTTTTTTGTTGGGTCACTTAGTGGCGCCGCAATTGCCGCGAATGATGGTATGTGGTCGCGGTAATAGTTGGCAAGACCCAAGAACGATCGAACCTCCTTTTTTGTTGTGGGTCTCTTCGCACCGCGTATCTTCATAAGTTCTCCTCGATGATGGAGATGCAATTTTCTCCGATGGAATGTCCGAAAAACTTGACAGATTTCGAGCCAAACACGCACTAAGTAGGTCGAATAACTAAGCCAGCTTATTGTCTTAGTTTTTCCGAAAGTGTATAAAGCACCTGCAGATAAGTAGCCCAGTCCTTTGTGTAGACAATCAGATCGTCTATATAGCATTCGACATTGTCCATGTCTTGAAGTAGCTTCCTCAATCCTCATGCCAAGAACCAACGCTGCTCCGGAGTTCTTCATTCCAAACAGCATACGCAGGAACTCATAACAGCTATCCGGGGTCACGAACGCGGTCTTGTGTATATCCTCCTGAGCGACCGGTATTTGCCAGCATCCTATACTCAGATCTATTGTCGAATAATATTGGCACTTTCCTAACTTGCCAAACAAGTCCTTGGCCGTAGTCATTGGCGCTGGATCTGCGACCGTAACTAGGTTGAGCTTCCGATTAGTCGACGCACATCCTGTTAGAACCATCTTTCTTCTTGACAACTACCAGCGTAGAAACATTGGGCGAGCTTGATTCCCTCACGATTCCGGTATCCATCATGTTCTTTATTTCCTCCCGAATCTCACCTCTCTTGGCATAAGGCAACAGATAAGGCTTGCATCTAATCGGGCGATTGCCGGTAAGATCAATCTTACGCTCAATCACGCTGACCTTTCCTGGGATTTCGTAAAGATTTCCTCATACCTTCTTAGAACTTCCATAACTTCGTTCCGCTGTTCACCATTTAACTTTGCCCCAACTCACACATCTTGGATGGTTTCCTTCGATGGGAACGTCACCAGCCCCAGCAAGTCCTCCTCAATAACACTGACCTCCTCAGCAACATCCCTCTTTACTCCTACCAAATTTGTCCCTACTTGCGAAACTGCAGCCGTTTGAGGATGGTCCCCCTGGACGCCCTGGACACATCCGCAGCCCACCTGGGTTTCCCCCCGAGGCTCCCCAGGGATATCCCTCCGCCAAGGCGTTGCAGTCACATCAATCCTATTTCTCTCTACATAAAACTTCAACATGTTGATGTGGTGCGTCTTCATCTTCTTGTTCACTTTAACCTAGTAATTGTTTCCTCATTTGGTTCCCTTGATCTCAAACGGACCTTTCCGTTGCATAAGACGCACACTAAATCTACACTCGAATAATTATGCTCGAAATTCACGCCTGTATATACTCTAAATTCAAGCTCGACAATGTTCTACAGCATTCTCAAAAAGAAACAAAAAGAGAAATCACATGACACGCAAAACTCACACCAAACCATTGTAAACACGATTTTACGTCAAGAGAAATCATATGACACGCAAAAATTCATACCAATTCGCAGTCAACACAATTGTTACGTCACAAGCACAAATTTTGACTCAGTGAAATTACGTAATGGAGAGATCTGTCCAGAATATTCCGAAACAATTGCGTCAGTAGACAATTGTGACTTCATAATCCAACCTTACGAAACAATCCCACGAAGAAAACTTCGGAAAACAACGCATCGGTCTAGAACCTACTACAGTATACAAAGCATTTAAAACAAAACATATTAAACAGTTATATCGTTACAGGCGCCTTATAACTACTAAGGTCCTTTCGCGCCTAGACTACGTTTTGTCCAGAATTCACTGACGTGTTTTATTCTCTGTCCATTTCATCCTCCGCGCTACATTTAATTGCTGAGCGTTTAGCAAGACAAGCGTAACAGCAGATACCATTTTTAAAGTCTTTAGTTTGACACGACTGAGAATAGAACCCAGCTTACCAGCTTCCAAGATTGATCAATAAACATAATCAAAATGTACGAGTTACTGTCGCATTTTATTATTGAAGTAGTTAGACATGGGCTACGGGGCTAATCTAGATCTGTTTTTTTTTTTTTTTTTTTTTTTTGAAATACACACTTTACTACAACTGCGCTACCTCGTTGATAAATCGCATTTTTTTCCATCATAGTAAGTTTGCTTTTTCACTGAATTTAGCCCTTCAGCAGTTAATGATACTCCCTTTGATTAGATTTGGTGATGACGAACTTACAACCACTGCAACGCATCCGTTCTTGACTTTACTTTGGGTAGAAAATGCCAATCGAGAGACGCTGAATTACACAATACAAGTAAGCCTGGGCATAATTTGGAGTTTTTTGGAATCTTTGTCTGCTGTTTATTTTTAAATAAAAAAACAAGGGCAGAGTAATGGTGCCAAACATACAGCGGTGTAACAATAGGCATTGACTCCTAGTTTCTTTGCATTGACTCCTCGCAAAAAATTTCCGCCTCCCTCTTCAAACTCAACAAGATGTGTTGTCTTGAAGCCAGGCAGGAAATGTTTTCGAAAAGCCAGTGTTTCCAGATTTAGTTCTTACTCAGTATAAATCTGGAAACACTGGCTTTTCGAAAACATTTTTGCAAACATGAGCTTCATCTGGAAGCACTAGCTTTTCGAAAACATTTCTTGCCTGTCTTCAACACAACACATATTGTTGAGTTTGAAGAGCGAGGCGGAAATTTTTTGCGAGAAGTCAATGCAAGGAAACTTTAAATTTTGTACTTCTTTTAACTTACAATTAATTTTTAGAATCGTATTTGACAAAACCATTAGGGGAAACAGTTTATTGTGAGTTGTCATAGTCTTTTTTGCATTTTTATCTGTTATTAAATCACATGCTCCGCTTTACGTCATAGAGCACTTTCTTCAACACTGAACACCCTTAAACCTTGACTATGTGATGATATACTGTATGTAGTCGCTACAAGTACTTCTGCTAGACGAAACGTAACGGCTGTAATACTTTTTAAGCAATATTTTGTTTCAGAAAGTTTTTTTTTATACGCCTACCCTTGCCTATATCCTACTCTCGTATGGCTGCTTGTAAAAAAATTAACAGGAACGATACTTGGAATTCCAGGTACAAAGCGATGCAGGAGCTGATGGCAGTGGAAATGTTACTGTTGAAAACGGAGTAATGTTTGAAGGCTCATTCGTAGCTCAGTATGAATCAGTGCAAGTTTCTGGTGCCAGTGATCCTAGCATATGTGAAGTTTTTTTTGTCATTTCTAGCTTACAAGTAAGAATGCTATATTTCAGCGTGATTGTACAAACGATTGACGCTGACGTAACAAATATCAAATACTGGCAATATTAACTTTGCCTTGGAATCTTTTTGGAATGTGAAGAAATTCCACTTTTCGTTGCGTTATATGAATTACTGCAACGTATTAATTGGCAATTCAAATTTAGATTTCGCATGTAGTTTTTTAACGGTTTTAAAATCCAAGGAAGAAAATCAGGTTTGATTGAATGACATGGATGAGCAATTTTTTATTCGTCTCTTCAATGAGTACTGCAGAATGTCAACGAGTCATCTCATCGGCCAATTTATCACCGATCTGGTTATTATCCTCCTGTTACGAGGAAGGGGTAGACGCGCTATAGATGTTTAAAACAAAGGAATCTAGTTGTTCTTCAAAATTGTGGTTGATTCCTAATGTTTTTTGTTTCTCATTTTGCTATCAGTGGCATCACCCAGGGCCGTTGAGAGAAAATCCAGGCCCCTGGGCAAAGATATGATTCGGCCCCTCGGTACCAAAATTTAATTTTCTAAAAAAAAGGTCCTGACATCGCGCAGACGTAATTTCTTCAAAATTTTTTCGTGTGTCTTTTCAAAAAAAAAAAAAGATTTAACGTAGCAAAGACGTAATTTCTCCAGCATTTCTTCGTGTGTGTCTCGCTCTAAAGAAAAAAGTTTTATAAGAACGGGCCCCTTCAAAACCTGTGACGAGCCCCTTAAAACATGACGGGCCCCGCGTACTTTGTACCCCACTGCCCCCACTCTTTCCAGCCCTGGCATCGCCTTTCAGATAAATCATAGAAGAACACAGATACTGATAAACTGACGTGATTGATATGCATCTTACTTAAGGTTGCAGCAACGAAGCTTGGATAGGATTTGTTTGCATTTATACTGTACTGTTCGTTGTGATTATCGTGAAAGCGGCTCTCAACTGCTACTAATGGCCCTGTCATAATGTGATGCTATGGGTTTTGTATCAAAAAAATTACAATCTATTTTTACATCGACAGGATTGGTCTTCATCTGGCTTCTCTTCGTACACATTCAGCAGGATCAGATTTTCGACAAACACGGAGCTTCTTGATAATGCTGTTCAACTGACTGGTAGACCAAGTGGAGTAATGATGGGATACACGCTCTTGTCGAAGTAAGTTGAAACTGTCTGCGACAGTTTGCGAACATCGCTGGGTGGAAGCAAATTGAATTGCGTTGACACGTAATTTTTTGTAATTGCCATTAAGCGGCGCTGTGTATATCTTCATAATTAAGTTTTGAAGAATTTGAAGAACAAATGTATGAATATGTGCTAGGGAAAATATCTTGAATTTAAGTTGATTACTGGCTGGTCAAGTAGTGGATCCAATAAACGAAATGCGCTTCATAATGGAAAAAGTTGATGTGGTTAGTTTGTAACTGCTTCATAGCATTTAACTGTTTCAAATTGTATATTCATTATTTCCGGTTATTTTAAAAATTCGGGTTTAATTCACATCAAACGTAGGAGTTTTTGGATCAGGTAAGTTTGCTAGTTCAGGGCTGGGCAAACTACCCCCCGCCGGACTCTATTATGCGGACCGCGGGAACTTTACAGAATTATACACTCTTACCGTAAATCAAGCCGAAGACCTTAACTTTTGCTCCTTACGGATGATATTGAGTGGAATATAGGACATGCGCGGACGCGATAACCTTTTTTTTTGGTCTTCACTTGATTTTTATTGGAAAATAGGACTTTGCGGACGTGATGACTTTTTTTTTTTTGCTCTTCTAATCAGTGCGGCCCACGACTTCAAGATGTTTTCCAATGTGACCCTTTGAGTGAAAGTCTGCACATCCCTGTGCTAATACAGATGTATTACTGAGGTAATTTTCAAATTATATTGAACTGAAACTTCAAGAGTAATTGAGGGAGACTATGAAGCGGCTCAGCAGACACCCGATGCATGCTGTATGTCAAATGCGATCGGCTCCGGCCGCAAATTGAACCTTCACGTAGAATTTGCCACCTGCGCAGTACCGCTAGGCCATGTCGCTGACAAAAGCAAAAATAACGTAAAAACTGAAAATTTCAAAATTCAATAATTGCAAAAAAGCAGTAAAATTTGAAGGATTGTTGTATTGTAAACAGGACAGGAGGATTCCGGTTGAATCATGGAGAAATTGAAGAAACGTTACGATTGTTCATGCTTGCATTAAACTCAGGTAAGCACTGGAAAACAATGCAATACGGTATCAATGATCGCTCTGTTGCTCGACTGCCTCTAACAATATTCAAAAACAGCTTACTGTAAAGTCAAATTTAATAGCTTCACGTATTTGCAGTGTATTTTTTCTCAGTAATTTTTTCGACAAATGAATTTGTATTACATTATAAATTAGATTTCTGTTTCATTTTTCAAACTTATTTTTAAGTTGTGTTGGTTCAATTTTTTTTTCAATACTGCGCCTGTTTGCAAGAAATCAAGTGGCGAGCAACAAAATTCTACAAAAAAACAGGGTAAAACAAACTAGAATTTTTTCGCAACTTTCACTAAAAAATTCATTGCAAGTAGCAATCATGATATTTTCAGTGTCACCTCCGGAACAAATACTTGTGTACACAACACCAGAAGTAACTACAAGTAAACATAAGTGCTCCGAAGTTAGAAACAAATTGGTTTCTTGTAACTTACTCATATTACTGTAACCAAACTGCATCACGGTAGTAAATAATGGTTCAAATCAACTTTTCAAAAAGTGCTGGATAAAGGATTCAAGCAAATATTTCAGTAAAAATAAACTACTTTCAAATTGAATACATTAAAAACATAAAATCCTATGACCGAACAGTCTGTTTCACCTCAAGCCGAAATCATCAGGGATGTCTAAAACTTAAAAAAATCTTTGGAATTTTGGGAATTATGGAATTTCAATCAATTTGATCGTCTTTATGAAAATTTGGAGATTCGCTGTTGACGTAATGGTTGCTCACGGAAAGTCATGGGTTGTTCGGAGGAAGTCAAATTGAAATTCTCGGTTAGCCTCATAACCGTATTGCGGTGATAAACTGTGGTTATTACAGTATTAAGCATTTTTTTTTTGTAAACGCGAGTTGTTTCATTCTTCACAGAAATTTTTTCAAATGCGTTTTCTTAGGAAAAAGAGAGCTGAAAACATGAAGCGATCGATTGGTTTTGATTATTTTCCTAATTTACACAAAAAGTATTCTAGCCGTTTATAATTTTGCTAGTTTATGGATTGGAGGACTCTGCGACCACTGAAGTAGCTGAAACAGAACCGAGAGTGGCTACAAGTACTCTGCCCTCAATTGAAGATCCTTCATTGGGAACAAGCATGCCCAGTAAGTACTTGCAGTCTGTGAATGCAATAAAGTAACAGCTCGTCGCCAGACCATCTCATCTAACGTGTTCATTTTATGTGTGGTTTTTGTTTTTTTTTTCCTGCAGTAATGCTAAATGAATGAAACGCATTTCATGTTCTCAGTTATGGGTCGATATCGGTTCATTGGAGAATTAGAAGCGTATTGGGTCAGTGTGTCCATTTTGCACAGCCTGCTTGCTATAACATGGTTAAACCCTACTCAAGAAATGCTGTTGCATCATAAACTTACCAGATAAGTTCGCTAAACGGATTTACTACAAAAACTACAAAATATAATCCTAAAAAACTTTGGAAGTTAAATTAAAAAACTGACAAGCACGATGTAACAAAAAAATTTGGAAACCGCTTAAAAATTTTTTGGTCCTAACCAGTAGTTTTTTTCTTACGGGTTGTGGATAAAGACATCGTTATTGGAGCAGGGGAACAAGAGTTTTTAGTTTTAACTTGGCAAAAATCATACGAGCAATATAGTTGCGCTATCTTATTTATTTTTTCGTTTTCCAGGTTCTGAAAGGTCTATTACTAGCGATTCCACAATCAACCTTCGAATATCACGCTTTGCAACGACTACGACGTCATCGGCACCGACTTGGACATCCACAATGCTTTCCATAGTATTTTCGTTTACCTTTGTGTTTTTGATTTTGATTTTTTAACTCTTTTGCTTTAGTTAAAAACGTCAATAAGATTGAATTTATTTCTATTGTAACTCGTTACCGTATTTTACGTGCCATAAAGCGCACTGTTTTGAAATTGCTGAATACTGTCTTTTTTTTTTGTGGTACATACGGCGCGCTTTATTGACTTGCTTTTTAAGCTAATCACTTCTGGTAGACTGTAAATAAAATTTTGTGACTTTGATTTCTCATTTGATTTTTTCAGAGTTCAAAATTTGAAATATACTCATAGTTTTTTTCACTAAAGTTTATGTAGTTCAGAAGTTTTAACTATTGATTCAGATGTGACAACAAACCTCTATATGCAGGGTTACCACCGGGCCACACCAAAAAATAAGCACGCTGCAGTTAGGTTACCAGAAAGTCAATAGCTCTTTATTGTGAATCCACTAAAAACCGGTAAAGACTGAAAAAAAAAGGTTTTCACGTCAACAAAGTCCTGTTTTTCCACTAAAAATTGGTGAAGACCAAAAAAAAAGATCTTCACGTCTGCAGTATCCTATTTTTTGCACTAAAAATTCAAAAATAAGCACGTTTCTTAGAAATAAGCACATTCACGTTTTCTAAGACATTGCCCTTGAAAATAAGCACAAATCTTAGAAATAAGCACGAAATGGTAACCCTGTTTATATGGCATTAAAAGGCAGCAAAAATTTGGTTTTGTAAACTTGTGATCTTTAGTCTAAATTTTGTGATTTTTGTTGAAAAATCTTGTAATTTTTAAAAGTGCTGTGGAAGCACTAGTTGAGACATAGCTCAAAGCTCGTTGTTACGCAATTCAAAGAAAATACTACAATTTAACTAAAATTCTGTACTAGCTTCAAAGCATAGTTTTCAAATTACATTTTCGCTTCTACATTTTGCGCAAAAATTTCATTAAGTTGCACGTAAAATCCAGAGAAGTAGCAAAAAGTTGCCAAATATAAATTATGGAAACAGCGTAAAACACTTAACTGCGTAGAGTCTGAGTGTTTTGGAAGCTGTCGAAAGCTGTAAACAAAAAGTGCGAAAACTTGCCCATATTATAACCCACTAGGCGACGCGCACAATATTTTTTTCCGTTAGCCAACATTAAAGTTCATGCACTGTTGATTAATTGGAGGCAGGGGCGAATTAACAGTACGTGGGGCCCTGGGCTAATTTAATAATGGGGCCCTCTTTCTCAAGTTCAGCGAAAGCTTATACGATGTAAAATGAAAAGAACAATAAACCGAAAAAACAGCCTCAAAAAACAAAACAATACCAATATTGATCAGTTGCGTCAAAAGACTAAAATGGAATTCTTGTGCTTTGTTCAGCACGCTCAATTACCGCCTTTGAGTTCTACTGAGTAAGATCAAATATATTATTCTTTGTTAAAAACAATTAGTGCATTTCCATTACATCGATTCACCCAATCGGCGTAATGGGTTTACATTTTCCTTTGTTTAATTTTACAATCGTTTTTACGCGTACGGCACTTATATAATGAACGAACGAAAAAAATTGAATCATTCTAAAATCGTTCTTAGTCTCGTCGGCAGCGTGACCGAACTGTCTAGAGAGTCGTTTTTATGGCGACCATACTGAATCGTAAGGTCGTGGTTCAACTCCTACCTTCAACATGTTGTTGTGCCCTCGGATAAGGTACCGGTATTTCACGATATTTGTCGCTGCTTGGTAGCTTAAATAAGCAGCAATTTCAACCAAAGAAGAGGAACCTCAGAAAAGTTTACTCCCAAGTAGGGTTTCCCTTTTTCCCGGATTTTCAACTTCCCGGGAAACGGGAATCCCGGGAAATTTCTGGGATCCCGAAAATCCTCGGGATTCGGGAAATTTGCGGGAAAATTTCCCGGTAATTTTTCTCGAGCTTCATTGTTTTGCCTTTTTTTTCTGGTTTTCAGCATTTCAGATCTCATTTTTAGCAGTTTGCTACGTTGTTTTGACAAACTTCGTTTCAATTTTTTCGACAAATTGAGGGAAAAATTTTGATCTCACAAGCATTTCGTCTAAAAAATTTTGCGAATTTTGAAAAATTATTCTTAGTAAACAAAATATATTTTTTTAATTTGTAGTAACGCATTTTTTTTTGTCGGCATGATATATATCAGTACCCACTAAAATCCTTGCTAATGTAAAAAAATTTCCCGGGATCCCGACGTAAATTTCCCGGAAAATAGGAAGTTCAAAAACCTCAAATTTCCCGGGAAATTTTCCGTCCCAATTTCCCGGGAGGAAACACTACTCCCAAGCGAGTGAGCAGGGTTGGAAAAAATTGATTGTAATCGATATTCGATTGCGATATTCTTTACTTTTTGTTCATCGAATGCACTGGAGCCTCTACTTTTTTGAATGGGTAGCGAATATGGCCTAGTCTTTACTTTTTTTTCGGCACAATTTGATATTCCATATTCGATTGTTTTTGTCCTGGTTACTTTATCTCACTTTAGTAAATTTAACATAATCGTCGATTTGTCACTACCTTGTTTTTGCAGATAAATTATTTTTTTGGGCCAAAAAAAACAAAAAAAGATTTTTAACAGCAAAGTTGCTTCGCACATGTCCGTCGTTTTGTCTGTAAGTTACCGCATGAATGTGAGGCAATCACAAAAAATGCTTGGCGTGCACCGCTGAATACTCAGTGTAATATCGAATATCGATTACAATATTCTTTATTCTTACTTTTTTAAACCACCATCGAAATCGACAATTACTTTACTTTTTGGTGAACTATCGAATATCGATTATTTCTTTACTTTTTTGAGTATCGATTCCCAACCCCGCGAGTGAGGATATCTAATCTGACATATAGCGATACAACTCGCTTTCTCGTGAATGGAGTGTAAAAATGGAAAATCAATTCAATAAAAGTTTTTAATTCTAATAGTCTTCTATAATAAACAAAGATTCGGTAAATAGATTCAATGGAAATGCAGAACAGGTTTGCTTACTTTGAGATTTGCTCTTCGTCTCCAATTTTCCTTGGTGTTGCTTACTTTTTCGGTGGCTTTCCACAAACAAACTTTTCGTCGCATTTGACTAACACGTCGCAAAGGTTGCATCGCAAGTCACCGGCAGGAGTTGCCGAAAACTCATCCGGATATTCCTGGCAAGTTTGCCTAACTTTCGCTATTGAAGATTTGGCTTGTTTTGGCATTCTTTGCTTTGCAAGCTACAACTTAAAAGACCACGTGTAAAGAGCGCAAGGCTTTAACAATTATGTATTTATGCATCAACAATGACGTTTCATGCATAATAAGTGCTATTTCCTTCTCAATTACCGCACTCAATATTGTGACGATAGTGCAAATATTGCAACTACTGTATTTCAAAAGTTTAAAAACAAATAAAACTGCGCATAAAATTTTAATAGCAGCTCAACAATTCAAAAAAATAATTAAGAAATATAAATTTGTTCGTTTTTGTAAGGAAATTTTTGATAAAGACAATTTTGACAAATTTTGACTTTATTTTGCCTTACAAAATCTACCAAAACAGACTCCCGAACACCTGAAACGAACGTTAGCACACATTCACACATTTGATCATGTAACAAGGTCCTGAAAAAATTTTGACTTTGTTGACTTTAGCGGGCCCTACTAATAACAGTCATTAATCATATCGATAATGCTTAGGCAGAGCTGGACACTAGCGTCGCTACCCATTATGCTAGAAATTCGCTAGCGTCAGTGCCGCTGTGTTTTCCTATCACTAGCGTAAAGCTAGCGCCGCCGCTGTTTTTATCCTGTTTTGCAATAAGCGCTTTAAGTGCAAGTTTGGCCCAGAGACCAGAGAAAATTGTCAATTACCGGTATTACAATCATTTTCGTGTTTGCAAGAAATTCGAAACTTTGCATTGGTTTGACTTTGCAATGCCCAGCAGGGCTTGGGCGTGCTATCCGCTTCAGCTACTAGATCTTTCTTTGGCATTTCTTGAGTACATTAGATTCTGGATGCTCTTCCTGTCAATAACCAATAACGTTTACGGCTAGGATCGAACCCGTAACTGTCAGATTGCGAAGCCAAATCACAAGCCACTACCAACTTAAATGCGGTAAGTTAAACAGATGAAATCAACATACATTCGTGTTCTTTAGGCTGCACAATGGGCCAAAGGCCAAAAGCCTCTGTTTGCAATCAAATTTTTAGTCACGACGAGGCCTCACTGGATACCATAGCCTAGGCTATAGGCATATAATTTTTGAAATATAGCTATGCCATATTTATAAAAGCCAAACTATAGTATGGTACTACTCTCTGCAATAGATTTTATTCTTCACATTAAAGCTGGAACTACCACTTATTCTAGAGTGTAAAGTTATCAAGCCTAGATGCAGAGGTGGGCATTTGTTAAAAATTGGTTGAAGCGCAGCGCAACAAAGCGCAAAAGTTTTGTTAAGTCATGAAACGCAACGCAACTAGCGCAACCTAATTTTTAAATTGACTGAAGCGCAACGCAACTTTCGCAATCAATAATTTTTTCGCATTAAAGCGCAACGCAACTTCCGCAATCAATAATTTTTTTGCATTAAAGCGCAACGCAACTTCCGCAATGAGGTTTACACAAAAGAAAAAGCGCAACGCAACTTTCGCAATGAAAAATTTAATAAAGCGCAACGAGTAGATGTATAAGCAATGCAATTTTTTCTCGAGTTATTTTTATAGGTGCTTTTAACAGCACGCAGTTGTCTACAACGCGACAACGATTTTAATGCAAGTGACTGTAACAGGATTTTGCGTCGTCAATAAACAGGAAAATTAAATAAGAAGCGAAAAAAGATGCGTTGCTGATGATTGCTTTCTTCATCTTCATCCTCTTATTACGAGAAAGCGAAGGAGGCGCTGCTTAGGACGAATCCAGACTCGCTTAGGAGTTGCCTTTGTTTCCGAGTTTTCCGGTTGAATTTTCTTCTGACTTATATAATTTGCCGCTTGCCAGATTTCACCAAGCAATGATAATCAACGTGAAGCATCTTATCCAAGGACGCAACAACGAGACTAGGTTGGGAGTTGAACCATCAACCTTGCGATCATGGTCGTCGTAAAAAACGACGCTCCAAACCACTGCGCCACGTTGCATTGTCGTGTGCCGTTAAAAGCAACTCATCGCGGTAAATTATAATTTGCATATGCGGCGAAGTTCTCCACAAGTAAATGCGATTTATTCAACCCTCAATGATCTCTTTAAGCACTTGCAATTATTATAAAAAACAAAAGACTTTGGTGTACCACATTTCTGATGAGCTGAAAATTTCTGCTACAATGAATTGACCTTTAGGCCTACTATACGCATCAAGAAACAAACTGCTATTCTATTAAAAACAGTTGCAAAAAACTGCTTACTCCAGCACATTGCGCTTTAAGTAATCCGACAAAGCACAACGCAGTATTTCAACTTCCGACAGTGCGCAACGCAACAAAGCGCAAGCAACCAGATTCTTTTCAGTTCGCAGCGCAATAATGCGCACACTATTATATATTTTTTCAGTTCGCAACGCAATAAAGCGCAAGAAGGATTTATTTTCCTTGAAGCGCAGCGCAACTTGCGCAATGGCTAAAAATAATTTGTTAAAGCGCTTCGCAACTTCCGCACGTGCGGAAGTTGCGTAACTAGCGCTTTGCGCTTCAAATTGCGGAATGCCCACCACTGCCTAGATGTTGTAGCTAGCCTACCGTTGTACGATGGTGCAATAATTTTTTACGCTGGATTCCTTCAGTGACATTAAACATTTTCTGCTAGTATAACCTCAACTGCAGTCTGGCACTCTTGCCGGCAAATGGCAATTAAGTGTCATCGTTTGTTCATTACTACCTGAATTAACATTTATCTTATTCTTAATTGTGACGTTTGAATCGTCAAAAAGAGGACTTTTTAAAAAAACTTGCTGTTCGCGACCTACAAAGCAATAATGTTAGCTGATAACAACTGCGATTCTTACTTTGAAAAGATTTTTGCTTATAAATATTAACATTGAGTTAACTAACAACATGTCACACTTACCCCAAGGTCTCAACCCCTCAGCTCCAAAATTTTAAGAACTTTGGTAGTTTCTGCAAGTGAAGACCTTTTTTAAACATTAAAAAAATTTTTGTCAAAAAAAAAAATTTTGGAAAAATGTAAATTTGTGGGACCCCTAAATGTTGTGGAGCCCCGGGCTTCAGCCCGCTCCGCCCTCCCCTCAATGCGCCACTGTGGACAGCCGATGGGCGACAACTCCTAAGTGAGCTCGGAATTGCGCTTTGATCGCTTTGTCGTGGCAAGAGGATAAACATTCAACTGGATAAGATAACAATGCTGTATATGCAACTTAATGCATTTCTGCACCAAACAATCGTCTGGTTTTACCAGTACATACCTTGTTTCCATCGTCAAACATATCATGTCCGCCATCACTGATTGACTGCTCCGATGGAAGACGATCGTATACGTAAGAGTACCAATCACGATAAGAGCTTTTCATAAACAATTCATTAGCAGAAATGGCATCAAGAGCGTTAGTAATTCGAGCTAAAAAGTTAATTCAATTACATTTGACAAACTCAAATTGATTGCTTCTATAAAAACGGATTCGCAAAATACAAAAATCGAGCTGCGCAACGTGGCAAAACGTATTGATTCACCAACATAAACACAAAATTCTATAAAACAAACGGTTGATCATTTTTCGTCAACAAGCTTGGAATCAAATAAAATTAGTGCTAGCATAAACCCTTTTGACAAGCGCATGCTGCCCATTATCTGCCTTCAATTTCAAAATAGTAATCAATTTTTTTTGTCATTCTTCAGGCCAAGTTTGTTCTTTTATCATAACCAAGTACCGTTTGTTACTAGAACAGATTCTTTCATTTTTCTACAAAAATTATTAAAAAATGATAGTTATTGTGTTTTTTTATCTTATCTTAGCAACATCTTCTTACCCAATTGTGCTGGAGTTAATGCAGGCGGTGGTGGAGGTGTAACGACTGCAAAAAATACGTTAATTGCCAAAAACTACATGAAAAATATATTTTTAGGATTTACTTCACTCCACAAAGCATTATTCTTAAGCCCTATCCACACTACAGACGAGCGGTTCTCAACCGTTCTGGTGGAGCTGAAACCCCAATGAAACATTCCAGAGACTCGGCGAACTCTTTGCATATTTACTTCTCATATACTTGAACCCAGCTCTGCATAGTAAACTTGCGGAATTCCGGTTGAAAACTACTTAAGCTTGTAACGTAAGTAGTTTCCACTTTTTTTTTTCTTTATTTGTGGTCGTAAGCGAGGAAGCTGATTGCGCGAACGAAGAAAGTAAAAAAATTGTTACGTTTTCTCTTTTTGTTGTGTTTTCATGTCATACTTTAACAGAAAAGCCATGCTTGCTCAGCAAGTTGCTCAATCAATTTTATTACTGTGTTCTTTGACACTTACTCAAAATTTTCTCAAAATAGTTAAAAAGTTCACAGTTATTGTGCATATTTGTCATTTGAGCATTTTTTTACAACAAAAATCTGTTAATCTAAGTTACTGTACCTGCATAAAAATAGCCGCTGAAACCTTCATCGTCAACTGTTGAATCTGATAAAAATCTTAGCTCGACGGAACGTGTGTAGGAAATATACAAAGGCGGAATCAAAGGGCCGGAAAAACTCTCCACAAGCCGATTGTTTTTGTACACCTAATTACATTCATTTTTTTATTTTTCTCCTGAATTGGCCTATCACGCAATGTTTACTGTAAGACAATAGTCAGTTTTTTACACACAAGGCTCACACTCACGTAACACATCAAGGGGCGAGCAATGAAATTCTAGGGAAAAAAACAGGGTAAAAACTAGACTTTTTTCGCATCTTTTTCTAAAAAATTCATTGTACTGTAAGTAACAATCATGATATTTTCAGTGCCACCTACGGAACAAATATTTGCATCCACAACACCAAAAGTAATCGCAGGTAAATTTAAGTGTTTTGATGTAAACAACAAATTGGTTCTTGAAACCTACTCATATTACTGTAACCAAACTGCATCACAGCAGTAGTAAATAATGGTTCAAATTAGCTGTTCAAAAAGTGCTGGATAAAGGGTTCGAGCAAAGATAAACTTATCAGCGAGAATAAATTACTTTCAGGTTGAATACATTAAAAATATAAAATTCTATGTCCGAACCAGTCTGTTTCACCTCAAGCCGAGATTATCATAGATGTATAAAACTTGAAAAAGTCATTGATAGCTCAAAACAGCAGTCAAAAATGGATAAAGATATCAATTTTACAAGGATGTAAAAAGCGGATGAAGATATCAATGGCTAAAAACAGTAAAAAGTCGAATTGGGCAGAGTACGTGTCGCCACCGTTACGAAGTAGGTTCAAAACTGTGCTGCCCAGGTGCGAAGCCGCAGGATGGCCCCACTGCTGGTAACAAGCTAAAGCGAAATACCGCTAGTATAACAATATTAAGATTGGATTTTTTTTACTGACATTCCTCTGCTATGAATTGCTAGTCAATATCATATACAGAAGTTAAATTTTCGTCCAAATGAAAAGTGCAGTTTCGTTTTTGAAAAAAGTCGGCATTTTCAGTTTTAACTTCCCAAAAAAAATACCAGCAAATTTAGTTCGGTATATTAAAAATTCTGAAAGGTCTATTACCCGCGATTTCACACCCTAGAATATTACGCTCTGTAACGACTACGACGTCATCGGCATCGGAGGACTCTAGAACCACTGAAGTAGGTGAAGCAGAACCGACAGCGGCTGCAAGTACTCTGTCCTCAACTGAAGATCTTTCATTTTGGAACAAGTATGCCTAGTAAATACTAGCGGCCTGTGAATGCAATAAAGTAACAGCTCGTCGCCAGACCATCTTGTTTTAACATGTTCATAAGGTATATTTTATTTGTAGTTACTGTTTTTTTCACTGCAGTAATGCTAAATGAATGAAACGCATACTTTGTTCTCAGTTATGGATTGAGATCGGTTCATTGTAGAATTGGAAGCGCAATGAATCAGTGTGTCCATTTTACAGCAGCCTGCTTGCTATAACATGGTTAAGCCCTCCTCAAGAATTGCTGTAGCATCATAAACTCAGCAGATAAGTTCGTTTAACAAATTTATAACAAAATATAATCCATCTAAAACCGGCTTATAAAGCGCACGATCAATTTTTGAGAAAAAAGTGAATTTAAAATGCGCCTTATGGTCCGTAAAATGGCCTACAGTGTTGTTTTGCCAATCACGTTTTGTTGCAGTTTTTGTCATTGTTTGTTTTATGACAGCCTCAATCACGACAACATCGATAACACTTTTTTGTTAATTCTTAAATCTTGGTGGCCGTAATCGTTATCTTAATTGTTGAGTTAGAATAGCCTGCATCTATGGCCGGGCTTATCAATCAATAGGCTAGGCAGGCTGAAGCCTGGGGCCTCGGAGAAATAAAAGGCCTCGTCATCTTTTGGAGGTCGATCTTCAACGTCTTTTCTTTTTATGGAATTCAACCATCAACACCTCTGTGTATGTATAGATGAGTCTGACGATTGATCACTAGCGCCTCATTGATCAAATAGCCTGGGCCTCTTTGCTCTCTCATTCAATACATCTGGTCCTGTCTACTTAATGGCCTGCTCTTTTTTTCTGATTGTTTGTTTACTTCAAGTTTGTCTCCGAAAACATTTTATTTAATATCCACAAAAGTTTATTGTAATATTATGTTTAAGCATTTAGACCTTTCGTTTTTCTTTTGATAATTATAGGAACCGACTAATTTTGATTTGTAAAAAATACTCTGAACAAACACTGAAAAACTTCATTTTTTTGAGTGTTTTTTTATTAGTTTTGAATCCCGTGGAATAAGGCCCCGGTTTGGAACTGCCCAAAAACACAATTAGTATTTGTTAAAAGGGAATCCCTGTTTTGTTGCGCCAAAGAAAATAATGCATTGAAGCAGGAGTAAAATGAAATGGCTAAAAATGAAAAAAATATGGTGCGCAGAATTTTTTACAATCTATTTCATTCCACCACGAAGGTATTTCAGAGAAATTTGGGAGAAATTGTGACATAACAAAAGTTGGGGGTAGTGGTTAAAAATATTGCTATCGGTGGGGAGGTTTGGGGTTTGATTCCCGGGCCGATCAAATCGGACACAGTGTCGCCAATGGCTTGCAACCGCTGCGATGTTTCTTTGGAGTTGCTGTGTTGCCCAGGAGCCAGGCCGTTGAGATGGGTCCCGCCACTCGTTACACGCTTTGGCGTACGGTGTCGCGAGTATGATGAAGATTTTAAAAGTGAAGTTTTGAAAACAGTATTGCAAAGAGAATGATGATGAAAAAGTGTTTTGAGAAACGAAAGCGGTTAGCAATAATTCTTAAAGCGGTTGCTTTTGCATGCTAACGCGTTTGTCAAAATCAATGTTTCACCAAGGCGTGTCATAAATTTAGATAGATAGGAGCGGATTACACTTGCCATATCTGAGTGGCCTCTCATGAATGAATGAAACGGGACAACGCATAAGCTTAGTTCGCAGTCTTTTTCAGCTAGCGTTGAGTTTTGAGTTTCAAAATTTGAAAATGCTCTCAGTTATTTATATTTTTTTTCTCCTGATCACAACAAAGCCTTCTAAAAATTGACTATGCCAAAGATTTTTAAAAATTTGCGTATTTGAAAATTGGACAACGGTCTAGAGTGCTTGACGAAATGAATTATAGAGTGCTTGACCAAATGAATCATAGAGTGCTTGTTACCAATAGTCTAATTCTGACTACTTCGACTTGGCTCCTGAAGTTGATGATAAAAAAGCAAAGAGCTGGATGTTTTCAGAAATTAGAGAGCAACATATCTTAAGCGCTGTCTTGTCGTATGGGCTGCATTTACTACAGTCACTACAAAAACTGGTTAAGGAATTTTTTCAGTGTATTTGCGAGATAGGTTTAAACACAATACAAAAGTTGCACTTATTTAACGAAGCCATGTTAAACACTGCATAGTGGGGAAGATTTTGTTGGGCTTGTATACTGGGCATCGTAGTCTAGGCTAGCTAGGCTAACTCAACTTCTGCGCTGTTTGTTCTTCCGCAATGTTATTACTATTTACGTTGTTCTAATGCTATCACTCCGCGGTTTTATGGTCTACCAAAAATTCATAAATCTTCTGTGCCTCTTCGCCCTATCGTTTCGTTTGTCAACTCCCCCACTTACAATTTGTCTAAATTTTTATCTCGTGTTTTATCAAGTCTTTTAAAAAATGATTACAGTGTTCGCAACTCTCGAGAATTTGTTGAATGTATTAAGAACTATTCTGTTGAAGAAAATGAATGTTTAGTGTCGTTAGATGTTGTTAGCTTGTTTACATCCGTGCCGGTTGACAAGGCTCTTGCCCTCGTGTTGGAACTTCTCGCATCTGATGATTCTTTGCCTTCTCGTACATGTCTCAGTATCTCTGACATCAAACAAGGTCTCCAAATATGTTTGAATTCTACTGTTTTTTCATACAAAAAGTCCTTTTTCAAGCAAACCTTTGGTACTCCCATGCATAGGCGCAACTAGGGGGGGGGCTAAGGGGGCTGAAGCCCCCCCCCCCTTAGCCTTATGAACGACAGTGGATAACACAGCTGTAAAAAATTATAAGTACCAGTACTCGTCGTAATTTTTCAATATTCAACAGGCAATAGGGTGGATCCAGGGGTGTTTGGGGGTATGCATCTCCCTAAAATCCGATTTTAAAACTATTTTAGAAAAAATACAATTTTTTTTCATAATTTCGAAACTTTTCGATAACAATAATTCTTACGCCTTAAGCACGCGTAATCATACTTGGTGAGGCACGCACATATAGGGGCAAAAATTTAAATAAAATGTACCTGAAAAATGTTCAAAAAGCATCAAAATGGCCATTGCAGTGAGTAGATTTGCAAAAAGTTTCCGGGGGAGCATGCCCCCGGACCCCCTAGATTCGTTCCTCAATTTGCATCAAACTCTGCCAGAAAAAATACGCTTGATTAAAATGTCAAAATTTAATGCTCTTGTGCTTGAAAAAATTTCTGAATACGCTTTTGACATGAAACATTTTCAAAGGGCTTATGTTATTTAGGCCCGTTTTGGGGTCTAAACGTCTAACGAATTTGTAGTAGTAAGCATTCAACCTAATTGAAAACTGCATCCCCCCGCCAAAATTTTATTGATTCGCTCCTGACAGATAATATAAATTTAAGTTTTACTGAGGCATTTTTAACAATTAATGAATATCTATGTCCGAGAATATTGTTAACTGCGGTTACGAGCAAGGTTAAAACAACAAAATGCAATTTTTTAAGCTGATACCGGTATCTGTAAATTAACATCATTTGTGAATTAAAATCGTTAACCGGTCAGAACAACGGTTAACCGGTCTCGCTTTGCAACCGATTCACCGAGAACGATCAGTTGATAAAGAAAGTGTTTTAAATAAATATGCCGCAAGTGCCAGTGAAAGATCTCATTTTATTGTTTAAATTTGCTTCTATGACGTTGACAGCAAGCACTGAGTCCAAGATTGCTGCAGTACCAAGACCTCTCTCTTCCTAATTGAAACTTTGCAAGTTGAACATTGTCGCGCAAGTTTTTTCAAGTAATCTGCATAATTTTTCTTCGTTGAAATAGATAGCAAGATAAGCATATCTTGGTGTCGCTTTGAAAAAATGTTAAAAGACTCTTCATGTGCCGCTTTGGGATAGATTATAAACTAAATTTCACAAAAACTACTCTTGCCTAATGCCTAGTGAAACTAGTTTCGGACATAACGCTTAGCTCTCTTCTGTTTTAATGCACAGATATTGATTTGAGCAAAAAAACTAGCCGTGGCTTTTCCTTGTTGAAATAGACGATAGACCTACGTCATCTCGCGAGACAGTCAGACATGATACTAGAAAATTACGAGCAATAAGGAACTAATCGTAATCACAAAAATGTATCAGCCCCCCCTTTCGAAAATCCTGGTTGCGCCACTGCTCCCATGGGTTCTTGCATTTCTCCTATTATTGCTAATCTTTACATGGAACACATTGAACACACAGCTATCACTACGTTTCATACTCCTCCCAACCTTTGGTTGAGGTATGTGGATGACACGTTTTGTATTCTCGACAAGAAACACATTTCCGGATTCCACTCTCATGTTAATTCTATTTGCTCTCACATTCAGTTTACTATGGAAAACGAACACGATTTTTCTCTTCCTTTTCTTGACGTTCTGGTATCCCGTAATGTCTGCAAAGAGAACCACACCACAAACCAGACTTGGGGCAATTACAGAACTCATGTAATCGATTACGATTACAATTACTCCTAATCATTTGATTACAATTACGATTACTAAAAAAAATTATTGTAATTGATTAAAATTACAATTACATCAATTGTAATCGCGATTACAATTTCGATTACCTTTAGTCAGCTTGCGGAATTGTTGGTAGATTTTTTTGGTTTTACTTTTTAGCGAAACTAAGACTCGACTGACTACTCATACTAAAAACTAATCACAGACTGCAAAGCTTGCGAAGAAATTTTTTTGCTTCACACTCTGATCAAATAAATAAATAATATGCTAATTAAATTTTCAGTGACGAATGTGTTTCTTGTTTGTTTTAGTAGAAAGCATAGGTGCTATAAAACAGCACAATAGAAGTTTTAGCACCACGGCAGCTGTTATTCAGATCTAAGAGATAAAGGTGGCAATGCTCTAATTACATTTTTGCTTCCAACTGCGTGATGTGGTTCAAAACAACACAGCGGATAGACTTGTGAATTGGCACAACGCAGTGCAAGTACGCAAAACAAAAATTCTCACCGCTTCAACCAAAATCGAAAGCGTAATTCACTGAATGATGTAATCAGCTGCAATGTAATCGATTACGATTACAATTACACAGCTGATTTTGGGTTAGTAATCGATAACGATTACTGAAAAAAATGTAATTAATGGTAATCGATTACTAATTACATTACGATTACCCCATGTCTGCCACAAACACATCACTCACTACAGCCATATACAAAAAACCCACCCACACGGACAGATACCTCCACTACACATCACACCATCCCAAACACCAGAAACTCACTGTGACAAAGACACTACTCAACCGCGTTGAAACACACATCTCTCATACTGATAAAAACCAAAACAGCGGTGAGTTACGAAACATACGTTCTACTCTGCAACTTAACGGATTTCCTACCAGAGCTACTTTTCTCTCTCGCAAAAACAAACTTTCTCAAACTCACAACTCTCAATTCAAACAATTCACTTCTATTCCGTATGTGCAAGGTACATCAGAAAGAATTAGACGAGTTCTGAACGAGGCAGGAGTCGGCGTTGCCATGAGACCTGTGAAAACCATTCGCCACATTTTGCCTTCCCCTAAAGATCCGTACACTGCCGAAGATAAGAGTTGTGTAGTTTACAAGATCCCTTGCTCTGACTGTGACTATGTTTATATTGGTCAAACCAAACGTGGCCTTAAGTCACGACTGGCCGATCATAGGCGAGCCACTAGCCAGCTGAGACCGGAACTTTCTGTACTTTGCGAACATGCGATGGACTTTAACCATACCATTGATTGGTAGAAATCGGAAATCTTGAAAGTGGAGAACAATTATTCTAAACGACTCATCTCGGAAGCTTGGTTCATCAATGCCCATCCTAAGGTTATGAATAGGTCTGATGGCGACAGTCTCCCAAATGTTTATCGTTCATTGGCTAAATGATTTTTTAATGCAATTTAATCTCTGTAGTTCATATACAGTACATCCTCGATTATCCGGTCATGTTGGGCAACCTTTTTCCAAAATCTTGACCGGATAAGCATTTGGCTGGATAAGAAAAGACCTGAAGAAAAAAGAACGAAAAAAACGAAGTTAGTATGAGAACAAGCTTAGCCACAAAACAATTTAACTGCTAAACGAAAGAGACATTTGGGTAAAGTTTAAAATCACATAGTTCAACAAAATAAGTTATTAAACAGTTTAACTTTCATCAGTACTATTGCTGAAAAACGAAAGGATGGAGGTTTGTTTGATAGTGCTTTCTCGCCTTTCAGCAGCAAACTCACACGACCGGTTTATCGAAGAGCCGGATAATCGAGGGCCGGATAAACGAGGATGCACTGTACTGGTTTTTACGTATTACACATAACAATTTGATGATTCGACTATAACCAAAGTCTCGTCAGCCTTGCTACGCACAGCCAATCCAGGCTAAACTTATTCCAGACTGTAAAGACTCTGTTTTTGCATTGCTTTACCTGCACATCTCGACTTCATCTCTTTTCTAGGTTGTGCCCTATTTTTGGCATGCGACTGGCCCCAAACAACGATACCCAATGAAAGAACCTATAACCACTAACCCACAAGTAAGTTACTGGTAAAGCAATGCAAAAACAGAGTCTTTACAGTCTGGAATGAGTTTAGCCTGGATTGGCTGTGCGTAGCAAGGCTGACGAGACTTTGGTTATAGTCGAAACATTAATATTTGTCCCTTGCAAATTTGATGATTATTCACGCATTTCGCCTTTTTGTGACGCAATAGTTAATCGGGTTGATCCAATTTACACTTCGTAATTTTTTTAATCAGTTCAGTTAAATTAGTGCTACTACGTTTTACTGTTCTCGACCTGGGTTGATTTCCTTCCCAGGTCACTGTATTTTCTGATGAAGCTTGGCGTTCATTGCCAAGCGAAACGTCAAAAATAAAATTGGAGAATAGATTTTTTCTGTCTCCGTTTTTACCGTTCCGGAAGAACAAACAGCGCAGTACTTAACGAAGCCATGTTAGATTTTTTCACCATTAGAATTATTTGCAATATGCCTATGCATATTTTCACATGCTTTTATTGATCAACGCAAAAACACTAAATTGCGTTGTCTTCATCGTAATACTCCGACGACCTCTCGTGTCGAAAGTTTTTCTTGTCGTATCCACATGTTGGTGTTAGGTTACAACGTGATGTATAGGAATCTTTCTGTCGTGTGAATGAAACATGTAGGCCTACTGGCATTGAAACTATGGGCTGCGGAGCAGGTTTCGCAAGTTTGAAGCTCCACTAGGTCACCATCCATAATGCATATTCTTCTCTAATATAAATCTGAGTTGCATTTATATGTGGCTTAAAAACAAGAAAGATACTGATGCAACGTAAAAAAATACTGTATAAAATGCAATGCAAAACACACCGGGTAAATTTACACAACTTAACGCATAAGTGTATGCTAGATAGCAATTTCAACACCAAAAGAGTCAGTATTAATTAAGTTTTATGACACTTCACAAGTACTTTTTCCATGATCTTAAAATACTATTTTGGGACAACAATGTAACAACCAAAAACTTCATGAAGTCTATACTAGTCTTTTTATCCATGCAAAGCAAATGAGGATACACCTACACGACAAAACTAATACCATTTAAATTAAGGTAACGGCTTGATTAACTCACACTTAGTCAGTGTTTTTAAGGCGTTTTAGGAAACCGAAATAATCTCTCAAAATTGCCCAGCGGTCTCTTAAAATCTGCTTCTACAATGGTGTAGAAAGCTGTGTTTTACGTTATAAATTGCCTAATAGTTTATTACGCCCAACATTGAAAACGTTGCACCTAGTATCAAAAGACTTCTGCTGGTGCAGTCACAGCAAACTTCGTCCTAAGGTAACACTACATTAAGCCTGTGATAAGCCATCGCTTTTGCATGATAATTCCTAGTGCTAAGCTTTTCAACACTCTTGTCTTTCGCTTCTCATTGTGACGCGAAAAAAGATTTAAGAATGATTAATGAATTTGCAGGCTTGGATTTATGACGTAAAAGCATCGTAAGGTAAGACGTAGTCCTATGACTACTTTCATGGAAATTGTGTTTTAAACAGTCAAGTAATAAAGGTCACAGGAAAAAATTGAAATTGAGCAATATGTATGCTGCATGGCTGGAGGTGCTACGAAAAAGCTTGTCAAGACCAAAATCTACAAAATAGCCCATAAATTTTGGCTAAATTCAAATGACGGTCATATTTGGTACACATGAAGTTGCAACGTAATTTTATGATCAAATAAAAGCAAAAATATGCATAATCATGACGAGATTAACAAGTACTTTAAAAATAAATGTACGATCTTCCCTCTACCGATATTTCAAGAGCGTTTTTATCACGAAGTGACATTGCTCATGTATGACATGAAAAATAATAGAAGAGAAATTAACAAAACAAGGATGGAATCACTTCCTCTCCAAGATGTAGCGGAAGATGTGGTGGTTATGGAGCAGCTGGGTTCATAACGTTCATTGGTGAAGCTGTAACAGAAATGATAAGGATGGATAAGTTTCAGCCGAAACTGTAAAGAAGCTGTCCAATTTGTTTGATTTTGTGCACCTGTAAATTTAGCCTCACGTCTTTTACTAGTTTCAAAAAAGTATTTTTCGTCATTCATTTCTTCGTTTTTGTGGCCAATTTATGAATGACCAGAACATAATTCTTCGTAATATCGCTAGTACATTATGTGCGAAGTGTCCAAAGTACACATTCAACAATAGATGTAATTTTCAGCAACTAGAAAACTTGTTCACGTGAATAAAGCTCATGCAGTGTGTCAAATGGCAGGGCTGTGAACTCGCACGGATCTTTAATCGAGTTCAAGTTTGATATCACTAAACATTTGCACGCCTAGTTCAAGTTCAAAGTTCTTCATTTGTAATTTTGCGTGTTCAAGTTCGAATTCAGTTATTTTTTCCGAGTTTACGCTGAGTTCAAGTAGTTTTTATTGGGTTCAGGTCGAGTTCAAGCAATTTTTGTCATGTTTAGGGTAAGTTTGAAACTCCTCAACTATATTTGAGATTGAGTTAAAGTTCGAGTTGCCACGTACAGATACTCCTCTTTTTCATTGTGGTCAAATCAAGTCTTTTTCATGCTGGTGGATTTTCATCGCAGGAAAAAATAACTAACCTAGGCATTGTAGGTTATCTTACAGCAAAAAACAGCAAAGCAGAGTTATAATGTTGATAGAGGTCAGCAAGGTTGGCAGTACGGTACGTTACGTTCAAAATTTTAACCGTACCGTACTAACGTAACGTACTTCCAATAAATCTAGCAAGCGTACCGTAACGCGTACCGTACCAATGAATGGTACGCTTAAAACGTACCGTACCTAAAAATTATGTACCGTACCTACCTACCGCCATTCTTGGATGCACGCCAAATTAGCTAAGTGCTATTGCAATGCTTATAAATAGGTTAAAGTTTGCAATATGCGACCTGATCGGAAATTGAACCCTATACAAGTTTTCCAGCTACAATACGAACACTTGTGGTGGGGTCCTTGTAACTACCAAGTCGCCAGCGATGTTCTACCGTATGAATAGAATAGAACATATCGCATCCTACCTTGACTAACGCGGTTATCATCAGTCTGGAAAAGCATTGTCCCAGTCAGGAGCGGATTCAGGGGGGGATGCATCCCGCCCCCCACCTGCTAACAATGCTTTGGATAAATAAAATTTTTCCATAATTTCGAACCTCTTCATTACAATAAGCCTTAGTCGCCTTAAGCACGCATAATCAAAACTGTGCGTAGCCTACAAAATGCATTGTATTTGGTGAAGCACTCAAAGGTAGGGGACAAAAATATGAACAACCTTTGCCTGAAAGTTGTACAAAAAGCGCTAAAAAGCCATTGCAGTAAGCAAATTTTTGAAAATTTTCCGGGGGAGCATGTACTCGGTCCCCCTAGAGTTGTTTTCGTTTCTTAAGTTGCTTAAAATTAACTCTGCCGGAAAAAAATTACGCTTGAAAAAGTGACGAAATTTGGTGCCTTTCCCTGAAAAATATTTTGAATACGCCCCTGATACAAAACATTTTCAGAGGGGTTATGTACGGCCGCTTTCGAATCTAAACGTCTTAGTATTTAGTTAACATTCAACTTATTATAAAATCACACCCCCCTTTAAACAAATTTTTGGATCCGCCCCTGATCCCAGTCACACTGATCGATACAATTCATGTGGGCGATCGGAACCGCAGCTCCTACGTTTTGTAAAAGCTGAGTAAACATTAGCCGAATTTTTCTTTTTTCTAATTGCTTTCCAAATACTGTAGGTTACGGCAGAAAATAATGCTGCTCGGTGACAGTAGAGCGTTATGAACAAGTCCAAACTTGTCCACTGAAATGCGCATTGCGTAACACTTCTCTTATAAGCCTATCGGTAGTCTGCACTCTGCACCCTACCGAGCCCTGTTTCAAGGAAGTTAGGACTACTAAAGGAGTAAAGGGACGTCAGAAGACCAAAAGAGACTTCTCCAATAACTTACCGGTAGCGTCTTTTGTTGTGCTCATGAATCCTTTCTCAATTGAAATTCACGGTGGATGCATACCGTGTATAATTGAGACCTGTTATTGTGAATTTGTAATGCCACATATTAATATTCTAAATGAAAAATACTCTGTTTGTGCTAGGCTCCAGAAAAGTGCTCTGTCCACTGACTGCTTGCCAAACTATTTGTATACAACTTAAAAGTTTTGCAAGAGCATTAACCTTTTTTTGTTACAACCTTTTTTTTATAATTACCAATTAGTTTTTAGGGACAATCTTATTGTAACATTTAAAAATTGTATAATTGCATGCTTACGTGTTTTAATACCTGCTTTGTGCTTCAAACCTCGTCGGTTACTTTTATTATTTTTTTTTGCAAGTCCGTAGTTTCAAGATTACCGCCTGGACTGATGGTGTACTACACATTATCAATTCTGTATCGCTGTGAATATAATTAATCATTCAGTGTTTTTGTCCCATCGGTCCTTGATCTTCTGTACTTTAGGTGGCAGTGACCTAAATGAACTTTGCTCCCTTCGACTTCTCCTATGTGCATATTTCCGAAGCTACAGAGTGTAACGTTACCGTTTACTTATGTTTGTTTTGGGAAATGTTGTACGTCAATAAAAGCTTTGTTCTTCTTCACAAAATTTCACAATACCAAGTTACGTACCGTACCACATGGTACGATACGTAAGGTACGTTTAGTACGCATATTTACAACACGTACCAACGTACAGTACCCGTACCTTAGCAATAATTACATACCGTACAAGCGTACCGTACTATTTGCCGAAAAATGGAGCGTAGCCTACCGTACCGTACTGCCATCCTTGGTAAAAAGCATGATTTCTGTTGCGATAACAAAAAGGGGGTCTGGCGGTAACAACATTTCAGGCCTTCCTACTTAAAAGTACTACCAACGCCACTGCGTGCACGTATAAAAATAATAAAAGCGCATTAACAGCACAAGTTTTTTAGCGCCTGGACACCTGCTTTTTGCTTTAGTGTTGTTGATTATTTCTCGTCTAAGGCCCTTGCATCGTTACAAGTGCTGTGGAATAACTTGAGGCGGTAGCGGGGTAGTAGGCCTACAATAAGTTTTTGACAAGAGAAATTAATTAAGTCAAAAGCCTAGCTATTGCTCAGGGACATTGTTTTTAGTAGGGTTTTTCTTTTTTCCGGATTTTAACTGCCTGGAAAGCGGGAAAATTTTCAAAAATTTTTTGCGAATCCCAGAAATTCTCGGAATCCCGAAATTCCTTGAGATTTGCGAGATTCGGAAAATTCCCGGGGTGATTTCCCAAAGTTTATCGATTTAATATTTTGCTTTGTTGGCAATTTTATTGATATCCTAATGCGCAGATTTCTGAAAGTATCAGCTTTTATTTAATACTGTTGTATAAAAAACTTGAAATATATCTGGTAAATTCATTATTATTTACACGCCTTCCGGAATTACAAAAACGAAAGAAACGCGAGTCAAAATCGTAAATAAAACACAACAATAAGTTTCTTTCGTTTTTATTGTAAATAGGTTTACTGCGACCGTTCAGAAGATCTTGGGTAGAAGTTCTTGAAGTGAGGAACGCGTTTTTCTTGGATATACAAAACACCATAGCAAGGGCTACGAGGTGAATTATCAATTTAGACGCTGTTTAGTCTGTTTCTCAGTAAATTTAGCTCTGCTCTCGAGGTGCGTATATGCATTCACTTTAATCACGCGTTTGCTAAAGTTTGCTGGCATCCTCATACTTATAGTTCAATTCCATTCAACTTTTATTTCCGCACGCTTAGAAATTTACACTAACAAACAGTATGAATTGGTAGTTTACGGAAAACGGATTTTCCGTAAATTACCAATTTGAATGTTGAATTGAACTAGAAGTCGTGGTGGTCTCTGAAAATATTAATGGAAATACATGACAAAACATTGAAACAAACGTCTATAACTTTGCTTTCATCAAACGAAAAAAATTAGATCATTTACAAAAATAGCAAAACAATGGAGTTTTACAGAGCTATTGAGTTTTACAGAGCTATTGGGTTTTACGAAGCACTGAGCGGTTCTGTTTCTAGAAATCATTCGACATTATTCTCGGAATGCTAAAGATCACGTGGAAGGCTTGCCTTCCTTGTTTTCAGAAAACTGCTTTTGACCTTGAAGGAATTTCAGCTTAAAGGACATCAACCTGTAGCATGTAGCACTTTTTTCATATTAGTACCGCCATCACTTACAATAGCGCCTACCTATATGAACGTAAAGCCAAGAAACATGGCCGCTGCAAAATACATTACCGGGGACCGATCCAGAATCTTTTTAGGGGAAGAGAGGGTTAATGATCGATAAATGCTTATCTCGCAATCTTATGCGTTACACATCGGCTAAATGAATAGAGTACATACCGAATATAATTTATACAAAAAAGAAAATTTTTACAAAAAATGTTTAGTTGCTAAGTTAGTCGAGTAGTCTTTATGGGCCAGTAAGTTTTATTTTAAACACTCTTGTGTTTACATATCGCCAAGGAAATCACAATCCATTTCCTGTTTTTAAACATTGATTGGCTACAAGCTAAGACTAACAATTACGCTGTCAAGATATCGACTGGAGTTTGCTTGGAAAGAGTTCAACGTATGGCATTTTTTGATACCATTAATGAAACCTGCAATGCATTGAAAACACATAGGATTTCTGTTAAGGTCAGGCACAAAAGAAGGACAAAGAGGAAAAATCAGTCAATAGAAATGAACAGATCGTTCACTAAAGACTACAGTATACCTATTATCAGGATCCTTTTACAATAATATCACATTACACAGTATGATTTTTTAGTTTTGTTAAAGCGTGATTCGTATATTCGTTTCTAATATAACAAACTGTAGACTATGTCCAAAAACGGATCTGGAATTTTTTTCGACAGGGGCTAGAAGAAAACGAGAACTTATCATAAGCTGTCTTCAGCGGTTGCAGCAAACTGATATTGAATAATATTGATTAAGGCCGATACTGTGACGATGGCTCAGCGACTCCACACCCGAGCTTGAAGTTTTTAAAGAATTGTTTTTCGATAAAATGTAATAAAGTTTATGCTATCAGTTTCATTACCACATCCATCCAATGTGGATGCAGAAACCAACAAATAGCAAGAACAAAACATCAAATTTTCATTATCGCGGGGCCCATCAAGATTCGCGCTAAGGCGCCTGAACAACACAGCTCCAATGAAACGTCGCAGCGTTGGCGAGCCGTTGACGACTCTGTGTCGGATCTGACCAACCCGGGAATCAAACCCCAGACCTCCCGCACCGATAGCAATGTTTTATCAACTGAGCTAACCGACCGTTAGAGCAGGAATAAGCTTTTATAAAGAAACTTGTTTGCTTTTTGAAAGTAATTTGTTTACTAAATGTAAAACTACTTCAAATTATACCTTCTTCCACTGAAGTATTTGTAATAACTGAAAACATTCGCCTTAAAACAACTTCGATTTCATTTCGTTGTATCAAAGATGTTGGATGACTGAAACAGAAATTGATCAAAATCAGATCAAATCTTCATTACACTCGCAATATTACGCCGAAGGATGCAACAAGAGGCGAGGCCCGCCTCCGCGGCTGGACGCCAGACCAACGCAGCTCCAACAAAACGTCGAAGCGGTGGTGAGCCAGCTACACCATACGACCGGCTCGGTAACTGAACCCACGACCACCCCGAAGTGAGCGATGCCCTTAATCACCACGTCAACCAGCCGGGTACAGAAAGACCTTTGAACGCTTAAGGTGCGTTTACCGATACGCGGCAATGCGGCAATGCGATTACCATTACAAATCATACTGGTTCGCGTTAACGTGATATAAAATTTGCTAGCCTGCGTCAGGCAAGCTGATTGTTCAATGATGCCGTAACAATCAATCGTTCATTGTCTCATTTCCATTGTCAAGGTTATTCCAAAAATTTTTTTGATACCGGGCCATGAAGCGGTAAAAATTGTACTGGTACAATTCCTTGAAATCACGTCATTTTTATCGCGTTGCCGCGCCGCGCAGTTCAACGTCAAAATGAAATAAACAAAAAAATTAGGTAATCGCGTTGCCGCGTATCGGTAAACGCACCTTTAGCCAACATTATAAAGATGCTAAATAACTGTACAGTAGCATTTGAGACGTTAAAAGAACGTGCAGGAGTTCAACGTCCAATTCATTCAATACCAATCACTTTATGAAATTACTGTAATGAATCCGGTATCAATTGAACTCAGATAAGACTATTAATAAAACTTTAAAAAACAGGAACAAGCTTAGAATAAAATACCAATTAAGAA
Organism: Trididemnum miniatum; assembly: GCA_964006365.1. NCBI lineage: Eukaryota > Metazoa > Chordata > Ascidiacea > Aplousobranchia > Didemnidae > Trididemnum > Trididemnum miniatum. Next base: position 12,090,488 of record OZ023234.1, on the reverse strand, counting down.
TTTCTGAGAACACTTCAAAATAAATTCATGGATTTTTTGCAAGAGTCGACTCCTTTCAACGTTATATGCAGTGGTTAAAACAACCTTACAAATTTATGGCGTAACTTTTAGCACGTTTTACTCTCGCAGAACGCAGAGTGATGTCGATTGAGACTTTTAACAAAACCGGAACTGTATTTTTAGATGCTCCAAAACGTTTGGCAAAGATCTGGTCAGTAAACCATTTTGGTGGTGAGTAGAATCGCCAGCAAATTAATGATCCGGCATACACTTGACGATTTTTCATACGTTTCAAATATTATAAAAGTTTGTAAAATACAAAATCAGTCAATATTTTTGCCGACGATAATAGAATATTGACTGATTTTGTATTTTATTTTTACAAATTTTTGTAATAGAATTTGTTAGCTATCGTTTTTTTAAAATATTTTTATTCGTAAAAATCCGACAAAACTGCACAAAAGAAGACTGCACAAATTAGCTCATTCAACAAGAGTGGTGGTACCGAAAAGCCTACCGGTATCGCTTTTTGAGATTGAAGTTTTAGTAGAGGAACATCAAGAGTGGGCTATGAAAATTTAAACAAGATCTTGTGTACAACATTTTTAACTACAGTATTTTACATTTGGTATGACTTGACTAAAAACCTAGAACACATCTAATCGATTGCAAATCTTTTTTTACGCTCGCGACTAAATGTTGCTGACCATTGGTCAGAATAACCCAATTTGCTAGTAACACACCAACACTTTAAGCAACACTAACACTTACAAACAAGAGGATAATTTAAAAGCACCGCACACCTCCACTGATTATCAATAGTGTTTATTACAGGCATTCATGCTTTTTCAAACTAAAATGAAATCAAATTTTCATTATACTCGCCGTTTCCGCCAAAACGTGTAACGAGTGGTGGGGCCTATCTTCGCGGCGTAGTGCCTGGGCAACTTAGCTGCGAAGAAACGCCGCGGTGGTGGCGAGTCGTTGGCGACACTGTGCCGATTCGACCGGCCCTGGAATCGAACCCCAGACCTCTCGCACCGATAGCGTGTGCGCTTAACAACTGAGCTAATGGCCAGCAAAAAGTATTTAATAGACGACACAAACATTATATCAACATACCGAGATAAAAGTGTGTATCCAAACATAACATTCTGGAGACGTGTACTTCCTGTATTTATGGTGATAACAGTTCTCAATGCCTCGAGTGTGCTAGCAAACCTCACATCAGGTTCGGTAATGTACGTGGAATTCCACTCCTGAAAAAATTTTGCCAGTGTAAAAATTCTTTGATGCGATTATACCAAAAAACTCAAAACGCAAGTCTTCTTTATACTCGCTGTGTTATATGCCGAAGCAACATGGTGGCCCATATCCTTAACTTAGCTTCAACGCAACTAAGCTTTGAATTCTGAAGAAACGTCGCAAAGGTGGCGAGCAGTTGGCAACACTGTGACCGGTATGGTCGGCCCGAGAATTGAATCCCAGACCTCCAGCACCGATAGCGACGCCGTAATCGCTATGCCAATGCAACTACACTTAACTAATACTAAAAAACGTACTTGTGCACTGGAGATGGTGAAATAGACCTCACAAATATTAGGATCTGAATCAGCATCACTGATTTGAGATGACCAATATCTTATAGTGAAGCTTTCCACAAGAATTGATCCGTTGTTTATCGTGGTAATCTGACCAACTCCGTCCGATCCAGGGTTTCCAGTAATCTTCAACAAAGTATTTAGTTAACTCAGAATGTAAAGTTTAGGCTTCAAAACCATCAGGTCATTACCAATTTAGTAACACGTTTTTTTTTTCTTTGCGAAAAACGATTTCAAAGTTGAAGCGAAGCTCGTTCTAGTGCACTAACTTCTAGAATATTTTTTTTAAAACAATCCAATCAAACGCAAGAAATATAAACTATAACAATAAAAAAATTAATTTTACGAAAATCATAACAAGAAAAAAAAAAAAAAAACTAGAAAACTCCGTTCCAGGGTTGTCACTATCAGTTGGATGCCAAGCAGTATAACTCTTTACGAACTATTTTAGTAAAATTAAAAAACTTAAGATTCTGTCAGTGATGTGCGTTAGCGCCGTCAATTAGCGCCGTAAACTTTATGCTGACGCTACTCGTAGCGCCGTTAATTTTTCAAAGTTTGACGGAAGGCTGGTGGGCCGTCAACTTTTCTTAATTTTGAGCGTCAAGCGCTAATTGTTGAAATTTTGCAGCCAAAATCACTTTCTGTCACTCTTTTGTTTTTGAACAAGCTTAATGAAACTTTCCCGTACAAACAATTTGCCCTGATTTCTGCTTGTGACGCAATCCTTGTACTACGGCACCATAGGTGGCAGAAGCGGAGGGCCCTAATTTGCGCATTTATTTTTTACAATAATGCCTCTGCATGAATGCATTTGGACACTTAATTGGCCTACCATTGAAATTGAAAGCCAGGAAAGAGCTTAAATCCAGAGATATTTTCTTTAAAATTTTGTTTGTGGAGTTGGGGGAACAAAAAAAGCGTGATTTTCTAATGCAAAAAAATTAACCTGCAGCTTGTAAACGTCAAATTGAGCATCTTGTCATATAAAAGGCAAACCAGCGATTGGTAGCATCTAAGCCAAGGGTTCTCGACTTCTCAACCTTGGGCCTTTTGGCCCCCCCAAAGAGACCACAGAGCACAGAGTGTTCTTTTGGGAGCCACGATGGTAAGAATCGTTAATGAGTTATAACAGACCGGGACTTTTAAACTTACACACTATAAGGGCCACGGTCTCTTTAATGTTTCAATTATAGTTTTACGTGTGGCGATGCGATTTAGAAGGTTCTACTATTTCTGTACGCATCACCTTATCGGTGTAGGAAATAATGTTAATTGGAGTTGAGTTATGGATCATACCAACTTTATCTTTTCGTATGCTTCAAAAAAGCTTATTGCTATCGTTGCTTCCGCGACCATATACGTGACATACGTTGAAACCTTTCTTGAGCGCCACACGGCCACTGCGCTCTGTTTTTCAACCCTTCTCTTCTCTCTCCTATTGTAGCGTTCTATTACAGGTGGTGTTCAGTATTTTGGAAAGATAAGTTTAATTAACAAAAAGAAAAAAACTTATAACAGAGTTAACATTTAATCTTCAAAAAAAAAAAAACATCTACCGTCACACAGTTACTGGTAACTTGATAAGTGATCAGAAATTCAATGCGGAAAATCAAGTGATACGTTCCTGTGTAGCCGTCCTCGTTATTTTCAATACTTTTCCGAGTCGTGACATTACAGGTGGTGTTCAATCAGAGGGTGGTGCTCTATTTTTCAATTCTTCCCCTATAGTCGCGCTCAAACAGAGGCTTTACGGACGGTTATGGTATTTACAGTAGCTGTTGGGGTTGCTAAAACAATACACTTTAGCTACACAATTACCCTGTCCACAAGTCCAATTTAGGTGGGTTTTAGACCCACGGTTCTTGATTCTAGTTTCTGCATCACAGTGAAATTTTTGATGTAATAATTTAAAAAAGTAATTATCACATGAAAAATTTAATTGTGATGCAGAAACTACAGAAGCAAGAACCGTGGGTCTGAAACCCACATAAGTTGGGCAGGTCACATGTGGACAGGCTAAATATGGGTTGTAGGCGAAGAAAATCTGTTCATTGCTTTTGGGCTCCCCCACTTTAGAAATGCTTCCGCCATCGCTGTACGGCACTTACGTGGTTGGTTTTAGCTCGACGGACAAGAACTAGTCTCTAAACCACACACTAAAATAATGCGATAGCAGCCAATTTCTTTGTTATAATAATTTTTATGAAAATGTTGGCTACCGGTATTAAAGCCTTTTTCAACAAATAACGCTAAAATTGACGCTGACGCTAATAATTTTTTCGTTAGCGCTGACGTTAACGGCGACAAAAATTTTGACAGTTATATAACGCTGACGCCGCCAACATACTTCTTTGACGCGTACATCTCTGGATTTTGTAGTGCGTAGCATGCACTGGTGATGATGACAGCTGAATCCACATGCTGTCGAAATGTCGGCGTACAACAAAAGAAATAGGTTTGGCTGGGAGTCTACGCTATTTCGAGTTTATTTAAATTTGCAAATCATCAATCACCTCAATTGACAACACATTGTCGTTTGGGTTGTCGTCTATCCACGCAATCCCAACAAACGGTTCAGCTGCTTGAGTTTGAAAGGCGAGGTATTCAAAGCTTTACAAAGTGAAAAAGATGATTAGTGTCGTAAAATTTGACGGCTTATGCTTTGCAAACCTGTAGGCCACCAGAATAACATACAGAACACTGCAGCACTGCTATAGCCTCTGGTTGTGCAATGGGCATAGTGTAGACCAGCTCTTAGCTATCAAATTGCATGTAAAGCCGAGCATATAGAAACAAATTAAGGGTATTTTTTGATCACAAAATGAGTTTAGAATGGTATTTTTCAGAAATTCATACAAATAAGACTTTGGTGAACTCAACAAAATTTGAAATACTACGGTAATACTTACGAATAACGTTGATTGTAAATGACGCGTATGAAATCATCTTGGGCGTTTCTTAGACGAATCTACAAAATCCAATAGTTAACTCCCGCAAATGGCAAAGTCATGAGCTACCAATACTGTAATTTAGAAACTTTTTGCTGGAAAGTTAAAGAGAGTGTGAGGTGTGAACATTTAGGTGGACTGCTTTAAATGGTGTACTTTGAGATCAATTTTGCATAGAATCTGTTCAACTTTTTTTTGTTAATAGCCCATACATGCATCGGTCAATACGACGACAACAGCACCATTACCGCAACGGTAACGAGCAATTGGGAAAACGCCTATTTGTTAAAGAATCTTACCTTAAAGTGATCACTTTAAATCGCACCTGGAGAGTGCAGTTTCTTGTTAATTACTGAAATAACAGCTCAGATGTCCGATTGGGTAAGAGCGATTGCCTCTGGAGCAGCAAACTTGGATTTTGATTCCGAGTCCGGTCAAACCAATCACTTTATAGTTGGCATTCACAGCTTTCCTGCTTGTTAAACGGGCAGTGTGGAGAACAAGCTAGCAAGTATACTTGTACGCCGGTGAAAAAGGCATCCAGAGGGATACCCTTATTTTAAAGCGGTGGACAGCCGATAGCCGAAAACTCCTAAGTAAGCTCGGAATTGCGCTTTGATCGCTTTGTCGTGGCAAGAGGATAAACATTCAACTGGATAAGATAACAATGCCGTATATGTAAGTTAATCCATCTCTGCACCAAACAATCGTCTGGTTGTACCAGTACATACCTTGTTTCCATCGTCAAACATATCATGTCCGCCATCACTGATTGACTGCTCCGATGGAAAACGATCGTATACGTAAGAGTACCAATCACGATAAGAGCTTTTCATAAACAATTCATTAGCAGAAATGGCATCAAGAGCGTTAGTAATTCGAGCTAAAAAGTTAATTAAATTACATTTGACAAACTCAAATTGATTGCTTCTATAAAAACGGATTCGCAAAATACAAAAATCGAGCTGCGCAACGTAGCAAAACGTATTGATTCACCAACATAAACACAAAATTCTATAAAACAAAAGGTTGAACATTTTTCGTCAACAAGCTTGGAATCAAACAAAATTAGTGCTAGCATAAACCCTTTTCACAAGCGCATGCTGTCCATTATCTGCCTTCAATTTCAAAATAGTAATCAGTTTTTTTGTCATTCTTCAGGCCAAGTATATTCTTTTATCATCACCAAGTACTATTTGTTACTAGAACAGATTCTTTCATTTTTCTACAAAAATTATTAAAAAATGATAGTTATTGTGTTTTTTTATCTTATCTTAGCAACATCCTCTTACCCAATTCTGCTGGAGTTAATGCAGGCGGTGGTGGAGGTGCAACGACTGCAAAAAATACGTTAATTGCCAGAAACTACTTGAAAAATACATTTTTCGGATTTACTTCACTCTACAAAGCATTATTCTTAAGCCCTGTCCACACTACAGAACAGAGGTTTTCAACCGTTCTGGTGGAGCGGAAACTCCAACAAAACATTTCAGAGACACGAGAAACTCTTTGCATATTTACTTCTCATATACTTGAACCCAGCTCTACATTGCAAACTTGCGGAATTCCGGTTGAAAACTACTTAAGCTTGTAACGTAAGTAGTTTCCACTTTTTTTTTTTTTATTTGTGCTTGTTAGCGAGGAGCTGATTGCGCGAACGAAGAAAGTAAAAAGAACGCAGATTGGCGCCGCAAAGTCTGCGCTGACACGCTGAAGCGCTTGAAACACCGATAAGCATCGCACAGACCCGCTTGTCTGCTTAGCATAAACAGTAAATTTGGTTTATAAATGTTGTATAGGTCTGGGTGGTCCAACTGCAGGCCCGCGGGACAATTTTGGCCCGCGAAATAATTTTCTTGGCCCGTAATGATTTACCGGATTTGCACGTTTAGGTCTGAAAGTTTTGGCAAACGGTACAGTTGGGAGTTTGTTAGCAATTTTATTTCAACAATACGGTCAAGAAACAGCTAAAAATACTTGGGCGGACGTTTCGGCTTACTTCTGGTGCCATTGTCAACGCTAAAAGCTTACGTTATGCTTGGTCTTAAGCCATGGTGCAAAAAAGAAGGAAACTGAGTCTGAGATAACACCTGGAAAAGTTCTAGTGGGTCATGTGTTAAATAGGCGTAGTGGAAAGGATGTGGAGTCTAAGTTAAGATCCGGTTTGAGTTGTTAAATGAACAAGGACTCAAGGATGAAGAGTTTCTATTTATCTGGGAAGTGGGTAAGAATATGTGGGTTGTTAAAGTCTACTTTATGGTGGGTGTGGGATTGGATATGGTTACATACTTCCGAGGTGTCACTGGTTTGACGCTCTTGTAAGCGTTTGATGAGGTTTCTGTGGGTTTGGCCATTATAAAAGGATCCTCAGGAACAATTAAGACGGTATACTACGTTGCTGTTGCTTTTTTTTTCAAGTAGCTTTGGGGATCTTTGGAATGAAAAAAGTGCTTCAGTTTGCTTTTTATGTGGATGAAGCGTAATTTGGAGTCTGGAAGATGTTTGTCAATAAACTGTTGCAATTCCTACTCGATGTTATGTGAAATATTGCCCAGGTATGGTAGTTTGAAGGCGAAGAGGTTTCGTTTTTAAATGTTGGGAAAACTTTTTGTTCAAAAATTGTCTTCCCAACATCCAACAAGAAAGTTTTCCCAACATCCACAAACCCAAACTCTCGATAGCTTTAAAACTCTCGATGAATTTGATCTTCAACGCAAAATGCCGAATAAACGTCAATAATAGTAGTTTATTATATTTCCGGTATGCCAGAGAATATCCACAACAAAATAAACAACGATAAGTCAGAAATTAGATACAGCGACGCACGTTAATACTTGCTGGAGTTAAAATTAAACGAGCAAATTTTAGATTTTCGTTGCACCTAACAATTACGTAGATCTACTAGCAAGTAGCAACATTTTTTTTTTGTGCTTTGATGTTGGCCCGCCATATAATGGCCCGCGCGGTAAGTGAACAGCTTTTTATGGCCCGCGATATAACGAAGTACTGTAGGACCATCCTGGTATAGCTGATCGTTTTCATGAAGCACAGTTTTATCTACATGAGTGATCTGCAATTTAAGAACATTTAAGATTTCAATTTTAGTCTTTTGTGGTCAAAAGCTACTCACTTTTGATCATTAATAAAAGATTTAGCTGAACTGATTTAAAGCATGCACTGACGTTAATTAATGAGAATGCTGATGCTTAGTCAGGTCCGGATTTTGACAATTAGAGGCTCGAGGCCAGGGGCATCCAACCCGCGGCTCGCGTGCCACTTTTGGCCAGCCACAGCTTTCAAAGTGGCCTGTAAAACTTTGTACATACAGTAGGTTAGTTAATTCGTCCTTACGCGCTGACACGATATTTTGAGTTACAACATTCGAGTCCTTAAATGACATGTGGTGCTAAAAGGTGTCTCACCTATGGTCTCAGATGCAGCTATTGACCATAGGTCGCTGATCGCACTCATATCTAAGTAAATAAAGGTCGTCATGGTCGACCTCTTAAAGCCAAAAGGTCGTTTCATAATCGTGTCGAGCACTCTTCTTCGTGACGAGGCCTCATGTTTCTTCGAGGCCCTAGGCTTCAGCCTGTCTAGCCTATTGGTAAATCCGGCCTTGCGCATGGTCCTATCAGTCGTCAACAGATTTTTATTTTACATTACATTTCGGAGTGATAAATGACTTTGTGTTTGAAAATACGGCTGTTTTTGTTTTCGGAAGACGGTAAATTAGAAACAAAAAGAGCTTAACGCCAGGAAAACTGTGCCTTCATTTTCCCTTTTGTTGTGTTTTCATGCCATACTTCCACAGAAAAGTCATGCTTGCTCAGCAAGTTGCTCAATCAATTTTATTACTAACTTTGTTCTTTGACACTTACTCAAAATTTTCTCAAAATGTGGGAAAGTTAAAAAGTCATTTATTGTGCATATTTGTCATTTGAGCATTCTTTAACAACAAAAATCTGTTAATCTAAGTTACCTGCATAAAAATAGCCGCTGAAACCTTCATCGTCAACTGTTGAATCTGATAAAAATCTCAGCTCGACGGAACGTGTGTTGGAAATATACAAAGGTGGAATCGAAGAGCCGGAAAAACTCTCCACAAGCCGATTGTTTTCGTACATCTAAGTATATTCATTTTTTAAATTTTCTCCTGTATTGGCTTATCACACAATATCTACCGTAAGACAATAGTCATTTTTTTACCCACAAGACTCACACAACATCTAAAATTCATTTGTGTCTGCTATGAACATTACGAAAACTACGAAGAGTAATGTTGTCTTTTTTAAAGAAGGACTTCACCTTTAAAATCAGGACAAAAAGTTAGCAACAGCCTGAATAGCTTGACAGTGTTACTAGGTAATTGCTCTGATTTAAAGATTTCGCGATAAAGTAGCGCCAAGGTCTAAAATTTAATCTTGATTGAGCAACCGATTTCTTCAAAGACATTTTTAAACTTTTGCCGACTGCCGTACTCAGAATGCACTTAATGAATGGAAGTAAGGCATAAGTGTTAGCAGATAAGATGACCAGTGTATAGTAAGACCATCCGCCTCTGCAGTGGTAGGCTCCGGTTTGATCGACAATCGGGTATTTGTATTTCGTATAGTTGCATATTTATCCTCCTATCACTAGAGAGCGATCAAAGTCCTGTAACGAGCTCGATTAGGAGTTGCCGGCTACCTCTCTACCACACCAAAATTGGGGGGTCGCGCTAAGTTCCTTTCCGAAAGGCACAACTTGCCCGCTTGCTCTCCACACTGTCCCTTTAATGCTGAGCGTCAAGCATGGTAGCTGTACATGTCACTTTTAAAGTCATGGATTTGACCAGACACGGAATCAAACCCGAAGCTACAGCTCCAGAGACAGACGTTTGTACCTCTGTGCCATTTGAGTTGTTCAAATAACCTTTAAAATTGGTGCTTAGAGTTGCTCTGTTATAGGCTACATTTAGCGTTGAAAGAACAAGTTTGCCTGCAGTTGTGATTATTTTTCAACACAATTTTTGTTTAAAAATCGATTTCAACAAAGAGTACCAACTAAATGCTTTTCTCACCACTAAATTGTCACAGCAAAACTCAGTGACAAATTTAGAAAAACCAATGGCTATGCGTAAATCTTCCGGGGCAGTAAGATTCCAAGTGCAACGCGCGCTATGCGGATAGGACTGTGGATATCCCGGAGAGAAAAAAGTCCCATTATGGGAGCGAGATACTACAGCCGTAAATCCACAACCTGTCAAAGCAAACATTGGAAGTAAACTAACAACACTTAAGCCTGCTTGCATAAAACGTCCTCGGGTGAATTCGCAAATTTTTAGAGGAGGGGAATTAAAGTTGAATAATCAAATCAAAATTTGCATTAATCAAGCGGTATGAGGCCGAAGCGTGTAACGAGTGGCGGGGCCCATTTCCGTGGCTTAGCGCCTGGCCAACACAGCTCCGAAGAAACGTCGCAGAGGTGGCGAGCCGTTGGTAACAGTGTCCGATTAGATCAGCCCGGAAGTCGAACCCCAGACATGATGCAACAATAGCGATGTCTTAAACCACTACACCAACCGGTAAAAGCTTAACTTATAATTTCGTGAATCTAGAAGTATGACCTCTGGATCAAGCAATGGTCCTTTTAATTACAGTATTTGCACTGGTTATGATGATACGGAATAGATTTCAATCTGAATAAAAATAATAAAGCTGCCAAGTTCTTTTTAGGCAAGCCATTATCATTTAACAATAGAGGTACCGGCAGGTTGATGTCAAGAATAAGAAACATCATTCCTTATGTCTAATTTTTTTTAGTTACTTATGCTATTGTCATGTTTTTTTTTTGCGCTGGTATATTCTACGCCTAAATTACTTTTTAATGAGGATGTAGTATTCAATACCTTAAAAAAGTTTCCAAATAAATCAAAACATTATAGCTCAGATGGCCGAGTGGTAAGAGCGTCTGTTTTGGGAGCTGTAGACTCGGGTTTGATTCCATGTGGGGTCAAACCAATGACTTAAAAATTGGTATTCACAGCTTCCCTGCTTGACGCTCAGCATTAAAAGGGCAGTGTGGAGAACAAGACGGCAAGAATACAAGAATACATTGGGAAAGACACTTAGTGGGATTCCCCCATCTTGGTGTGGTAGACAGATGGCTGGAAACTTCTAAGCGAGCTCGTATAGCGCATTGATCGCTTTCTCGTGATAGGAGGATAAATATGCAACTAAATACAAAAATATAAATACAAACATACCTGCTTCAGTTGTTACTGATATAGGAAGGGGGGTGGTGAAATTGCCTGCTGGTACTTCTGTAAAACAACATAAGAATCTTGAAGTCAAAACTACTACTCGTATCACAAAGTCGTGCTATGTCTGCTGACGTTTTTAAATGTCTCGAAACTTTCTGCTTGGTTTTGAACCCCGTTTCAGTTGCGCAATTCTGCTCGGCAATTCTCCCTAACTCGTGTGTATTTTGCGTTTTAATCGGTCGTCAGCTTTTACCAACGTTTTTTCTTACTTTAAGCAGTTGGATGCTCATTTATCTGACCTAATAGGCGATAACACAAGTTTTTCTAATTTAAAGCTACTGCATCGTTTTTAGTTTTCTTTCACTGTCTAACGATTCATTGATATGTATTATGTTCATTTATGCACTATCCATTCATGTAACTAGTTTAAATGTTGTTGTTTCTATGTAAAAACCTGCAATTCTGGCTGTGATTACATTTTTGAGAAACATTGAGCGCCAGCACCCAGCACTATGAAAATGATACACAGAAGACTCTATCTACGTGTTTTAGCTGTTCAACTTAAATGCCCCTGGAGCAGACTAGACTCCCAAACCTATTGAAAATGGGCTATGTGGAGTAAGAATCAAGTTGTATATAGTAGCCTAGCTGCAAAACATTAAAAAAGAAAAAACAGCAATAAGGGGCTCTGCGTTACAAGTTTACAAGTTCGATGAAACAGCATTACGATGATTCCCATAGCAAAAATCCAAATCCTTGCCGCAAACGTAGATGACTAGACGTTGTCGACTATATCACCGTAAACGTTCAGCGCATTTGAGAAACTGAAAAAAAAGCCTTTAACACGTTGCACAACAAACCAAAATTGTTATAGGCTGATCAAGTGTTTTTTCGTGCATGAAGGAAACGTCAGAATTTAAATCGCATGAGAAACGTAAACACCCCGAAAGTTCACGTGTGTCACCGCTAAATTTTCGTGTGTGAACACTACACCGATAACGTTTATGTAACGTAGACGCAAACGGCTTTTGTGTGAATCCGCTTTAAGAGTCATTGCTTTCTCGAATACGCGTGGTCACTTCAGAACGGTTTAGTGGAAGTGACTCATAAATCTATCAGGAGGCATTGCATTTATTTCGAAATTACCTTGAACAGACGCTTGAAAGCCACGACCTTGAACGGATCCGTCAGTAGTAAATCGAAGTTCAAGAAAACTGGTTGTAGTTCGATATGCAGGGGGGATTGCTGGACCAGAATACCTAAACACTTCTTCGTTGTTTTCGTAACCCTGAAAAAAAAAGTTAATTTTTCTTGTAATACATCAGTATGCTCCCAACAAACACTCACAATCATATTTTAGCAAGACAGAAAGCAACAATACAAGATTGCAAGCCCCCTGTCCAGTGTTCACATGTCCAATATTGGTGGGCATTAGGCCCGCGGTTCTTGGTCCAAATTATAGCATTATAATCAATTTCCTGACGTCGTAATCACTTTTGTTAAACTATAACATCAAGAACTTTATTAAGAAGCAGAAATTAAAAGCAAAAACTGCTGGCCTGAAGCCCACTAAAATTTAACATGTGGACAAGCTTATAAGATACAATGCACTTCAGTCATATCAGTAAGTAAACTTTTAAATAGACACATGGTGTCTACGTTGCTAAAGTTGTAAGACAAAGAGGATGAAGAATTTTTTTAGGGGGGAGGATATCAAAAAATGCGCATCTCGCATTGTGAAGCATCAACGTATCAATTTGTTTACATTTATAACTAAACATTTAGTGGGGAGGAAAGAAAACCCACCGGAATTCATCAATGCTAAGCAGTGCCTTAATTGTGATATGACAATACAGACCAACATTTTTCAACTACAGTAGTGTTGAGCATACGAAACATTTTTTAATACAAGGAAAACGCATCCTAGCCAAACTAAACGAAAAATAATATTTTATGATAAGTCGCACGAAAACTGAGAACTGGAAGATCAGCTTCATGTAGTGCATAAAAAATGGTTATCGGTAATCACATTTTTCGTCCTTCCAGACTCATCAGGTGCACAATGCCATAAGATTTACAGCCTCCCAAGGCTGTCTAAAAACCAAAAAGTCGAACCGAACCCGAACGGAAGTATAATAAACCGGTTTAACGCTATTTTTGTCGAACCTTAACCGAACCCGAACCGTAGTTTTCAAAATCGCAAAGAGCAAACCGGAACTAAACCGAATAATGTAAGTACTTACGAACCTTAGCCGAACTCGAACCGATTGAAAAAGCGGCTCGCTCCGTGAAGTCACTTTGAAGCTTTTGAAGCTGGTTCAAATTCAAAATAATAGTCACTTATGCAAGTAATCTATGCCTGATGAAGAAGTCTTCTACGTTTGACATACCCGGTCCCGTAGTACACGCGTTACAGACTGAACAAAGCGCTTTAACACTATATGATTTAACGCTACCTGTAGATTGAATAGGCCGCCGGTGTCAGAGCGTATGTAGTAACAATTCAATTATCTTGAAATTGACTATAAGCTACCACAAGTATTTTATGTATTATAATGTCCTGTCAACGCGACGAAAAATTGCTTTGTACGTTTCGTTTTTTAAATGGTGCTACTAGAATTATACCGTTTGTTACTGCGAACCTGAACCGGAACTTTATAAACCGGTTTAGAAATATTTTTTACTGGAGCGAACCCAAACCGAAGCATTTCAATTTATGTGAACCTTAACCGGAACTGAACCGAAATTTGAAACCGCTGTTGAACCCAAACCGAACTTAAACCGGAAAAATTAAACGGTTCGACTCCCTGATAAAAACATCACAGATAGCAGCGCTTATAATAAAAGTTTAAACGTTGAACCATAAAGACAAGATGATCAAGCGCGGCAATGCAATTACACAATAATTGTTAACATTAACCACAGGCATAGAGTCTACAGCATATGCTGTAGTTATTGCAGAATCCATAGTGAAATAAGAGCCCGGTATGTTTTGTTCACTATTTTAAAACTTTTTGTAGTTTTCGGTTTACGCATAAATTTTCATCTCTCCTTCTTATACATAGGCTTAAATATGAAATATGTTTAAAGGAGGAAAATCCTCTTGCCCAAGTTAAGCAAAGGAATTTGCTGCTGTTTTATCTGAACACTCCCACAATTTTTTTGAAAGCCATCTTTTAGCAGTTTTTGGTTTTGATTCTTCACTATGGGTGTAAATGTTAAGGTTGCAGCTAATGCAGTTTCTTGGTTTTTATATATTTTCTTTTCGGTTAAATTATGAAACTATCATGCATTAACTGTTACTGATTTGTTTCTACAGTGACTTGCGTATACCGTACGTAGTTAGGTTCTTTACCCGTTAGCCGTTGCACTTTGAAATTTTGCGTTTAAACAAAATTTTTAAGCGCATTTATTGTGCTTCTAGACTAGTGCTCACACAAAAACACAAGATGTTACATCATGATGATGTCACATACTAACTATACAAGTATACGTATGCCGTATGGTCTGGCAAAAAGTGGAATCGAAAGTTGGGTGATGTGTATAGACAGCAGTGATCCATCCAGCAGGTGGTGAAAACTTAAAAGGTAAAAATAATGATGATGCAATAAAACTTTATGGCAGTGAGCAATAGCTATAAGAATGTTGTTAAAACATTAATCAACGTTAGTTAGGCGGAAATTACTCAAGGTGAGGAAAAAAGAAAAATGTAGAAAAAAGACTTTTACACGGGATTTTCTGCTATCACAATTATAAAGGACCCATAATTAATAAAAAAGTAGTGAAACTTTTGACATCGAAACCGAAAAAATAAAATTGCTCCATACTTCCGGCTATGTTTCAAAACAAAATCAAACCCGAACTGAACAAAGAAAATGCCAAACTCATCCAACGACAGCTTTTTGCTTTTTAAGACTCTGTAAAGATGAGTCAAGTGTCCACTGTTCATACCATTTTCTTTACTTTTTACGCAAAATATAGCCAGGCAGTGTAAAAGCAGTGGCTCAGTTTTAAGTTCTTCGCTTGTTCCGGGTAGCACTAAATGCCCTTCCATATAGGCTACAGTATTTCCATTATAACCATGAGATTTTGCTAAACGTATTGTCCATTAAAGCAATAAGGTGGCATCCGTAAAACCAACAAAAGTGTTTTTAAACTTACCGTCAGGAGCGTATTTAGTGGAGCATTGTGCTACCGCCCACCCCCCAAACCCTTTTTGTCGTTGCTTCGACTGAATTATACCACAGTCTTTTGAATTTTTTTACAGTTTATGTCTCCCTTTTAAAATTTCTCGCTACGCCACTGCCTACCGTAACTATATCCCATCTCAGTTCAGTGACGAAGGCGGTAAACTGAAGCAGTATTCTATATCCAGGGGTTGACGTCCGTAAATTCCATCGACAAGTTCTACTATTCGGATATATAGTGGGCCAGCCAGGAGAAGATATTACTAAAGGTTCTTCTGTAACATTTGCGATAAATCCACATGAACCTAAACAGAATAAATGAGTAATAATATATGCTGCTAGTTGATGTATGAGGTTTACGGTTTGTGCTGTTACAAAAATGAACAGTTGACGATAGTTTTGTCGTTTTTAGCAGATATTTAATTTTGCCATTTGGTAATGCCAAGAAATTACACATCAAAACGTAAATTAAACGTATCAGAAAAAAGGCTAGAACTCAACGCTTTTACGATACTGCAGTTATATTAACTCTCTCTGCCAAGCTGTGCAATGTACTATCCTTAGTTTTAGAGCTTTAAGCTTTCACCAGTTCATTCAAAGCCGAGCCAACTGATTTTCTAAAGTATTATAACCTGTACGAGGCTGTTTGTTCTTCCGGTACGGTGACAAAACGTAGACAGAAAAATCTACTCTCCAACTTTATTTTTGACGTTTCGCTTGGCAATGAACGCCAAGCTTCATCAGAAAAACACAGTGACCCGGGAAGGAAATCAACCCAGGTCAAGAACAGTTAAACGTAGTAGCACTAATTTAACTGAAGTGATTAAAAAATTACGAAGTGTAAATTGGATCAACCCGATTAACTATTGCGTCACAAAAAGGTGAAATGCGTGAATAATTAATCATCAAATTGTTATGTGTAATACGTAAAAACCAGTATAATATACTGGTTTCCTCTAACTTCATGAGTCTGACTCTGACGGAATTAAGTAGACAGTTTTAATCGGTCGTCCCTCTTTTTGATTCCTGTCATGCTGCACTGATGAGATTTTTCGAAACAGTTGTAGTCTTCGCAATTGCAGAGGCTGCAGTTGTCTGTATTATCACAATGAGTCTGACTGAGATTCACGAACCTTAATCAAAAAGTAGAAAAGCGAGATTTGCAGTAAGCCGCTTCCAGCGGGTCACATAAAGACGATAACAAAGAGGTTGACCTAAGCTAATTCGAAAACAGACAGCTGTAAACCATAAGTAATAACAACCCTATGACATCAGGAACACGTTAGTGTACTGGGGTAACAGTAATTTTAATGAGCATGGCGTAAAACGGCGGGACAGTTTGATTTGTTTCGAAAGTACAGTGGCGGCACATTATTACTGAATTAATGCGAAAGAGTACGTTATAAATATAAGCCAACCCACCCAGGGAAGTCCAGCTGGCACTTCCAACTTCCTTACTTTCAATCAACAAAGATAAAAAAGAAATCGTGGCCCGCTGTGGTAACATAGAATGTTTCACCACTAACTTCTCACACCTGAAGTTTGAAGGTGTTGCTGCACCCTTACCTTATTTCGCATGTGACTTACCGACTATGGCAATATATACATATTATTTATTTTAACTAAACATCTCATAATCACGCAAACAAACAGTTATTAGCATGTCAAGTCAGGCGAAGTGAGCAACTTGCATTTGACGTGCCGCTTATTGTTTGCTCCTCCTGCTCTGCTCCACGTGTAAACATAATTAGTTTTCTTATTTTATCTTTTTCAAAAATGAAACCTCCCCTAATCTAAAAATTATTGTTTGTCTTGGTTTAGCGTCACTTTGAACTTCATTATCACAATTAACAGGAAGTAGCCTAAAGGTTCAGATGATTTCTATCAAAACAATAGGCCTACGTATCTTCTATCATCAAATTCTTCGTGCAGGGGGTTTTGATTTACCAAATAATTATTATGTCATAATTGCATCGAGAATTCAGAATTTTTGTAATCATTTACATCTGCTCCCGAAGGGAATGCATTATCATAAAGAATTGTCGCCGAAATCAAAGTTTTGATGAAATAAAAGGTTTTGCATTTTCAAAGAATGTCAAAAGTTGAATACGAGATTTTGTATTTTGGGCGATGACGTCATTTCGAAAGCGAAATGTCTCAAAAAAAGTTTTTCAGTAACTGAAGAATGAAAAAATAAGCAACTTAAACCAATAAAAAAATTTTCGAAAATTTGCACATACGAGGTTTTGCATTTTCACCATCGATATAAACTACAGAGATTAAATTGCATTAAAATCATTTAGCCAATGAACGATAAACATTTGGGAGACTGTCGCCATCAGACCTGTTTATAACCTTAGGATGGGCATTGATGAACCAAGCTTCCGAGATGAGTCGTTTTGAATAATTGTTCTCCACTTTCAAAATTTCCGATTTCTCCCTATCAATGGTATGGTTAAAGTCCATCGCTTGTTCGCAAAGTGCAGAAAGTTCCGGTCTCAGCTGGCTTGTGGCTCGCCTATGATCGGCCAATCGTGACTTATGACCACGTTTGGTTTGATCAAGTCAGAGCAAGGAATCTAATAAACAACACAACTCTTATCTTCTGCGGTGTACGGATCTTTAGGGGAGGGCAAAATGTGGCGAATGATTTTCACAGCTCTCATGGCAACACCGACTCCTGCCTCGTTCAGAACTCGTCTAATTCTTTCTGATGTATCTTGTGCATACGGAATAGAAGTGAATTGTTTGAACTGAGAGTTGTGAGTTTGAGAGCGTGTGTTTTTGTGAGAGAGAAAAGTAGCTCTGGTAGGAAATCCGTTAAGTAGCAGAGTAGAACGTAGCTTCGTAACTCACCGCTTTTTTGGTTTTTATCAGCATGAGAGATGTGTGTTTTAACGCGGTTGAGTAGTGTCTTAGTCACAGTGAGCTTCTGGTGTTTGGGATGATGTGAAGTGTAGTGGGGGTATCTGTCCGCTAAAGTTTAAGTGAGTTCGCTAACGTAGATACAGGATTGCATGCACCCTGTTCAGTGTGCACATGTCCAATTTTCGTATGCTTTAGGCCCGCGGTTCTTGGTTCTAGTTATAGCATCATCATCAATTTCCTGACGTAATAATCTTTTTTTTTAACTATGACATCAAAAAATTTATTTAGAAGCAGAAATTAGAACCAAGAACCGTGGGCCTAAAGCCCACAAAAATTGGACATGTGGACACGGGACAAGCTTATAGTATACAGTGCACTTTAGTCATAAGTATTAAGTAGGGCCATTTTTTTTACCTAAAAAAATATCTTTTTGACTTTATTTTAGTAAAATTTTGACTTTATTTTAACTTAACCGCTTCCGCGTATTATTTATGTCTTGTTGCACTTTATTAATTAAATATGTTTTATAATCTGCAATTTACCTAAGTTTTTAAAGAAAAAGGTAGCCTACTTCGAACATTTTCTCAATTACTCAGTGTTGAAGCTAATGCAACAAAGCGACGCATGACGTTAATACCTAGGATAACGAGCCATTGTGTGTACCGGTATCAGTTAATGTGTAATACAAAAATTGCGTTGCTATCGCAATTATACTGTACACTAACAGTATGTCTATGATTTTTTTAACGAAAGCCACGCAGTATAATTAGAAGGACGTTTTATTGTAATACAGCATCATATATTTTTTTACGTTCTCAACATCAAAATTTCTGTCTTTTCTCAGTAATTTATTGAGCATAGAAAACGACCTCTCAACAGCAGCAGAGGTTGGCTGGGCTTTTTGCAACAGTACGTAGCTTGTTGGGTCAATTGTCAAGTTGCTACAGTTTATTATTGTTTCTAAATCAGAGTTGGATAGTCGTTTGTTAATGTAGTCTTTAATTGCGCAAGGATCATCATCGAATTGCATATTCTTCAGCAGTCCGTATGCTTTGGTTATTGTGCAGGTACTTCCTTCTAAGAACTCTACGTTGGCTGCTGGAGTCTGGTATTGATTTGTTTTAACCAAGTCCGACACCAAACCTTCCACATTGATAGGGTAGAACTAAATGCACTTTCACATCCAGTGTTTCCATTAGGCCTATGACCATGAGATTTTGCTAAACATACTGTCCACTACAGTAATAAAGTGACATCTACAAAACCAAAAACAGTGCTGCTAAACCTACAATCAAGAGCGTATTTGGTGGAGCACTGTGCTACATCTCATCCCAACCAGTGGCGTAACCAGAAAAAAATTTTAGGGGGGGCCAAATAATATAACGTTGCTGTGAGTTCACAAAATGGGCAATGTAGAGAAGTAATTATTGCAATCTGTCGCATCGGAATTAGCGTTGGTTTGCCAATTTTCAGTTTACTTACCCGTAGTTCCAGAATAGCTTGCAGTAGATGTCAAAAACATTATTTTGTTTCTTTCAAACGAAAACAATATATTACACAAATCACTCTCCAAAATTTAAGTAGTAATTTTCGAGAAGTACCAGCAAATTTTTGAACAATAACATCAGTGTTTACGGAAATGTCATTATGCATATACATTAAGCACAAACCGTTCAGACGAGATTGTGTCATGGTTGTGCGTAGATCCGACTTAATCAATCGTAAAGCAGAAAACGATCGTTCGGCAGTGGCAGAAGATACAGGAAGCGTAGCGAGTACGCTAAGTAGCTTTTTGATTGCCGGAAAAACATCCTTTTGACAAAGCTCGTAAGCCCTTTTCCAAATTACAATTTCAGAATGTTTTTGACAAAGACTTTGCCATAGCAGAAATTCAGCTTTGACTGTCATTAGTGGCATCTGTAGTAATGGAAGATATAAAATTACTGCTGGTTCAATGTCACGAAAATCCACCGTCGCTATATATGCTGGGAGTAATGAACTAAGTTGCATAACTGTTTTAGCGTGATCGGAGAAGCGCTGCTCAAGCTGCGAAATGATATTGTCCAAAAATGGATAGTAGAGGTTTCGGAGATAGTATAATTTGGGAGTTCCGGCAGGCGTGTTTTACGCATCGTTTGATGCTTTGCAATTCACGGCATACACATTTCTGCAGGTGCTACAATGTCGACGGCTTTGTGGTATATGTCATCATAGGTGCTTTTCGTACTAACATCCCGCCACGACTTTATAAGCGATTGCAAGTCTTTGACGCATTCCACTGCTGTCCTCAAGTCAATATCAACTTTTTGCAGCAGCTGTGATAACACTGACGTTTGCGCCATAACATGCTCCAAAATGCATAAACATACACAAAATTGGCAAGATGTTATAATCGAATAGAGGGCGGTTGCTCTGCGATGTGTTTCTGCTGACTCTTCTGGTGAGTCACTGCACTCTAGTAAGACACGACATATTGGATCATACAATTCAGCTACAGCCAACACTGCTGAATGTTTCTCTGCCCAACGAGTTTGACAAGGTTGTTGCAATCTCCATTTATTTCTGATACGTCCGCTCATACTGTTGATCGCAGATGTTAATCGTGCGTTTCGTTTACTGCTCGATTTAAAAAAGCTGGCAATCTCGGATACATTGTCGAATGTATTTCTAATTTCAGGTACCGCACAAGATTTAATTAAAACCAATTTCAATGCATGTGCGGAGCAATGAACGTATACAGCATGTGGACAAGACTCTTTTATAACCGCTTGTACGCCTTTCTCTTTTCCGGACATGGCACTAGCTCCGTCATAGCCTTGACCAATCAATTTTTCCAAAGGCAAGCTTAAAGATTTTAAGCAAGACAAGATCGTATTGGCTAAAGCTTCACCAGTAAAATTTAATTGATCCATCATGGCAATGTAGCGCTCCGTTAAAACATCTCCTTTTAAATATCTGACTACAATACTCAACTGACTTTTTTTCGATTTGTCTGTGGTTTCATCGGCTATTACTGCGAAACAAGGGGCTTCTTTCACTTCAGACGAAATAGTTGATAACATTTCTTCTCCAATAATTGCGATCAATTCGTTTTGAATATCTGGACTTAAACATGTAGCATTCGAAGGAGATTCTTTTAAAAACCTTGCCAAGTCGGGGTTGCCCATTGCGTGAAGCTGCAATATTGCTCGAAAATTTCCTGTAGATGTATCTATGTCTTTGATTTCCGTTACTGGCTCTACTCGACCGCTATCTCGATGCCCCCTGAAAGGAATGCCCAATTCACCAATAAATTTTAGGGTGTCGATTACATGACCGATTGCAGCCCGATTAAAAGCCTTTTGTTTAGCAAAAGAAGTTTTCAACATAGAGTCTACTTGTAAATTTGGATTTTGAATACGCTGTTCAAATTCAAAAGCCTGCAAAAACATTGCCAAATTTTAAATTATGTTTATCATTTATCAATCAATAGTAAAAATTGAGCTGTTTTTAATTGGGCTTACTTACACCATAATTGTTACCAACATATTGTAGCCAACACCTTCTTTTTTAAAGAATACATTTTAGTAGATAAATATCAATTTTATCGAATTACAATTTCAGTGGCATATTGCACTACAGTACTAAGTACGAGTATGGACAAACTGGCAACTGCAATTTACTGGATGGCTTTACGTGAGATTAAGACTAGCAAAAACCGTTCATTACTTCATGAGCAAGATGTAACACTTTTTTGAATGGTCTCAAAGTAGGCCTACTACAGGAACAAAAAGAGATGACTTACTTCAATGATCATGGATTTGTGATACTCCACTTTGTCATGTTCGAATAAATACCCATTAGAGCCAGTTAATTTATTGAAAGCACAAAGTGGTTCTGTAACCAGTTTTCCTGGCTTTCGACAATTTTTTCCTACCCCGCTATTCACCAGCAACGAGGAAAACGTGGCATAGTACTTACAAAAGAGGCCCTTTTTACTTTCCGAATATACTAGCCATGGGTATGTTTTGAAGTGATTTTCGTTGAGATAGCGAAAATGTGTTCCTTTTGCAGTGCAGCATTGGCGGAAATCAAATGTTGCCGCAGCTTCTCCTATCGGACGAAAGGCATTTTTTAGCATATGAAGTTGGTCACTACGGGTTGCAACATTTGGAGGCAAGATCAAAGCTATATCATCACATCCAATTTTTGACTTGTTCAAATTATTTTCCGGTTGTGTCGTTGAAGTTTCGTTAGACTGAGCAAGGCCCGACGTGGTTGGTATCGAGATCTCCGCCTCCGCTTCTTTCCTTTGCTTTGAGAAATAATTCAATATTGACGAATTTTTTCGCTTCGAGATCATCCTTCACGGTTCCAAATAGAAGCTACATGTTAGGAGCTAACGCTTTGGTTCAAGCTTGCAATATGATGTAACAATGGTATTTCTGGCTTTTAGTCTAATCAATTCATGGACGGTAGTCAAAAAGCTGAGTTTGTAAACCGTAAGATCCTGCCGGCCTACTATTTCTTATGCTTTTGTTGCAGCGATTACACTTACCTGTAAACGAAAATTTAAGGGGGCCATGGCTCCTGTATCGCCCCCCTGGCTACGCCACTGTGTTACAGCGATTATACTTACCTGTAAGCGAAAAATTTAAGGGGGGGCCATGGCCCCTGTGGCCCCCCCCCCTGGCTACGCCACTGATCCCAACCCTTCTGCGTCGTTGCCTTGAATGTCGTGATATGCGTTGTTTCTATGTATTTTGATGGTCGTTGAATAAAACACTACTACTACTTTTAGAACTTTTTGCTACGTCACTGCCTAGTGTCTACCGTAACTACATCCCATCTCAGTTCAGTATCGAAGGCGGTAAACTGAAGCAGTATCCTATATCCAGGGGTTGACGTCCGTAAATTCCAGTGACAAGTTTCACCATTTGGATATATAGTGGGCCAGTCAGGAGAAGATATTACTAATAGTTCTTCTGTAACACTTGCGTCAAATCCACATGAATCTAAACACAATAAACAAGTAATAATATATGCTGCTAGTATATATATGTGGTTTACGTTTCGTGCTGCTACAAAAACGAACAGTTGACGATAGTTTTGTCGTTTTTAGCAGATGTTAAATTTTGTCATTTGGTAATGCCTATGAAATTACACATTGAAACGTAAATTAAACGTATCAGAAAAAAGGCTAGAACTCAACGCTTTTACGATATTACAGTTCAAATCACGCTCTCTACCAAGCTGTGTAATGTACTATCCTTAGTTTTAGAGCTTTGAGCCTTTACCAATTCATTTAAAGCCGGGCCAACTGATTTTCTAAAGTATTATAATTAAACTTAACCTATTTGAGTCATAACACGAAGCCTGCCACTCCCATTAACAAAGTATTGTTACAGCTGGGTTCAACACGCTCACTTACAATTGAAATTATGGCTGTACTACATTATTTATTGATTTCATTAAAAACATTTCATAATTTTGAATAAATCGTTACCAAACTAATTAAATTTGGAAGTGTCTATTTTACCGGAATTCGACTCCCCTACTTTGATTTTCAAACTTCGGTAACCGTTTTTCGGTTCCCGAACCATGCTTTTCGCACAAGAGGAACCGGAAAACGGTTCCCGAAGTTTGAAAGTCAAAGCAGGGGAACTGGATACGGTTCCTGTAATGCGATTCTTACAATAGGGTAATCAAAAGCACGGTTACGGTAGTCTCGGTAGAGTAGCCAGCACTTCGGAGGTAGGGTTGTCGGGGGGTTCGGGTCGGGGGATTGGAGTCGGGGGGTTCGGGTCGGAGGGGTTTGAGTCGGGGGGTTCCGGTGGCGGGGTTCGGGTCGGAGAGGTTGGAGTCGAAGGGGTTGGAGTCGGTGGGTGGGGTTGGGGTCGGTTATTGAAAAGATTAACCGTTTATTATGATGTTGCATGTACAGGTTTGATTTCAAGTGATCGAAAAATATGGTAAAATTTCCGGTTACCGTAGTTTGAAAATCGTAGTTGCGCAACCGAAAGTTATGTCCAAATATGGTAAAATTTCCGGTTACCGTAGTTTGAAAATCGTAGTTGCATAACCTTTTTCAGGTGAAATAGAAGCTTCAATTAAATTTTCATGCCTCAATCGAAAAACTTAATGCATGCTTTATCTGCTGTCTATTGTAGCAAGCATAACGGTTGTTGAATCGAAACTAGGCCTATTCACAACTTGCTACAACATAATATGGTTTACAGTGGGTATATCACAAAAAGTGTGCATGTTTTAATAAACCGCAAAGTCCGCGTGCTTCTCCGACTACCGGAATGCACATCTTTGTAACCCCTAACGTGAAATCTTACCCTGGAAGCACCAGCGCCTAAGGTATCACAAGGGGCCCAACTCCTATGAAAACAACATATGACAAAAAATATGATAGTTGGCATTATCATCGAATAGCAGCTAAGTAACACTATGTCTAGTGCGTATTTAGAGTGAGGACATTGTGCTATACCCCTTCCTTCTTTTGACTTTACTTATTGGCAAAAAAACAAAACAAATGATGGTTAGTTACTGAAATATACCAGACTTGTTTCATGGCTTTTGTAGATTATGCCCCCCTACCCTATTGAAAAATTCTCACTAAACCATTGGCTATGCTTGACAGTAAGTGTTTTTCCAGCACTCAACTATACAAGCCGGCAAGCGCGCTTTAGTGTTGTTGGGAAAAGCATTTAACTCGATTCCCCCAGATGGCCGGCAAATCTTATGCAAGCTAGTTACAGCGCCTCCGTCACTTTCTTGAAATAGGATAAAAACGCACATAAAAAGGCAGCCCAACCAGTATGACTTAGCACTGTTTACTCATCAGAGAAGTAGCCACTGAAAAAACGAAAAGCAGACCACAGCAGCAATTGAAATAAACGCGATTAGTAGCATTTATCACCGTCGTCATCGTCGTCGTTTGGCGGGGCATCTCTTCCAAGACAGATGGAAGGACCAAGGCCGAGGGTTTATCCTTTTACCACCCTGGCCACTAAACTTCTTGGGTCAGATGCTGACTGTAAGGGACTTCAGCCAGCATCTTGTTTCGTCATCCAAAACCATTAGACCAAACATACCTCGGGGTGCTCGATGTATGGGACACTGTGAGATGATGTGATCTGCGGTTTGTTCACTGGCACCACAATCACAATTCGCTAGAGGAGCGAGACCCCATTTGTACATGGACGAACAGCAACGTCCAACACCAGAACGCAGACGGTTGAGCTTGACCCAGGCTGCTCTCGGCACACCCATACCCAAGGGTCTGGAGCTAGCCTTGGGAATGAAAGCGTGGAGTGACAATGCGTTGGCAGAGTACTCCATGTCCCATTTCGTGTTCGTCCACTCGGCTGCACGGACGTCCATCTCAGAAAGACTGTGTAGTAATTTCCGAGCAGCAGGTACAAATGAGTGTCTAGATTTCAATCTCTCCCTACATATGTCCTGTGACTCATGTAACTGGCCATGTAAAATGTGGTCAGGGTCCAGGGAGCTGCGGTTGGCTAGGGAGAGTGTCGCTCCTTGGCGGCGAAGCTCAGCTGGCTGGATGCCTAAAAGAACCGGAAGGTAGACCGATGGAGTGGGACGCAGGCACCCAGTGACAATGCGCAAGGCGTCATTTATTACACTGTCGATAAGCCGTATGTGCACGCTGCGGCACCAGACTGGTGCGCAGTACTCGGCAGTCGAGTAGACCAGAGACAGGGCAGCTGTGCGTAATGTCTTAGCGCTAGCACCCCAACCTGTTCCAGCAAGTCGCCTCAACAGTGAGACGCGAGCACATAACTTCTTGCGCAATGCTTCCATGTGAGGACGATATGTGAGCGATCTGTCCAGTTTGACCCCAAGATAAGTGGGAACTGGACAGAAAGGTAAGGTCTTACCGATGTTACAGACCTTAAGCTCACGCTTAGCTTCTCGATTGTGGAGGTGAAAGGCCGCCGTCACCGTTTTAGTGTGGCTAAGCTTCAATCGCCAGGTCTGGAGATATTCCGAGAGTGTAGTCATGTCCTGGCTTAGAGTCCTTTCCTACTCCTTCCATTCTCCCGATGTATGAAGTATCGCCAGGTCGTCGGCATAGGCGAACTTCTTGGAGGTTATGGAGGGGATATCATATGTATAGATGTTGAAAAGGAGGGGGCCAGGACCGATCCCTGGGGAACGCCATTTTTCAGGCGTCGTAACCTAGGCTTGCTGTCGCCAGTTGTAAGGGTGAAGCTTCTGTTGCGGATCAGCTCCATAATCATACGAACCATGTGCTTGTCCGGCAGAAGCCGCAACAGCTTGCAGGTGAGGCCACGGTGCCAGACAGTGTCATAGGCAACTGTCAGGTCGATAAAGACGGCACCGGCCTTCTTTTTCGCTTCGAATGCATTCTCAATGCTTTGCGTGAGCAAAGTGACTTGATCCACGGTAGATCTTCCGCGTCAAAAACCCGCCTGTTCCCGTGGGAGCAGAGGGTCAATAAGAGGTTCGACGCGGGCGTAGATAAGTCGCTCGAGAATCTTGTAGGGAACACAGAGCAAGGAGATCGGACGATAGCTCCTTGGGTCCTCTACCGGTTTCGAAGGCTTTGGGACCGCTACTACTAGCGCTCTTCTCCAGATCTTAGGAATTTTGAGGTGATGCAGGCAGGAAGATAGGAAGCCACGTAGCCAAGATTTCAAGCCGGCTCCAGCATGGATTATTAGCTCCGGACAAATGGAATCAGGTCCAGGAGCTTTGCCTGGTTTTAAATGTTGGAGGGCAGCAGCGAACTCCTGATGGGAAAAACTCCCGGAGACATTCGCAGGATGTCATGGCTCAGCCCTCCAAAGGTCAGACACTTCCTGTGAAACGAGCCGAGATGAGCGTCAATTCACACCCTCGCATTTCCCTTTTTTAACCAGCTGAGAAGCAATAGCATCAGCTGAAACGGGACATTGACGAGGGGATTGTCGTGACCTACCTGTCAAGTTGTTTATAGTATTCCATGCCAGCCGGCTGGAGTGCGAAAAGTCAATGTTGCGGACCGTCTCTGACCAGCGATTTCTCCGCTTCCCGTCGAGCCTTGTGAGTAGGGCTGTGGCAGCCCTATCCGAATCAGGGCCCCCAGGTGACTGAAGGAAATGCTGATAGAGGTCTTCACACTCCGCATCCCAGCAAGGTATGTGGTTTGATCGTCGACCACGAGGGATGCATTTCTTCGCCGCAGTGCATATTACCTTGCAAAAGCACTGGTAAACCTGATCGATGTTCTGAGATTCAGGTGGCGGTATACTCTTGGCCAGTTTGTTGGTTAGGTTAGAATAGTGATCCCAGTTGGCCTTGCGGAAGTTCCATCGCTTTACAGGCTTGCTCGGTTTTGGATGAGCAAGTTTGGGTGGACTTATAAGCGAGGGTCGGTGTTGTGACCTTGGGAACTTTCCTAAGATACGTCTGTCAGGTAAGCGACTGTCCAAATCGACACTGGCAAATGCAAGATCTGGGTTGGTGTCTGTTTTCCAGCGGCCAGAGTGGAAACTGGCGGCCTCCTTGGGGCTATATAGCAGGGTGAAGTTGTTGGCACTGGCCCAGCCAGCCAGGCATTCACCATCTGGATTGCTATTATCATAGCCCCAGTCAACATGGTGGCAGTTGAAGTCGCCAGCATAGAGGCAGGGATGGGGGAATGCTGGGAGATCAGATGCTTGCATCCGTGTTGGAGGGGGTTTGTAGACGTTGACTATTTTATAGTTATCAACATCCATGCACACCCACTCGATCTCCGATGTTGGTGGGGACTGGTCGAATAGGAGCCACTTCAGACGCTCATGGACAAACGTAGCAAGACCATGTTTCCTGCTCAAGGAAAACCCAGCTAGATGGTAGCTCGGAAGGTTTAACCTTTCTACAGAGGTGCAATGGGTTTCCTGCAAGAGGATGACGAGTGCCTCACACTGTAACGCAAGACGATGCAACACGCTCATCTTGCTTGCAGTGAGGCCTTCGATGTTCAGTTGGAGAATGCTGGGCCTTTGGAACTTGTTGACGGTGCGCCGAAGGTGCGCATCGCCCCGTCCTGAAAAGGACGTTTGCCACTGCCCAGCTTGAACATCGTTAGGTGTCCCGCCGTTAAGGCAGATTCGGTTTCTGTCAGCCAGATTAAATAGCGTAGACAGAGTAACGCTCCGGGCTACGGGAAAGCATCTGCCATCCGGAGCTGATTTATCACCGTGACTTTCATTAACTCATCTTTTAGCAATGGTTTGGCTATCACTTTTTTCGCAGCAAGCCTGGCCGTTGCTATACTTCTGCTCTAAAATAAACTTGCGATTATTTTCAAGCGCATAGGCTGCTATCATCCAAGTCCAACATATAAATGCAATGTCACCAATCTTGATGTTCGTAACTGTATTCCGCAGGCCTACAATTGTCCAAACTGAGGTGCTGTCAAAACTGTAGCTCAAGATACGCAAGGATTACGACTTTCGCATTCGTCTCCTAGAAAAAGTATCAAAGAGGGACCACAATTTGCTGCTGAAATTTTTTGATATTTTAATTGACCCCAAATATGTCGCTCTTCTTTCGTTGTTGCCTCCTTTTTCCAACTTTATTAGAATGGAACCTGAACCATCAACGTACGAAATACGTAATTGATTATCTAAATCTTCTTATTTAGTGACCTGATCTCTTCCGCTTCTTCTGCTTTGAAGCCTTCTTTTTCTTCTGTAAAGCGCAAACACACCATTAAATCTTTATCCAAGTATGAAAGTTTATACCGGCCGGTTTACGTGGTGGAATCGCCATCGCTTTAGTTGCGATAAGTCTGGGGTTTAATTCACGGGCTGGTCAAATAGGCCAAAGTTCTCGGTGACCCACTACCCCAACGACGTTTCGCAGTTCGAAGATATGTTGCCCAGGCGCTTAACCGCAAGATTTGCTTTGTGCCCAGCAACTCGTTGTGCACATTAGTGTTACACCAAAAGTATCAATCAATCAATCAATCAATTTTCTGGACCCGCTTATCCTTGGGGGGTCGCGGGGGCAGCAGCTCAAGTTGGAGCCTCCAAGCATCTCGATCCTCTGCAACAAAGGATAGATGCTCTGCTGGGATGCCAAGGCGAGACCGACTAAGATCTTCTACGTAATCTCGCCATCGAGTTCTGGGACGGCCTCTAGGCCTTCGACCAATCGGTGTTGAACAAAGCAGTTTTTTGGCTGTTCTTTCCTGGGACATTCGTGTCACATGTCCATACCAACGCAGTTGCGATCTTTCTAGTCGGAGAAGCAGCGATTCGATGTTTAGAGATTCACGAATATCTGAACTTTTAACCTTGTCCAACAAGGTCAAACCGCTAATTCTTCGCAAGAATCCCATTTCCGCTGCTTGAACTCGAGACCTCACTTTCTCATTCATGATCCAACACTCATGGCCATAAGTCAGAATAGGAACATAGACCGATCTGAAAATGGATAGCTTTGCCTTGGTGCAAAGCTCCCGTTTCAGTACCACAGATCGGTGGAGCTGGCGCATTACTGCACTTGCTTTTCCGATGCGGATATCCAATTCGCTATTTTGTCTGCCGTCACTTGTGAATGAGACACCGAGGTACTTGAATTTCTCTGACTGTTTTAGTGGTACTCCATCAATTTGGAGAGAGCACTGCTTTGGTTGTCTGGACAGGCACATGGTTTCTGTTTTTGTTGAACTGATTTTCATTCCGGCAACAGAGCATGCATCCGAAAACCTGTCAAGAGCTTGCTGGAGACCATTTTGGGTAGAGTCGAGTAGCACAAGATCATCTGCAAATAACAGACGTTGTACAGTGCATTCACCGATCTTTACTCCGCCACAAGACTCACTTTTCTTAACCATTCTATCCATATAAATAAGGAACAGAGTAGGTGAAAGAGAGCAGCCTTGCCGTAGTCCCACACTTACTCTGAAAGGTTTCGTCGTTGCACTGTTAACACGAACACAAATCTCGGAATGCATGTACAGCGACTTAATGGCAGTTAGTAACTGGCCATCAATGCATTACTGCAACAGCACCGCCCAAAGCTTGTCTCTAGGAATGCGATCATATGCTTTTTCAAGATCAACAAAACATGAATTGACCTCTTTTGCATATTCCCACGACTTCTCAAAGGTTTGTTGCAAGGCAAAGATCTGATCCATTGTGCTTCGGCCAGGACGAAAGCCACACTGAGCATCCGTTAATTTAGGCTCGACTATTTCACGGCATTTCTTTTCCAGGCATTTGGCATAGACCTTACCCGGGACACTGATGAGAGATACGCCCCTATAATTGGTGCATTTTCTCTAGTCTCCTTTCTTGTGGATAGGTATTATCACACTAGTTTGCCATTGCTTTGGTGCTTGCCCAGTACTACACGCCACCTTACAAACACGAGTCAGCCAACGAACACCATGTATGTTCATTGCTTTTAACGTTTCAGGTCTGATATCATCCTCACCAGGTGCTTTTCCAGTTTTCAATGATTTGATTACTGCATTCACATCTGCTTCGGTTATCTGAATATCTTCCCCAACCTGTTCTTCATGAATTTGTATCGGTGTAGCATCAACTGGGTTTAAAAGATCACTAAAGTACTCTCTCCAATTATTCAAAATAGCGTCTTGATCTTTCAGAGTCACACCATTTGAATCTTTGATAAAGAGAGCGGCTCGAGATCTTTTTCCACGCAAACGGCGAATGGTCTGCCAGAACACTTTGTTTGCCGTTTTGAAATCATCGTCTAACCTTTCTCCAAATTCCTTTCAGGCTCTTTCCTTAGACAGTTTAACTTTTGTGGCTGCCGTCTTACGTGCTTCAGAGTACTGCGAACGAAGTTCAAGTGATGACTTAGTTGCAAGCCAGGCCTTATAGGCCACTTTTTTCACACGAATAGTTTCTTTAACTTCTTGGTTCCACCAAGGAGTTCTTTTCTCGCTACTCTTCGTCCCTCCAACACGCTTACGTCCGCAACAGTTAGTAGCAGACGCAATGACTGCTGTTCGAAACAAACACCACTCAGTTTCAATGTCTTCAGTAGAGGTCGGAAGTTCTTTGAACTTAGATGCAATGTTGTCTGCAAATGCAGTTCGTACCTCTTTGTCAGCCAATGATTCCCATTTGATTCGATAAGTTTCTCGTGGTCGAAAAGTCTTTCGTTTTTTCAAGGGTTTCAAAGCACTCAAAGTGCAGACAACTAGGTGGTGATCAGTTGACAACTCAGCCCCTCTTTTAACACGGACATCAGACACGGTAAAAAACAAGTCCGCCGAAACAATACAAAAATCAATCAGGGAGCGTTGTCCCAGAGAGTCTCTATACCAGGTGTACTTATGACTTCTTTTGTGCTGAAAAAATGTGTTCATTATGCACAGCCCATTGGCGGCACAGAACTGCAATAAACACCTTCCGTTCTTGTTAATGTCAGGGTCACCATGTTGCCCAATAACACCTTTCCAGTAGGGTGGGCCGTTTTTTACTTTTTTTTTCAAAGTTAAGATGGCTAGTGACGAAAAGTGGCACACCCATGAGAAAATGAGGTGTGCAAAATTTGAGCGAATTCGGGGGTGCTTTTCTGCTCCCGCCGGGGGGGTGAAAATGGAAATTTTTGGAAAAAAGCGCATAATTTTGGAGATATTTTTAAGCAAAGTAAATTAAAAAATTTAAATGTGGCTAGTGAAAATATTGGAGTTCAAGGTCCCTAGAACACGTTATTGCAGTTTTTTTGGGTTTGCTCAAGATCTACTGCTCCCGCTTTTCGATCACTTTTGCTCAATTTTTGCTAATTTCAGGTATAAAAAAAGAAAATATAGCAGCTTGAAGGATAAACAAAGCCAAAGTAATAATCTTTATTGGAATAACTGATGACGACGGGTGAATCTACACTGCTGATGTATATTACACTGCTGATGATCGTGATGACAGCTGCATCTATGTTGTCGAAATGTTTCAGTTATTCCAATGATGAGTATAACTTTGGCATTGTTTTTCCTCCTTCAGTTATTCTCATCCCATAATTATTGTGTACCAAAGCAGCTATTATTTTCAATAGTAGTTTTTATTCAATAAGATTATGTTTTGCTGCCCGTATATAAGCTCACTATATTACAATATCAGTCTATTATACTATTTTAACTACTGTTAAAATGCCTAAAAACATTCATTTAACTATGCCATAATATTGCCTTGATGTCTAACAGCGCTGACATAGAAATCATGGGAGTTTGTTTTAATAGTAGACAACCTGTCAAAAAATAAGCAATGATTAGGCAATTTGTTGATTTTAAGCGAATGTGTTACTTCTTGTGGTTGTTTGTTATAAGTGGGTGGTCAGTTAAGTCAGTATTATGAAAGCAGTTTACCAGCTGAGTACAAAATTTAAACCAATGTCGCTATTAGCTCAACTTTGTGGAAAATTGCCAGGTAAATTTTGAGCAAAAGCCTCTCTTCTTTGCTACAGTAATAGGTACATATAGTTTTACACTGTTATTCAAACCTAGGCTTAGTTTTAAGCTTAACTAAGCTAACTTAGGAATAATATAATACGGTATATTTTTGCAGGATATTATGTGATTAGCAATATTTAATTCCATATGCGTACCGGTACTGATACTTTTAAATTATCCAATTTTGACTATGAGTAACGTAAGCGGTACCAGAAGTTCTGCTGAATGCCCAATTTTTGGCTATCCAAAGGAAATTAGCTGGAGAGTTTTGCCCACCTACGAAGATGTGATGAAATACTACCAATACGTGAGACCGGACATGAAACAAGGAAGAGAGCCGTCCTTAAAAGCAATTGCTACTGTCGTTGTCATACAGTTGGAGAATTTATGGAAATATGCTTCCACACCACATCTTTCAAGAAAGAGAATAACTAGCATGTTGCGTCAGTATCGAACGAAAATGAATAATTTGTTAAAGTCTAAATCTAAAGGTAGCAAAAATTATAAAAACAAGTTAAAGACAATGCAAGATTCGGCCCAAAAGACTTTATTTGACATCAGTGCATGCAAATGTTCGGACTTCAAACTTTGCAATTGCAAACAAGAAAATCAAGTTTCTCTTGCTGAGCGTGCTTTTTTAAGTGATCAAAGATCAAGTCGTTGCATGGCAATTGATAGAGTGGATAAAGCAACAACGAGAGCAAATCAGAAACGAAACGAAAGAAAAATAACAAGAGCAAAGCAGTACCTTTGCCCATCTACTGCTGATGAAACTTTTGCAGAAACAAGCATCGATGAAGTACCAAGTGCTAGCGAAAGCGAAGAGAGCAGTGGTGAAGAGTACGATGATCATGGAATGTCTCCACAAGCAAAAAGAAAAAAACGGAATGTTCTTGACATATCTGCTCTCGTTGAAGCTTGCGATCGCACAGGAGTTTCGCACCGAGCTGCAGCATTTCTTGCATCATCTGTATTACAGGATGCCGGCGTTATTACAAAAAAAGACGCAACATCAGTTATTGATAAGAACAAAGTTCAAAGAGCAAGAAAGAAGGCCAGAACGAACAATCTGGCTTCAAGCAATACCGCTCTTCATCTAAAGAGTTTGTATTTTGACGGAAGAAGAGACCAAACCCTTAGCCAAAAAGAAATTGATGGAAGACTGCACCAACGTACAGTCGTGGAAGAGCACATAACACTCCTTAATGAACCACAGTCTCAATACGTCGGTCATTTCACAGCTGCTTCCGGGTCGAGTCAGTCTATATTTAATGGTATGATTGCTCATCTTGATTCAAAGGAGATAAGCATTGGTGAAGTTACAGCAATAGGATGTGATGGAACTGCTGTGAATACCGGCCGGAATGGCGGTGTTATCAAACTCCTAGAAGAGCATTTGGATAAGCCTTTGCAATGGATATATAATTTGTCTATTGCATACAAACGAATTGCCTTTGCGACATCTCATGAAAGAACTAGATGGTGGTACAAGCGGTCCCGAAAACTTTGCTGGTCTGGTTGGAAAACGATTAGCCTGCTGCGAAGAATTG
The DNA here is from genome assembly GCA_964006365.1 of Trididemnum miniatum. Taxonomy (NCBI): domain Eukaryota; kingdom Metazoa; phylum Chordata; class Ascidiacea; order Aplousobranchia; family Didemnidae; genus Trididemnum; species Trididemnum miniatum. The sequence continues at coordinate 12,056,659 of OZ023234.1, read as the reverse complement.
GATATTGTGGATTTCAAAGCAGTGAGCGCAACAAAAATAACTATTGATGAAAGTGATCTTAGCTGGGATCAAAAATATCTCCTTAGCATGTTTAACAGTTTAAGAAATGGGTCAGTTCCTACCCATTTGGCATTGCAAAAACCTGAGCCTATTAACCACTCACGATGGTTGACAACAGCAAGCAGAACCCTTCGACTATACGTTGCTACTTCTCAGCCATCTTCTGTGCTCACAGATTTGGTGCAATACATCATGAATGTTTATATCCCTGTGTGGTTCAGTGTAAAGAAGCACAGCAATTTTACAGAGGGTGCTAGGCACTTTTTCAAACTATTAAATTTCTCTCGAAACTTGACTAAAAGGGTTCGCGATGTTGTAAACAAAGTCTTACAGAGAAATGCATTTTTTGCCCACCCCGAAAACATTTTGATTGCGATGTTGTTCGATGATGAGGAGCATGTGCGTGAGTTGGGATGGAGACGAGTTTTAAAAACTCGTATATCAGCCACAACAAAGAGGCGTACTTTTATTGTGCCAAAGTTGCTGCTTAACTCCCAAAAATACTATGAAATGATTGACTGGCATTGCACTGCAATTAGCGAGCCTCCTGTACTGAAAAGAATTTCAAATGTTGTGATAGAAAATCATATAAAATCAAGAATGTTGCCACAAGAACTTTTCCCCATGTTTCCTTGCCAGTTGCCACACACAAGCTGTAGAAAGAGCAGTAAAACTTGTGACTGAAGCCTCTGCTTGCGTTGTGAGCTCTTCAGAAAGAGATGGTTATATTACTGCAACGTTGCAATCAAGAAAAAAGATCCCCCACTTTGAATCAAAAAAAGACTTTGCTTGAAGCAACAATTATATGAACCAATATTGATTGTTTTATGCAAGGGAAACTTGAACACCATGTAATGTGATATAAGTGCTATTTTCCACTTCGTTTTGTGTTCATGCGTTAAAAAATGTTCACTCCTTGAAAATTTTATTCTTATTTTGCAATTTTTATTCTTATTCTTATTTTGCAATTATTTTGCAAAAATTGAGCAAACTTGATCAAAAAGCGGGAGCAGTAGATCTTGAGCAAACCCAAAAAAACTGCAATAACGTGTTCTAGGGACCTTGAACTCCAATATTTTCACTAGCCACATTTAAATTTTTTAATTTACTTTGCTTAAAAATATCTCCAAAATTATGCGCTTTTTTCCAAAAATTTCCATTTTCACCCCCCCGGCGGGAGCAGAAAAGCACCCCCGAATTCGCTCAAATTTTGCACACCTCATTTTCTCATGGGTGTGCCACTTTTCGTCACTAGCCATCTTAACTTTGAAAAAAAAAGTAAAAAACGGCCCACCCTACTTTCCAGGTTGCATTGTCGATGCCCACATGTGCATTGAAATCGCCCAAAAGGACAAGGGATTCTGATGAAGTTGCTTTTCCCAATGCAACCTCAACTTCCTCCAGAAAGGCTTCGTACTGTGATTCTATGTTAGGTGCGTACACCTGCAATATACACAGAGATCGCTCCTGCAGCCTTAGCTTTAGAAGACAAACCCTTCCTCCCAGTGGTACCCAGTCAACGACACATTCAGCTATGTTGGTGCTCACAAGTAAGCCAACACCAGCTTGAGCAGACATTGCTGCATCAACACCTGAGTAGAAAATTTTCCACCCACCGTTCAACTCGACAGTTCCAAAACCCCGGCGCTTTGTTGATGAAATTCCCACAACATCAAGGCGATACTGTTGGGCTTCGCAAACAAGCTCCTGCTCTTTTCCTGTCAGTGACGAAACGTTCCAGTTCCCGATAGCTAGATCCCGGCAGTTTGGTCCAACTCGAGTACGTTTTCTGTGCGCTGCCCCCATTTGCCTTCCCAAACGCTTAGCGACTGCGTTGGTGGGTTTCCGGTGACGGTCAGCTTGTGGGGGAGACTGTAGCTTATTTTTCGAACGGGTTCCTCTGCCTAAAACTCGAACGCGGATCTTTTTATCCTGCGCGCCGTCCGATGCAGCATGAATATTGTTATTACAATTTTCCATTTAGCTACAGCATTGGATTGCTACTTGGTCTGTTTCTCTCCTTCGACCTTACCGCCATGGGTGACCCTGATGGAAGTGATTAAACACTACCGACGGCGTTGCTCTAAGGATCATTAAAAACTCAAACCTCCCCACCACGTTAAGGTGGCAATCCATAGGAGAGGACACCAAAAGTATAATATTGATAAAGATTCGAGCTTTTAATATCTGTGCGCGATAACAGAAATACCAAAAAGGCCAAAGTTACCACCCAAAAGTTTATTTCAAAGTTGTAAGAAACATTCGCTGGTATTTGTCGGTTGAATGCTTTAAAAGAACACAGCACTGCAGCAAGTGTTATTGCTCTTATCATTCTTACCCACTTATGCTTTGGAATTTCCGCGAGTTATTGTCGAAGAAAACATACTTGTATAACTTTCATAATCTTGCGGGTGGCATATAATGAGCGGTGCCGGTATGCCCCACAATTAAATTTCAGATTGAATTTCACATAATCAAAATAATCGTCGGCAGCGAGGCGCAGTGGTTTGGAGCGTCGTTTTTTACCACGACCATGATCGCAAAGTTAACGGTTCAACTCCCAACCTAGTCTCGTCGTTGCGTTCTTGAATAAGATGCTTCACGATGATTATTTCTGCTTGGTGGAATCCGGCAAACAGCAAATTAAAGAAATCAGAAGCAAATTCAACCGGAAAACTCGGAAACAAAGGCAACTCCTAAGCGAGTCTGGATTCGTTCTAAGCATAACGCCTCCGCCGCTTTCTCGTGATAGGAGAACAAAGATGAAGAAATCAATCAATTACTTTACAATCATGTACAACTGCTCAAAAGGCGTATACCTCATAGACGTATCGAAAAGCTTTTTGTGAATTTTACGGCTGATACACGATGTCGTACAAAACAAGTTGAGCAAAAACTCATGTCTCGATTTAAGTTCTTAAATATTTTGTTTTGGTTTACGGCAAAATCAAAATTTCCTACATAATATCGACAAATGACTACTCCTGGAAACCATTAAAAGTCCTTCCACATTTTTTTCATGGATTTCGGCTGTAGCTAAAATACGTAATGTGAAATTAAATATCAATACACCAGAAAATAACAAGTTCTTACATTAATTGAAATGCGCAAGTTGGCGTTGTGATAAGCGACATCACTATCAGTAGGGAAGGTCAGCGGTTCAAACCTCGGGCCGTTAAATCGGACACAGCGTTGCCAAATAATTATGCCAGCAAGCGATACTAGCTAGTTGTCTCAAACAAAACTAATAGTGATAAATTTTATCTAATCTACTTACTTGCTGTTAGAATTACAATAAAATGAAGATATTTGCAAATTGTTGTTCACAGTTTTCCCTTCGTCTCAAAATGATAACACTGTACAATCTCCTTAAAATCATCCACCCTTCTTTTTTTTAGTACACAATTTTTTTTGGTTGATATGGAGAAATGATGTTGTAGGGTGAGGCAGAATTGTTACAGAAAGTGTACAGCATTTCAGCATGACACAGAATACTCTAGCATTACAGACGATGCAAACAGTTCTTAACAAAATAAGATAATTAGGCTACAAATCCACAAGCAAAACTCTAAAAAATTTGCTTATCTCATGTATAAATAATTTCGTTTATAACCTCATTTACAGTATACTGTAATTCGTTTCCACCACTGATTTGATTGCTGCTTGACCAACTTTTAATTCGCAGTCACAATTGCTTTTGCACTTCGCGCTAGCATTTTAGCAAATATGTAGTGAGTGCATGCACTGAAGCGTGACCGATGAAACACAAAATGCTCTATTTTGGCACAATTTCATATCATTTTATACTGTATGTGTCATTGGTTCGATTCACAACTGGAGTCGATCGCATTTGACAAGTAACTGGAAAGCACCTACTGGAAAACTCAAGTTCGTTTCGCAGTTTCCCTCCATTGCTATTAAATTCTCAGCCCAATAACAATTTGAAAACCACCTGGCACCTCAGTTAATTACGATTATGGTTGTCATAGTAAAAACATGTTATACTCAGAATACAATAAAAATGGGGAGAAAATAAAGCGACAGTAATTCTTCAAACTGGACGTTAGGCCAACAAAGATTCAGCTTCATCATCAGAACAAGCTGTTTTTTGTGTTGTTGTTGTTTTTTCGCTGTTTCAAAACAGCGAAAAAAGCTGTTTTTTCGCTGTTCCTCATTTTTAACCAAGCTGTTTTTTGTGTTGATGATGGCGTTGTTTTATGGTTAAAAATAAAAAAATCCTACTACTACTACCTACTACAGAAGCGTAAACTAGGTAGTGCAAAACTGAACTTATTTTTCCTCCTTAATATTATTTTTTCATTTTCAAACACTTTTACCTATCTTGCAATGTCCATTCTGTCCGGTTCCTGTATATCCCGATTTGCACGTACATGTAAAACTTGCTATTGGGATGTTGGTGCATATAGCGTTTGCATCACAGGTGTGGGTATTTGTGGCACACTCATCTATGTCTGAAAAAAAAGTAACACAAAAAAAATGAAAAGAGGAAAATATAGCCAGAGTAATTTATTTATCTTCTGTGAGCCATTTTCGTTCCTCATTCACTGTGTTCAAAAATGAAATGTTTAGACAAGAAATTTTTCAAAATAGCCCAAGATTCCAAGAGCCATTTTTTAAGTTCACAAACACTTGCTTAATTTTGCCCAGAAGATCAAGGTTCATGGCCTCTGGCCTTGCATCTGCGTGCGACACTGAATTTTATGCAGGTAAGTTTTATTAACGCCTTTAATAGGATGCACCTCTACGCAGGGCCGAATTTAGACAATGAGAGGCCCTAAGCTAATTCTGGTTTTTCCACTAAAAATCGGTGAAGACCAAAAAAAAAAGGTCTTCATGTCCGCAGATGTCTTGCTTTCATTGAAAATATCGGTGGAGACAAAAAAAAAGGTTTCCGTTGTTCGTGATGAGGCCCTTTATTTTCTCCGAGGCCCTAGGCTTCAGCCTGCCTAGTCTATTGGTAAATCCGGCTTTGGATTTATGTTTATGACGAAACCATTAACAAGTCTCACAAACCTTCCAGAAATGCACTGGGTAAGGCAGGATTCAGGCTAAGTCCGATTGTAAAAAGTTGATGAAAAGTGAAAAGAAGCTATTGACCATTTGGTTGTTTTTTATAAATATCCATTGATTGTTATTACACAGGTCAACAAAATTTCAAAAAAAATTTTTCTTGCATGAAAATAGTCGTTTCTTACAGATTTTTGGGCGCTGAATCCAAAAATAGCAGTAAAAACCTATGATTACCTATCGTTTTTAAAATGTTTTCAATTTCAGTTTTTTACAACTGTACACATTAACGCTAAAGCAACAACAGAAATGTGCATGTTCACAATTGCATTTTTTTTCGCTTTCTTGCTGTACGACAAGCAGCGATGGCGGAAGCATTTCTAAAGTGGGGGGCCCAAAACCAATTACCGAATTTTCTTCATCTTCAACCAAGGACGGCAGTGGCGTAGCGAGAAATTTTATAAGAGTGGGTGGAGCATAATTTCCACATATTTTTCTGCGTAATTTTTTCGGCAGAACTAGTTTGAAGGTGATTAAGAAACCAGGAAAGTTCTAGGGGAGTCCGGGGGGATGCTCCCCCGGAAAATTTTTGAAAATTTACATGCAGTAATGGCTGTTTTAGTGCTTTTTGAATAATTTTCAGGCAAATTGTGTTTAAATTTTTTGACCCTAATTCTGGGTGCTTCGCCAAATATGATGCATTTTGTTCACACATTTTTAATTTTGCGTGCTTGAGGCGTAAGGCTTATAGCTATTGAAGGGGTTCGAAATTATAGAAAAATTGTGTGCATTAAAAACATTTTTGAAAATGACTGGTGGGAGGATGCATATTCCTTATCCTACCCCTCTGGATGGCCCCGCCCCTAAATACGCTTTTGTGGACCGGATTTAGAGAATGAGAGGCCCTAGACTATTTGATCATACTGATTGGAAGAGCAAAAAAGGTCTTCACGTCCTCAGATGTCCTGTTTTCACTGAAAATATCGATATAGTAAAGAGCAAAAAAAAGGGATGCACGTACTCAGATGTTCTGTTTTCCCGTGAAAGTATCGGGGAAACGGGTGAAGAGAAAAAAAAGGTCTTGATTGTTCGTGATGAGGCCCCCCATTTTCTACGAGGCCCTAGGTTTCAGCCTGCTTAGCCTATACGTAAATCAGGCCCTATGCCTACAATCCATATTTAGCTTGTCCACATGTGACATGTCCAATTTATGTGGGCTTCAGACCCACAGTTCTTGCTTCTAGTTTCTGTTTCCCCACCGCTCAAACAAAATTTTAAAGAAGACATCTCTGGATTTAGGCTCTTTTCTGGGTTTTACTTTCGATGGTAGGCCTATTAAGTTTCAAATACATTCATGCAGAGGCAACATTGTAGAAATAAACGCGTAAGTTAGGGCACCCCCTGGGCCCCCCCTAAAAAAAGTGGGGGAGCCAGGGCCCCCTTGGCCCCCCGGTTCCGCCACCTATGACGACAAGTGTGGTTGATCTCGAGCAAGAGTCCAACAGTAATCAGCTAACATTGATGGACTCCATCTTCCTTGATATCGTTTTTTCATGATTGCAATATCTTGGTGGAAACGTTCCCCATGTTCGTCACCACAGTTTGAAGGAAAAAAATCCAAGAGCGAATGTAAGAAGCGTATTTTTAAAGACATGCACCCCATATTTTTGTAGGAATCTATCATGTGTTCCACAAGTTTAATATAATTTAGAGCTTTTGTATTTCCTAGAAAGTTGTGTGCCATATCTCGAAATGCATTCCAGGCAACTTTTTTCTGTTCCAGACAAGGTGTGATTAAAGTCTTCATCCTTTAAGAGCTAGTTGATTTGGAGTCCAACAAAGATACCTTCTTTGAGTTTTGCTTGGCTTAACCCTACTGCAACCAAGGTGGGCGGAATCAGCCCGAGGGGTTATTCAAAAGCTTGTAATTCCAAAACTACAGCACTTAGAAACTTGAGATTTCTGGACTTTTCCTAAAATTCGTGCTGAAAAATTGGAAGACTGTTGGCCTGAACGAAAACTACAAACATTGACGCCATTTTGAAGCAAATTCCATTGTTTTAATGTGGAAGCCAATAGCTCAGCTTTAACTTTTGGCAAATTTAATATATCCCATACAAGATCATTTAGTTTACTTTCATTGATTAAACGTGGTTCAAATATAGTAATAACATATTCTTCTTTCCTGGATGTGCACGGTGCAGAAATACTAGACTCTTCACCGCTTCCTGCCTTCCTGCATCATCTGAACTCAACAGACCTATTTCGCACGTTTCAGGAACAGGTAGCTCGTCACTGTGAGGAACAAGACGAATTGCAGATAATATGTTAGGATACTCTACTAAAGACTCTTCTTTCTGTCGAATCCTCTTTTCATGGAAGGAGTGAGACGGAAGTAACAGTCGTTTATGTGATCCGTAGGTTCTCTCCAAATCATTGGCACTGCAAATGACATTGCTTTTCGTTTTCTTCTTCAACCACTCATTAAGGGCGGTCACACAGGAGTTGCAGCATATGCGAGGAGCCCAAGGCTTGTCCTGATCTCCGACTTTACAATTAAAGTACTGATGATAAGCGTTTTTTGTTCTAGTGGTCAAGACACGCTTCTGCGAAGACACGGTCAACTCCCCACAGATATAACAAAAGTTATCTGCAGAATTTACACAAACACGAGGCATTTTAAAATACAGTAAAAGCTACTTTGTATTGCGCTCGAAGTAAAAGAGTTCAATGAACACAATGCAAGTTTTCGGATATAACTATACTAGACAGTTAGTGTGCTTTGCAGTTTCGTTGCACCTGCTGAAAGTCTTTTCTGCGTACCAGTAGTCTAATTGTGGTGAATTTTTAATGGCTAGCGTTACCTGCTGTATTTCATAGTCGATTACGCTACTTAACTAAGCTACACTCTTATTTAAACTCTGTAGCTAATATAAAACAAGGAAATTTTTTCACAGCACTTGTACGGTCTTGAGATATGCATATGCCCTCCCTGATAACTTTATATCACCTTTGTTGCTGAAAAACTTCTTATCTGTATAGAATAAATGCCAATTGAATTTCAATCTTACCTTGCTATCATAACAAAACAATTGACTTCACTCCTCTGAAATATCTTAAAACATGGGCGCCTGCAGTATTTTGAAAATAACGTCAAATGATCTGTGAAGGGAAGTCAAATATAACAGAAACCAAAGGCCGTAAAAACGCTAGGTTATCACAAAGATAAAGTGATGGTTGTTTCATATAGGTTGTGACCCCTTTTATCTAAAAGGAGTAAATCTGGGATTGAACGAGGTAAACAGGCATTTAACTTAGAATCCAGGGGAGTCACCTAGCATATGTTGCTGGTGCTAGGCTAATATCTTAAAAACTAGAGCTAACCGACAAGTTCAAGGTTTATCTGCGGATTCAGCGCCTCAAATTTAGTAAAGAGTGACTACTTTCATCCCGGAAAGAAATTTTGTGTTGACCAGAGTTATTAGTAAAGTTTACGCTCATACATTTTCATCTAAAATCAACAAACAATACATCCGTTTTATAGCGTCATGATCTAGCGCCAAGCGGTACTAGCACGCAAAGCGTACGGATTCTATGCAGTGGCGGATTAAGGGGGGTGCGAAGCGGGCTGAAGCCCGGGGCCCCACAACATTTAATGGCCCCAAAAACTTACATTTTTCTAAGAGTTATTTTTTGGGCAAAAACTATTTTCGATTTTTAAAAAAGTCTTTACTTGCGGAAATTACCTAAGTTTTTAAAATTTTGCCGCTGAGGGGTTGGGGCCTTGGGGGTAAATGTGATATGTTGTTAGTTAACTCAGTATTAATATTTATAAGTAAAAACCTTCTCGAGGTAAGAATCGCAGTTGTTATCAGCTAACATATTATTGCTTTGTAGGTCGCGGACAGCAATTTTTTTCGAAGGAAAGTTATCCGCTTTTTGTCGATTCAAACGTTACAATAGAGAATGAGGTAGATGTTAATTCAGGTAGTAATGAACAAACGATGATTCTTAATTGCCATTTGCCGGCAACAGTGCCAGACTACAGCTGAGGTTATACTAGCAGAAAATGTTTAATGTCACTGAAGAATCTAGCTTTAAAAATTATTGCACCATCGTACAACGGTAAACTAGCTACAACATCTAGACTTCATAACTTTACACTCTAGAATAAGTGGTAGTTCCAGCTTTAACGTGAAAGAATAAAATTTATTGCAGAGAGCAGTAGAATAGTATAGTTTGGTTTTTATAAATAAGGCATGGCTATATTTCAAAAATTATATGCCTATAGCGTAGGCTATGGTCTCCAGTGAGATCTCGTCGTGACTAAAAATTTGATTACGAACAGAGGCTTTTGGCCTTTGGTCTTTTGCCCAGCCTAAAGGACACGAATGTATATTGATTTTATTTGTTTAGCTTATCGGTACCATATTTAAGTTAGTAGTGGCTAGTGATTTGGCTTCGCAATTTGACATTTACGGCATCGATCCTAGCCGAAAACATTATTGGTTATTGACAGGAAGGGCATCCAGAATTTAGTGTACTGAAGAAATGCCAGAGAAAGATCTCGTAGCTGAAACGGATAGCACATCCAAGCCCTATTCGGCATTGGCCAATCACAGGTAACTGTTGAGGTTCGAAACATACAAGAGAAAAACGAATGTAAAATCAAATGATTTAAGTTAGCATAAAAAGGAATTACTGCTTAAACGCTAAGACGAATTCTATGAGCAATCGTACCATTTCCATTGAAAAAGTTAGGCAGGGTTGAGACTTGAGGTGGATGCTAAACCCATTCCCGCGCTAGGAACACATTCTGCTTTCGCAGAAACTGTTACAGCAGTGGTGGGCCGTTGGCAACACTTTGTCAGCACTGACCCTGCGCAAAAAGCGAACCCAGTTCTTCCTCGCAGAGTTACAGTAGCCAGTAATGGTAGCAACTACGCAACACTGCGTATCCTTTTTTTCGCAAATATGATAGTACTGTATACAGTAATGAACCGTATTTATCTCAGTCGAGTGTAAAAACGAGCAGTAGCTTTAGAAAAAAGCGAAAGAAAGAAAATATTGTAAAAAAGACGCCCAAACTGACGACTTTTTGCCAGAGTAGCAAGCAGGGCTGTGAACTCGGTCGATTTTTAACCGAGTTCGAAAGATATTTGCAAGTTAGAGTTCTAAGAATTTTATTTTTCGAGTTCGGCAAAAATGACCGAGTTCGAGTTCGCAGCCCTGGACTTTATATGTCGCAATGGCATCAACTAATAAACGACATGAAGCTTTTCTTTTGATAAAGTCATAAATTCAATTTACACAAACTGTGACTACGTGAACAACAAACTATATTTCGTAGTGATCTTTTATTTCTTTTCAACAATTTAAACATCTTTCTAATGAACTCGAACAGTTTTACGCGAGTTCAAGTTCGAGTTCAGCAAAAATATTTTTTGAGTTCAAGTTCGAGTTCGGCAAAATGATCGAGTTCTTTCGAGTTCGCAGCCCTGGTAGCAAGTTGCAACTTTTTTTGAATTGATTTTCCATTTTTATCCTCCATTCACGAGAAAGCGAGTTGTATCGCTATGTGTCAGATTGGATATCCTCACTCGCTGGGAGTTGACTTTTCTGAGGTTCCTCTTCTTGTCTTTTGTTGAATTTGCTGCTTGCTCAAGCCACCAAGCAGCGACAAATATCGTGAAGTACCTTATCCAAGGGCACAACAATATGTCGAGGGCTAGGAGTTGAACCGCGACCTTTCGATTCATCATGGTCGCCATAAAAACGGCGTTCCAGACCGTTCGGTCACGCTGCCGGCGTGATTTTAAAATGATTCAATTTTTTTGGTTTGTTCATTGTACCGTACGCGTAAAAACAATTGTAAAATTAAACAAGGAAAATATAAACCCCTTATACCGATTGGGTAAATCGATGTAATGGAAATGTACAAATTGTTTTTAACATAGAATATGTATTTGATCTTAGTTAGTAGGAGTCAAAGGCAGTAATTGAGCGTGCTGAACAAACCACAAGAAGTCGATACTGGTCTTTTTACTAATCAATATTGGTATTATTGTTTTGTTTTTTGAGGCTGTTCTTTCGGTTTATAGTTTTTTTCATTTTATATCGTATAAGCTTTCGCTGAACTTGATAAAGAGGGCCCCATTATTAAATTATCCCAGGGCCCCACCTACTGTTAAACCGCCCTTGATTCTATGGCTATCTTCGCAGTCGATCTCTCTCAATCTTTTGAAGTTTTTTTTTCAATATGTGAAAATAATCTCAATTATAGCCTATACCCTTACAGGGCTGCGAACTAGAACTCACTAGTTCGGTCTCTGTTGCTGAACTCGAACTGCGACTCAAAAAATAAAAATTCCTGCTTTATCTCAAAAAAAGTTGATTGAGTTTTGAAGTTACAGTAGGTAACCTAAAGTTAGAACTTGATAAAAATTGCTTAAACTCGGCCGAAACTCGATATTATAAACTGTACTTGTACTTAGCAGGAACTCGGTAAAAAATAACTGATGAATACATTCGAATTTGATCCCGAAAGATTAAACATGAAGAACCAGCATTCGAACTCGGACGGCAAAATTTAAGTGAACTCGAATTCGATCAAAAATGTTTGAGTGTTTAACCCTGCTACAGTACCTTTGCATTTAGGCGTTGGTCTTCCAACCCAAGTACCATTTTTCAAGCAAAATCGTCCTTCATGATCTAAAGGATCTGATTCATAGCCCTTATTACACAAATACTTGCAGATGGATCCTCTTTTAAAATGGCGATCGCATTCCAGATAGCCATTCTCAATCGCCTCCGGCAGGTCAGGACAGAACAAAGCTTAAAAACACAACGATTAGTTTAGTTTTAAGTAGGCAAGGAAAAACGGAAATTGTGGAATTCCTATTAGACTTTTAACAGCTCAGATGGCCGAGTGGTATAGAGCGTCTGTCTCTTGAGCTGTAGACTCGCGTTTGATTCCGACTCGGGTCATACCAATGACTTTAAAATTGGTATTCACAGCTTCCCTGCTTGACGCTCAGCATTGAAGGGACAGTGTGGAGAACAAGCCGGCAAGTTTACTTGTTGTGCCGTTGGGAAAGGCACTTAGCGGGATTCCCTCATCTTGGTGTGGTAGACAGATGGCTGGCAACTCCTAAGCGAGCTCGTATAGCGCTTTGATCTTGATAGGAGGATAAATATGCAACTAACTAACTAACTAACTAACTAAAAATGTTTTAAATGATTATATTTTATCAAAAATAAACTTTTTGGAAAAGTGGATGACGCCTTCATTTTTCTAACGAAGTAATTGAAGCGTGAAATATTTCCTTCCCGCTCTCAACGAATCGCTTTTCGCAAAGCAACCTCGCTTCCCACCCTATCAAGTAGTAAAATTAAAATCTTCTAAATTAATTATCAAAAGTACTCTGAAATTTAACGCCGATACTCCCTCATACTTCGTCATCAAGTTTAACGCGAAAAAAACTTCTGCTTTTTAAGTTTGTTTGCAAAGTTTCGATCTCGTTCTTGTGTTGAGACTCTTCTGTTCAGACTAGAGATTGCTCGGGCTGACTTTTTTGAGGCCCGGACCGCCCACGGCCCGGAACCTCCAGCCCAGTAACCGTAACCGACCGGGCAACTCATGCCAAAAATAAGGCCCAGCCCGACCAAAGCCCATTCTTTTGATGAACCTTTAATCACATTAATCAAAAAATGTTAGCGGCTCGGATTTCAAAAAGTGTTATAGCGGCTCGTTAGCGACCCAGCAATAAACAAAGATAGAACCGGGCCTTTAGCGGACCAGTAAAAAGACCGGTTAACGGCTTGTTGGCGGGTCTCTTACCGGCCCTTGCCATCTTTAGTTCAGACCGATACTGACTTAAAAGTTTTGATCAAACATCAATTTTGATCTCGAAAAAACAGCAAATTCCAAACTCGACGGTCTCCACCAAGGGGGTTGGAAGGAGTGGCTGCGAAGGGGGGCGGAAGGCCTCCCCCCTACATTTTTTCAGCCACCCCATAAAAATTTTGAGCCCCCCTTCAGCCCCCCTCCCCCCCCCTTCTTCAAGAATTTATAACAACAGTACACCCTATGGCACTTCAACAATGACTTATGGCGTCACCTGTTATTTGTTTTTTTTTCTTCATTGATATAATCAAAACCAACGTAAACCTACTAACTTTTGCAACTTTGTAACAAAGGCGAACAAAATCGCAAAAACTGTTGAATTTCTTGGTAACTTCGTGTAGCCTACAAGCTTTTAGAGCTTTTATATGATGTCACAAGGAAATCTTCAATTTTAAAAGAAACTTTTGGGCAAATAACAGCGAAACATGAAAATATCAAATTAGAATTAGCTAGCTTACCCTAGGAGCAGTGGCGTATTGAGAAATTTTGAAAAGGGTAGGGCATAACTCCCACATTTTTTCAAACGTATTTTTTGGGGGGAAGAACAAATTTGAAGCTGATTGAGATACAAAAAAAGCGCTAGGGGGATCCGGGGGCATGCTTCCCAGGAAAAATTTTGAAAATTTACATGCTGTAATGCAGGGCCAAAACTAGGCAATGCAGCCCCTCTCCCCCCCGAAATTATCTTTCGGGGCCCCCTAAAATTTTTTTCTTGGATGGTGATACAAAAGAGGGAGCCCCGAAGGGGTGATGCCAAGCTAGGGGGGTCTGGGGGCATGTCCCCCCAGAACGTAGTTAGGCTCTTCCGGATGGGCGCCCTCACGCTCTTCAAGTACAGTCAGCAGAGATTTATCTGACTGTCCTATCAAGACGTCAACACGCTGTCGATCCGGTGCCTCAGGGATGTCAACTCCAATAAAATGAAGAAGACCACTGGTGTCTACCGCGTGAGGCAACGTGGCTGCATCGTCTAAGAACTAGGGTACAACTAGCGCATCTTCAATCATAAATTCGTCACAATTACGTAGCGATTGCAATTTAAAGTCAGTACGCCCTTCACTGCCTACCTTTTGGTCAGCGAGTATGCGACTTGTCACTGCAGGGTCGGGCGTAGTTTTCATCCCAAGTTCTCTCTTTAAGTTTTCAGAGATGAGAGTCACCTGCGACCCCGTGTCGTGCTGAGCGTACGCCAGGGTAGATATTCCCGACTCAGGGTTTACCACTTTCACTGCACTGGTCCTCAGCAAAATAGCACGGTTGTTATTAGTATTAAGTTTACGCACCGTGAAGTTGCGACTAGGCGTACTAGATCCAGCTTTATTTCTAGGTGCAGGAATAGGTGCGCTTTCCTCGTCTGCGGCCCCGAGATTCACACGTCATAGCATTCGTGCAGTGCAGTAGCATGTTTAGTTTGACTATTGGGTCCGCAAATGCGATACTTTGAAATGCGAGGGTACTCACGTACGAAATGTTCCAAAGAAAGGCAATTTAAGCATCTCTTGACGTCAAAGATTCTCTGGCGCTTTGCACCTGGCGAAAGAGCTATAAATGTTTCACAATCAGCTAAAAAATGATTGCACTCTGGGTGGGAACATACAAAACATTTAGGAGGTGGCTTTTCCTTACTAGCAAGACGTCCACCGCGGAAGGTTCTTACGGCTTTGTTCGTAGCAGGCCTGGCGTGCGAGGTAGATAAATGGGAATCAAATGACCTGGTGTCCTGAGTACCATCTTCCACATCCACAGCCACCTGTCGAACACGATAGTCCCTAGAACCACTAGATTGTTCGCGGGTTTCCTCTTTCTTGTCTTCGAAAAACGCCTGACCGCACTCTGACGTCATTATGTTGATTTCGTGGACAACGAAATCGCGCAAAGATTCAAATCCGTGTGTTTCTTATCCAAGTGTTTCTTATCCAAAAAATCAAAATACCTCCGCTTTAAGAGATTAGGCAAGCGACCTGCAGTGTCAAGTAAAGGCTGGCCAGAAAGTTTGTGAACCTCATCGTGAGCGTATGCGAACACTCCAAGGGTATTCAAATCTTCGTTAAACATTTTAAGGGAAGGCGAGTTAAAGGCTCCTTTAGCGCCATTACGTATCGCTTTTACTTTAGGTTCGGGGGTTAAACACCCAAACACACCGTATCTTTGTCTCAAGCGATCTAAAGCCTTTTCGATACGCAACGCAGTGGTCATGCTTTTCATAGGCGCACAAAATAAGTTAACCATTTCCCGCGGCTGTCCCACTCAGGAAGCCCGCAAAACTTCAAGCTTACGTTCTTCGAATGGGCTCTCGTCCATGAGACGGCGGATTTGATTCTCGTAGAACACAAACGCAATGTTACTGCCGTCGTAAGCAATTTGTGAAGCAAAATATATGTACTCGTTTCTGCCTTGTCGTTCTAGATGAGTGTGTCAATTTGCGTCTGCACTAGAAGCATTCGACTCTTGTTTTTGGGGTCGGGGCTCGAGTCTCATAGAGGGATTATATTTATCGTTATCAACACCAGGCACATCCACGTCAGGCATAACCGCCACATTTCTAGCGCTACGATCATGATAGTTAAAAAGGTTACGACCAGGACCAGAATCATGAGCATTTACTAATCTTGATTTAGAATTATTCAAATCCCAACGAGCGGGACGATCCACTACACACTGTGGTTTAGTGCGAGAAAACTCGGTATGTTTAATCAATGCAAGTGACACAGGTGCATGATTCTCTTTATGCTTAACATTTTCCTGATTCACAACGAAAGCAAGTGGCCGAAAACTCGACTTAACCTTTGATGCTCTAGACAACGTGGCAACCGATCCACGCTCTGAGCAAGTGATAAGTTTTTCTTCAGCCGCCAACTTAGCCGTCTCTAAGTAAGGTTTAGCTAAGGCTTCGGCTTCTTCGGCCTCGCCAAGAAGACAGGCTTTACGAGCGTCAGCTTCGGCTTCAGCTTGCACCCTGCGAGCTTCAACTTCGGCTTCAGCTTGCACCCTGCATGCTTCAGTTTCAGCCAAGTGCCTAGTTTTACGAGCTTTAGCCATTTCTTCAGCATTTAGAAGCTCAGCACGTTTGCGTTCTAATTCAATGCGTCTGACGACTGACGATTTAATTGTGTTAACGGTGTATCTACTGGTAACTTGCGAAACACTATCAAAAGGTTCAATATCAGTTTCACAGTCTGGGATCAATTCATCAACAGGTAAGTAAGTCATCATTAGGAATAGGGTTATGACAGAAAGGGCGTTCACAGCTAACATACAACTCGTGACATCTTTCAAAACACTTAGTGGCACTTTCCGACAACTTCATCGACAAATCCTTATCCACTAAATTTTTTATAGCGCAAAGATATGAAGTTTTACTCAGGAAAAGCGTGCTATAAGCCAATAACTCAGTTTGATATTGTTCATAAGAATTGCAAGCTAACAATGCAGCAGCGCAACGATTGATATCTAGAACAAGTTTACGATGCCGGGTTTTTATTTTACGAAGGGGGTCACCTTGAGGACCAGGGGCGCTAGACATAGCCTACCTCCCAACGTCATCAGAGGTCCGCCCAAGTATAAGAGTAGTAATAGATGCACAAGCCTCACCCAAATCACAATTACTTAACCCCTCGCCAGTGGGCTTAGCTACAACCCGTTCACAGCTTAAATTATTAAAATCGGTATGGTTTGGGGATTCAATCTCGGTACTGTTACCACGACTTCGAGCACTCATGGTAATAAAGCCAAAAATTGCAACAACAAACGAATGTAAAAGGTTAACAAAGGCAGTTGGTGTGGTACTGCTGTAGAAAAAATCGACAACTCTTAATAATCGCGCACTCGTGCTGTACCTTGGTCGGTCTCGGTCCGACAATCGCATCAAGTTGCGGTCCAACAAAGGAAAGGAGTCAGCTCCTCCGCAAGTAGTGGAAAAATGACAATCGACACGGTTAAGCGCTGAGATCGCAACTCAAAAACAATTGTGCTCACAAAAGGATGGGAAACGGAAGCTCACAGCGAATTCCGCCCCGGCAACGTTGCACAATAGGATGTATCATTATGACCAAATAAGATGCACATTTCAGGTTTTATTCGAATGGCTGTACTAATAACAAAAATATAAGCATTTTTTTTTTCGGAAGCGATGGGAACAATTTTTTTTTTTTCGCCAATCAATTTCTTAAAACAGTGATGCTTCCGTGTCTTTCGCCGAACATAATAAACTAAGATCAACAACTAATGCGTTATTGTTTTAACAACAATTTGTTTTATCTCTTTATTGTTACGAAAGAAATGCGTGTTTGCAGCACCTCGTTGCAAGAGAGTTTACTAGAAAAAAATATGCAAACTGTAGTAGTAGTAGCAGTAGTATGTTTTATTCAACGATCATCAAAATACATAGAAACAACGCATATCACGACATACGGCCGAAAAAAAGGTAACAGCGACAAAACGTTAACCGCTAAAGCATGCAATATACAACCCCACAAAGAATTTGGCAAAAGAAAGCATTAACAAAAAAAAGAAAGCATGGTCGCTGCACCTAATTGCCAGTTTCCAGTAATGATTTAATTACAAGTGGAATTCGTTAAACTCTTTTGTGGTAGTTTATGGGTAAACCAAAGGGTATTTTTTAAGTCAAGAGGTTCAGGTTAATGCAGTTTATGACAGCAATACTTACAGCTCTAGTTTATTCAAAGCTATAACCTAACTAGACTACTACGCCAGTTGAAAATTAGGCCGAAGCTGCCGAGTAAGTCGAATAGAAAGTGGCCTCGCTTATTAAGAACTGCAATGTAAACTAATTTTTGACTGAAATACACACTTCTTTTATTTCTATATAATTTGCCGGAAAATCTGAGGTAATAACAGCTTATAATTACATCGCTAATAATGAGGAAAAGTGCAACAAGACTTTCAATCAGTCACTTCATATTTGGAGCACCTTTAGCGGAGCTCCGTTTAACACAGCTACCTTTGCAAAGCGATGTTGCCGGACATTTTCTGTTTCTGAAGACGAACAAATACAAATCAAACAAAGACATTATTCCAGTTTTAGGGCAATTACTTATTGAAATCTGGAAGCGAGCTAGCATCCCACCGCAATCTTTTAAAAATGTAAACACCAAAATCAGTTGATTAATGCAGAGAGGTTCAGAGGCTTTGAAGCAAGGAACGCGAGCTCGAAAAGCGTTAAAAGTTAAAGAGAATTTAACCAAATTGTTTGACATAACATTTTGTCAATGCCTAAATTTTGCTTCAAGCTGTTGCTCAAAAGAAATGAAGGTCCCAAAACGCGAACAAACCTTTCTCACAGATCAGCGTACTACCAGAAAGATGCTTATTGGGGAACTGGATAGAAAAGTAAGCAAAGTTAATAAACGAAAACATGAGAGGGAGAATCAACAATTGTTGGAAAGAAGAGAGAAAGAAAAGCGACAAAGATTTGAACGAGAAAAGCAACTTTCATCGTGTGGTTCTGAGCTGGCCTTTGATGTTGACATTGATGCAGTTAGTAGTTGCAGTAATAATGGTAGTAACACTTTCAATGAAGAGCTTTCTGATTTACTGCAGGAAGACAGGAATAGTAACCCTATACCAACTATTGCCTTGGATGCTGATAGATATGATGTATCAAATCGAGCAGCAGCAGCAATCATCACAGCAGCTTTGATTGATTTCGGGGTTGTAAGCGCTGAGAATAGAACGCATATCATTGATTCCAACAAAGTTTGGAGAGCACGCCAAAAGATCAAAAAGAATGTCAATGAAGATGAAGTTTTTCATCAAGATGATCTGTTTGCGATATTTTTCGAAGGAAGAAAAGATTTAACATTGTTTAAAGAAAAGGTTGACGATAGGTGGTACAGTAAAACAAGAAATGAAGACCACTACGTTTTGGTGGGTGAACCCAAAATGGTATATTTAGATTATATTACTCTTGAAAGAGGAACTGGTGCCGAAATCGCAGATGGATTATACAAATATGTAAAAAAGGAAATGTCTTTTGGAGATAAATTAAGAGCCACTGGAGCTGACGGTACTGCTATTAACACAGGGAACAAAAATGGCGCCATTCGTTTGTTAGAATGTCATTTGAAACGAGCATTGCAATGGTTCATATGCAGTTTACATGTAAATGAACTTCCAATGCGTCATCTGTGCAAAAAACTTATTGAACCTTCAGAACAGGGAGTTAAAATATTGCTCCGATTCAGGTTCAAGAAATTTAATTTTTAGCGGTTCAGTTCAGGTTCAAGACTTTTCAAAAATTTGAGTTATGATTCGGTTCGGGTTGAGTTGCATCAAGATTTAAAGGTTCGGGTTCGGTTCAGGTTCAGTGATCTCAAATTTAAACGGTTCAGGTTCGGTTCGGGTTCACCGAAAAAAAGCGGTTTTTACCGGTTCGCGGTGCAGGTTCGGGTTCGGTTCGACTCCCTGTTGTTTCAGGCTCATCAAAATTTGAAAAGCAAAAAGAATGTTACGCATCGCAGCACATGTCTAGAGATTTTTATTAATATATTTTAGGAATCAGCTCAGGTTCAAACATTGTTACTAAACGATTTCTGTTTAGGTCTATGTACACAAAATATTATAGGTTCGGGTTCGGTTCGAGTTCACTTGCATAAAAGCTTGAAGGTTCGGGTTCGGTTCAGGTTCACAGATTTGAAATATTAAAGGTTCAGGTTCGGTTTAGGTTCAATGATCTCAAATTTAAACGGTTCAGGTTCGGTTCGGGTTCACCGAAAAAAAGCGGTTTTTACCGGTTCGCGGTGCAGGTTCGGGTGCGGTTCGACTCCCTGCTGCAGAATCTTCATTACAGTGGAAAGGAGCATTAGGTAAATCTTTGGCAACATGTGAAACCTTGTCCTTTTCCTCCAAAGGCATTCAAAGCACATCTGGTGGACCGTCTCTTCCTGAACTTGACATGAAAGAATTGAGTCGCGAGCAAGCTTATCTTTATAAAATTATAAGAGCAACTCAATCTGGACTTATTGATAATACTTTATTTCGAGAAAAACCAGGACCTATGTCACATGCAAGATGGCTCACAACTGCATGCAGAATATGCAGGCTATATGTATTTCAAGACGAGCCATGTAAAGAGCTGCATCGACTCACTACTTTCGTAACTATGTCATTATGAACCAACATGGTTTTCCATTAAAAATAATCCGTGGTGCACTGATGGATCACAACATTTTCTTAAAATGATAAAACTCATGCAGCCATTGCCAACTGCTGTAAAAGCTGTCGTGTGGCGTGTGATTCAACGTAATGCTTATAGGGCGCTGTCGCGAAATAGAAAATGGTTGGTGTGAATTTTTGCAAGTCGTATGATCTCTCTTGACGTCACAATCGTCTTTACCGTGGTTTGGTGTGAGTTTTGCATGTCATGTGATTTCTCTTCTTGTTTCTTTTTGGAAATGCGGTAGAACATTTTCGAAACTGACTCTAGAGTATAAATAGGCGTGAATTCTCGAACGTAATTATTCGAGTGTAGATTTACTGTGCGTAGAGTAAGCAATTTTGTTGTATGCTGAAGGGTATAGCCCTTGCTGCATTGTGTTACTAAAGTGAGCGGTAGTGCTTGTGTTTATTGAAAAGTAGTACGGTAAGTACCGTAGCATAGTGAGTTAAGTTGGGTCGTTTATTATATTCGTTTGGTGAAAAAATCTTGGTTTTTTCGTGAGGTCAGATCTAAAAACGAATAAATTCCCACGGTTTGTCATACAATTCTTATCAATCGTCCTGTCAGCAAAGTAATACCATTTCCTATTTCGCGAGACTTTGGGGGCTCGTCCGGGATATTATTTTTCTTTGTTCGGTTGATAGTTAGCGGATTGCCATGGCAACTGAAAGCGGGTTTATCACGTTAGAAAATCTGAAACGGCAGCCAGAAGATATCAGTTTTGAAGGAAAGGAGAAGACGAAGTTCTTGACCCAGGGATGGAAAATGGTACAAGAGAATGAAGTACGGAAATTGAAATTGGCGGCAGAAGCCGAGGAACGGAAATTGGCTGCCGAGGCAGCGGTACGGGAAGCGGAGAGAAAACACAAGCTGCAAATGGAAAAGTTGCGACTAGAAAGCGAGAGGCTAAATAGACAAAGGAGTGTTTCATCGGTAGACCAACAGGCGGCATTAAGCCAAGCTTCTCAGAACACGGTTGCAAGAACTAAAGCCCCAGTGCTTTCTGGTTTTGTGGACGGTAAGGATAATCTGGATAGCTATACTTGCTTCGCTTTGAAAGATATGCCACTGTTGCAGGCTGGGAACGATCTGACTGGGCTACTCGTCTCAGCCCATTACTGTCAGGCCGAGCGTTGGATGTCTACTACGGATTGTCAGACGAACAAGCAAGGGATTATGATAAGCTACAGAAGGCTCTTCTACAGAGGTATGACTTCAGGGAACAGGGTTACCGTAAAAGATTCCGAGAAGCTAAGCCGGAGGGACAGGAATCTCCTAGTCAGTTCATTGTAAGAAACTCCAACTACTACGATAAGTGGGTCGAACCAGCCGGTGGGGACAAAACTTTTAAGGGGATGTCGGAGTTGATGGTGAGGGAGCAGTTTACAAACTCCTGCCCTAAGGATGTGTCGGTGTTCTTGAAGGAGAGGAATCCTAACGATTTGGAGGAGTTGGCAAAGCTGGCGCAGCAGTACCTAAATGCCCACGGGAAGAACTTGTCCACGAAAGCGCCGATGACGAAGCAGGATGTGAAGACCAGTTTACCTAGAACTCCTAAAGACGCAATGAGGTGTTACGTGTGTGATGGCAGAGGTCATAGAGCAGTGGAGTGCCCAAGCAAAGCATCAACGTCACCGAATGAGCCGTTTGGTCATGGCCGCCGGTCTTATTGCTTTAAATGTGGGGCAATGGAACATGAAGCTCATGAGTGCAAAACAGCATTACAGCGCTCACAACCTGGATCCAGAGCGGGGGGTGGGGTCCCGGGGGGAATCCGACCCAAGCTCAACGAGTTGCATGCGCGATGCAAGTGCCACGGAGAAGTGACGAAAAAGAAGCCAAATTGGGGATGGAGACGCTAGAACTGAAGTCTGGAGAAAAGATCAAGGTGCTTAATAGTGCGTGTATGGCGGAAATTAAAGATAACTTACCTGTGTTGTCGGGCAAGGTCGGAGGTAAGAAAGTGGAGGTGTTGCGAGATACTGGATGCAGTGGAGTAATTATTAAAAAAGAGTTGGTGGATGAAACGAATTTTACCGAAGAGATGGGACATATTATGACGGTGGATCGTACGCTTAAGCGAGCTCCCATGGCTAAAGTAGAAGTGGACACGCCATTCTACGTTGGAACTCTTGAAGCCTTGTGTTTGCAGGACTCCCTCTTTGATTTAATCATTGGGAACGTGCCCGGAGCTAGAAGATCAGACGATCCAAATCCAGAATGAGGAGTGGTGATGGCGGTGGTTACAAGAGCGCAAGCACGGAGTGGCAAGGACCCCAAACCATTTAGGATGAAAGAGGTGACAGATAAGATGTCGATTAACAAGAAAGATCTCGTCAAGATGCAGTAGAAAGACCCCACCTTGAAAAAGTTAAAATAATTGGAAGGAACTGAGACCAGAAAGGGGTATGTGGTCTCCTATGAGAAGCGAGGAGGAATTTGGTACCGGATACGTCAAAAGTAGGATGACGTCGGAGATTCCCGTAAGCAGATCTTAGTTCCGAAATTTTTAAGAGAAAGAGTAATAGGAGTGGCTCATGACTATCTTTTTGGGGGACACTTGGGGGTGAAGAAGACGGAGGATCGAATTCAGACCAATTTCTTTTGGCCAGGTTTGCATGAGGATGTTACCAGTTTCTGTCGGTCTTGTGATGTTTGCCAGAAGACTGTCGCCAGAGGTTCAATGCCTCGGGCACCTTTAGGGGAGATGCCATTGATTGATCAATCTTTCAAGAGAGTGGCACTAGATCTAGTGGGACCTACAGCACCAGCTAGCGACAAAGGGCACAGATACACCCTGACCTTAGTGGACTATGCCACAAGGTACCCAAAAGCTGTTCCGCTGAAGAACATCGATACAGAGACGGTAGCAGAAGCCTTGTTAGACATGTACAGTTGGGTTGGAGTACCGGAGGAAGTTCTGAGCGACCTTGGAACCCAGTTTACATCGGAATGCATGAAGGAGGTATCTAGGTTACTGTCCATCAGGAGACTTACGACTTCCCCTTACCATCCCGCTTGCAACGGATTAGTGGAGAAATTCAATGGAACTTTAAAACGGATGTTGAGGAGGTTGTGCCACGAGCAACCACGCCAATGGCATCGTTTCATCAATCCCCTTTTGTTCGCGCATAGAGAGACACGGCAAGAAGCTACAGGGTTCTTACCGTTTGAGCTATTGTATGGAAGGACGGTAAGAGGCCCTGTCCAGATTTTGAAGGAGTTATGGTCCGAGGAAGAAGAGGTTCCGGAAGTTACGACAAGTTACTAGTACGTCCTCGAACTACGGGAAAGGTTGGAAGAGACAATGAAGTTGGCTCAGGCCGAACTAGAAAAGAACCAAGAAAGAAACAAAGATTTGTACAATCGAAAAGCAAAGAAACGGAGTTTCCAGGTGGAAGATAAAGTCTTGGTGTTACTTCCCACTGACCAAAACAAGCTGCTTATGCAATGGAAAGGTCCGTTTGAGATCAAGGGAACCAAATGGGGAAACAATTACCAGGTCGATGTCAACAAGAAGGTGAAGACGTACCACATCAACATGTTAAAGCTTTATGTGGAGAGAAGTAAGATTGAAGAGACTGCTACGCCTGGGCGGAGGGATATCCCTGGGGACCCTCGGGGGAAAACCAAGGTGGGCTGCGGATGCGTCCAGGGGGGACCGTCTTCAGGCGGCTGCAGTTGGGCAAGTTGGGATAAGTTTTGTAGAAGTAAAAAAGAATGTTGCTGAGGAGGTCAGTGTTCATGAGGAGGACTTGCTGAGGCTGGTGACGTTCCAACCGAAGGAAAGCATCCAAGATGTGTGCGTTGGGGCAGAGTTAAATGGTGAACAGCGGAACGAAGTTATGGAAGTCCTAAGAAGGTATGAGGAAATCTTTACGGAAATCCCAGGAAAGACCAGCGTGATTGAGCATAAGATTGATCTGACTGACGATCGCCCGATTAGGTGTAAGCCTTATCTGCTGCCTTATGCCAAGAGAGGTGAGATTCGAGAGGAGATAAAGAACATAATGGATACCGAAATCGTGAGGGAATCCAGCTCGCCCTACACTTCTCCGCTGGTTGTTGTCAAGAAGAGAGATGGTTCTAACAGGATGTGCGTCGACTATCAAAAGCTCAACTTAGTTACGGTCGCAGATCCAGCGCCAATGACTACGGCCGAGGACTTGTTTGGGAAGATAGGAGAGTGTCAATGTTATTTGACAATAGATCTGAGTAAAGGATACTGGCAAATACCGGTCGCTCAGGAGGATATACACAAGACCGCGTTCCTGACAACGGATAGCTGTTATGAGTTCCTGCGTATGCCGTTTGGAATAAAGAACTCTGGAGCAACGTTGGTTCGTGGCATGAGGAAGCTACTTCAAGATATGGACAATGTCGAGTGCTATATAGACGATCTGATTGTCTACACAAAGGACTGGGCTACACATTTGCAGGTGCTTGATAAACTTTTGGAGAAACTGAGACAAGCAGGCTTAGTTATTCGACCTACTAAGTGCGTATTTGTCTCGAAATCCGTCGAGTTTTTAGGACATTATATCGGAGAAAATTGCATTTCCATCAACGAGGAGAGCTTGGAGAAGCTACGCAATGCGAAGAGACCTACAACAAAAAAGGAGGTTTGATCGTTCTTGGGTCTTGCCAGCTATTACCGCGACCACACACCATCATTTGCGGCAATTGCGGCGCCGCTAAGTGACTTGACAAAAAAGGCACTGCCGAAAAGTGTGAGATGGGAAGACGCTCAAAAAAAGGCATTTGTGACCCTACGCGAAAGCCTGGTGCGTAGGCCCATTCTGCGTCTGCCAGATTACAACAAGACTTTTATTTTGCGTACCAATGCGTCGAACTGTGGACTTGGAGCAGCGCTTATGCAGGAACACGAAGGAAGATTTTTTCCAATCGCGTACGGAAGCAAGAAGCTGACATCTGCAGAGCGGAAGTATTCCATCATCGAGAAGGAGTGTTTGGCCATTGTGTCGGGAGTATCGAAATTTCGTCTGTATCTGGCCGGTAAGCCATTCGTTTTACAGACTGATCATCAACCCCTCACTTTCCTAAGGATGTCAAGTTTCGAAACGATCAAATTATGCGATGGGCATTGGCACTACAGGGGTATGACTACACCGTGAAGGACATTCTTGGCAAAGACAATGTTGTAGCGGACAATTTAAGCCGCTTAGTTGTTGATTCTGAAAATTGTTAATTTGCGCTGTGCTTGAAATTCGTTGTGTGAAGTAATCATGTAAATAAGTGATATCGTTTTTTTATGTGTGTATTATATTTTCCGTTGGACAATATTCTTAGCAGGGGGGAGTGGAACGATATAGCTGTTTTTTTTTTTTGGTTTTGTTTTAAATGCTTTGTCTACAAAAAGGTTCTGTAGACCGATGCGTTGTTTTCCGAAGTTTTCTTCGTGGGATAGTTACGTAAGGTTGCATTATGAAGTCATAATTGTCTACTGACGTAATTGTTTCATCACTCCCCATTGTCATCACCACTCCCCATTCTGCATTTGGATCGTCTGATCTTCTAGCTCCGGGCACGTTCCTAATGATTAAATCAAAGAGGGAGTTCTGCAAACACAAGGCTTCAAGAGTTCCAACGTAGAATGGCGTGTCCACTTCTACTTTAGCCATGGGAGCTCGCTTAAGCGTACGATCCACCGTCATAATATGTCCCATCTCTTCGGTAAAATTCGTTTCATCCACCAACTCTTTTTTAATAATTACTCCACTGCATCCAGTATCTCGCAACACCTCCACTTTCTTACCTCCGACCTTGCCCGACAACACAGGTAAGTTATCTTTAATTTCCGCCATACACGCACTATTAAGCACCTTGATCTTTTCTCCAGACTTCAGTTCTAGCGTCTCCATCCCCAATTTGGCTTCTTTTTCGTCACTTCTCCGTGGCACTTGCATCGCGCATGCAACTCGTTGAGCTTGGGTCGGATTCCCCCCGGGACCCCACCCCCCGCTCTGGATCCAGGTTGTGAGCGCTGTAATGCTGTTTTGCACTCATGAGCTTCATGTTCCATTGCCCCACATTTAAAGCAATAAGACCGGCGGCCATGACCAAACGGCTCATTCGGTGACGTTGATGCTTTGCTTGGGCACTCCACTGCTCTATGACCTCTGCCATCACACACGTAACACCTCATTGCGTCTTTAGGAGTTCTAGGTAAACTGGTCTTCACATCCTGCTTCGTCATCGGCGCTTTCGTGGACAAGTTCTTCCCGTGGGCATTTAGGTACTGCTGCGCCAGCTTTGCCAACTCCTCCAAATCGTTAGGATTCCTCTCCTTCAAGAACACCGACACATCCTTAGGGCAGGAGTTTGTAAACTGCTCCCTCACCATCAACTCCGACATCCCCTTAAAAGTTTTGTCCCCACCGGCTGGTTCGACCCACTTATCGTAGTAGTTGGAGTTTCTTACAATGAACTGACTAGGAGATTCCTGTCCCTCCGGCTTAGCTTCTCGGAATCTTTTACGGTAACCCTGTTCCCTGAAGTCATACCTCTGTAGAAGAGCCTTCTGTAGCTTATCATAATCCCTTGCTTGTTCGTCTGACAATCCGTAGTAGACATCCAACGCTCGGCCTGACAGTAATGGGCTGAGACGAGTAGCCCAGTCAGATCGTTCCCAGCCTGCAACAGTGGCATATCTTTCAAAGCGAAGCAAGTATAGCTATCCAGATTATCCTTACCGTCCACAAAACCAGAAAGCACTGGGGCTTTAGTTCTTGCAACCGTGTTCTGAGAAGCTTGGCTTAATGCCGCCTGTTGGTCTACCGATGAAACACTCCTTTGTCTATTTAGCCTCTCGCTTTCTAGTCGCAACTTTTCCATTTGCAGCTTGTGTTTTCTCTCCGCTTCCCGTACCGCTGCCTCGGCAGCCAATTTCCGTTCCTCGGCTTCTGCCGCCAATTTCAATTTCCGTACTTCATTCTCTTGTACCATTTTCCATCCCTGGGTCAAGAACTTCGTCTTCTCCTTTCCTTCAAAACTGATATCTTCTGGCTGCCGTTTCAGATTTTCTAACGTGATAAACCCGCTTTCAGTTGCCATGGCAATCCGCTAACTATCAACCGAACAAAGAAAAATAATATCCCGGACGAGCCCCCAAAGTCTCGCGAAATAGGAAATGGTATTACTTTGCTGACAGGACGATTGATAAGAATTGTATGACAAACCGTGGGAATTTATTCGTTTTTAGATCTGACCTCACGAAAAAACCAAGATTTTTTCACCAAACGAATATAATAAACGACCCAACTTAACTCACTATGCTACGGTACTTACCGTACTACTTTTCAATAAACACAAGCACTACCGCTCACTTTAGTAACACAATGCAGCAAGGGCTATACCCTTCAGCATACAACAAAATTGCTTACTCTACGCACAGTAAATCTACACTCGAATAATTACGCTCGAGAATTCACGCCTATTTATACTCCAAATTCAGTTTCGAGAATGTTCTACCGCATTTCCAAAAAGAAACAAGAAGAGAAATCACATGACATGCAACTCTCACACCAAACCACGGTAAAGACGATTGTGACGTCAAGAGAGATCATACGACTTGCAAAAATTCACACCAAACCGCAGTAAACAGAATTGTGACGTTACAAGCCCAAATTTTAGCACAGTGAAACTACGTTACGGAAAGATCTATCTAGATTATTCACCAAACATTTACGTCAGTAGACAATGATGACTTCATAATGCAACCTTACGAAACAATCCCACGAATACAACTTCGGAAAACAACGCATCGCTCTAGAACAGTGGTTCTCAACCAGTGGGCCATGGCCTGCAAATTGGAGCATGCCCCCGGACCCCCCTAGAGTCGTTTTTGTTACTTAAGTTGCTTGAACTCGATTCTATGTCTGAACGTCTTTGTATTTAGCTAACATTCAACCAAATTCAAAATTACATCCCCCCATCAAAAACCTTTTACAGTATACAAAATAAATACAACAGTTAGGCTATATCGTTACAGGCGCACCATGAAAATGTTTTGTTGGCATTGCTTGCTGATTCTTATACTATAGCAATAGAGAGTTAGCAATTATTTGAATAAAACCATTAGACAGCAGACATCACTGTCCACCAATGGAAATGTTAGATTGTTCAAAGTTCCAAAAGTTGACCAGAATATGCAAAATTTGAAGGATCTTCTTCCCCCAATGGAAAGATCTTTGACAGAACCTCCACTTATCAAAGAAATATCGACAGAAGAACTCAATAAATTTGCCAAAAATCCTTTTACAATCAGAATACCTTGCCACTCCCTGGGAGTGGAGCGCTGTATTAAAATGGTTACAGAAGCTTCTCAGCAAGTAAGGCAAAAATTCCAGGGATGGTTACATCAGGGCTAAAATCAAGTCTCGTCACCTTATTCCAGCTTACAGAAGCAAGCAAGACTTTAAAATAGCTGATGCTCAGTAAACACTTCCAATTAGCCTACACATTTGATATCCACACAACTTACAAACTTTACTTAGCTAACCAATGCTATCTCAAAACCAGCAGATTAAAAACATTTGGTCTCCAATAATCATATCGGTAATGCGTTCTACTAAATTAGTCAATAAATAGTAGAGTTAACATTCAGGTAATTTTGTGAAGGAAAAATGTATGTATCTACCGTATTTTTTCTACCATGAGGCGTGGTTAAAAATATAAAATTTTCCCCAAAATCGAACATGGTCATTACACTCTGGTGCGTTATACGTATAGATCAGGTTGTGCTTTATGACCAAGTTCCGAACCAATTTTATGTTACAAATAAAGTTATTTGTGGTATTTAACGGTAATTAATGTCCCGTATAACTCGACGCTCTTATCTATGAACAAAGAAGTGTAAAAGCCTTTTATTGACACTTCGTCTTATATTCCTGTGCGCCTACTGGTCCGGAAAATGCGGTAAATGCTTTAACTGGTAGCGACAATCCCATCAACTGCCTAATGCAAAAAATTAAAGCAAGAACTTAAAAAAACGGCTATCTTTAAGAGCTACAGAGAATTTGAAAACTCCATCAGGCTGCTTAAAATTGGTATGAATGATGTTTTGTGATTTTACTGAACTTCAATTTTTTTGCAGTCGTTTTCAAATCTATTCCACTTTTAAAAATAAAAATTGCTACTTTTCTGTAATTATGTACCAATTAGTTAGTTTTATTTTGGTGCATAAACACGTTTATTAGTTGTGTGTGTTGCGTTGATTCGGTGCAAAATTGTTTGCAGACGCTTTGCTTGCTATAAAATGATCGATTTCAAATCGAAAAAAAATTCAAAATTTCAGAAAATTTTGTATTTTTTTACTCACAAAAAGAACTGTTAAAGTTATTATAATAAAGTTTAATTAGAATTTTTGAGTAGCTGTAAGTGGTGTGAACAAAACCTGAAATGTGCGTCTTGATGCAAAAAAAATTTGCAATCACGATACACCCTATTGCACAACGATAGCAAGGTGAAGTTCCTCAACGACGGACACTTCAAAAGGATAGACAGTTGACACAGCAGTAGGAAAGAACCAGCACAATTCAACAACTTGAGGCACGACGGAAAAGGCAGCAGTAAGAAGTTGTTCAGCTATCTCTTCAGGTTGTAGAAAGTAAGAAGTTGTTCAGCAATCTCTTTAGGTTGTAGACAGGTATTTTTCTTTATGTTATAACCCGCCGCTAAGTTCTTTAGACTTGTCCTCTAGGAACTAGTGAACCTTCACTTCCCCGACTTTCTGCATGAACCAATCAGACTTTCCAAACAATAGTAATATTGACTTTTAAGTTATGACGTAGAAAGTAACAATCTGAGCAGCACGTACTGTAGTAGTGAGGTATCAGGGAAGCAAAAAATAACTGAAACTTAACCCGGCAAAAACAGATAACTAAAAGCTTGAAATATAATATCGAACTAAAGTCTTCTTTAAAAAGAACGTTTTTCCGTCGATCGTTCCAAAATTTTCTGACGAAAAGCGATACACGCAGAGGACCGTTGTGTGAGGTGACAGGTGATGGTTTGCAAGCAGCCGGGAGCGCAAAGCAGTAATTATTCAAAAAATAAACAAGCAACTGTCAGCTGACATGAGTGCAGCACGATTACGTAATTACAAAAAAACAAATGTGTGGCGCGATGGCGTGATACAGGTGATCAACAGGTCAACAACGGCAAATTGTAAAAGGTGGACCATGGTTTGAAACTTTATGAGGTCTTGCTTAGACTTTAGTTAAATCAACAATTGTAGTCGGTGCGGAACAGGTGTATTGTCAAGGTTTTGGGCACAGGCTGAAAGAACTTACAACATTGAAATAAACTCGGCAGTGAAATGAGCACAGTACTGAAATAGCACATTGCCGAAATAAGTAAAGCAGGGAAATAAGCACAGTAGGCCTGCTAAAATAAGCGTCGGTCTGACCATGTCTGACTACCGCGCCTTTGCGAAATGCAAGGTTGATAGACCGGCAGTTGAGAGGGGCTAACATAATTTTTCTAGGTACCAATAACCAAGTATATTGCGACCTATGCTACGTCAAAAACCATCGGCGAAAAGTGATATCTGCCAGGTCAGATTGGATGCGTGGGGGCCCAAAACCCCCCGAAAAAAACGCTAGCATACCTTTTCTAGGTACCACATGAAACCCAGTGGAAACAAATGCTTACATTGACCAGATCACGAATTGGTATGTGACAGAAATTTTTTCGGCTGCTTTATCCCCGACAAAAACCCCTAAAATTCGAGTGATAACGTCACAAAGGTTTGCTAGCGTACCTTTTCTAGGTACCACATGAAACTTAGCGCAAACGAAAGCTTACAATGCACTGATTAGAAATGGTATGAGACAGAAATTTTTTCGGCTTCTTTACTCCCGAGGAAAATCCTCGAAGTTCGAGATTTGACGTCACAGTTCGCTTTGACGTCACAGTTCGTTATGTCACAATTCGCTGTGACATTATAACTTGAACTTTGGGGGCTTCCGCCGGTGGTAAAGCAGCCGAAAATTTTTCTGTCACATACCATTTCGAAATCAGTGCAATGTAAGCTTTTGTTTGCAGTAAGTTTCATGCGATTCTTAGTCAAAATGGCGTCATAACTCGAACTTTGAGAACTTCCGCCGGGAGTAAAGAAGCCGAAAAAATTTTTGGCACATACCATTTCGCAATCAGTGCGTAGTAAGCTTTCATTTGCACTAAGTTTCATCTGGTACCCAGCAAAGGTACGCCAACATACCTTTGTTACGTCATCACTTGAACTTTAGGGGCTTTTGTCGGGGATAAAGCAGCCGAAAAATTTCTGTCGCATACCATTTCGTGATCTGATCGATGTAAGCATTTGTTTCCTCTGGGTTTCATGTGGTACCTAAAAAAGGTACGCTAGCGTTTTTTTGGGGGGTTTTGGGCCCCCGTTACGGCCAAACGCATCCAGTTTGTCCCGGCAGATATCACTTTTCGCCGATGGTTTTTGACGTAGTATAGATCGCGATATACTTGGTTATTGGTACCTAGAAAAGGTATGTTAACCCCTTTTAGCTGCCGGTCTATAACCTCTTAGCTTCTACATGTCGAAACAGTGATTGTGCAAGCTCACCATTATGATGTCATTGAAGGGCTTGATCTAAGCGCCTAGCTAGAAGAGTACCGGTAGATATTTCTCTGGCATAAAAAACGGGAAAATATGGCAACTTTCTTTATTAAAACCGCGGTAGCAACTATTCTTATCTGCGAATTAACTCAAAAAATTAGCTTCGATAACCACTCCGCTAACATTTTTGATCATTAGCTGAACAGCTAATCCGCTAGTGAAAAAATTAGCTTCGCTAATTAGCGGATTAGCGATTTGTGCCCACCTATGCTCTCAACCTACCTATTCGGCTCCGCTCCTGGAATAACCTACGCAAATCATCAAAAGAGTCTGGCGTATTTGTCACCATTAATCTTCCTCTTTTTTACAAAAAGGCAGAAACAAAAGAAGGGATGACACGGCACAATGTCCCTCTAAATACGCTCCTGCCTAGGAGCTTCAGACTAGGAGCTTGTGAACGAATAATAAGTAATTTTAAAAGAGGTAAGCACCTTTACAAACGTCGATCTGGTTAATGTGTTTATGCTAGAGAAAAGCTTGAGTTCATCAAGCAGTCTCCGAATGACTTTTACTAAAGTAAAGTGCATGATACGTATGATGTATGTTTCGATAATAAGAAGAGGGGTCTGGGGGGCGAAGCCCAAATGTTGGTATGATAACACAAATTTCAGCGCCCCCTACTTGAAAGTACTTGCAACGCCCTTGGTCTCCACTATTCCTGGCCTAATCCTAAACTAAAAAAAAAACTAGAGCAGAAAAGGGTTTGATTTAAACTTTTCTTGAATTACACTACACAAATGTTACTATACATCAGTTGTTCAAACAAAGATTTTGGAGAATACCAAAAACCTCGTGCCGTACCTCAAGCAGTAGTGTGTGTAATTACTCAGTTTACATAACGTACGTTTGTTATACAACTGATGTTGTTTGAAGCTGCTCTTCCAACACCCTCAGGATGTTGACATCATACTACACAACTTACGCATGCAATACATTTCTCGCTTCACACTCCATGATGTAATGGAGCAATTATTATCTCTTTGTGTTTTGCAATGGAAGGTGTTGGTCCCTCTCACTCCAGGAAATACATAACGTCGATTGCAAGTGACTCTAAAAATTCGTCAAGTCAGCAATGTACAACATTAGGCAAAAAATAGAATTGGTTGTTATGGCGTGACCATTTTTGCCATGAAGATATTTGGGAGGTCAACGGATTTAAAGTAATTCCGCATAAATGTGAACAAAACACAAAACCACTTGCTTAGTTCAAGCAAACCCAAACACTCTACACAACCTTTTTCGAAAATTTTACAAAAAAAAATGCACCGCAAAATGAAAAAACCAAGGCTCAGCGTAGCCTAAGTGTGCTGTTTCGGGCTTTAAACTTTCATTACATCTTAATTATAGGTTAAAAGAAGTTAATTACGTGCAAGTGCTTCCATTGTTATTTCTGTCCGAGCAATCTGCGCTGCCAGCTTCCTTAAGAATATTCAGAGGTGGACATGTTGCAGTTGGCTCTTCGCACACGCCTGTAGGAACAGTTGTCGACGACAAACTTGCAAAATTGTTGTCATCAGAAGGCAACGGTGTTGTACCTACAAACATGATGAGAAATGTCACTGAATAAACTTTCTTTACTATTATTACGCTGAATGAAGTACTTCTTATAATGACAAACGATAACTATCTGATGAAATGCCCGAAACAAGATCAAATCAAATCTTCATTATACTTGCCAAGTTACGCCGAAGCGTGTAACGAGTGGCGGCAGTCTTTTTTTTAACATTATAACTGGGGGGGGGGGCAATTGCCCCCCCAGTGAACTTTTTTGCCCCTCCCCCCCAGTAACGTGTTTTGAAATTTACTGTAATAACTTGTTCAATGGATTATAAAATACTTTTAAACTTCTATGGCAATTACAAATAGCGAAGCGTTGATCTCGTGATGATAAGTACTCAAATAACATCAGATTGATCTTCTTAGGTTGAATACGTTCTGATTCTCACCCAAAGTAACCTACGATCTGAATGTGCCGAGGCAACTCGTCTATGTCGTAATAATTTTTTGATCAGGAAAAACAGTTTTCTACATTTCAAAAAAATGAGAGTTATTTAAGTAAAGTAAACATGAAGCACTAAAGTTGTAGGTTTAGCGAGATTACGTAGGTTTGAAAAGGTATGCTATTTTCGTATGCTTGCATCGCGTGCAAAATGGTGCAAGACTAAGGTTAAGGTTTCGATTCAGCTTATTTATTTGCCAAATTGTTCTGGCCAGGAAATAGCGAAATGACCTTTCGGCCTTTGAGTTTAGCTGCCATTTGTCTACCACTTGGGTAGAATCATAGAAAAATATAGAAAAAAATATAAACATGAAAAAAAATATACGATAGTTGTTGTTATTGTTGTTGAATTTTCACACTGTCCTTTCAACGCAAAGCGTCAAGCAAGGAAGCTGTGAATATCAATGTTTAAGTCATTGGTTTGACCCGACTCAGAATCAAACTCCAAGTCTATTGCAACAGAGACAGACGCTTTATCCACTTTGCCATCTGAGCTGTTGAATCTGATGAAAATCTATCTAATGAAAACGATTCTCATTTTTTACACACATCATAACATGTAAGCAAGTTTTAAAAACAGTGATGCAAACGCTTCGACTCAAGGCTAGAGACGTTGGCATAACCACTACTTGTGAGCCCAAACGGGCACAAGACAATTTAGTATTTGCTTGGGTATTTTTAAGTTAAAAAACTTGTTAGCAAAAACTTGTTGATTGCTACTTTATCCCTACGAAATTGCCCCCCCCAGTAAAAACTTTTAAAAAATGGCCTGAGTGGCGGGGCCCACCTCCGCAGCTGAGCGACTGGACTACACAGCTCGGAAAAAACGTCGCAACGGTGGCAAGCCATGCCAATTTGACCGACCCGGGAATCGAACCCCGCACCGATGGCGTGTGCTCAACCACTTAGCTAACCAGCAGATCAAGCCGAAAACAAGATCAACTTAAACATTTCTTCAGGACGAATAAATCAGGACAGCGACGCTTTAGGCTATCATCTTTTATCGTCCGCACTCAGAAAAAGGTACATTTATTATGAAAACGTTTCTAGTGGCTCAGTTAAGAATTTAACCTTTGTGGTAAGTAGATATTCACGTATCACTCCAGTAAATCTTCTGCGTAGCAAAGGTAAACTTTTTTTTAGTAATGTTATATAAGCTGAGGTATCGAGCCTGGCGACTGAGTGAAATATAGTCTAAGGTTAACTGCATGCAATTGCACTGATTAAACTGGAAAAAGTTGGTCAAAACAATTTTCCTCTCTTAAATTAACTATTCTTTCAAATATACAGTATGGACCGATACAAATTTTTGTTCATCATTTTGACCCGGTAACTTATTTATGGAAGAAGCTCTTGTGCTAGTGATAGGGGTCCGTCCCCCTTCGGTCGAGGCACGATGCCTCGAAAACCTGGAAAAATAAAATTGCAATTCTTCTCAATATCCCATCTCCCTAAAACTGTTGCTACTTTTCTTCATTCTGTAAAAAAAATTAGGAAGTTGATCTATAAAATACGGGAAGTTGGTCCGCTTCCATTTTTAAACTAGCGTTACCCCAACTTTTTTCGTTTGATGACAATAAATTAACCAAAGTTGACGAATCAAACTTTGCAACTAACTCAATTACCTTCCCCACATGAAGTTTTAATAAAGATCACCACGGTCCAGCACAGGTAAACAACAAATCGCCTCATCTTTGCAAATAATCTTTCAGCAGCAAGTCTTTATCAAGCAAAGATAAATATTTCAAATTATTTTTAGCTGTGAAACATGAGCTCAATGCTGGTATAACAATTACCCTCATACATACAGTAGCTAGGTAATGTTTTTTTGTATCGACGGTTGCAGTATTTATTATGCTATTCTTTTTCTTTTATAAGATTTATTTCTAAATTTCATTGCTTTCGTTTTCGTTTATTTTTGTGAGCAAATCAAGGAGTAGGGTTTCGTTACGGGCAATGTAAAGGCAATTTCCAAGCGAGCTCGTTACAGCGTCTCTGTAGCTTCTTGCGTCAGAAAAACAAAACTGCAAAACTTGAAAAAATTCCAAATCCCAAAACAACTTCTAAAAATTCTAATCTACTGCTGCTACTGTAAATCACAAAGTCGAGTAGAAGTGAAATATCTTTTTTTCATTTTTCTATTTTTTTGATGTTGCAAAAAGTAATAGATTAGGCTAAGTTAAATAACAACATCAAAATAATAGTACCGCTGCAAAATGATAGCATATATACTGCAATATTTCCAATTTGAAAATGTTTATTTAAATCACGACTAAACACTTTGCTATATCAAACATTCTGATTTCTTGAACGAATTAGTAAAAACGAAATCTCGTGCAGCTTTGCAAAATTATAGCTATTTAAGTTAAGAGTAAAAAAACGGAAATTGGTAACATCAGCTTTGCTCGGGGGTTGATCGAGAAGATTTGTTTAAATGTGCCGTTTTTTGATAGCGAATAATATCTCCCCATATCACTGTCACTCAATACCGGTTTTGCGGATTTCTTTGAACAACTTTTTGATACAAAAAATCGAAAAATCTTTGAAGTAAAAATGCAAACCGTTCCAGAACTTTTTCCTTTCTAAACACATCTTAGCTTAGTTAAAAGAACAAGATACGAAATTCTATTTTTATTTTTGTAAGTTAAATTTTTCAATTCCAACGCAAATTTTCGAAAAGTTATTCCTTTGGTTGCTTGTGCGCAGGATTTGACTGGTGGCAGTAAAACGTATGTTTATCAAAAAAACTTTTGGTGTCTATGTAACTAATTTTTAAATTTTTTAGCAATAAAAAGTATCGAGCAAAATTTTGGTTCCAAACCGAACAAGAGTCACAATCAACATAAATAAAAAAAATTAAACCTACCGCAGGAACAAACATTTTTCTTCAGGAATGGCCAAATAGAAGGATCAAAAGTTTGTCCCAAAGTCCCATGCATAAGAAAAGGCAACTATTCAGAACGTTTGGTTGCCGCCGGTCAAACGGTTGAATGAGAAATGAGGCTAACTTATGGTATCAGCACTTCATTTGCTTCAAAATCTTAATTTTTTTCCTGACGTCTTTTATTACTTCTAGGCAAGTTTACAGGAGTTTTCAAAGTTTTGGTTAATACCAATTTCATAGTCAGGTCAACATGACTTGAAATCGAACCTTGAGGTCACTGTTTTAGAAACTGATACTTTAGTCTATCCTCTAGGCCATCAAAGTGGATAAGACTGCAAACTGATTTGCCTCTCCTTCATTTCTGTTGGCATCTGCAATAAACGTAACTGATACCAAAAGTTATTTTTTGAATGGTTATGTTACAGATGGGCGCAACGAAAACTAAACTGTACGAGCATAAAACACGTACCTCTCTGAATTTTAGGTGAGTTATATTTAGCAGTAGCGTATTCTCAGGGTGTTCAAGGTGTTCAGTGAACACCCTGACATTTCCAAAAAAATATTTTTTTCTAACTTTTAATAAACTTTTTCGTTCAGAAAGAAAATTTTACTATACTTTCCCCTTTAAAATAATTTAGTAGTTGCAATTTCTTGCGATTACCATAAAAATTCTTTTTTTTTTTTTAGGCTGACGTCAACCAGGGTGTTCACCAAACCCCAATGAACGCCTAGACCAGCGATGGCGGAAGCATTTTTAAAGTAGGGGGCCCTAAAGCAATGACCAAATTTCCTTCGCCTACAACCCATATTTAGCTTGTACACATGTGACATGTCCAACTTATGTGGGCTTCAGACCCACGGTTCTTGCTTCTAGTTTTTGCATGAAGAATTAATTGTGATGCAGAGACTAGAACCAAGAACCGTGGGTCCAAAGCCCACATAAATTGGACATGTAGAGAGAGTAATAATTGTGTAGCTTAAGTTTTTTGTTAAAGCATTCTCGACTTACAGCTAGTGTAAATACCATAACCGTCCGTAAAGCCTCTGTTTGAGCGCCACTATAGGGAAAGGATTGAAAATTAGAGTGCCACCCTCTAATTAAACACCGTGTGTTATGCCACTACAGGGTAAGATATTGAAAATGACGAGCACGGCTACACAGGAACGTGTCACGTGATTTTTCGCATTGAATATTTGATTAGGCCCACTTAACATGAGTAACTATGTTAAGGTAAATGTTTTTTTTTTTTTTTCTTTCTTTAAAGATTAAATGTTAACTCTGTTATAAGTTTTTTCTTTCAATTAATTCAATTTATCTTCTCAAAATTCTGACCAGCTGGTCAAAAAACATAGCACCATCCTAGTCTAAACTGACCACCACTTCCATAGAACGCCACAATAGGAGAAGAGAGGGGTTGAAAAATAAAGTGCTGTGGCCTTGTGGCGCTCAAATAGAGGTTTTACGATATGTATCTTTTACCTGAGTGCGGCTGATGAGGGCTGTTAGCCCGAAACAGCGCTGTCCTGCTCTATGGTACAATATTATACTTGTTTTACCATTTCTACACGAACCTATGGTTAATAATGAATTACAATTGTATGAAAAAAATCAATCAATCAAAGTTTTATTTCCGCAACACGCACAATCATTAACAATTTACAAATATTGGCATAATAGCGGAAAAAGGCACATGCAGCTAAACGAGTAAGCGTTGAAGCATGCCAGTCGAAAGCTGACTTGGCATGGCTGCATGACCTTAACAGTCAAGATATAGGCTACTTCGTAAACAGGAAATTATAAGCAACTCATCAAACGAATTACAAAACAATAAACAAAAAAAAGAGGATGAGTAGCATGGCAAGCCTACTAGTGATAAGAACAATGGAGTAGCTTTGTGACCCCTGCAAAGGGAGGCTAACAGGTTCTAAACCTTGCCCAAGGGTTACCAGGAGGGAGTTGTGATTGGGTATCCTCATTCACCACCCTTGCTAGTTAGCAAGTTCACAACCGGATGTAGTTTTTACTCATAACCAGGAGTTGAATCGCAATATTTATTTTTTTCTTTTTTTTTTCATTAGCCTATTGATTTTTTACTATGACATTAAATGGCGGTGACTTCGGTTTGAGAACAAATAAACACACGGATGATTTTTGAAGATTTAACATAGCGTAAATGAAGAGTCATGATGAGGCAATTAACAGTCTCCTCGAAGTAAAACACTGAAAATTTTTCCTTTTGCTTCATTGTGGTTGATAATGTAGTTGGTCAGCAGGTTTCTTTGCTAGGCCCAGTCTCCGAAGAATTTTCACTTAACGTCTTCAGCTTTCTCTAAGGATATCTGCAACAAAAATGTACAGCAGCACCACAGCAGATTAACTTATAAGAAATAGAATAATCAAAAGTCATAAGCTTGGGCTTTATAGCATGCCTAAGAATGCAAAATTTGCCATTACGTCTCAAATCATTTTGCGCCAGCTGTAAGATATCGCCCCAACAAAGTGCGTTGCTTGGGCTCCGCGCAAAAACTCAAATTTGGCAAAAGGCTCCGCACCTCAAATAGTTTGAGAACCCCTGCTCTACCCCAACTGTCTACTATCTTAAACTACAAAGCATTCACAGGTATCAAGTCACAAACACAGGCCTCGCTAATCGCGCTGAAAATATGTCAAATTGATTTATTTTGAAACTCAAAAATTGCTCTGTCCTTTTTCTTTCCACGAGCTTATCCGGAACCGGAATGAGGCCTAGTGTAACATCTGCTATAGGCTATAGGCTAGGCTGGTCATAAAAGCAAAATCATATGCCAGCGTCAGCTTAGATTTCAAATCATAATGGAATTTCATAGCAGCAAAAAAGTTTTTTTTATTTTCACGCATAAGAATTTTCTATCTCTCTTTCTAAAACCAAATTGAGAAGGCGTAATGCTTTACTTTTTGTTCAAAAATTTACTTATTATCGTTTCAAGAATCTTTTTAAATATTTTTGCTGAGGCTGGAAGGAGAGAAATCGGGCGTAGGCGGTCAAAAGATTTTGATCTGGACACATTGGAAGTCGGTATAACGTAAGCAATTTTGAAGAAATCCGGAACGTTTTTTTCGTTTAAACGTTTGTCGAACAACTTTGTTATCAAAGGAGATTATGCATTTTGATAATTTTACAATTTTGGAGGAATTTTATCAGATCCTTGCCGGATTAAATATTGTCGACGCAAGAATTTACATCTTCCTCACAATTTTTTGGGAGTGCAAAAGATTGAATGCAGCTGTTGGTAAAAATATTGAAGGAATTGCTATTTTGTGGGACACTGTTTGACATATTTGCACCATTTTGCAAAGAGCTCGCACAATTTGTCAAGAAAATCAGGAGAATTGGAGCTGATCATTTGATTTCCAACAAACAATGTGGTAGACAGTTGATTTTTCGCAGAAATTTTTTTACATTCAGTAATTTCTTTTTACAATTGACCAAATTAAGAATTAAGTTATACATCGGTTTAGCTTTCTGTCACTCACGAGCCCGTGCTTAGCAGCCTAAGCAGCGAATGCAAGCCATAAATATCGTAGAAAAAGACCAGATAGCGCATCGTTTGTCACCCGATTACTTATGGATCACCGCTTTCAAATGCAGAAAAAGTTAGCAGATCCTCCTGCTTTCAAAGCCAAAAATGCGATGACTTTCTGACTTTACGGATGATCGTTTTGGCTTTAAAAGTCAAATTGCTTAAGTAGATTGGCGAGGATTAGGATAGAGTTAAGTCAAGATTAGGTTAGGTTGGGGCTCGGTTAGGGTTAGGTAGAGTTAGGTTAGGGTTAGGCAGGGCCAGATTTAGACAGTGAGAGGCCCTAGGCTAACCTAAATAGAAATCGTAAAGACCAAAAAAAGGTCCTCATGTCCGCAGACTCCTATTTTTTCCACAAGAAATTGGTGAAGACCAAAAAAAGGTCTTTGATGTTCGTGATAAGCCCCTCATTTTCTCCGAGGCCCTAGGCTTCAGCCTGCTTAGCTTATACGTAAATCCGGCCCTGGGGTTAGGTCAGGGTTAGGTTAGGCTTTAAAAGCTAAGTTATGGACATGCCGAACATGATCAAGCTTGAAAGTTTCTTTATTTGTCCCACTTACGGTTACGGTAGCCCTAACCTAACCCTAACTCAGAGGTTTTCAACTTATGAGTCATGGCCCAGCAGTGAGCCACAGAGCTTGACTAGAAAGCAGCATCAGCATTATTTTGCTAATCATGTCATTATGTTCACTTCGTGCTTTTTTCGTAACAGTTGCTGGGTCACCGTCATATTATATCATTTTAGTGGGCCATGAGCAAAAAAGGGTTGAAAAACTCCGCTCTAACGTAACCCTAACTTAACCCTAAACTAACCCTCGCCAGTCTATCTAAGTACAGTAATTTGGCTTACAAAGCCAAAACGATCATCTGTACAATCAGAAAATCATTACTTTTTTGGCTTTGAAAGCGGAGGAATTTGCAGACTTTTTTGGCTTTGAAAGCTATGATAGTTTGGGTAATGGGGTGTTTTTACAAATGCATGAGATTGTCAGAGATATATAATCTATCATTTGCTGTTACGTGTAGCTGGGTAGGCCTATCACAAATTAAAACTTTTTCTACTTGTGAGGAATTGAGTAAGTGATGCTGGACATTTCAGATAGAATGATGAGGCTACGAGGGTTAAATTTAGGGTCCTTTTGGCGGTTAGTACCGCTCTTGCATTTGTAAGGTAAAATATTTTGCAGAGCTTTTGTGTAGTAAGACTTTTACGAAGATACGATAGGAAATGTTGGGTATAAACAGTGCTCGAGTTGAAGAGGGATGCGGGGGGATGCCTTCCCCCCTGAAAACAACACCATCCCTCATAAAAAAAAATTAGGGTAAACCATCCACCTTTAAATAATGACCATCTCTCCTTTACGTCTGTGTGAAAAGCTTTTTTCATGCTCTTCAGGTTATTTTGGGCCGAAAATTGCACATGTGATGACTTTTTTTTTTTTTCGACGAAAATTAGACATCTGCGGATGTGATGACCTTCAAAGCAGTGAGAATATGGTAATACTAGCACCATCCTCCCATTAGTGTTTTTACAACTAGAGCACTGCATGGGTTTAAAACGCGTGAAAACGTGTATTTTTTAATTTACTATAATGCTCGTTTGCACACAGACGATTTCGCCGAAGCAGCGGCAAATGCAGTTTCATTACTACAGTTAAATCGAATCGAAAACTTCATGTTTGGATGGTTCAACTACTTTTACGATGTTACAAGTCCATTCAATCGAATCATTGACGGTGGAAATGATATGTACGACAATGGTAATGAGGTAAACGAATTTAAGCGCTATTCTATGTATTCAGCTTCTGCTACGACATTGTTAAGTACATTATATGTGATTACTGATTTCAGCACAGCAGTTTATCTGGTCTTAATGGTAGGGAATTATAGGCTTGAAACCGCTGAAATTTAGCTATTATTCAGGCTATGTTTACAAGATTTTGGTTAATGTTGACGCTGGTAGATATAGTTTTGCATTTCAAGGATTTCGCTAGCATGCTTGTGCTTTTAATGACTTGATTTGAATTTAGTTTGTTTGTGTACTAAACAACTTCGTTACATCAAATTGCTTAAACAGTGCCGGCGCCTCCCCTCCCCCCCAATCGACATGCTTGCCCCCCCCCCCAATTAACAAGCTTACTCTTTTGAAGACAGCGGCTTTTGTGCTTAATTTGAAACTTTGGCCCCCCTGATAAACGCTTGGCTCCCCTAAGTCGAATGCTCTGGCGCCGGCTTTGTGCTTAAAACTTCACCATTACATACCGGCCGGTTAATGTAATGGTGACGACATCGCAATCGGTGCGGCATGTCAAGGTCTCGTTCTTCGGGCCGGTCAAAATGGACACCGTGTCGTCAATGGCTCGTCACCGCTGCGACGTATCTGCGGAATTCGAAACTGTGTTGCTGATCAGGCCCTATGCCGTGGAGATAAGCTCCGACATTCGTTACACGGTTAGGCGTGGTACCGCGAGTATAGTAACAAAGATTTGATTTTTTCACTTCTAGCCTAACAAGCACGAATTTTTAGGTCTATCTTTGCGCTGGCAACAACGCTACTCGGCTTATATACAACCAAAGTTACAGGTTAGTCTAAAAGCACTTACATAATCTTAAAAAGCTTTTATTTTCACGTACCTATAAGAGCAGTTAGGGTTACTCAGAGTAAATTTCTTTGATGTGAGCTGATGCTTTCCTATCCTTTGCTGATTGATCAATGAACATAATCAAAATGTACAAGTTACTGTCGCATTTCATCATTGACATAAGTC
Organism: Trididemnum miniatum; assembly: GCA_964006365.1. Lineage (NCBI taxonomy): Eukaryota > Metazoa > Chordata > Ascidiacea > Aplousobranchia > Didemnidae > Trididemnum > Trididemnum miniatum. The sequence continues at coordinate 12,013,623 of OZ023234.1, read as the reverse complement.
TCGCCAGCCTTGCTACCCGCAGCCAATCCAGGCTAAACTCATTCCAGGCTGTAAAGACTCTTTTTCGCATTGCTTTACCTGGACATCTCGACTTCATCTCTTTTCTAGGTTGTGCCCTATTTTTAGCAGGCGACTGGCCCCAAACTACGATACCCAATGAAAGAGCCTATAACTACTAACCCCAAACAGGGCCGTAGCAGCTCAACTTTGGGCCCCCCCCAAAAACCCTTTCAAGTCCCCAATACTTAGCTTTCGATATAAATTGTTTTAGGTTTTTCCAGGGGTAACAACTCAGTTTCTCACCACAATGCGAATACTGTGGTAAAATTAAAACATATAACGCGTTATCACTGTGCAAAAATAAAAGGTGTAATTTTAAGACAAGTTTGTTACACCCAATTCATTTTCCATTAAAATCGTTTAGCTCAGGGTTTTTCTACCTTTTTCTGCTCATGGCCCACTAAAATGATAAAATATGATGGTGGCCCAATAACTTTTGCTAAAAGGTACAAAGTCAACGTGATGGCATGATTAGGGAATGCTAATGTCGCTCTCTAGTCAAGCTCTGAGGCCCACTGTTGGGCCATGGCCAATAGGTTGAAAACCTCCGGTCTAGCTAGAGCGCACTTTTTCGTACACAGATGTTCTTTTGACAGCATCATAATCTGGAGATCGGGCGCATTAACTTTCGATTGACAACATGGCCAGCGAAGAACCAATCGGATGGCCGAGTGGATAGAGCGTGTGCTTCTGAGCCTGAAGGAGTGAATAGACTGAGGGTTTGATCACTAGTCAAGTCAAACCAATGACTTAAAAATTGGTATTCACAGCTTTCAAACTAGACATTCAGCATTAAAGGAATAGTGTTAAGAAAGCTGTCAAGTTTGCTTGTGCCGTTGGGAAAAACACTTAACGAGATTCCCCATCTAAGTGCGGTAGGTAGACAGATGGCCGGCAACTCCTAAGGGAGCTCGTGTAGCGCCCCATTGCTTTCTGTGATAGGTGGATAAAAATGCCAACAAATGGAAAGAAAAAAGATAGTCTGCTGTTTGCCATATTAGATGTAATAAACGTTTTAATAAATTTCAGTTTTCTGAAGCTTTGTTCAGCACTGGTAACAGTAACAACGCATTTTGTAAACTCGAGAAGCAAGGCAAGCGAGCACTTACAGGTATTACTATTGAATTAAAAGTTCAACGGTATTGAAGGGAGACTGCCAAACGAGCTTGTGTCGTTCTAATCAGCAACCATCTGATATAAATATCAAATGCAATAGACTCCAGCCGTGAATCGAACCCGTCGCAAAGAATCTGAACCTGCGTGCGGTACTGCCAGATCATATTGCTGACAATGGCTGTTCATGCCCGAAGCTGCTGGGTGTAAACAGCAATGCAAAGACAGAAGCGACGTCACATGTCAGCTTAAAACTTTCTAGTATCGACATAATAGCCTGGCCCACCAGTTGTTTTAAAAAGTTTGCTTTGAATCTCTTCCTCAGAAGCTGTACGATATAGATTTGCATCGTAACTAAACATTCTCTTTTTCTATTTTCATTCTCTTTTTTTTTTACTTTTTGATTGAGGAAGACCGGACCAATGTCCAATTCCTGCGCTATTTCAAAAGCACACGTTTTCAAACTAGCAAATCCTTTTTCAATGGACTTTTGTATTCGATGTCAGATTATGGTTGCTGACACAGAAATAGGGTAGGATTGAATTTAATTTACCGATCGGATGGCCGAGTGGATAGAGCATCTGCTTCTAGATTGGTGGACTCCGGGATTCAATTCCGGGTCCGGTCAAACCAGTGACTTGAAAATTGGTATTCACAGCTTTTTTGGTTGACGTTCAGCATAATGGATAGCGCGAAACAAGCGGCAAGTTCGCTTGTTGTGCTGTTGGGAAAGGCACTATACGGGATTACCCCATCTAGGTGTGGTAGACCGATGGTCGGCAACTCCTAAGCGAGCTCGTATAGCGCCCCGTCGCTTTTTCGTGATAGGAGAATAAAATTGCGAATAAATAAAAAAGAAATAGATAAAATTTTAAATCTGCTCACAAGGTGTTAATGAATTTGAATTTAATTTTTTCAAGAGGAATGAATTTGAATTTAAACTTTGAAAAATGATTGCATCCAACTCTGCACCGGCCTCCTTTTTCAAGTCCTACGCGCACTCTTTATACACAGTGCATTGTTTATGACATCATTATGCAGTTTATGACGCTATTTGAAAGGAAACGATAGCGAACAATTTTAAAACTGAAATATATAGAATCTGAGCGCAAAAATTCCCATTCAACGCGATTCGCCAAGCAAAACTTTGTTTTTGAATTGATGCAACTTCGGGTCCTTCAAGACAATTTGGGGCCCTTTTTGGCAGTGTGGGCCCCCCCCAATTGGGGGGTTTGGGGGGCGGCTGCTACGGCTCTGACCCCAAACTAAGTTACCGGTAGCCTAACTAACCCACATCACTAGAAGCCCCATGGCAACCCACTCATTTGCAGCTGCAGACGCGTTTCGACCTTATAATGGTCTCATCAGTGCAGCATAGCAACCTCCACTTTCCTGAAAAAAAAAAAATTCTAACCTTCAAAAGAACTACACACCCCAAATCTAAGCCTCTACTCTTTCTGCTCAAGGTAGAACATTTGAAATAAAACCTTCAAGAAATTAGTACATGCTGCATTATGATGTCACAGATTACCTGTAAACAATCGACAAGAATAGAAATGACCGGTTGGTTTAAACATTATTTTCCCGGTGATCTGAGAAGGAATTTTTTGTTGTAACTATACCAGTCACCAAAGCCTTCAAAAAACCTCTCTGCCCAACCCGTTCGACCGCGAAAAAGCGGGGGACAAGGCAGGCACTGTGTCTGCGCATGCAGCCCAGAAAACACAGTGAACTTCAGCGCTTATCGGTGGTTTAAACATCAATATCCCGGTACGGTTATCGAACTGCACGTACAGTTACAGGATCCAGCAAGATGATATAGTTAGACAGGAGCTACGGGGCTAATCTAGATCTGTTTTTTTTTTTTTGAATACACCCTTATCTACTGCGCTGCGTCGTTGACAGCAGTTCGCATCTTTTTCCGTCATTGTGATTGCTTTTTCACTGAATTAAGGCCCTTTAGCAGTTTATGATACTCTCTTTGTTTAGATTTGGCGATGACGAACTTACAACCACTGCAACGCATCCATTTTTGAGTTTACTGTGGGTGAAAAATGACAATCGAGAGACGCTGAATTACACAATACAAGTAAGCCTGGGCATAGTTTGAAATTTTTTGAGATTTTTGTCAGCTGTTTATTTTCAAATATAAGAATAAGGGCCGAGTAATGATGGCAAAAATACAGCGGTGTAACAATATAGACTGGCGGTGTTATTTACTTTTCACATCCAACACCAGATTAATAACTAGAGATGAATTAAATTTTTGAAATTATTTGGATCTAAGAACTTATAGCTATGTAAACGTGTTGATAGATGCAGTATATTACAATATAATAATATGTGACGGTATATGATTCAATAACACATTAAATTGCATAAAATTATAAAAACTCACAACAGATTGTTTTCCCTAATGGGTTCATCAGGTGAGATTTTAAAGATTAATTGAAAGTTAAAAGAAGTATAAAATTTAAAGTTTCCTTGCACTGACACCTGGTAAAAAAATTCCGTCTCGCTGTTCAAACTCAACACGATGCGTTGTCTTGAAACCAGGTAGGAAATACTTTCGAAAAACCAGGATTTCCAGATTTAGCTCTTGGTTCAGTATAAATCTGGAAACACTGGCTGGCCGGCTTTTCGAAAACGTTTTCGAAAACATGAGCCAAAAACTAAATCTGGAAACACTGGCTTTTCGAAAACATTTCCTGCCTGGCTTCAAGACAACACGTCGTGTTGAGTTTGAACAGCGAGACGGAAATTTTTTACGAGAAGTCAGTGCAAGGAAACTTTAAATTTTATACTTTTCTAACTTTCAATTAATTTTTAGAATATTACCTGACAAATCCGTAAGGGGAAAACAGTCTGTAGTGAGTTTTTATAATTTTACGTCTTTTAATCTGTTATTAAATCATAAAAATGCTTCGCTTGGTCTACGTCAAAGAACACTTTCTTCTACTGAAGACCCCCAAACCTTGACTATGTAATGATATACTGTATATGTAGTCGATACAAGCATTTCTGCAAGATGAAACGCAAAGACAGTAATACTTTTTAAGCGATATTTTATTTCAGAAAGTTTTTGTTCTATGCGCCTATACCCTTGCCTTGCTTATATCCTACTCTCGTATGGCCCCTTGTATAAAAATTCACAGATACTTGAATTCCACGTACAAAGCAATCCAGGAGCAGATGGCAGTGGAAGTGTTGCTGTTGTAAACGAAACAGTGTTTCGAGGGTCGTTCTTAGCTCAATATGAATCGGTGCAAGTTTCTGCTGCCTTGGGTCCCAGCATATGTGAAGTTTATTTCGTCATTTCCAACTTACAAGTAAGAATGCTATTCCGTAAGCGCGATTGTACAAACGACTGACGCTGACCAAATAAAAACCAAATACTGACAATGTTAACTCCGACTTCGAACCTTTTTGAAATGTGAAGTAATTCCACTTTTCGTTGCATTATGTGAATTACTTCTACGTGTAAGTTGGAAATTTAAATTTAGATTTCGCATATATAGTTTCTTTAACGGTTTTAAAATCCAAGAAAGAAAATCAGGTTTGATTGAATGACATTGATAAGCAATTTTTTATTCGGCTTTTCAATAAGTACTGTAGAATATCAACAAGTCATTCCATTGTTGTGAAGCAATATATCAATTTATCATGGATCTGGTTATTATCTAGACGCGCTGCGGAGGGGTACGTTTTAAATGAAGGAATATAGTCGTTCTTCAAACTTGTGGTTGATTCCAAATGTTTTTTTTTTCTCGTTTTGTTATCAGAAGCATCGCCTTTCAGATAAATCATAGAAGAACGTAGATACTGATAAACTGACGTGATTGATATGCATGTTGCTTAAGGTAGCAGCAACGAAGCTTAGGTAGGGATTGTTTCCTTTTACACTTCACAGTATGTGGTGATTATAGTGAAAGCGGCTCTCAACTACTACTACGGCCCTGTCATAAGTGTGATGCTGTGGGTTTTGTATCAAAAGAATTATAATTATAACCTATTTTTATATCGACAGGATTGGTCTTCATCTAGCTTTTCTTCGTACACATTCAGCAGGATCAGATTTTCAACTCACACAGCTCTTCTTGATAATGCTGTTCAACTGACTGTTACACCAAATCGAGTAATGATGGGATACACATTGTTGTCAAAGTAAGTTGAAACTGTCTGCAAGTGTTAGCGAGCATTAGTGGGTGGGAGGAAATTAGAATGGGTTGAAACGTAATTTTTTAAGGTTTGTTATTAAGTGTATTCTCAAACTGATTTGCCTTGAAGCGGCGCTGTGTATCGCTTCATAACTAAGTCTTGAAGAACAAAATAATGCATAAATACGTGCTTGCGAAAATATTTCAACCACAAGTTGATTTAACTTTGTTACCTGCTGGTCAAGTGGTGGATCAAATAAACCAGAGGTGACGAACATGCGGCCCGCGAAAGAATTTCCTGCGGCCCGCGAACATTTTGGCGAGACCAGTACTTTTAAACATTTTTTCTCCGTCTAATCTTTGCGATGCGATACCAAAAGCTGAGCCCCTGATTTAATCAAGCGCGTATCACACAGTAATTATATAAACGCTCAATACAAGTCATCTGTTTCAGGATTCAGTAGTTCATCCATTGTTATGAAATAATAATAACATAACTCGAGTCCGTTGCAGCTTCAGCATAGTGCAGCAGTTTACGAGTAACTATTCGAGTGAGAGCTTAGCTTGCCTTACAGTAGTAGGAATTATGTGAGTTTGCGGAAATGAATTGGTGAGGAGGCAGTACCATTTATCATATGCAAATTTTACTGCTTTCTTAAGGAATTTGTTATTCTGTTTTTTAATCAACATTTAATTAGCCGCTTGTCTTCAGCGAAAAAGCGAGATATTGTTGATGAAAAAAGAGTATTTCAAAAAAATTGGACCGATATCCGATATGTTTATGACCAGGAGCGTATTCAGAGGGGGGCCATTGTGCCTTCCTTCCCCCTTTTTGACTCTGTCTTTTAGTAAAAAAAGAACAAAACTAATGGTGCCAACTGCCAAGTGACTGAAACATGCCAGACTCTTTTGATAGTTTCTGTAGCTTATAGCCAGTGGCTAATCCAAGGGTTAGGATGAGAGGTATGCATCCTCCCACCAGCCATTTTCAAAATAGTTTTTGATGTATACAATTTTTCCATAACTTCGAACCTCTTTGAGAGCGATAAGCCTCACGCCTTAAGCACGCATAATCGAAAATGTGCGCGCCAAATGCATCATATTTGGCAAAGCACTCAGAATCAGGGTCAAAAAATTTAAACAAAATTTGCCTGAGGATTATTCAAAAAGCACTACAAATAGCCATAACAGCATGTAAATTTTCCGAGAGAGCATGCCACCGGACCCTCCAAGAGCTTTTCTTGTTTCTCAATCATTTTCAAATTTGTTCTGCCGAAAAAAAAACGCTTTAAGGAAATATGAAAATTATGGCTTCCCCCTTTTAAAATTTCTCGCTACGCCACTGTTTATGACTAAAAAGTTATGCGGCCCGCTTGCTTATTGGTAAGTAACAAAGAGGCCCGCGACAGCAAATAGGTTCGTCACCCCTGGTCTAGAACCTTTTACAGTAGACAAAGCATTTTAAACAAAACCATAAAAAAACAGTTATATCGTTACAATCACAATAGTAAATAATGGTTCAAATTAGCTTTTCAAAAAGTGCTGAATAAAGGATTCAAGCAAATATATCAGTAAGAATAAATTACTTTCAGGTTGAATACATTAAAATTATAAAATCCTATGCCCGAACCAGTCTGTTTCATCTCAAGCCTAGATCATCATGCATGTCTAAAACTTGAAAAAGTCGTTGATTGCTCAAAACAGCAGTAAGAAATGGACAAAGACATGAATTTTACAAGGATGTAAGAAGCGGATGAAGATATCAATAGCTAAAAACAGTAAAAAGTCGAATTGGGCTGAGTACGAGTAGCCACCTTTACGACGTTTCATCAGAGCTGTGCTGCCCAGGTGCTAAGACGCAGAGTGGCCCCGCTGCTTGTAACAATCTTAAGCGTAATACTGCGAGTATAACAAAGATTGGATTTTTTTTTACTGACATTCCTCTGCTATTAGTGGCTTTTCAACATCATAATACAGAAGTTAAATTTTCGTCAAAATGAAAAGTGCAGTTTCGTGTTTAAAAAAAGTCGGCATTTTCAGTTTTAACTTCCCCAAAAAAATACCAGCAAATTTAGTTGCAGCATTTTATAAAGTCTTTGGTTTTCCAGGTTCTGAAAGGTCTATTACCAGCAATTCTACAATTAACTCTCGGATATTACGCTCTCTCACGGCTACAACGTCATCGGCATTGGAGGACTCTAGAACCACCGAAGTAGCTGAAACAGGACCGACAACGGCTGCAAGTACTCTGTCCTCATCTGAAGATCTTTCATTTGGGAACAAGCATGCCTAGTAAGTACTTGCAGTCTGTGAATGCAATACAGTAACAGCTCGTCGCCGGACCATCCCTTGTAACGTGTTCATAATGTTTATTTTATTTGCAGTTTCTGTTGTTGTTTTTTTTACTGCAGTAATGCTAAATGAAGGAACGCATTTTAAGTTCTCAGTTATGGATTGAGATCGGTTCATTGTAGAATTGGAAGTGTAATAGGTCAGCGTGTCTATTTTACCGCAGCCTGCTTGCTATAATATGGTTAAAACCTCTTCAAAAATTGCTGTTGCATCATAAACTCAGCAGATAAGTTCGTTCAACAAATTTATAACAAAATATAATCCATCTAAAAACTATGGGAAGTTAATTTAAAAAAGTAACACGCACGATCTTACTAAAAAATTTGTAGGCCTTAACTGCTCAAAAATTCTTTTGTTCCAACCAGTAGTTTTTTCTTACCGGTTGTGAATAAAGACATCGTTATTGGCGCTGGGGATCAAGAAGCCGCTTACCGAGTCGGTCAAACTGGGCACAGTACGTGTCCCCACCGCTACGACGTTTCTTCAGAGCTGTGCTGCTGAGGTGCTAAGACGCAGAGTGGCCCCGCTGCTCGTAACAAGCTAAAGCGTAATACCGCGAGTATAACAAAGATTGGATATTTTTACTGACATTTCTATGCCATGAAGTGGTTGTGACCATCATATACAGTAGTGAAATTTTCGTCAAATGAAAAGTGCAGTTTCGTGTTTAAAAAAAGTCGGCATTTTCAGTTTTAACTTCACAAAAGTCATACGAGCAAATTAGTAGCGGTATCTTATCAATTCGTTGGTTTTCCAGGTTCTGATATTACCAGCGATTCCACAATTACCCTCGAATATTTCTCTCTGTAATTACCACGACGTCATCAGCACCGACTTGAACATACACAACGCTTTCTATAGTATTTTTATTTATCACTGTGTTTTTGGTTTTTATGTCTTTGGAATTATTTGAGAACTTTAATACGATTGTTTTTTTATTTCTATTGTAAGTCATTACCGTATTTTATGGACCATAAGGCGCACTGTCAATAAATTGCCGAAGACTGTTTTTTTTTTATACAGAAGGCGCACCGCATCAGTTTACCACATTTAGCCCATTAAACAAAAAATACTCAATATTTTGTTGGCAATAAAGCATAATGCACTTGTCTACTTGATCCACATATTAGATGCATCGGCTTATAAAGCACACGATCAATTTTTGAGTAAAAAATATATTTAAAGTTTGCCTTGTGGTCCGTAAAATGGCCTACAGTATTGTTTTGCCAATCATGTTTTGTTGCAGTTTTTGTCATTGTTTGTTTTATGACAGCCTCAATCACGGCAACATCGATAATACTTTCTTGTTAATTCTTAAATCTTGGTGGCCTTAATCGTTACTCTTAATTGTTGAGTTAGAATAGCCTGCATCTATGGCCGGGCTTGTCAATCAATAGGCTAGGCAGGCTGAAGCCTGGGGCCTCGGAGAAATAAAAGGCCTCGTCATCTTTTGGAGGTCGATCTTCAACGTCTTTTCTATTTTTGGAATTCAACCATTAACACTTCTGTGTATTTCTGTGTATGTATAGATGAGTCTGACCATTGATAACTAGCGTTTCATTGATCAAATAGCCTGGGCCTCTTTGCTCTCTCATTCAATAAATCTGGTCCTGTCTACCTATTGGTCTGTTCTTTTTTTTTTTGATTGTTTGTTTACTTCAAGTTTGTCTCCGAAAACATTTTATTTAATATCCACAAAAGTTTATTGTAATATTGTGTTTAAGCATTTAGACCTTTCGTTTTTCTTTTGATAATTATGGGAACCGACTAATTTTGATGTGTAAAAAATACTCTGAACAAACACTGAAAAACTTCATTTTTTGAGTGTTTTTTTATTAGTTTTGAATCCCGTGAAATAAGGCCCCGGTTTGGAACTGCCCAAAAACACAATTAGTAATTGTTAAAAGGGAATCCCTGTTTTATTGCGCCAAAGAAAATAATGCATTAAAGCAGGAGTAAAATGAAATGGCTAAAAATGAAAAAAATATGGTGCGCAGAATTTTTTACAATCTATTTCATTCCACCACGAAGGTATTTCAGAGAAATTTGGGAGAAATTGTGACATAACAAAAGTTGGGGGTAGTGGTTAAAAACATTGCTATTGGTGGGGAGGTTTGGGGTTTGATTCCCGGGCCGATCAAATCGGACACAGTGTCGCCAACGGCTCGCAACCGCTGCGATGTTTCTTTGGAGTTGCTGTGTTGCCCAGAAGCCAGGCCGTTGAGATGGGTCCCGCCACTCGTTACACGCTTCGGCGTATGGTGTCGCGAGTATGATGAAGATTTTAAAAGTGAAGTTTTGAAAACAGTATTGCAAAGAGAATGATGGTGAAAAAGTGTTTTGAGAAACGAAAGCGGTTAGCAATAATTTTTAAAGCGGTTGCTTTTGCATGCTAACGCGTTTGTTTCACCAAGGCGTGTCATAAATTTAGGTAGATACGAGCGGATTACACTTGCCATATCTGAGTGGCCTCTCATGAATGAATGAAAAGGGACAACGCATAAGCTTAGTTCGCAGTCTTTTTCAGCTAGCGTTGAGTTTTGAGTTTCCAAATTTGAAAATGCTCTCAGTTATTTATATTTTATTTTCTCCTAATCACAACAAAGCCTTCTAAAAATTGACTATGCCAAAGATTTTTAAAAATTTGCGTATTTGAAAATTGGACAACGGTCTAGAGCAGTGCTCCGCAACCGGTGTGCCGCGGCACACTAGTGTGCCGCGAGGCGATCCTAGGTGTGCCGCGGAATAATTATATTTTGAACCACTCAACTGAAAAAAAAAAGGAAAAGAATGTATATGGGTTCCCGATTTATTGCAGAATTGCACCGATCTATCTCAAAAGATCTTTTCGAAGTTTCGCTTAGTAGCGTAAGGATTATCATCACTTTAATTAATCTCCACATTTTTCTCGTATTGCATAACTACCAAGAGACCCGCACGTTGTACAACAGATTATTGTTGTTAGCAACCGAACCTTTGTCTTAAATGTATCTAGATTTGCCCGCATTCTTGATGATAAGGAGCGTTTTATTGCCAATTACGAATTATTCACTTAGTCTTGGAAATATAAACATAAAAATTTCCAGCTTTCACTCGACGCGTCAATCCCGTTGTGCTAACCTTTGACTAACCTCAGGAAAGCGCTTTTGTTTGATTTTTTTTCTCACGCAAGCTGGAAGCTGATATTACAACTAACTTTGCTTAATTTTGAAGTGCGAGCAACCTTGAACAACGTTAAGGCGGCTGCAGACTGAGCTCGTTGCGATACGCCACGACCAATGCGATCACGTTTGCGTCAAGTCCTGCGACTGCCAACGCCCAGTTGCCCACTGCTGCAATTTTCTTGCAGATGTGATGCAACAAAGCATTTGGCTTTGTTACATCAAAAGTATGACCATTATTTTTTTGCAATTAACTCGTAACAATATGATTGGATCCGAAATCCTTTTTCTGTTGATGCTGAAATTTCAACGCAAAAATTATCACTGCCTATTAAAGAAAACTTTCTTGAACTGCGAAATGACAGAACACTGCAATTGAAATTCCGTGATATTACTCTCGATGAATTTTGGATAGCGGTTGGAAAAGAATATAGGCAAATTTCGGAAAAAGCTCTCAAAATTCTTCTCCAGTTCTGCGCCACATATTTGTGTGAACAAAGTTTTTCGACGTTGGTGTTGATCAAAAATAACAAACGATCATGCTTGAAAGAAATTGATCGGGAACTTCGTGTTGCCATTTCAAATATAGAGCCCAACATGCAGCGATTGAGCTCGTTACGACAACCCCAAGCATCCCATTGAACTGCTGATCCCATTGAACTGTAGTTACAGTGATTTGATGGGTAAATTTTCTGCGCTTTTTTGCTGAGGTGTGCCGCAAAAATTTGGACATGGTTTTAGTGTGCCGTGAAAAAGAAAAGGTTGCGGAGCGGTGGTCTAGAGTGCTTGACCAAATGAATTATAGAGTGCTTGACCAAATGAATCATAGAGTGCTTGCTACCAATAGTCTAATTCTGACTGCTTCGACTTGGCTCCTGAAGTTGATGATAAAAAAGCAAAGAGCTGGATGTTTTCAGAAATTAGAGAGCAACATATCTTAAGCGCTATCTTGTCGTATGGGCTGCATTTACTACAGTCACTACAAAAACTGGTTACGGAATTTTTTCAGTGTATTTGCGAGATAGGTTTAAACATAATACAATAATTGCACTTATTTAACGAAGCCATGTTAGATTTTTTCACTATTAGAATTTTTTACAATATGCCTATGTACATTTTCACATGCTTTTATTGATCAATACAAAAAACACTAAATTGCGTTGTCTTTATTGTAATACTCGGACGACCTCTCGTGTCGAAAGTTTTTCTTGTCGTATCCACATGTTGGTGTTAGGTTACAAGGTGATGTATAGGAATCTTTCTGTCGTGTGAATGAAACATGTAGGCCTACTGGCATTGAAACTATGGGCTGCGGAGCAGGTTTCGCAAGTTTGAAGCTCCACTAGATCACCATCCGTAATGCATATTCTTCTCTAATATAAATCCGAATTGCAATTACTGTATATGTAGCTTAAAAACAAGAAAGACATTGATGCAACGTGAAGAAGTAGTGTACAAAACGCAAAGCAAAACACACCGGGTAAATTTACACAACTTAACGCATAAGTGTATGCTAGATAGCAATTTCAACACCAAAAGAGTCAGCAGTAATTAAGTTTTATAACACTTCGCAAGTACTTTTTCCATGATCTTAAAATACTATTTTGGGACAACAATGTAACAACCAAAAACTTCATGAAGTCTATTCTAGTCTTTTTATCCATGCAAAGCAAATGAGGATAAACCTTCACGACAAAACTAATACCGTTTAAATTAAAGTAACGGCTTGATTAACTTACACTTAGTCAGTGTTTTTAAGGCGTTTTGAGAAACCGAAATGGTCTCTCAAAATTGCCCAGCGGTCTCTTAAAATCTGCTTCTATACAATAGTGTAGAAAGCTGTGTTTTACGTTATAAATTGCCTAATAGTTTATTAAGCCCAACCTTGAAAACGTTGCACCTAGTATCCAAAAACTTCTGCTAGTGCAATCTCAGCAAACTTCGTCCTAAGGTAACACTACATTATGCCTGTGATAAGCAATCACTTTTGCATGATAATTCCTAGTACTAAGCTTTTCGACACTCTTGCCTTTCGCTAGCACATTGTGACACGAAAAAAGATTTAAGAATGATTAATGAATTTGCAGGCTTGGATTTATGACGTAAAAGCATCGTAAAGTAAGAAGCAGTCCTAAGACTACTTTCATGGAAATTATGTTTCGAACAGTCAAGTAATAAAGGTCACAGGAAAAAAATTGCAATTGAGCAATATGTATGCTGCATGGCTGGAGGTGCTACGAAAAAGCTTGTGAAGACCAAAATCTACAAAATAGGCCTTAAATTTTGGCTAAATTTAAATGACGATCATATTTTGTACACATGAAATTGCAACGTAAATTTATGATTAAATTAAAGCAAAAATATGCATAATCATGACGAGATTAACAAACACTTTAAAATTTTAAAAACAAATGCACAATCTTCCCTCTACCGATTTTTTAAGTGCGTTTTTATCACGAAACGATATTGCTCATGCATGACATGAAAAATAATAGAAGAGAAATTAACAAAACGAGGCTGGAATCACTTCCTCTCCAAGATGTAGCGGAAGATGTGGTGGTTATCGGAGCAGCTGGGTTCATAACGGTCATTGGTGAAGCTGTAACAGAAATGAAAAGGATGCATAAGTTTTTTTTAATTTCAGCCGAAACTGTAAAGAAGCTGTCCAATTTGTTTGATTTTGTGCACCTGTAAATTTAGCCTCACGTCTTTTACTAGTTTCAAAAAAGTATTTTTCGTCATTCATTTCTTCGTTTTTGTGGCCGATTTATGAATGACCAGAACATAATTCTTCGTAATATCGCTAGTACATTATGTGCGAAGTGTCCAAAGTACACATTCAACAGTAGATGTAATTTTCAGCTACTAGAAAACTTGTTCACGTAAATAAAGCTCATGCAGTGTGTCAAATAGCAGGGCTGTGAACTCGCACGGATCTTTAATCGAGTTCAAGTTTGAGTTCACTAACCATTTGCACGCCGAGTTAAAGTTCAAAGTTCTTCATTTGTAATTTTGCGTTCAAGTTCGAATTCAGTTATTTTTTTCGAGTTTACGCTGAGTTCAAGTAGTTTTTATTGGGTTCAGGTCAAATTCAAGCAATTTTTGTCAAGTTTAGGGTAAGTTTGAAACTCCTCAACTATATTTGAGATTGAGTTAAAGTTCGAGTTCAGGGATTCTTGTTTTGCGAGTTCGGCAAAGAAGACTGAGCTCAGCGAGTTGGAGTTCGTAACCCTGCCACATAGAACATATCACGCCACTTCAAGTGTAACCTAATTTCTTAGCTACATAAAAAATTCCGCGCTTCTTTACCACTACATAGTTTGCCATAAATACTTACAAGTTGTGGTTGTGCTTGCGACAATTCTTGGCGTTGTTGACGTCGCAGTTGAAGGAGGAGTAGGCCGTGGTGTAGTTGTTGTTTCCCGGGGAGGAATCGTAGTTGTTCTCGCAGAAGTTGTAGTTCCCGGTGTGGTGGTAGATACTACAGTAAATTTATCATAATTGACGCAGCGTCTCTATCTGCAATCTTAAGAGATGTAATCTGTTTACTGTGTAGTAAACAATGAAGTTCACTTTGTGATGTGAGATAATTTTAGCAAAAATAATAATGTTTCTGTAGTAAACTTTCCCAAAATTAGATCACATTTACAAATCATAAATCCTGGTTTTGGACAAACTACCATAAATTTTTCCTGCCAGCACACTGAACCTAGGTTTTCTGTAACGCAGTCGGCATGAACAGTGGACACAGGACATTTTATGCAATAAAAGCAGTTTCATTTGTACTTGATATCATCCACAAAAATCAATACGTCGAGGTAATTAATCCATAGTCAAGCTCAATTTTCTGTTTGAAACAATTAGGCTGTAGATAATTGCAAAAAGAAGCATTCACTCTTAAGTTATGCAGCAAATCATGTAACGGAAACACTAACAAAAACAACAACAAAGACAATAAACAAAAAAACAATAACTAAAGACAACCACGCAAACATACCAGGCTCTACAGGAGCCATGGTTGTAGATAGAGTAGTTGTTGTTGGCACTGTAGCGATAGTTGTAGTGGTTCTTAAAGTTGTGCTAGCCATCGAGGTGGAAGATGCTGTAAATGCATTAGCATTTACGAAGTAAATGAAGTAAATAATTACTTCGTTTGCTTTGGAAATTTTGTTTGAATATTTTGTTTAAAAATTTTGTTTGTTTGAAAATTTTGTTAGCAAAATTTTATTTGATTATTTCAAGTTGCTTTCTTGCTCATTTTAGTTTTTACAATGGGATGAGTAACATCCTGAAACGTGGAGTAATAACAAATGTTTTCAACTATTCTGGCTGCATGCATTTTATTGAAAAATGATGATATTTTTGTGAAATCAGAAAAAATTTGCCGAGGTATCTGATTAACTTTGCCGTAACCATTGCCACGTGCAGATACTCCTCTTTTTGATTGTGGTCAAATCAAGTCTTTTTCATGCTGGTGGATTTTCATCGCAGGAAAAAATAACTAACCTAGGCATTGTAGGTTATCTTACAGCAAAAAACAGCAAAGCAGAATTATAATGTTGATAGAGGTCAGAACTTGAAACAGAACACTACTTTTTGCGAAATCAATCGCAACACATTTTTATTACCGGTACTTGTGGTAGGTTGAGTAGTCATTGTGGTAGAAGCTGTAGTTGTTTGCACCGGCGTAGTAGTGGTGGTCTCTGAAAGCATTAATGGAAATACATGACAAAACATTGAAACAAACGTCTATAACTTTGCTTTCATCAAACGAAAAAAATAAAACCATTCACAAAAATAGCAAAACAATGGAGTTTTACAGAGCTATTGCGGTTTACGAAGCATTGAGTGGTTCTGTTTCTAGAAATCATTCGACATTATTCTCGGAATGCTAAAGATCACGCGGCAGGCCTGCCTTCCTTGTTTTCAGAAAACTGCTTTTGACCTTGAAGAAAACTAAATTTCAGCGTAAAGGACATCAACCTGTAGCATGTAGAACTTTTTTCATATTAATACCGCCATCACTTACAATAGCGCCTGCCTATACGAACGTAAAGCCAAGAAACATGGCCGCTGCAAAATACATTACCGGGGGCCGATCTAGAATCTTTTTAGGGGAAGAGAGGGCTAATGATCGATAAATGCTTACCTCGCAATCTTATGCGTCACACATCGGCTAAATGAATAGAGTACATACCGAATATAAACAAAAAAGAAAATTTTTACAAAAAATGTTTAGTTGCTAAGTTAGTCGAGTATAGTCTTAATGAGCCAGTAAGTTTTATTTTGAACGCTCTTGTGTTTACACATCGCCAAGGAAATCACAATTCATTTCCTGTTTTTAAACATTGATTGGCTACAAGCTAAGACTAACAATTACGCTGTCAAGATATCGACTGGAGTTTGCTTGGAAAGAGTTCAACGTATGGCATTTTTTGATACCATTAATGAAACTTGCAATGCATTGAAAACACATACGATTTCTGTAAAGGTCAGGCACAAAAGAAGGACAAAGAGGAGAAATCAGTTAATAGAAATGAACAGATCGTTCTCTAAAGACAAAATAACGGAATTAAAAAAATATTATAAAAAAATTCCCCAACGCCAGAGCTGGGCAAACTGCGGGCCGCTTTCAAATCTTTTTTTTTGCTCTTCACCGATTTTCAGTGGAAAAATAGTAGATCTGCGGACGTGTAGACCTTTTTTTATTTTTGCTCATCAATGTTTTGTGGGGGCAATTTGGACCCACACTTTTCAAAAAGTGGCGATTGTGTAAAAAAGGTTGAAGACCGCTGGTTTAGACTATATGGAAAAATTTATTTCTGTGTCATTGAATCAAAGTAAAACTATAGACCTGCAAATTTAATTCTGAGAAAAATGTAAATTTTGACTCATCTAAAAGTTCTGAGTATGCTGCTACTGATACACCAACCTCTACTGAAAGTGGCATTAAAAATGAAAACATCCTCCTTCAATGCAATGATGAATTTCGCTCAGCAAGAACCTTTGCAACATCTTTTCGTGTATAGGCCATAAACTCTTTTACGTCCTTAGTATTGTTCGAACGTAGCCAAATAAACTAATACAGGAGATTAACAGAAGATGCTGTTGCCATACATGAGAATGCTTGTTTTAGAGAGCATGCCACTGTCGCTTTGTTGATATAACCGAAGTGTTCGCTTGCATTATCAAGGTTCGCGCGTGACTACAACTCAGATCTTACACTAGCACCAGATGCGACAAAAAGATAGATAAGGTTTTAATTTCGTTGCTTTGCAAGACGTAAACCAAAACAAAAATTAATTTTGAAGAAGTTTCTTTTGAAAAGCACCGAAAATCGGTACCGAGTAACGATATCGTCGCTACTTTGCTAAATATGTACCGTTGTCGGTACCGACGGTACTTTTTTAGCAAAGTATCGGTACCGATATCGTCGTTATTTTTAAAGTACCGAGTGCCCAGCTCTGGACTATACCTATTATCAGGATCCTTGTACAATAATATCACATTACACTGTATGATTTTTAATTTTGTTAAAGCGTGATTCGTATATTGGTTTCTAATATAACAAACTGTAGACTATGTCCAAAAACGGATCTGGAATTTTTTTCGACAGGGGCTATAAGAAAACGAGAACTTATCATAAGCTGTCTTCAGCGGTTGCAGCAAACTGATATTGAATAATATTGATTAAGGCCGATACTGTGAAGATGGTTCAGCGACTCCACACCCGAGCTTGAAGTTTTTAAAGAATTGTTTTTCGATAAAATGTATTAAAGTTTATGCTATCAGTTTCATTACCACATCCATCCAATGTGGATGCAGAAACCAACAAATAGCAAGAACAAAAAATCAAATCTTCATTATACTCGCGTTATTACGCTGAAGCTTGTAACGAGTGGCGGGGCCCAACTCGGCGCCTTAGCGCCTGAACAACACAGCTCCAATGAAACGTCGCAGCGTTGGCGAGCCGTTGACGACTCTGTGTCGGATCTGACCAACCCGGGAATCAAACCCCAGACCTCCCGCACCGATAGCAATGTTTTATCAACTGAGCTAACCGACCGTTAGAGCAGGAATAAGCTTTTATAAAGAAACTTGTTTGCTTTTTGAAAGTAATTTGTTTACTAAATGTAAAACTACTTCAAATTATACCTTCTTCCACTGAAGTATTTGTAATAACTGAAAACATTCGCCTTAAAACAACTTCGATTTCATTTCGTTGTATCAAAGATGTTGGATGACTGAAACAGAAATTGACCAAAATCAGATCAAATCTTCATTACACTCGCAATATTACGCCGAAGGATGCAACAAGAGGCGAGGCCCGCCTCCGCGGCTTAACGCCAGACCAACGCAGCTCCAACAAAACGTCGAAGCGGTGGTGAGCCAGCTACACCATACGACCGGCTCGGTAATTGAACCCACGACCACCCCAAAGTGAGCGATGCCCTTAATCACCACGTCAACCAGCTGGGTACAGAAAGACCTATGAACGCTTAAGGTGCGTTTACCGATACGCGGCAATGCGATTACTATTACAAATCATACTGGCCTGCGTTAACGCTATATAAAATTTGCTAGCCTGCGTCAGGCAAGCTGATTGTTTAATGATGTCGTAACAATCAATCGTTCAGTGTCTCATTTCCATTGTCAGGATTATTTCAAACATTTTTTTAATACCGGGCGATCAAGCGGTAAAAATTGTACAGGTACAATTCCTTGATATAGCGTCATTTTTATCGCGTTGCCGCGCCACAGTTCAACCTCAAAATGAAATAAACAAAAAAATTAGGTAATCGCGTTGCCGCGTTTTGGTAAACGCACCTTTAGCCAACATTATAAAGATGCTAAATACAGTAGCATTTGAGACGTTGAAAGAACTTGCAGGAGTTCAACGTCCAATTCATTCAATACCAATCACTTTATGAAATTACTGTAATAAACCCGGTATCAATTGAACTGAGATTAAGGCTATTAATAAAACTTTAAAAAACAGGAACAAGCTTAGAATAAAATACCAATTAAGAATTTCTGAGAACACTTCAAAATAAATTCATGGATTTTTTGCAAGAGTCGACTCCTTTCAACGTTATATGCAGTGATTAAAACAACCTTAGAAATTTATGGCGTAACTTTTAGCACGTTTTACTCTCGCAGAACGCAGAGTGATGTCGATTGAGACTTTTAACAAAACCGGAACTGTATTTTTAGATGCTCCAAAACGTTTGGCAAAGAACTGGTCAGTAAACCATTTTGGTGGTGAGTAGAATCGCCAGCAAATTAATGATCCGGCATACACTTGACGATTTTGCATACGTTTCAAATATTATAAAAATTTATAAAATACAAAATCAGTCAATATTTTTGCCGACGATAATAGAATATTGACTGATTTTGTATTTTATTTTTACAAATTTTTGTAATAGAATTTGTTAGCTATCGTTTTTTTAAAATATTTTTATTCGTAAAAATCCGACAAAACTGCACAAAAGAAAGCTCATTCAACAAGAGTGGTGGTACGGAAAAGCCTATCGCTTTTTGAGATTTAAGTTTTAGTAGAGGAACGTCAAGAGTGGGCTATGAAAATTTAAACAAGATCTTGTATACAACATTTTTAACTACAATATTTTACATTTGGTATTACTTGACTAAAAACCTAAAACACATCTAATCGATTGCAAATCTTTTTTTACGCTCGCGACTAAATGTTGCTGACCATTGGTCAGAATAACCCAATGTGCTAGTAACACGCTAACACTTTAAGCAACACTAACACTTACAAACAAGAGGATTATTTAAAAGCACCGCACACCTCCACTGATTATCAATAGTGTTTATTACAGGCATTCATGCTTTTTCAAACTAAAATGAAATCAAATTTTCATTATACTCGCCGTTTCCGCCAAAACGTGTAACGAGTGGTGGGGCCTATCTTCGCGGCGTAGTGCCTG
This sequence comes from Trididemnum miniatum, assembly GCA_964006365.1. NCBI lineage: Eukaryota > Metazoa > Chordata > Ascidiacea > Aplousobranchia > Didemnidae > Trididemnum > Trididemnum miniatum. The sequence goes on along the minus strand of OZ023234.1, from coordinate 11,993,826 downwards.
GGCAACTTAGCTGCGAAGAAACGCCGCGGTGGTGGCGAGTCGTTGGCGACACTGTGCCGATTCGACCGGCCCTGGAATCGAACCCCAGACCTCTCGCACCGATAGCGTGTGCGCTTAACAACTGAGCTAATGGCCAGCAAAAAGTATTTAATAGACGACACAAACATTATATCAACATACCGAGATAAAAGTGTGTATCCAAACATAACATTCTGGAGACGTGTACTTCCTGTATTTATGGTGATAACAGTTCTCAATGCCTCGAGTGTGCTAGCAAACCTCACGTCAGGTTCGGTAATGTACGTGGAATTCCACTCCTGAAAAAATTTTGCCAGTGTAAAAATTCTTTGATGCGATTATACCAAAAAACTCAAAACGCAAGTCTTCTTTATACTCGCTGTGTTATATGCCGAAGCAACATGGTGGCCCATATCCTTAACTTAGCTTCAACGCAACTAAGCTTTGAATTCTGAAGAAACGTCGCAAAGGTGGCGAGCAGTTGGCAACACTGTGACCGGTATGGTCGGCACGAGAATTGAATCCCAGACCTCCAGCACCGATAGCGACGCCGTAATCGCTATGCCAATGCAACTACACTTAACTAATACTAAAAAACGTACTTGTGCACTGGAGATGGTGAAATAGACCTCACAAATATTAGGATCTGAATCAGCATCACTGATTTGAGATGACCAATATCTTATAGTGAAGCTTTCCACAAGAATTGATCCGTTGTTTATCGTGGTAATCTGACCAACTCCGTCCGATCCAGGGTTTCCGGTAATCTTCAACAAAGTATTTAGTTAACTCAGAATGTAAAGTTTAGGCTTCAAAACCATCAGGTCATTACCAATTTAGTAACACGTTTTTTTTTTCTTTGCGAAAAACGATTTCAAAGTTGAAGCGAAGCTCGTTCTAGTGCACTAACTTGTAGAATATTTTTTTTAAAACAATCCAATCAAACGCAAGAAATATAAACTATAACGATAAAAAAATTAATTTTACGAAAATCATAACAAGAAAAAAAAAAAAAAAAAACTAGAAAACTCCGTTCCAGGGTTGTCACTATCAGTTGGATGCCAAGCAGTATTACTCTTTACGAACTATTTTAGTAAAATTAAAAAACTTAAGATTCTGTCAGTAATGTGCGTTAGCGCCGTCAATTAGCGCTGTAAACTTTATGCTGACGCTACTCGTAGCGCCGTTAATTTTTCAAAGTTTGACGGAAGGCTGGTGGGCCGTCAACTTTTCTTAATTTTGAGCGTCAAGCGCTAATTGTTGAAATTTTGCAGCCAAAATCACTTTCTGTCACCCTTTTGTTTTTGAACAAGCTTAATGAAACTTTCCCGTACAAACAATTTGCCCTGATTTCTGCTTGTGACGCAATCCTTGTACTACGGCACCATAGGTGGCAGAAGCGGAGGGCCCTAATTTGCGCATTTATTTTTTACAATAATGCCTCTGCATGAATGCATTTGGACACTTAATTGGCCTACCATTGAAATTGAAAGCCAGGAAAGAGCTTAAATCCAGAGATATTTTCTTTAAAATTTTGTTTGTGGAGTTGGGGCAACAAAAAAAGCGCAATTTTCTAATGCAAAAAAATTAACCTGCAGCTTGTAAACGTCAAATTGAGCATCTTGTCATATAAAAGGCAAACCAGCGATTGGTAGCATCTAAGCCAAGGGTTCTCGACTTCTCAACCTTGGGCCTTTTGGCCCCCGCAAAGAGACCACAGAGCACAGAGTGTTCTTTTGGGAGCCACGATGGCAAGAATCGTTAATGAGTTATAACAGACCGGGACTTTTAAAATTACACACTATAAGGGCCACGGTCTCTTTAATGTTTCAATTATAGTTTTACGTGTGGCGATGCGATTAAGAAGGTTCTACTATTTCTGTACGCATCACCTTATCGGTGTAGGAAATAACGTTAATTGGAGTTGAGTTATGGATCATACCAACTTTATCTTTTCGTATGCTCCAAAAAAGCTTATTGCTATCGTTGCTTCCGCGACCATAGGCCTATACGTGTCATACGTTGAAACCTTTCTTGAGCGCCACACGGCCACCGCGCTCTGTTTTTCAACCCTTCTCTTCTCTCTCCTATTGTAGCGTTCTATTACAGGTGGTGTTCAGTATTTTGGAAAGATAAGTTTAATTAACGAAAAGAAAAAAACTTATAACAGAGTTAACATTTAATCTTCAAAGAAAAAAAAAACATCTACCGTCACACAGTTACTGGTAACTTGATAAGTAATCAGAAACTCAATGCGGAAAATCAAGTGATACGTTCCTGTGTAGCCGTCCTCGCTATTTTCAATACTTTTCCGAGTCGTGACATTACAGGTGGTGTTCAATCAGAGGGTGGTGCTCTATTTTTCAATTCTTCCCCTATAGTCGCGCTCAAACAGAGGCTTTACGGACGGTTATGGTATTTACAGTAGCTGTTGGGGTTGCTAAAACAATAAACTTTAGCTACACAATTACCCTGTCCACAAGTCCAATTTAGGTGGGTTTTAGGCCCACGGTTCTTGATTCTAGTTTCTGCATCACAGTGAAATTTTTGATGTAATAATTTAAAAAAGTAATTATCACATGAAAAATTTAATTGTGATGCAGAAACTACAGAAGCAAGAACCGTGGGTCTGAAACCCACATAAGTTGGGCAGGTCACATGTGGACAGGCTAAATATGGGTTGTAGGCGAAGAAAATCTGATCATTGCTTTTGGGTTCCCCCACTTTAGAAATGCTTCCGCCATCGCTGTACGGCACTTACGTGGTTGGTTTTAGCTCGACGGACAAGAACTAGTCTCTAAACCACACACTAAAATAATGCGATAGCAGCCAATTTCTTTGTTATAATAATTTTTATGAAAATGTTGGCTACCGGTATTAAAGCCTTTTTCAACAAATGAAGCTAAAATTGACGCTGACGCTAATAGTTTTTTCGTTAGCGCTGACGTTAACGGCGACAAAAATTTTGACAGTTATATAACGCTGACGCCGCCAACATACTTCTTTGACGCGTACATCTCTGGATTTTGTAGTGCGTAGCACGCACTGGTGATGATGACAGCTGAATCCACATGCTGTCGAAATGTCGGCGTACAACAAAAGAAATAGGTTTGGCTGGGAGTCTACGCTATTTCGAGTTTATTTAAATTTGCAAATCATCAATCACCTCAATTGACAACACATTGTCGTTTGGGTTGTCGTCTATCCACGCAATCCCAACAAACGGTTCAGCTGCTTGAGTTTGAAAGGCGAGGTATTCAAAGCTTTACAAAGTGAAAAAGATGATTAGTGTCGTAAAATTTGACGGCTTATGCTTCGCAAACCTGTAGGCCACCAGAATAACATACAGAACACTGTAGCACTGCTATAACCTCTGATTGTGCATCGTGCATAGTGTAGACCAGCTCTTAGCTATCAAATTGCATGTAAAGCCGAGCATATAGAAACAAATTAAGGGTATTTTTTGATCACAAAATGAGTTTAGAAAGGTATTTTTCAGAAATTCATACAAATAAGACTTTGGTGAACTCAACAAAATTTGAAATACTACGGTAATACTTACGAATAACGTCGATTGTAAACGACGCGTATGAAATCATCTTGGGCGTTTCTTAGACGAATCTACAAAATCCAATAGTTAACTTCCGCAAATTGCAAAGTCATGAGCTACCAATACTGTAATTTAGAAACTTTTTGCTGGAAAGTTAAAGAGAGTGTGAGGTGTGAACATTTAGGTGGACTGCTTCAAATGGTGTACTTTGAGATCAATTTTGCATAGAATCTGTTCAACTTTTTTTTGTTAATAGCCCATGCATGCATCGGTCAAAACGACTACAACAGTACCATTACCGCAACGGTAACGAGCAATTGAAAAAACGCCTATTTGTTAAAGAATCTTACCTTAAAGTGATCACTTTAAATCGCACCTGGAGAGTGCAGTTTCTTGTTAATTACTAAAATAACAGCTCAGATGTCCGATTGGGTAAGAGCGATTGCCTCTGGAGCATCAAACTTGGATTTTGATTCCGAGTCCGGTCAAACCAATGACTTTATAGTTGGCATTCACAGCTTTCGTGCTTGTTAAACGGGCAGTGGGGAGAACAAGCTAGCAAGTATACTTGTACGCCGGTGAAAAAGGCATCCAGAGGGATACCCTTATTTCAAAGCGGTGGACAGCCGATAGCCGAAAACTCCTAAGTGAGCTTGGAATTGCGCTTTGATCGCTTTGTCGTGGCAAGAGGATAAACGTTCAACTGGATAAGATAACAATGCTGTATATGTAAGTTAATCCATCTCTGCACCAAACAATCGTCTGGTTTTACCAGTACATACCTTGTTTCCATCGTCAAACATATCATGTCCGCCATCACTGATTGACTGCTCCGATGGAAAACGATCGTATACGTAAGAGTACCAATCACGATAAGAGCTTTTCATAAACAATTCATTAGCAGAAATGGCATCAAGAGCGTTAGTAATTCGAGCTAAAAAGTTAATTCAATTACATTTGACAAACTCAAATTGATTGCTTCTATGAAAACGGATTCGCAAAATACAAAAATCGAGCTGCGCAACGTGGCAAAACGTATTGATTCACCAACATAAACACGAAATTCTATAAAACAAAAGGTTGAACATTTTTCGTCAACAAGCTTGGAATCAAACAAAATTAGTGCTAGCATAAACCCTTTTCACAAGCGCATGCTGCCCATTATCTGCCTTCAATTTCAAAATAGTAATCAGTTTTTTTGTCATTCTTCAGGCCAAGTATATTCTTTTATCATCACCAAGTACTATTTGTTACTAGAACAGATTCTTTCATTTTTCTACAAAAATTAATAAAAAATGATAGTTATTGTGTTTTTTTATCTTATCTTAGCAACATCCTCTTACCCAATTCTGCTGGAGTTAATGCAGGCGGTGGTGGAGGTGCAACGACTGCAAAAAAAACGTTAATTGCCAAAAACTACTTGAAAAATACATTTTTCGGATTTACTTCACTCTACAAAGCATTATTCTTAAGCCCTGTCCACACTACAGAACAGAGATTTTCAACCGTTCTGGTGGAGCGGAAACTCCAATAAAACATTTCACAGACACGAGGAACTCAGTGCATATTTACTTCTCATATACTTGAACCCAGCTCTACATTGCAAACTTGCGGAATTCCGGTTGAAAACTACTTAAGCTTGTAACGTAAGTAGTTTCCACTTTTTTTTTTTATTTGTACTTGTAAGCGAGGAGCTGATTACGCGAACGAAGAAAGTAAAAAAAACGCAGATTGGCGCCGCAAAGTCTGCGCTGACACGCTGAAGCGCTTGAAACACCGATAAGCATCGCACAGACCCGTTTGTCTGCTTAGCATACACAGTAAATTTGGTTTATAAATGTTGTATAGGTCTGGGTGGTCCAACTGCAGGCCCGCGGGGCAATTTTGGCCCGCGAAATAATTTCCTTGGCCCGTAATGATTTACCGGATTTGCACGTTTACGTCTGAAAGTTTTGGCAAACAGTACAGTTGGGAGTTTGTTAGCAATTTTATTTCAACAATACGGTCAAGAAACAGCTAAAAATACTTGGGCGGACGTTTCGGCTTACTTCTGGTGCCATTGTCAACGCTAAAAGCTTACGTTATGCTGGGTCTTAAGCCATGGTGCAAAAAAGATGGAAACTGAGTCTGAGATAACACCTGGAAAAGTTCTAGTGGGTCATGTGTTAAATAGGCGTAGTGGAAAGGATGTGGAGTCCAAGTTACTTACCATAAAGTAGACTTTAACAACCCACATATTCTTACCCACTCCCCAGATAAATAGAAACTCCTCATCCTTGAGTCCTTGTTCATTTAACAACTCAAACCGGATCTTGAGTTTCTATTTATCTGGGGAGTGGGTAAGAATATGTGGGTTGTTAAAGTCTACTTTATGGTGGGTGTGGGATTGGATATGGTTACATACTTCCGAGGTGTCACTGGTTTGACGCTCTTGTAAGCGTTTGATAAGGTTTCTGCGGGTTTGGCCAATATAAAAGGATCCTCAGGAACAATTAAGACGGTATACTACGTTGCTGTTGCATTTTTTTCAAGTGGCTTTGGGGATCGTTGGAATGAAAATAGTGCTTCCGTTTGTTTTTTGTGTGGATGAAGCGTAATTTGGAGTCTGGAAGATGTTTTTCAATAAACTGTTGCAATTCCTGCTCGATGTTATGTGAAATATTGCCCAGGTATGGTAGTTTGAAGGCGAAGAGGTTTCGTTTTTAAATGTTGGGAAAACTTTTTGTTCAAAAATTGTCTTCCCAACATCCAACAAGAAAGTTTTCCCAACATCCACAAACCCAAACCCAAACTCTCGATAGCTCTAAACTCTCGATGAATTTGATCTTCCACGCCAAACGCCGAATTAACGTCAATAATAGTAGTTTATTATATTTCCGGTATGCCAGAGAATATCGACAACAAAATAAACAACGATAAGTCAGAAAAAAGATACAGCGACGCGCGTTCACACTTGCTGGAGTTAAAATTAAACGAGCAAATTTTAGATTTTTGTTGCACCTAACAATTACGTTGATCTACTAGCAAATAGCAACATTTTTTTTTTGTGCTTTGGTGTTGGCCCGCCATATAATGGCCCGCGTGGTAAGTGAACAGCTTTTTATGGCCCGCGATATAACGAAGTACTGTAGGACCATCCTGGTATAGCTGATCGTTTTCATGAAGCACAGTTTTATCTACATGAGTGATCTGCAATTTAAGAACGTTTAAGATTTCAATTTTAGTCTTTTGTGGTCAAAAGCTACTCACTTTTGATCATTAATAAAAGATTTAGCTGAACTGATTTAAAGCATGCACTGACTTTAATTAATGAGAATGCTGATGCTTAGTCAGGTCCGGATTTTGACAATGAGAGGCTCGAGGCCAGGGGCATCTAACCCGCGGCTCGCGTGCCACTTTTGGCCAGCCACAGCTTTCAAAGTGGCCTGTAAAACTTTGTACATACAGTAGGTTAGTTAATTCGTCCTTACGCGCTGACACGATATTTTGAGTTACAACATTCAAGTCCTTAAATGGCATGTGGTGCTAAAAAGGTATCTCACCTATGGTCTCAGATGCAGCTTTTGACCATAGATCGCTGATCGCACTCATATCTAAGTAAATAAAGGTCGTCATGGTCGACCTCTTCAAGCCAAAAGGTCGTTTCATAATCGTGTCGAGCACTCTTCTTCGTGACGAGGCCCCATGTTTCTTCGAGGCCCTAGGCTTCAGCCTGTCTAGCCTATTGGTAAATCCGGCCATGCACATGGTCTCATCAGTTGTCAACAGATTTTTATCTTACATTACATTTCGAAGTGATAAATGACTTTGTGTTTGAAAATACGGCTGTTTTGTTTTCAGAAGACGGTAAATTGGAAACAAAAAGAGCTTAACGCCAGGAAAACTGTGCCTTTATTCTCTCTTTTGTTGTGTTTTCATGCCATACTTCCACAGAAAAGTCATGCTTGCTCAGCAAGTTGCTCAATCAATTTTATTACTAACTTTGTTCTTTGACACTTACTCAAAATTTTCTCAAAATGTGTGAAAGTTAAAAAGTCATTCATTGTGCATATTTGTCATTTGAGCATTCTTTAACAACAAAAATCTGTTAATCTAAGTTACCTGCATAAAAATAGCCGCTGAAACCTTCATCGTCAACTGTTGAATCTGATAAAAATCTCAGCTCGACGGAACGTGTGTTGGAAATATACAAAGGTGGAATCGAAGAGCCGGAAAAACTCTCCACAAGCCGATTGTTTTCGTACACCTAATATTATATTCATTTTTTAAATTTTCTCCTGTATTGGCTTATCACACAATGTCTACCGTAAGACAATAGTCATTTTTTTACCCACAAGACTCACACAACATCTAAAATTCATTTGTGTCTGCTATGAACATTACGAAAACTACGAAGAATAATGTTGTCTTTTTTAAAGAAGGGTTTCACCTTTAAAATCAGGACAAAAAGTTAGCAACAGCCTGAATAGCTTGATAGTGTTACCGGGTAATTGCTCTGATTTAAAGATTTTGCGATAAAGTAGCGCCAGGGTCTAAAATTTAATCTTGATTGAGCAACCGATTTCTTCAAAGACATTTCTAAACTTTTGCCGACTGCCGTACTCAGAATGCACTTAATGAATGGAAGTAAGGCATAAGTGTTAGCAGATAAGATGACCAGTGTATAGTAAGACCATCCGTCTCTGCAGTGGTAGGCTCCGGTTTGATCGACAATCGGGTATTTGTATTTCGTATAGTTGCATATTTATCCTCCTTTCACTAAAGAGCGATCAAAGCCCTGTAACGAGCTCGATTAGAAGTTGCCGGCTACCTCTCTACCACACTAAGATTGGGGGATCGCGCTAAGTTCCTTTCCGAAAGGCACAACTTGCCCGCTTGCTCTCCACACTGTCCCTTTAATGCTGAGCGTCAAGCATGGTAGCTGTACATGTCACTTTTAAAGTCATGGATTTGACCAGACACGGAATCAAACCCGAAGTTACAGCTCCAGAGACAGACGTTTGTACCTCTGTGCCATTTGAGTTGTTCAAATAACCTTAAAAATTGGTGCTTAGAGTTGCTCTGCTATAGGCTACATTTAGCGTTGAAAGAACAAGTTTGCCTGCAGTTGTGATTATTTTTCAACACAATTTTTGTTTAAAAATCGATTTCAATAAAGAGTACCAACTAAATGTTTTTCTCACCACTAAATTGTCACAGCAAAACTCAGTGACAAATTTAGAAAAACCAATGGCTATGCGTAAATCTTCTGGGGCAGTAAGATTCCAAGTGCAACGCGCGTTATGCGGATAGGACTGTGGATATCCTGGAGAGAAAAAAGTCCCATTTTGGGAGCGAGATACTACAGCCGTAAATCCACAACCTGTCAAAGCAAACATTGGAAGTAAACTAACAACATTTAAGCCTGCTTGCATAAAACGTCCTCGGGTGAATTCGCAAATTTTTAGAGGAGGGGAATCAAAGTTGAATACTCAAATCAAAATTTGCATTAATCAAGCGGTATGAGGCCGAAGCGTATAGCGAGTGGCGGGGCCCATTTCCGCGGCTTAGCGCCTGACCAACACAGCTCCGAAGAAACGTCGCAGCGGTGGCGAGCCGTTGGCAACAGTGTCCGATTAGATCAGCCCGGAAGTCGAACCCCAGACGTGATGCAACAATAGCGATGTCTTAAACCACTACACCAACCGGTAAAAGCTTAACTTATAATTTCGTGAATCTAGAAGTATAACCTCTGGATCAAGCAATGGTCCTTTTAATTACAGTATTTGCACTGGTTATGATGATACGGAATAGATTTCAATCTGAATAAAAATAATAAAGCTGCCAAGTTCTTTTTAGGCAAGCCATTATCATTTAACAATAGAGGTACCGGCAGGTTGATGTCAAGAATAAGAAACATCATCCCTTATGTCTAATTTTTTTTAGTTACTTATGCTATTGTCATGTTTTTTTTTTGCGCTGGTATATTCTACGCCTAAATTACTTTTTAATGAGGATGTAGTATTCAATACCTTAAAAAAGTTTCCAAATAAATCAAAACATTATAGCTCAGATGGCCGAGTGGTAAGAGCGTCTGTTTTGGGAGCTGTAGACTCGGATTTGATTCCATGTGGGGTCAAACCAATGACTTAAAAATTGGTATTCACAGCTTCCCTGCTTGACGCTCAGCATTAAAGGGACAGTGTGGAGAACAAGACGGCAAGAATACATTGGGAAAGGCACTTAGTGGGATTCCCCCATCTTGGTGTGGTAGACAGATGGCTGGAAACTTCTAAGCGAGCTCGTATAGCGCATTGATCGTTTTCTCGTGATAGGAGGATAAATATGCAACTAAATACAAAAATATAAATACAAACATACCTGCTTCAGTTGTTACTGATATAGGAAGGGGGGTGGTAAAATTGCCTGGTGGTACTTCTGTAAAACAACAAAAAAATCTTGAAGTCAAAACTACTACTCGTATCACAAAGTCGTGCTATGTCTGCTGACGTTTTTGAATGTCTCGAAACTTTCTGCTTGGTTTTGAACCCCGTTTCAGTTGCGCAAGTCTGCTCGGCAATTCTCCCTAACTCGTGAGTATTTTGCGTTTTAATCGGTCGTCAGCTTTTACCAACGTTTTTTCTTACTTTAAGCAGTTGGATGCTCATTCATCTGACCTAATAGGCGATAACACAAGTTTTTCTAATTTAAAGCTACTGCATCGTTTTTAGTTTTCTTTCACTGTCTAACGATTCATTGATATGTATTATGTTCATTTATGCACTATCCATTCATGTAACTAGTTTAAATGTTGTTGTTTCTATGTAAAAACCTGCAATTCTGGCTGTGATTACATTTTTGAGAAACATTGAGCGCCAGCACCCAGCACTATGAAAATGATACACAGAAGACTCTATCTACGTGTTTTAGCTGTTCAACTTAAATGCCCCTGGAGCAGACTAGACTCCCAAACCTATTGAAAATGGGCTATGTGGAGTAAGAATCAAGCTGTATACAGTAGCCTAGCTGCAAAACATTAAAAAAGAAAAAACAGCAATAAGGGGCTCTGCGTTACAAGTTTACAAGTTCGATGAAACAGCATTACGATGATTCCCAAAGCAAAAATCCAAATGCTTGCCGCAAACGTAGATGACTAGACGTTGTCGACTATATCACCGTAAACGTTCAGCGCATTCGAGAAACTGAAAAAAAGCCTTTAACACGTTGCACAACAAACCAAAATTGTTATAGGCTGATCAAGTGTTTTTTCGTGCATGAAGGAAACGTCAGAATTTAAATCGCATGAGAAACGTAAACACCCCGAAAGTTCACGTGTGTCACCGCTAAATTTTCGTGAGTGAGCACTACACCGATAACGTTTATGTAACGTAGACGCAAACGGCTTTTGTGTGAATCCGCTTTAAGAGTCATTGCTTTCTCGAATACGCGTGGTCACTTCAGAACGGTTTAGTGGAAGTGACTCATAAATCTATCAGGAGGCATTGCATTTATTTCGAAATTACCTTGAACAGACACTTGAAAGCCACGAGCTTGAACGGATCCGTCAGTAGCAAATCGAAGTTCAAGAGAACTGGTTATACTTCGATATGCAGGGGGGATTGCTGGACCAGAATACCTAAACACTTCCTCGTTGTTTTCGAAACCCTGAAAAAAAGTGTTAATTTTTCTTGTAATACATCAGTATGCTCCCAACAAACACTCACAATCATATTTTAGCAAGACAGAAAGCAACAATACAAGATTGCAAGCCCCCTGTCCAGTGTTCACATGTCCAATATTGGTGGGCATTAGGCCCGCGGTTCTTGGTCCAAGTTATAGCATTATAATCAATTTCCTGACGTCGTAATCACTTTTGTTAAACTATAACATCAAAACCTTTATTAAGAAGCAGAAATTAAAAGCAAAAACCGCTGGCCTGAAGCCCACTAAAATTTAACATGTGGACAAGCTTATAAGATACAATGCACTTCAGCCATATCAGTAAGTAAACTTTTAAATAGACACATGGTGTCTACGTTGCTAAAGTTGTAAGACAAAGAGAATGAAGAATTTTTTTAGGGGGGAGGATATAAAAAATGCGCATCTCGCATTGTGAAGCATCAACGTATCATTTTGTTTACATTTATAACTAAACATTTAGTGGGGGGGAAAGAAAACCCACCGGAATTCATCAATGCTAAGCAGTGCCTTAATTGTGATATGACAATACAGACCAATATTTTTCAACTACAGTAGTGTTGAGCATACGAAACATTTTTTAATACAAGGAAAACGCATCCTAGCCAAACCAAATGAAAAATAATATTTTATGATAAGTCGCACGAAAACTGAGAACTGCAAGATCAGCTTCACGTAGTGCATAAAAAATGGTTACCGGTAATCACATTTTTTGTCCTTCCAGACTCATCAGGTGCACAATTCCATAAGATTTACAGCCTCCCAAGGCTGTCTAAAAACCAAAAAGTCGAACCGAACCCGAACCGAAGTATAATAAACCGGTTTAACGCTATTTTTGTCGAACCTTAACCGAACCCGAACCGTAGTTTTCAAAATCGCAAAGAGCAAACCGGAACTAAACCGAATAATGTAAGTACTTACGAACCTTAGCCGAACTCGAACCGATTGAAAAAGCGGCTCGCTCCGTGAAGTCACTTTGAAGCTTTTGAAGCTGGTTCAAATTCAAAATAATAGTCACTTATGCAAGTAATCTATGCCTGATGAAGAAGTCTTCTCCGTTTGACATACCAGGTCCCGTAGTACACGCGTTACAGACTGAACAAAGCGCTTTAACACTATATGATTTAACGCTACCTGTAGGTTGAATAGGCCGCCGGTGTCAGAGCGTAATAACAATTCAATTATCTTGAAATTGACTATAAGCTACCACAAGTATTTTATGTATTATAATGTCCTGTCAACGCGACGAAAAATTGCTTTGTACGTTTCGTTTTTTAAATGGTGCTACTAGAATTATACCGTTTGTTACTGCGAACCTGAACCGGAACTTTATAAACCGGTTTAGAAATATTTTTTACTGGAGCGAACCCAAACCGAAGCATTTCAATTTATGTGAACCTTAACCGGAACTGAACCAAAATTTGAAACCGCTGTTGAACCCAAACCGAACCTAAACCGGAAAAATTAAACGGTTCGACTCCCTGATAAAAAACATCACAGATAGCAGCGCTTATAATAAAAGTTTAAACGTTGAACCATAAAGACAAGATGATCAAGCGCAGCAATGCAATTACACAATAATTGTTAACATTAACCACAAGCATAGAGTCTACAGCATATGCTGTAGTTATTGCAGAATCCATAGTGAAATAAGAGCCCGGTATGTTTTGTTCACTATTTTAAAACTTTTTGTAGTTTTCGGTTTACGCATAAGTTTTCATCTCTTAAATATGAAATATGTTTAAAGGAGGAAAATCCTCTTGCCCAAGTTAAGCAAAGGAATTTGCTGCTGTTTTATCTGAACACTCCCACAATTTTTTTGAAAGCCATCTTTTAGCAGTTTTTGGTTTTGATTCTTCACTATGGGTGTAAATGTTAAGGTTGCAGCTAATGCAGTTTCTTGGTTTTTATATATTTTCTTTTCGGTTAAATTATGAAACTATCATGCATTAACTGTTACTGATTTGTTTCTACAGTGACTTGCGTATACCGTACGTAGTTAGGTTCTTTACCCGTTAGCCGTTGCACTTTGAAATTTTGCGTTTAAACAAAATTTTTAAGCGCATTTATTGTGCTTCTAGACTAGTGCCCACACGAAAACACAAGATGTTACATCATGATGATATCACATACTAACTATACATATGCCGTATGGTCTTGCAAAAAGTGGAATCGAAAGTTGGGTGATGTGTATAGACAGCAGTGATCCATCCAGCAGGTGGTGAAAACTTATAAGGTAAAAATAATGATGATGCAATAAAACTTTATGGCAGTGAGCAATAGCTATAAGAATGTTGTTAAAAAATTAATCAACGTTAGTTAGGCGGAAATTACTCAAGGTGTGGAAATAAGAAAAATGTAGAAAAAAGACTTTTAAACGGGATTTTCTGCTATCACAATTATAAAGGACCCATAATGAATAAAAAAGTAGTGAAACTTTTGACATCGAAACCGAAAAAATAAAATTGCTCCATACTTCCGACTATGTTTCAAAACAAAATCAAACCCGAACTGAACAAAGAAAATGCCAAACTCATCCAGCGACAGCTTTTTGCTTTTTAAGACTCTGTAAAGATGAGTCAAGTGTCCACTGTTCATACCATTTTCTTTACTTTTTACGCAAAATATAGCCAGGCAGTGTAAAAGCAGTGGCTCAGTTTTAAGTTCTTCGCTTGTTCCGGGTAGCACTAAATGCCCTTCCATATAGGCTACAGTATTTCCATTATAACCATGAGATTTTGCTAAACGTATTGTCCATTAAAGCAATAAAGTGGCATCCGCAAAACCAACAAAAGTGTTGCTAAACTTACCGTCAGGAGCGTATTTAGTGGAGCATTGTGCTACAGCCCAACCCCCAAACCCTTTTTGTCGTCGCTTCGACTGAATTATACCACAGTCTTTTGAATTTTTTACAGTTTATGCCTCCCTTTTAAAATTTCTCGCTACGCCACTGCCTACCGTAACTCTATCCCATCTCAGTTCAGTGACGAAGGCGGTAAACTGAAGCAGTATTCTATATCCAGGGGTTGACGTCCGTAAATTCCATCGACAAGTTCTCATATTCGGATATATAGTGGGCCAGCCAGGAGAAGATATTACTAAAGGTTCTTCTGTAACATTTGCGATAAATCCACATGAACCTAAACAGAATAAATGAGTAATAATATATGCTGCTAGTTGATGTATGAGGTTTACGGTTTGTGCTGTTACAAAAATGAACAGTTGACGATAGTTTTGTCGTTTTTAGCAGATATTTAATTTTGCCATTTGGTAATGCCTGAGAGATTACACATCAAAACGTAAATTAAACGTATCAGAAAAAAGGCTAAAACTCAACGCTTTTACGATACTGCAGTTATATTAACTCTCTCTGCCAAGCTGTGCAATGTACTATCCTTAGTTTTAGAGCTTTAAGCTTTCACCAGTTCATTCAAAGCCGAGCCACTGATTTTCTAAAGTATTATAACTGAACTTAACCTATTTGAGTCATGACACGAAGCTTGCCACTCCCATTAACAAAGTAGTAGGCCTATTACAGCTGGGTTCAACACGCTCACTTAAAATTAAAATTATGGCTGTACTACATTATTTCCTGATTTCATCACAAACATTTCATAATTTTGAATAAATTGTTATTACTGTAAACTAATCAAATTTTGATGCCCCAATCAAAAAACTCCATGCATATTTTGTCTGCAGTCTATTGTAACAGGCATAACGGTTGTCGAATCGAAACTATTCACAACTTGCTGCAACATAATAATTATGGCTTGCAATGGGTATATTACAAAAAGCATGCATGTTTAATAAACCGCAAAGTCTGCGTGCTCCTTCGACTGCGGAATGCACATCTTTGTAACACCTAACGTGAAATCGTAACGCAGGAAGTATCAGAGTCTCAGGTACCACATGCTCATTAGTACCTGATGTAACTCATATCAGGGCCCAACTCCTATGAAAATAACATATGACAAATAATATGACAGTAGGCATTATCATTAAACAGCAGCTAAGTAACACTACGTCTTGTGCGTATTTAGGGTGACGACGTTGTGCTATGCCCCTCCCCTTTTTTTGACTTTACCAATCGGTAAAAAATAATCAAATGTTGATTTATAGTTACCCTAGTATACCAGACTCGTCTTATGGCTTCTGCATTTTATGCCCCCCTATTGAGAAATTCTCACTAAGCCACTGACTATATGTTTGATAGGAAGTGCTTTTTCAGTATTCAACTATACTTTACCTATTAGGCTTTTGTCATAAACAACTCATCCGAACAAGTTATTTACCTTGGCCGTACGAACTTTCCAAACTGCACAAAAGGATCGCAATCCAGAAGCAAACGCTGGGAAGTTTGGCTGTGAAGTAATACATTTAATTTTTTCTAAAACACGCAATGGAATCAACCTATAAAGCAATAAATAAAGCAGAAGTAATCGTGCCTACGAGATGCCGATGTGGCATCTATGCTCCCTTACTACAACACGTTTGCATTGGATTCCATGACGTAAGTGTCTGATCGTCTTGAGTTGGCGCTAACTACCGTAAATCGTGATACTGGCCTAGAACACTTCTAAAACAAAAATGCAAAATATAAATTTTAAATGTTTACGTTTGTGGTTAGTAATTTTTTCGCGTAGCCTTGACTGAAAATAGTTTTGTTAAACTCGCTAATTGGTTGTTTTAGTTTAGTTAGCTAGTTTAGTTAGCTGCATATTTATCCTCCTATCATGCACGAGAAAGCAATCACAGCGCTATAAGAGCTCGCTTAGGAGTTGCCAGCCATCTGTTTACCACACCAAGATGGGGGAATCCCGCTAAGTGCCATTCCCAACGGCACAATAAGTAAACTTGCCGTCTTGTTCTCCACACTGTCCCTTTAATGCTGAGCGTCAAGCAGGGAAGCTGTGAATACCAATTTTTAAAGCCATTGGTTTGACCCAACTCGGAATCAAATCCGAGTCTACAGCTCAAGAGACAGACGCTCCATACCACTCGGTCATCTGAGCTGTTAAATTTTCAACAAACGTAAACATTTAAAATTTTCAACAATCAACAGTCCTTTCCTGAGTTTTGTCTAAAAGTAGATTGAATAAACTTTGTTTTGGCAAACTCTCTTTTCAGCTGTCTGCTTGCAACGACAAGCTTTTGCTGCAACACTTTCGACTTAGTGCAATAACCTCACAATTATTTTCGAAACTTTCTGGTAAAGAGAAACCTCGTCATTGCGTAACTGAGTTTGTTTTTCCCAACCCATTTTAGCGTGGTAAAAAATTCCACAACTGTCTTCTACTGTAAGTCTTTCGTAAGAATGCAATTAAGCTCAAAAATGATCTTCGCGTGATTTTCTCAAGGTTTTGCCAAAATGTTGAAAAAACGTGAATTCAGTGACGCGTGATATTTTGGTATTTTGGTTTGGTCGAGAAGAGTGTGAAGCTACGTCACAATGCCACTGCGCTATGAACCATCTCAATGTGTACCTCATGATAAATTGATAACATAGAAATCCACAAAATGTTAGCCTGTACCCAGACCGGATTTAGATAAGATCAATGAGGCCCCTGTCACCTGTGATCAAACTCATCTCTGGATGGCAGATGCTTTCCCGTAGCCCGGAGCGTTACTCTGTCTACGCTATTTAATCTGGCTGACAGAAACCGAATCTGCCTTAACGGCGAGACACCTAACGATGTTCAAGCTGGGCAGCGGCAAACGTCCTTTTCAGGACGGGGCGATGCGCATCTTCGGCGCACCGTCAACAAGTTCCAAAGGCCCAGCATTCTCCAACTGAACATCGAAGGCCTCACTGCAAGCAAGATAAGCGTGTTGCATCATCTTGCGTTGCAGTGTGAGGCACTCGTCATCCTCTTACAGGAAACCCATTGCACCTCGGTAGAAAGGTTAAATCTTCCGAGCTACCATCTAGCTGGGTTTTCCTTGAGCAGGAAGCATGGTCTTGCTACGTTTGTCCATGAGCGTCTGAAGTGGATCCTAATCGACCAGTCCCCACCAACATCGGAGATCGAGTGGGTGTGCGTGGATGTTGATAACTATAAAATAGTCAACGTCTACAAACCCCCTCCAACACGGATGCAAGCATCTGATCTTCCAGCATTCCCCTATCCCTGCCTCTATGCTGGCGACTTCAACTGCCACCATGTTGACTGGGGCTATAATAATAACAATCCAGATGGTGAATGCCTGGCTGGCTGGGCCAGTGCCAACAACTTCACCCTGCTATATAGCCCCAAGGAGGCCGCCAGTTTCCACTCTGGCCGCTGGAAAACCGACACCAACCCAGATCTTGCATTTGCCAGTGTCGATTTGGACAGTCGCTTACCTGACAGACGTATCTTAGGAAAGTTCCCAAGGTCACAACACCGACCCTCGCTTATAAGTCCACCCAAACTTGCTCATCCAAAACCGAGCAAGCCTGTAAAGCGATGGAACTTCCGCAAGGCCAACTGGGACCACTATTCTAACCTAACCAACAAACTGGCCAAGAGTATACCGCCACCTGAATCTCAAAACATCGATCAGGTTTACCAGTGCTTTTGCAAGGTAATAAGCACTGCGGCGAAGAATGCATCCCTCGTGGTCGACGATCAAACCACATACCTTGCTGGGATGCGGAGTGTGAAGACCTCTATCAGCATTTCCTGCAGTCACCTGGGGGCCCTGATTCGGATAGGGCTGCCACAGCCCTACTCACAAGGCTCGACGGGAAGCGGAGAAATCGCTGGTCAGAGACGGTCCGCAACATTGACTTTTCGCACTCCAGCCGGCTGGCATGGAATACTATAAACAACTTGACTGGTAGGTCACGACAATCCCCTCGTCAATGTCCCGTTTCAGCTGATGCTATTGCTTCTCAGCTGGTTAAAAACGGGAAATACGAAGGTGTGAATCGACGCTCATCTCGGCTCGTTTTACAGGAAGTGTCTGACCTTTGGAGGGCTGATCCATTACATCCTGCGAATGTCTCCGGGAGTTTCTCCCATCGGGAGTTCGCTGCTGCCCTCCAACATTTAAAACCAGGCAAAGCTCCTGGACCTGATTCCATTTGTCCGGAGCTGATAATCCATGCTGGAGCCGGCTTAAAATCTTGGCTACGTGGCTTTTTATCTTCCTGCCTGCACCACCTCAAAATTCCTAAGATCTGGAGAAGAGCGCTAGTAGTAGCGGTCTCAAAGCCTTCGAAACCTGTAGAGGACCCAAAGAGCTATCGTCCGATCTTCTTGCTCTGTGTTCCCTACAAGATTCTCGAGCGACTTATCTACGCCCGCGTCGAACCTCTTATTGACCCTCTGCTCCCACGGGAACAGGCGGGTTTTCGACGCGGAAGATCCACCGTGGATCAAGTCACTTTGCTCACGCAAAGCATTGAGAATGCATTCGAAGCGAAAAAGAAGGCCGGTGCCGTCTTTATCGATCTGACAGCTGCCTATGACACTGTCTGGCACCGTGGCCTCACCTGCAAGCTGTTGCGGCTTCTGCCGGACAAGCACATGGTTCGTATGATTATGGACCTGATCCGCAACAGAAGCCTCACCCTTACAACTGGCGACAGCAAGCCTAGCAGGTTACGACGCCTGAGAAATGGCGTCTCCCAGGGATCGGTCCTGGCCCCCCTCCTTTTCAACATCTATACATATGATATCCCCTCCATAACCTCCAAGAAGTTCGCCTACGCCGACGACCTGGCGGTACTTCATACATCTGGAGAATGGAAGGAGTTGGAAAGGACTCTAAGCCAGGACATGACTACACTCTCGGAATATCTCCAGACCTGGCGATTGAAGCTTAGCCACACTAAAACGGTGACGGCGACCTTTCACCTCCACAATCGAGAGGCTAAGCGTGAGCTTAAGGTCTGTAACATCGGTAAGACCTTACCTTTCTGTCCAGTTCCCACTTATCTTGGGGTCAAACTGGACAGATCGCTCACATATCGTCCTCACCTGGAAGCATTGCGCAAGAAGTTAAGTGCTCGCGTCTCACTGTTGAGGCGACTTGCCGGAACAGGTTGGGGTGCTAGCGCTAAGACATTACGCACAGCTGCCCTGTCTCTGGTCTACTCGACTGCCGAGTACTGCGCACCAGTCTGGTACACTGTGAGATGGAGGACATATGTAGGGAGAGATTGAAATCTAGACGCTCATTTGCACCTGCTGCTCGGAAATTACTAGACAGTCTTTCTGAGATGGACGTCCGTGCAGCCGAGTGGACGAACACGAAATGGGACATGGAGTACTCTGCCAACGCATTGTCACTCCATGCTTTCATTCCCACGGCTAGCTCCAGATCCTTGGGTATGGGTCTGCCCAGGGCAGCCTGGGTCAAGCTCAACCGTCTCGTTCTGGTGTTGGACGTTTCTGTTCGTCCATGTACAAATGGGGTCTCGCTCCTCTAGCGAATTGTGAATGTGGTGCCAGTGAACAAACCGCAGATCACATCATCTCACAGTGTCCCATACATCGAGCACCCCGAGGTATGTTTGGTCTGGTAGTTTTGGATGACGAAACAAGATGCTGGCTGAAGTCCCTTACAGTCAGCATCTGACCCAAGCAGTTTGGTGGCCAGGGTGGTAAAAGGATAAACCCTCGGCCTTGGTCCTTTCATCTGTCTTGGAAGAGATGCCCCGCCAAACGACGACGACGACGAAACTCATCTCTACGTATGTAAAGGCGGGGCCGTGGCCAGTCTTCACATTTTGGGAGGCTAAAAAATCGACTTAATTTTTTCTGATTTTTTATCTTATTGCTTCCTTAGCCTGAACAGATCAATTTCAGTCGAGTAAAATGTAATAAAGAAGAAAAGAACTTGCGCGCGGAAACGAAAAATGCAAGTAACAATTTGCACCGACGCACTGGTATCAAAATTTACCACAATTCCAAGCGGAAATAAAATAGGTTAATCAAGTAAGGGAAGAAAACAACAACAAAAAACATAACGTCTCTTACAGCAGAGCTAAACAGCGTAGTGCCGGTATTCAATTGGGGTTGATTATAACTAGTGGTTGTGTTTTCACAATGCAAATTTCGCTAACTGCGCTGATGCACAATTGCACAACACACAGACATCAGTCTGCTTAACGGTGAAAATTGAAGCTCTTTCTGCTTATAGCATACAGACGCGAATCAGAAATTAATCCCAAGATTAAAACTTAACATCGATTAAGGCAGCCCTCTTTAAAAAATATTATAAGCCATTGGGTTTACATACGGTCATCATTTCGACATAAAGATTTTGGGGGGGGGTTGCCCCCAATAGCCCTCCCCCCGTGGCTATGGCCCCGTATAAAAGTCTTGTTGGTAGATCTCAAAAAAAGATCCTCGTTGTACGTGACGAGGCGTCTTATTTTTCCGAGGCCCTAGGCTTCAGTCTGCCCAGCCTATTGGTAAATCCGGCCCTGCCTGTAACACTGATCACAAAAAAGGCTGCGTGAAAAATGTAATTTTTAATCTTAAATCGCAGGCTCTACTCTAACGCGAGAAGACGTAAAGTATAGGAATTTTGCCTGGAAGTGAGCAGTAGAAAGCAGTTTGCTGATTGTAAGTTATTTACGCTATCTGCGTAATTACTAAAAGGTCACATTTGCAGTACATCCACCAACGCAAACCGTTACTAGAGTCGTAGCCAAAAGTATCGTCTGGAATCACCTTTGTCATTTTAACTAATGAAATTTCAGTACGTGTTTGTCTGCAGTGAGTAATGCTATGACACGGCAAATTTTTGATTGCATGTAACCGTGGAAAAAGCAACTTGAAAATCTGACGCAATAACATGTGAGGAAATCAAAATTTTGTGATTGATTGCTAAATCTAGGCTCTTCATTAATATGCTGTTGATGCAGCTTAGCAATCCTACGAATGAAAATGTCATTTAGCGCGAAACACATTATTTAAACCAAAGCTAATAGCATGTGGAATAATTTTTCGACAATTTTTAACGATTTTCCTCTCAAAATTCATCTTGATTGATCGCTGTTGCAACAACTAACGCACATAAAAGACGAAATATTAAAAATATGCTTGATGTGGGGAATTATTTTGTGTTAACGCAAATTGCTTTAAAATATTTAAGTACCCCCTGCAAGGTTTTTCTTGGGAAGCGACAACATTAAGACATCAATTTATGTGCAGCCGTCACGTCTTCTTATCAAAATATTACAATTTTTTTGCTTTGTGCTCTACTTCGAAACATAAGTTTTTCAATCTGATTATCATTTTAAAAGTTTCATAATAGGCCCATCAAACGGAAATGATAGTAACACCAACCCCAATCAACAAGCAATATAAACCAATAATGCTGCAACTAATAAATGTTATTGGTTATAATACCAATAAATGATCCTAATGAATGAAATTTCTCTGACAGTTTCGCAGCACATATGCGGCGTTAGTAATTACCGCTCCATGCGTGCTAAGAAACTGTCAGCGGGCTACCGGGGTAGGTATACAGCTTTTCCGTTGGGCGCTTGCACAATTAGGAAAGTAAAAGAATAACCTTAAGTGCAATGTACGTGCATTGTAAATCTTGTACTTCTATCTCAGCTGTTTCAACTGCTTCAGTTTAAATAAACAAAGTAATTGGCCAAAACTTATGCTAATACAGGTGTGTTTAGATTATCCGCTGTCTTCAACCTTTTTCTTTAAAGAACGTATGAGACTCTAGTGGAAACGTCCCAAAAGTGAAAAAGCATTCTGATGAGTAGATGATTAATAAAATCAATGCAGATTCAAAACAGGGGTGGGCAAGCTTTTCCCACAAAAGGCCAGATTTGGAAAAACTACTGAAGCCGCGGGCCGCACGCTGAATCGAAAACAAGGTGAAGACCCTTTTTTTTGGAGATCACGGCACACGTACAAATGTGATCTCCAAAATAAAAGATTTTCACCTCGTTTTTCTCGTTTTTTATTCCAATTTTGCACCGTTGAGACTATTTTTTTTAAATCACTGCCATCCATGATCTCCAAAGGAAAAAAAAGGTCTTCCGCTCAATTCACGGTGGGAGTTTAAGTTCGTGTAAGTGCCGGCGGGCCAGAATAAAAGGACCGGCGGGCCGGATTTGGTCCGCGGGCCGTAGTTTGCCCATGTCTGATTTAGAAGTTATAAATGTTTTACGAGATACCAATTACTCCGTTTATGCGGTGCTTTGTCACATGGTTATATTAGGAGGTGTGGGGCATTGTGCTATGCACCCTTCCCTTTGACTTTAACAATTTGGTGAAAAAGAGCAAATGTTGCTAAATGACCGAAATATACCAGACCTTTGCGGTTTATACCTTCCTCCCTTTAAAATTTCTCGCTACGCCGTATAGCCTACTGTACTTTTATTTGTCACAATGTCAGCAGGTTTGTTATAGGCATAGCGCTTTCACCGCTTTTGCACAAATTACTTCGCTCATTTGTGATAGCAAAAATGAAAAACTCAACAAATTGATAAATCTCGCGTAGCAATATTTTGAAGGCGTGTATTGTGTGTGCCAATTCGAAAGGTTCCGATTTGGTTTCCAGACACATGCGTATACACCACAATAAGTTGTCAGGTTTGATGAATGAGTTGTTGCGAGACATAATTTACACGCTGGGTTTTTTTTTTAATCTTACTTACTTGGTTTCTGAAATAGGTACATCACCTCATTACTGTGCAAAGAAGCTTTGTAATGGCTATGCAGTGTGTAAGACTGCGATTGCATCTACGTTAAGCCCAGTGGCGCAGCGAGAAATTTGGGGGAGGAGCATAAATTGCAATAGCTATTAAAAGAGTCTGCCATATTTTGATTACTTTGCAACATTTGTTCTTTTTTGCTGAAAGAAAAAGTCAAAAGGGGAAGGAGGGGGCATGGTACAATGCCCCCCTAAATACGTTCCTGGTTGAGCCATGTCAAAACTTCTTGCCCTGCTTTGCTTTCTGTATGTAGTATGAAAGATGAAGTAGTAAAAAACGAAGTAACCAAATCAAAATCATTTGTCTTGGCACTTTCAGTGCCAAAAACATTTCATTACTACTGCTATTTGCTAGGAAACGAAGATGTTTAAACGTAAAATCACAGAGGAGATTGCAGACCGCAAAAAATGATAAATACATTTTTTAGACGCTGGACATAAGGCAATTTTTGGGCACACCCGATAGGTACAAAAATATTTTTTGTTACTGCTTTGTTTCCACTTCAAATTCCACCAGTAAAAAAGTAATGGAAGTTTTTGAAAAGTTTTTTTTTTTCGACTCTCATAATTTCGAAAAAGTACGCAAAGCTTAAGATGCTGGCTCGACTCGTGAATAAAGAAACCCTGAGCAGTCAAGTTGAATTGAAGTTTTGGAAGGATGGGAATATTTGCATACATCTACTAGGCAGGGGAGTTTGTATCACAATCAGAGGGAATTTTATGGCGGCTTTTCTTCTAAACAATAAAACGAAAGGGCGAGAAAAAAATAAAAAGTATGATAGTAGCGTAAGGAGGACTCTCTAAATTTAATGAGTCCTCTTGGCTGTCAATGATTTTCTGAACGTCCTGAATGAATGAAAAATAAATAACTACAGTATTAACTCGCACTTTTTTTCGTTCTTTAAAAGATATCGTCCGTCGCAAGCATGTCGCAAAACATGCTGCGTGATCAGTTCACAAGACACAAGAAATAATAATTTGTTTCTTTACTACTTGCATTTTAATCGGCCTGCTGCGAAAAAGCGATTGAAGCGATAAAACGAGTTCGCTTGACTATCACACACCACCTGTTAACAGTTCCAAGCTTGGGAAATCCGTGAAGTGCTTTTGGGGAAACCGTTGAGTGGCTGCTGAATTTAACAAAGTTTCTACGGCGTCCAAATTGATTGGAAGGGAATTATATTAATCATTTTTTAGTTGATGCATTCTATCTACCGTTTACCGTAATTGATCACAAATTATAAAATTTGAACGAAGATAGCCGTTACGATCGTACATTGCTGTTTCCTGTGATTTTATAAACCTGCATAGCTATCGGTGGTTCATAGGCATAAGCCTACTTGTAAGTGGCTAATAATACGCAAAATTGAAAACAGTTTTTACATATAGCTAAAGCGCTAATTAACAGGAGCAAAAGGTCCTTCACTCACCTAAATTTATTTTTGTCCGCGTAACTATTTCAACATATCGTTGATCTTTTCTAAAAATTAATATTGCCTTCACGAAAAAGATTTTTGGCACAGTTGCCATAACCTTTTGTTTGCATTACTGACACTGGTTTTCAAAGCGTTAAAATGCTTATTTAAAGACTTAAATGTTGCAAAAATTCACTTTGCTGAAAAGATTGGGAAAGAAAATAGGTTAAAGCTGTTGAAACTTGAGCTGTTTACCATATTTTTGCTCCTTCTTGCTCACGAATGCATTGATTAATTTGCATTGCCAGGTCACTGCAACGATATCTTTAAAGTTTAAACATCACTGACACTTCCGAGCAATTTTTTGTGATGCTTTCAACAAAGCAGAAATTTTACTTTCTTTGACCAGCATGCCTGAAGTTACGAACCCTAACATTGCGTTTTCGCTGCAAACTTGCCTTAACCTGGAGAATATAGGTCTTTAGATTCAGCAAACGGTCGTTGGCGCACAAGTTTTATGTTTAATCTCGCTCGATTTCGTTACACTTTTCAAAGATGTTAAAATACAAAATTTGGGGGAAATGCACTTGTTTTTACCCGCCGTTAGCGCAGTAGCTTAGCGCACACGCTATCGGTGCGGGAGATCTGAGGTTCAAATCCCGGGTCGGTCAAATCAGCTCAGTGTTGCCAACGGCTCGCCACCGCTGCGACATTTCTTCCGAGCTGTGTTGCCCAGGCGCTAAGCTGCGGAGATGGGCCCCGCCACTCGTTACAGGCTTCGGCGTAATACCGCGAGTATAATGAAGATTTGATTTGATGCTTGTCTTTTAGTAGTACCAAGTAGCTGGCAGCTTCCAAGCCAACTTGTTGCCATGCCTCCATCATTTTTCGTGACAAAAAAACAGAAGTGCAAGTAGATTAATATAAAAACGAGGTTAAGCTTTTGTTATCTAAATTATCTGTAATTTTTAACTTCGTAACCCTTCCGTTGTTTGTTCGTGTTAATAATTACTTTATTTTAAATCTAAACTATAGCTCCTTACGCTTATGCGTATAAGCTACGGTAATGTAGGGAGCAACTATTTACAGTGGTTGTTAATCGTAGCTTCTTAGCCCCTAGTCGTCTTTCAGAATTCGTGGCCTACGGATTTCATTAAAAAGTGTAAATTTTTCATGAAGTATGTTTGAATTTATACTCAAAGCCTCATTGTTGGTGGTTTTTGGAAGAAACTTTTCTGATCTCCTTAACATGGTGAAGGACCCAGTTGAGAAACGGATCATAATTTCTGTTCATGTGGTGTATAGTCTTAGAGCGTCTTTACTGAATAGTTTGTCGTTAGAAGTAATTTGAAAAGAACTACAAAAATTACAAACGCGGTGGAATGCAAAATTCTTATTAGATGAAATAGTTACAAGGGAGAACTTCATGTTTCGAGTGTCGTTAGCCTTGCTTACAGACAGTCTGGAATGAGTCTAACCAAGATTAACTGTGTTGCGTAGCAAGGCTGACGAGACTTTTCTACAATCGAAACAGTCATATTGTAGCTGTGGTGCTAATGAGGTGCCACTTGCACTATAATGGACTACCAGTAATACGCAAACCTATACGCACCGAAATAGTGGCCCAACACTATACAACACCAAATTTCAATAAATTTTAATTGCATAACATTTGTCATTTACAAATTAGCTAAAACAACATAGGCACAAATTTCGCTTAAATTATTATCAATGATTTCTAAAATTTACGCGGAAAAAATTCAACGACGACTAATATTAAACTAATAAGAAGCAAAGTTTATCGACGAAGAGGTAGGCGTTATAGCCTACGATGGTCCTTATCCTTTTCATTGCCATACTCAACAACCGAACGATCCAAATCTATCCAGAAAAAAATCATCCGTTGTACCTGTAAATAAAAAAAGCTGCAGAAAACTTCATGGCGTTACTGCAAACTCTTCACAAATTTTTTGCATTTTTAAAATCACTGTTTCGGAAATATTGCGGCTTTGGTTGAAAGCTTTACTGTACGTGCTTACCGGTAGTACTGTGTAACATGCACTCGGGGTTGCCATACCGTCCTTATGTCTAAGATTTGTCTTTTTTAAAAGCATGTGCCGTAGAAAAATTCATCGTCCTTATTTTTAAGAAATAGGCTACTTATTTTGGACATACATTCTTACTTTGTCTTATTTTCAGCAAAAAAAATGCATCAAAAAGCGAGCAATATTGTTGAAACAATTTGTTGCGGGTTCGGGGGCCAAGTATGCTACAAAATAAGTTAGATGTTACCAGCATTTTAAATAAAAAAGTACGGTCAAATCGGCACACTGTCGCCAACGGCTCGCCACCGTTGCGACGTTTCTTCGGAGCTGTGTTGCCCAGGCGCTAAGCCGCGGAGCTGGGCCCCGCAACTCGTTACACGCTTCGGCGTAATACGGCGAGTATAATGAAGATTTGATTTGATTTGATTTTGTGCTGAATTGGTTGTTGTTTGTTTGTCCTTATTTTTGAGTTCGAGTCGATGGCAACCCTGCACAGTGATGGGCACGATAAACCTTTCTGTACTAAAGCGATAACGATAATCGATAACTTCAAAAAAGCCGTGGGCGATACCGATAATCGATAAATCTCAATTTCCTAAAGCGATATTGGTAATCGATAAATTATCGCCGATAAATTTTTCCGATAAATGTTGCGGTAAATTTTCAATGCGTTTGACAAAGTTTTTTTTTTTTTGTAAGTCAAATTGCAAATTTGCAAAAACGTTTTTTGTAAATTTTTCAAGAAAAGAGAGCAGTTCACGGACTCTGCCGTGAAATTAAGCAAAACAAAGAAATAATTTTTTAAAATTCAACAAGTCTTAATGGACACCGTGTGTTTTTTTCATAGCGCCAACTCACTAACTTTGAAGTTTAAACACTGCATGCATAAAAAATCGTTTATCGCGATAATTTATCGGCGATAGCAAAATATATTACAAAAGCGATAACGGTAATCGATAAATCAAAATTATTTTGAGCGATAACGATAATCGATAAAAAGTTATCGCCGATAACTATCGCCGATAAATTATCGCAATAAATGCCCATCTCTGACCCTGCATATGCAAATCAGAACCGATTTTTGTTATAAAAATACAAGTAAGTACGTATGGAAATTATTGAAATAAAAAAGCAATATTTTACATTATTACTGTCATTGGGAACAAAATTATTTCTAGGAAAATCGATGACCGTTACTATCTTAATGCATTGGTTTCGCACAAAAACCGAACAAAATCGAACTAACTTGCACATGCTGTAGTATCCAATTGATCAACTGCGTCTATCGCAATATGAAATGCACTGCTTAGATAGAGAGAGGCGTTGTTTGAATAGAAATCATGCAAACGATCGGGAATACAAAGATTCCGAGTTGTATTGATCACAGTAGTCTTGAACCTTCGGTAGGCTCTAAAAATATTGTAAAATTGCAAGTAGTTTACGAGATTTACTGCAGAGCCTGAGGTTAAGGTAAAATCTTCATTATAACGCCGTCGCGTGGCCAGTGGCGGGCCCATTTCCGCGGCTTGGCAACACAGCTACTAAGAAACGTCACAGCAATGGCGAGCCGATGGCGAAACTGCGTCCAATCTGACCGGCCCAGAAATCGAACCCCAAGACCTCCCGGGCCGATAGCGAAGTTTTCTTACTCACCGACAAATGTCCTTTCTATTCCTCGCCCACGTATATGAGTAATAAAACTGAATTGATTGTTGTACAAGCTCGTTTAAGGCTTGGGTGTCACAAAATGGAATAGAATTTGCCACCACATAAGGATAGCTTGCGTTTAGTGAGGCGAAAAAGCAAAAGGTATTGATTTTATCGTTGGGATCTTCTTCGCTAAATTTCGTCAGGTTGTGCAAAAGGGTAAGCATGGTCTGCAATGCAAAATTAAAATATTTAGAAAATTAGTAGCCTAAGCTACCATCGAGTGTAAATCAATCAGCTTTAGTGGTTTAAAAAACCATAAAATATAATGAAGTGTTAATAAAACAAATAAAAAAGGTGGGAAAAAATGTAAAAAAAATAAAGGTTTTGTGCCCATGTAAGCATAACTTTGTAAGCTACCTTCGAATTGAATAACGGAAACATAAATTGATCTAAAATATTTTCCATTCCTCCCATTCTGCATTGAGCCAGTTGATTTCCGACGCAGCGAATCGCTTCCTTGATTTCAGATCTGAAATGTCAAAGGTCAAATAAAAAATAACTATCCACCGGTACCCACTGTACACGAACGAGTTTAGGTGGGCATTGTGCCATGCCTCCCCCTCCCTTTGACTTTGGCTTTTAGCAAAAAAGAGCAAATGTTGTTAAGCGATCGAAATATGCCAAACTCTTTTGATGGTTTTTGTAGTGTGTGGCTCCTCACTTTTAAGATTTCTCGTCACGCCCCCGCCACTGTATCCTTTTCGCTTTCGACAGTAAGTTTTAGAATCCCTGATGCAACATGCCACATACCTGCATGTTGATATTCCATGGAAGATATTTGGTCTGGCAAAGATATGCTGACATCGGAACATCGCATTCACTGCTTGCCTGACTGTGCATGAAGGAAGGAAGCGAGCATCTTCTGGTATAGGTCTAGATGTAGTTGCAGCCGGAGTGGTCGTGCTTATTGAAGTAGTTCCTTCTGCAAAATTAAACACACTCAACAAAAAACAGTTGTTTTTAAAATTTCAAGTATTTTTTTTTTTTTTTGTAAAAGTTATGCCCCAGGAAAAACTTTACTACACGATTTTGACGAAAATTATTTCATTTAGAATAAGTAAGACCTGCAGCAAATATTGTCGCAATTTGCTCAGATTTTTATAGGGCTCACTTGGGTTTATTCTTTACACTATAGTAGCTTCAAACCTGCCGTTTTTGAGGTCGTAGTAGTGGTAATGTAGGGTGTAGTTGTGACTGTAGTTTCTGTAGTTGTCCTTCGGGTTGTAATGATTGGAGCGGTTTCAACTAAGATGTATCATTAACAAATAAAAACCACAAAATGCATGATAAAACAAGCCAGATTATGTACAAGGCAGTGCAAAACTGAAAAGCTTGTACAGTGTACTGCCTTGCTTACACTGCTGACAATGACAGCTGAGTCTATGTAGTCGAAACGTTTAGTTTTAAGAATTACCGTGTTAGATTAGTTTCAATGTCTTTAATCAGTAAATAACGGACACATAGGCAAACGCATTGGGTTTAGGTTCCCTATATTTCAGAAAAGCAAAGTAAATTAAAAAGAGATTCAAATTGTACGTACGGACGGTTTCTACAAAACATTTAATACCATTCATTTGCTTCAATATAAATAAGATTGCTATTAAGCAAGCTATAAAAATTAGCTGAGTCTATTCAATCAACAAAATAAAAAAAAATCAATTCATTATTATTCTCTCTGCATTACGCCGAAGCGTGCATGTAACGAGTGGCGGGACTCACCCCCGCTACTAAGCACCAGGGCAACATAGCTCCGAAGAAAGGTCGCATTGGTGGAAAGCCGTTGGAGCCACTGCCTTCAATTTGACAACCACGGAATCGAACCCCATATCTCCAGCACCTATAGCGATGTTTTAACGACACTGCACAACCGGTCGGTCATAACACGCACTGTCCAGTGTGCAATAATATCCGTTTTTAAAACGTTTTGATAACAATTAATTTACCTGGAGTCGTTTCTTGCGGCAAAGAAGTTGTGGTTTGTTTTGGAAGGGCAACTAAAATTTAACGTAATTATTTAATTACAATTTTGTTCAAAGAAACCTAATATTCCTTCTTTCCTTTTTTTTCAAAATGTCAGTAAAAAAATTATGACGAGGAGGAGCAAAGACCATGAGAATCGTCGAAATAAGATGACGCTGTCGTCGAGGCTACAATTATATTGATGGTCCCTTGCTGCTCGTAATCTATTATAATTGTTTAATTTGATAAAAATCTAATCTTACGTATTTTTAATTGTTTGAAGAGGAGCAGATTTAGTGATTGCGTCGTCTTGTTTCGACGACTCTCACAGTCTTTTACTCCTCCTTGTCGTGCTTTTTTTGTTTTGTGAGTATCTGTGTATTGCGAGCTTATTTTTTGGTCGGCGATATAAATGCACCTACCTAGTACTTACTTACCTTACATTCAACGTGCCCATTTTCACTACTTAACATTTATCAAGTACTGCACAGTGTACTGTATACACAAGCGTGCAAACGTGCTTTTTCGATGGTGAGCCCTGATACACTTTGATTAAGACGCTGCTGGTTCTGACCAAGTCTAAAGTTTAAGTGTCCTATAACCACTTAGCGAGTGTTTTTAACATTAGGCTACGCTTGTAATTGAGGGGATGTACAGTAGCTTTTTAATGCAGTACATGGCTGTGTTAAGCTTCAATAAAACTCTCATTTATTGTTCAAACGTGATTAATTAAATACTAGCTATGCTAAATACTAAATGCGGTGTACTCAAACCTGCATAAAGTGAGTACATCATTTCTTTCAAGGTTTGTTCTACTTCAAATTGCTGTATTAAGATTCCTTCAGCTCTGTAACAAAATGCAAAAACATTGATTCAATAAAAGGCTTGCATCCATACGGTTATTCAATTCTCTATACACTTTTATTTCGGCAATATTACAAAATTATTTTAGTTCTGCGATTTGGGAGATTAATAGTTGGATGTAGTGATATCGCGACATCGCTATGGTGCAAGAAGTCTGTGGTTTGATTCCAGGGCTGGTCAAATCGTACACAGTGTCACCATCGTGCACAATCGTACACTGTGATGTTTCTTTGTATTTCGAAGCTGCGTTGCCCGAGCGGTAAACCGCGCAGATGGGCGTTGCAACTCGTTACACGCTTCGGCGTAATTCCGAGGGTGTAATGAAGATTTGAATTCAACTTTTCTGATTTTAATTGTTCTATATCAACTCTATCAAAGCAAATAGGCCTACCATAGATCTTTAACAACAACAACAACAACAACAAGTTTATTTGTCAAGCACCATCACATTTTATGCGTAAACAAATTAATGAAGTCATTGACTTGACGAGGTGTTAGTGAAAAAACCATAAGGTCATCTAAGTCAACCACCACCTTCGCAACATCTTTGAAATTTGGTTTAACTCAAAACATATTGTTTGACTAGATACACTTTTTATCATCGAATATCATATTATGCAACAAGCATAAGTTACATTAACATGACGTTATTAGCAAAGTGTAGCACTTACTTTGATAATAAAAGGTACACCATTATCACCCTTTGAGGAGTTCCTGAAAGTTGGACTACGTTGTCGAGGGAATCCGAGGCGGGCGACACTCGAGAGAAATTAAATGAATACTGACCGTCAGACCTCCAACCAGGCTGTTTAAAAAAAAAAAAGAATGTAAAAATTACCAGCAACAGCTCTTCTAGCGGAAATCAAAGAATTTGTGATCAAAACCATTGCATTAAACCATAAAAAATGTTGTACTATCATCCAATTAAAACCTGTACTTGAGAGGGTGCAGCTAGGCTCGACCACCAGGCCAATTCCTCCTAGATTTGGAATAAGGTCATTCCGAAGCCTCTCACAGGATGGAAGACAATATCTTTGATCATAAATTATACTTTTGATATCATCTTTTCAAGCAAAAATAAATTCACTTTTTCTCTCTCTCTCTCTCTCTCTGTACATGTTCGCACTGTTTTGTTTAACACACTTAATATATTAATGAAAACCTGATTAAGGGCCCCTACATTATTTCGGTTACCTTAACACTAGAAGGGCCATGATTTTGAACTACCTAGAAGGACCAAGAACCGTCAATTGACGTCCGCATGTTTAAAACCTGCAGTTTACGTCTGTTTGTGCCTCGGGTAACATACATACTTAATAAACACCTTGCATGTTGTTTTGATAAAAGAAATCGCAAAAATTGCAAATATTTTTGCCTTAAAAGCTCATGGTCATCGCGTCATGCAAGTTGCACGGAGTTTTTTTCTATATTTCCGCAGATTGGCTGTTTACAAAGAAAACACAGATTTGTTGTTCTGTTGCTACAACATCTTGTAGAACATGTGCGACGCACTTTTGGCACAATGCAGTGGTGGTCCAAGATGGTGAACTTCACTGGATTCATCTGTTTTTGCCGCTCCATGACTACTGCCAGGGTTGCTACCAGTCAGTTCTTCGCAGACCTTTTGTATAAAAGCTCTGGGACTAATTTTGGTTTTGCAAATGATTTTGTACAAAGTTTAGCCATTTATCCAGGCCAAGTCAATTACATTATAAAATACGTGTATTGGCCATCGCGTGCTTCCAGCTTTGACGGAATATTGATGGGACATTAGGTCTAACACAAATACCCCAACTTGAGTC
The DNA here is from genome assembly GCA_964006365.1 of Trididemnum miniatum. Classification (NCBI taxonomy): domain Eukaryota; kingdom Metazoa; phylum Chordata; class Ascidiacea; order Aplousobranchia; family Didemnidae; genus Trididemnum; species Trididemnum miniatum. The sequence goes on along the minus strand of OZ023234.1, from coordinate 11,961,110 downwards.
TGATTATAAAAAAAATAGTTTCAGGCTTTCGTTTGGGGTTATTCTGCTCCGGAATTGTTACATTTTTGTGCAAAGAGCTCAAGATGCTTTCAGATTTGGATTTCTTGCATTAGTATGATGTAATGGTTACCGCAGTAGCTCCCACATATTGCAGAATTGTGGATTCTGCAAAGGTTGAATTTCTTTCAAAACTGTAGGAACTTCTCTACGATTTTGGCGAATTGTTCCTACTAGGCTGCAATGTTGATTTGCAAGTTGACAGGTAAGTTCGAGGGACGTAAAATAGTTGTCACAGGTGACGTTGTACCTTTTTTTTTGAAAAGAGGTGACATCAGTTTTGTTACTACATCCGTAGGCGCACTCACATCCCCACTTCTAGTAGAATTTTTTCCAAGACATGGAAACCCGTTGTAGAAATATTTGCTTTCGACCTCAGCAGCCACCCAAAACTTTCGTCCAAAATTATCTGGTTTATTCGTCATGTATATATTGTATAAATTTATATTTTGCTTTGCAAGGCAACAACTGTTTATCGATAGTTCCGTAATATTTGAATTTGAGTTGTATGATTTTTGACAGTTTTCGATAAATCGGGCCCAGAGCAAAGACGATGCCAAGCAAAATTTGTCAGTCTCCAGCTGTCGTTTTCTTTTACTTTTCATATCAAATCGGAGATACTGGTACTTCATTATGTCAAGAAATCTCCGGCGTGACATTGTTGCATTGAAAAAGGGCAACTTCACGATTGATCCCTCCAAGATTTTAGAAGCAAGTTTCTACCTGCAATTACTCTTCAAGCTATGACAAGTCCGATAAACTTGTCTAATTCATCAAGTGTGACTGTCCAGTTAGTACTATTTGTAACGCATTGCGCCTCAGCAATGGTAGACCTACACTTCTGGATATGTCTAAACATCGGTTCGTTGAAAAGCAATCGAAATGAAGATAGAGGATTCCCCCAACTATGACACGACATGTAACGTAATACATAGGCCCTGCACGAGCATTGAATACATTTTGCTGTTGTCCATGTCTAACAGCTTCTTGAGAAGGAGTTGAGGTTTGCCATATGATCCATCTCTACTTACAATTACTGGCATATTGTTGTCATCATCTGCATGTAAAACAAGATTAGCCCGTTGATTGTCATCTACTGTGCTATCTTGGATACATTGGATATCTTCTTCATCATTTGTCGATTTTTTTGAATCAGATATCTCTACCTTACTTGCCGATGCAAAAGCTTTATTTATTTTTTTACTGTCGCTGTACGAAACTTCACCATCGAATTCATCTGCAGCAATGTTTTGTGAAAATTCTAAAGATAGTTCAGCAGCACGCCTACGATGCATTTTATCCTAAATCTCAAAGATACAATATCTTGCAATAAAATGTTTTGAAAACCAAGGTCCTTGAATGCTTCCACAATCTTTGTAGTAACAACATAACGTTTTTTCTTCTGAGCAATTAGTTCTTTCAATAAAACCTAAGCATTAAGACTACCACTGATTCCACAAGGCAAAACTCCTGCACTGCAGTGTATACTGTATTGTTTCCTTTACCTGGCGTAAACTGATGATCGCTTTGTCTGTCAGAAGTAGATCAATCAATTCACGCAGCGAGAAATACTGTGCTATAGACAAAAAAAAGGATTTATTATGCGACAAGATTTATATTGTGACAAAAATAAGTGTTATTGTATTAATTTCACTGCGTCAACTCTCCACCCGTCAATTGACGGGCTTGGTCCTTCTAGGTAGTCACATATTTTTGTCTGTAATCGCTGGCTGAAAAATCCTGAAATTTTGAAAGAAAGCATGTAATGATAATAAATTAAAAGTAAAAAAATATCGTGTCATAAAATTGAACAGAAGCCATTTTACAAGCGTTTCAAAATGAAAATACGTCAATTGACGTGCTTGGTACTTCTAGTGTTAAAAACCCTTTAGACACCATTCTAACAAGTATTTACCATGCTGCTTGTAATTACACAATAAACTTCGCATATTGAGGGGTCACGGGCTCCAGATACTTGGAAAACACTATAACGAGCCGAAAATGGTCCTTGAGTGACAGAGGCACCGTAAGTGATGTTGCGTTGCCCTCTATTATCAGCTCCTGAATTGCCTTCCACCTGTGAATGAAATATAAACGTTAAGGCAAGCGTGCTCAGCAGTAGCCTGCTTGTTAGGCCTACTCTAAAATACTAACGAATGTTACTCAGAAAATATGTGCTTTTTTTCTACAACATGTAAAAACTGCAGCTGAAAACCAAATTTTATTACACCAGTCTTTTCCAGTAAGCGCTATTTCAACATTTTGGAAAAGGAACTGTATTTTGTATGCCGCATTTTAGGGATCACATGGCGCACTGTCAATAAATTGCTTTGATTGCTTTTTTTTTTCATACATCGGGCACACCGGACTATTAAAGACGCCTCTGTTTTTGAGAAGTGTCGGGTTCTCGTGTGAAGATCGTTAAACATTGAAATTGCGATATTTCAATGGCAATAAAGCATAAAGCACTACTTAATCCATATATAGGCGCACCGGCTTTAAACGGCGCACGATCAAACTTTGAGAAAAAAGATTTGAAGTATAACAAGTTATGGTCCGTAAAAAACGGTACTCAGGTCATGTCCTAATTCTGTTCGATCTTTTTTTCAAACTATTTTTGCCTTCTTTAAAAGATCTTCTCTATGTAGCACCACACATGTTAAAGGTAAGAGGAGGCTCAACATTACGATATGACAGCATAACCAATTGATGTTTCATAGCCAAGATTTCGTCGAAGATTACGGTTGTGTAGAAATAAACTTGATGACGTAGCCTACATACCTCAAATTGCTAAAATAGTTTAAAATAACAACAAGGTAACATAAACCTTGTATTAAAAAGTGTTTGACCTACTTGTAGAGAGATATCATATCTTCGTTGTTCTGAGTTTTCGACCCAAATCAATGTCAAAAATGGATGACTTGCAAGGGAAGCAAATTCAACATCACTCACACTAAGTAACATTTTCGATTTAATGAAAAGGCAAACTTCAAAAAGAATAAATTTAATGCATTTACCTTGATTATTTTTTTCTCATGCTGAAAACGAGACAGCTTTTTCACAGGTGAGCTTTCATTAGAACGAAAAACAAAAATCTTTTAACTGTATTCAAATAATAATTTAAAATTCTCTTTATCGTTTGTCGTGATTTGAATTTTTAAATGAGTTATGAAGCAAAATTTTGTTTAGTAGGTCGAGTTATGCAAGTAGTTGCTGATCTTGAAATAGTAACTCATCAAATTTTGTGACCTTTGCAGACAGTAACAGATTGATTAAAATATTACACAAAAATCAAGAATCCTATCACGAATGACATACTTGTAACTTTCATTGTAGGTAAGTCTCGTGTGAGCATTGTTAACTGTAACGGTAACCTGTAGAATTGTTTTCAGTCAATATGAAGCAGAATAGAACTTTAAACTTACAAGGCTAGAATGTTTTCAACATAAGCTTGCATTACCGAAGTAAAATAGACGCTTATCGCTTACTTTTAAAGCATTACGTAATAGGATAAAAAGATTCACAACATTTACCAAATGTGCGCAGCCTACTTTTTACTTGTACGTCATTTTATTCACATATATAATATATATATTGATTCACGTCATTGGACATGATCACAAAGACAATCGAGAAAGTAAAATTTATTCATATAAGCTTAAAGAATTTCTGATGCTGTCTTCACACAAAAAAACTTTAGCATTGCAGCTAAAACCAAAAAAAATGCAGTTAATAGCGAATGTCAATGTCAGTGGTTAGCGACAAGCGGTATCTCTGGCGGATTACATATCTGTTCTGAGGGGTACGATTCACGGCTAGAGCTGACGCATTTGACTTACACCGAATGGCTGCTGATTAGAAGAGCGCATGCTCACATCACAGTCTCCCTCAACAAGAGTTGGATTTTCAGTTTTTGTAATTTGAAATAACTTCGGTTTATTATTTTTTCACAGGAGAATCAGCAAGAGCGGTATGCTTACCTCATTTCCGTAATCATACATGTCATTTCCACCATCCGCAATGTAATTGAACTGGGTGAACCTGTCGTAGAGGTAACTGTACCATCCGGGAATGATATCTTGAATTTTTGTAACCAATTGTTTCGTTATAATGCCAGCTAGCTCCTCGGCCAAATTTTCTGCATCAAAATATTCAATTTAAACATTTTACTTTACAAGAGAGGCGTAACAAGTAGAAGTACTTTAGTTGCGAAACAAGCTAACCGTGGATTATTGAAAGGTTCGCAGTTTTGCTGTAAAATCATAATCAAATCCTCATTACACAGGTACTTGCCGTATCACGCCGAAGCGTATAACGAGAGCCGACAGCAGCCCGATGTCCATTTTTGCGGCTCAGCGCCTGGGCAACACAGCTCCGAAAAAAACTTCGCAGTGTTGGCGACACTGTGTCCAATTTGACCGGCCTAGTAGTTGAATCCCACACCTAACGCACCGATAACTTTGTCCTTTACAACAGCACCAACTCCAAACGTTTTAAGCTACAAGCATGGTTCATGCTGAAATATCTAAAAAAATTTTTTCGAGACACGGTTTAACCATGCATCTCAACAAAATCCTCAATTGTAAACCTCAAGTAAAACTTTAATACAGCAAGCAAAAAACTCACTGCCGCATAAACAATATTTTCCGTTCATATGAGACCCATTACTGGTGTAAAAAGACTATAACTAACCTCTTTGTGCGATCGGCGCAATTGTAGTTCCAGAAGCAAGGGTGGTGAAATTAAAAGCAGTTGGAGTTGCCACTAAAAATATAGAAGAATGTTTTATGACATTTTAACTGCTCAATAAATGAGTAGGCAACATTTAAAATTTATAACCCAATAAAGTTTATCCAGAAAGCGTAGTGTTATGATTTTTTGTTCAAAAATTTTTAGGCCATACCAGTGGCAGTTAATAGTAATGGTGAAGTACAGTGTATTCGTATTTTTATGATGGCCAGCTCAAATTGCCAAATCGTAAAAGCGTCTGCCTCTGAAGCTAAAAACTCGAATTTGATTCCCAGAAGGGTCAAACTATTGACTTTAAAATTGACATTCACAGCTTCCCTGCTTGACACGAGCATCAAAGGGACACTGAGTGGAACAAGCCTGCAAGTTTGCTTGCTGGGCCGTTAATTGGGAAGAACTCTTGATGGAATTCCCCCATGTTAGAGTGGTAAGCAGATGGCCGGCAATTCCAAAGCAAGCTTGTTCTATAAAGCTTTGATCCCTTTCTTGTGATAAGAGAATGAATATGCAACCATTTAACTAACTAGCTATATAGCAGAAAGTTGCAAAGGTTGGAATAGGCCTAGGCCTAGAGGTGTTGCGTTCACCGAGCATTTATGCAAATTTACTTGGAGTTTTTTTCTCGTTCTTCCGGTAATTTTACAATAACCTCAACTAAATCTAGTCAGATTTTTTATTAGTTGACGTTTCGTTGGTACTGACGACCAACCCATCTTTTTGTTGGTCAACAAATTTTCGTTGGTCAACAAATAAAAAACCTGACTAGATTTAGTTGAGGTTATTGTCAAGTTACCGGAAGAACGAGAAAAAAACTCCAAGTAAATTAGCTATATAGCACTTCATATTTTTGTTATAAAGATAAATTTTAATGAAGATTAAGCAATGAAGGTTTATAATCTATGCCGAAGTTTATCCCTTCTATACTCCGGCATCAGATTACGATGGCGTAGTGGTTAAGGCCATGTCTCCGACAAAGACTCGCCGCAACCATTGGGCTGGTGATACGTCACTGGTCGGTGCGGGCGTGGGTTCAAATCCCACTCGTAATCAGAATTTTCTGATTACGTTTAATTGGGCCTAAGATCTTGGTGGGATAGATTTAAGTTCAATTTATCAATTGAATATTTCTATAAGAGGTGAATCTTGACTAAAATACGAGAGAAGATATCGCATAGACAGTAACAATTTTTGAATTAAACCTTAAATCGAAATATTAATAAAATATCGCAAAAGGTATTAGTAGGTTGATTTTCGCCAAAATCCAATCAATTTTAGTTTTTTTTTTCTAACGTAAATGTTCGCTTGCATATTTTACATTATAAGTTTTTCTTGGAAGGAAGCATTCCAGTTAAGCCTTAATTACCGGTTGTTACTTCTGGTATATCAAGTGGAACAGATCGGATGTAATCGAGCATTCTTGACATAATAGTAACAATTTCGTTTCTTGTGAAAGAAGCTGTGGAATTTCTACATAATAAAGCAAAGGCTTTAAATATACCGGCCCGTTAGTGTAGTGATATCGGCGAGGGAGGTCTTGGGTTCTATTCCGAGCCAGTCAAGTCTGGTTCAGTGTCGCCAACGGCTCGCCACCGTCACAATGTTTTTTCAGAGCTGTGCTGCCCAGGCGCTATAAAGCCGTAGAGATGGGCCCCGCTACTCGGGGTACACATTTCGGTGTAACAGAGCGAGTTTAATGAAGATTGATTGGATTCGGTTTCAAAAGTGAAATATTTCGTCAAAATTATGTTCTTAAATAAAAGCAAGCATAAGATTAACGTAGACCGTATTTTTATGGGCATGAGGGTAACACTCACACAACACGAATACCCTGTCTGCATAGCTAGCTTAAATCGACTAAAACCCAAAGCTTTCTGCATCACAAATTCACAATGACATTTTTGATTCCATGATCACATTTTTCAGATTATGAAATCAAAGTTTGATTATAAGCAGAAATCCGCTGGACTTTTGGTTCGCTTAAACTGGACATGGAGACAAGATAAAACCTTATTCGTAATGTAAAGTTGAACGTTTTGTTTTGAATCCTTAGTTTTTAACAACTCGTTCCTCACCTGGCAAAGAGTGTGCTTCCAATCATTATGTTTTTTCCACCACGAATGGATATATATGTGTACAACTCTCTAGTATTTGCACTGAAATAAAGTTCAGGTCCATGAAATTTGCTCCTCCATTTCTGTAAGATAAAAATTAAACAGCCGCGTAAAATAACAGTTCAATTGAATTAGTTTGTTTTTTTCTTGTTAAATATCCGTTGACAGGGCTGCTTAACAGCAATAACGAGCAACCGTAAAATTATTTGAAGGCACCTCAGTTAAAAACACAATTTTAGCTGCAGACTTATAATCCTGAGCAACCATCTTTCTTCTTAATCTCGTTTTCAATATGCATTCATTTTGCAACAGACACAGCATAATCCACTAGCAATGAAATGATTAAAGTCGGGTGCGGATGCAGGATTTCTCAGGGGGAGAGTAAGAATCAAAACACGCTTAATCTTGCGGTTTTGTGCTACCACACACATCGAAGTACTTATAATGAGCATAACTAAAAGTTTAGAAGGGGATCATTCCTCCTTAATTTGTCCCTCTCCCCAGACCCTAGAATAAGAGTGCACATTTACCCTGTCCAATTTTAGTGGGCCTTAGGTCCGCGGTTCTTGCTGAGGCATCATGCTTAATTTGTGCATTATAATCCATTTCGGAATGTCATAATCACTTTTTTAATTGTGACATCAAAATTGATTAGGATGCAGAAATTAAGCATGATGACTCAGCAAGAACCGTGGGCCTAAAGCTCACTAAAATTGGACAAGTGAACAGGGTAATTCAGTAGCTCGCGCAATTGCAAGCTTCTCAAATTTGCCAACCTTGCATATGGATTGAAACCTGTTACTGAATAAAAATGGATGCTGCGTGTTCCGTTCTTTACTGGAAATAAATTGTCAAGTAATTATTTTTCTTACTCTGAAGTTGTAAATGTAGAAAGAAACTTGACAGACGGAAGGCCAAGAACCACGATAAAAACGTCGAATATTATGCACTTGGAAAGCTCTCCAGTAGAGAGCATAGTTTCCTGCATTGAAATTTCCGTTCATGGATTCTGTAACTCCTCTGTTGTATGAAACAGGTTGTCCATCCAGCTGTAAACACGATACTTCTTTTTGGTTTTTATTTACACAACGTGAGCTGAGGATTTCGCGTTATATTTGAACTGTTCGAGCAACTCGTCTATTTTAAAAATCGTCCTATATCAAACCCTTGTTTCTTTGATAAGCTTCGACTTATCAATGGAGATAAGATTTACCATACTTTTACAGTAAGCTATATTCATGCTATGACACAGTTACCCATCTACATGTCCAGTTAACTTAGGCCATAAGTCCACCGGCTTTCTTGAAATTAATCTAATTTTTGATGTCATTATTGAAAAAAGTGATTATGACATCAAAAATTTAATGGTGATGCGAAACCCAAGGATTTTGGCCCACTCAAATTACTGTAGACATGTGGACAGGATAATTGAAACAAATACTGTTTTAAAGTAAACTTTAAACAGAAAATTAGCTTGCAGTTTGTCTAGCTTAGAGTTAGACAACCTTTTTCCTCAATCGCCAATTTTATTCAATTTTTATTCATATTCGTCAATCATGCAATATATTTCAAAATTTTAATACGGGTAAGTTTAGAAGTTTTCTGTAAAGAAAAGATCGTCAAGAAGTGTCCTATATGGCCACTAGGGTGGAGTGAAAAAGGCCAAAAAAAATTTTTTATTTCGTTTTTAAACGCAATAGTGGTAAAAATTTGCCTTGTTACAGTACTAATAAAAGTGTACAAAAATTTTTCATATATTTGATATTCTTCAGGTGCCCCCGCGGAGTTGAAATTTAGCAATTTTCGCTATTTTTTGATGCAATTGCAAATTGCTAACTGCATATTGTTTATATCACATCTGCTATCAATAGTCTTAAAAAGGTTTTTTAACTATGCAAGAGTAGTATTATGTAAACGTTGTATCGAGTTTTACATTTTTTAAGGTGGCCCAAAGCCTCATAAAATGGCGCATTTTTTTCATTTTTGCACATAATTGGACTTATTTAAACCCTGTTACTTTATACTGCTTTTGCAAGCACAATTTTATAAACTGTTTTGAGATCATGTATTCTGCAACTATTATCCTTAACATCAACATGTGACCCCAATAAAATTGATCATCGTTACGCTTGACTAAGCAAAAGAATTAAGAAATCAGAAAGCTTCATCTGAAACCTAAATTCAATATTAAAGTTTTCGAATTTGCAAGTGTTAGGCTTGTCACAAAACAATATCGCTCACAAAAAAATAACATTGAGCACATTTGTCAAAGCGTATAGGGTCGATTATTCTCACAGGACGTAATCTCGTTTGTCATGGAAAAATGGCATGAGCCCCCGCGATTCCAATTGCACCTTGATGTAACCATCCCGCCGATCTGCACCGCAAACTGCTCCAGAGGCTTCAGTGACCATTTTTACACAGCGTTCGACTGCTTGGTGTAGCAAAGAAGGCAAGGAAAAGTAACTGATGGTGTTTTTTTTGCTTAATAAACTGCAACAGCTCTTCTTCGCAGATTCCGAAGGTCAAAGGTGGCTCATTGATTGTTCCAGTTACATGCCAGTCGATCAAATCTATGTCATCCTTTGCTGATAAATTCAGAGACGGAACTTTGAATACACGTGCTGAGGGAAGCTTATTCTTTCTAGCTTTAAGGATTCGACGAAGACCAAGTTCACGTATGTTCGGTCTTACATCAGTGAGCATGGATAATAGCAAATTTTCGGAATGTCCAAAGTAGCCATTTTGTTGAATTACTGGATCAATGACAGTAAGAAGATTTTTTGGCAAGTATCTTGACCTAAGAATTTTTGAGAAAAGATGGCGAGCTCCATTGTCGCATGATGAATGGCCTTTGATGCAAAACCGCATAGATGCATATACCCGAATCACAAATGTTGCCAGAGTAACCGATTCAAATATTGGGTTTTCGCTCCCAATGTACTCACTCAAAATGCGATTACCTATTGTTAACCATCTGGCATGATTAATTGCTCCTGGATTGCGCAAAGATAGATCTAGAGAGCAATGGCCATTGATCACTGCACCAAAAATATCATACAAATACTTTTGATCAGTACTCAGCTCTTCACTGTCAATCACTGGAAGCTCACCCTCAATTTTGTCGTAGCTGCAAATTGGTAAGGTATGGTAAGATGCAAGAGCTTTCCCCATTGGTCCAGTGAATCCTTGAGGTCCAGATGTAGCTCCGTTAATGTGAACAAATAAATGGCGCAGTAGCAATTCATTCGTGTAAAATTGGCGTACGAACCACTGCAATGGTCTGTTCAAACTCGTTTCCAACAAACGAATAACTCCTTTTTTCACTCCGGTATTTACAACTCTCCCGTCACATCCAATTGCTTGAATTTGAACCATATCCACAGATTTGGTCTCCAAACACTTAATTATTGCTCTAGCTATACTTTCACTGGCGCCATTAGTTGGAGAAACGTGAATGAAACAGGAGGACCCTAGCTCCAAAACGATCGAAACATGCTCCTCCGTGATAGTTTATCGGTGAAACTTTACATAATCCATTTTATTTTGTACTATGGTTCGGTCTTTTCTTCCATCAAAATACAAGCCACAAAAAGTTGTGTTACTTCCTGTTGCCTGAACCCCGCGCTTTTCGTGCCGTTCTCTTCTTACCTAACTCCAATCAATCACTTGGGTTAAGCCTGCTTTATGGACTATTTGCATGTCTTGCAACACAAAGATTAGCTGCAGCTCGATCGGAAACTCCATGTCTGTCACATGCGGCAGCCAATGTTGGCAAAGCTACACGTATTTGCTTCTTCTTCTGTAGAGTATTGCTTTCTCCTTGCCATTCACCATCACTAAAACACGTAGACTTATAAGAGCCGCATCACAGTTATTGGTATCGATGCTCTTAGCATTTGCAGCTGCAATGAATAGTTGCGAAGATGTGCCATCACTAGAGCAAGAAGGTGAGGTATACCTTCGTTTCAAGGCCTCATTACGCTGGAGCCGTTTTTGCAGTAGAGCAGTTTCGACTGCATCAATTCTTCCTAAAATCATTTTGCGGACACCTCTCTGATCATGTAAAAACGCCATTTCTTTTGCTGGGATTTTTCTTGATTTTAAGCATTTGCAAAATTCTCCAGTGCATTTGCAGGTGCAAATGTCAAACAACTTCATGGCTTCTTGCTTATATGCTAATAATTTGGCTTTGTAACTACCTTTTTCTTTGCAAGTTTGATACGGTTTCAGGAGATTTCTGTGCTTTTGGTGGTACGTTTTTAGCATTGCCCTTACTCGATCGTGGAACACAACAGGTAGAAATGCTTTTTCCCATAAGGCTTCGATTTCTGCAGTCACTTTTGATGATACCTCCGAATGCGACGGGTCTTTGCCGTTTGATGCTTCTTTCAGTTGGAATTTCACTAAATTGTAATACTTAAGGGTGTCTTCGTAGGTAGGAAGCATGTTTCCAGGTAATTTATAGGGACGGCCAAAAACAACACAGGATACTGAATTCCTTGTTTTCGTCATTTTTACGATATTATTTCACTGCACTTAAAGGATCCTGGTCCTTGTAGTATCATTGTAATCGTGATTATTGACGCTATTGCTGATCTGCAAAAACATTTGAAATTTGCTAAATGGAGCAACTATGACCTTTGGTAACTCACACCTCATTAATAAACTACGGTATACACCAATATTCTTTGCTGCCTGCTGGACTGTAACTACTTTTCGTGCACTAGATCTGGTGCTTGTTTTGCTTTTAGCGAAATCTTTGAAATATTTTCAGTTTTATACCACAAAACTCCCATTGGCAGGTCTTTATTACTTTGTAATTATTACACTACAATGCCAGTTATTACATATTTAAGCGAATAACAAAATTAAAACGGACAGTTTTTCTCATTTACGAGCTCTAAAGCGAACCAGCCATTATAAAACATAGCTCAAAATGCTGATTTCGCAACGAATTTTCCACACAGCGGGGGCACCTGAAGACGTTTGATAAATTTCTTCAAATTTTGCGTGACAATTATATTCACCCATATGCAAGTTTTCCGCGCTATTGTGAAAAAAACTTAAACAAATTTTTCTTTCGCTCCACCCTAATGGCCACCCCTGGTCTAGCCTGTTGGATTACCCGTATGACGATTCTTGTCAATTCAGCAGAATCATTCAGCCAAAAGATTCCCACAAACGGATTCATTAAGCGTGTGTCGAATTCTATCCCAAATCGCCTGCGTAAAAATCAGTAGTTTTTTTGGGTGTAACTCAAATACCAAACAATGCCCCAGCATGATACTCACATCCACAAACTGGGTAGAAAGAAGACAAAATAGATCATCGATGAATTGCGGTTTTACCATTTGCTCACTAATTGTGCAAATACTGATTCTTAATAATACTTTCGAAATTGATTCAAAGTTGTAATTGAATCGCACCTCAATTGGCAGAAATCGGATCGATCAAGTTTATTTCTATTTTTGCTCGCCGAACCGTTAAAGTGCAAGTGCAGTTGCTTACCTCTACAACACACATTCACACAGAAAAAAGCGAATACTTTTGATTGGCCGACAATAAAAAACTTAGCTACCGCTATTTTGTATGAGTAACCGTACACAGCATGCTCCTTCATAATTCACAAGTTTACATGTTTTATACTTACGTATCCGATTGATTCAGCCTATGTGTAGTTGAGCGAGACACACTTCTGACGAGAAGCTGAAAACGCAAAGATAAAATTTATACGGACAGTAAAATGCACGGCACTTGCGCGCACAATCTGTTTCATCCTTGTGCTTCAAAGCGTCACGAAATCGGTGTTACCAGCATCTCCAAAAGTAAGTTCAACATATCCTGCTCACCGTCCACCAAATTTTGCTCAAACCACCCATAAACAAAGCAACGACAAAGGTTGATCGACAGACAGCTTTGTAATGAAAGCAACAACCAAGACCAGATTTACCAATAGGCTATGCAGGCTCACGCTCAGGGCCTCGGAGAAATAAGGGACCTCGTCACGAACAATGAAGACCTTTTTTTTGAAGATCTACCATTAATACCTTTGTATACGTAAAGAAGAGCCAGACCATTGATCACTATAGGGCCTCATTGATCAAGCAGCCTTACAGGGGCTTTTATTGTATGCACCTGGCCCTGGCAAGAACTTATTACTAACCCTTTGGCGGAAACTATACTGGTTCTCTCCAATCTGTTGACTAGTTTTGTAGTAAGTATATTTGTACCAATCCGGAAGTGTTGATGATATCCGAGCTTGTCCCAATTCGATTGCATCAAGAACTCTCGTCGGAAAGGACGTGGACGACCCTACAAAAACATAAAATCGCTGATAAAACTACCGGTAACTCGCTGTAAACTCGGAATTTATAGGGTCCTACCGAACCTGTTTTAACTTCGGACTACTGAACCATTCAAACAAAACCTACAATGGACACTTTCATAAGAAGCACATTGTAACGGCCTATGCTAAATGGTAGTGCAAGTAGATGTAGGCTAACATATCTTCGGGTTTATAAGCTCCTTTTAGCAACTTTCCAAGACGCTTAGGAATTTATAAACCCGAGGTAAAAGCTTTAATTGTCACCTACAGCTCGTTTTTGGTGCAAATTGCTGCAAATTCTAGCCAGGTAGTTTTTCACAACTACTGTACATAGGCGAAGGTGCGGAACAGCAGGTGCGTGTAGCAAATTATTGTGTTGGCCAGTATCAAATGTCAGGCCATCAACTGACAATAAGAGAACATTTTCACCGGGACATAAAATGCAAACAACGCATATATACTTTTAACTTTTTGCACTTCCGCTAGCGCTGCGCTCCTGGCGGAAATGTGCGAGTACTGTTTTTAAAGTCCTTAATATGACTCTACCTGGAAGAAAACCCCAGTCCTCCGGTGATTACTTTTCACCAAAACATGAAGAGACGGTCACAATCACGAACTTTTGCACTTACCTATATTAGTTTGAGCGAAAAGTTGAGTCTTTAGCTCTGGCGGAGGAACTGTAAGCAAAGTTAAATTAAAAGTTGTAATGGCATAACTGTATCAAAGACAATCATTGAAATAGAGCTAAACTCCAACGTTATCAAAACTGTCTCGAATTCTGTCACAAGAAGGAGGTAAGCATTGCATAAAATCATGCTCACGAAAGAGTTGTCGTTGTTCTTAAGTTCTTTGAATGATTTTTTCTTAATATTTTTTAATTTATTGCAGTTGGTGAAAGTGAGCCACGCAAAGATAATTGTCCGGAATCATTTATTCAAAGATGCAGCCAAAACGTTATGGTGGTAATTAATGCCTTGACCCCAAAACGATGATTTAGAAGTTTTTAAGCTACGATTAATAGAGCAAAATAATTACCATCGGATAATGCGACCAATATTTCTCTCATCACTCGCTCGATTTCTGCAATACTCACTGGTTGTCCGTCAAACCTGAATCACAAAAAGTTAGTAACCGAACATCTATAAATATCTTCAAACTTATACAAGTGTTGTATATAAGAGGGCTGAATTAGCAAGCCTAAAACTCTCAAGCCCACTGCCTATAAGCGGCAGTAGCTGAGCTACTCCGTATTGTTAGAAAATAGATAGACTAGTGTAGAAGCAGAAACAAATTTTAACCTGGACAACAAGGTGTAACCCATCAATACTCTTCTAGGTCGACCTGCGAGTTCAACAGTATCATCTAGGACGTTACTACCAAAAGGTCTGAATCTTGTCAAATCAAGAAAATACAATCCAGAAGATCTCCAGAGCTGCACGAAATAATTGCATTGTAACAACGTATTTTCTTGAATAAAAGCCGCGGCTACTATTTTTTATTTTTAAACATGTTGTGCAGTTTCTATTCAAAGGCGAGCTCTGCGTATGAACGTTTTCATCTTAAAACTGGTGTCCAGTGAACAGTCAAGTTAAACTGCTCTACGTCACAGGAAAATGGAAACACTAAATCAGCTGCAATTCTATCGTTTTTTTTGCAAAACACTCGCAACTCTGACTACGACTAATCCAGCAGCTGCGATTCCTGTCGCATCTGCGTAAAGCACTCAACAAAATCAAACGGAGGAAGTGTTAATCACTAGGTAACAACAAATATAGCTTTTACTTGTTTGCTTTGTTTTCTTTTATCAGTTAAGAAACGATTTTGTCCATTGCGGCTTCTATTTAAGGGCGTCTTCTATTGTTTTTTTAAGTGCGATTTTTAATCAATTTCTATGCGAGGACGGATTCTATTCAGGAAAATACAGTACAGTAGATACAATTTATGGCCTACTATGCGTTGCGCAATTGCATGACGTGCAGGTTTGAATGCGATTCATTAAAAATTTACTAGTCCGAATTCGAGTTTTTTATATTCAACTCTCCGAGTTCAAATTCGAGTTAGATAATTTTTACAGAGTCCATGCAAGAGTTCAGACCAAAGTTTAGCAGTTTTTATCGGCTGTAGAACTTTTGGCGAAGTTCAAAACTACAGTACCCCAACGTTTTTGAGAGCAAGCTTAAGTTTGAACCAGCACTGACCGAATTCTGCTAGTTTGAGTTCGACGCCTTATCACAAGATTTCCAACTCTTTTTTCAATGCATTAACTACAGTACAAATGCGATCGACATGCCAAAAATCATTTAAGTGGGCAGTTAATTGCAAATTTTCAACAGCCTGTATACGTACAGCGTATGGTGCGATTCTTTAAGAAACCTGTGAGAGTTTCCGGCCAAATGATTCGAACGGGAAACGTAAAAACTCACAAAATTTACCTACGAAACGGCTAAATTTTCGTGTGTGAACACGGAAACGTTGACGGAAGGCTTACGTAACGGAAACGTTGACGTAAACGGCTTCAGTGTGAACCCGCCTTAACGCTCAAACTGCGAAGTGGGTGGCTGAGTTTTTGAAAAAGACACGTAACTCCATTTTATAGCTTGGTCAAAATGTCAGCTGCAGATGTCTTATTGTAGTGTAAAAGAAATATAAGAACAGAATTGGTAAAAGAAGTTCTCTTGTCTTGGCAGTGCTGACGTGCACAAACAACCAACGCTGATTAGAAAATTGTGTAAGAGAGGAGAAGTCATTGCTGGAGCAAATTTTGAACCATTCTTATGAAAAGTGTGAGTCTTATATAATTCTGGAAGGAGAACAAAGTTTTTTCTAGACGAGAATCGCAAATCCTTTATCCCACCACTCTCTTTTACCAGCAGGTCTGCAATGTGGAGGATAATTATATCGAATGGATGAGTAGCCTGTTGGTGGAAAAAACCGTTGCCGCATTCAAACAGCAGGATTTCTCACTACCGTATTAATCTTGTGTTTAGCTTTAGGTTAGATTCGCCTTGTCCTTATGTCAAATTTAAGTGGGCCAAAAACCGACGGGTTTTCGTTTGCATCACAATTAAATTTTTGATGTCATAATCACGTTTTTCAATTCTGACATTAAAAATTTGATTATGATGCAGAAAACCCACTGGCTTTTGGCCCACTCAAGTTGAACATGTAGACCGGGTGATTGATTTGTATCTGCTTAGAAATTCCCGAAACAAGCAAAAAACAAGTACGAAGTACCGTAAAATTTACAGTGAAAACCAGATCGTACCTCATCGTTTGAAATTTGGAAATAGAGCTCACAAATCGATGGATGAGAAAATCTTGTAAATTGATAAAAATGATACTGGGCTGAGAATGCTTGTAAGGTCACAGTTCCTTGATTTCTGCGATTAACTTGGCCTCTTATATTGTCTACCCTGCTTTTTACCTGAAAAACAGCTGAGTTTACAGTAAGTAGTTACCATTCTGTGTATTTCTATTTTGAAATAGTGCTAATAGCAATGCTCTCTCTAAAAAGGTTTTTCAGTGAAAAACCTAATCCGACAACTGTTCTTGTTATATCGATTAAATGATTAGTCATCATGGCTTTAAAATCTTTATGCATTTACAATAGTTGTAATTGCTTTTCTTTGAACACACGAGGAAAACGCGAGCACGTATACAGATCAGCAGGCAGTGAACTGCGACTCTTGGTGTAACCGTCATTTACTCAAGGCAATATATACCTGAGAAGGAATTTTATGCTTGTGGTTTGTAACTATACCAGTTACCAGAACCTGCAAAAATCGCTCTGCCCAACCCGTCTGCAGTTCTATATACATACTTGCGCTTTAGCATTAATGGGATACAAATTGTGACGTTGGGGCTGATCTTCACTGTGTTTTCTGGTCTGCATACATAGACACAGTGCCTGCCTTGTCCCCGCTTTTTCACAGGCGAACAGGTAGGCCAAAGCGTTTTTTTTTGCAGGTTCTGGTAACTGGTATAGTTACACACCACAAGAATAAAATTCCTTCTCAGGTATATGTTGCCTTGAGTTGTTGTACGTCGCTCTCAATTGCTATGGTAAAGTTCAATTGGTCGTGACAGTGTTCACTGTCTGCACTGCTTTTCTGTTTGTACAGTTTGAACGGATCCACGGTGTCAATTGAATTCCGTTGATTGAGTTCTGCCGAGCAAATTTCGCTATAGCAGGGGTGGGCAATACTTTTCACTCGAAGGGCCACATTTGACAAAAATTTGAAGTCGAGGGCTGCACTGATTAGAAGAGCAGAAAAAGTCTACAATTCCGCAGATGTCCTATTTTTCCACCGAAAATCGGCGAAGAGTAAAAAAAGCGCGCAGCTAAAAAGGTCTTTGGCTTGATTCACGGTAGGAGTTTATATTTCTGTAGGCCTTCAGTTTGCGCACCCCTGCTCTATAGCAATAACATCTACCTACCATAACAACGAAACTGCAGGCAATATTACTTGCAAAGTGTAGTTGTTGACAATTTTTTGATCAGAATTTTCTATCCACAGGACACCTATAAACGGATGGGCCGCAACAGAATAAAATTCAGCATCACCGAACCTGCAGTTATATCACAAAAGATTCAGATTTAATAATTTGTCTCTGTCTTAACAAATAATAAAATAATGCACACAATTGACCACATGCATCAGGGACGTGCCCAGAAAATTGAAAAGGGAGGTGGGGCGCATTTTAAAGTCAAGCCAGCAGGGCTGGATATAGTGATGAGCAAAAAAAATAGGTCAAGTGAAGAGCAAAAAAAAAAGTCATCACGCCCGCAGATGTCAAATTTTTCGCCCAAAAACAAGTGAAGAGCAAAAAAAAGGACATTACGCTCACATATTGTCCTTTATACGAATATGTGCATTTGTCTGCGCGGGGGGGGGGGGGGGCGGACCCAGCTCTCTCTGGGTACGCCCCTGCACATGTGCGTTCTTTAACAAACTAACATTCAAAGTAAAATGAGAAAAAAACTAGTTTGACCGCAATGTAATGACAGCGACAAGATGGCCGCAAGGCGCATTGGGACCACGAGTGCAAAAGAAAAAACAATGAGCCTTCAACGACTACCACGTAGATAGGGTGTTGGACTGCACACACCTTTATTAAAAAGAGTATAAGTGATAGAGTGGAGCTTGGAGCCGGATCCGCAGCGGAGTCGGATTCCGCAATTTTATGCCGAGGTCGGAGCAGAGCCGGAGAGCCAACTTAAAAAAATAGGAGTCGGAGTGGAACCGGAGTCTGACTTTTAAAATCCTACTTTTTAAACGGTAGTGATAGTTGGTAGTAGATTGCGGGGATATTTTAATTTGCTTTCTGGAAAGGAAATATTCTGTATTGGATAATGCAGGGTTGGAAATCGATAATGAAAAAGTAAAGAATAATTCGATATTTGATACCCCCCAAAAAGTAGCGAATTCCTACATTCGATAACAAAAATAAAAAGTAGAGAATATCGATCAATTGATAACGTCAGATTGATACTTTTCTCTGACTCAGTTGACAGCGACAGCTTCAACATATTTGAGCTAATGGATGGGTTCAGGGTAAAAAAAGTGGAGAATGTCGGTATCGAAGGCACAGCATATTAAGATGGGCAGTTTTAAACAGAAATACCAGAAAGCTTACTCACTTTTTCCTTTTCACCATAAAAAAGATCAATTATCACTTTTTCTTTTAAATACTTTCTACCTTTGATCTTGGCCTACTTCAGATGCTGTTGACTATAAACCTTTTCTACAATGTCCGAAACACAAAAGTATTCCTACCAGTATCAGATCCAATCATTTAAATGAAAAAAGCTGGTGAATAAAAATTCAAAAACCAATTTATTAGCCGCACAATTGCATTGGACTGCCTGGCTCTGGCCTGGCCTGCTTCTACAAAGCGATACCAAGTGACCAAACGTTTTCTCGTGTTATATTTTGGAATGAAATAAAAAATGACGGTGCATATACGGAATTTTCCGCACGTCAACTGTTCGTATGCGGATGTATTGTAAAAATACTTATCTGCAAACACCACAAAAAACAGATAAGGTACTAAAAATAAAAACTTTTGAAAAAACTCATTCAGAAAAAAAATATTGATTAATTAATATCGATTTACCACGCAAAAAGTAGAGAAAAGCCCCAATCGATAATGAAAAAAAAAGTAGAGAATTTTTGCATTCGATGACGAAAAAGTAGAGAATATCGATACCGATTATCGATTTCTAATCGATATTTCCAACCCTGGGAATATGCAATAAGCCACTCGACAAGTCAGAATGGGAATTTTTTCTGCTCAGTTCTCTTGCATCTCCAATTCTCCATTTCAAATGTTCGATTAGTTTTGATGGTGGGTTGTTGGTTCACGTTCGTGTTCATGGCATGCATTGGTTCTGTAGTCAGGATAATATCCCCAGGTCATGGCATTTGTTAATGCCCGAAAAAAATATCTCAGTTGTCTTCAAAGTCATTAGGCTTTATTGTTGTCTTAAACAGTATGATGGCACATCTGAAATAACTCGTTTCTGAATGTTTATTACGTAGACTGGCGGTACCTGTGCTGTTTTTTAGGAAAATTTTTATAGGTATTAGACTAATAAGTGATGTGGGCACTTAAGGAATAGCAATTTTCATTATTATTGTCATCATCATAGCTGCTTATATGAATGTTATGCTATATGATCTATAGCATTTTTTGAGTAAACTGGTTAAGTAAACATGGAAACATGTTATTGTGTATCTATGGTTTTTTTATCTTCTCATTGACATATTAAGTTTGAGTTACCGGTACTTTGAAGCATTGAACCTCTTAATTTAATTTTGAATCTTTGAAAGTGAGAGTAAACAACCAGGTTAGTTTTTTTAACTGAAGAGGTAATTTGCTGATCAATTGGTACCGGTACATGATGCCACAAATTACAATACCAATACCGTGCATTTTTTAAATGCAATATCTTTTGAATTTTGTGATATTTTGTGATACTTTCTTTGCTTTTCCGATACTTTTGGTTTCTTTTTTCCTTTTCATCCCCTTAAACCACTTCGTAGCAATCTTTTTCGAGTGGTTGATGTTGACACTTTCACACCTGTACTTTGACACTATTCTTCGCTAAGATCACAGCTGGTTAGACATCGATTAGATAGGGAGAGTCTGACCAGAGCCCGGCTTTGTCAAATGGTTGATTTTACCTCTCTTTCTCTTCCAGATCTTTCTTCAAATTTTCCGGTTTCCTTCCATCGTGGAAAATTTCCTTCCATCGTGGAAAATTCCATCGGTTTCCTTCCATCGTGGAAAATACCATGAAAAATTCCATCGCTTCAAAGTAACATTAACACCAGTTTTGGAGCAACCCCCTCTGATGCAATTCTTTGTTCTGATATCCCTTTTTTATGCAGGTAAACAATCAAATCCCCTTCGCAAAAACACAAAGATGTTGTGGAACCTTGACTTCTAAAATGGAACTAAACTTTTTTCTCTGCTGGTAGCATCTTGATTTGCTGGTAGCTCTGCAGGTAGCATCTTGATCTTGATTAGGGAGCATCTTGATTCGAAAACCTTGCGGGTAGTCGATGCTTCCTGGCCATTTGTTCACTGGAATTTTTTCCTTTTTATATTTTGTTGTATCGTATAGTGAATGAATGGCGAAATAAATCTCTCTCTCTCTGGTATCAGTCTGCTCAAGAATTTCCGTCATGAAACATAAGCCGGTATTGCATCAGAAACCAGAATGAATTTAAATGGACCGGCTTTGTCATTCACATTGTTACCTAACATTTTTAGCAGATTTTTGCTTGTAGCAATTTTGGCAATATTTAATATAAACAAAAAGTTTTCTTTATCATTGCAGATATTACTGCAAGTACATGCTAAATAAAAAGTATAAAAATCACATTTGCATGACCCTGTTGAAATTCTGGATTCAATGATATATGACATGTAGGGGTTGTGGTTACAATTGGCATACCAATTCATCATTAACATCAAAAATAGTCAAAAGTTTAAGTGGTCTCATAATTTCGAACAGCACTGTATGAAGAATATGATATATCGGTATAGATTTTTCAGTGGTAAGGTTGAACTACTTTGTTAAAAGATGCGGCTTAGCTATATGCATTCTAGCTAGTCATACTCATACTTTCAGCACACTCAGAATCTCAGCTTTGCAATTAAACAACATCAGGATACGTGCACCTGGAAGAATCAGCTTTTGGGTGATACGGTAGTCTAGGCCTTCAACAGTTCAAGGTGATACCGGTAGGCCTACCAGTACTGGTAAGATTGTGAGATGTAACAGAGATGAAAAAACTCATTTTAATCTTGGGTTGTTTTCAGCATTATTGCTATATTTTATTCTCAGCATGTTTCTATTTCGGAGTTTTTTGGATCGAAGTGTTGCTCCAGGCTTTCGGAGCTGGATTGGAGTCGGAGTCTGCGTCTAAAATATCGGATAGGAGCTATAGTGAAAAATTAGCCACTCCGCTCCACTCTAATAAGTGAACAAACTTTTAATTTGTCAGCTTCGTGCAACTCGTGATGTTCCAAAATGTGACGTTTACGACGGGGGAGTTTCATCTAGTGCATTTTAAAACAAAAGAAAAATACTTTTCAGCTCGTTTTCGAAACTGCTCATTTAGGCCTAATGCAGAACATCAAGGAGGGAAGCTTTGAATACCTTTCACCAAGTCGATTGGCTTGATTCAACTTGAAATTGAAATCTAATCTCAAGTTTATCATTTTAGTCTTCAAAGGCAGACACTATCCAGCCGACCATTCAATTGGTTTATGAACATT
The DNA here is from genome assembly GCA_964006365.1 of Trididemnum miniatum. Lineage (NCBI taxonomy): Eukaryota > Metazoa > Chordata > Ascidiacea > Aplousobranchia > Didemnidae > Trididemnum > Trididemnum miniatum. Next base: position 11,939,075 of record OZ023234.1, on the reverse strand, counting down.
GTTTTTAAATAGCCCGGTAATAAATTGCAAACAGATACAGATCTCAGCGAAAATTTCGCCACAAAAATAATCTTAGCTTATAGCTTAGAAAGTAAATTATTAAACTTTTAGATTAAAGGTATTAAACCATTTCGATGACGGGTGATGAAAACCTTTTAATTGAAGAGTTTTTTCAATTGGGGTCGCGTTACATTAGAGAGCAAAATGTGAAAAAAGTAAAACTTACTTATAGTTTTCATCGTAGGTAATTCTGGTTGATTGGTTGTTTATATGGAGGTAAATCTAAAAGCAGGATTGAGTTTGGGTTCGCCGTGTCAGCATGTTACAGTACTAAGTTACCAACAAGGGTTTTGTCCAGAAACTTTCTTTTTGTGTACTTACTAATTATCTTTTTACCAAACCAATTTTCAAGTCAACTAGAAACCTAATCATTAACGGATGCAGGAGGCTGAAGGGAGCTAACTCTAAAGTTTTGGTTATACTGTACATATTAATGCATTCGTACCTATAAGTCCTCCACCCCTTAACTATCAACAGTAATCCCTTAACGATTTAACACTTCAGACGGAACAAGTAAAAGTTCACTTCGTACTTGATTTCCATTGTTGTACATAGGATTCACGCTATCACCGCCATTTTCGATAACATTGAAAGGAGTTGGTGAACCGTAATTGTAATTATTCCAATTTTTAATGACGCCATCAATTGGTGTTTCTGTGGAAAAATGCGACGCGATTGCAATAGCTGCTGTTTCAGCGAAACCATCTGCAAACCAAAAATGAAGACACGATGACACAACTTTAAAGACATCATCTATGAAGTAAGTTGCTATAGGCTCTTAGGCCTATTCGAAAATATGGATGACGTTACAATTTGACAATATACAGAATTCTCCAAAAGCCTTGGGTGCATTTAAAGTCCCATATCTCCTTAACTATGAATGGTAGTAAGATTAAAGTTGTGTTATTTTAAAGCTGATACATTAAGTTTTTTGTAAGTTTTTATATCCTTAACAGTTTCCGAGATATTCAATGTCAAAAGGTGCCCAAAGCTTTTGAAACACCCAGTATTTCAAGTCTTGATTTGATCGCAGATCCATGCATCTTAAAAAAATCGTTACGCTTTTTGGAAAATCGCTACGCATCGGTATGTTCCAGCTTTTTCAGGATATGAAGCGAAGTGGCACCGTTATCGCTATCGATGGGGAAGGTTTGGGATTAGATTCCTGCCGGGTTAAATCGAACTCAGTGGCGTCAACAACAGGCCGCCAACTCTGCGTCGTTTTTTCAGAGTTCGAGGAGGTGTTACTCAGGCGCTGAACCATTAAAATGAGCTCCGCCACTCGTTACACGCTTCCGCGTAATGTAGCGAGTATAACGCAGATTTGATTTCGATGTATTGAAGCTGGGAGGTGCCAGCATTAACCATCATGTAGCCAAATGTTCACCTCTCTTATTAGGTTTAAATGAACTTGCAATATAATTCAACGCAACAAAATGACTCTGTTAAATTCCTGCTTAATTATTATCAGATTTATCCACCAAGATACGACAGTCCTATAACCAAAGTGCAAATACTTCAGCATTCATGCATCGGGTAAGTGTTGACTTATACTCAATAACTTTTTCTGTAGCAATATCAAATCGCCAATTTTTTTCACTGCGGGAGAGAAGGGTCCTGTGTCAACTGAGCGAAGAGCTGCGCATTAACACCTGTTTCGAGGTGTCAGCCCTACTGTTCAGACGCTTGAAAAAGTGCAAGCGACAGACAGCAATACTAAGTTTGAAAAAGCAGCCTTTTACTCAGCTCGGCATGGAACACATAAAAATACGTTAATGTCTTAAGCTAACTATTACAGCGAGACACAAACTCACCATAGTCTTCAGAACTTATTGATGCGGCAGTAGATTCGGCATCATTGTTCCTTTCGGTTGCTTGACCAACAGCCAGATGAACCAAGCTTTGAGATATGAAAGCAAGCAAGCATGCTAAAATCTGGCTGTGCTTACCCATGAAGCACTTAGCAATGGCACAAAAAATGTCTTTATTTAGGCTATATGAGTAATGACAACTGAAAAACTGCTAAAGGGTCAAATCAAATCTACGTTATACTTGCGGCATTACACCGAAGCGTGAAACGAGTGGCGGGGCCCATCTTGGCGGCTTAACGCTTGGGCAACACAGCTCCAAAAAAACGTCGTGGCGGTGGCGAGTCGTTGGCAGCAGTGTCCGATTAGACTAGTCCCGTAAGCGAACCCAGAACCTCCCGTTGTCGAAAACGATGCCTTTAACCACGTACATTTTTTGTAGCTGTCAAATTGACATCCAGCAAGTTGGTCACACTCACTTAATTGAAGGGGTTACGTTTAAACAAACTTTTTTAAAATACTAAATGCAAGTATTCTGCTCAGCGTTTGACACTACAAGAACATTGACACTACATTAACGTTTGTGTTCTCAGCTTATTCATGTTGGGAGATGGTTCAAGCGTGTAGAAAGAAGAAACGGTCTTGATAGCAGTAGGCTATAGCTTCACTAAGAATTAGTGCTTTCATATGACTGCGCTCAAGGAGCACCATAAAATTTTTAATCATTTTTTGACCTCACTTTGACAATGAACGGTAGGATACTCAACACATGAATTTCTGCTGGGACCTTAGCCCTTGACACTCTTCGCCATAAATATGCAATTTTTCTACGCTGCCTTTCTGCAACATCAAAATCTAAGCTCACAACTTACACTCGCAATTTTTACAAGAACTGTTTTTATTGTGGAAGAAAAATAAAGCCGTAGTAAATCTCAAATTTGGACGTTTCGACAACACAGATTCTGTTGTAATCATCAGCAGTGTAAGCAAAGCAATACAAAACTAAAAGTCTTTATTTTATTTTCATCGTTCTTTAATTTTGTTTATGCATTCTCCTGATCAATTTTACAGCACTAGCCATTTCAAAATTTCTGAAATTCGCTGTGGCCTACATTCCTTCGTTTATTCTCATATATTAACCATTGCAACGTTTTTTTCCTATTCGACTGTTCGATTTTTTGCCCTAGACTACTAGCCACTAGGATATGATCGCTGATTGGAAATTTGCGCGCTCCTATGAGGCCATTAAAGCAATTCAAGTCGCTTCCAAAACGTGATCGGCCTCATTCAAATTACCACGCGCGGTTGTATGATCGCGAAGGCATTATCCACTTCGCGACAACTTTCACTTACGCTTGTGGACTGTGCAAAGTATTGAACAAAACTCCCTAGTAATATACTATTTTCTGCCACAATTCTTAATTAATGAACCGGAATTGCCGCTAAATAAAAATCCTCGATTTATTTTGCGATATCTTGCTAAAGTTTAAAGCATCAATTTCTAGTTAGCATTTAGAATCGTCTATCTTTTATTATGTGTGTAGCTTCAAAGCAATAGTTAACAAGTAACATTTTTATTGTCAATTCACGGTTGAATTGAACACAGTAAAAGGATTACGAATTATATAATACAACACATCAAACATTTGCAATAATTGTGGCGCGCAAATAAAAATAATACATTAAATTTCAATACATTTCCGGTATTGCTGAACGCCGAAGCGTGCAACGAGTAGCGGGACTATCTCCGCGGCTTAGCACGTAGGCAATTAACACGAGTAAAATGTAGCGGATTGCCTGATTTTTAATTAGCGGAATTGCCTGATTTAATTAATCCACTTTCGTCTGATTTTTAATTAGCTGAAATCGCCTCAGATTTCACCAACGTTAAATTGCACTTTGATTTGAATATGCCAGTCATTCCGATTCATGCTACTTGTCTGCGCCGGGCACAAGCAGTCAATCTAAAACATCCGTGGTGCGCTAAGGTTTGCTTCATTGAGGACAAGCAATCATTTATTGACTGATTTGATAGATTTCTTTATCTTTATCCTCCCATCACGAGAAAGCGGCGGAGGCGCTATGCGTAGTACGAAACCAGACTTAGGAGTTGCCTTTGTTTCTAAGTTTTTGAGTTGAATTTTCTACTGATTTCTTTAATTTGCTGCTTGCCAGATTCCACCAAGCAGAAATAATCATCGTGAAGCATCTTATCCAAAGACGCAACAACGGGACTAGGTTGGGAGTTGAACTATTAACCTCGCGATCATGGTTGTCGTAAAAACGACGCTCCAAACCACTGCGAGTATCATAATTTGTCTTCTGTCTTAAAACATATAACAACATTAAAATTACTTTACATCCAATAAACATGTTGAGCTAAACTAAGTGAACAGTCAATTCCACAAACATCTATACGTCATCATGCTGATGGGGCAGTTTTGTTCTGACTGACCATGGTAGTCATGGAATGTTGACTGGCGAGGGAAGAAGCTGCGCCACTTTCGTCGGACCATGGGTTTTTCCCATCGCAAATGATTCGAATTACAGAATTCTGAAACTGTTGCAACAAATAGATGACATGTCAGTAAGCGTTTACATTGGTGAAAGCTCAGGTAGGATTTCGTGCTTGAAAATTCGTTCTCCGTGGTCTAACAGAGCGACGGCAATTTCACACAATCTGGTTTACAGTTTACACACAGTGAACTTGCACAATCGACCATGTGCTTGACGCCGATGACTGCTTCATTTTTATTTTGCTCTCACGACAAAGCGACTGAGGCAGTATGCTCCACTAAAACAAATCCAGATAACTAGTGTCAAGGTTGTCTTTGCTTCAAGTTTCAGACTGAGTTATGTTTCTTGCATAATTTGCTATTTGAATCCGCCTACATTTTGTTTCTCACACAAATCTATTGTCAATAACGCCCAAGTTTGTCAGCGACACGGCCTCGCTATAGCGGGACCGCACGCAGGTTACAGATCTTACTAGACGGCTTCGATTCACGGCTGAAGGCGATCGCATTTTGCATATACACCGGGTGGCAGCTGACTCGAAGAGCGCAAGCTCGCTTCGTAGTCTCCCCCAATTACTGTTAAACTTTCCGTTCAATGTTCAAATTTTTTTTGTTCCGCTTTCTCTTGCGCGCCTTTCTATCCATATGTTGCCTGCTATCTTGGTTGTATGTTAAGTTAGCTTTAGGATGGTGGTTATTAACAGGACCTCTTATAAAAAAGTTGAGGGCATTTAAGAAGGGAATGCCAGACTGTATCTAATAAGACGTCATTTGCAACTTAGGCAGACTAGGAGCCCTTGAGCCAAAGTTAATAAGAATGTACGTCCGAAAGCTTGAAAAAGTTAAGAACCACTAACCTATATTTTAGTTACAAATTAAGGTCAATTTTTAAAATTACCCCGTAATGAAATTTGAGATAAATAATCGGATTGCAGACGACAGTTGTTTTAGATAAAAATGCTAATCCACCAACGACACTATAGCTAATCTGTAAAAAAGTAAAAAAGCATCACGGGACGCATTAGCATGAGTACAATTTAGTTTCAGTGTTAATATAGTAAGGCAACTCAAACCCAAATTTAATTGGAGTAATTTACGACAGTACCTATAAGCTATCACGTCCAGGTCTCTTTTTCAATAAAATTTCAAAAAATCAATCTTTTACGCAACTTACTCTATAATATAGAGCAAGTTGCGTAAAAGTCTATAACTTCAAGCACTGATTTGCGATTAAATTACTTTCGTGAGCAGCTGGAATTGAGTTCATAAATTTGAAATCAAATCCAAAAAGTTAGGTTCTTGCAGCACAAAACTGGGGATTAGTAAAGCTATGTAACGAGCCAACTTGTATTGCAGCAGTGCGACAGTGAATAATAATGAGAAAAACCATATATTGTGCATGACCATATCATGAACTTTTGGATAGGAAGAATTAAGGACCTTTAGCACATTAGTGCACGAGAATAAACCAAATCTTAACTGCTGATACCATGAGAGAAGAGACCCCGGCGGCTTATTTCGGAATGGTGGCATGGAAAACTTCCACTTTGCTCTTCGGAGATGTGATTGGCTAGAGCAGTTGCGCAAGTATAGTGCGAGTTATGAAATGTTTTGTTTATTCTATCACCACCACTCTACCCCATCCCGAATGACACGTTAAAGAATTACGCATTATAGAAGCCAAGTTGGTTGAGAATCAAATAAAAACCCAGAAGAGCATCGAACCCAGATCCCATGAGCTGCAGCCCAACGTACTAACCGCTTCAACACATCGCTGTTGCGAAGTCTATCCAATTTTTCTGCTTTTACTCATTTCGGTAAAGCCCTATCGTTCTCCTAGCGCTCTCCTTGAAATTTTCTGTGCAACCATTCCGAAATATGCATTAGGGTCGGTCGAATTTTCTAAAGTATCCCAAGATTAGTGAAAAAAGTTGCCATTTTGCATGTAAGCATCGAAATGAGCAAATAAATTTTAAAAAAATTAGGTTTTGGTCTCCCACATTAAATTCAAAGATCAACACGACGTCATTTTTCATAAAACTTCCATAACTCAAAAAGTATTCATCGTAGAAAGCTCGTTTTGGTCTTATAAGTTGCGGAAGAATAATGATTTGACTATGCAGAATATTTTTGTTCTATTTTAAAGCAGACAAAAAGTTATGAAGCAAAATCTTAATTTTCTGCATTTTTATTGCTTGTACTTTAACTTACTACAAAATTTATTTATTTATTTATATACTGATAAACAATGTTCCCTCTAATTTTTTGTAGCCTGTGTGCGCAGAAACTTTGGCGTGTGCGCACGTTTTTAGAAATGACTAACGTTGGTGCAACAACCCAGCTATTAACAACAAGTAGCGCAATTTCTCTTGTTTATGTTACTGCTGGTACATTTTTCGCTCACGGTGGACGGTACATTTTGCGAAGAAATGCATCCTTTTAGCAGAACCTAGAACAATTTTCCTCAACTTGCCAACCGAGAGCATTGCTTCATGATGATATGTCTGTGCGCAGAATATTTATGCGTGTGCGCAGTCTCTGAAAGCCGTGTGCGCGCGCACTCGCGCACAGCTTATAGGGAACACTGCTGATAAATCAGTAGTCCGACAAAGTCGGAATACATCCGCAACTTAAAATAAAAATTCATCAACAGCAACAACAAAAAAGCAATACACAAACTTACTCTCCAGAATGGAAAATGCAATACATTACACAAATTAACAGCGCGAAGTTACGAAGCAGTGTCAGAAAAACTAAACCTACCATGGCGTAAAAGAAGCATAATACAAGTCATCGCGATAGGCCTACACTGTAGCGGTAAAAGAATAAAAAGACAGTAATAAAGTTATACGAGTACAGAATAAACTAACCTACACTAGAACCATGTTAATACCCAGTTAAAATGTCAAAGCAAACCTCAGAAATGGCACGTTTAAAGTTTTGAACATTAACTACTCCATCAAATTATTGAGTATGTAATGCTACAACTTACACTCCACTTAAATGCAGGTCAGTTATGATCAATCTTCCCCCAGCTACGTTAAATTTTGCAAAAACTAAATGAAATTATGATATAACTTTGGTAGAGAAGAGATCTTCAATATCCAAATAGTAACAATAGCTTTTCCTTTTTTCACTTTTCCATTTTTAATCATGCTCTGATGAAGGACAGTCGATTTGTCCGAAAACGTTCAGCTTATTTTCCGTATGTTATTTTGTAAATAGTGTAAGGATGTTAAATGTTCTCCGATTATTAGCTGTAGCTATCATTTGGATATTGAAGGAAATTAGGCTATGCAGAAACTTTTGCGATGGTTTTTGCGCTAGGAGGTTGCTATTATTCGTTATGGTGCTTGACAAATACAAGAGTTCCGTATTATGTTAATAATGAATTTAATGTTATCAGAAGTACCTATCGTCATATCTCACTTTCGTAAAGGCGAAAAATAACATTGGTTAAGTGGCAGTAGAAACAAAGTCGCGGTTATAATTAGTGGTAAGAAATGGGAATGCAATCAAATATAGTCCATGCACCACTCTGCAAAGACGGAAAATTTGGATCATATGGCGAAGATTTCATTTTTCTTTTAAACTATTGCGTTTCAACGTATTAATTTTAAAAGTAGTTTCCGCATAGCTAATGGAACTTTTGTGCAAAAGTAGAGCGTTTTTGAGAGACCCTCAAAGGAGAAGTGACCGCTTATACAAAAACTTTAGAAAAACGAGTAAGGGCGTATAGTCACCTTTATCTATAACTGCTCAATAAAAGATTGATAACTTTTTCAGATTAGCCTCCCATTCTTAGCTTTTTCGCACGTTTCATGTTCGTGGCTTTCAACTTCAGCCATATATTTTTCACTTTTTTAGAGGGCCGTGAACAATTTAATTTTGCTTCCATTTTAGAAGCTCAAAAATATTCAAAATGAACCTTGGTGTGAAGAAGTTTTTCATTTGTGACATATTAGTGCGGTCACAATTTAATATTTTGCAAAATATCGAGCAAATGTTACACTTGTTCACCTTATGATCTGCTCTGGAGATCGCGTAAACGACTTCAATAAAAAATTTTTCAATTATAATAATCTGATCAAAGGCACTAGGCCGGCTAAGGTAAAGATACAGCATTTCGGGTGGTTTGTCATCTGGATTCGTCCTACGCATAGCGCCTTCGCTGCTTTCTAGTGACAGGAGGATAAAGATGAAGAAAGAATCGAAAGCAATGGCCATACGTACTGCCGCTAAAACCTAAAGTAACTAATGATTTGCCCTCGTTGAAATTGTTTAATGAAATTGTTTAATGAAAATCTAAATACTCTCGAGGTTTTTGCTTTTGCCCACGGTGATGCTAATAAGCTTTCAGGTCAGTTACTTTTTGATATTGCAAACCGCTTGCCCGGTATTTTAAAAAGTCGTTATCTCCAATCTCTGGATCAAAGAAGTTTGAATCTTACGTCCCCTGGGTTCGAATCTTTGCAGAAATTTGTCGCTCACGAGATTAAAATGGTGATTAAAATGATGACGATAAAATAAACGAGCCGCTTTGGGTGACCTGCGAGCTGCAATAAATGCAACCAGTGGCATCATGTAAGGTGTAGCCTACCAACGATTTGAAATCGATTTCATCGTTGAAAAAATCAGAAAAACGCAAAGTCTTTGCTCGAAGTGCCGACTTGAAATTTAGTGAGAGTGGCCTGGGTAAATAGACTATTCATTACAGGACTTGTCATTATTTATGTACTCTTTTGCTGTTTTGTTGCATTTTGAGTATTCAGTTTGAGCTGTGTTGTTGCAATGTTTACAAATAATATCGTTCTAAATAAATGCGGTTTTTACGGAAAAAGTTTTCCACTTGTTGGTTTTGTACAATTACGCTACAGAATAGCTACTTCAATAATAATCAATTGAATGCAAAAAATAGCTTAAGTTCAACGTTTGTATCCTGGTTCAACCAAAAAGAATTTGTCCGACGCATAGCGCGCCTTCCCGCTTTTTGTACGTTGTGCCGGTAGTGATAGTGTTGGTGCGATAAGAAAATAATCAATTTTCCTCAAAAAATCACGGAAAAAATTAAATTTCAGTGGATAGATAGACTTAAATCAGTGTTTCTTAACCGGGGTTCGACCAAACCCCTAGTGTTCGACAGAGCTGTCTTAGGGGTTCGGTGGAAGTCCTTCAAAATCCCAACACTTTCGGGGCGTACCCAGTGGGCCGCTGGCCACTTGATTTCGGGGGAAAAATTGGATGTCGGAAGACGTGATGACCTTTTTTTTTTGGTCTTCACCTGATTTCGGGAGGGAAATTGGATGTCACGCTGTCCGTTTCTAGGGTTCGGTTGAGACAGCCACAAAGTTGTTTGGGTTCGGCCGCTTGGCACGGGTTAAGAAACACTGACTCAAACTGTTAAATCAAGAAATCTGTTGAATTGATTGGTATAAGCTGCGCAAGGGTTATTTATTTCGCCAATACAGTCCGGAATTAGTCTATGGAGTATGACGCCATAATGACGCAATTATGATATCAATCTTCGCACCAACATGCCAATTATCGCACCAACCTTAACAAAATTATTTGTTTCAAGAGGATTTTTCGCGATTTTTACGCGATATTTTTCACAAAAAATAGCGTGAGGTTGTAGAATTTTTGACGCCTTACCTCTTACAAGTTTTATTTTTAAGATTCCATTAATTTTTTAGTTTTTAAAGCTTGTAACTGTCATCTTCGCGGCAGGGTCGAAACTAGGCAATGCGGCCCCCCCCCCAAAATCATCTTTCGGGGCCCCCTAAAAATTTTTCTTGGATGGTGATGCAAAAGAGCGAGCACCGAAGGGGCGATGCCAAGCTACGGGGGTCTGGGTGGGCATGCCCCCCCCCCCAGAAAATTTTGCGGAATTTCACCTTATTTTGGAGGCTTTTTGTGCGTTTTGAGCCTTTAAAATTCCTCAGTTTTAACAAGGTTTAGTAGTCTGTTTAACTAGGTCCCTTCCAAACCCACTAAAATAATGCTGCAAGCAAACTCTACTCTAACATTTCGCTACCTATGCGAAGAAAAAACGTTTTTAAGGCTTATTTTTGCGCCTTTCACTTGAGAATGAGAGGCCCTTGGCAGAAGCGGATCCAGAAAGTTTTGGTGGGGGGATGTGATTTTAAACTAGGTTGAATGTTAACTAAATATAAAGACGTTTAGATCTGGAAACGGGCTTAAATAAGTCCTTTCAAAATGTTTCATGTTAGGGGCGTATTCAGAATTTTTTTCAGGGAGAGGACACCAAATTTCGTCACTTTTTCAAGCGCAATTTTTTCCCGGTAGAGTTATTTCAAGCAACTTAAGTAACAAAAACGACTTTAGGGGGGTCCGGGGGCATGCTACCCCGAAAGATTTTTGAAAATTTGCATACTGTAATGGTCATTTTAGCGCTTTTTGAACAATTATCAGGCAAAGTTTGTTCATATTTTTGGCCCCTAACTCTGAGTGCTTTATCAAATGTGATGCATTTTGTAAGCACAGTTTCGATTATGCGTGCTTAAAGCGACTAAGGTTTATTGTTATGAACAGGGGTGCAAATCTATGTTGAGCATTGGGGGAGATGATTTAGCAAAATCGACCATTTTTAGATATTGGGGGGGATGATTTAGCTCAATTGACACGTCTGCAGATGTCCAATTTTTTGCCCACTATGAAGTGAAGACCAAAAAAAAGGTCATAACGTTCCCAGATGCCTAATTTTTTGCCCAAAATGAAGTGAAGGCCAAAAAAGGTCATCACCTGCGCTGACGCCCAGTTTTGGGACATGAAAATATTGGGGTGGATGCTCCCGGAAAATTGGGGGGATACATCCCACTACGGATTTGCACCCATGGTCATGACAGGTTCGAAATTATAGAAAAACTTTATTTATCCAAAGCATTGTTGAAAATGGCTGGTGGGGGGATGCATCCCCCACACCCTCCCCCCTGGATTCGCCCCTGGCCTTTGGTATGCTACTAAACGTTTGTTTGCTAGTTTTGCGACTGCTATTTTTCGAAAAATTTGCAGGCGCGCCCAAGGCCAAAAGCATAAATATGATATGGGGGCCCCACATCGCGCGAGTTAAAACAAAAAATATATTGAATCTTAGAATAGGCTTATTTAAGGCACCTTTATCATACGTTGATTAAATAGTACTACGTACTGACTATTTACGGGGCCCCCTTTTTTGTGCGGCCCCCCCGGTTGGGGGGTTCGGGGGGCGCTAGTTTCGGCACTGCTTCGCGGAGTGGTTCATTACCCTACGCAACCCAGTCTATTTGGAAGCTTTATCACGAGTTTAACGTCAAGTTGTAGATCGTTACAATCTGTCACAAAATGGTTTGTAATAGCTTTACAATAAGATTGTTAGCACGTGTACAATAGGCACTAAAATCTTAAATGAGCAAGCGAATTCTCTTTTTAGAAAGCTCACCAAATTTTCCGTGAATGAACTGCCAACGAAGTTGATGTTTATAAACTTTATGCATACTCGGGAAAAACATATCTTCATCTTCAAAAGCTAGTCTTTCTGCAGGAGTCGTTTGCAAAATAGTTGTGAGTGGGTTAGTATCTGCTTGCCAAAGAGCAAACATTCCAGTAATTACCACAGAATCTAGGCTACTGTGTTTTAAAACGGCTGATAAAATTGTGGATGAAGCTAAAAAGCCTCTGCGTTATCAGCGCGATAAAAAAACGTCTACAGTTATACAACATTTTTGAAATTGTTTGTGATAGAACTAACGTCGACACGGGACTCAGCATAAGCAATCAAGTATGGCATTATTCGATCGATGGAAGAGCACATCTTTTCAGGCCGTTACAGTGGTTGGTATGCTTGTTTCATTGCAACGAATTGACACTAAGAGCGCTCATTAAAAAGTTGGATGGGTATGACAGCGAACCACGAGGATTTAAAATAGGAATAGGTCAGCAGCTTTCACTTAACCACAACGCTATAAGAATGACCAATCCACCAGCAGAAAACGCACAACATACTGCAATTTTTGAATCTTTTACCGAAGACTGGAGCACTGACTAAAGATATTTGTTAATTGCCAGTAATGTAATTGTGCTTAAAAGCGCATTTTTGCAAAGAACATCTCCTGGCACATTACATCGGCCAAGATGTCTGACAACTGTCTTTGATTACTTCGCTTGCATATTTCTTTCGACAAGCCCGAAGAAAATTTGCGAGAGTTATTTCATTACATAGTGAAAGTGTAAGTCAAAAGTAAGTTTCAAGTGAAGCAGAATTGGTAATTACACTCTAGGAACTGAGAGCTTTTTTTATGCTATAAGACATAAAGTTTTTACCTTACAAAGACGCGAAGTTTGAAGCCCATGTAGTATAACAAATAAACTGCCATTTTGCTCTTTCGGAAAGTATTCTGCAGTATTGTTTATTCGAATGAAGCAATTGCTAACTTTGCTTTGATGAATATTCTGAAGGCTTAAAAATCAAACGCTGCTACTTCTTTGTGTATCTTTTTCTGAAGCAAGACATATCGCTACCTTTTGGAACAACTTCGTACTATTTGAACATGATTGATTGGTTTTCAATAAAAGTTTCTTCCCACCTACACTGCAAAATCTGACTGATGATGAGCTAACAATTCAAATGGCCAAAAAAACTCTGGCAGTACCAGACTTTTCTTGCCATAGCCGAGACGTGGAACGAATGATAAAAGAAATCGGAAGAGCATCCGTAATTGTGTCCGATAAGAAATCCCGCCACGATGTAACGGTTTTATAAGCAAAATCAAAGAAGAAATTGCCAAAATTGATCAATAAACAAGATTTTATACAACCCGATTTTCGATTTATACAACCCGATTTTGGAGTACCTCAAGGCTCCGTACTTGGTCCTCTTCTCTTTTTGCTGTACGTAAATGACATGCCTAATGCAGTCTGTAGTGTTCCGAGATTATTTGCTGACGATACCTGCCTACTACTTCATCACCCAGATTTGACTATTTTACATGATAATTTAAATCGCGAAATTTCTCTGTTACATGAATGGTGCAACTCGAATAAACTAACCATTAACCCCCTAAAAAGTCACCTCCTCCTAATCCCGCCAAAGCTCAATAAAAATAACCTCAATTTTTCTATTATGCTCAATAACACTAATATATCTACCGAAAGTAATGTTAACTACTTAGGTATATCACTCGATTCCCGATTAAATTTTCAATCCCATATAAATATTATGGAGCAAAAAATATCACGGGGAGTTGGCATTCTATATAAACTAAAACCCATTTTACCACAAAGTGCTTTACTGAAATTGTACTACTTTTTAATCCATCCTTATCTTATATATGGAATAATAGTTTGGGGATCAACATTTCCTACCTATCTACGTAAATTAAGTATTTTACAAAACAAAGCAGTTAAATTAATAGGAGATGGTAACTATTCCGAAAGAGCAACTCCATTCTACATTAAATTAAAGATTTTAAAAATTCCTGAACTGTTTAAATTACTGTAGAAGTAGCCAAATTAGTACACAAACATGTCCACAATAATTTACCTATTCCTCTTTCTAATCTTTTCAAAAAATCACACGAATCATCTACTCGTTCAACTAGATTTTCTTCAAACCCTTTTAATCTATCGACTCCTCTTCATCGTTCAAGCAGGTTGCAGCGTTGCATCAGGTATCAGGGTGCTAAAGTATGGAATTCAATCCCTACGGAAATTAGAAAACTACCCAAAACATCTTTTAACTCTAACTTAAAGAAACATTTCATTGAATTGTATAAAACTGATATTTTTGGTTAAAGCTGAGAAGATATTATACAAGCGAAAGGCCTCTCTTGGTCCTTTTTGGCTTGTATTTAATATTTATGATGCCGTCTGGGGTGGCTGCTTGACTAGATGACCGAGGAGGTCCTTTCGCAGTTTCCCTGTCGCCAACAACTACCGGTACGCTATATTGTATGCTTTTTTTTTTGTTACTTTCTTTGTTTTTTTGTTGTTTTGTGGTGATGAAATAAAATGAATGAATGAATGAATTTCATTCTTACCGACATGCTGTTTCGAATTGTTTTTGCATTATTTGCCGTACTCTTTGCATTTATGTTACTGTTTTTTGCTTGTAGTGGCGTAACACGTACTATTTCGTTACTGCATCAACATTTATGTATAAAAACAACAAACTCCAATATTTTAAGAAACAGCCAATTTCGTATTATGACACCCAAGCATTGTGATTCGATGCATTCATTAGCAGAAACAAGTTTTTTTGACATAGCTTTTTTTCTGATTAAGATAGAACAAAAATATCCGAAAAAATAAGTCATAGCATTACCCTTTCCCAACTTTAAGATTTAAACGAGCTTTCTACTTTTCGAGTTATGATACTTTTCATAAAAATGACGTCATTTTCATCTTTGACCGTGATGTGGGTGACCTAGGGTTAAAGGAAAAAAGTTCATATTTTTTCTATGATCATTTGGGATAAGATAGCCTCTTTTCTCACTAATCCCAAATCTGATTTTTCAAAAAAATTTTTTTTTCGACCAACCCTAATATGCACCCCGTAGTAGGTCGCGCGCAGAAGTATCCCTTAGCACACGCCACTGAGCCATGACTTACCTCACTCTCCGAAGAGGATAACACCATAAACATGGCATAGAAAGCATAAGGAAGTCTACTCGATAAAAAATAACCCATCAGAATCATTGCCATTTTTACGTCATCGGTAGGAGAAGTGTGTCTATTCTACAATTAATTTAATGGATTAAAATTGAAATAAAAATATTTTTGTGTGCGTTATGACTTTGGCAGTTTCGTGTTATCAATTAACTAATTTTATGCCAAAAAATGCTGCCATGTGGGGACCAACGATGCTAAACTGCTTGAGATTACCAGTAGCAAATCATGATGAGGGCAGAAGTAACTGGAACCTCCGAAAAAAGTGCATAATGCGATTCTGCGTTAGCTGTTTACAATAACTGAATTTTTGAGTAAAATGTTAATTTAGTCGTTCAAAATTGTCGGATTTTATTGTTAAAAAACTTCAACACAACCGATTTAAGTATGAGAGATGATCTTCAGCAATTTAATCATCTTTCATCAACATCAGCATAAAATAAGTATACAGTACTAACATTATTCTGATACGATATTAAATATGGTGCTGGTAGTGGAATATATCCTAGGTACGTAACAGCGGGAGCTTTAAGTACACATCATAACGGCCCATTACTTGTTAATCATGATTGATTGCGTTTAGAGGTCATGCAAACACAAACAATCCGCAGGGAATCTGCTATTCCGCATGTGGAGTTGGCCGGGCGGTTGGTGCATGGGGTTCCGGAGCTGACTTCGCGGGTTCGATGCCTAACTAGGTAATTTTTCATGGTGCATATATTTCAATACCATAAAGGTCCTTACTTACTTGCTTACTTACTTTTGTGGACCCGCTTATCCTTGGGAGTCGCGGGGGCAGCAGCTCGAGTTGGAGCCTCCAAGCATCTTGATCCTCTACAACAAAGGACAGATGCTCTGCTGGTATACCAAGGCGAGACCAAGTAAGATCTTCGACGTAATTTCGCCATCGAGTTCTGGGACCGCCTCTCGGCCTTCGACCAATCGGTGTTGAACAGAGCAGTTGTTTGGTTGTTCTTTCCTGGGACATTCGTGTCACATGTCCATACCAACGCAGTTGCGATCTTTCTAGTCGGAGAAGCAGCGCTTCGATGTTTAGAGATTCGCAAATATCTGCACTTTTAATCTTGTCCAACAAGGTCAAATCACTAATTCTTCGCAAGAATCCCATTTTGGCTGCTTGAACTCGAGACCTCACTTTCTCATTCATCACCTTACACTCATGGCCATAAGTCAGAATAGGAACATAGACTGATCTGAAAATAAACAGCTTTGCCTTGGTGCAAAGCTCCCGTTTTAGTACCACAGATCGGTGGAGCTGGCGCATTGCTGCACTTGCTTTTCCGATGCGGATATCCAATTCGCTATTTTGTCTGCCGTCACTTGTGAATGAGACGCCGAGGTACTTGAATTTCTCCGACTGTTTTAGTAGTACTCCATCAATTTGGAGAGAGCACTGCTTTGGTTGTCTGGACAGGCACATGGTTTCTGTTTTTGTTGTACTGATTTTCATTCCGGAAACAGAGCATGCATCCGAAAACCTGTCAAGAGCTAGCTGGAGACCATTTTGGGTAGAGTAGCACAAGGTCGTCTGCAAATAACAGACGTTGTACAACGTTGTACTCCGCCACAGGAATCACTGTTCTTAACTATTCTATTCATATAAATAAGGAACAGAATAGGTGAAAAAGAGCAGCCTTGCCGTAGTCTCACTCTTACTCTGCAAGGTTTCATCGCTGCGCTATTAGCACGAACGCAAAGCTCGGAATGCATATGCAGCGACTTAATAGCAGTTAGTAATTGGCCAATAGCCATCAATGCCATACTGCAATAGCACTGCCCAAAGCTTGTCTCTAGGAATGCGATCATATGCTTTTTTAAGATCAACAAAACATGCATTGACCTTTTTCGCATGTTACCACAACTTCTCAAAAATTTGCTGCAAGGCAAAGATCTGGTCAATTGTGCTTCGGCCGGGACGGAAGCCACACTGAGCATCCGTTAATTTAGGCTCGGCTATTTCATGGCATTTCTTTTCAAGGCATTTGGCATAGACCTTACCCGGGACACTGATGAGAGATATGCCCCTATAATTGGTGCATTTTTTCTTGTCTTCTTTCTTGTGGATAGGTATTATCACACTGATTTGCCATTGCTTTGGTTCTTGCCCAGTCCTACATACCACCTTACAAACACGAGTTAACCAACGAACACCATACGTGTTCATTACTTTCAGCATATTAGGTCTGATATCATCCTCGCCAGGTGCTTTTCCAGTTTTCAATGATTTGATAACTGCATTCACATCTGCTTCGATTATCTGGAAAATCTTTCCCAACCCGTTCCTCGTGAATTTATGTCGGTGTAGCATCAACTGGGTTTGAAAGAACACAAAAGTAGCCTCTCCACCGATTTAAAATAACATCTTGATCTTTCAGAGTGACGCCTTGAACCTTCGATAAAAGAAAACGGCTGGAGATCTTCTTCCACGCAAACGGCGAATCGTCTGCCAGAATACTTTGTTTGCCGTTTTGAAATCATCGTCTAACCTCTCTCCAAATTGCTTCCAGGCCCTTTCCTTGAACAGTTTAACCTTTGTGGCTGCCGCCTTACGTGCTTCAGAGTACTGCGAACGAAGTGCAAGTGATGACATATTTGCAAGCCAGGCCTTATAGGCCACTTTTTTCGCACGAATCGCTTCTTTAACTTCTTGGTTCCACCAAGGAGTTCTTTTGTCGCTACTCTTCGTCTCTTCAACATGCTTACGTCCACAACATTCAGTAGCGGACGTAATGACTGCTGTTCCTATAAAAGTCCTAAGCGGCAATTATGTGGCTTGAAATAACAAAAAATATATATTAGAAGGCCTACTATTCCTGAAGGCTTTATTGTGACCCGACCGGTAATGAAACCCCAGTTTTCCGGTTATCAAGCAAATAAACAACTGATTCGGTATTTTGCTTGAAAACTTATTTAGATTTTGCGGCTGCCAGTTAACTGCCAAGTTAAATTATCTACCTAACCTGTACTAAGAAAATTGCGAATCTTCCAAAAACTCCCAAAACGGCTGCCAAGGGAATTACATTTGCAAAAACAACATAATTAAGAATGAACGTTCGAGTTCTGAAAAACACAAGAAGGTTTTGTCGAAATCTCTTACGAATCTGTTTAATCATTTACGTGGTACAAGCACAACAGACTGGAGCAGTGCTTCCCTATCTTTTTAACGTAGCGCACCTTCAAAATATTTTGGGGAACTCTGGACTAAAGAATCCAGCTCTATCAAAACTTTCGTCTTACAAGTTAGCTCCGAATATGTGAAAAAAAATCATATTTTTATCGACTTCCGTAAAAACCTTAATAACAGGAGTCTAGTCAAGGGTGTCCATAAAATTTTTGTGCACTCTAGAAATTTTATAACTTTTTGATTTACAATAGAAATAATTTGCAAAAAGATTTGAAAGAAATTAATTGATATTTTTAAAGATTTTTGTTAAATATTGAGTGATTATTTTCAACCCTTTTGATTAATGTGTGAAATCGTCGTCAAGTTTAAAACCCAGGTCGTTGAATTATGTTTTTAAAGATCCATAAGGCCGTTTAATTACGTGATTTTAGAGTGCGTTGATTCGGTTTAGTTTGCCTGACAGACCCATTAATCAGTTAATTTGGGGTGCGCAAGTGTTACTGTATGACTGTACAACTGTAAATCGCTCATTTGCACCAAGCAGTAAGCTGTGTTAGTAAGGTTGTGAGAAGCAGTAACTTTTTATGAATTCTTTACAAATAGCATTCCGCTAAGTTGCTGTAGTTAACTTACATATTTATATTGAAATGAGATGTCATTTCAAGTAATGTTTATTTCGGCAGCTTTTTTGTTTAAGCGTTAAAATTGAGCACCCTAAGTTGTTTTGTTCAGTTGCCTTATTTGTCAATGAAGTTTCGCAAAGGTGGTTTTTGTTCAAGGTATATACTATAAGCGCTATTATTATTTATCGCACCTATGAGTTCGCACTCACGTACGCAAGTTTATGTTGGTTAATTTTGTTTAGAACACTTAACCTATTTGGCGACGCTATCCGAGATTCGTTGCGACTGTTGGGGTCAAAAATAGCTGGTATGTTTATTGAATATTGAGTGACGTTTGTTTACACCTGAAGAGCCCAGGTTACGCATAGTCATTTTTTATAGAAACCGTTTCCATGTTCCTACGTCCCAATAATTTGTGCTTCTGATCTTCTTTACGTCTGCTTGAGGTGTGCTACGTTTCTCTTCGACATACGTTTTCAAGTTCAACGTCTTGGTCTTTTACTTGCGAGTAACGTTCCCTCTAAGACAGTGGTTCTTAAACTGGGTTCGACCGAACCCCAGGGGTTCGGTGAGGCTGTAGCAGGGGTTCGGCTAAGATCAGAATAAGTTTTTGCAAAAAGGCATACGGTTGTAGTAAATGACTATCTCTGCGTGGAATGATGCATCCCCCCACCATACTCTTTCTGTTTTTGATGAATAAATTTTTCCATAATTTCAAACCTATTTGATAACAATCATCTTTACGTCTTCAGCACGCATAAATCAAAAATGTGCGAACAAAATGTATCATATTTGGTGAAGGACTTAGAGTTAGAGGCAAAAAAATTAAACAGAATTTGCCTTAAAAATTGTTCAAAATGCGCTAAAATGGCCATTACAGTGTCTGAATTTTTGAAAACTTTCCAAGGAAGCATATCCCCGGACCCCCCTAGAACCATATTTTTGTTCCTCAATTTGCTTCAAATTAACTTTCCGGAAAAAAAATACGCTTAAAAAATGTAAAAATTTTATGCCACCCTCCACCGCCTTAAGAATATTCTGAATACGCCTCTGACGTGAAACATTTTCAAAGAGCTTATGCTTTTTTCCGGTTTAGACGTCTAACGTCTTTGCACTCATTTAACATTCAGCCTAATTCAAAACTGCATCCCCTCTAAAATTTTCTGGATCCGCTCCTGGTTATAATTAAGGGTTCGATGTATGCTTGCATGACACCTGTTGGGTTCGATACTTCCGACAAGTTTGAGAACCACTGCTCTAAGAGCTTGTTTAGTGTGCGCGGAATGGAAGGCAGTGTGAGCTCAAAAAAGAAGGTCTGCTCGGCAAATTTCCAAAAAAAGAACTCAACATTTTAAACGATCACAAAATTAATTTATACACTCAAATTACAGCAATAGAGAAGCACAAGTGTAGACAAAAAACGACGTTTAGTTTGTAAAATGAATGCTTGATCATCCCAAGCCTAACAAGTATATTCTGATGTCTGCTGCTACTTGATAAGTTTATGTACCGGTCACAGCATCTGTTGTGTTGCTGAATGTTAATGACAAATTTAACCTCCAACAACCTGTTTCACTCTGTTAGAGATTCTCAGGTAGAGTTATGAAATAAAAATTATTTAAAAGCAATTAATGTGCAAAAATTTTGCTGAAGTTAATGCATATTTGTGTCATCATCTGACGGAAGCAGGTTTTGAACCCCTGAACCAGACAGGCGCCAAATAGAGCTACCCACCTGGCCATTTTGTAGGCTGGGAATGGTATCTCAGCGATTAACTCAGCTATTTTAATTCCTAGCCTTAAGTGGACACTCGGTAGCCTACGGCGTAAGTACCTAAAATCAGATTAGAATCTCAACTGCACCCGTGGCCTAGTGGTAACTGGCAAGGTGCGTAGCTCTGCCTGCCAAGGTCACGGTTTCATCAATCCCTTACCGACCATTTCTTCATTCTCTCTGTAACCTCATGTGTTCTGTCTATCTTTTATTTAAACACACAACTAACTATTACATGCCTTGTGCTTATTAGTTTAACCCTTGTCAAAACAGTACTTCCACGACACATTTCCATTTTGTCTAGAACATGCCGTTTTCTTTTCACGAGTTTTCATGGCAATGCGCTCTATTTGATTGTCAAGCGATTATGACATTACTGTATTTTTAGTTAATATGCTCGTTTGATTACTGGCACAGAAGAATTTCATGGTATCACTGCACAATTAACTGATTGCACCTTGAATTTGTAAAACAATACTGTCATATCTCAAATGTGGGGCTTGCTTCCGATTGAAAGCACGTATTTTATAGCTTGTCTTGCTGTCAATACTGATGCAGTGCGCGGCAGAACGAATGCACTGCGCGGGGGTTCTCGGCCTGCTGCGCGGCCGCGCAGCCGCGCAGCTTAGGGGGAACGTTGCTTGCGAGTTGCCAAGTTAGTCCTTTAACTGGCATAATCTTCTTAAAACAATATAAGCAAAAATTTGGTTTCAAGTTGGTCAAGCCTGGAGACGAGTCTAGCTTATATTCAGCAGTCAAACGGAATAGCGCTGTGGCAGACCCCGAGTTTGCTACTGGTTTGTTGAATTTTTATTTGCACAGCAACAGTAGATTTATCTCAGCCAACCTAGGGACACAGTTTACTTTTTCCTCAAAGCCATAAGGTTGCTTGTGAAAAGCAACAGAAAATATTTTACTTATTTAAAAATTGTTATAAATTTTGTAATGAAGAATTATTATTCATTGAATTCAATAGCTATACTTAAAACCAGGTACTTGAAACTTTATAATATTTTTACAGATTAATTCTACTGTGAATAAAAATAAAGTTATAAATTTTTTAAAGTGCACACGGACTTTATGTACACTCCGTAGGAGTGCCTGCAGCCTTGCATACTTTAACTAAGAAGTGGTTCCATAGGGTTTTTGTAAAGGGATTTGTTTCCATGTTTTTATTGCACACTATATCAAGCATGAACGTTGATCATCTTATTTCACAATAATGTTACGCAATTAACAACTAAACAGTTGCGTGCTGTTGTAATTGTTTTAGAAACCTATTGCTTCCTCTTGGATTCGGACGCACTTTAGATTAAGTTTTTACAACAAGTCATGCTATATTGCATAATGCAGAGCTGGGCAAACTCCGGCCCGCATGCGGCCCGCGGACATGTACATTAATATAAACTTTTACCGAGAATCGGGCCCAAAGATCTTTTTTTTGTTGCTCAACACTGATTTTTAATGGAAAATAGGAGATCTGAGGACGTGTTAACCTTTTTTTCTTTTGCTCTTCCAATCAGGGAGCCCCTCGGCTACAAATTTTTTTCAAATGTGGCTCTTTCGTGTGAAAAGTTTGCCCATCCCTGGCATAATGCATTGATGCACTACTTCGCAGTTGAATTCTGAATTATTCGAAATGACTAGATAAGGGATGCCGCTTAGGAATCGGTAAAAGAAAAAGATAAATGGTTGGCTTTCTTGGATAAATTAAGCAACTACTTTCTAGTACTTCAAATAATTGCCATTTTACACTTGATTTTGTAGCAATCACAGTTGAAAAGTCAATCGAGCACTTACTGCTCACGTTTATCGAAATAATTCGGAGCACAGCTTGTTCCATATCCTTCTAAGTCGTATCCGTACCAAAGCAACAGAGGAAGGGACCAGAAAATTGCCCACATCCAGAATGAAGCCACAGCTATACAGCCAATTATTAGAGTTAGACGATCATCTCGTGCAAAATCAACTTTTTCAGCCACTATTGCCTATAGTTAAGAAGAGTAATCAACACAAAGACCAAAAAAATTGTGCTTTTTCGATGTACCATCAAAAATCTATATTCCAACTTTACGCAAAAATGTTTTGAAGAATATTTTGCCGATGAAAATGCCGACCTTTCTTTGAATGCTTCATGGTCAGTCCTGCGCCGCTTTTTCCGAGGGGATTAAACGTTGCATTGTAGACGTGAATTGCCAAAAAGCAAACTGTACTAAGACCAACAATATCTAAAAATACTTCAATTATCATTTGCAATTCAAAAAACATGAAGTCAGATCTGTAAGCAAATTAAATGATAGGTTTGGAGTGCTGGCAGCACACAGCTATCGGTTAAGGAGATCTTGGGTTTGATCTCCAGTTCGGTTTGATAGATCGCCGTGTCTCCAACAGCTTGCCACCGCTTATACGGCGGTTTTTTGGAGCTCTGTGTTGCCCAGGCACTAAGCCACGGAGATGGGCCTCACACTCGTTCCTCCCTTTGAAGTATTACCGGAATGTAATAAACATTTGATTGGTTATTACTAGTCATTATTAAAGGTACCCAACAGCAGAATATTTTCCATACGTTTTTACTTTTAATCAAAATAATCTTGAAGAATGAAAATCATAATAATCGTCAAGTCAAAATAACCTCACCAAAGAATGAGACGGAGAAGCCTTCAAGCATGCACCAAAATTTTTCGAATGGAAAACGTCCTTCGGCGTTGGAAAATGTGGAAAAAAGCCCGCCCACAAGTCCAGCCATTAAATCCGAAACAGCTAAAGTGGCCATGATGAGAGCTCTTGTAGTAGTTCTCTCCGCATGCTAAACACAGAGTCATAACATCAGTTACAAGAAAGGTAATGTTCACGTTTATTTTCCAATCACTCACCGTCAAATTGAGGAAGACTGCGAAAAGAGCTTGCGCTTTGCGTGTCAAGAAAACGGTATATGAGCCATATACAATCGGCTCCAGCCGTGAATTAAACCCGAACAAGGATCTAATCCACGAGCGGTACCGCTACGCCTTATTGCAGACCGGAATTAGGCTAGTTGTGGCAACATGCAACTCATTCTGGATATGATTGAAATAAACGGACTCGCAAAACTAGTGTAGGCCTACCAAGTTGAATTGTGCGCTTACAGGTAGCCAACGTTAAGTTGGAAAACATTGAATGGGATGAGTGGAGATGTGCCCAGCCGCTTTTCTCGCGGACCCCAAGGCGCTTCGTGGATTCCAAGGGGACCGCGGTCCCCAGTTTGAGAACCAGTGCTACTACAGTGAGTTAGAGGATGGTGCTAGATTTTTTGACTAGCTGGTCAGAATTTTGGGAAAATATTTAATTAATGAAAAAAAAAACTTATAACAGAGTTAACATTTAATCTTTAAAAAAAATCTACCGTAACACAGTTACTGATAAGTAATCAAAAATTCAATAATACGGAAAATCAGATGACACGTCCCTGTGTGGCCTTCCTCGTCATTTTCAACACATTTTTAGGTGGTGACATTACAGGTGGTGTTCAATTAGAGGGTGGCACTCTATTTTTCAATCCTTCCCATATAGTGACGCTCAAACAGAGGCTTTATGGATGGTTATGGTATTTACAGTAGCTGTTGGGCTTGCTGAAACAATAAATTTTAGCTACACAATTACCCTGTCCACATGTCCAATTTATGTGGGTTTTACACTCACGGTTTTTAGTTTTAGTTTCTGCATTACAATTAAATTTTCGATGTCATAATTACTTTTAAATTATGATATCAAAAATTTCAGTGATGCACATTTCAGTGATTGTGATGTAGAAATAAGAAGCAAGAACCGTGGGTCTGAAGCCCTCACATTTTGAACATGTCCACATGTGGACAGGCTAAACATGGGTTGTACGCGAAAAAAAGTCATTGATTTTTGGGACTCCCCACTTTCGAAATGCTTCTGCCATCGCTGCTTGATCGTTCCTGGTTTGAGTCCAAAGGACGCTTTTCGCCAGAACATATTACAGTGTTCTAATGCATCATTAATGCAAAAATGAATAACGTCCAAAAGACGTCGAGGCAAGACACCATGGCTTCACACTTCTAGAGGAAGTTATAAACAAGACGAAAATAATTTGAAAGGTTTTGAGAAGATTTCGAGAACGATTTTAAAATTAAAAGCTGTGAGGAGAGAATTACAGTAACTGGCGAGCCAGAAATCAAAATGGTCGAGTGGATAGAACTGTGTGACTCGTGCGTGGTTTGTTACGAGTCCGGTTAAACTTAGGCTTAAGGCTTAACAATAATTAATTGCTTTCCACAGTTTCCGTGCTTGAGGTTCAGAATTGAAGAGACAACGTGAAGAAAAAGCCTGAAAGCTTATCTTTTTGTGCCGTTGGGAAAGTCACGAGCTTTTGTTTTGTTATTCATTAGCATATTTATCTTCTTATTCACGAGAAAGCGATCAAAGCGCTTTAACGAGCTCACTTAGGAGTTGTCAGCCGTCTGTCTACCACACCAAGATAGGGAAATCACCCTATAAGTGCCTTTCACACCTGCACAACAAATAATCTTGCCGACTTTGTCTCCACTCTGTCTCTTTCATGCTGAGGGTGAAGCAGGGAAGCTGTAAATACCAATTCTAAAGTTATAGATTTGACCCACCTTCATATCGAACCCGAGTCTACAGCTCCAGAGGCAGACGCTCTTACCACTCCGCCATCTAAGCTGTTTTTCTCGACTTCGAGCAATATGCAGAAGGCCGACAACTCCTAAGCGAGGGGTCCTACTAAACACCGCAAAGGAGCGACAAAATTTTACTAAACACTGCAAAGTATGATAAAGAACCTGATACCCCCAAGCCTATCCCTAATTCTACCCTAACCCTAACCTAACCCTTTTTAAAGTCCTTTGAAGTTTTTTGTTATGGTATGATTCCAAGTCCTTGGTCGTTCTTTGCGGTGTTTAGTAGATCAATTTGAAGTCCTTTGTCGTACTTTGCGGTGTTTAGTAAGTCCTTTGTCGCTCCTTTGCGGTGTTTAGTAGGACCGCTAAGCGAGCTCGTTATGGTACTCTCTTAGCTTTCTCATGATAGAAGGATAAATGTACTATACAGTACCTGATTGTTTGTTAAACTAGCAAAAAGTACAATCCCATTTGCAATCAGGCTGCTCATTGTGGCTACAGTTGTGTACACGCCAAGGCCAGCATATTTCGATCGAGAAAGAATGTATATGTGTTCAGGATTCCAGCCATCCTGGCTGAATAGATAAGGATTTACATGTAGACATGACGACATTGCGTTTGACGTTGGAGAATCTTCGTGGTCAGTTAGGTTTCCTAGGATTTCATTTTCATCTAAAAAATCAAATTCATTGATTTGAATGAAAGAGACGCTTCAAGGACAATAAATTTAAGTTGAGACAGGGGAGTTCACGTGAACACACAACTTTTAAGCAAAGTTATGAGGCGCCCTTTAGAAAAAATATTTTAGGTTTTCCCACATGCTTTTTCTGCCAATTTGAGCTACATTTTGTCCAAGATATTACATAGGATATTTTCTATTTGTACATAAGACAAATATGTGGCTTAAAAAAGCCGAAAAAACTGACACAAAATATATAGGAAATTCATGAGTTGCCGTTTGAAAAAAAATAATTTTGCCGTTTGGAAAAAAATAAGTAAGACGAATTATTGCATAAATTTGCCAAAAAAACCAGCGCAAAGCATCCTATACGTTTTGCGCTGCTCTTTTTGGTAAATTTATGCAATAATTTTTCTTATATATTATATAGAAAATTTCCCATATGTTTTGCGCTGCGTTTTTTGGCTAATTTGAGCAATAATTTGTCTAATATAATATATATAGGAAATTTCCTATATGTTTTGCGCTGCATTTCTTGGCTAAGTTGAGGAATAGTTTGTCTAATATATATGTAAGAAATTTCCTACATATTTTGCGTCAGTGTTTTCGGCTGTTTTAAACCACTTATTTGTCCTATATACATACAGGAAATTTCCTATATAATATATTAGACAAAATGTAGTTTAAATTAGCCGAAAAGAACACGTAAAAAAACAAATATTATTTTTTTCCAAACGATGCCTCATAGAAAATATTGGATTAAATTCAAAGAGATAATAGAGTTCGATAAATACTTTAGTGGATACTGGATACTCTTTTTTGGGCAAATCCTCTGACAGTATAAGCCTAAGTAGCGGCAGTGGGTGTATGATTACTTTCATTGGAGTAATACGTGATACGAAAAACTAAGAATATAGCACACAAACAACCGAGAATAGTAATAAATTAGTGCGGGAATTTCATTGCTCTGAATGTTTATCACATAGCTCAACTTTCATGTCGATGAAACTAGCCAAAAAGTTATTACGCTATTGGAGAATCCACTGGCTTGATTACGGCTTTAAGCTTCATATCAGTATCAATAGGCGATTTTGGAATGAAAGGCCTAGTAATTTTTGATAGTAAGCAAATAAGCATAAGTATATTTCAATATTTCTGCCTGTTATGTGAAAAGTGTTTTACTTATAGTAGATGATTCAACCTGTGTGAAAAAGATCACCGTAACTCGACTTACATCGCTCATAAATTTTAATTGGATCCCCCCAAAATTTTGCGAATTCGAGGCGCCCACTGCAGCGTCGCTTTCAAGTTTTTTGTTGTTACGCCAAGGAGATCGAACCAGGTTTTATGTTTTAACAATTCCAATTTCAAGTAGCAATATTTTATCTCTCGACTTCACTGCGTCATGTGACTGGAAATTGCTTGCGGCTAAAGTGTCGAAACTTAACCAGTTTCAAGGCGTTGCTGCTCTCAAACGAACAATCTTTTGTTCGCGGCAGATGAAATGTCCACAGCAGCTGCAGTCCCAGAGCTATGCTTTATCATGACCATTGTACGTCGGGGCTTGGCTTTGTCTACCTGCAGTGCGCGTTTTTTCTCAAATTTTCTAGGATTTATTTCTTAGAACCACGAGACTCTGAACTATCAGTCAGTATCAGCGTTACTAGAGGTCAGTTTGAGAGCAGAAGTATTTATTTGGCCGAGTGGTTGGTGTATTGGGCTCCGAAGCTGGCTTCGCGGGTTCGATGCTCAACTGGGTCATCTCTATGATGCATGTACTTCGCTACCACAGGGGTCCCGAGCTGCAATGAGGTGGCTTGAAATAAAAAAAAAAGAGCAGAGGTATTTATTATTCGCTGCCGAGAGAAAAATCGTTGGTAAGATGCTTTGTTTATTGTTGATTAATTTATACCTTCGTAATTGTATGTTACAGCAACAATGCGACGACGAAAAGTCTTTATAACTCGTTGCTTGTATGTTTGTTTGTAGGCTAACTTGCTGAAATTGGTTAAGAGTGAGTTGCAGCAAATGCGATACGATTTTTCCTATGCAAATGACGTGGGCTAAAAAAACAGTGAGAGGTTATGACGCACAACTGCTGAATTGTTACTTAACAAGACATCGTAAAAAACAATCGCAAGTTGTTCCATAAAACAAACAATAAAAACCAAAATCGTGTGGTGTCGAGCTCGGTGGAAGATATTTCCGTCATCCGCTTATGCCAAAAATCGGATGAAATTTGAACGACGAACCGGATGGAAATTCCATTTAGTGTGAGCTGACTGACCTTAAACCTTTGCGCACAGTGAGTATTTGAGAAATCTATTGAAATTACTAAGCGAAGTTGACTACTTGATAGTCAAAGCGTAAACCTGTAAAGACTGCAGAAAGGCATGCGAATTGCTGCGTTGTTAAAATTACGATTTCTTCGTTTATCGTTTTTGTATTAAATGCGTAAGGGGCGTATTGCAATAAAGGTAGGGGCAAACAGGGCAAATGTTCCCCCAAATATTTTAGGTGTCAGTTATGATGTAAAAATGTGCGTCTATCTTGGCCCATGGGGGGGAGGGGAAGCAGCTTGTCGCAGCAAGGACCTATTTTTTAAATATTGACAATTGAAGACCTTTATTGAGATCAACCGGTTGAAAGTGCTGTTTGCCCTCCTCCCCCAGAAATTTTGGCTGCCTAAGCCACTATCACCACGACATTATTGCCTACCGTTTCACAGCAGTTTGTAATACCTGGATATGCAAAATAAGCTATCGCATGAGTGTCTTTTCCAATTTCGTGATCAAAAATATCATTCATCGTTTTCTGCAGAATGATAATGAAATTTACGAATGATACAAAACACTAATAAAAGAAACTAAAGAATAAATCAGGTAAAATATAACTGTGACGTAAATTTAACATAAACTTTTTAAACTCGAACCGTTACCTAGCAAGCAGTTTACATAATACGCCTACGGTGCAGAAATCATTTACTCGTCTAAAGCGAATATCGTACGCTACTTGAATTTTGTATGTATTGTATCTTTTTTGTACAGTTACATATTTATCCTCCTATCACGAGAAAGCGATCAAAGCGCTATAACGAACTCGTTTACATCTGTCTACCACACCAAGATGGGAAATTCCCGCTAAGTGCCTTTCCCAACAGCACAACAAGTAGACTTGCCGGCTTGTTCCCCACACTGCTCCTTTAATGCTAAGCGTCAAGCAGGGAGGCTGTGCATACCAATTTTGAAGGCTTTGGTTTGACCGGACTCAGAACGAAGATTATCAACAAAAGCAAGGTTTGTTGGACGAATGATTTGCGTCCAAAATGCGTTAGCGTTATGTGTGTCACGCAAGTTCCTAGAATATAGCCTGTTTTAAGATCTGGTTTGAGCAAATTATTCACAGCAGAAAATTTAACTGTAATTAAGACCGACTGCGAGGTATAACTGAGATTGATCTCTTTGCGTTAGCAACCAGTCGAAACATAATTTATGCAAGGTGTGGTTCGTCCAGCTGTGAATCGAAGCCGTCATCTGTCCGCGGTACCGCTGAACCCTGTCGTCGCAAGATTTCGCGCCAACTTGATATTGTCGGTGATTTGAAGCCTTTGGTAGCTCCAATATCACTTTGGCTGCGGCATTCTCAATATACACAATCAAGTTGTGGTTAAGTTGATTCTTTTAAAATGCTTCCCTATTCAATTTTTTAGGTGACCCAACCAAATAAATATTCAATTATGGGATCTGGAAAGATAAGTTTTTTTTGATTGTGGGCAGAATGAAATCTTGCGTTATTCAGCCCAATTCTTGCTCATCATAGCTTTGCATCAATCTCTGCTTCTTTGAAGTTATCTGTGGACTGCATTCTTGACAAAGTTTTGTTGCTGACGTACATGCGTCTGATTAATTTTTGCAAAGTCTCACACAAAATTGTCAAATTCTGATAAAACTAACGTGTCGACTTACAGCCATTTCTGAAACGTTTCAGCTAGTATGCCAGACGTAAGATCACGGAGGTGGCCTTTTTATGTACCGTATTTAGATTCCATTGATAACGGGATAATTCAGCCCAGAGATTAACCCTGTTCCATTTACGCGATGATATTTGCGTTCAAGTAGGATTAATAATCTACGCAGGCAGTGATTGCTTTTGACTTACTAGATGGCAGAACTCTACATAGGATGCTGAAGTCCGTAGAAATTCATTAGGTCATTTATAACGCAGGGCCAAGGACACGTGCGCAAAGGTTAATCGTGGCCAAGGACAAGTGGTCGGCTTAGCCATAGGTAACGCAAAAACTGTTTCGGAAGAAATCTCGGATTAAATGTTGAAAAAATGTGATTCTTTTTTTCAGCTAAAGTCAATACCAACGTAATGAAAAACTTGAAGTTAAAATAAAACACTAAAGAATTGTTTAATTGAGAGTGAAACAGCCAGTCGGTTTGGCCAGTTGTTCAGCGCATCGCCATCGATGCGGGAGGTTTGCGATTTAATTCTTGGGCCGCTCAAGTTGGACGCAGTGTCGTCAACAACTCGCCACTGCTGTGACGTTTTTTAGTAGTTGTGTTGCCCAGGCGCTATAAGCCGCGTAGACGGGCCCCGCCAACGGCCACTCGTTACACGCATGACGTAATACCGCCGAGTATGTAACGAAGATTTGATTTTTAAACACACCAGTATTTTAAATCCACTTGTTGCGACGTAGCAAAGGACCGTATGGTTGTTTTGCCTGAAGTAGGCCCTAACTAGCCTATAGTACCAATTAGGCTAGTACACTGTACAGTACCCGTACCAACCTTAGAAGTGGTTTAAAAAGCAACTCATTTTTCTGAAATTCCGCGGCAAGGTTTTTAATTTTTTTCACAAATTCCATAAATTATAAAAACGTAGGCTTTAGAGGTTGGTCGCTGTTTAAAAATCCACCACCACCATGCTAGTCGCGGAAGATCGAGATGCTTGGAAACGAGGACTTGAACTGCAGCTACCACGGCGCGCCAATCCTCCAAAGAAAAAAAGAAAAGAAAACACAACAGAAAGCAAGTCATTCATAAAAGAATATAAAATTCCTATAAGAAAGTTGAACAAGTGTAGATTAGCCTGATCACTAATTTACCTCTTAAATCTGCAATTCTCCCCTAAAGTCCAATAGTTCAGTAAGTCCAATAAAGAGATGTTTTTGCAATAACACTTTTTATGCAGCAAATATAATCAATGTTCACAATATTGCATACATGAAAAGTGCAAGTATATCAATCGAAACATCTTATTTTTTATGCGCATTTTAAAACACATGATGGCTATGAGAAACGGGAAAATGAAAAAATGTACAAACGAAATCATGATTTTTGGCTCAGCTAGTTACTATTCATGCAACCAAACGTTCCGAAACCATCCAGAAAGAAATCATCAGTTGTATCTAAAAGGAAAAAAATGTAATCAAAAACAATTTCTAAGATAAAAAATTGAACTTTAGTTCCTAACATTTCATCGCAAAAAACTGTCTACCGTCAATAACTCACTGTATTGTAGTCGATAAAATTTTGAGCCTGAGCAAAGAACTAAATGATACCAAGCTAAAAGACCCTTTGTGCAAAATAAACAGTCGCAAGCAATTTTTATAGACGGCAAGGCTGCCTAGTCGCTTACATTTTCAATCGAGTTCACTAAAAACTTGCAAAAACGAGTTCGAGATCAATCAAGTTTTCTTCATTTTTAATTTTGTGAGTTCTAGTTCGGATTAAGTTCAAATAGTTTTGATCTGCTTCAGGATAAGTTCTAGCAATTTTTGTCAAGTTTAAAATAAGTTTAAAACTCAATCAACTTTTTTCGAGATCGAGTTCAGGGATTCTCATGTTTCGAGTTCGGCAAGAAAGATCGAGTTCAGCGAATTCGAGGTTGCATCTCTTGCAGACGGAGCCTAATATCACCACTTTGAGAGCACCATAGTGGTATTAGTATACGTATGGTCATAAAAACCAAAGCCGCTATAATCTCTCCTGAATCGACCCCATAAGCCATAACAAGGTCAAATACCGTCAAACTCTAAACGAAGGGACGGTGTGACGTTGGTAGTATTACAAAGTGCTTGTAGCCGGTGGTGGCATTCAAATTTTTGTCAGGTGGTTCTACTACAAAAGTTATATTTTTAGCCAGTTCTGTTTCAACTAATGATAAAAGAATAAACAGAAATGCTGGCAAGTTCGCGGATTCAATAAAATTTAATCAGATGCTTCTGTAAAACCAGTGCGAACCGACTGCATCTCACCACTGCCTTTCGCATGCTGTTAGTCTGTGACAGTACGAGAGACGGTACTAAAGACTGAGGTCAATTTTCTGGCCCGCAGGGTCTCGGTAAATCTACGTCATAGCAATGGGATTGTTTTGTCATCAAGAAACGTCATGCAAAGCGCTTGTACATTTGTGCAAATTCAAATTTAAAATTTATTATTTGTTGTCGATTCATGGCGCTCGAAAAAATACAACACCAAATAGCTAGCAACAATCAACAACAGGCAACTGCGAAGTGACTACATTGGTCTTCGAGTCGAGCAGCAACCTACTGGAAATTAAATCTATAGCTAAAAGTCAGGTGTCGCTTTGGGAAAGGAGTCCAGATTTAATGCAATCAGAATAGTATTGACTATTGAGTGTCCATTTGTTTAACTACGTTCTTATAATTTAAAACAATAAAATTTAGTTATTTGGAAGATATTTGTTTAAAAGAAACTTTTTATATTCTGTCTTAAATTTGTTAAAAGGTAATTGTTTAAACGGTTGGGGTATTTCGTTCCATATTTAGGCTCTAATATATTTAAAAGATTTTTGTGCTCTCGTGGTGGAATATCATGGCATAGAAATTGCTTTTGACGAATCATTACGGGTGGAGTGAGTATGAACGTTAGACACATCAGTAAAGTAATTATTGAAGTGTGTTGGCAACATTTTGTGAATATACTGATACATGAGTTGAGCTGTTTCATGGTGATATAGATCATCTAGCTTCGAGTATTTTCAGATTATAATATTGTGGAGAAATTGGTTCAAATTTACTCGTTTTTGTCATAATTCTTATAACTTTGTTTTGTAACATCTTCACTTTATGAATATAGGAGGCACAAGTTGATGCCCATGCAGGTAAAGTATAGAGAAGATGGGTGGACACAAGGGAATGGTAAAGAATTGTTAGAGTTTTAGTAGGAAGGTATCTTGACAATCTAGCTATTATACCTACAGAACGAGAAATTTTGGATTCTAGGTAGGTGATATGCTCATTGAATTTCAAGGTATTGTCAATTAATACTCCTAGATATTTAGCAGATTTCGAGGGTTCTATTTTCTCTTCATTAAATGTGAAGGACATAAGAGGAGCGGTTTTGCGAATGTAGGGAGAAATTAATAATGTGCAGTCGTATTGTTTTTCTCAGTCACAACTAATCTAAGGTTATAAACCACACAACTTCTGATCAAGATAAACGTTCCATCACAACTACGCAAAAAACTAGTAACTTATCGGCTACCAAATTGGTTAAGGAATTGATTAAGTTACCTGCACAAGCTGTTGTTTCCAGTGACGCAGCAGTGTTCACAGCAACATGAAATGCATTTCGCAAAAACTCTGCCTGGTTGAATGAGTATGCTTCATACAATAAATCTGTGTCGCATCTTCTCGCAATATTCAAAAGCTGGCGCTTGAATACACGAAATGCACTGAAAAAAAAGCAAAATAAATTTGATTTAAATTAAAATAATTAAGGAACGAAAATAGCCCACAAAGGAAAAAAAGCCCCGGTAAATCTCAAAACTGGACGTTAACAACATAGATTCACTGTCTTTCTCAGCTGCTGTAGCGTAAGCAGTTACTTTCAGTTTTGTCCTGCCTTGCTGATGATGACAGCTGAATCTTTGTAGTCGAAACGTCCAGTTAGGAGATTTACAGCGGCTTAATTTTTCCTCTAAAAAATTTTATGAAGTATACCCCTGCCCGAAGTTAAGGGGGAATTTATAATGATGTGTTACCGCCCCTTCTGAAAAGAATGCTTATGTGAACTACAAAGTACCAGAAACTCACCGTTGATATCACAACTTGTAAAAAACTCCTTTAAAATTTGGCCAAAATCGTTGGACTAAAATTGTGTGCTCACCCATAAACATTGTTGCTGCGTCCTTCAACTAGCTACTTCCCCTTCATTATCACAGGTTATCGTCTTAACTAGCGGTTAATCAACGCCAAATTCCGTCAAAGCTTTTGTTTTAAATAACAACTTCTAAGTGAGCTTTGAATAATGAGTAATGCCATCCCATCCACCCAAAAAAGTTTCTCGAGGCGATAGAACAATGCAGGATTTTTTAAATGTTCGCCCTGGGCGGTTAATTGAAAAACGACGAATTGGAAAAGCAAAGTGCGACGCAAACTGCTGTAAACAACCGCTCGGGCTGCTCTACACAGTTGCATATCACCCAGAGGTAACCGAAGACTAAGCACTGAAGCAGTATTTTAAAAAATCGTAGTTGAAGCAAAACCTCGCTCTTAAAAAGGGAAAAGAAATCCATAGAAATTCTTAGAACTGGACGTTTCGAATTGAAGCGTTAATTCTTTTTGTATTGTCTCGCTTACACTGCTGATGATAACATCTGAATCTTCGGTGTCGAAACGTATAGTTCGGAGAATTACTGTGGATTTATTTTTCCTCCTTAAGCTATTTTCGTTCATATTTATTGTATTCCGTGCTCTTTAACTTTTTTAGCAATATTGAACCCCGTATTTTGTTGCTTGCATAATACCTCTGGTTTGTAAAAACAGAACAAATGTTTATTTCGTTGCTCATCGAACTGCATTAGTGCAAACTATAATAAAATGAAGAATATCAAGCAAAATTAATGGGAAATAGGCAATTTTTGCACTGGCTTAATTGCTGCTTGAAGAATCTATTCCATGGTTTAATTTAAAAAAATCATCATTACACAAATTTTTAAATCGAAATTCAAGAGAGGTCAGGAAACCCGTTTGAGTGTTTTGTGGAACCTTAGAATTCCGCAGAACCCCTGTTGAAGAGCTCAGTAGCATAAT
Source organism: Trididemnum miniatum (assembly GCA_964006365.1). Lineage (NCBI taxonomy): Eukaryota > Metazoa > Chordata > Ascidiacea > Aplousobranchia > Didemnidae > Trididemnum > Trididemnum miniatum. The sequence continues at coordinate 11,904,099 of OZ023234.1, read as the reverse complement.
TACCGTTACGTACCAGCAGATATCCATTCTATTCCTGGCCCATGTATAACCGTAGTAGAACTCAATGGATGCTTGTACAAGCTCATTCAAAGTACGCTCTCCACAGAAAGGAATAGTATTCTCAACAGTTTGGGGATAGCGGGCTCTTCTAGGTGCATGGAAACAGAAGGTGTTGATGGAATTGTCTGGTTGATTCTCAGGACGTTGTGTCAAGTTGTAGAGAAGAGTAAGCATCGTCTGCAAAGCGTTAATTTCGTAAACTTTGTGTAGTTGAAGTTAACTAGAAAGCTTATGCTCTGTCAATTGCGAGAATTTCTAAAGTTTATTGTTTGCAGGTAGCCAATATGGAAAATTACGACCTCGCAGAAGTTGCCATCAAGCAATTAGACAAATTCAAAGACCAGGGTGTCATACATCTAGAAACTTATACGTGAAATGATAGTGGTCAACACAAACTACACCACGAAAACCCGAAGTTTTAAACGTGCTGTTTGAGCCCGATTGTTCCGGCTGTTTGCGCTTGTTCCGGCTGTCAGTTTTATGCAACATTATTCCCAAGACAGAAGTAGGTTGGTAATTGGTTAACCAACACTGAGGCGAAAAGATGCATACCAGAATTTTCAGGACGTTTTAAGAACACAATTTGAATTTCTGCAAGCTCATTTTGGGCACTCAACATTTCCCTTAAAAAAACAACTCCGCAGAACCATTCTAGATTGCTAGTGTTGGTTTTACATCTGCTTGTGCTGCATTCTACAGTAGTTATCTTATTCGTTCGTTACAAAAGTACCTTCAAGTAGTCCAGCCTTAAATATAACAATACCTTAGAATTTAAGAGAGAAAATCCGAATCGATCTAACACATTTTCCATTCCTCCCATTCTGCACTGAGCCAGTTGATTTCCCACGCAGCGAATTGCTTCGTTGATTTCAGATCTAGAACGAAAATGAAATTTTGAAGCATATTGAATTGCAGGGGTAAATTTTTTGCAGAAATGGTACTTTACTGTAATGTAACTACTGAGTATTTTTTAGTTCAAAGAAGACCAAAATGGATCTATTATGCTTGTCTAAATAAAAAGAATTTCGAGCTTTCTTTTTCACTTTTGTAAGTCAAAATAGAAACGTGCAAATGGCATAGTACATATCGTTTGTTAAAAACAATACAACTATCGTTGGTGTCAAATATCAGTGATTACATGTACACAATCCAAATTACAAAGTATACACAAAACACAAAACTTGTGGTATGAGACAAAAAATGTGTATTTACGTAAAAATTTTGACCCTATATATCAGACATGGGCAAACTACGGCCCGCGAGCCAAGTCCGGCTCGCCGGTCCTTTTATTCTGGCCCGCCGGCACTTACACAAACTTCAATTCTTACCATGAATTTAGCGAAAGACCTTTTTTTTCCCTTAGAGATCATGGATGGCAATGATTTTCAAAAAATAAGCCTCAGCGGTGCAAAATTGTAATAAAAACGAGGTGAAAACCTCTTATTTTGGAGATCACATTCGTACGTGGACCGTGATCTCAAAAAAAAAGAGGTCTTCTTCTTGTTTTCCAATCAGCGTGCGGCCCGCGGCTTCAACAGTTTTTCCAAATCTGGCCCTTCGTGAAAATAATTACCCACCCCTGCTATATATATGTCTGCTATAACCGATCAGATGGCCGAGTGGTATGGAGCGTCTGCTTCTGGATCGGTAGACTTGGGGTTCGATTCCGAGTCGGGTCAAACCAATGACTTTAAAATTGGTATTCACAGCTTCCCTGCTTGACGCTCAGCATTTAAAGGACAGTGTGGAGAAAGCCGGCAAGTTTACTTGTTGTGCCGTTTGGGAAAGGCACTTAACGGGATTCCCCCATCTTAGTGCGTAGACAGATGGCCGGCAACTCCTAAGCGAGCTCGCACAGCGCTTCGTCGCTTTCTTGTGATAGGAGGATAAATATGCCAATAATAATAATAATATATACTTTAAACAATGATAGAGTTTTGGAATCGTGAAATAATCTAATTCCTTAAGTTTTATGCAACTATTACCCCAGTACGCTAAAACAAAGCAATGAAATGAGCTTGTGGTCACTGAGTCTGCAGCCCCTTGAAGTATGCGTCAAATACTATTGCTCCAAGAACGAATCTAACCAGTCACGAAATTTCTGCCTTTGAGATATTGCTGCACTCATTTACTACCTGCATGTAGGTGGTCCGTGGAAGATGTTGGGTCTGGCAAAGACATGTTGGCATCGGAAGATCGCATTCACTGCTTGACTGACTGTACATGAAGGAAGGAAGCGAGCATCCAGTGGTACAGGAGGAGGAGGTGATGTAGAAAACGGTGGAGGAGTGACTACATCAAAACTTTGGTAAAGTATTTTTTAAATAACCTTGGTCGCGCTGAATAATTATAACGTCAAATCGTAAAGTTGTGAACACTATTTTAAAATTTTGATTTGATCCAATTTGAAATCGAATGTTTGGTCTACAGCAGAAGATATTAGATACTGTAACTGTAATAGTATATATTATATTGTTTTTAAACAAAATTTGTGAGCTGTTTTACTCGGATACAAAATATTTAGAAATTTTACGCACCTGAACTCAGAGCATTGATCATTCGTCGTAACACTTGTTCGATTTCCACTCTTAGGATCGGCTCACCGTTGATCCTGTGTGAAATTATAACCACTAGCTGATAATTTTTTTATATTAACGAATTTAAAAGTGAGTTTACCGATAAGTGACAGGCGACAATGCGACAATTTTTTTCACACCTTGCTTGCTATACTTTCCTGCTTACACTGAACACGCGAGAACCCGCTCCATTTGCATAGGCCTACTATTACTGTTGTAGGATTGCCGTGTGTGTGTATCGGTAAACCCACTTTAATACTCAAAAACGCTTTGCAACATGTAAAAATATTTTAGGGCACTCTGAAAAAAAATTTTTTTATTTTCATAAAATACATGTATAATACAAAGAAAGTCATTTAGAAGCGGCAAATTGGACGAATTTATGAACAATAAGCAACAAACTGTAGGAAAACGGATTGCCAACGGTGCAAGAAGTCGTAGATTTATTTCTCAAGGACCAATCGGATACAGTGTGGCCAACAGCTCGCCACCGCTACGACATATCTTTGGAGTTCGTAGCTGTGTTGCCCAGGCGCTAAGACGCGGAGATGGGCTTCGCCACCCGTTACAAGCTTTGGTGTAATACCGCAAGTATAAAATTTTGGAGTTTTTACTAATTAGATACGGAGCTTTTCAACAAACATGGTTAATAACAGCTACAATTTTGGTTAGTCCAGTTGCCAAGACATTGCTATCGGTGCGGGAGGTCATGGGTTCGAATCTCGGGTTGATCAAATCGGACACACACTGTTGCCAACAGCTTGCCACCGCCGCGACGTTTCTTCGGAGCTGTGTTGCCCAGACGCTAAGCCGCGGAGATGAGCCCTACCGCTCGTAACACACTTCGGCGTAATATCGCGAATATAACGAAGATTTGACTATAACCAAAGTCTCGTCAGCCTTGCTACGCACAGCCAATCCAGGCTAAACTCATTCCAGACTGCAAAGACTCTTTTTTGTCTGCAGCTGCAAATGAGTAGGTTGCCATGGGGGCTTCTAGTGATGTGGGCTAGTTAGGCTACCGGTAACTTAGTTGTGGGTTAGTGGTTATAGGTTCTTTCATTGGGTATCGTTGTTTGGGGCCAGTCGCCTGCTAAAAATAGGGCACAACCTAGAAAAGAGGTGAAGTCGAGATGTCCAGGTACAGCAACGCAAAAAAGAGTCTTTACAGTCTGGAATGAGTTTAGCCTGGATTGGCTGTGCGTAGCAAGGCTGACGAGACTTTGGTTATAGTCGAAACATTAATTTGTCCCTTGCAATGAAGATTTGATTTTAGCAATCTAAAATGCATCGGTGTGTCATTGTTTACCTTGAGAGCAAGGTATAGCCCATCATAACTCTTCGTGGTCGTCCTATCAATGTCACTGCGTTGTCAAGGGTATTAGTATTTTGGGAAAACCTCAGAATTTTAAAAGTAGCTTGTCGAGATGAAGCCCAACCCTGAAATAAAATCGTCATAAGCATAAGTCGGAAAATTTTGTACAACATAGGCATGATTAACGTGCAAAATGTAATCATTTGTACTCATCAAACATAGAACAAAACCATTGCAGATTATTGCACATATAGCATCCCCAAGAAATGTCTAAATAAACCCAAAAGCGAAATATCTGTCTAATGCACAATTGGTTCCAGTCGATAGTTCCATACGTTTCTTCGGACCTGTGTTGATGCCGAGCCGCGGTGATGCGCTCCGCCAGTCGTTACACGCTTCGGGGTAGAAACGGGAGTACAAAGAGGATTTTTGATTTGATCATTTGCTACCAATTAAAGTATTTAATCTAACTTACTCTCGGACTAACTATGGTGAAATACACTTCGTAGATTGAAGGGTCGCCAGCCCCAGATATTTGGAACACATGATATGAAGCTGTGTATAATCCTAAAGTTACAGATCCGCTTTGACTGCTGACATCTCCTCTGCCATCTGCTCCAGCATCACCTCGAACCTTAAGAGTATAAATAAATAAAATAAAATAAAAATTTCGAAGATAAACGATAAACATCGGCTTTGCGCGCGGTTTAAGCAAACTTATGTTAAAATTAAGGCTACCGACTCAAACTTCAACTCAAGAAATTAAAAAGGACGAACTCCAACTCATAAGTGCACCAAAAATTAAAATTCTATCTATCATTTTTAAACCCCCTTATCCTTAGGGGGTCGAGGGGTAGCGATTCAAGTCGGAACCTCCAAGCATCTCGAATCTCGATCCTCTGCGACAAATGGTATGTACATGCTCTGGTGGAAATAAAAGATCTGTTCTTGTAAACTACATCTTACAGTAGAGTTGGTTACAGGCAGTAGCATTACTCTAAACATATATTCCGTACATGGCGCGTTGTGTAGTCTAGGATTGAATTTATGCTTGTCCATTTATGAAGAGGAGTTCGATTTTGATAGTCGACGGAAAAGCTATTAGTTCACCGAGAAATTGCTACAATTTGAGAAATATTTCGTACCTTGACAAGCAAAGAAGAACTGTACAAAACTTACTTGTATAGTGTAATTGAGTATCTGTCGGTCAGTATTTTCTATCCAAAGCAAAGTCAAGAATGGATGAGATGCCACAGATGCTAGTTGGTCATCACCAAATCTAAACAAGCATTTCTTGGCAATATTTATCGTAAATCGATGAAGTTTATTAGGTAACCAACAATGAAAAACTGGTTAAGATAGACAATATCGAAGGATCGACAAATTTTACACAACATTACATAGTTTTCAACCCAAGTTGGTTATTTTTTATAGTTTAAAATATTTATAAGCTGGCGGGCTTGGATTTTACTTCATTTTCGGTCATACTTGCAAACTACAAAAACTTGTAACCATTACCCCATCCCTTTTTGAACAACATTTGAATGTTTCGCACAAATTTATATTGTTGTAGTCGTTCGCTTCAAACATTGTAGTGAAACTTTTTTAAACAGTAAAATGGCATTGCATAATGCAATGTTCATTTAATGACAAAAGTTTTACAAATGCCACTGTGTAATAGCCTATAATCAACTGTGATCTTTTTTCTATTATGTCACTCATATAAGCCTTTGAGTACCAAGCGCAGGTTACAGATCCTACGAGACGGGTTCGATTCGCGGGTGGAGCCGATCGCATTTGACGTATATACCCATTGTACCGGGTGCCAGGTGACTTGCAAAGCGCGAGCTCACTTTGCAATCTCGCTCAATCAATATTGAAATTTCTCTTCCATATAATTTTATTTATTTATTTTAAAAACTTTGTGAAACGAAGGCTGAGTTACCTGTAACTTCGGTCGTAAACAACTGCATTGGAGATGTTATTTCGGTAAACGAAAACCTGTCAATATAATTATACGTAATTAAACTTTCAGCGGTAAAATGCATTTACTTTGAACACGTTGAAAATACTGTACCGTAATATTGAAACAAAAAAAGCTGATTTTTCGCACACGATAATACTTGCAGCTGGTCAACTATTAAATCTTAAATGTAACCAAAAATATTTTAGAAGATCTTAACTTAAAGAATGAACATCAAATCAAAACTGGTTAGTTCAGTTGCAAAGACACTGTCATTGGTGCCGGAAGACTGGGGTTCAAATCCCGGCTCGGTCAAATCGGACACAGTGTCGCCAACGGCTCGCCACCACCGCGGTGTTTCTTCAGACCTGAGTTGCTCAGGCACTAACCCGCGAAGATGGGCGCCGCCAATTGTTACACGCTTCATCGCCGTAATAACTCGAGTATGTAACTTAAAATTAGTATGCCCTTACAAAATGCGATAATCAGCTAAACAATGTAAAAAACTCAAAATTTTTGAAAGTTTAATTTTGTTTCGGCTATCATACATGCTGATATTCACCATAGGCTCATTTTAATTTTAATTTAAAACAAAATTGAACAAACTGATGTTTCTTACAAAATTTCCGCTGTCGTAAGTGTCATTTCCACCATCATCTATGAACGTGTACGGAAGCGTTCCATCGTACTCATAACTGAACCAACCAAAAATCAACCGGCTAATCTCCTGGTTGAGGCGACTCGACGCTGTGACAGCAGATATTCTGGCAATGTTATCTGAAAAAGATCATAAAATATTCAATATACAAAATGCGCATGTTAAGCGCGAAGGCCTTTCTACCAAGCGATATTATTTATCAAATTTGAAGCTAAATGAATCGAGGTAAATCTATCGGAATCCAAGCTGTAAAAGATTCAATTGCGTAACCAACAGCTAAACTAGTAGTCTGTTTTGGTCAGGCTAGCCTAAAACTCAGCTGAATTACTTGCTTTTGAACTAGTTTTTTATCTAAATCATACAGCTCAACTGTGTTGGACGTTCGTCCAATCTGAAGCTATTGATAGTCTCGATTATACTAGACAACCATTTTGAAATTTATTGCTGTTACGACTTATTTACCCTGCCCACATGTTCAATTTTAGTGGGTTTTAGGTCCATGGTTCTTGGTTTTAGTTTCTGCATCATAATCAATTTTTTATGTCTTAGTTAAAAAAAGTGATTATGACATCAAAAAAGTGATGATAAAACAATAACAATAGAATAGAACGAAGAACCGCGGGCCCAAAGTCCACTGAAATTGGACATATGGACAAGGTGAATGATGTTAATATTAATAAATCTTACCATCATCAATGTCTGTGGTAGTGACATCAGGCGTAGTATCGATAAACGGTGTAGTTGGTGCTTCCGTGCTTGTTCTTTCAGTAGTTGTCGCTTCGGTCGTGGGGTCTAAAAAGTGTTGCCAATTAAAAAATCAAACCACGAAAGACAGTAGGCCTACAGAGCTAGTAAAAAAATCACAAATGTAAATGAATACTAATACGCATCAATTTAATTGGATTATAGAGATGATAGGCTGGCTGAAAAATGGCCGGACTATTACCTTCAAAACTTACAGAAATTAAAATAATTCTCTTGTTTAGTTAGTGGCATATTTATCCTCCTATCACGAGAAAGCGATCAAGCGCTATACGAGCTCGCTAAGGAGTTGCCAGCCATCTGTCTACCACACCAAGATGGGGGAATCCCGCTAGGTGTCTTTCCCAACGGCACAACAAGTAAACTTGCCGGCTTGTTCTCCACACTGTCCCTTTAATGCTGAGCGTAAAGCAGGGAAGCTGTGAATATCAATTTTATAGTTATTGGTTTGACCCGACTCGGAACCAAACCCGAATCTACAGCTCAAGAGACAGACGCTCTATACCACTCGGCCATCTGAACTGTTATAATGGCTAAAGCAAAAATCTGTATTAACTTCTGCATTAGTTAAAGCAAAATCGTTATTAATTTTTCTATTGTGCAGCCAAACTAACAAGATGCAAACTAAAGAGTGCAGCCAAACTAAAGAAAATTGTGCAGCCAAAATAAGAGTTGCAGCCAAACTAAACGAGATATTGAGAGATCAATCCACTGAGTTGAAGAGCGTAGTAAAGAAGAATGCAGAGATAGCTTAGACTTCTGGAGTCAGCGTACAATACGATGAAATGCAGCCTTGAATCGAACCCAAAAAATTAATCGAAAGAACTGAAAAAGACTGCTATGCTAGTAAAGTCTACATACCAGTAGTAGGAGTAGGGAAGGTAACGCTTCGAACTATTTCCAATATTCTAATGGCGACTACGCGGATTTCATTCACATCGATTTGAGTTGCTGGAAATCTGTTGATACAATTTTAAGTTTTAAAACAGCCTTCTTGGTCTTCAATTTTACATTCCACATGATGTGCTTTTTAGCGTGAATTTGAAGCTGGTACTACTACTGCTGTTCCAAGAAAAGGTGGTTTTTGCAATCACAAATAAAAAATCTTAAATATCACCTTACTTAGGAAAGTAGCGTAAGTTTGTTGACACATCTGTGAATGAAAATCAATACATTGTTAGTTTTCAGGAAAAAAGTCGATTAGCGAAAACGTCAAAACTTTTTTCGCTTGTTCGTTTACTGGTGCACGGTGTGTTAACTGTTCCTTAACTGAAGTGCGGTTGGCACTTTCTATCTCTATCTTTTCTAGACCGGCGGGGGCAGCTATTCAAGTTGGAGTCTCCAAGCATCTCGATTCTCTGCGACAAAGAGTAGATGCTCCGGTGAAATGCCAAGGCGAGATCAACTTAGATCTTTAACGGTTGGCACTTTCGTTTCATTATTTGTTGATGAAAAAACTAAATAAATGTCTATTATAAGCGTTATAAGGTTCTTACCTTGACAACAAGGTATAACCAAACAAGGCATTTTGTAGATTATTTCTTCCGATGCGTAATGAACTGGTGGTGTTTAAGTTGTCTGTATTTCCATTAAAGCTGATGAATGGCCTCGATCCACGACGACTTCCCCAAAGCTTAAAAAAATGCACACAAAATTGCATGACATGTACCGTGCTTTATGTTAATAATTTAATGGTTTTATGCATAATAACACAAACGACGGTACGTGTAATAGCACGTGTTTCAAATTAATCAGCAGTGGCTTGATTCTCAATATATTTTGATTAAACATGGTGTTGAAAATTTATTAAATAAGATAAAGATCAGTAAAATCTCTTAAAAATTGTGAGGAAGGACGCTTGTCTTCAGCTTTCCTATACACTTTTAGTTTTTTTCTTTGCAGTTTGAATCCGAAAAATATTCCACTTGGGAATTGACAAATAGTTTGACAAAAAAATTAAAAAAAAACTTAGTGTTTTCACACAAAGCAGATATCGAGAGCAAATGTAAAAAATTAAAAAACTTACGACACTATTATAAACACTGAAATAGAGTTCACAGATAGATGCGTCTCCTGCTTCGAAGATTTGGAAAACAGAATACTCCAACACAAAATCTCCACTCGAGATTCTTCCGTGGAAAATGCTCGTCCTACCGCTACCGTCAGATCCAGGATTTCCAACAACCTGCAATAAAACAATCTTTAAATACAAAATAAAAAATGTCATTCCAGGGTTTTCTAAAAGTCTTGGACACAGTGGAAGTTACCATATCTCCTTATCTATTAATGATAGTAAGATAAAATTTGTGCCATTTTGAAGCTAATTACACTAAGGTTTTTGTAAGGCTCTCAGTTAAGTTTTTTTTTGTGAGTTTCTATATCCATAATAGTTTGCGAGATATTCAATATCAAAATGTGCCCAAGGCCTTCGAAACACTCGGTACTCTCCATATTACGCCGAAGCGTGTTACGAGGGACGGGACCCATCTCCGCGGCTAAGCGCTTGGGCAACATCGCTGCGGCCGCGAGCTGTTGGCGAAACCGCGTATTTGACCGGCCAGGAAAGTGAACCCGTAGCTTCTCTCACCAACTTCGATGTCTTTATCGACTGCGCCAACAAATCCGTAAAATCAATAACTAAGGGTCAAATTATTATCACACGACTTATACCAGGTTCACAATTAATTACAGTTACCCTGCTGCATCAAAAGTTAGTGTGCAGCTATAGGAATCAAACCTGCCGCGCAGAATTTTTAGCAGATAGTGCGGCACCACCAGCGTCCGGCACACATCATAAGTCAGTAAACAAATGTAGCTACTTGCCTGAATATGAACATTTCTCACTGTAGGGTCATCGTTAACCCAGAAAAGCCCAACAAACGGGTTGCCAGCGTAAGACCCAAACTCCAATCCGCCCACCCTAAAAATATTAAAGTGAAAAAATGCAAATATGAAACGATTGGTGCATCTTTCGTGCAAGATTATATGGGGCTGTTTCATAAAATCAAAAATGAACGACAGGAGATAGAGAGGATGAACAAATGAAAAAATAAATAATAAAAGCATCAAAAGCGTGGCGTAGCGGTTTGAAATGTCGTCAACGACGACCATAGCCGTGAGGTTATTAGTTCAACTAGCAACCAAGCTTCGTCGGAATACTTGTAGAAAAGTTAATACAAAAAGAAGAAAACGAGAAGAAAGCTTGAACAACACAACAGGATGGTATGAAGCAGTGCTTAACGTTGTTTTGTCGCTTTTTTGTGTGGAAGAAAAGTCATCAAAGCTAGACGGTGGGAAGACTCTGAAATGAACCACACTGGCACAGAAAGAAAAATGTTAACTTTACGCCTTTAGAAACTCTTTTAGTTACAGCTGCCGGTTTCGGCACTAGGCTAGAGTTCTAACACTTACTCATAGGTTCTATTGTATTCAACAGGTATTCTTCTAAAGCCATCAATGGTGAACGTTATCTAAAACACACATCAGAACATGAGCATTTAGACACCATGCTACTATGCGGAAAGATTTAACAATCCACTGCTACATTTACAAAAATATTGATCAGTTTAATATATTTATTTTTGACGCTGATAATAACGTCACAATTTCGAAAAAAATTAGAGGTCTAAAACCCAGTCTACATCTCGAACATTTTAGGTGCTTAAGCACTTAAGCGGCTTCACCTTTTTATTTTATTGTTTTTAGTAGTTTGCGAGTAAACGGAATGCTCCTACGAAAATAACAAGAAATGAAGTTTGGAGCTCGAAAGTATGTGTTTACAAGCAGCACTGGAAATAAACATAGTTATAGACTAAGCATTGAGCAGCGCAGGACATAGCAGAAGGACAACAAAACCATAATCAAATAAAGCAGCTTCAAAATAAACAATTTAAATAAGGCAGCAAATCTCATTTCAATATTTTTGATATTTAAGCGAACAAGCTATTTTCGCTCCTATATTATTCTTTCTTTGGCTAGAAGAATACTTTTTTTAGTACAGTGTAATCATGTCGCGAAAGGAATAAAATTTGTTTCAATAAATTCATCTAGTCTAATTCAACTAAGCAGAGTTATGCAATGTGCTTTCAAATACTATCAAGCAAAAATGCAAAAAAAAAACAGAATTATTGAAACTTAAGCTTTTTGTAAGCATTATAGACTCCTTATGCTCTCAGTATTACGCCGAAGCGTGTAACGAATGGCGGTGTCCATCTTTGCGGTTTATCTGCCATTCCAATGCACTGGATCGGGGAAATACCCACATCAGACGAACTTTTTTTGGTTTCACAGAAAAGGGCTTAGGAACTAACTATTTACTTTGGAAAATCCGACAAGACAGTTTACATGTAGCCTACGTAAGAAACAAATCGAGAGTGTTACCAATGAAACGGCAACAAAAGTGATGTGATGCATTGCAAATCTTACCAAATAATATTGAATGGAATACAATATCTTACCAAATAATATGTATAATATCAAAACAATTATTTTGCTACAAATGAAACAAAGTTGAGATGTTTTCAAATGAAGTTATAAACTTGAGATCTATTGTGACGAATGTGCAACTTGCTGGATATGGTATGGTTGACAGTAATCATTGTGTATTTTTTTTCAGAAGAAACCGAAACAATAATTATTTATTTATATTGTAGCCTATGTGTAAATTAGTTGTGATTTTTTGGCAAGAAATGCCCGATTGGCTTTCGGTTAAACCGCATCACGATTTTAAATTTGAAAATCAACATAAATTATTTGGATTTGAAAATTGCAGTGGAGTATTTTAGTTTGTTGCTTACTATTATACGCACGTTTTTTAATTTATCGATGCAAATATTCGAAATCAAGACCCAATATGGCTCAATATTTTAGTCTGCTTAATTCAATCAAGCAATCTGAATATGCATTAGCTAAAAAGAAAAATAAATCGGAGTTACACTTTCGAAGATATGGTCAATTACATTGCAGGAGTTATTTGATAACAGTCGTATTCGTTTTATTATCGCAAAATAAAAAAACACAGCTCCGAACCTACAAGAAATGCTCCAAAAGTGGCGAGCAGCTATCAGCAAGACTGCAAGGCTTGAACAACCCGGGAATCGAATCCCAATTTCTGGTATTGATAGCGATGTCGATACCACTACGCCAAACGGCTTGTGTCAGAACATGTACAAAAAAATACTTACAATATTGCCGCCATCGAACATGTCATTTCCTCCATCAGCGATCTGCCTCTCATTGCCGCCATATCTGTATGCATACCAGTTGAGATAGGAAGAAGATAATAGAGCTGGCTGTCTTCGGAACGCCGACAAGAATCGAGGCAAAAACCCTGATGATGGAGCTGAGAAAACATCAAAACGTTTAACTTTTGAAACAATAACGCAGTCATCAAATATTAGACATTTCACGGTGATTTGATGAAATGAAGAATTCGAAAACGTACAGCGCAATAAAAAATTAAAAAACTAAGAAAAATTCTGAAAACACGCTAGGGGGTTTTAACAGCTTTTTTTTTCAAAATAAAATCAAAAAATTTTTTAAAATCAAAGTATAATTTTTTTAAATTCTCTATTTACAAACAATACACTAAAAGGCGCAATCACACTGACCGAGATTTCTTTCTGCCTTCGAGAATTTCTCATTTGTTTTATTATTACGTCACACCTGTTGGATTATGACGTAAACAATAAAACAAATAAATAATGTCTCCTTATCATTAAGACGTCTCAGTGTGATGGCGCCTAAAATTTTAAGCTCACTTCATAAGCGCAGGCTATCGGTGCGGAAGAACAGAGGTGCGATTACGGTGCCGGTCAAATCGACACAGTGTTGCCGACGGCTCGTCACCGCTGCAACGTTTCTTCGGAGCTGTGTTGCCCAATGCCCAGGCGCTAAAACGCGGAGATGGGCCCCAGCGCTCGTTACACGCTTCGGCGTGATGCCGCGAGTATCATCAAGATTTGGTTTTTGATTGTTTGAAATAAAAAGGACTTACCAAAAGTGGTTCTCGGGGTGGTAGAAAAGGGCGTTGTAAAAGTAAATGAGGTTGTGGCGAAATCCGGAGGAGTAACTGTAATTTTGTATTTAATTTTCATTCAAATTCACAAAAATTGCAATACGGCAATGCAATTGCATCGGCTTGTTAATCAAGTTTACTCTAACAAAATTATTCGAAATAAAGCAAAACAAAACACAAAAAATTGTTAAAACGCATTTTTGTGCTCGAAATTGTATAAAGAACAAACTTACAAAAAACTATTCAGAAAAAAATGCAAAAGACTTACAATAATTTCGTAACTGTATAAAACATTCAGGTGATTCTAAATCATCAAATAAACCAGATACGATGAGAAATATTTGGACTTGTGAAATCAATCAAAACTTATGAAATTTTGAAGTATTGACATTTAAGGCCTACACGCAACCTCTCACACACCAGAGTTTAGTGTAGCCATCGTATCGCGTAAAACTCGTTCAATTTCATTTCGTGTTATCGGATCGTTTTGTTGAGAAACTCTCCTAAAAAATAAAAAGATAAATAAGTAAAGCACAGCAGATTTTTTGTATATTTAATAACCCTTGAAGTTATAACTAAGAAATTTGCGTACGTAATACGTAGAAAACAATTAAACAAAATAAATAAATCTTCGTTGCAATCGCGGTGTTTATGCTGAAGCGTGTAACGAATGATGAGGCATTTCTCCGCAGCCTAGCGCCGGAGCAACAAATAAGGTCACAGCAGTGGCTAAAGCGATTGGCAATGATGTGTTTAAATTGACTAGCTCGGAAGTCGAACACTAGACTTCCTGCATTAATGCTCACACGGTGAGGTAGCAAAAGGACGTTAAAACACTACCACAATAACGTGTATTTTTTCGAATAAATAGTAAAAAGTTAGGTCCTACCTGGCCTAATGAAAGGGGGATGTCATAAACGACTTCTGCGAACTGGGTCAAAGAGTAGCACTATCACTATCACTGACAGTTGAAAAGTAATTTGGCTCATGACGTTCGGCTAATGAGGGCCAAACTGACCAGTTAGCTTAGTTGTTAGCACACGCTATCGGTGCAAAAGATCTGAAGTTTGATTCCCGGGCCGGTCAAATGAACACAATGTCGCCAACGGCCACCCTTTCTTCAGAGCTATGCTACCCAGGCGCCAAAGCCGCGGAGATGATGGGCCCCGCCACTTGTTACACGCTTCGGTGTAACTCGGCGAGTATGACGAATATTTCGTTTTTCTATTTTTTGACGGGGACTAACAGCCCAAAACAGCGCTGTCCCACTCTATGAAACCTTATCTCTCCAGTCATGACCAAATAGTTCGTTTACAAAGCATTACGGAATCGGAATATTGTAAAGAATGCAGTTTTGTTGGCTGGCATCTCCTTATACGCTAGACACATGTTTAAAAAATCTGAAAGTTTCAATTGAAAGATACAGCGCAGAGATGCCAGCAGATATATACAACTTTTTAAGCAATTAAATCAAAAACAAGGCAAAAAGGCGACAAAAACAGCACTAGCTACAAATCCTACTGTGACAGCAACATGTATCCCATCATGGATCTGCTGAAAGAACCAACCAGTTCAACGGAATTATCTAGAATGTCGGTGCTGGTTGAAAAGCGGCGGATGTTAAGGGAATAAAAGCCATTAGAACGCCAAATCTGCATTTATATAAAGTACGTTATAGTAACAATCCAAATTCCTAAGAAGAGTTTTCCTTTTATGAATAACTAAACCAAATTTGATTATTCGAAGACTAGGTTTTTAACAGTTTTCTGTCCTCGCTCTTTTTTTTCAAATTTCTACACCAATTACCGGTAGCCTACACTATAGGCTATTGTGTAACTTGAGATTTTGATTAATTTCTTCGTTAATATCCTCCTGTCACGAGAAAGCGACGGAGGCGCAATACATAGGACGAATCCAGACTCGTTTATGAGGCGTTGTCTTAAATCTGAGTTTTCCTGTTCAGTTTTGCTTCTGACTTGTTTAATGTGCTGGTTGTTAGATTCCACCTAGCAGAGTAAATTATCGTGAAGCATCTTATTTCAGGACGCAACAACGAGACTTGGATGGAAGTTGAACCATCAACCTTGCGATCATGGTCGTCGTGAAAACGATACTCCGAATCACTGCGCCACGCTAACGAAGTAAGTGCATAGTCTATGTTTTGCTGTACACTTAAGCTAAAGTTATGCCATGTTATGCTTAAGATATGGACTACATGAGGCTACGTTTTATTGCATATGCTTTCACCACATCAGTAAAATTAAGATCTATTTCGTTAATCACCAGTTTATGAGCGGATTATTTTTACAAAGGATACCAATGAGCTAGAAAGTATTGTATTTATTTTAACGTTCAAAAGCTTACCACACGACCGACTGATTAACGTAGAGGTTGAAAAGGTCGATATCGGCGCGAGAGGTCTTGTGTTCGATTTCCGGACTGTTCATATTGCACATTGTCGCCAACGGCTCGCATCGATGCGACGTTTTTTTGTTGCCCAGGCGGTATGCCGCGTAGATGGACCCCGCCACTTGTTATACACGAATTGGGGTAATACCGCGAGTATAATGAAGATTTGATTTTAAGCTCACCAAACTGAGCTAAACAAACATCAGAAAATGGCAATAATTTTTTGACAGCAAAATGCAAATGGCTTTAAAACCGGGCAAACAATTCAAGGTGAAGAGAATATCTTATTTTGACAAGATCTTCAATCCCTTCAGGATATTCGTTTCAAAATTATTTCCAGTAGTTTGGAGCTTACCAGATGACTCGAAATAACAAAATACACTTCACATATGACAGCATCCGTGGTTCCCGATACTTGGAAGACGTGATAACGAGCAGAGAACAAACCAACGGTTAAGTTGTGTGACATTCTGTTGATTCGTCCAGCTCCGTCTGCACCGGCATCGCCGGTAACCTTTATTAGATTACAACAATAAAAGCGAAATTCACAACTGCTATTGTAACTTAAGCGACCCAGTGAATAGAGCTTCTGCCTCGGTCGACTCTGGTTTGATTCCGCGTCGAGTCAAACCCACTACTTTAAAATTGGTATTGAAAGCTTTTTTGCTTGTCGCTTAGCATTATAGGACAGTGTGAAAAACAAACCGGCAAGTTTACTTGTTGTGCCGCTGCAAAAAGCAGCTGGATTTCCTTCTACAAGTTAAAGTGGCAAACAGATGGCCGGCAAATCCTCAACGACTCGTTACATCGCTATCATGTGAATCGAATGTGATACCTGGGTTAATGCGCAACAACACAAAATAAGTATCGAGAAACAACATGCAAGTGTATTTGAATGCGAACAAAAGCCTTACATGCGAACGTTATGTATGGAACGTAATTTTGTCAATTTCCCGTTACGAGAAATTGTTTTATGAGGGTAAAAAAGAGTACTCTTAGGCTTATTAATACCACATAGAAATTAACTGATCTCACTTGTATAGTGTAGTTGCGTCTGCTTTGACTAGGATTTTCAATCCAGAGTAATGCCACAAACGGATAGCTCGCCACTGATTTAATTTCGTCATCACCAAATCTGAAAACCAGAGGAAAACATTTATATCCACGAAAACCACATGCTATCATCCCATGAGTATTGGTCAAGCAAAACCTAAACTAATGGCACTTAAAATTAAAAAAAATAATGTACCGGCCGGTCGTCCCAAAGGTGCTGTGGCAACAGACTTCGACATCGGTCCCGAAGGTCAGGAGTTAGATTCCTGGACTGTCAAATCAAACACAGTGTCGCCAACGCCTACCGCTTATTTGAACGAAAACACAGTGTTTCGCAAAACGAAACACATTTAAAACTACTCCCAAGTTTTCAGTTTACAGTAAAAAAATCATCAAATGGTCACATGAAGTATTAGGGCTGCTACCCCGAACTCGCAGAACTTGTCATTTTTGCCGAACTCGAACTGCAACTCGGACTAGCAAATATCTCTTAAACTCGGTTAAAAATTAGTCAAGTTTGCAGCCCTATAAAGTATGCTATGACAGAGCAGCTAAATCTTTATGTTTCACCTGTAGGTCTGATTGTACGTCAGCTGCGTGGTCCTGAAGTTGGTAGAGTGAACGAAAACCTAAAAAATTCTAAGTGTTAAAACTCACGAATACACAAACCAATGGTTACTCAATAACTAAACGGACAATTAATTGAAAGAACATCACTGCACAATGTGCAGCACGCAAATTGAAAATTCACATAGCTAACAGGTTAATTGTGCAAAATATCGTAAACCAAGTTTATTTTTTTGTGATATTTTTGTTATTCACAATCAGAAATCATCACAGTTCTACTGCAATTCAGTGCACTTTGGAAGCACAAAAAATCATCTGACTAAGAAATAAGCCTTCACACAACTGTTTTTCACCCAACAAATAGCAACTCAAGTAACAAAGT
Organism: Trididemnum miniatum; assembly: GCA_964006365.1. NCBI lineage: Eukaryota > Metazoa > Chordata > Ascidiacea > Aplousobranchia > Didemnidae > Trididemnum > Trididemnum miniatum. Next base: position 11,886,338 of record OZ023234.1, on the reverse strand, counting down.
TAAAGTACCAACAGGGTATTTTAAAGTCGAGGTTATTGAGTAGAATATTGTAAATTTCGAAGGTTGAAGCTGGAATTAGATGAAAATACAATATATTCAATTATTTATACAATGAAGTAAAATCACTAATTCTTAAAATATAAGATAGGAAAAAAAGAATATAGAAAGATTCAAGATTAAACAATAAAATTAAATAATGGACAGGTATTTATTCAGCGAAATTGAAAACATAAAATAAACAGCCAAAACCTCATACAACACAGCTCTCAAACAACGCGGTAAGGAAGTTTTTTTCCTCACCGCGGCCTCGTGACTCGGCTGATGAGCTCCATTGAGCGAAACAGCTGTCATGAGAAGAGTTCTGGGTAAGAACTGTATTGTTTGAGGTTTTGGCTGTATATTTTATGTTTTCAATTTCGCTGAATAAAATCTCCGCGGCTTAGCGCCTGAGCTACACACCTCCGAAGACACGTCGCAGCGGTGGGGAGCCGTTGGCGACACTGTGCCGATTTGACCGGCCCGGGATTTGAACCCCAGACCGATGGCGTGATAAGCTCAGTTGCTTAGTGCACACGCTTATCACGCCATCGGCGCAGGAGGTCTGGGGTTCAAATCCCGGGCCGGTCAAATCGGTTTAGTGTCGCCAACGGCTCGCCACCGCTGCGAAGTGTCTTCGTAGGTGTGTAGCCCAAGCGCTAAGCCGAGGAGGTGAGCCCCGCCACTCGTTATACGCTTCGGCGAAACACCGCGAGTATAATGAAGATTTGATTTTTTTTTTAATGTATCTCTACTATTCAATTTTATTATTTAATCTGGAATCTTTGTAAATATTAAAACCACTACAGTTTGTTTCGCCGATGTCGGCCCTTCAGGTGGTTATCTTATTCAAATAGAATGTTTTACTTTATTTTATGATACAAGCTTTAGCTACTGACAGGTATCGAGCACCCAGACAGATGAAGTCAAGTCTGGCTTTAACCTGAATTCAATCATTTAAGCATTAATTCAACTTCAAATTATGACATTAATTCAAATTATGCATTAATTCTCAAACCTACAGTGAAGATATTACACTCAGTTTCAAAACATCTAAAATGGTGTTGAAACTGTATCTATTTGACCTCCCTGGAAAACTTCAACCTTAGAAAAAATAAGACATGAACCGAATTATAGCAATAAGCAGCGACAACAATTTGAGCTCTCCTCCTGGTCGTAAAGACCGACTGATATAAAAACTGGGAAAGATATAGAGTAATTACCCGATTTCCACCGTCGTACATATCACCTCCTCCATCACCAATAAAATTAAATGGTGCCATTCTATCGTAGTAATAGAACCACCATTGAGGAATAAAGCTTGCAACCTGACTTCTTAAATTGGACGAAACCGCAAATACAGCTGTCTCGGCAAAATTGTCTGAATACAAAATTGATAAAACCTATACCAAACTGATTATTAAAAAGCTAAATCACAAAGTGAATAATAAAAAGAAAAAGTAAAGCCACAGTAAATCTCAAATCTGGACATTTCGACAATATAGATTTAGCTGTCATCATCAGCAGTGCAAGCAAGGCAGTATAAAACTGCAAGAACTGTAAAGTTCTTACAGTTTTGTACTGCCTTGCATACACAGCTGATGATGACAGCTTAATCTACGTTGTCGAAACGTACAGTTTTGAGATTTACTGTGGCTTTACTTTTTCTCCTTAAGCTGTTTTCGTCCCATATTTGTTGTACCCTAGAGTGAATATTGTACCAACTCTGAATAACTTAAAAAAGTTCACACATTTGAGATTTTAAAAACACTCATAGTATTACTAAACAAAATACCTGATACAAAACTAGTTGGTTTGGCAGTTGAAGTAGTAAAATCTACAACGAAATAGAAAACGCATCAGTTTTTAGCAGGTTACACCACAAATCTTAATAACGAAAAATAGCCTGGTACAACTACCACTTAGCCTAATAACAACTAAAAGTGCTGACAAAAAGAGTAAATCGGTATTTAAAGTTATTGGTTCCTAAAACACGTGACTGCAATGATTTGCAGATTGTGTTTACCCGCAAATCACCTTGTAAAATTGATATCTTCATCTGCTCTTTACTGTTTTTAGCAAATAATGACTTTTTTATATAAGTTTTAAACACCCCTGCATGATGATCTCGGCTTGAGGTGAAACAGACTGTTCGGTTACAGGATTTTATATTTTTAATGTATTTAATCCAAAATAATATATCCTTACTGATATATTTGCTTGAATCTTTTATCCAGCACTTTTTGAATAGCTGATTTGAACCACTATTTACTACTGTGATACAGTTTGGTTACAAACAGTGTGAGTAGGTTATAAGAAACCGATTTGGTTTTTACCTACACATATTTGTATTTACCTGTAGTTACTTCTGGTGTTGTTGTGGATACAAATATTAGTTCAGGAGGGGGCACTGAAAATATAGTGATTGGTACGGTATTTATAATTAATTTTTGAGTTGAGGTTGCCTAAAAAAACTCTGGTTTTTATCCTTTTTTTGTAGAATTTCATTGCTTGCCATTTGATGCGTTACGAACAGGCGCAGTATTCAAAAAGAATTTTGAACTAATACAACTTAAAAAATTAGCTTAAAAAATAAAACAAAAATATCAATTACAATCTAATACAAATTCATTTGTCGAAACAAATTAATGAGGAAAAATACACAGTACATACGTGAACCTATTAAATTTGACTTTACAGTAAGCTTATTCTGAATATTGTTAGATGCAGTCGAGCAACATGGCGATCATTGATATTGTATTGCATTATTTCCCAGTGCTTACCAGAGTTGAATGCAATCATGAACAATCGTAACGTTTCTTCAATTTCTCGACGATTAACTCGGGATCCTCTTGTCCTGTTTTCAACGCAACAATCATGTAAATAATAAATATAAATAACTGAGGTTATTTTCAAATAATATTGAACCGAAAATTCAACATTAACAGACTGCGAAGTAAGCTTGTGCTCTTTGAGTCAGCAACCATCCGCCACATACTGTATGTCAAATACGATCGGTTCCAGCCGCGATTCGAACCGGTCACGTAGGATCTGTCACCAGGGCACGGTACCGCTAGGTCATGTCGCTGACATGCAAAAGTTACTGCTTTTATGTTATTATTAAATTTTCAAATTTTCGGTTTTTACGTTCATTTCGCTTTTGTCAGCGACATGGCCTAGCAGTTCCTCGCGCAGGTGACAAATCCTACGTGAGGGTTCGATTCGCGGTCGGAGCTGATCGTATTTGACATAACGAGTGTCTGCTGACCAGCAGAGAGCAAGCTTACTTCGTAGTCTCCCTCAATTGCAATTGAATTTTCAGTTCAAGGTAATTTGAAAGTAACCTCAGTTATACGTTTGTACCAGCAGACTCAACAGATATAAAAAATCCTACTTTTGACGTGAATTTAACCCGAATTTTTAAAGTAACTTGAAATTACAAACAATTTGAAATAGCTAAAAGACATGAAGCAATCATAAAATAACCACATTAACATTTTCAAACATGAAACGCATTTCGTTTATTTAATCCACCACCCAAGTAACAGAGTTAAATCAAATTAAATTTGAAATCTTTTCTCAAGCGCATGTTTAATGTTCATGCATTTGTTCCTCAAGACTTAATTATGAAGCTATACACAGCGCCGTTTCAACGTTATTAGTTGTAAAATAAACTTAATAACAAATCTTAAAGAAATTACGTTTTAACCCAACTTGATTTCCTTCTGCAAACTCGCTAACTGTTGCAGACGGTTTTCAGCTTACTTGGATAAGAGCGTGTATCCCATCATTACTCTGCTTGGTCTACCAGTCAGTTGAACAGCATTATTAAGAAAAAACGTGCTTGTCGAAAATCTGATCCTGCTGAATGCGTACAAAAAACGCATAGATGAAGACCATCTCTGTCGACACAAAAATAGGTTATAATTCCTTTGATACAAACCGATTGGTTAGCTCAGTCACTGAGACATCGCTATTGATGGGGAATGTCTGGGGGTAGATTTCCGGGCCGGTCAAATCGGCACAGTGTCGCCAGCTACGATTCGCCACAGCTGCGACGTTTCTTCGAAGCTGTGTTGCCCAGATGTTACGCCGCACTCCGCCACTCGTTACACTATTCGGCGTAATACGGCGAGTATATTGAAGATTTGATTTTTTTTTCTTTTGATATGACCCATAGCATCAAACTTATGACAAGGCCACTGTCAATAGTTGAGAGCCGCTTTCACAATAACTATGACCTTAAAGTATAATGCAAACAAACCCTACTTAAGCTTCCTTGCTGCGAGCGGAAGTAAGATGCATATCAATCACGTCAGTTTATAAGTATCTACGTTCTTTTATGATTTATCTGCAAGGCGATGCTACTGATAGCAAAATGAGAAAAAAAAACGTTTGGAATCAACCACAATTTCGAAGGACAACTAGATCCCTTTTGGCGTCTACTACTTCCTCATAAGAGGAGGATAAATACCAGATCCGTGATAAATTGGCATATTGTTTTAAAACAATGTAATGACTTAATGATATTCTACAGCACTCACTGACAAGCCGAATAAGAAATTGCTAATCCCTGTCATTCAATCAAACCTGATTTTCCTGCTTGGATTTTAAAACCGTTAAAAAAACGTAATGAGAAATTTAAATTTGAATAGCCAACTTAAACGGTGCGGTAATTCACCTAATGCAACTATTACTTCACATTCTTCACATTCCAAAGAGATTTGAGAAAGAGAAAGAGATCCTTGAGGAGATGGGGTACCTTGACTCTGAAAACCGCAAGGTTCTTTCGGGTCCCCCTTCGACCTTGCAATTATCTTTTCAATTTGTGCGTGAATTGTTCACTGTTTATATCATATGCATCGTCGAAAAATAAACTATACTACTATTACTACATTTGAAGACTAAGTTAACACTGTATTGTCAGTATTTGATTTTTATTTGGTAAGCGTCAGTCGTTTGTACAAACACACTTAAAGAATAGCGTTCTTACTTGTAAGCTGGAAATGACGAAATAAACTTCACATATGCTGGGATCAATGGCACCAGAAACTTGCACTGATTCATATTGAGCTAAATACGAGCCTTCAAGCACTGTTCCGTTTTCAACAGTAACATTTCCATCGCCATCTGCTCCTGGATTGCTTTGTACCTGGAATTCAAGTATAGCAGCTGTTAATTTTTATACAAGCAGCCACACAAGAGTAGGATTCAAGGAAGGGTAGGCGTATAAAAAAACTTTCTGAAATCACATATCGCTTCAAAAGCATTACAGTTGTTACGTTTCGTCTTGCAGACATTCTCGTACCGACTAGACATATCATCATGTACTATTATGTTGTAATATACTGCATCTATCAACACGTTTACACAGCCACAAGTTCTGAGATCTATATAATTTCATAGATTTAATTTTTTTCTAGCTATTGTTTTGGTGTTGATTGTAAAAAGTAAATAATACCGCTAGCCTATTGTTACACTGCTGTATGTTTGCCGTCATTACTCATTCTTTTATTTGAAAATAACTAGCTGACAAAAAATCTCAAAAAATTCCAAATTAAGCCCAGGCTTACTTGTATTGTGTAATTCAGCGTCTCTCGATTGGCATTTTCTACCCAAAGTAAAGCGAAAAATGGATGCGTTGCAGTGGTCGTAAGTTCGTCATCGCCAAATCTAAACAAAGGTAGTATCATAAACGCTCAAGGGCCAAATTCAATGAGAAAGCAGTCACAATGACAGAAAAAGATGTGAACTATCAACAACGCAGCGCAGTAGATAAGGGTGCATTTCAAAAAAAAAGCTGATCTAGATTAGCCCCGTGGATCCTCTCTAATTATGTCAATAATGAAATGCGACAACTCGTAAGTTTGACTATGTTTATTGACCAATCAATAAAGGACGAGAAAGCACTAGTTCACATCAAAGAAATTTACTCTAAGCAACCCTAACAGCTGTAGGTACGTGAAAACAAAACCTTACTATGATTAGATAAGTGATTTTTAGACTAACCTGTAACTTTGGTTGTATGTAAGCCGAGTAGGGTTGTTGTTAGCGTAAAGAGAAACCTAAAAAATTTGCTTGTTAGACTAAAAGTGAAAAAAAATCAAATCTTTGTTACATTCTCGGTACTACGCTAAAGCGTGTAACGAATGTCGGGGGCCATCTCCACAGCTAAGGGCAGAGGTGGACGTTAATCGAGATAATTTATCGTCGATAAATTATTACCAATTACCGATATTGCTTTTGTTATATGGCTATTTTGTTATCGCCGATAAATTATCGCGATAAACGATTCTTTATGCACACTTTGTTTAAAGTTCAAAGTTGGTGGAGTTGGCGCTATGGAAAAATACACCGTGTCCGTAATGTTTTGCTCCAATAATTAAAAAACAAACATTTTGTTTTGTTTAATGCCACGGCAGAGTCCGTGAACTGCTTTTTTTTGAGAAATCTAGAAAAATATTTTTGCTATTCGCCTTACAAAAATAAATTGGTCAAACTTACCACAACATTCATCATAAAAATTTATCGGCGATAATTATCAATTACAGATATCGCTTTAAGAAATTGAGATTTATTGATTATCGGTATTGCCTAGAGCTTTTTAGAAAATATCGATTATTGTTATCGCTTCAGTACAGAAAGGTTTATCATGCCCATCACTGGCTAAGGGCCCGCATGGGCAACAGAGCTTCGAACTCCGAAGATACGTCGCAGCGGTGACGAGCCATTGACGACACGGTGTCGGATTTGACCGGTCCGAAGATCGAATCCCAGACATACCGCACCGATTGTAATGTCGTCACCATTACACTAACCGGCCGGTATGCGCTAACCAGTGCTCATAGCCTAATACCAAGACGTTTTAGGCAATTTCATGTAATAAAGTTGTTTGCAACACGAACAAACTAAGTTTAAAATAAATCAAGTCATTAAAAGCAAAAGCATGAGAGCGAAATCTTTGAAATGCAAAAGCGTATCTAACTGCGTCAACATTAACAAACATCTTTAAAATATAGCCTAAATAATAGCTAAACTCAGAACAATGGTTGTTTCAAGCCTAAATCCCGACCATGACCAGCTGGTAGTAAACTGCTGCGCTGAAATCAGTGATGACATATGCCTAACAATGTTATAGCAGAAGCTGAATACATAGAATAGCGCTTAAATTCATTTACCTCATTACCGCCGTCGTACATATCATTTCCACCGTCACGGATTTCATTGAATGGACTCATAACATCGTATATATAGTTGTACCATCCAAATATGACGCTTTCGATTCGATTTACCAGTAGTAATGAAACTGCATTTGCAGCTGCTTCGGCGAAATTGTCTGTGTGCAAACGACATACATGTAGATATCGTAGCGCAGGAGTGGGGAACCGGTAAAGCACAGCGGGCCACATTGATTGCATAATATTTTCAGCGGGCCACATTTACTTTTTATTGTTAAATTTTGCTTTAAAAAGGCACAATATTAAGTCGCAAAATTAACAACATTCATGCTGAGCTGTTTCTTACCGTAAAATCAGAGACTTCTGCGCGTTTTGTATGCTACAAATATAGTATGTAATTGAATGTGACGCAGTTTTTAAATCCTAATGTTTTATATTCCACCATTTTGTTGTAAACTTAACAATTAAAGTTCTGACGCGGGCCACATTCAAAACTTAAGCGGGCCGCAGGTTCCCTACCCCTGTCGTAGAGAAAGACTAGTTAGCGCATCGCTTGTTGAAAAGTGAAACGTTTGAAGCGACGCCATTATCCGTTGCTGATTACCCAAATTCGCGTAAATACGTGTATGGCAAGAGCTAGATTGCTAGCCTAGAAACAGCAACGAAAGAACTGTTTAGCTGAAATATTTTAATGATTTTAACGTTCTTATGAAATTATTGATTGATTTAAAATCACTGAAATCGACAAAGTGTTTACTATGACTAATTGCTATTGTATTTGATGCATATTTACCTTCCTATCACGAGAAAGCGATCACAGCGCTATGCGAGCTCGCTTAGGAGTTGCCAGCCATTTGTCAACCACACCAAGATGGGGAAATCCCTCTAACTGCCTTTCCCAACGGCACAACAAGTAAACTTGCCGGCTTGTCCTTCACACTGTCCCTTTAATGCTGAGCGTCTAGCCGGTAAGCTGTGAATAGCAATTTTAAAGTCATTGCTTTGACCCGACTCGGAATTAAATCCAAGCTTACAGCTCCAGAAGCGGACGCTCTTACCACTCCACCATCTGAGCTGTTAAACAGTACGAAATATCTACTTGTTAAGGTACAAGATAAGACCTGAGCCATCCTATTTCGGGATTACGTCCCTCATCAGTGATAACAATTAGGGAGGACCATATCGAAAACCACACAACAAAATTACTCAATCTGGCGTTTGGGCATTCAATACAGTGAAAAGAAGGATAGCAGTTGCAAAAGAGAAAAAGAACAGACAAATGGAGTTAGCTCGATTAATTTCAAGAAAAACAAGGAAAACATTATAAAATAATATTACTGCGGATAGAAGTAGCAATCCACGACCGGTTTCGCTCTCATTAGAGCTCGTCAGGTGAATATAGCTAATAAAAAGCTGAACAAAAGATACAGAAATATAGTGAAAAAAGACGAAGAAATGGATGAATAGTATTAGATCGAAAAATATCAGATGGCAACGATAACAACTGATGGCCTTTTTGGATGCAATCAAGTCAACGTCCAAATAAATTGAATAAGATAAAACAAATCTTTTCCAAATTAGTATGCTGTTTGCTGAAAATGAATCAAATTATCTTCAGATGTTCATAAAATCCAACCAATCAACACCATGAAAAAATAGAAACATTCAATAGAGCAAGATAAAGAGATTAAAATTCCAGAACAGAATACTGCATCGCCAATATCAACACAGTAACGAGATACCTTACAAACAACTTTTCACAATGCAGGTGGAAATCACGCGATCATCATTTCAAAAAAAAAAATGATGTCAGCGCTAGTGTACCAGAGAGCTCAAACCATCTGGTGAGCAACGCTCAATGCTACATTAAACAAGACAGGTTCACAAGAGTGCTCAAACCCTTGAGAGTGAGCATTATCATACAAGATAAGACCTGAGCCATCCTGTTTCGGGATTACGTCTCTCATCAGTGATAACAATCAGGGAGGACCATATCGAAAACCACACAACAAAATTACTCAATCTGGCGTTTGGGCATTCAATACAGTGAAAAGAAGGATAGCAGTTGCAAAAGAGAAAAAGAACAGACAAATGGAGTCAGCTCGATTAATTTCAAGAAAAACAAAGAAAACATTATAAAATAATATAGCTGCGGATAGAAATAGCAATCCACGACCGGTTTCGCTCTCATTAGAGCTCGTCAGGTGAATATAGCTAATAAAAAGCTGAGCAAAAGATACAGAAATATAGCGAAGAAAAACAAACAAATGGATGAATAGTACTAGATCGAAAAATATCAGATGGTAACGATAACAACTGATGGCTTTTTTGGATGCAATCAAGTCAACGTCCAAATAAATTGAATAAGATAAAACAAATCTTGTTAAGGTAGATATCCAGCATTGTTAAGGTAGGTTAAGGTTTGTTAAGGTAGGCCTTTTTGGATGCAATCAAGTCAACGTCCAAATAAATTGAATAAGATAAAACAAATCTTGTTAAGGTAGATATCCAGCATTGTTAAAGTAGATACTTGTTGAGGTAGATATCCAGCATTCGTTCTATTATCAATCTAACACAATAATGGCATCTGCGTAACCACCGAGATGACAAAAACCTCCCTCCACTCAAGCCCTGCAGTTGCAGGGTTAAGGCAAACTGCCCGATGAACGGCAAATGTTGGGAAAGCTCCGTCATCTAACCTACGAAGTCACTCTAAATACCGGCGAAGATAAAAATAAGTGCGGTCCTACTAAACTTCACAAGGAGCTACAAGGTACTGAAAACAGTGCAAAGAGCTATACAAGCAACTTCGAGGTACTTATAAACAGTGATGGGATTCAAAATTTTAAGAACAGGTTCTCTTTTGTATCGTACTTACCAACAACAGGTTCCCTCATAAAGGTCTAACGTCTGTAAAAAAAAAGCAAGAACGGGTTCGCTGTTTATTCTGACATTCCAAGAACGGGTTCGCGTGAACCCGTGCGAACCCCCTGAATCCCATCACTGCTTATAAACCTACTAGAAAATAGTTGAAAGCATCGAAAAAAACTACAAGTAGCCTAACTTTTGAACCAACAACAAGGCAGTTGTAAACACAACAAGGAACTTTTAAACCAACTAAAGGTACAGTAGTTGAAAACACCGCAAGGAACTGCAAGGTACTTTTTAACCAAGTATAAGGTAGTTGAAAAGTTGAAAACACTGCTAGGAACTACAAGGTACTTTTAAACCGACTACAAGGTACTTTTAAATCAACCACAAGGCAGTTAAAAACACTGCTAAAAACTACAAGGTAAAATAGAACACAACAGAACAGAAGTTTATTTCGTTGCTCATAACGAACGACACAACAAATATTCTTAGTTTATCACAGAAGAGTAAATTTGCCACAGGCAGCTGTGAAGGGACCAATGGTCTTTGAGTCGAGCAGCAGCCTTACGTAAATAAGTTTACAAGAAAAACAAAAACTAAGAATATTTAAATGTTTAATGTAACAGGGAAAAGAAGTGGACTAGAAACTTTAAAATTCATAGACACTAGGATTGAACGTATTTCTCCAAGAGCAAGCTTTCGTAAGTAGCCTACTTTTGAACCTCCAATATGATAAATGCCTAAGAGTTTCAAGAAGTGAATTCCATAGCTTTGCGCCTTTGTATTCCATGGACTTTTGAGTTCTGGTTGTAGTAAAACGGGGAAGAAGCAAGTAATCCTCGGAAGAGTTTCGTGTAGAGTAAGAATAGGAATTGCATGAGTAAGTAAAGTAATTGCAAAAACGTATGGGTAGTTTATTATGGATGTATTGGTGCATAATTTTAGCCAGTTCAAATTGATATAAATCATCAAGTTTTAGTATTTGTAGTTTATAATAGTAAGGGCTAACTCTTTCTTTGTGGGGAATCTCAGAAATAATGCTTATCGCTTTGTTTTGTAGTACTCTAATTTTAATCAAGTACGTTTTGCACGTTGAAGCCCAAACAGGCAAGCCATACAGTAGATGAGAGTGAATCAGAGCGAAGTACAGATTAATTGATGCGCTCGACGGTAAAAAGTATTTCAGTCTTGCAATTATGCCAAGAGATTGAGATAATTTAGATTTAAGATGATGGATGTGTGACTTGAAAGTGAGTTTATCGTCAATTAATATTCCTAGATATTTGGTAACTTTAGGCGTTTCAATTTTAACATTATTCAGCGTGAGAGAAAGATCAAAGGGACACGGTTTTCTAGAAAATGAGGAGATATTTAGAGCGAAAGTTTTATTTGGGTGAAGAGTTAAACCATTGGAGGCCATCCATCTGTATACACTGGAAAGCTCAGACGCAGCTAGACTTTCTATTTTTGAAAACGACGAATTACTGATTAACAGGGCAGTGTCATCAGCAAACAGTCTTGGCGTCGTTTGTAAGGTTGTGGGAAGGTCGTTAATATATAATAGAAATAATAGAGGTCCCAAAATAGAACCTTGAGGGACTCCGTATGTAATATCATGAAGTTGCGAGTGGATATTATCAATGGAAACAAACTGCTTTCTTTTACTCAGACAAAATTCCAGTAATTTATGGGGAACTCCCCGCTTTTCTGATATCAAGTTATAGGAGAGTGGAGAAGCGCTTTTCTTCGATATTTGATATGATTCGGTTATTAGGTTAAGAATGGGGTGAATTGTGGAGTATTTATGACGAAATCCAAATTGTGTTGAGATAATTAAATTATTTCTTTCCAGAAAAGAAACCATTCTGTAAAAAATCACACGTTCAAAAATTTTTGCTATACATGAAAGAAGAGAGATTCAACGATAGTTACCAGGTTCGTTAGGGCAACCAGACTTATATATTGGTATAACTTTTGCCACTTTTAATTTGTTAGGAAAAACTCCGTAAGAGATACAATGATTTAAAATTATGGAAAGGGGGAGAGAGATAATGTGGGAAGCTGTTTCTAAAATAAAAGGTGAAATATCATCATAACCACTAGCTTTGTTTACGTGGAGGTTGTAAATGAGTTTAGTAATTTCCTGAGGTGACGTTAGAAGGAAATAAATAGAAGAGCACGGAGATTTGAGATATGAATGAAAATCATTGGCATGACTGACGTTATTAGTACCAGATGCCAGGGACTTTCCAACATTGAAAGAGTGAGAATTAAATTTTTCCAAAATGGTGGGAGGATCGGAGACAGCTTCATTGCCAGTGTTTAAGGAATTGGGTGAGGAAGATATGGATTTGCTAGATAGGTGGGAGCGCAGAATATGCCATGTTTTTTAGGATCATCTCCACATGCATTAAATTGATTATGATAGTAATGCCTTTTCGCCAATTTTTTAATCTAGTAAGCAAGGTGGAATATAATTTATAGTAGTATTTTTCACATTACCAACTACAAGGGAGTTAGAAAAAGAAACATCACAAAGAACTACAAGGAATTTTTAGACGAACGACCAAAAACTACAAGGTGCTTTTAAACCAACTACAAGGTAGTTGAAAACACTACAAGAAACAACAAGGAACTTTTAAACCTATTACAAGGTGGTTGAAAACACCGCAAGAAACTACAAGGTACTTTTTAATTAAGTGCAAAGTAATTAAAAAGTTGAGAAAACTACAAGTAACTATTAGGTATTTTTATACCAACCACATAGTATTTGAAAACACCGCTGTGAACTACAAGGGATTTTTAAACCAACTACAAGGGAGTTACAAACACCGCAAGAAACTACAAGAAACTTTTTGACGAACGACAAAGGAGTTAAAAACATCGCAAGGAACTACAAGGTGCCGAAAACACTGTGTTTAGAGGGTCGGGCGTTTGGGGGGTCAAAAGAGTAAGGGTTGGGGGTTTGGGAGAGTTGGAGTGTGGGGGTTCGGTGGAGTAAGAGGTTGGAGGTTCAAGGGGGGCTAGCAGTTCGGGGGATAAGGGGTGTGCGGGGGGATTAGGGGTTTGGGAGGTTGGGGTTTGGAAAAGGGGAGTAGGGGTGTTTGAGGGATTGGAGGTTTTAGAGAGTTTGGGATGTTTGGAGGGGTTGGGAGGGTTCTGGGGGGTTTGGATGGAGTTGGAACTGGGGATGTTCGAGGTGTGTGGTGTTAGGGGAGTCGGGGGGTTAGGGGTTTGGGTAGTTGGGAGTTCGAGTAGTTGAGGGTTCAGATGGTTGAGGTGTTTGGAGGAGGTTGGGAGTGTTCTGGGAGGTTGGGGAGTTGGAGGATCGGGGAAGAGGATTTGGGGTGTTTCAGGGGGGTGTGGTGTTTGGGGATTTGGAATGTTCGGGAGGTGCGAGGATTGGGGGTGGGCTCTGGTAGTTGGGGGTTTGGGGAGTTAGGCATTCGGAGGTGGGTGGGGTGTTTAGAAGGGTTTGGGTGGGGTATTTGGGAGTGGGGTTGGTTTAAACGTACCTTGTAGCTCTTTTCGGTGTTTTCAACTGCCTTGTAGTTTAAAAGTACCTTGTTGTTTCTTGTAGTGTTTTCAACTACCCCATTGTAGTTGGTTTAAAAGTACCTTGTTGTTTCTTGTAGTGTTTTCAACTACCTTGTGGTTGGTTTAAAAGTACCTTGTAGTTATAGTGTTTCCAACTACCTTGTAGTTGGTTTGAAAGTACCTTGTAGTTCCTTGTAGTGTTTTCAACTACCTTGCAGTTGGTTTAAAAGTATCTTGTAGTTCCTTGTAGTATCTTGTAGTGTTTTCAACTACCTTGTAGTTGGTTTAAAAGTACCTTGCAGTTCCTTGTGGTATTTTCAACTACCTTGTAGTTGCTATAAAGTACCTTGTAGTTCCTTGTGCTGTTTTCAGCCTTCTTTGTTGTTTTTTCGGTACCTTGTAGTTCCTTGCCGCGTTTAGTAGGACCCTCGTCGCGCCCCGTTGTACCGGAATGGCGCTATAAGATGCCCGCTTTGCTTAGTCAAAAAGCTATTCATCTAGCAGGCTGACCAAAAATCTCTTCTGAACAAAACTGCCGTTTTTTGTCAAAAGCTATAGTAACAACTACAATATTTAATTTTAAGTGTCATAATCACATTTTTCGATTATTACATCCAAAATTTGATTATGATGGAGAAAGCGCATGGCCTTTAGGTCTACTTAAATTGGGCATGCGGGCAGGGTATATTGCAACCCTTAACTTGCATTTCTTTACTACCTGTTGTTGGTCCTACAAAGGTCGAAACGCGTCTGCAGCTGCAAATGAGTCGGTTGCCATAGGGGCTTCTAGTGATGTGGGCTAGTTAGGCTACCGGTAACTTAGTTGTGGGTTAGTGGTTATAGGTTCTTTCATTGGGTATCGTTGTTTGGGGCCAGTCGCCTGCCAAAAATAGGGCACAACCTAAAAAAGAGGTGAAGTCGAGATGTACAGGTAAAGCAATGCAAAAAAAAAAAGAGTCTTTACAGTCTGGAATGAGTTTAGCCTGGATTGGCTGTGCGTAGCAAGGCTGACGAGACTTTGGTTATAGTCGAAACATTAATTTGTCCCTTGCAAGGTTCCAGATTCGCTTTAGAGTTTCCTTCGTTTTCCGAGTTTTCCGATTGAGTTTTGCTTCTGACTTGTTAAATGTGCAGCTTGTTGCATCCCACCAAGCAAAGATAATTATCACGAAGCATCTTATCCAAGGACGCAACAACAAAGTTTGGATGAGAATTGACGATCAACCTAGCAATCGTAGCGGTCATAAAACGACGCTCCTAACCACTGCGCCACACTGCCGACGATACATTATCATCAAATCGCTAGACATCAATATGCATTACACACAATACTGCATCCGTTACAGTTTTGGCTTAATATCACATTCAAAAACTATCGAGTTGCCATAAAGCTAACGTTTGATGTTCAAAAACTCTCATTCGACTTTTTAGTGTTTAGTTGCATACTTATCCTCCTACCACGAGAAAGCTATCAAAGCGCTATAACGAGCTCGCTTAGAATTTGCTAGCCATCTGTCCACTCACTAAGATGGGGAAATCCCGCTAACTGCCTTTCCAACTGCGCAACAAGTAATCTTGCCGGCTTGTTCTTCAAATTGTCTCTTTAATGAGCGTCATGCAAGGAAGCCGTAAATACCAATTTTACAATCATTGATTTGATCCTACTCGGAATCAAACCCGAATCTGCAGCTCCAGAGGCGGACGCTCGTACCAATCGGCCATCTGGTCACTTAAACAAAGCCAACAATTAATTCACAGTGAGGCGTTTCGGTCGCAAAAGCCTCACACTTATAAGAAAGTTATGAAAATTAATGACTGCATTAACATCAAAACTTTTAGAACAACTTTTGCAAACCTGCAGGGCTGGTGCTGTCTGTGGTCATTTCTGATGTAACTGCTCGACTCGTAGGACTTTCTGTTGTTGTTGATGGTGATGGAACATCAACTGTGGCACAACAAAATATTAATAAGAATGTAAATATGCTTACCGTTTCCAATTTATCTTATAAAAAGCACATGAACTTTTTGGCGTAGTGGAAACATCCCTATCGGCGCGGGAGGTCGGGGGTTCCACCTCTGGGCCGGTCAAATCAAACACAGTGCCGCTGACGGCTCGTCACCAGTGCTGCGTTTCTTCCAAAGATGCCCAGACGCTTAGCAGCGGAGACGGACCTTGCCACTCGTTCCACGCTTCGTAGTAACGCCGCGAAAATAATGAAGACTTGATTTTTCAACTTGAATTTTATGAAAAACCGGCAAATTGGCGAAGCTAATGACATCACGATGGCCGCGGGAGGCCTTGGGTTCGATCCCCGGCCCGGTCAGATCGGAGACTGTTGCCAACGGTTCGACACCGCTGCGACGTTTCTGTGTTGCCCATCAGCGGAAATGGGCCCCGCCACTCGTTACACGCTTTGGCGTAATACCGTGAATATAATGAAGATTTGATTTGATGAGAAAGAATTAAGTAAACCTAGTTAGCCTACTGCAATCAAAAACGCGCAAATGCAATGATAGATTTTTGAGCGCGAAACCTAATCAAAAACGTTGGCTTTAAAAAGAGAGGCGTGGTCAAACACTCGTGCCAAAAAAGCGTTTTCTGTGGGCAAGAAAGGTGACAAAAACAAAACCACTGCACTTACCTGCACTATATGTAGCATTAAATCCTGCGAAGTTAACTGAAGTGTCTGAATCGAATGTAATAAGTACTCGATTGGTTACAGAAAGATACTCATACTGGAACAACGTCCCTCGCAACCGCTCAACTACAATTCCATTTTCAAAGATCTGCAAATACAAATTTATGAGGTTGGCTTAATAACCAAGAACTAGGACTTTGTAGAAGACTCGTATCAGAAATCAAAAAAGAGTACAATTGTTCTCATCCAAGGCAAATTGAAAAAAAAATGCAAAGTTGAATACTTGACTATATTAAATCACTTTTCGACGCCAATAGTTTGGGAAAATAAAACTGACGTTTATTTTTTACCACAGTACCATCTTTCACCCATCGTCGAAGTCCCATTAAATCCTAAAGAAGTAAATGAATCTTGAAAAAGTGTGAAAAAATATTACACAACTTCCTACTTCCTACAAGAACAACAGCAAAAAAAGGTGAAATGCTAGTTTAGGTAACGATAAAATTGAAACAAAATGCTTTTAGAAACATGATGACAACATGTCAAAAGTTCACACTTTTCAGCATCAATTTGAGTTTTGCAAACTCCGGAGCATGGTTAATGGAAATTTTAGAAAATTTAATTACAAATAAAACAGCCTAAACAAATTGAAACATATTCAAATATAGAGACGTTTCGGTTAAAATGCAATAACCATTGTCAATCTTATTCAAATAGAATCATTCTAGTAGAATTGGTTATTATATTTGAATACGAGTGACAATAGCCTAGTAACTGTATTATAAACGAAACGTCTTTATATTTGAACATTTCGATTTGTTTAGGCTATTTTATTTGTAATTAAAGTTTACAAACTCACAAGCAAATTGTCGCAACAAAATTCTGTTTCTAATCTAGCAAAAAAAATTCTGATTCGCATTCCCGGAAGAGCAGTGAAGATCCAGGAGCAAGAGGCATCGTTTGGATAATTGTTTCCAAAATTTGGACTGGAGAAACTCCCTGGAACTCTGCTGACTAATGAATCGTTGAAGCCGCAAACTGGAATTTAAATATAGTTGTAATTTAAATGATGACACAAGTAATCGAATTGCTTCTAACTTCAGTTCGTTACACGTTTCCATTGGACGATACTATATTTTAGTTAAATACTCGACGATAATTGTTGAACGTACGTCACCATTGCATAATTTTGGCAAGTCTTTGAAAGCTGTCCAAGTTAAAGATACACGGAGTTGACTAAACATCATTTTTCTAGCTTCTGATCCGATTTTAGGTAACAACTTAGGTCCCTCGTCCTCGGAGTAGTTTGCACTTGATCCAGAGTGGATACTCGATGGCAATCGAAAGTTCACATCGCACCGCTCAAATTTTTAAGCTGCTGGGCCAAGGCTGAAGTGTTTTTCAAACTGGGGTTCACGACCACCGGGTAAGTCCCAAGAAGGCTCCAAGAGGCTTGCAAGATGTTTTTTCTGGACTTGACGTGACGAAATTGAACGTTACACGTTTGACAAAGCTGAGAAAATTTTGGAAGTGTGCGAAAACGTTTGAGGCGCGCAAAGTGAGTCTTGATATAAAAGGTTTGAAGAGCATTCGTTAAAGTACAAGCACTAGCCCACTTTCAACATCTTGTTTTTTTTTATAACTTTTGCATGATCTTTCTCAAGTCATTTGCAAGAGGGCTACATTTATTACCAAAATCCTAATGCAAACAAGTTTGATGAAACAAAACGTCAGGATTTAGTTCAGTGGTTCTTAACTTTTTGGGGCTGCAAACCCTTAAGACATTTCAACTGTATTTTTTTTACTTAGTTGCATGTTTATTCTCTCATCACGAGAAAGAGATCAAAGCGCTATAACGAGCTTGCTTTGGAGTTGCCAGCCATCTATCAATGAAACCTACGTGGACCCCTTTAAAGCGATCAAGTAGAAAACCAGTTTGACATCATTCACAAAATACAGTGATGCTCTCTCTTTTAATCTGTCAAGCAAATAACTCCTAGCAGCTAAGAAATGTCCAACTAAGCAGAATATAATGTAGCAAACCTCCAGGGGTCGTTCCAATCGTAACCGATGGTGTGGTAGTCTCAACTATTGTTGGAGTGGTGGAGCTATCCGGAGCAGGAACACCTAAAATGTACATTCGAATAGACGCTTCAGCTACAAACATGTTGACTTTATTTGACGGTTAATTTTCGGCAAAAATTTGAAAGCGTCTCATTAGTTTTTGAAGTCTTAATAAAGAGCGTTCTTCTTGGTTGCAAAAATTGTCAATTGACTTTCCTTTTCCATCAATAAGTGGCAAGCACGAAAGCGAAGTTTATTCAAGACAGCTAGTTGTTAAGATCTTAGCCCTCGTCAGCTACTTTCAGGTATAGGATAACACCCAATCTCAAAGTGTGATTAAACTTCAGCAATGCAATATCCGGCTTATAGTACCTGAGCAACATAGCTATGAAGAAACGCAGCAGCGACGGCGAGCCGTTGGCGACACGGTGTCCAATTTGACCGGCCCTAAGATCAAATCCCAGACCTCCCTCGCCGATAGCGATATTTGACCACTACGCCCAAAGGCTGTAGTAACAAATTACAGCTAATGTTCATTGACCCAAAAGCTCAAGCATCAATTTTACCCACTTCTGAAAGTTGCATAAAAACCAGTAGATGTGGTTACAAAGTCGCTTTCAAATGAGATAGAAACTCGATTGGTTGATGAAAGGTAAGGTTCAGGAAATATATTTCCTCTTAAAACCGTGTACCTGTCAATCGGCGTTTCAGAGATCTAAAAATAACAAACTTCATTGTTTAAAAATTCTCAAGCAAGTAAAGCTAAATCAAGCATGGTTGCACATGGAGTAGCCCGAGTGGTTGCTGCATTATGAGCTGCGAAACTGGTTTCGTGGGTTCCATGCTCAACTAGGTCATCTTCAATGATGCATATACTTCACTTCACTAACATAAAAACTTAAGCTACAATTATGTGGCTTGAGAAAAAAAAAGTAAAGTAAATAATAACATAAAAAAATCAACCATGGCTGCAAAATATGTCAAATCTTTACTAGACCCAGCCAATAAGTTTTTTCCACCGATTTGGAACTTAATTGTTTTCAACTAATCATTCTTTGAATTAAGCTAGAGCTTATCCCTAGTAAACCTAGCTATAAACTATTTCTCGACTTAAATACAAATTATTTTACGATTAAACTGACAAAGTTTTCAAAAAATTAAGCTATTTAAGAAAAACCGAGTTGTCTTAAGTTACTGTAGACTTAAAATCTACGCCCGCATGCGCTGGTGACATGTCACGAACCGATTGATTGCATTGAGATAACAAAAAACAGGTTCCAGTTTTAATAAACCATTCAACTTTTAAAATTTAATGATCGATCGCGCTGAATTTTTTTGTAAACATATTACAGTAACTTCTGTAGGCTAAATTTTAATTGTTTCTTGCAATAAAAAAAACAGTCCATGTAATCTTTGGGAGTGATTTATGGAAGGCGATTTACAGCAAAAAGTCGTGAAAACTATTCTATCAGAGCTAAAAAACTCTAATGCGCTGATAGTAATCTTATGTCGAAATTCCATCTCAAAGTAAGCTGGCATTTTTGTACGTAACAAAATGTGCATAAAACCGTTCCAATACTGACACCGTGTAAATGACCTTCAACAAAATTGCATAAGTCAAGAGGAGAAAGCCATCCTGCTGGGTCAAAATTTAATCTTCAAAGTGATTTTAATGCAGAGACAATACATTTTTGCATTGAAATAATTAAACAAACCATGCAGCATGTTTTTGCCTACGTGATACACGTGCTTACCGTAACAAGGTCACAGCAAAACTCTGTCGAAAAACTTTCGAATATAATCTGAATTCGTTCATCTGGATTTTGTGTCGTAAACGCCCAAGTGCAATCAGTGCTAACAGAGTAATTGTTGGGCCAGTTTGGAGAACTAAACGATTGTGGTACATTTGTAGCATTAGCAATAAACCCACAACCTAAAATAGGAAAATGCAGCGTGAAACCGAAATGCAAAAAAAACATGATACAACTAGACAGGCCGAAATAGCGAAATGCACTATAAACTGATTTCTGGCTCTAAGGTAAATGTCCGAAATGGTCACTATTTTTAGTGTCTGTTTTCAAATAACAAGCAAATGTCGACCCATCTATAGTTTTAAAATAAAGTGCCGATTAAAGGCAAACAAAATACATCTCAAGAAGGTGTCTTGATTCGGTATACAATGCTGGCAGCCATAGGCTAGGTAGCCTACCGGGTGCCTATTTGAGGGACTAAGTCAAGGACAATTTTAATTCATAAAAAGATCAAATTCATATCAAACACGCAACAAGACCAATGCAAGCACACAGAAACACAAAAGCAAAAAACAGATCAGGCAGGGAACATTATGCAATAAGGAAGAACGATAAAGGCGTTTTTACGCTAAAACCAACATTCTACCTGAGTGAGAAATATAATGTTTGTAGATAAATGGCACGGCCTCATGCATTTGGCTGCATACAAATACTTTTGTTGTTTACCAATCAATAAAGAGACCTAAATTATTATTCACCCAATGGATTTGTTGATGTAAATGGCATTGGGGAATCAGTAGCATTTGTAGCGGTTATACCTTAGTTAAAACATTTAACGGATCAGAAAAAAAGACAATTTTGGTGAACAGAGAAGTTTTAAGTTTATTTATTTGTTTATAGCTTGATGGGGAGAAACCCGTCTGGAAACCCAAAATAAAATGAAATGGCATAACGCAAATCAATGCCTTAAAAGTGTGTCTCAAAAAATGAATACTCAGAATGAATTTAAGCTTCAGTCGCAAACGTTTGTTTGATATAATTTACTTTCTAAACCATCAACGCAACCCAAACTTAATGATTCAAATAGCAACTCAAAACCAACTCGAGATATTGATTATTCAACTAACCAGCAAGGCATAAGCAATATCAAATATTCATTATACTCGCCGCATTACGCCGAGGCGTCCAAAGAGTGGCGGAACCCATCTTCACAGCTAAGCGCCTGGGCACACAGCTCCTAAGAAATGTCGCAGCGGTGGCGAGCCGTTGGCGACACTGTATCTAATTTGACCGACCCGGGATTTGAATCCTAGATCTCCCGCACCAATAGCAATGTCTCAACAACTGGGCTAACTGCCGGCTATAACCCAATTTTATTGTTTTTTTTTTTTTCGTTATATTCTTGTTTTGATGAGTAGACTATGTCTAGATCAGTGAATCTCAAACGTTTACGGTTTGTGGTCTCCTTCTAAAAACTTTTAACATCAGTGGCCTCCCCGCTCAGCGATGAAATGTTCGTCGTATTTCATTCATGGTAGCTGCAGCTGTCAGCAGGCTAGAAGTGTTTAATTACCACTAACAAATCTTGCACTTGTGGCCCCCCGTTTAATGTGCCGTGGCCCCTCAGGGGGGCCAATGGCCCCCGGTCGAGGACCCCTGGTCTAGATCAAGTTTTTTTGTGCCGTGTTTTGTAACATGCTTCAAGGTACAGTTGACTCAAAGATGAAAAATAAGCTTGTCTTAACTATAACAAATATTGTCGTGGTCAGTGCATGTAAAGTGAAGGATTGGTAAGGTGCAATTGCTAAAGAACAAAACAAGTAAAATCACGACAGTAAGCCACTGCTAAGAATTTTCATCAAGTTTCTGTCCAGCGATAAAATTCAACATGATGCCATTCAGTTTTTTTGCGCATGTGTTCGCGGTAAATCTGGTGTTTCTATAGATGCTTCCTTGCAGTGGAAAGGTTCTTGTGGGTGAAACCGTTCGCAAGTTTACTACCAGTCTGCTACATTGTCAAATGCAAGGAATTCAACTTTTTGGCAAAACTAAATGTTCAGATGCTAAATATTCCAACGAAAACTTAACAGACTTCAAATGTCAACAGCCTGCTTTTACTGGCGTACACAGAGTAGCTCCTTTTATGCTTCCTCCTTAACACACCCAAGTCTCTTTCAAAAATGACGTTATGACTTTGATTTTTCTTCAAAACCTGACGTTCCGTCCCCTCAAAAATTTTTTGACTCCGCACGATTACATTTAATGTTTTCATGATTACATTTACATTTAATATTTTCAGTTCTTTATTGAAAATCGTACAAAGCTTGAATGGTCCAAGAAATTCGGAAGAGTAGATCACGCAAGGTTGATGGGGGCCATAACATACATCTTGAAAATGATACTTGTTGGTGGTGATCTTTATGATATGGGTGCTACACAGCAACACGGTGTAACAGATCTTGCTTTTTTCATTGTACGTACATATTTACTCGTATTACTGATTTGCCGTTCCAGTGTCAGCAGATGTTCCTTCTCCAACATTAATGCTTTGGAAAGATTTGAAGCGATGGGCAGTTCGAGATCCAGCCCTCTCATATGTTTGCATTAGAAAACTTGATGTGCATACTTGGTTTTACTTGGTATTTGTCACCACGACATGTCCCGCTTGGTATGTTTTCTGACCTGGTAGAGGAAGATATGAAATCAGACATAGCTAGAGCATTATTGCAAAACCTATGCTGCCCAGTTCAAATGGGAAAGCCTGACCGACCACGAGTTTACTGTACGAAGACAGCACTTTATCAAGTTTTGTAACTGGTGAATTCTGGGTAATCTTCAAGCTGGTAAGAATTGAGCCAACACTTTTGTGCAAGCCAGCAAGCACTTGGGGTGATGATCATTCTTTTGTTCAATTGAAGCTTATTGTAACCTCTTTAAAGGTTATCAATGATGCAGTTGAACGTATTGTCAAGTTTGGCAGCGATTTTGGAAGGGTTATCACCAAAAACGAAATGCAAAGAAAAGACATTCTACAACAAGTGGAACTGAACAAAAGAATGCATCCAGAAGCAACAAAACTTTGTTTTTCAAAAACTAAAAACGTGATTCAATACTGATATAACTTTGTGATTTGCTGAGTTTCAACGGCGATGTTGAAAATATTTTGCTAAAGCATTATTATGTAGTGTATGGTTTGTTATGATATTCCAGTCTGTTTCAATTTTTCATTGTATTAGCATAAAAAAAGAAACTTAATCATGGCATCAAAACTTACAAATCGTCTTGATGTGTTCATTATGTTTTTAGAATTTAAATGATATAACACCATGCAACATTCTGTCACAATTACATGCACCACAGAATGAAAAATGTCACAAAATCATTCATGCATGACATTGCTACTATATACAATATAAAAACAACCAGTAAAAATAAAACTATAAAATACGCTGTTTGTAGTCTGTGCAGGGCAGCTTTAGCAACTTTCTTATTGCAAAATCACGTTAAACAATTCATTTGCAACACCTATGCCCGTCTTAGAGTGAAAAACGTCACAAAATCAGTCATGCGCAACCTTATAAAAAATATTCAATTGAGGCTATCTTGGAAACTACTGGCTTAGTTTCAAAAAAGTTTTTTTTTAACTCATCAGCGATATGAGCTTCTTTTAGACAACAAAGAAAAAAAGCAAAATGGGTTTTGGAAAAACCAATTAACTGGAATTATACCCATTTTTTGCAAAAAAAAAAAAAAAACGCCGTGTTACACCGTGGATGATTATACAAACTAAACTTTAAGCACATTTTCGAATTCAGCGCCGAAAACTACATCAGGAAAGTCACAGAATGACTGCATATTAGATAAACATGGAGGATCTGGGCGGTCTATTATATATGAATCGGAATCTGCATCAATTAAGGCTCCGGAGCTCCACGAATATACTCACAACAAACGTCGATCTTTCGACCATTTGGCTTCATAGTGACGTTACAAAGCGTCACAGATCAACGAACCAATAGATTGCAAGTAAAAAAAAAACTGCTGACAAAATCCTGTAACTTTATGCTAAAATCGGTGATAAGTAGGGCCATTTTTTTTACCTAAAAAAATATCTTTTTGACTTTATTTTAGTAAAATTTTGACTTTATTTTGACTTAACCGCTTCCGCGTATTATTTATGTCTTGTTGCACTTTATTAATTAAATATGTTTTATAATCTGCAATTTACATAAGTTTTTAAAGAAAAAGGTAGCCTACTTCGAACATTTTCTCAATTACTCAGTGTTGAAGCTAATGCAACAAAGCGACGCATGACGTGAAAACCTAGGATAACGAGCCATTGTGTGTACCGGTATCAATTAATGTGTAATACAAAAATTGCGCTGCTATCGCAACTGTACTGTACACTAACAGCATGTCTATGATTTTTTTAACGAAAGCCACCCAGTATAATTACAAGGACGTTTTATTGTAATACAGCATCATATATTTTTTTACGTTCTCAACATCAAAATTTCTGTCTTTTCTCAGCAATTTATTGAGCATAGAAAACGACCTCTCAACAGCAGCAGAGGTTGGCTGGTTTTTTTGCTATAGTGCGTAGCTTGTTGGGTCAATTGTCAAGTTGGTACGGTTTATTATTGTTTCTAAATCAGAGTTGGATAGTCGTTTGTTAATGTAGTCTTTAATTGCGCAAAGATCATCATCGAATTGCATATTCTTCAGCAGTCCGTATGCTTTGGTTATTGTGCAGGCACTTCCTTCTAAGAACTCTATGTTGGCTGCTAGAGTCCGGTATTGATTTATTTTAACCAAGTCCGACACCAAACCTTCCACATTGATAGCGTCTTTTGCTCTGCTGACTAAGAGGCCTGCACTTGTCCAATTGTTGACAATGGTACGAACAGCTGGAAGATTCTCACTATAATATAAGGCAGCTCTAAGCCAAGTTGCCCATCTTGTAATTACAGGGTCAGGAGGAGATGGCAAACCAGCATCATGAAAATCTTTCGTGCGATCTTTGTTTTTGATTGTTGCTGCCTTGATCGTTGCTATTACTTCATCAATATTTATAAAATGAGCACGCACACGCATAGCACAGTTATGTAGTAAGTGCGCAACGCAGGTGACATGCATCAGAGAAGGGTATAATTCCTTTAAAGTCTTTCCAGCCGAAGACATGTACCGAGCAGCATCAGTCAAGAACAATGAAAATTCTCGCGTTTTATTTCAAGTTGTCGCAATATGTCATCCACAGTGTACAGAATAATACTGCTATTAACATTGCGACCGCTGTCAAGTGGATGGCAATTAACGAGAAATGTCTGATTTGGAGCATCTAAGCTGCCCACAAGCACACTAATATACTTTTGTTTAGCAACCTCTGCTTCATCCACAATCAAAAAAATGTTTTTGTCCCGAAGTAATTCTTGATTTTGTTCTTCTTTTTGGGATGCCAATTTAGCAACACATGCCCGGGCTGCAGTCTCCGAAGGCAATACTTTACCCATTCTAGCAAACAGAGACTTTAAAGAAGATGGTTCAGTTTATGAAGTGGGATATCTGCAGCTAAGAATGAAGAAACAACCTGTTCCTTGAAGTTTACTCAATCGAAATGTATAAAGGTTTGCTTACTTTGACATTTGCTCTTCGTCTCCAATTTTCCTTGGTGTTGCTTACTTTTTCGGTGACTTTTCACAAAAAACTTTTTGTCGCATTTGACTAACACGTCGCAAAGGTTGCATCGCAAGTCGCCAGCAGGAGTTGCCGAAAACTCATCCGGATATTCCTGGCAAGTTTGCCTAACTTTCGCTGTAGAAGATTTGGCTTGTTTTGGCATTCTTTGCTTTGCAAGCTACAACTTAAAAGACCACGTGTAAAGAGCGCAAGGCTTTTATAGGATTAGATTAATTGTCTAACAAATATGTATTTATGCATAAACAATGACGTTTCATGCATAATAAGTGCTATTTCCTTCTCAATTACCGCACGCATTATTGTGACGATAGTGCAAATATTGCAAATATTTCAAAAGTTTAAAATCAAATAAAACTGCGCATGAAATTTTAATAGCACTCAAAAATTCAAAAAACTATTTACAAAATATAAATTTGTTCGTTTTTGTAAGGAAATTTTTGATAAAGACAATTTTGACAAATTTTGACTTTATGCAAAATTTTGACTTTATTTTGACTAAAAAAATCTACCAAAACAGACTCCTGAACACCTAAAACGAACGTTAGTACACATTTGATCATGTAACAAGGTCATGAAAAAATTTCGACTTTATTGACTTCAGCGGGCCCTAGTGATAAGCTAATGGTGCGAATGCCTTAAATCTTTACTGAAAGATTTCAGTTGCTGTTTTTTGTCAGTGTTTTGTTTTTGTTTTTCAAATATGAAGCACTATCAGATTATTTGCGATTGTTGTGTCACTATTATGAAGAATTTCACTACTGGCAGCATGCACAGCGTTTAAAGATCTGTGAAGTCAAAAATCAAATTTTTATTATACTCAAGGCATTACGCCGAAGCGTGTAACGAGTGGCTGTGCTCACTTCCGCGGCTTAGCGCCAGGGCAACACAGCTACAACGAAACGTCGCAGCGGTGGCGAGCCGTTGGCGACACTGTGTCCGATTTGACCGACTGGGATTCAAACCAGACCTCCGGCTCCGATAGCAATATTTGTTTGTAGTAACATTAACTTATCATCTAACAGTTTGCGTATCGCATCCTCTTCCTCCTCATCCTCTAACTAAGTTGAATTTCTTTGAAAAAAATTAAAGCAAGATGCAAACATTGCCAGTTACAATGTTAAAATGGCATCAACTTTGTTGCATAGTTTTGTTGTTTAGGAAATCAGCTTCTGGCAATAAATGCAAAGCCAACGCAGCTAAATGCATACATGGTGCGAATTTGGTTACACAAATATTACCAGCTCACAATAAGGGTGTAATCAAGCTAATTTTTTAATACAGACCATTTGTCGAAGAAGTTGAAGATCGGGATGTTGTTGTTCTACCAAGAGTAACTTGGGACGTTGCTGGAGTAGATTGGGATGTTGTTGACAAACCAACAGTAAATCGGGATGTAGCTGGCGTTCTAGAAATTGTTTGGGATGTTCCTGACGTACTAGAAGTAAATTCAGGTGTGTCTGTCCTTCTGGAAGTAAATTGGGATGCTGCTGTCGTGCTAATAGTACTTCTCGCCGTTGGTGTCGTTGAGGCGATTGAAGACTGTTCTGGATAACTTGAAATTGTTGAAGAAACTTCAGTTTCTGCAGATGTTGGTGTGAATCTTGACGAAGTTGATGAGGTGGAAAAAACTTCGGTTTCTTGGGATGTCGCTGTAGATCTTGCGGTCGTGGATGAGGCAGAAGCAGCTTCAATTTCTCTGAATGCAGTCGCAGTTGATGTGGTTGCAGAACCTTCAGTTTCTCCGGGTGTTGCTGAGGGTGCCGACGTCATGGATGTAGACCGTTGTGCGAACGATAATGGAGCGGAAGTCTGCTTCTGCTGGGTTGGCGTACTTGCAGTGGTCGTCGTTATTGTTGCTGGTGGCCTTGCAGTATCTTCTGTAGTTGCAACAAGTGAGTCGGTAGCAACAGCAGTACTTGCTTCTTCAACCATATCGACTTCTGTTGTAATTTGGATTACATCTGGAGTGTTGCAAAGATCTTCATTACAACAACGAGCAATGCAGCCATCCGTCATGATATCGAACTCTGGAGGAAAAAACTGCGCAGCTCTGTCGCAATTGAGAGTAGCGCAAACTCTTTCGGGAAGACATTCACCAGCAGATGCGGTTCCTAACAAAATAATAAACATTAGACATAGAATCTTGATGCCATCCTAAATCAACTTTATCTTGAGATTTGGTCATTTTAATAATTTAATCTTATGCACTCGGACCGATACAGCTGATGCTTTTAAGATATCACACGACAAATTTTACAAGCACTAAATAGCGTCTTACTGTCAAGTGACTTTCAAATCTCTTTGCTATTGCCTTGTTACTAGTGGTAAAAGCGTTCGCCTTTGGAGCTGTAGACTTGGATTTGATTCTAAATCGGGTCAAACCAATGACTCTAAAATTGGTATTCGCAGCTTCCTTTCTTGACGTTCAGCATTAAAGGGACCGTGTGGAGAGCTGCAACCGGCAAGTTTACTTGTCGTGCCGTTGGCAAAGGCACTTAGCGGGATTTTCCCATTTTGGGCAGGTAGATAAATGGCCGGCAACTTTTAAGCGAGCTTGTTGTAGCGCTTTGATCGCTTTGACGTGATAGGAGGATAAATGGGCAACTAAATACAAATAAGTTTCATTATGTCAAAAGTGAGCGCGGTGTCGCATGTCGCGAAGCATGAAATTGAGAACGCATAGTAAATTAGCAGATGGCAATGACAAACTACAGTATGATGTCACGTGTAGTTTTTCGTCTATCGCGAGGCCAGTGAATGCAGTTTGTGATTATTGAGTTAGTTACTTTTACGATAAAAAACCGGCAGGTAGCTCAATTGTGAAGATATTGTTATCGGTGAGGGAGGAGTGGGGTTCGATACTCGGGTCGGTCAATTCGGAAACAGTGTCACCAGGTGCTCGCTACTGCCGTCACCTTTTTTTGAAGCCGTGTTGCCCAGGCGCTAAGCTACGAAGATGGGCCCCGCCACTCGTTACGCGCTTTGGCATCATAACGCGAGTATAATGAAAATTTGACTTGAACATCTTACCCCTTATTTCCATGTCAGGAGTGCTTATTATAGCGTTGGCCGTCACAACTGCACAAAGAAATCCTTCATTGCACTGAATAACTGTGGAAGTATTTTGCATTCCACTGTATCCAGTGACACTTATACCAGCAAAACAAGACAAAAATCCTAAAAAAATATATATTCAAGCAAAAGTAGGTAAAAGTATTATCCAGGTGTCTATAAATTTTCTATCAAATTAAATAAAATTTTTTTTGTACTAGTATTCATCTTTTTACCTATTCGGCTTGGAATTTTATCCCAAATTATCAGGGGCGGCAATTATGAGCAGCCTCCCAGCCACACTATATCTGACATAAGCCCCTTTGCAGTTCAAACGTTTGGCACCTTTGTCATTTTTGCTTTCGTCATTACACTTCATGCAACGGCATTCGCATTTCCAAACTCTTCTAGCCTAGTTGACCAAAATGCCCCGAACAACTCGGAAGACACCCTTTCAGCGGCCCTCAAAATACTCCATATTTTTTCACTCCTTGAAGTTTATAACCGCTGTTTGTCTGTATCTTATCAATTGGAAAGGAGAAACATGACACATCGGTAATTCGGTTCGGTAAGGAAAAAGTACAAATATTTTACCAAAGACAACAAAGTTGCTATGCCATATGTGGGCATCGTATCCGTACCCAACAATCTTCCAAATATAACCAAAGCTTTTGCTTGAATAAAGAACTAGCCTGAGATTCAGGAGACATAAGCTTATTAGCAGTGTTGTATATAGGCAGATCAATTTAGGTCCGAATGCGAAACCTTAAGTCCTGATCTAAACTCGATGCAAGCCCGAAAAAGCCAGTAAGGTAAGTTGGTCTACATCACTTAAGCTATATGTTAAATTCTTGTTTTCAAATGAACTTTGATGCTAGGCAAGCAACTGAACCAAGTTCGTCGCGAAGGCAACATAATAGCCCAGTGGTTCTCAAAGTGTTTTTCATATTCCTCACTTACAAACGAAAACACTGTCAATTCCTCCCCAAGAGACATCATAAATATAAAATTGCGACAAGGTGTGTAGGCCCACTACCTGAATATGGTTCCTGTGTCTTTTAGAGATTTATCTCAGGGCTAGAATTACAACATTGCAAACGAACAATTTTAGAAATAACAATTTAAAAAGACTTCAAAAGAACAATTAAAAAAGTTTTACCAAACAAATTTAGAAACAAATTGTTATTCATAGTTAGTAAGACCCGTGAGCTTCATGCTGATTCGTTAGCAAAGAAAATCGAGGAGAGAAGCATGTCAATTTTGCACGAAGATCTCCACGCTTGCAAATATCCAGCGTTCCTCTTTTCTTTGTCAAAATGTCTGTAACGGCGCTAAAAGCACATTCAACTAAATCGGTACTTGGACATGGCAAAAGTGTTTGCTCTGCCACTTGAGCTAATTCAACATACTTGCCACAGACCTGCGGATCTAACCACATCAGCTGGTTTTTGGATGCATAAATCGGTTTCATTGCATAACCATGTTGCAAGTGTAGTAGCTCATCAGCCAGATTGCTGTCCATTGCTAAACCTCCTCACTTTCACAATTAAAGAGAAATGACTGTGCATTGTGCAATCCATGAGGAAAACTTTATCAGTTTTAGATCTGAAAATTTAGAGTTCAACTCAACAACCAGCTTTGAAAGATAATCCGATATTGTTCGGACGATGTTATCACTTGATTCACATTTGCCAAGATGTGTGTATCCAGAAAAGTTTTTTCTTGAAATTTGGCAGCAAAACACTTCGGTTTATCAATAAAGGCAAAAATTTGGGTTTTGCAGTCCATTAGTGTCTTTTGTTTACCCTGTAGTTCCTTGTTCAAAGCATTTAATTTTCCAAAAATATCCGCGAGATATGAAATCAATGCTTTAGATTCGCTTGAATTTAAAAACTGAAATTCTTCTCTGCCACCAACAAATTCCAATATCGCGTCATACAGGACTACAAATCGTTCCAAACAGTTACCTTTTGATAGCCATCGTACACGAGCGTGCAGAAGTAGCCTTATGTGGCCTTCCTCCATCTCCTCACACAACTGTTTGAACATCCTTTCATTTAAAGGACGGGATTTAATCTGGTTGACTGCCCTAATAACTTTCTCTAATACTTGGTTCACTTCACGACTAATTGATGCAGCTGCCAAATTTTCTCTATGGATAATACAGTGTTCCGCCATCATTCTTGGGTTGTCATTTCTCAGAAGCTTCAGTACTCCTTTATGTTTTCCCATCATAGCAGGAGCACCATCAGCAGCAACAGACATAATATTGGAATTTGTAATGTCATTTTCAGTGAAATACCGTTTGACTACATCACAAATATCTTGAGCTGTAGTGCTTGTTTCCAAAGACTGGCAAAAAATCATTTCATCGATAAATTTGAAATCGTATTTGATTCTGGCATAGGCCTAACCCAGAAGTAAGGCTTCACTATTTCGAACGGTCGATTCATCCAGAGCCACAGAAAGTATTGTTGTACGAAGAATATCATTCAATAGTGACTGCATATCGGTGGATATTTCGTCTTAGCGGCGTCGAACAGTATCACTACTTAATGGCACACTGGCAAGTTGATGGCCTGCTGTTCCACTATCAAGCATTGTTCGGTGATATATCTCAAACGCTGGTTTGAGCAACTCTTCGCCATCTGTGAGCGATCGAGATTTTTTTGCCAAAAGAAAACTGAGTTCATAGCTAGCTTGCAATACACGTTTATTCAAATTAGTTTGCGCCTTAAACAGTTATGCTAATGTCATTTGCCTATTTCTCTGCCTATGCTCGTTAAGACGTTGGAAATATTCGAGAGGTTTCTCTGCATGCTTTAAGTGGACATTTTTTAAATGGTCTTCCAGTTTCTTGTTTCTCATCGAATCATCACAAAAAGATTTACAGCACAACAAGCAGTATGGTTTGGTTTCATCAGCGTCATCTGGAATAAATCCTAGCTTTAGACAACTCACAGAGTATGCGAGAGTCTTTTTTCTCTTGCTGCTAGAAAATGGACAAAATCTTTTCTGAAGTTCTATTTTCTGACATTTTGCAGAATTTAAATTACTTTACGAAAATTACTTTCGTACTAATAATTATACAAAACATAAAAGAAGTGCCTGCAATAAATGCTAAAACATAAAAAAAAACTGTTACAGTCTACCAATGGTTTATAAAAACTACACTACTTCAACAGTCACTGCTATCACTCAGTTAGGGCCACATAAAAGCAACACGCAAGCCTGTACACTTAAGGTCGTATAACTTTTCTTCTAAGCAAACGCTTTTAGTTACTGTTGCACAGTAGCCTTTTCTCTGGACAAGGTATTACCAAGTGTGCTGGATTGTGCCATTGCAATGTTGTCTTCTCTATTACATCATAAAGATGTAATAAAGTGATAATAAAGTTGGTAATAAATTATTGCATCATAATAAAGTATCAAAAAGTGTAACAAAGAAATTAAGGTTATATTAATAGCATCATTAGGTAAATTTGAAAAATTTTATAACATTTACTCAAATTCCTCCCCAATTCCTCCTTTAACAAATTTTCCTCCCTTCTAATTAAGAATTCCTCCCTTTAGGGAGCCAAGTGGCTTACTTTGAGAACCACTGAGTTAAAAGTTATGACGTAAAACTACGTCACTTTGCACGGCATTTTAGAAAACAATCGTACGATGCCTTACAAAATAACCGATAAAAAGCTAAACTGTTGGGGTTCGAGTTGTGTGGAAAATATTTCCACCAACTTCTTACGTCAAAAAATGGATAAAATTTCGTACGACAACAAATCGGATTAAAATCGACTTCAATAAAAAGATAACAGCCAGTATATTTGCAATCATACTCACAAACGTTTCGGTAAAAACTTATACCATCATCAGTGTGAAACTACATAGGCACTAGGCTAGAATAATCAGCACAAGAAAGAAATTATTTTAAATACAGCGTAACTATTACGTCATAAACAAAGTAGTTGGGATTTACGTAAAATGTAACCAAAGGGGCAAATTAAACAATTACGTGCAACTGTAGGGACTAGATTAGTAGTAGGATTATTAAGTACAAATACTGTAGAATTAATTAAATCATAACTAAAAAAAAAGACGTTGTCACGTTGAATATAAATGGAAATTAAACACGTTACTGATTGCGATTTAGGTTTACACGAATATTGCGCGAAGTGAGCTAAATGTTAAATAGGTAGATGGGGTTGGAAGAATCATCAATATTTAATTGTGGTTGAAGATTTTGGATGAGTAGAGTTTCTTTGATGCGGAGTTTTCGGATGTTATTGCTGTGAGCTAGTATTTCGGGAGAATGAAAGTTCATCGTATGGTCTGGGTTATTTTTCAAGTGTTGGGACACATCAGTTTCATTATTAGTTGAGTTTTTTGGCATATGGTCATTGATTGTAATTTTCAAATTTCTTTTGGTTTGTCCAATGTATGACTGTCCGCATGAGCAATTGAGTTTATACACTACTCCTGAGCTGTGTAGCAGTGTTTGACGGTCCTTGTACCTGAATTTTTGGCCAATAGTTGTTGTTTCGTGTACCATAACAAATTTTGATTTTTGGGAAAGTTTTTTGAATAGATATTGCCGAATTTCTTTTTCAATTTGATGAGACATGTCTCCGATATACGGTAGTTTTAAAATCGAGAATATGGGTCTTGTTTTGCTTTCAGTATGTGGCTTTTCTTCGACTTCTGGAGTTTTTACTTTTTCATGCATTTTGTTGAAAAAAATTCGAATTTGCTGATTAAGAAATCCAGTCGGATAGCCGTTTTTCTCTAGCATGATGGAAATAATTTTGAAATCTTCGTGGATAAGTGAATAGGAATTGCAAATTTTGTAAGCTCTGTGCAAGAGGTTCCTCACCAAATTAATCTTGTATTTCAGAGGCACACAGCTTTGCCACTTGATGTAAAGTTCTTGTCCCAACACTTGAAAAATAACCCAGACCATACGATGAACTTTCATTCTCCCGAAATACTAGCTCACAGCAATAACATCCGAAAACTCCGCATCAAAGAAACTCTACTCATCCAAAATCTTCAACCACAATTAAATATTGATGATTCTTCCAACCCCATCTACCTATTTAACATTTAGCTCACTTCGCGCAATATTCGTGTAGGCCTAAATGGCAATTAGTAACGTGTTTAATTTCCATTTATATTCAACGTCTTTTTTTTTTAGTTATGATTTAATTCAGGGGTGTGCAACCTTTTGCACTCCCGGGCCAAATACGCGAAATAGGATTTCGTCGCGGGCCAAACTATCATTTCTCATTGACTATTCGTTTGTGATTGTCTGACTGATGTGAATATAAATAAAGTATTAACGATTGAGTTTTATTGCAAACAACGAATGAACAACGAAGTTTCCACAATCGATTTAATGGGAGACCTGAAGCTGGCTTAATTTGCCAACCACTCTATCGAGATTCACTTTTATTGAAGTGCTAGCAACCCGAAGGCCATTTTCCACGTGTTCATCAGTCAAAACTGATCGATGGGGCGATTTCATAAAACCTAGTTTCGAGAAAAATTGTTCGCAGACATACGTTGAACCAAACAGGGCCATTTTTGATGCCACAAATTTTCGCAGAAGTGGAAACTTGTCTTGGTCGATATGCGTACGATAAAAATCTCCTAGATTCATGGCCTTGTACTTAGCCTTCAAATCAGTATTGGCTTGAAGATCAATTAGTTCCATTTGAATGTCAGCTGGTGCTTTGGTAACATCTGTATGAAATGGCGAGGAAAATATCTCACACAAATGCTCGTGGGAGCCGAAGTCTTTGAAACGCGCCGAAAATTCGTTCGTCAGGTTTTAAGGTTGGTCTGCATATTTAGTCTTCTTGTCACGACATATTCCAGAGTTTCTTAGACTTAGAGTCTGAAAGTGGCTTAGATCCCCTTCCTGCATTTGAGATTGCCAAAGACGTAACTTGTACTGAAAAGCTTTAATGTGCCCATACATTTCACTGGCAAACTGGCCATTTCGTTGCAGCTTAGTGTTGAGGTCATTCAGGTGCGTAGCTACATCAACCAAGAAAGCTAGATCACACATCCAACTTTCGTCTTCCATTTCATACATTGGTTGCCCTTTCTTTTTCAAAAACTGTACGACTTCTTCCCTCAGATCGTAAAATCTTTTGAGCATGCGACCTCTGCTTAGCCAACGCACATCGGTGAAGTACAACAGGTCTTGATGTGCAGAGTTAAGATGATCCAGAAACTTTTGGAACTGGCGGTGATTGAGTCCTCGTGCTCGAATAAAATTGACTGCTTTAGTGACCGGACCAATTACGTGTTTGTAATTCAAAGTCTTTGCGCACAGATTCTGCTGGTGGATGATGCAGTGAAAAACAGCGATATTATCACTGAGTTCTTTCTCTCGCAGAGCAGACTTCAAAAGACCTACCAATCCGATACCAGTTCCGGACATGGCTCGAGCTCCATCAGTTGCAATTCCGCATAATGTGGACAGGTCCACACCAAATTTTTCAAAAGCATTTTGCACTTCGGAATATATATCAGCACCAGTTGTAGTATCCTTAATAGGCTGCATGGACAAAAGTTCTTCCGTTGCATTCAACTCTATATCTACACCTTTTACAAATATAGCTAACTGTGCTGTATCCGTTTGATCGGTGGATTCATCAACTGCAAAGCTCCATGAAACAAAGTTTTTCACCTTTTCTCTGAGAGTGACACAAATGTCATCAGCAAGCTCGTCGATGCGTCTTGCGACTGTCCATCGGGATAGGCTTATTTTCTCCAACTCCGTCACCATTTTTGGGCACGTTTCCTGTGCGACATTTATTAGGCATTCTTTCACGAAAGCCCGTCGGAATGTGGCTTCATTCTTTCAGCTATTTTCTGTGCGATTAGAAAACTACTTCGAACTGCCTTTTCATTGTCACTACGCATGTTTTGAAACATCAAACGCTGGCTACTCAACTGTCTCTGCAATGCTTTTACTTTCTGTTTCCTTTCATTTCCTTCCAGTTTATGGTAACCAGGATGGTTTGTTGCGTAGTGTCGTTTAACATTGTACTCTTTTGCATGACTAACACTTTTATTGCAAATAAGACACAATGGTTTCTCATCTGAATTGTTTACAAAAAAATAATCCTCAGTCCATCTTTCATAAAAACTCTCTTCTCTTCCTCGACCTTCCTCTTTTTTATACTCGTACCGTCGGTACTTCTAGAGTTTGTAGATATGTCCATTGCAGTATAAATGTAATTTAACAAGTGGCTGAATAAAATGAATTAAAGTAATCACGTAAAAATATAGGGATAAATTTTATAAATAACCGAATGTTGACTGGGAAAGGAAGCCTCTCCCCGCCATTAAATATGAACCCGAATCCCCCTTGCCCTTCCTTGCTTGACACCTAAGCCGTGTTTTAACTAAAGTTGTCATAACAATCGGCTACCACAACAAACTTACATCTAATAGAAACATTAGAGACTAAAGTAAAGTAAAGTAAACCAAACCAGCCAGTCTCATCCGCCGAAAACAAGAAGAGAAAAATCTTAACCTAGTCTAAACCCAAGTATGATAATGGGAGCATTGTGACGTGGCAATCCCGCCACGTTGTAATCCAACTTACCATGCTGACGGGTTTCCAATTCAAAATTAAAATATAAATATTAAAGAGCACAGATTGCCGGATTGGGTTTCCAATTTGACTGAATAAAAATAGGAAAAAGTGAGGTTGTTGAAAAATCAATCAAAAGTAGAATAGTAGTGCCATACAATAATTTAAAAATATTCATCAATTTCAATAGTTTGGTCTTGGTAATGGATCATCGCCCCAGAAATCCACAGACTTCCACGGGCCAAATAATTTCGTTTCGCGGGCCGCATTTGGCCCGCGGGCCGCAGGTTGCACACCCCTGATTTAATTAATTCTACAGTATTTGTACTTAATAATCCTACTACTAATCTAGTCCCTACAGTTGCACGTAATTGTTTAATTTGCCCCTTTGGTTACATTTTACGTAAATCCCAACTACTTTGTTTATGACGTAATAGTTACGCTGTATTTAAAATAATTTCTTTCTTGTGCTGATTATTCTAGCCTAGTGCCTATGTAGTTTCACACTGATGATGGTATAAGTTTTTACCGAAACGTTTGTGAGTATGATTGCAAATATACTGGCTGTTATC
Source organism: Trididemnum miniatum (assembly GCA_964006365.1). NCBI lineage: Eukaryota > Metazoa > Chordata > Ascidiacea > Aplousobranchia > Didemnidae > Trididemnum > Trididemnum miniatum. The sequence goes on along the minus strand of OZ023234.1, from coordinate 11,849,336 downwards.
TTTTTATTGAAGTTGAGTTCGAAAACCCATCTTAATGCTCCTGAATTAAAATCGCATGTAGTGCAAACAGATCTTAGCCACGCACAAATCGAAAATGTGAGAACAAGCTGCAATATATTTGGTGAAGGACTAATTAGGGGCAAAATAACAAAATTTGCGTTACAGATTGTTAAAAAAGCGCTAAAATCCCTATTACAGCATGTAAATTTTCAAAAATTTTCCGAGGGAGCATGCCCCCGGACCCCTTATAATAATTTCAGTTTTCCTATTTGCTTTAAATTTAACTTTAATATACGCTTAAAAAATGTCAAAATTTGGTGCTAAAAAGTTCTGAATATAAGTTACTTCCCTCTCATGGACACATTTTCTAAAAAGGGCTTATTTAAGCTCTTTTTCGGATTTAACATCTTTGCATTCAGTTAACATTCAACCTAATTCAAAACTGCATCTCCCCTTACCAAAATATTCTGAATCCACCCCTAAGTAAGGTATTTTAAAGTAGGCGTAGAATTTTTAATTTCAAACGATTTTGAGCTAAAATTCAAAAATTGCTTAGTTTAAGCTTAACTTTGACATCTGAGTAACGATTTTGGCTTGGTTTCAGCCTGATTTCGAGTGCTATCTTAAACGATGAAAAAAAATGTATAGTTCAGATTAAAAATCCGTAAAATGCTCCAGGATTTCGTGGATAAAACCAGCTCTCATAAATAGTCGAATTTTCAGTAATAGGAAAAACCCTAAGACTCTAAGCAGGGGGTCGAAATATCAGCAGGTAAAATTCAACAACCTCGCCCAACCAACTAGCTCTAACCACAGGCCCCACATGCCGATCCACTAATTTGCAGCTGCAGACGCGCTTCGACCTATTTAGGTCTCATCAGTAAATCATCAAAAAGGTCGAAGCGCGTCTGCAGCTGCAAATTAGTGGATCGGCCTGTGGGGCCTGTGGTTAGAGCCAGTTGGTTGGGCGAGGTTGTTGAATTTTACCTGCTGATATTTTGACCCCCTGCTTAGAGTCTTAGGGTTTTTCCTATTACTGAAAATTCGACTATTTATGAGAGCTGGTTTTATCCACGAAATCCTGGAGCATTTTACGGATTATTGATTAATTTTTCAAGGAATTGTATCCCTCTGATGGATCCTGTTTTGTTGAGAGGAATTCCTGACGGGATCTACCATAATTCTAATTTCTCTCCGACTTTCAGTTTCTTCGGAATTATTTTCTATGGATTTTCAGATTAAAGCCGGGTTTTAGACTTGGCTGATATACTTAAACTAGTTTTTTATGTAGTTCAGATTGAGATTGAAAATTATTGCTGATTTTGGTACAAGTTTTCAGCAAGCTTGTTTTTGAAGTTGGGGTCGATGGTGTTCAAAATATTAATATGGCCAAAAAACAGACTGACCTGGGGAGAAGAAGTCTGCTAATAGATGCAGGGAAATTGGCTGAATATTAAGCTTAAATAATTTCATGCTTCTGTTTTTAACAAGATCTGCCGTGTAGGCGTAGCGGTTAAATTGCTATTGGTGCTGCAGTTCAACTCCTGGGACGGTCAAACTAGTAGCAATGACGCAACGGCTCGCCACCGCAGTAACGTTACTTCGGTGCTGTGTATACCCATTGCTCAGGCGCTTAGTCGCGGAGATTGGCCCCACTACTTGCAAAACGCTTCCGCGTAATACCGCGAACATAATAAAGATTCGATTTTGGTTTGGTTTATTTGGATTAAACAATCACTAAGCAGACTCGCCTGCTTCTTTTAAACATAGCCTGTGTTGTTACAATCAATACGGCTAATTTAATTTTGTCACAATAGCAAACAACGCTTGCTGTTTGAATTAGTAAAAACATTGATTCAGAGTCGTAACTTTAATAAAAATGCGAAAACATTTTTTCGATTACATTTAAATTAATTCAACTACGTTTAAAAAAATGTTGTTCAACAATTGAACTAAATATGTAATATCTGTAAGCTCCGAGAAATCAATTCAGTACACAATGAAATACTGTAAGTACTACAACCTAAAAAAATATAAAAAAACTTAAATTTGCATTCAAAACTTATTCAATTTGTATTTAAACAAAACTTTATTCGATTAAAATTTACCTTCTGTCGGCTGAATTTCTCGGGGTTCTTCTGGGGCTGTGGTTTGATTGATAACAGCATCTACTAAGCAGAAACAAATTAAAACTCGCAAACTGAGCAACCAATTGGCACGTTGACCCATGGTGCTCTCGTTTCAATACAACAAGTAACTTAATTCTATTCTGCAAACCTACAAGAAAAACGTTTTCAATTTCGAAAAGTTTGTTTAATCTATACGTTTATTTATTATGTTGCAAATCAAATACAAATTCTGCGCAGTTTATTTCCTACTACCTTTTTTTTTCTATTTGGTAAAGTTTTTTAACGTATAACGGTATATACTTAAAATCACTCACAACTCCTTTTCCAACAAGACATTATATTATTGGTTACGCCTGAACTACAATTTTTTTAGTTATTTTTATTTTAAATCACTAACTATTGTTTTTAAAATTAAGCCATAAAGTTTTTGGTAACATCTGAACCACTATCTTTATAGTTATTTTTTATTCTTTTTTTTAACTTTTGATTTTATAGGTATCCACTTAATACATATCCGTAATCGATCGATCTACCACTTTTATCTAAAGAAGGACATTTCAATCTACTCACTTTCAATCTTTTTCTACACGCGTATATGCTAATGATGCAACTAATAAGCCTATTATTATTGTTTTCTTTTTTATATTCTGTGTTCTTGGTGCTTGCTAAATAAGAAATAGAATGTATATGCAGGCCAAATGCTTGTACAGATAAAAAAAAGAAAAAATGCTCCAAAAACGTGACCTCTCTTAACTTCAGTCAGAGACGTCCTGGCAAGCCGGTGCATTCGTGCCAGCAAACACGCTTCACAAAAATTTTCCTGACCTAGTTGAGTAGTTAACTCAAGCATGACCTCGTCAATCAAAGCCGGCATTTTTAATGTCTGCCAAATGAACCTTTCCTGCCTTCTGAAAAAAACTGAAAAAGTTTGTTCAAAAAAATGAAATAGGGTGATATTTTTTTCCGAATTTCTATTTTTTGTCTTACGTAATTGTTGCATTTAACCAGACAACAAAATCATAACGGCTTATGTGAAAACATAATCTGAAAATTTGCCATAAACCATTGCTCATTGCAATTAATTTGGTTTCACCTTTTACAAATTCGTCATTGAAAGAATTTGCCCCAGTATGATCTCAATGAAGCTCACAATGCAAAATTTGGGCCACCAGGATCAGGCAAAACAGTTGTAGATTTACATTTACATTATTTTTAAAAAAAAATAATTATTTTTTATTATTTTACATTATTAATTATTTTTTTTAAAAAATAATGTAGAAACGAAATTAAAATATTGTAAGGTACGAATCAATGTAGACTTCATTAGTAAATTTAAAACGTTTTTTTTTTTTGCAAAAGCATTTGCTTCGGCAATGCAATTAAAAAACTTTAAAACTTTCAAACGCTTGTTTCGCCAATGCATTAAAATGTTTTGAAATACCGGTATACGTTCTTTACATCAACCATCTTCCAGGTTCGCTGACATTTATTTTTCTGTGGATCAAATCAAACTTATTTTTTATAGTCTCAGTGAGATATGCAGCGGTTTTAAAAACTTAGGTCTCAAAATTTGTCAACAGATAATATCATTATAGCGCTGATTAAACCAAGGAGATTGCGATAGAAAAAGCAGACTACTTTCATGATTCGCTTTGTTTTGTATCATGACATATGATTGATTTCAGTGTAAAAAGTGGATAGATGTGCATCGAATTTAGAGTTTTGTCCAAGGTTCGAGCCTGGATGAGATAATAGCTGTTGCTAAGCCCTAGGGCCTAGGCTATACAGTCAACTCTCGATACAACGAACTTCAGGGGCCCGCAGAAAAAGTTCGTTAAATCAAGGGTTTGTTATATCGAAGATATGCCAAAAGCCTTAGCTAAGGTGGCAGTCTGTAGCCTAAAACGTCGCAAAATGTAGCAATGGGTAAATATAGGACGAGATTCATGAAACATAATTATCAAAACACTGCTACAAAACCTTATCAACTGAAACATATCAAAGATAATGATACAGTATCTGCATTCTGTTTGTACCTTGTTGCAAAGTAAACATCCGCTAGAGTGTACATAGGCTACAGCTGCTGTATAACGGAGAAGGCTGCAGTGTAAAAGGGCTGTGGATTTAAAAGCACAAGAAGCATATTCAAGTTTGCTACACAATGCTGTAACACAAAACACACTGTACAAAAGTCAGTAGGTCCGAATATTGTATCAATTATTATTACAGCATTAGACAGCTTTTCTTTTAGAAGTCATTGGTAACTGGCATGCAACTAAATGAAAAGCACAATGTACGAAATCACCGAACAAGTCTCAAAAAAAAGACAGCTGCAGACTACCGTACTACAGTATGACGGACTAACGGTTGTATGCTCACGACAGAACAACTAGGTCAACTATGACGGCTTGACTGTTCGGCAAAATAATTCATACGAAAATAATGGCTAAACGCGTTGTGCGATATGAGCCGAAATAGGCAGAAGTTCGTTATAGCAAGAGAAAATTCTCAGGGACCGAAAGCATAGTTCGTTATAACAAAAAGCCAGCTATATCCAAGTTCGTTATACCGAGGGTATGTTAACTATGTTAATTAGAAGTAAGATAGGAAAAAAATCGGGACTTCTGAACTGGTTCGTTGTATCAAAGGTACGTTTGTGATATCGAGAGTTGACTGCAATGCAAAAGCACGGTTGCCAGGATGTGGGTAGGTCAGAGCGTTTGCCCAGTTGGATATTTTTAGTTTAAGTAAAGAAGTATAATATTATCAGGTTTGAGCAGAAAACTTAGTTGCACTAGTTTGATCAAATAAAGCGAGACTTGACGAACACCTAACAGAAATCAAACTTTGGTGCATAAAAAACGTCCGGTTTTTCCTGAAACAACGAATCCTTATTTTAGCCTACATTTTGCAATCAGAGCACGATGTGTTGCCACATTCAAGTATAATATCTGGAAATATTAACAAACCGAAAAATCTGTGAGACAAATCGTGCAGCGGAAATTCGTAATATGTGCTGCATTGCGTTTAATTCGTTTTCAAAAAATTCTTGTAAAAACCATGAATTATTACGCTGTATTTCTGCATATCAAACTGCACAGTCTTGCATTCTACCTCTAATTACTTAGTGTAGTATGTAGTATTCTATCACGTACGCATGGAGTTTTGCACTAAATTTTTTGTAAATGTGGAAAAATATTACCAAATTAAACGTAAAAAACTAAGAACAAGTTTACCGTCGGAGCAAAGCCTAGCTGCCACATAAAACTCTTCCACTAGGTGGAGATGTGGGTACAAGTGCATACCCCGCATTTTGCAATCAATATAATTCATTTTGTAAAACTAATAAACTCGCTAACTTTTCGTATTATAATTCTTTTTAAATGTCACAATTAAATAGACCAATGAAATTTTAAGTGGATTAAGGATAGTAAATTTTTCAGCAAATTGTTGTTACCTACAGAAAAGATGGCAAGAATAAAAGCACACATATAACGTGATGATCATAATTAATAAACTGCAAAACAATATTTGGCCCTAAACCTTTTTTACATAATTGTCCTCACTTAAAAACGATTCCTTATTTAAAGCTAATTTCAAATGAAAAAAAAGAGCATCTGAAGTCTGAAATGAGTTTTTGCTAGTATTTGTCGCAATAAATTAGAAATAAAAATGAAATATCTTAACTAATTCATATTGATTAACACTAGAAAGACGGAGGGTGTCATTTTGACACCTTTTGAAAAATGAAGTGTTGCTAATTCAAATCCGATTGCTCTTGAACCGATTCCTTTTGTGACTTTTAATCCTTTGATGAGCTTGACATGGTACTGTAGTCATTTTTTGTGCGGAGTACAAAACGTGGCCTAATTTTCGTAATTTACCTTGAACGACGGAAGGTGTCATTTTGACACCCATTGTACAGTTTTCACAAATTGTGAAATCCTTTTGTTATGCATTTGTCTATAACGCCTCTTTAAGAACAGTTTTATTGTTTTATGTCAAAACTGAATTTGATAAGTTTGGTTAGCCAGTAGCATTTGTTCCTTGTGTAAGCTACAGTTTAGTAAATGGCTCAAAAAGAGGATCAGTTGAACCATTGACTTCTTACTATAATAGACTCACAACTACGATTTTGCGCTAGCATTTCACGCTTGATTGAACAGCCTCTGAGCGCGTCGTATCAACCGTGTGCAGCGGCAGATTGCAGTAGCCAGACGGCTAGCTCAATTATCTTCGTGGCTTTATCTGAATTTTGGCTCATGTATTCATATATCCAGCTCAGTGTTTTTTAAGTTTTGGCTTGTGAAACTATTAAGCAATTTTGAAAGACCGCCAATTGAATTTATAACGTAGAACATGGCTTTGTACACTATTGCAGAAGCAGATTTTGCAAGACCGAGCGACAATTGTGGGAGACCATTTCGGTTTCTCAAAACGCCTTAAAAAAAAAAACACTAGCTGATCTAGCTGCTTTTTCTATCCATCCAACCAATGACATACATACCAGATACCAGGAGATCTCTTCAAGTCGAAAGATTTCCTGAGAAGAGTGTTTCTCCACTCTGCATCGATATCGAGCTACAGTAGACTACAGTGAGCAGTGCTCACTGTAGTCGCCGTTGTGCGAAGCTGGATGTGTTTGCTCTTGTTTTTTATACAACAACAATAACACAATTACGGGAAACGGTTGCTTCCAGTAACAAAAGGGTTCAATGACCAAGGTTAGAGCATATATATTTATTTAAAAACACAAAGTAAAAAAGTAAAAACCTCTACAGACTGTTTCACCTCAGCGGACCATCAGGAGGTATCTAAATTAGGGTTTAAAGTTAGTCTGGTAGTGAATAACTGATAGTAATATTGATAAACTACGCTTACTACACTAAAAACCTGACGTGAACCATAGAAGGAGGGTAGTCTCCGCTGCGAACAGCTCAGTGCTCAAGCGAGCAAGTCACAAGCTAGTCTAGAAACATTCGAAGAAAATAAAAAGCGTGGCCGGAATACGGTGCTATATAGTAAAAAGGCGGATAGGGGGATGTTAAAATACTGTGACGGGTGTTATGGGTAATAAAAAAAGGGGGGAGGGCGGTTGCAGAGTAGATCAACGCACACAAATTTCATACAAAATAGTAACGACGCATTAGAGAGGGTCTGTAATTTTAAGGGATAAACCTTTCTGTACTGAAGCGATAACGATAATCGATAATTTTAAAAAAGCCATGGGCGATAACGATGATCAATAAATCTCAATTTCTTGAAGCGATATCGGTAATCGATAAACTATCGCCGATAAATTTTTCCGATAAATGTTGCGATAAATTTTCATGTGTTTGACGAAGTTTGTTTTTTAATACGTCAAATTGCAAAAATGTTTTTCTAGATTTTTCAAGAAAAGAGAGCGGTTCACGGATTCTGCCGTAGAGATAGCGTGGGCCGCTAAGAGACCCGTCAACGAGCCGTCAACCGGTAATTTTAAAAGTCCGCTAACGGCCCAGTTCTATCTTTTGTTTCTAATTGGGCCGCTGACGAGCCGCTACCAATTTTTGAACTCCCTTTCAACTTACAGTTTTCTTTTAAATGTGGCTGAAGATTCATAAAAGAATGGGCTTTGGGTGGACCGGGCTTTATTTTGGGGATGTTGGGCAGGAGGTTCCGAGCCATGAGCGGTACGGGCTGCAAAAAAGTCAGACCGTGCCATCTCTACTCTGCCGTGGAATTAAGCAAAACGAAGAGCAATTTTTTAAATTGGAAGAAGAATTTATGGACACCATGTATTTTGCCATAACGCTAACTCACTAATTTTGAACCCTGTGTGCATGAAGAATTATCGCTATAAGTTATTGGCGATAACAAAATATATTTCAAAAGCTATATCGGTAATCGATAAAGCAAAAGTATTTTGAGCGATAATCGATAATAAATTATCGCCGAAAAATTATCTCGATAAATGCCCATCTCTACTCGAGACAACTGGTATTGTATAATCAAGCCTATAGTTGACCAGACTTTTTATGTATGATAGTCCATAAGTTAAGCAACTTATGAAAGATAAGTTAAGCAGCTTGTGACCATAAGTCAAACAACTTGTGAACAAGAAATTAGACTTTCTAAAATTACATGATGTGTACAAATTAGAGCTTGCTCAATTCATGCATAAGCTTTTCAAAAACAAGCTACCTAATTCATGCAATTATGATTTCTCAACAATTGAAAGAACTCATGATTATGAAACCAGGAGACCAAGCAGATCTAATTATTTTTTACCTCGAGTTTCTGAATCTACTGGGCAAAAGAAGGTTGAATTCCGGGGTGTTAAACTGTGGAACGAAATTAGCGAAAACTTAAAAAATAAACCCTTCAATGCGTTTGAAAATCAATTTAAAGAAAATTTGATAAGAGAGTGCTGACTATATTGTTAGCGCTGATCGACATTGTTTGTACTGCGCGCTATACGAGTGCAAATTATTTTACAGCTATTAGTAGGCCTTTGTGTTAACGCTTTGTGTCTTTAAACAAGGGGCATCTCGACTAGAAAATCTCAGGGTTATTCGATGCTCCTTGTTTCTTTCCGAATGTAAGGATTTGTTTTTTGTGCGTTACTTTGTGGAAAGAAAAAATAAACTACTACTACTACTACTAGTAACCCGATTTGTTTCAACATTAGGTGAGCTCTTGTGGGAAGTAGTGACAGAGTTTTCGAGACAAGTCTCGGGTCTCGAGACACAATTTTCAAAGTCTCATCTCGGTCTTGAACTACAAGTGTAGATCTCGAGTCTCGTAAAATTACAGTCTTGAAATGCGAGAAGTCTGGAGATTCAAAATTTTAGGTTGTAGGACTAAAAAACTTTGAATTTATTGGATGTGAGCATAAAATTAAAACATTGTCGAAGATATATTACAACATTGCCATACGTTCTCTGCCATGTAAAAACCCATCAAAAAAAATTAAAGAAAATCAGGCAAACTTTCATGCTCGCACCCGTTACGTTTTTATAATGGAGGGGTTCGGACCTCCCGAAAATACAAATTTTTACATATTTCATGTTCTAAATGTGTTAAAAAGATGAGTGATGCTTCAAAAGTTTCAGAATTTTTGAAACAGTAACTGTTGTATTCTTTACCACATTAATAACTCGTGGCAAATTGGGTGGATTTTAAGAAAAGTCCGAAAAAGAGAGTTTTTTGATTTGGTATCTCATTCCGTCAGCTTTCCAGTAATTTTTTTATTGGCAAAGAAAATCTGCTGTAGTACGCTATACAGATGAGATTGCAGACTCACAGTAATGAATCTTTTCCTACCAACACCTGTCTTTGAAACTTATTTTAAAAACATCTAAGAGTACCGGTAACAACAACATTAAAGAGTCAGCGAAGATTTAAATCGCATGAAGTATGAACCAAAAATTAAATCTTCATTATATTCGCGTTATTACGCCGAAGCGTGAAGAGTGGTGAGCCCCATCTCTGCGGCTTAGCGCCAGGGCAACACCCTTTGAAAAACGTCGCAGCGGCGGCTAACCGTTGGCGGCTCTGTGTCCGATTTGATCGGCCCGGGAATTGATCCCCAAACATGAGTGACGAAATCGGGAGGACGCGAAGATTTTCTGGGGTGATTGGAAGAAGCTTTTTAGGCGAAAAAGACCATGAAAATTGTTAGGTGTTAACATACGAATAAATTTTCTTAAACGTTTTGGTCTCGCAAATTTTTTCAAGTCTCGGTCTTGGTTCCGAACATTAGGACTTAACTCCATCACTTATTTTAAAAACAGCCAAGCAACAGCAGGTCTGTTGATCAACTCATGCAGATGCCGCAGTTAAATCATTAATAGTAACCAGCAGAAATTTACAGCGCAAGAAGTTGAGAGACTGTTCAGTCATGCGGAACGACCTAATCGCACTAAATTAAGCAAGCTTGTAAATATATTCGTAATCACAAAATGTTAGCGTAAAAAAAGTTATTCAAACAGGAAATACTTCAAAGTTAACCATGTACACCAATTTTCACACAAAACTAAACAGCGATTGTAGCGCAATAAACAACAAACAGTTCAAGCGGATAAATATTGGTTATTCGCGGAGCATTAGTAATGTGTCTCTCTATGAGAAGTCACTGGTTGAACAGTTTTGTCAACTCTGCGTGACATATACCCGAAGGTATATCTGAAGTTGGGGATGAAGAGATCCTTGACATAGAATCAGACAATCAATGACATAAAAAGGCACACCAATTTTAAGAAATCGATGGCATGAAAATTTTAAGAGGGCATTTTTTGCTTTACTTGGCGGAAGAACTTGGCATGCCTTTTGTAAAGAGTTCTACTATGTCAATCAGAAAGAAGTGATGCTGGTGCAGATCGAAACTTTCAACAACCTTCATGTCCTCCAACGTGAAACTGCCAAGTCAAAGACAACTGAGCAAAATGAACCGGCATATGCAATAAATGCAAAAATCCCTTTGTGGACAATTTACTGCCAGTATACAGCAAGTGTACACAGCCTGCAATTTAACTACCACTGCTCGCATATTGTGGTTCTAAATTATTGTGCGTTTTATAGCCGTTGTACATCGCTTATTTCGCTAGTAAGTTAGTTGTTTCTCCACGTTTGACCTGTTCGTGCTGTTATGCTAAAAAAAACAAAAGAATATCTGAATTATGGACTTCAAACTACAAGGGTGTCAAAATGACACCCTCCGTCGTTTAGGGTAAATCAAAATTTCAGTCTTTCTAGTGTTAAACTCACTACCAACCTCTTGACTACTCAGCAATGTAAAAGCAATGACGCCTGCGTGGTTTTCTAGTCTCGGTAAGAACATGTTTGGGAAGTGCAAGACTAGTACCGGTCCCGAAAATCGCTTGTCCAAAAAAGAAAAAGATTGCAGACGTGTTTTAATCAGTTGTAAGCAATACTATGCGCACATGAAAAAACGCAAATATTTTGAACTAAATTTTTATAAATCGCTTTGAAATTTTGTTGCTATGTCAATTGAGTAGGCGAAACCGAAATAAAGCCAGAAAAAAAGAAACAAAATCACAAAAAACAAAAATAGCAAACGTAAATCATACAAGCTTGATAATTTGTTGTTTTTGCTAATCGACAAAACACTAAAATGCAGAAGTTGCTGAGTTAGAAAACCAAATTTTAGTTGAATGAATACTAAACTTTTAATTGCACTATACAAGAAAAACTACCATAGTTGTTGAAACGATGCAAAATATTGTCATGCCATGTGTTTTTTTATGTTTATCTTGATGCTGGCGAATGCTGTTTATTAACACTGCTTTGACAAACGGAGTTTCAACTTTCAACCAGTGATGTAGTCGAGTACAAAAGGTTCGAGTACGAGTACATCTAAAGCGAGTACGAGTATTGGTATGCGAGTACGAGTACTCAGAGAGTCGAGTACAAGTACGAGTACTTTTTTGGAGTAAAAATTATTCGTTGTTTTCTAGAAAGTTTGCATTGATTGAATATATATTTTTCTACCGTGATTTATGCAGTGGTGCAAAGAGTAGGAGGAACATCTAATCAACTTCAAGTAGCCTATCGTTACTGAATCTCAAAACTAAACCAACTTATTTCACTCTCTGTTGACTGCCTTGAAACCAGCAAAAAATATTTTTGTAATGACATAGTTTACTTTAAAAAAAGTGATGAAAGAAGAGTGATCAGTATATAAATCTAAGGCTCCACCGTTTTTTTTTTTTAATTTCCGGTTCACTGAAAAATTCCTTCGCACAGACGTGAACTTTTTAAAAATTATTGTTGATGGAGCCGGATCAGCTCCACTGTAATTTTCTATAGGGTATTTTTCTGCCCAGATTGGAAGATTTGCTTTGTCGAAGAATATTCCCGGTGGAGCATACTTTTTGTTTAACGTTTTTCTTTCTTCGCGCGAAAATGAATCGTTTCAAGTGATATTGTGATGCAACAATTTGTCTGATTGGGATTAAGGTTATTGCATGGGCTGATTATACTTTGTCATCACACTAGTCTAGCCTACATAGTGATAGTGAAATGGAAATGCAAAGCTTATCTGCCGGCAGCTCAAGCAGTGAGGACGAAATTGTAGTTTATTTGGGAGCTGTAGTTGCTGGAAAACCAAAAAATCAATCGACTAAATTAAGTGTACTGATGATTCTTCTGCCTCAATTTCCAGCGAGATACTATCGCAAACACTGGACTTCGTCGCTTTAGGCCCAATAAAACAATCTATCCAGCCCAAAAACTTGTATTCGTCCAGACATTTTGGTGCCTTAGCCACATCCGATTCTTTAGCACCAGATACGTTTACTTTTCTAAAGATGCACCGTTTTTTGCAGTGCCTGTTGAGAAGCAGGGCCCAGTCGTGTTTCGAACTCCCTTCTGGTTTGTTCTGAGACTCATCAATGAGGCGCCATGCTTTTTTTTTTCGGCAAATTATCTTTATACAGTAGCTTTTCAGCGAATTATTATATACAGACATGGAAATTTTTGAACCTGGCATGCCAGTCTTTCGTCATCTCTTACAGATATCTTGATTTTGCAGTCAGTATTTCTAGTAAAACTTCCAAGCACTTGTAGAATTTTGAATAGTTTGGATTTCAACTCAATATTTTTGAAATGCTGATTATGACGTGATAAAACTTTGCTTTTAACAACGCGACTGACCCAAGTTTAACCTACCGCAGAATTTATTACCGCAATTTTCCCGAAAAATTCTATCAAGCTTGCTTTGATAAAATTTTCCAACCTAATTTTAGCGAAAATTATCGATAACTGGATTATTGTTAATTTTCCGACCCTGCTCCACCAAAATTTTCCAATCGTAACATTTCAAAATAAACCATCCATCGCACATTTGATAATTTTCGCGCAAAATATTTGCTTTTTTCTTATCGTTTTTTCCGAATTTTATAAAACGCCACGATAAGAAAATTTGAGAACGGACTCCACTGCAATTATTCCAACAATTTTCGCGGAAAATTATGGGAAAATTCTCAGTGGAGCCTCTTAGCCTAATCAAACCTTTTTCCACTGCAACTTGTGATTGTGACGCACGCAATCGGCATTTCAAATCTTTCTTTCATCTTTTGCTGCGGCTAGCTGTCGACCCTGGCAATTGCCGATTGCAACAATCGCAGGATTTGTATGGGGTGCCATACAAGGGTGGAAACCTGGCTACTTGGCGTTAGGGTGTCACTTTTAGATTCGGTGTGTTGAAACACAGATGTCAGGTTTGAGTTTTGGTTTGGTTTCACAGCTGTTGAAAAATCAGTTCCAGTTTCGGTTTCAGTTTTACTTACGAGCAGCTGCGGTTTCTGGGTTTTAGTTTCGGTTTAAGTTTCATCCAACAAGGTTATTTTATTGTGAGTACGAATTATTTAAATTTTCTACTTTTTGGCGTTTTTCTTGTATTACGATGATAAGTAGCAGCTCAGATGGCCGAGTGAGGAGAGCAATTGCTTCAGAAGTTGTCGATTGGGGTATTATTCCGAGTCCGGTGAAACCAAAGACTCAAAAATTAGTATTCACAGCTTCTCTATTCGACGCTCAGCATTAAAGGAACTGTGCTGGTAAGGATGATGATGACAATTTTTAAACCCTAAAACCTTAGAAAATTTTGAACAGGTTTTAGTTTCGGTTTTGACGTTTCAAGAAAAAACGGTTTTGGTTCCAGTTAAGGTTTTCAAAATTTTGGCTAAGTAGGTGTCAGTTTCAGTTTGGGTTTCAAAAATTTCCTTTAAAATCGGGTTTTCAGGTTTCGGTTTAGGTTTGAGTTTCCACCCTTGGTGCCATATGTAAAAACCTACAATTACACATTTTAGGACAAAAAACAGCACTAAATGAAATGCATTTATCCCCATTCGCAAATGTATTTGCCGTTTGATATGCATTTGGTAAAAAAATAACAACTTTTAGCTAAATGTAAAACATTTGTAATGTCTTACAAATGTATTTGATTTAATATTTCCCGAAGCTTTTCGTCTGACACTTGTCAAGGGAATCGTCAGAATAAAAAATGTACACTGCAAATCTTTTTGGGTAATAGAAGTCCGTAAAAGTGGGTAAAAGTGCCCAATACCCAATTATTTATGATGCAGTACCCAAAAATATTGGGCAAAAACGTTTTTACTCAAGAGCGCGAAAAAAATATTGATTCAAAAGCTAAACCCAAAAATTTTACTTGGGTAAGCGAAACATAATTGGGTTAAAATCAACCACACCCAAAAACCTTCGAAAACGTAATTGCGTTGTTTTAATTTTTGCCCAACTCTCAATTCTGTGTACCGAAGTAAATTAGTATATCGCCGGAGATTATTGTACTTAGCTAATTATTACACAAGTTAAAAATTTAAATTCATTCTAGGGTAAGAACCTAAAATGGAGATGTTATAAGCAGTGGAGGGATTCAAATTTTCTGTCAGCCGGTTGTATAATTACAAAAGTTTTGCTTTTGGCCGGTTCTGTTTTGACTAATGGTACAATTAGGGGTATCAATATTGAGATATGAAGCAGCTTCTACTCTACTCCCAGCAGTGCAAATATCATTCAAAATTATTCAGTCCAGATGTTCAATTTTTGCGATCCGCACGCCTGTTGGATTTTTGCATCTAGGCATAATTCTTGTTCACACATAAGCTCTTATAAAACGGTTGATGAGTGTACAAAATAATTTTTAGGAGGCTGGTAACGATATTTTCCGAAGTTAAATACTTGCCATTTAACCAAAAATCTCAAACAGAAGTTTGATTTGCCACGTGGTTTACTATCGCATTGTTACACATAAGCATTTATAAGAAAAACAAACTTATAAATTGAAAAAATATTGGGTACTAAATTCCCAAAATGACGTATTTGCGTAAATGCCACTAAAGAAAAATTATTCATCATTTGTTGTTTTATATATGAATCTAGAAGTATATACATATGAATCTGCTGAGGTAAGAAATGCGCTTAGGGAACAATCCAGGACAGTCGTAATAGGCGCAAGAAAAGAATTTCACTTTTCTTTTTTTGGGTTGTTGTTGGCAGTTTTGGGTACATGAATTGGGTAAAATATACCCAATTAAATAAGTTGGGTGTCTCAACGAGTCTACCCAATTTATTACCCAAGTTTTTTGGGTTGTCACTACTCATTTTGGTTTGCAGTGTAGAGCTGAGACCGCTTATAAAAGCGCGAAAAGAAAAAATAGAAATAGTTTCTGATTGGACGAGAAGTGTCGACCAATCAAAAACAGAAGCGCTAGCGAGAAATTTTCAGCGCGTAGACAAACTCCTTTTGCCGGCACAGGATTGGTTGAGAGACTGATGAGACTTCATGATGAGTCCAAATTCAAGGTCCTTGGCCCAGTCCATTCCAACGACAATACAGCCTAACTGGAGTCTCCATTACAACGTCGGTTATTGAAGCTTCATAAGGACGACCTCTTACCACCTGGAGTTTATGAAGCTATTCGACCTACAGGCTCCCTAAGACCACGGATGTATGATCTTCCGAAGACGCATAAGAAGGATATACCACTACGCCCTATCCTCTCGATGGTTGGCTCATCCCAGCATCAACTGGCTAAATGGCTCACATCTGTTCTTGATCCTGTGCTCTCCCTTTACTCCACCTACTGCATCAGCGATTCTTTTACCTTCGTTGACACCCTCCGTAACTCTGGCCTCTCGCCTTCTTCTGTCTTTCTCTGTTCTTTTGACGTTTCCAGCCTCTTTACTAATGTCCCCCTCGCAGAGACTATTGAAATCTGCGCAGACGCTCTGTACAATAGTGTTCTCACACTTCCTCCCTTACCGCGTAATATTTTTGTCGAACTGATGCAAACTGCCACGTGCTCAGTTGAATTCAGTTTTAACAATATTATGCACAAGCAAATCGACGGCGTAGCCATGGGATCGCCTTTGGGACCAGCTCTTGCCAATATCTTTGTGGGTGTTTGTGAATCTAAGCTGTTTGAAAACGTGAAGAAATCTTCTCTTTACCATCGCTACGTTGATGATACCTTTGTAGCGTTTAACAATGAAGCGGATTGCGAAGAGTTTCTTTGTCACCTTAACTCTCTCCATCCTTCTCTACGCTTCACATTTGAGAAAGAGTGTGACAATTGTCTTCCGTTTCTCGATGTTCTTGTTGAGAAACATGATACTGAATTCATCACTTTCGTCTACAGAAAGCCAACATTTACAGGACGATACCTACGTTGGAATTCTTTTAACCCGAGGAAGCAGAAAATCAGCCTCATTAACACTCTAGTCCATCGTGCTCTGATGATCTGCTCCAAAGGTAAACTCTCGAGCGAATTAGACAACATCCGTTCCATCATGGCTGAAAATGGCTATCCCGACCACGTGGTCAACTCTTCCATTACCAGGAAGATACGAAACTTCCGCAGACCACCGTCATACGGACCGAAGAAATGTCCTGTTTATCTACATCTTCCATGGTTGGGTGCTATTTCGACGAGGTTCGAAAAACAAGTCGCTTCAACAGTTCAACGCTGTTACTTCTCTGTGGAGCCTCGCGTCGTTTTTACGACTAGACAACTTCTGCCCGCAAGCAAAAAAGATGTGCTTCCTGCTTCTCAACAGAGCAATATGGTTTACGAATTTTCGTGCCACTGCGACAGTCGGTACGTGGGTCGCACATCTCAACGGCTGCAGGACAGAATCAAGCAACACGTTCCCAAATCTGTGAGAACTGGTCAAGTTTCTCAAGATCGCAAGGCCTTCAATCGCTCGTGCAAATTGACCAATCACGAACCTATTTGCGACTCGGCAATTGAACAACATCTGCTGACCCATCAATCTTGTGCCTTACACTACAGCGATGACAGATTTTCAATCCTTTCAAAAGGTCGCTCGGCTTTCCATCTATCTGCCTTAGAAGCCACTTACATTAAAGTCTCTCAAGCAATCCTGTGCCGGCAAAAGGAGTTTGTCTACGCGCTGAAAATTTCTCACTAGCGCTTCTGTTTTTGATTGGTCGACACTTCTCGTCCAATCAGAAACTATTTCTATTTTTTCTTTTCGCGCTTTTATAAGCGGTTTCAGCTCCACATTCTTTGTTCTGACGATTCCCTTGACAAGTGTCAGACGAAAAGCTTCGGGAAATATGAAACCTCTGCTTCTGGCAATCTTCAAGTTCTGTACCACCAACCAACTATTTGATTTAACAACATTTATTTGGTAAATGAAATGCATTTGTAATGTTTTACAAATGCATTTCATTTGCGACGTTTTTTTTTTTGCAAATCAAATGCATTTATTTTATTGCATAAATGTGTTTTATTTAACAAATGTATTTACTAAAACAAATGCATTTATTTTGTTCACAAATGCATTTCATTAAATGCTTTTTTTCGTAAATGAAATGCATTTGTTTAATTTCACAAATGTATTTGATTTAACAAATGTATTTGCTAAAATAAATGCATTTGTTTTGTGCACAAACGCATTTACCACTGAAGCGTATCATTTTAAAGCTAACGTCCTGGCGGTTTTCATCTCACGTGCTGGTACTGTGCCTATGTTTTCTGGAAACCATAAAATAACGTGGTCTTTTGACCGAAATGGGTAAAAGGTTTCGGAATGGAAGCCTTGGTAATTGCTGGGTTTTCTGAGTTGAAAAATGTAATGGAGATGGTAAGAGTAGGTAAAGTTGTAGCTTGTAAAATAATTAGGTCTAAGGAGATTGATGTTTGTTTTCTCAGGTAGATCAGTAGATGGTAGGCTACAGCGGGTAATGTCTAGCATCAGCCCCCACGCTTTTTCGGTCTGCCAACCTCAACTTAACCTATGACCTTAACCTAACCTATGACCTGACCCTAACCAAATCTAACCCTAACCGAACCCTGACTAAATGTAACTTTAACCGAACCTAATCCTAACCAAACCTTAACCTAACCTATGACCTGACCCTAACCAAATCTAACCCTAACCGAACCCTGACTAAATGTAACTTTAACCGAACCTAATCCTAACCAAACCTAACCCTAACCAAACCTGGGGGCTGATACTTCCAACATTTTAATAAAAAAAAAATGAAAAAAATAACAACATTTAGCTAAATGTAAAACATTTGAAAAAACATTACAAATGCATTTCATTTACCAAATAAATGTTGTTAAATCAAATACATTTGTAAGACATTACAAATGTTTTACATTTAGCTAAATGTTGTTATTTTTTTACCAAATGCATATCAAATGGCAAATACATTTGCGAATGGGGATAAATGCATTTCATCTAGTGCTATTTTTTATACTAAAATGTGTAATTGTAGGTTTTTACATATGGCACTCCATAGATTTGCAGCGAAAGTTTAAACAGTCAACGATTTATTGTCTCTCTTTCAATGAAAAAAAAAAGAAAGCCAGATCCAAAGTACTCGCATGTACTCGCTGAATATTTGGCTCGAGTACCGAGTACTTTTGCACTAGAGTGCAAGAATCAGCCGGGGGTTGCAAGTACGAGTACCCCAAAAGTGGCACTCGAGTACGAGTGCTGTACTCGAGTACTCCATCACTGCTTTCAACTTTTCATTTAAACTTTGTCGCGTCACCCTTCCAAATTACGTGACGCCGGCATTTCGCAACTTTCATGCATATTTAACTAATGTGAGAAATACTTCAGTAATTTCAACCAAGGAGGCGCAGCAAAAAACAATTATCTGCATGACCGTTTTTGATTAACGATTAGCAATTTTCCCGGGTTAGAAAGAGAATTTTCGAAGCCCAGAAATTTCACCAGCATCAGGGCGCATGGACTTTGGTACGATTCACCCGGCATAATTGCTTCTCGCGCCAATAGTTGCGCAATTTTGCAAGATGCCCGGCCAGAGACCAAGGGGTTACTACGGTACGGTACGAAGTTATTTTCCGTAGTATTTTCCTCAAAAATATATTGTACCGTAATTTCGTACCTCGCAAAAATACCGTACGTAACAGTACGGTACGGAATTTTTTCCGCATCGTAATACCATACCTTTCCGTACCATTTTCTTTTTCAACCAGTTTACGTCAAAAAAAATTCAGCAGGAAACTTTTTTCATTACATTTTTTTATAGTTAGTAGCATATTTATTCTCCTATCCCGAAAAAGCGATCAATGCGCTATGCGAGCTCGCTTAGGAGTTGCCAGCCATCTGTCTACCACACCAAGATGGGGGAATCCCGCTAAGTGCTTTTCCAAACGGCACAATAAGTAAACTTGCCGGTTTGTCCTTCACACTGTCCCTTTAATGCTGAGCGTCAAGCAGGGAAGCTGTGAATACCAATTTTAAAGTCATTGGTTTGACCCGACTCGGAATCAAACCCGAGTCTATACAGCTCCCGAGGCGAAGGCTGTTACCACTCGTCCATCTAAGCTGTAAAAGTCATGTCAAAGTCCAGATTAATCGTTCTTCTATTTTAGCTGTTGAACAAAACTTTGCTTTTATAGGCTACAAAGCTTTATTGGTTATCCTCCATGCCAGTAGAGAAAAAAGCGAAAAGTTTAGGGGGGCGGTTTGATAGCCAATGTTCGAGGAAACTCATTTTCGTTTGCCCTTAGGCAGCAACCTCTAGAAAAGTTTTTCATCCGGCAAGGTGGGTGGGGGTGTCTCGGTGCCCCTCCTGGTTACATACGAGACGAAATCAAGAGTTTTAATACCTCAATGAATTACTAAACATAGCATAGGTATTCAAACATCAGAACAATGAATCAAAGAACAGTAGTTGCAGCAAAGGCTCAGGCTACAGTCCTGCAAAAATATAAGGTCTCACCCCTCCACTAAAAAGCTTTGTTCTCTCAAAAAAGGTAGGCTTCGTATGCTATTAACTGATACCTGTTGGTAAATTCGTATTTTGTTTTATTGCTTCTTTTTACAATAAATAATTGTTCTTTCCATAGATCGGCACAATTTCGACAATTAGAACTTAACGGCACATCATGAACTGGCTTCACTATACGCAGAATTATGATTGAACAATCGAACTATAATTATGGCATAACAATTTAGCTTGTTCACAATAATGTTACTTAAAATATTGTGAGGGGTGACTGGTGGTGAGTGTGAGCGGCGAGCGCAACTGACGGGGTAAAGTTATAGACAAGAAGGAAAAGTGTAGTACTTGGAAGCAAAAGTGTAAAGAGTGCGTTACTGGAGTACGGAAATAGTACGGTACGGAAAATATAATACCGTATTTCCGTACCGTACTTTTTCTAAAAATTTCGTATATACGTAATTCCGAGTCGTACTTTTTGCCAAAATCTAACCGTACCGTAGGCTACCGTAATTCCGTACCGTAGTAACCTCTTGCCAGAGACATACTTACTAATGCGATTTTGAAGCTGATTGATGGTTTTGTTTATTGAATTTTTGCATAACATTTAATGCACTCAGTGTTAAATTGAGTCATCAAATACAAAAATATTTTCTTGGCCTGCTGCCAAGATAACCCACTGGAAAACACCACTTTAAGTTATCTAAGCACCAGTGGCGTAGCAGCCACTTGGCGCTTCTGGCTCTGCGCCAGGGGCGGCAGGTTGCAAAAGAGGCGGCAAAATGAGTCTACGCAGTGCACAATGCACATAGCAAGCAAAAAAAAGTGAAACAAATACAAATGATCTACACAGAGGAAAATTGCACACCTTAATAAACTTAATGATAGAACAAAAGCTGAAAAGCTCCAGTTGCTTCTTGCTTTGTGTTGGACTGCTGTACTCCGTCTGTTGTCGATCCATGGTACCATTTATTACGTCATAAATCTGTTGTTATGACCAAGATTCATCCTCTCTATCTCAGCAGTAGTTTCTTGCAGATCCCGAGCGCAGTGAAATCAGGCCATCAGGGCCGTAACTACCGGCGGTGCAATGTACCGGGGCCTCAGCACAAGGGGGCCCCGAGGCATCGCATTATAAACTTTTTTTAGAAAATTTCAAATGTACCGATACCGTATACATTTTTTTAAAATTTTGTCAAAACTTCAAAAAAATTAAACAGGCAAACTGAACGGCGGACTCAGTCCGCGGTTGTTTGTGGCGGCATTGTAAACCCTCATAAATAATGAGCTCCTCAACTCACCCGTGTGATCATGAGGCATGTATCCTGCTAATACTCTCACATAAATTAACTGCAGTTGATTTTCAATTTATACAGGTGTTAATAGAATCGAAAATGAAACGTGTCAAGGAGAGTGGAGCTTTCTTTAGAAAGAAGAAGAAAGCAAAAGAAGCATAATTAAAAAAGCATGAGGGAGCTATGCTAAAGTTTTTAACCTCTTCTAGTTCTAATGGTTCTTTAACAATACCAGAGAACGATTCAAATGAAAACCCAGAAAATAACGTTGAGTTTCACAAGGATACTAGAGAGATCAGCTTATCAGCAATAACACAAGAAACAGGGTCTACCCAAAGTATTACCAATGAAATCAATTATGCTGTGCCAGTTGGAGACGAAGGTGAAAATAATGACGAAGTAGTTGCAGTAGTGAACAATTTGCCCAATGATGTGGTCTCTTGGCCTGAAATTATAGATCACCAATTGAGAGTTGAGTTAGTCAAAGCAGGACCAGAAAAGTATCAAAACAAGGAAGGCCCATTTGCTTCCAGCCACAGAATAATTAAAATTGGAGATAGCTCTAAGCTTGAGCGAAAAAGTGTTTCCAAAGAATGGTTTTACAAAATACTCAAAAACGGTAACAGAATTTTGAGAAGATGGTTGTTATATTCGAAAAAGGAATCTGGATTGTATTGCTTTTGTTGTAAGTTGTTCCACTTTACTGGAAATGCTCTATTTGTCACAAAATGTTTTAATCATTTTTGGCACTTAAATCCACGCGTAATTGAGCATGAGAATTCCAAAATCCACAAAGAATGCATAGAAAAATGGAAAGAGCTTGCAATGAGACTACAATTGCAACAAACAATTGACAATAGCATGCAGAAACATATTGATGAAGAGCGAAAGAAGTGGAAAGCCATTTTAGAAAGCGTCGTTGATGTCATATTATTTCTAAGTAAGCAAAATCTTCCTTTTCGAGGACACCGTGAAACTTTTGAATTCAGCAACTAAGGGAATTTTTTAGAGACCGTGAAGCTTCTGGCAAAATATAGTCCCGTACTCAGCAAACATCTTTCTGACATTCGCATTTCTAAGAAGATGACCACTACTTATCTTTCTCCCACTATTCAAAACGAGCTTGTTTTGCTTCTCAGTAACAAGGTCAAAAACATCATTCTTCAAGATGTGCGCGAAGCTAAATATTTTGCGATTATGTGCGACAGTACTCCGGACATATCACGTACTGATCAAATGACTCTTATCGTCAGATACGTAACAACAAAAAACAGCATTGTCCAAGTGAAGGAATCGTTTTTGAATTTCTTTCCGTTGAGCGGAAAAACGGCAGCTGAAATTTCTCAATCTATTCTACGTGAACTTGGCTAAACAACTTAGATGTGATGATGTGTAGGGGACAAGGCTACGACAACGCATCTACGATGTAGGGAATTCATGCTGGAGTTCAGCAAAAAATCGAAAACGTAAATCCAAAAGCACTATTCGTACCGCGTGGAAATCACACACTGAATCTTGCAGGTGTTTATGCCGTCGGATCGTCGCAATTGAGCGACAGGTTTTTTGCTGGACAGTACTTCCTCGATTATCCGTACCTCGTTTATCCGGTATTCGATTATCCGTCCATTGGGTCAGATAATACTTAATGACGTAATAATGAAGTGTTGTTTTCATAATATTTTACTCAAGCCTTGTCAATTGCCATTGTAACCTAGCAGAGCAGAATCCTAGCAGAATCCTTCGTCAGGCATACGGAACCATTGGAATGAGACAGCTGGAATGACAAGTTATTACCAGTACTCCAGTTGAGGGGAGATGCGGTATCCCCTCATAAAATATTTTAGCATAAACTATTCCCTTATAAGAATCGTGACCATCCTTTCTTACGTCTGCGTGACAAGTTGCACCATCCCCCATAAGTGTTTTTACAACTCGAGCACTGGTTATTACTGTAGTCGACAGTGTCGGTTGTCAAAAAAACCTTGATCCTAGATTTTGAGATGGCTAAACGCAAAAGAGTTGTTTTGTCGATTGAAGGAAAACTGAAAGTGTGTGAGACGTTTTGAAACAAAATTTCTAAAACTGACATCATGTTATAGTAGGCCTACACTCCAACGTTGGTGCGACCTAGCGAGATAGATGTCGAAAAACGTGAATCTTCGCGAAGACAACCCAAAGTTGTTCATTTTTTAGGCCTGTTGTTGCAAGTGATACTAGTGATGATATTCTGGAGTTAAACTAATGCACCAACTTAGCAATTTCCAGTTATTGTGAGGGTAATAGATAAGTCTACTGTAATATTAACTGTCACGGATACTTACATTTGTTTTCAATAAAAATAAAACAAACTGCAACCCTCCAATGCTAAACAGTAATTGATGTTGACCGTCGTGTGAAGTTTTGATGCATTGCAATCTGTTTCTTGCTGCGTTGTTTTGGATTAAATAAAGGAATTCAATTATTTGTTCTTTTCGCTTATCCGTTCAGGTTTGTAAAAAATGCTGTCCCAACTAGACCGGATAATCGAGGAAGTACTGTATTAGAAAGACTGTATGCTTTTTTTGCTGCCTCTCCTCATAGATGGGAAGTCCTTCTAAAGCATGCGCCAATCTCGCAGAAGCGAGTGATTGATACGCGATGGAGCGCTCACCACGCTGCTGTAAAAGCCCTTCAAGCAGGTTTTGATGGAATAATGGATGCTCTAGAAGAACTATGTAATCCTAACGAAAGTCTTAATACGCGAGGTGACGCTCATAGCATCCTAGAAGCGATCCAAAATTTTTCTTTCTTTTCCTTGTTATGTTTTTGGGAAGCAATCCTGTGAGAATCGCACGATACTCAAACTTACTTGCAGCAAAAAGGATTGTTGTTAGTGCAATGTTCTAACAAGATGAAAGCGTTTGTCCACTTTTTAGTGGAAGAGCGTGATAATCTGGTTAAAGGTTCTGTAGATGCAGCGATTAAAAAATGCACAAAGCTAGAAATTTGGGTTGAAGATCGGAGAATTCGCAGAAAAAAGAGGATGCCAGGCGAACACGCAGAAGATGCTGGTCTTAGTGTTGTTGAGGAAGTAAGAAGATGCATGTTTCTAGCTTTGGACAGATTTAAACTTGAAGCAGAAGCTAGGTTTACCCGCATTCACCAATTGAATGTCATGTTTGGATTTACCATATATTTTACCATATTGGATTTACCGCATTCACCATATTTATGCTTGTGTCTGAAACTTTATATAACCATTGGCGTTTCAATTGCGAGCTGTGAGAGGAGTTTCTCAAAACTAAAAATGATAAAGTCGTATTTACGTTCTACCATGAGTGATGATCGGCTATCAGCTTTATCAATTCTTGCTATAGAAAGAGACTACGTTCAAAAACTTGATATTGACGATATCATCGCTGATTTTGCTGCTGCGAAAGTTCGAAAAGTTCAGTTTTGAGGCGGCTATTAATTTTTGTTAGCCTAATTAATACATTTGTTCACCATTTTCGTATATTATTTTTAGCCTTAACGCTGAGACAGAGAGGCTTCTTTCCCAAGCAATATAGAACTTCTGTGACGCAGCACGATATTTGTATTTATTTTTGTTCATAACTATTTCAAAATTTGATGTGATCTACTTAGGGCGGCATTTTCAACGAAAGCCAGGGGCGGCAACGTATGCTCCTACGCCACTGCTAAGCACCGGCCTATAATGTTAAAAAATTGCTTGAAAAGAGCACCAACTCACAAATCTTTTTCTGCCCTTTATCTGCTTTTCTAAATATATTCAGGTTGGAATAGCTGAAAGGGTTTGTTGCCAGTGGTCTATCACTTGATGGTGACAATACCCAATTAACTATCGTCGTATTCAATCTAATTGCCAGCATTAAAAAGCTGCCCAAAGGAAACATGGCAAGCAGTTGGATAAAAATTACTCTTGTCATTTCAAAACAAAAAAATTTTGACAGCCATGCATGAAAATCGTAGCAGTAGGGCAGTAGCAGCACAATGCAAACCCTGGGCACCCCATAAGTTCAAAATTTTCAACTTCTCTTCGAATGACAGGTCTCTTGGGATAGAGACCTTTTAAAGTTCCGTTACTGCACATTTTTTAAGGAACAAGCTAGATACATAAAAACATGATTACTAGTCCCTTTTTGACAGTTGATTGATTGGTCAGTTTGTCAACAAGTTTTAATTTATGCACTCAGGTTTGTACGTATTAGCTTTCACAGAAAAACAACTCGAAACAAATGGGTAAAATAATCTCGATCTAAAGATTTTTCGTTGGGAATGTTTGGTGAAAACTGTATTCCCACGCAACTCTGAATTGGCAAATAAATATTTTAAAACTAGAACTAAAGCATTTCAAAAAGCTCTTGAAAAAGATCCTCATACTTTGTTGCCAGCAATTAATACACCACTGACCGATAAAAAATAAACGTTCAGTTGAAATCGATAATAAAAAAATTTCAAATTGATTTTGGTATGAAAAAATCTAACTTGCTTTACTGCGCAACTGGCTTGAACCGAACACGATATTTTCCAAAATTGTTTTTAAATCTTTCATTTTTATTGCATTTTTGCGGTTAATTAGTTTCTCAATCTTTCATAAAATTTTGCAAATTTTTAAATTTCGTTTTGTAGTCTGTAACTTTAACTGAATACCTACATCTAAAGCAGAAGTCATTTTTCTGCAGCTCACAACTTTCTTCACAGCAAAAGTCCTTTTCTTAACTATGCATTGTTACAATTACAGTAGGTTTGTTTGTAAATATGACATCATACCTCGCGAGCACGAATTGATAGCCCGACTTCTAACTGCCCCAATAACTCTATTGATTTGCCCAATACGATATACGTTTTCCTCAACTGGTTTTGAAACGATTTGGTCAATAAGATCGTAATTTGGCTCGTCACCCATCGCCACAATCGCCACTCGGATACCTCGCCGTTTGAGCCGCTGAAAATAATTACAAGTTTAAACGAAACAAAAGCAAAACTGGCTTGAACTTGTGACATCAAAACAGATTGAATTGCTAGATTTCTAAACATCCGTAACTTGTTCGTCTGACCGAAGTGGAAAACGTGAAAAGTGAGCTTTCTTTGAAAACGCAAAACAGTAATAGAGTTTTACGAAGTTTTCGCGAGGTTAATTTTACCATTTTATCTACTGTACTTCAAACGAAATGGTGTTTAAAGAGAAATCTCTTCTGCCTAACCCTGAGGTACAATTGAAAGCACACTGGGCTACGATAATAGTTTACATTTTTTGATGTTAAAATGCGGAATACTTCAATTCATAAAGCAATTGCAACATTGAAGTGTTGCAGCAACGGTACAAAGCAACATACAATAAAAGAGAATCATCTTGATTAAAACCAACGGCCAGTTGGCGTAGTGGTAAAAGACGTCGCTATCCGTGCGGGAGGTTTGTGGGTCGATTCCCGGGCCGGTTATATCGAGCACCGTCGCCGCGGTGGCAAGCCGTTGTTGCCTAGACGCTAACTCGCGTAGATGGGCCCCGTCACTAGTTGCATGCTTCGGCGTAATGTCGCGAATATGCTTCAAAAGTAGCTAAAGTTTCCTTTTTTTTTATACTGTAATGTAGTACTTTCTTGGTTCTGACCTAAGTTAGCAAAACGTTGATACAGTACCTTCGTTTTTTCCGGTATTTTAATTTGTTTCTTGCTCAGAGAAAAATTGATATTTTTTCCTCGGGATTCATCGGATTATTTCACATGTGCGCTAAATTCCAAGAATTCGATGTGTTGGAGCGATCGTTTATTTTAGAAGCATCAAGTTGAAATATTCGTTGCGAATTTCCGGTACCATTTTCAACGCTCTAAGTCTACGCTATTATGGCACCAAAATTTGACAAAGGTAGCAAAAGTGACTTGAAACGTTTGTCCGAATATTTTTAGCTGTGTCTTGGTTGTATTGTCCTGGTTGTATTGTTTATGTTAAAATCGATAAATTACTGGTATAGTAGCGTTTGCTGATCAACAAACTGGGTCGCGTCACAATTCAACAATAAACAAACTGAAGTTTTGCTTGCCGTCTGTTTACTACTATAAATGTCAGCGACGCGACCGAGCAGCAGTAGCACGCGCACGTGGCAGATCCTACGTGACGGGTTCAATTCACGTCTAGAGCCGATCGTATTTGACGTACAGTATGTATCATGTGGTTGCTGACACGACAAGCGCAAGCTCACTTCGCAGTCTCCCTCAATTACTGTTGAATATTCTGTTTGATATATTAATTTGAAAATAACTGAGGTTATTTATTTATGTACTATATACGCAGAAAACGCAGCTGAAGAAAACTGTATATACGAAGGTCACATATTCTAAAATTAGAGAGACATGAAAGCAATTTTTCAATGCTGTGATTAATTTCGACGAGGAAGCTTTCGATGGAAGGCCAGAATTTAAAAATATAATAAAACGTACAGAAGAAAACATCGATAAATGCACAAAAAAAAAATAGAACATGCCAGTTCAAGAGCCGATGGACATACTTATTTACTTCAGACCTTTGTCTCTTGAAAGAAATTTCAGCTTTCCTGCACGATTATGTTGCACCGAGAAAATTCTGTGTCCAAAACTTGTCACTTGAACTATTCCCACAAAGCATGGTGCATATGCTACACGTGCATGTGGTGTATGGAAAAGACACCGCTAATGTGAAGGTCTGCGATTCGATTCCTGGGCTGGTCAAGTCCAACGCCGTGTCGCCTTTGGCTCGCTACCGCTGCGAGTTTGTTTTTTGCAGCTGGCCTGAGAGGCGCTGTAAAGGCGAGGAAATGAGCCCCGCCACCTGTAACAGATCGGGTTGATTCCGCGATACAGTGACGATTTTAAGCAAGGAGTTGGGCGAGTGTTTGACGTACTACGGAGTTAGCTTCGTGGGTTCAATGCTGAACTAGGTCATATTTTATGATGCTGCAAGTACTCCACCAATGTCAAACCTAGATGCAGTTGTAGCGGTTTTTTAAAAAATTAAGCAAACTTTTAAATAACATACCGATACTTTACTTTGTGGACGATCATTCGAATATCCATCAGTAAAAATAATGACCATGTCCGGGACTTCATCTCTGTTTCCTTCTTTGCTAGAAAAAGTCCTCAATCCAACATGGCTGAAGGTGCTCGAGAGCCTTTTCCTTCCTCCACTTCCATATGCAGCGGATGCAAGTCTGCTATCTGCTTCTTCGGCACTGGTTGATTCTTTGAAGTCAAACAAAGGAGACTGAGAACGGCTGAACTTCACCCCAGCAATCTGTTTAAAAATTAAATATCAAAAAATCAAATTTTCATGATACTCGCGGTATTGCGCCACAGCGTGTAACGAGTGGTGGGGACCATGTCCGCGGCTTAGCGCCTGGGAGACACAGCTTCGACGACACGTCATAACGATAGCGAGCGGTTGGTGACACTGTGCTGATTCTACCGGCCGGGGAATCGAACCTCAGACCTCCTGAACCGATAGCGTGCGCTTAGCAAAAAATTACACACGAGACGATTAATTATGTTGAGCCAGCACTGGAAAAAACTTTTATTAACATTATTCACACCGTGAAAAAAAAAGATAAAATTGCTAACCTTTGTTTTCCTTATAAGCCTTTTATGGTACTCTAGCTGTAATACTTAACGCAAGTACAAAACAAATAAAAAAGAAATGAAAAATTAAAGAATATAATTTAAAAAAAGAAAATCGCAAGAGTTTTGTGGTAATAAATGACAGAATTAACTGACACTTTGAAAACAATTACATTTTTTCCAGCTTTTGCAGGGTAATAGCTTATCATCGTTCAACAGATTGAAAATTTTTTTAAGAACTCTCCCGGCAAATATTAAAAATGAATAAGGTTTGACTGTGACAGATACTTTTGGCGTTTTTATTATAAGAAATTATTCACTATTATCTTGAATAGAAATATTAAGTCTTTTATATTAAGTTATTCTCTATTATTCTGAATAAAAATATTAAGTCTTTTCAAGAACACTTTTACTATAAGTGGTGCTAATGACCTTGAAGAAAAAAAGTTTTAACATTTTAAGGCATCTATAATTTGCGTAATATACTGCCGGTTCTTCCAAAAAAAAGCCAAAACTTTCCAAACTTTGTCGTATTTTGTGTATATAAACCAATAATTCGCTACAAATAAAATTATTATTATTATTATTGGCATATTTATCCTCCTATCACGAGAAAGCGACGAAGCGCTGTACGAGCTCGCTTAGGAGTTGCCGGCCATCTGTTTACCACACTAAGATGGGGAATCCCACTAAGTGCCTTTCCCAACGGCATCACAAGTAAACTTGCCGGCTTGTCCTCCACACTGTCCCTTAAATGCTGAACGTCAAGCAGGGAAGCTGTGAATACCAATTTTAAAGTCATTGGTTTGACCCGACTCGGAATCAAACCCCAAGTCTACCGATCCAGAAGCAGACGCTCCATACCACTCGGCCATCTGATCGGCAACTTTTGCAGCGGATGCAAGTTCGCAACGAAAACTAATAATTTACTAACTAGGCAATAGCAAACCGGTTTCAAGTAATTTTCCAATGAAAAACTATTATTTCTCGATTGTGGCAAAGTGAAAATGCTTGTTATTCACCGCTGTAGTATCACTTGCTTCGTAATCGGCTTTCGCGTTTGACCTAATTACCCGGTCCACATGTCCATTTTTAGCAGGCTTTAGGCTCGCGATTGTTGGTTTTAGTTTTTGCATCATAATTAATTGCTTAATATCGCAACTACTTTTTTTAATTATGACGTCAAGAAATTGATTATGATGCAGACACTAGAACCAGGAACAGTGGACCTAAAGCCTACTAAAATCGGACATGTGGACAGGGTAACTATATCTGATTATTCAGTTTGAAAACTGGGATCTTAAAGTTGAATAAAAGTTCAAAATCAGTTCTCTTTCATGACGCTGCTACTACTAGAGTTGCATCAATTACAACTATAATGGTACCATAGAGCGGGACAGCGCTGTTTCGGGCTTTTAGTTCTCATCAGCCGCACTCAGGTAACAGGTACATTCATCCTTCAAACTGATTGACCTTTAGTAAGCCAATCACCCCTCCGGATTTAGCAGTAAAATGTTATTAGTAACATTTTTTCCAGCAATAATAACAATTGGTACTGAGCTTTTTGTGTTATTGTGATTGTAATTTTGAAAGATTGTGGCCCAAAATACGATTCCTTTTTCTTTCTACAAATTTACGAAGTTCTACCTACATTTCCTGAACGAGCCATGCCTAAAATCCTTCCCTTTCGTAAGAGCAAGTTGGATTGTACCATTTACCTTTGGCGATGCCGTCAAAGCATTCCACTTCCCGCCAGATTATAAACTAAGGTTTGAGTAGATCTTTTTGTTGTTTCCGCTTTTTTTCCATCAATAGTTTTCATGCGTATTTTTTGCTCGACGCAAAATTAATTATAATTGTCGTTGCAAATTAACTATTATCAATGCAATTTTTAATCGTAAATTGAGTTTTTTAATCATAAAATAATCACAGTTGTAATGCAACAGGAAAACTATTAAGTGCAATTGATTTACAACTACAGCTGGGATTGATCTTATTCTGATAGCTCCAGCTTCACTGTCTTTTTGGTCTCCTATTAGTCGATTTTTTATTTACTTGCCTCGAGTATTTTAATTGTTTCTATTCTTTGAGTGCTGTATTTATAATTTTACATAAGAATTCCAGTTGCGTAGAGAAACCGCTTAGTATTATTTTCTTTTGTAGGTACTGCTGTTTTTTAGCGTTTGCATAAATTAAAGCCATTTGATTGGCATTCACATCTCGTGCATCATGCAGTGTTTTTGTCCAATGCTTCTTGCATTCAGACTCGTTAAGTTCCTGGCCTTTACATCAATTGCCCTAAACAGCTATGCTTTGGATTCAAGGGAGAATTCAAAATTTTTTTAAAGAGGGGACTGAAAATCTAAAACATGCTTATCGTGCGATTTTGTGCTGTTAGAAGTATGTACTGGAAGTCTAATGTACAACTACAAATTGGAGGGAAGCTTTAGCCCACTTACCCCCTTGAATCCTCCAACTGGGGATTCAGGGGTAAACCACAATAAAGCTGTTCTCTCCCTTATTACGTCATTGGTTTTTACACAAAGCAAAAGGTATTGATTTCAGTCATTTTGAAATATTTTGTCAAACTTTCAAGTAATATTTTGTCATTGATTCATGCTCGCCTCAGAAGGAAACAACTTGAAATACTTTTGGCTTCAAATTTATTCCAAAATTTTTGGGAATCCAAGGTTTATCTTTCTTCCTGTTGCTACATTTTTTAGCAGTTGCAACAGAATGTTGACCTATCCATAGGCTGAATTAGGAAAAATATTTGCCCTTTACAAAATTGAACTATCAACTTTGATTCCACTTAACAGCTCACCGGTCTATGTGTTTAACATTAATTTGCTTGTATAAAAAATTAATCCGCTTAAGCGTGGAAAAAATTTGATGTAGGCCTACAGAAGAGCTAGGTTATCACTAGGGCCATTTTTTTTTTGCCGTAAAAAAATATATTTTTGACTTTATTTTAGTAAAATTTTGACTTTATTTTGACTTAACCGCTTCCGCGTATTATTTATGTCTTGTTGCACTTTATTAATTAAATATGTTTTATAATCTGCAATTTACATAAGTTTTTAAAGAAAAAGGTAGCCTACTTCGAACATTTTCCCAATTACTCAGTGTTGAAGCTAATGCAACAAAGCGACGCATGACGTGAAAACCTAGGATAACGAGCCATTGTGTGTACCGGTATGAATTAGTATGTAATACATAGTGATGTAAATCGTTTTTTTGCCTTTGTTTCTTTTTTAAAAAAAACGTGTTTGTTTTACAAAAAAAACATAGACCAGCATCAAAAAAAACTTGTTTTTGATGTTCAAAAAAAAACTTGTTTTTGATGTCATCAAAAAAAAACTTGTTTTTTTTGAAAACGAACTTGTTTTTGAAAACAAATTCGAGTCCGATTCTAAACTAAATATGAGTATTGGCCGCCATGATGTGTATTGGTCTTCTTGTAGAGATGGAGAGTTCAAGGAGCGACCTTTTCGCCCCCTAAATCCATCACGGATTGCATGCTTGTTGTTACCGATTACCAGAAAGGTGTTGCCAGTTTTAATTTCACAATGCAAATAATAAGAAATAAAAAAGAACAATCGCAAGAGATTCCGGTAGATTAAAAAAATTGTGGATAAGCGAAGGTCGGTAGTACACATTAATGCAGAGTATTTCCCCGTTCATCTAAGGAGTGTCCGTAGTTTTTCCAGTTTTTGTAGAGAAGATAGCCTCCGGCCTAGTTTACATTAGTTGTTTTTGACCCAAACCCTAACTCTTCCACAGCCCAAAGCGCAAGCAAGCTAAGTAGGTCAAATAAGGACCTAAACCATAATTTAACCTGATAAAGCATTCAATGGCACAACATTGTGGTTGGGCTATATTTTGGGGAAACTCAAAATTTAGTGCGGCAGAACTGTTCAAATCGCTAAATAAGCCCATGTGGTAAGCTTCAAGCTAAATACCCACTACTCCACAAACTATAATGAAGCAATATCACTATACGACCTACAGTCAAGTTCAATCTGTTAACACGATTTGATGCTGCTTGCTAAGTTTAATATTAAAAACAAACTTGTTTTAATTTTTCAAGAAATAATGAATAAAAAAACAAAAAAAAAAACGTAAAAAAAACAAAAAAACGAGGTAAAAAAAACAAGTGCAAAAAAACTGTTTTTTTACATCACTAGTAATACAAAAATTGCGTTGCTATCGCAACTGTATTGTACACTAACAGTATGTTTATGATTTTTTTAACGAAAGCCACCTAGTATAATTACAAGGACGTTTTATTGTAATACAGCATCATATATTTTTTTACGTTCTCAACATCAAAATTTCTGTCTTTTCTCAGTAATTTATTGAGCATAGAAAACGACCTCTCAACAGCAGCAGAGGTTGGCTGGGCTTTTTGCAATAGTGCGTAGCTTGTTGGGTCAATTGTCAAGTTGGTACAGTTTATTATTGTTTCTAAATCAGAGTTGGATAGTCGTTTGTTAATGTAGTCTTTAATTGCGCAAGGATCATCATCGAATTGCATATTCTTCAGCAGTCCGTATGCTTTGGTTATTGTGCAGGCACTTCCTTCTAAGAACTCTACGTTGGCTGCTAGAGTCCGGTATTGATTTATTTTAACCAAGTCCGACACCAAACCTTCCACATTGATAGCGTCTTTTGCTCTGCTGACTAAGAGGCCTGCACTTGTCCAATTGTTGACAATGGTACGAACAGCTGGAAGATTCTCGCTATAATATAAGGCAGCTCTAAGCCAAATTACCCATCTTGTAATTACAGGGTCAGGAGGAGATGGCAGACCAGCATCATGAAAATCTTTCTTGCGATCTTTGTTTTTGATTGCTGCTGCCTTGATCGTTGCTATTACTTCATCAATATTTTTAAAATGAGCACGCACACGCAGTTATGTAGTAAGTGCGCAACGCAGGTGACACGCATCAAAGAAGGGTATAATTCCTTTAAAGTCTTTCCAGCCGAAGACATGTACCGAGCAGCATCAGTCAAGAACAATGAAAAGTTCTCGCGTTTTATTTCAAGTTGTCGTGATATGTCATCCACAGTGTACAGAATAATACTGCTATTAACATTGCGACCGCTGTCAAGTGGATGGCAATTAACGAGGAATGTCTGATTTGGAGCATCTAAGCTGCCCACAAGCACACTAATATACTTTTGTTTAGCAACCTCTGCTTCATCCACAATCAAAAAAATGTTTTTGTCACGAAGTAATTCTTGAATTTGTTCCTCTTTTTGGGATGCCAATTTAGCAACACATGCCCGGGCTGCAGTCTCCTAAGGCAATACTTTTCCCATTCTAGCAAACAAAGACTTTAAAGAAGGATGGTTCAGTTTATGAAGTGGGATATCTGCAGCTAAGAATGAAGAAACAACCTGTTCCTTGAAGTTTACTCAATCGAAATGTAAAAAGGTTTGCTTACTTTGAGATTTGCTCTTCTTCTCCAATTTTCCTTGGTGTTGCTTACTTTTTCGGTGGCTTTCCACAAAAAACTTTTTGTCGCATTTGACTAACACGTCGCAAAGTTTGCATCGCAAGTCGCCGGCAGGAGTTGCCGAAAACTCATCCGGATATTCCTGGCAAGTTTGCCTAACTTTCGCTATAGAAGATTTGGCTTGTTTTGGCATTCTTTGCTTTGCAAGCTACAACTTAAAAGACCACGTGTAAAGAGCGCAAGGCTTTTGTAGGATTAGATTAATTGTCTAACAATTATGTATTTATGCATCAACCATGACGTTTCATGCATAATAAGTGCTATTTCCTTCTCAATTACCGCACGTATTATTGTGACGATAGTGCAAATATTGCAAATATTTCAAAAGTTTAAAATCAAATAAAACTGCGCATGAAATTTTAATAGCACTCAAAAATTCAAAAAAATATTTAAAAAATATAAATTTGTTCGTTTTTGTGAGGAAATTTTTGATAAAGACAATTTTGACTTTATGCAAAATTTTGACTTTATTTTGACTTATAAAATCTACCAAAACAGACTCCTGAACACCTCAAACGAACGTTAGTACACATTTGATCATGTAACAAGGTCATGAAAAAATTTTGACTTTATTGACTTTAGCGGGCCCTAGTTATAACTAGATGCAAATACAAGTCAAAGCTTTATTAACTAGCGTTATTGTTCTGGGACAAGATTACAGTTCGTGCAGTTGGGCTTTAAATCCAGCGTGCCGTCGCCGCAAGCGTAATGTGCAGATGTCAAAAGTTTGCTCACAATTTTCATGTGCAATTGCAGCATGATCGAAACAGATCATTTATCATTTCATATCACTCAAACTGGTATATTGCCTGTCGCAAAGCAGCATGTAGCAAGTAAAAACTAATCACATTTTGCTTGACTTGTTCTACAAGACTGTTTGATTTCGTCTACTCGAAAATTATTATTATTTGAATGCGCTTAGCAGCCATCAATGTATTTCGCCCTACATACAGCACGTCCGCCCGTCCACCAGTCTTATACGCGCCACTCCCGGACTTAGTTATTAAAATTTTCTAGAAGTTCTTAATTCTAAAATAAATCGATTTAAATTCACAAAATAGATAAATAATAATGTAACCAACTCCACTACGGATGACTATAACTCCACTACGGATCAAGGTAAAGAAATTGCGTTAGCACGCTTGCGAAACAAATAAGCAAACATTGAGCTCGTAGCAAGTCTACCAAGCATGGAAAAAAAGAAATAACGGTTCTGATGCAGAGAAATATTAACAGGTAGATAAAAACAATACAAGCTTACGCAATCATTGAATTAAACACAGTTTACTGTAAAGTTTAAATCCAAATATTGCACAAGTGTTTTTTACATCTAAAATGTATTTTGAATGATCTAATACCGAAATATCGTTTATAATATTTGGTGTGCAGCCTAGAGTATCACGCTAATGTACCCGGTGTAACATTTTTACTCATTATATTAGTTTCGTTTTTTCAATTTTGCGAGGCAAAGTCATCAAAGTATCAAGTTTTATAACATCACGTTCAAACAATTGCCGCCCTTTTGCAATCAAAAATAAAACGATATTAAATTAACATTTCAAAATTTGTAATTTCGCATGCATGGCTTTCGGCTTCCTCCGAACTATAGCTTTGTTCCGATTTATAAAACACTCTTTTCAAGTGTTCACATTTATGATTATTATATTAAGTGTTGTTTTGTGCAATGTGCAACAGGATACTTAGTTAAAGTAGCCTATCTTGTGAGTCCAAGTGCTTTTCACAACGAGATAAATCGGAGTGATAATTAATCAGTAACTCTACTAACTCATTGAAATTTCCACGTGAGTAACAATACGTTCAAAAAACGAATCAAAGGTTTCGTTAATTTCAAAAGTTGAACCATTTTTAAAGTAACTACTCTGCGCCACTTCGTGTCTGTGGCTGAATTCCATAAAATGATACGTATTAATGCAAGTTACAAGGTTTCAAATCATCATTTTTTGCACTGGTGTACAATTTGATATTTTGATTTTATTTGTATAACTCCGATATTCCTCGAGAAAACACTCTCAGTAGCCAGTTCTTTCTGCAAAACTGATTATAATTAGTCATTGCCGCCAATTTCAAGATTTGTGCGTTGATCTAAAATTTGTTTTTCTGTTTCAGTTTTCTATGTTATTTTGTAATTTGTTTGCGTGGCTTCTTCGAAGTTTAACGAACAATACGTTTCCTTAACTTTTGATCAATTCAGAAAACGGAAATAAAGAGATTAAATATGTAACACAAACTGATTTGATTTCTTTTCACATAGTGTAATTAATTTATCATGAATTCGACAACTCAGATTATTATCTTTTCGCTGGAATCGTGAAGAGTTATCAGACCCGGCTACAGTGTAAAGTTCACAATCACTGCTCTATTTAATTTCACTTTTCGCAAATCCAGAGTGCAAAACATGAAACTTCATTAAGAATTATGCTTGCATATTAAACCCGCCAACATCCATCATGTAGGCTAATACTCGCTTTACTAATCAAGAATTTTTCACTAAAGCTACCATTATGTCAGCGACATGGTCTATAGCGGTATCGCACGTAAGTGACAGGTACTACGTGGCGGGTTCAGTTCACGGCTGGAGCCGATCGCATATTACATACTGTATATAGCAGGTGGCTGCTGACTCAAAGAGCGTAAGCGTACATCGCGGTCTCCCTCAATTACCGTTGAATTTTTTATTCATTTTGATTTGAAAACAACACAGTCCTATTTCATTTGCATTTTCGAGAAAATCCCTTAACACTTACTTTTCGAATTTGATAATTTGTGTTGAATGTTATTACATCAAAAACAAGTAGGCTTACTGTATCGAAAAAAAAAACTACTATAGTGGGCACCCATCACCGGTGCATAATTTGTCGCAGTGTTAGGGCTGCCCTAAAAAGGGTTTAAATGGTCGTCAACTCCCTAAGGACCCCCGGTGTACTGTTGGGGTCCAACACATTGAACGTGGGCATTGTTTGCCATTTGTAATCTTCCTAAACTTAATCATTCCTTCTTGTTTCGAAGACAGGTCAGTAATTAGTTAGTACACAGCAGTGTATCGCCTGTAAATCTAAACATCAAAAAAAGTAGATCTTTGAGTGAAAAGGTGAATAATGCCACAGTTACCCGCCATTTCCCTAATATACACCCTCAAAGTTAAGTGAATTAAGTACTTTTTTCTACAGAAACGATGTACCGTATTAATGCAATTGTAAGTCAACATTTGCTGCGGATATATCAGAAACGTTACTTGTAACGAGCCCGCATTGTCTCCTGTGCCATTAATCAAGCGCACTCGAAAATGTCTTAATTTCCAGGAATGCTAATGTCACACCGCGTCAAATTACTAAATTTTTGTTTGTTTATTTTTAAAAAATTACATTGGGCAACATGCCACACTTGCTTTGAGTGAACAGTAAGTTTCCCTACTGTGTGAAAAATATAATTGTGCATGCCAGCAACTCTTGGAAACTGTCATGAATTAGAGAAGAAACAAACGAAGGCAATATAGTTCATGTAGTAGTCAAAGTAATCTGCTTAAATGGCCAAACTAATCCCACTAGTTTGGCCATTTAATCCCACTATTGCTATGGGATTATGCACAAACTACCGGTAAATACTTTTTAAAAAACTAGGCTTTTTTTACCAAATATACGCCGAAATTAAAGCAGCAAAATACAACAGTCGTAGCGTGCAGTATATTTTCGGAAATACATTGGGCTAGATTAGAGGCAACAAGTCAAAAACCAACAAAAATTGAAATAATGCGTATTCATAAGGCCTTAATCCATGAATTTTATTGTAAATTGCAATTACTCAATCTCTTGACAGCCACTTTTTCGGCCTTAGTAGGTCTCATCAGAGGAGCGTACAGCAGTTTTGGGTGAATATTCTCAATATCAAATTTAAGGAACTTCAGAAATTTTTTGTTTGTGGTACCACAAAACAAAAAACCTCCATCCCTGCCAAAGTGCTCAAATCGCATAAGCGATGAGCTTTGCATAAATGGCAATTTTATCGCTACCGGTACACGATTATTACTTACTCTAGTTTCGTTCATTCCAATGTTCATATACAGAAGTAGATTTCGAACAAACTCAATGCTTCGGTTGAAATTGTCTGGACCAATTGAATCGCTAGCATCAAATATGAAAGCCAAATCCAGCATTTCGCAATTTGGATATTTAAGGTACTCTCCTGCAGTTAAAGAAAATCGAGAATTAATTTCTCTTACGTCACATTTATTCTTTGTTACAACATAATCCCTGCTTGGACAACTTTGTGCTTTTTTGTGAATTAAGGTTGCCACTCTTATAGGGGTTTCTCCCTACAGTAAAGTTTTTTGACTTCTGTAGGGTTATGGCAGTGGTACTTAAACTTTTTAATATAATGTACCTGCAGCGCACTTTCTGTCATTCATTTTAAACGGAAAAAAATAGGCTAAAGAAAGTGCAATTTAATAAACAACCATACAAAAAATGTAATAAATCACTCAAAAAATGTTGAAATAAGAGGAGCCGATGTAAGTCTATATATATGAAAATACAACTGGATAAATGGTAGGTCTTGAAGACTTACTAAATAAACGCTGTAAAAACCAATTCTACCGAGTGGTTGGAGAGGTGAAACTCTCAATCTCGAGGTCCTAGGTTTAAAACCTGAGTCTACCTGAAGAGCGGTCAAACCGCGAAACTAGTCGTAGAATTGGTTCTTACAGCGTTTATTTAGTAAGTCTTCAAACCTACCATTTATCCAGTCGTATTTTTCAAAAATGTTAATAACCCTAGTCAGTTTTGTACATACCTGGTTCGCTTCTTGGTGATTCATTTTCTTGGGCTTTGCTTATCACAACTGCCAACACAAGTAGTGACAAATAAATTGCTACTTTGCCCATATTGACCTTCTTCTAAGCACTTTTACAAACACACATTTCTGTCAAAACACTCGTTATTAAACGTAGTTACTACCAATATCATTATCAGGTTTACAGAGAGGTTGTTGCGATACCGGCAGTAGTTGGAAAACTGACCATCCGGTAGCCTACCAAAATGCGATTATATTTACCTAATCGATACAACTTACAGCAAAGCAAATACAACTTATTTTAGTGACTCGATGGCACACATCATATTATTCGACCTAGGCCACTCTGGATACAATTAATGCTGATGCCTTAGGACACGCGTCGTAAATTTTAGCACAGTAACAGTGACGTCTTGCCATTGGGGCCCACATTTTCTGAAATGTGTTACTTTTTATAATTTAAAAATTGAAATTAAAAAAATAAAAATTTAGCCGGTGCCATTTCGTTTTCATCCTTCAAACTAACCCATACCCCCCCTTTCTTACATTGTAAATTCCATTGTATTGTTTTTTAATTTTTGCTTCAATCAATCGCTTCGACTTAGGAGTAAAGTCAGTTACTTGATCCGTAGTTAGAACTTAGAATTTAGAAAACATTTTGCATGCGTTGTTAAAAATTATAACCTAGAACACATCTATACACAGGGTTGCCACAGGTCCACACCAAAAAATAAGCACGTTGAAGTTAGGTTACCTAAAAGTCAAGAGCTCTTTAATGTGAAAGCACTAAAAATCGGTGAAGACCAAACAAAAAGATCTTCACGTCCACAGAGTCCTGATTTTCCACTAAAACTCGGTGAAGACCAGAAAAAAAAGGTCTTCACGTCCACAGACGGGTTCCATGGTAAAATTCGAAATAGGGGGGCCCTGCACAGCCGGCGCTAGAGCAGTCGACTAAGGGGGGCCAAGCGTTTATCAAAAGGGGCCAATGTTTGAAATTAAGCACAAAAACCGCTGTCTTCAAAAGAGTAAGCTTGTTAATTGGGGGGGCCCACGCATGTCGATTGGAGGAGCCAGGCCCTTCTGGACCCCCTTGACCCCGGCCCTGGGGCCTGTATAATGCTAAGAATTTTATTATTTTATGCCAGATGTTCGTAAACTTTTTCAGTACATCCCCATTCCCCTTTGGCGTTAGTTATTTTTGCCCAAGTCCTACTACCAGTGCCGTGTGAAGATTATTACTTTTACCACAAAAAAAGGTCGAGATGGGGTCCTTTGATATCTGCAATAATTTGGGCAGTTTCGCGCTTTTACGACTCATTAGCTGCATTGTTTCAAGGGACGTATCCAAAAATTTCCTCAGGAGGGGCGCCCCAAACTTTCGTGCTTGCAGTGTCTTTCAGGGTGTGGCAAAATCAGAGCACATTTGAAGCAGAATAAAAGTCAATGATGACTCTAGGGAGTCCGGGGGCATGCTACCCCGAAAATTTTTTGAAAATTTAATTGAAATTTACATCACTTAATTGCAATTATAGTACTTTTTTTAACAACTTTTTGACGAAATTTTCTTTAAAATTTATTGCCTGTACTTCTGAGTCTAATACAACAATATTGTGGGGCCCCTACAGATGCCCCCCTACCCCCCTACCGGGGGGACCGAGCCTCGCAGATGCCTTGATACGACACTGCTCACCACGCTACAAAAAACATGCAGAAAATATAACAATTTATTTGCAATGTCTTGATCGTTTTAATAAGAAGGATGCAGCTGTTTTGGAGAAACAAGGTTTGATGTTTGACGAAAAAAAGATTTGAAAATAAGCTTACACGTTCAATCGTTTAGTCACTGCTATGTTCACGCCCCCTTGCAAACCTTTTACGCTTTCCAGTATAAGAACCTCTGCTCTAAAGTCTAAACGTTAACAAGGACTTGGCCGATTTTAAGAGCCCCCCCGGACCCCCTGCAAACAGTTTTTTTAAAACTAGGGGGGCTGAGCCCCCCCAGGCCCCCCCCCCACCAAGACAACCCTGTCCACAGAGTCCTGATTTTCCACTAACAATCGGTGAAAACCTAAAAAAAGGTTTTCACGTCCGAAGAATTCTATTTTTTCCGCTAGAAATTCAAAAATAAGCGCGGGACTCAAAATAAGCACGTTTCTTAGAAATAAGCACATTTACATTTTCTAAGACATTGCCCTTGAAAATAAGCACAAATCTTAGAAACAAGCACGAAATGGTAACCCTGTCTATACACGTCATCCCATCAAATGCGTCAAAACTGATAATGATTGCAGCCTCCTTTGATTTATTTTAGCCCAACTTTTGCTTTTAGGCATGGACTACTAAAATATTTTTGTATTGTCTGACACTATAATAGTGACTGCATTCACTGCAGGTACCGGTATGTCCTTTTTAGGTAAGAAAGTGTGCAGAAACGAGTGTTTTTTATGTGAAAACAGTAATAACCCATTGGCTGCTGGAGGCTCCGCCTCCAGACCCTCCTTGCCTACGGCGGCTGGGGCTTCGCCCCCAACTCCCCACCAATGTCCTCCCCCTTTGTTAAATTGTGGGGCCACACTGATTGCGCATAATGCTTATGGGAGCGGTTTGAAGTATCGAAATATATTTAGATTTATTATCAAAAATTGGGGTATCACGACAAATTTTGGTATTTTTTCCCAACTTCTTTTTTTCGTGGTGCTACTCAATGCTAAATGCGGCTTTTATAAAAGTTAAAGGTTATCAATATCATTCTGTTTAAGTTATTACTCGGGCCTCTCCAAATGTTTTGGCTGCACGACACCTCTGCACAGTAATAGGCTATATATTGTCTAACAAGAATAGGTTTTGTCAGCGACATGGCCTAGCGGTACCGCGCGCAGGTGACAGATCCTACGTGACGGGTTCGATTCGCGGCTGGAGCCGATCGCAATTGACATATTTAATGGGTGGCTGCTGACTCGAAGAGCGCAAGCTCACTTCGCAGTCTCCCTCAATTACCGTTGAATTTTCTGTTCAATATAATTTGAAAATAACCTCAGTTATTTATTTTATTTTATTTATTTATATATTGTCTAACAAGAATAGGTTTGAGCTAACTGTGTGCAAAAAACTATTTAATATCATTTTTTGTTCAAACGTCATCTATTTCTTGGATAAGCAATGACAGCTTACAGCTGATACGGCAAGAACTGTACCCAGAAAATAACACTACATTTGTTATAGTGTTTCAGAGAAAATTAAGTAGTCAATTTGAGCGCTTTAAAACACCGCCAAGGCTTACTTTCAAGGGCGTATTTGAAGGGGGGGAGCATTGTGCTATGCCTCCTTCCCCTTTTAGACTTTGCCATTTAGTAAAAGAAAAACGAGGGGTACTAAGTGAGTGAAACGTGCCCGACTCTTTGTGGTTTATTTTAACAGCTCAGATAGCCGAGTGGTATGGAGCGTCTGTCTCTTGAGCTGTAGACTCGGGTTTGATTCCGAGTCGGG
The DNA here is from genome assembly GCA_964006365.1 of Trididemnum miniatum. Lineage (NCBI taxonomy): Eukaryota > Metazoa > Chordata > Ascidiacea > Aplousobranchia > Didemnidae > Trididemnum > Trididemnum miniatum. The sequence goes on along the minus strand of OZ023234.1, from coordinate 11,806,757 downwards.
TCAAACCAATGACTTTAAAATTGGTATTCACAGCTTCCCTGCTTGACGCTCAGCATTAAAGTGACATTGTGAAGAACAAGCCGGCAAGTTCACTTGTTGTGCCGTTTGGAAAGGCACTTAGCGGGATTCCCCCATCTTGGTGAGGTAGACAGATGGCCGGCAACTTCTAAACGAGCTCATATAGCGCATTGGTCGCTTTTTCGTGATAGGAGGATAAATATGCAACTAAACTAAACTAAGTCATTGGTTTGACCCAACTCGCGGAATCTCTACAGCTCCAGAGTCTGACGGTCTTACCACTCGGCCATCTGAGCTACTCAGGGCTGTTGAGAGGGGGGTCCAGGGGGTACCTTTGGTACCGGGCCCGGAATTTTAGGGGAGCCCGGAATTTTGAGAATGCCGCGCGTAAAAATTGGCACACAAGTTTGAAAGAGTAGCTCTATAGACTGGATGAAGGCAGACAAAGTCACCCCTCGCCACCACCTACTGGTAATACCCTACCTGGTAGTCAGTGTGCATTATGGCAGTTGGAGCAGCCTACCAGGAAAAGTCACCATCTGACCCTTAGTGTGATATATCGGAGTGTCGCTTCTATTGATATTAGATGTGTTATTGCTAACTTGCATAACTACAAACAACACATAAAGTCATTGGAACAGTTAAAAAGAAAACGACAATCAGAAAGATTTAATCAACTCTAAATTGGATTTGTCATTTTGGAGTTTGCGTTATGTGAAGATCATTTATTCGATCAAAATTTGAATTTAATTGCTGGATAGATAGCCAATAAATAGCATAATTATGGAGTGCTCTTAACAATGCCCAACTCTTAATACCAAATGGCTTTTCAGCTGTCATGACAATTTAACTACAGCAGATCAAAGAATTCCACGACATAATGAAAAATGTGTAGTAAAACAGACATAAAAATGAAAAATGATCCATAACATAATAAAAAACGTGTAGTCATACCGGTATGTGGTTAGTGTTACACAGTTTCTGTAGCAGAACCAGTGATTTTCAGTTTTTTTCATGTCTTGAGTGTTTATTGTTGACATATGTGAAGTGATGAAAATGCAAGCTAAAGTTTCATGTAGGCTACGTGTTATGTTAACGTAAAGCATAGGATTGTGCTATTGCAGATTTGCAGACAAGTACTAGGTGGTAAAAGATGATAAGCACAAGTGATTTGCTACACTTTCTGAGATTTTAGCAGCAGTGGTTAAGTGGTGTGCTTAACGGATTCAAGTCATATGTAGTTTGTGCTATACAGTTTCAGTAGTAGAACCAGTAACTTTTAATTTTTTTCATGTCTTGAGTGTTTATTATTGACACGTGTAAATTAATCAAATGCAAGCTGAAGTTTCATGCATATATCACGTTAACGTAAAGCATAAGAATCTGCTATTGCAGACAAATACTAGCTTGTAAAAATTAAATCTGCGTTGATAACAACTTTTGGTTAAGCTGTTATGCATTGAACTCCAGAAAAGTTTTTTCAGTTTTCTTTTCTTTTTTAAATGTCATTTATTGCAATGAGCAAGCAGTAGGCCTAATCCCTATTTATCTTCTTTCTAAATTTACAGATGCTTAATAAAGTGGGCTGTATGTAAGTGGAGATAATTATATTGTTTACTGTAGTAAAAATATTGCATATGCTATATTATACTGTCAATGATTACGACTGGGTGTAATACCATACATTATCCAATTCCAGTATTATGGCAACTGTTCTAAAATCTGCCCATCTATACCAGATACACATCATGTAGTACTTTTTGCCAGGCATTAGGCATGGGCAGATGCTAACATCATTAAAGGAAGTGCTGTTAAATGTTAATATTCATGGTTGCAAAAGCTGCTAATGAAAATTGTATTTACAGCGTAATGTACTTTGCATATCTGAGCAATATCGGAACAGATTACTTCCATTTCTAATGGTCTAATCGGTTACATATGGTCGGATTTATTTGTACACCAACAGAGGCTACTAAAGGTTTAACTCACCGTTGTGCTGTGAGTTAGCTAAATGATATATTTTAGCTAGGATACCGGTACCCATACAGTAAGCATCAACCGTTCAAGAGTATCATTGACTTTTTTTGGTTGTTAATCGATTTCGATACAACAAAGTGGAATGTGTAGCGAATCATCCTTTTTATCATTTTTGGTGGACCATTGTTTTTGTTATTTTTGCAGACGGCCCGGTTTTAGTTTTGGTACCGGGCCCGGGCTTGGCTCTCGACGGCCCTGGAGCTACTATAAAAATTGACAACGCGTTTTAAATATTAGCATTTCGATACCAAAGTATAATGGTACATCGAAAGCAAAATGACTGCACAGCCACCTGTCACTTTTTAAAGGCAAGTACTAACGACATACGAAATTAGCAAACACTATTTAATTGTTCATTTGGGTAAAATATTCTAGGTTACTATACTATTTTACGCTTAAGCTTGTTAGCTTACATGCTACAGTACATTGCCTAATGGTGTGTTAGTAGCCTCAACAGCATCACGAATTTCTCTTTGTTAAATAGGCCTATCTTTTTTTTCCAATTAATATGAATCCGCAATACAGGTTAAATAATTTTTTATATCTGCGGTGTCTACCACAAGATTTTGAAGAAGACATTGACTTGCAGGCGTGAGCTTGCTTTTAATGATACAAATAAGTATCAGCAATTCAAGGCTAAATTAATACTTCAATGTGTTCTGATACTGAACTAATGAAGATTGATGGATTTTTTTGGCGCGTAGTCATTGACGGTCTCGCCTATCTACAGCATATACAGCGCACTTGCAATTAAATGCACATTTGGAGCTACTATCAGTTTTCTTTTGAAACACCAGCTGCTAGGCATTTAAGAAACCTTGGCTTGACAAATTGTCTTGCTCAATTTGTTGTACCTGGATTAATGCTACAGGTTCTATTTCCTTCAAAATAAAAAATACCTTTGAATAGCAGAGTCATGTATATAGTGCAGCTAAAATATGACGTACACACGTTAAGCTGATGATACTGACTGCACGTTTTATATCAAACGGCCAAGATTGGAAATCTGACGATGAGATTAACGATATAAACTTTAATTTAACGCAGCCTGACTTCCGTACACCGAGGCTACAATTTTTAAATGGCGTATTTGGCTTCGAAACATAACGTAAAACCATTCAAATCGTGACCAAAAGAGCAAAATAGGGATGGTGGACCAAGCAACAACAAATACAACAAACCGTCTTAAAGTAAGGTTAAAAGGCATTTAATCTGCATGTCGCTTGTTAGAGACATTGTGGCTCATTACCCAAGTTAAATAAGTTCATGTGAAAAATTGTACTGGATTTTTGCCCGTGCAATCGTGGCACAAAATTACTGAAAAGTGTTTTAGCAAAAAGCATAATTAAAATAGCAAAATATTAGCAGTTAATCCAAAACGATTAGCATTTTGCTTAATAGATGTCAAGTTAATTCTGTAATTTTACAAAATATTAATTAAATGACGAAATAACACGTGGAAAAATTGAAAAATCAAGCGCGGGAGTGATATGCCACTGTAGGCTGCAATACGCTTGGCATTGCTCACTGATTTCTATAGTATTTACTCCTTTTGCCAGCGGGCTAAATAATAGTTATTGAATAGATTAAACTGATACGACTATTTTGCGAGGTTTTAAAAACGTCATAATCTGATGACCCTACGAAAATTCTCACAATGCAAAACTAACCATTCGACTATGTTTCATCTCGATTTCATTTTAAATTACTACCGGTAGCTTACTAAGCTGTCCAGTGGCGTACGCAGGATTTTTCAATGGGGGAGTTCAGTGACGTCACATCGTGACGACCTAAAATACTACGCAATACAACGTCATCACGATGTGACGTCACTGGCAGTGTCAATTTCGATTTATAATAATTTTTCATCAAACCGAAAGGGTTACAGCGTATTGCTACAGATGTCGCTATCGATGCGGAAGATTTGGGGTTCAATTCCCAGGCCGATCAAATCAGACACAGTGTAGCCAACGGCTCGCCACCGCTGCGACGTTTCTTCGGACCTGTGATGCCCAAGCGCTAAGACGCGGAGTCGGACCCCGCCACTCGCTACCATGCTTCGGTACTGCAGCGAGTTTAATGAAATGAGTGCAGTGAAGATTTGATTTGATTTAAAAAAAATTTGTGTGCAGCCATAGCTACTGCAAAGACACCGTATTTAAGGAAACTCCTACTTTTTTTTACAATTAATTTTTTCTGCAATTGTCAAGGGGGGGTGACTCCAGGCTCCCTCCCTTGCATACGCCACTAGGGGTCATCTCCCCGACTTAGCGACTGAGGAACACAGAAACGTCGCTGCATTGGCGAGCTGTTGGCGATACAGTGCCGATTTGACCGGCCCGGGAATCAAGCCCCCGACCTTCCGCACCGATAGTCTGTGCGCTTGACCACTAAGCTAACGACCGGCACCGGCCCAGAAATTGAACCCAAAACCTCCCGAGCCGATAGCGATGTCTTTGGTTAACCCCAACTGGCTGGTTTGGTTAACTCAAAGTTATGACATCGCAAGCGGAACATCCGCCTACGTTGCAACCATTATCTTCCAAGAATACCTCCTTCGCTGGAACGTTGGGTTGTCCAGCCTTGATAGCCGTTGAAAACAATCGCTTCATGACATCACAACACGACTCCAGCTTTAACAATACCCATTGACTTTGTCCTGGCTTGCATTTTGTGTGTTAGCCGTTGGTTCAAACGCAACCCACCAGAAAAGTTTGACTACCGTAATTATTGCATCACAATGAAAGTTTCTCGAGATTATTAAGCAAGTGGGATAGCACAGAAAAATATGACAGCAGTTTCGGCAAACTGCATGAAAAAAGGCGGATCGTTTCAAAAAGAGAGGTTTTTATTTTTTTAAAAATCGTCTATGGGGGGGGTTTGACCCCTGAAACCCCCCACCCACACCGTGCGTACGCCACTGAAGCTGTCTTCATTCAGGTATAAGTCTGGCACTTTTCGTGGTTACTTTTTAGCTTCTGCACGTAGATAGATCTTGATAAACAGTTATTTGATAAGAAAGACGGAATCTGTTTACTTCTATCATCTTTTTTCAAGCAGATACAAGCAAAACTGCTGAAGAAAAGGAATATTTTTTCTTGTCTTTGAACCCATTTTTCTGCCCCATGCAATTTCATGGTACATCAACGAAATTTCAAGAACTATCCGCATAAATTTTTGTATCTGTGCGCACATTTAAGTGTTATATAATTAGATAGAATATCATGAAAAATGAACACGATTTAACTAATTTGGAGGATGGTAGCAAGCTAGCTACCACTTGCAAGGGTAATGCGTGTCAGCAATGCTCTTTTGTTCCTGCTACATAAATAATTTAAGGATGAATACAGCATTAATAAATTGAAGTTAAAGAATGCTTTACATAAGAAGAGTTAGCTAAGAAATACACCTTCTGCTTAATAGCAATCTCAAAAATTTTATTTAGTTTTGTAAAACCTCAAAACTGCCTAACTTGCACCTTACTGATTATAAATTAACCAAAATTGTCTACCAATTTTGTACCAAACTTTGATTGATAAATTGTTGTACCGCTAAACTGGTCTAAGCTACAAAGCCGAATAAAAATCTTCTTTTTACTTGTGTGACGTTGAAGCGTGTAACGAGTTGCGAGGCCTATCTGCGCGGCTTAGCGCCCGGGCAGCACAGAAAGGCCGCTGCGGTGGTGAGCCGTTGACAGGGCCGGCGTAACCGCCCTCCGAAACCCCCGGTCGGGGGGGAGCCCAGGCCTAATCAGGGGCCCAGCCCAGAACACCGCGGCGTTCTTTTTTTACTTGGAAATTATTTTAATACGTGTTACGACACAACATTAATCTGTTTGCGTGCGTGCGTGTAGAAAGGTGCTGACGGGGGAGGGGGTTGATGATTATTGGACTCTAATTGCGTCGCTTTTGTTCGAAATGTAAGCTGCTGTAAGCAAAATTTCTTGTATGCAACCAATTTTTTTTGATCTGTAGAATGAATGAAAGCATAATTTTCTTTTTTCAAAATTACACATGTCATGAAGTGTAGGTTTTAGCAACAATATTAACTTCCTATTTCATGCGCCTTGTTTCCAGTGAATGAATGAATGAGGTCGTAAGCTACGTGGTAGGTTTTTAGAAGATTGACCGTGGTTTTTGCACAAGGGCCTCATCACGAACAACGAAGACCTTTTTTTTAGTCTTCACCGATATTTGCAGTGAAAAGACGACATCTGCGGACATATAGACCATTTTTTCTTTGGTCTTCACAGATATATTCAGTGAAAAGACGACATTTGCTGATTTTGAAGACCTTTTTTTTGGTCTTCACCGATTTCTAGTGGAAAAAGTGAAAATAACCTAGAGCTTCTCATTGTCTAAATCCGGCCCTGGGTGTGTGACTCCGCAAGCAAAGTGGATCGAAATTGGTTCGTCAAACGGATCGCTAAAAGTTCAAATTTATGACATATTATAACTTTAAGTAAGATCTACTTTAAACTCCAATTGTTCTTCTAAGTCTCCGGTTTTTGCCAAATGGATTGAATATTTTCTTGGATGCTTTTCTGTCACACTGTGCTGGGCCGCTTGTCATTAATTTATTATTGTGACGCTTAATAGCGCACTAAAAACAGCCAGTAGTTTTAAGTGCTAAAACGATTTTAGGTAAAACATTTGCCGGTAGTCCGGTAAACGCTTGCTCTGTGGAACCAGAGAGTGTTCTTGAGAATTAGAATTTAATAAAAATGAGTATTCTTCACGCACCGGTTATACGCAGGCACGCCGAGAGGGGGGGCAGAAGGGGTCATCGCCCGGGGGCCCGGAGACACAGAGGGGCCCTGGGTTCAGAATTGTCAAGATAGAATGCAAAACTACGGCCTACGGACGCTACTAGTGTATTTAGGGGGTGCAATTGTGCTATGCACCCCCCCCCCTTTTGACTCTGCTTTTTAGTAAAAAATAACAAAACCAATGGTGCCAAGTGACTGAAATATGCCATACTCTTTTAATGGTTTCGGTAGCTTATGGCCAGGGGCGGATCAAGGGGGGTAGGATGAGGGGTATGCATCCTCTTACCAGCCATTTTCAAACATGTTTTTGATGCATACAATTTTTCCATAATTTTGATCCTCTTTGATAGCAATAAGCCTTACGCCTTAAGCACGCATAATTGAAAATGTGCGAACAAAATGTCTGACAAAGCACTCAATATAAGGGTCAAAAAATTCGAACAAAATTTGCCTGAAATTATTCAAAAAGCACTAAAATAGCCATTACAGCGTAAATTTTCAAAATTTTCCGGAGGAGCATGCCCCCTTTTGTTTTTCTCAATCAGCTTCAAATTTGTTCTGCCGAAAAAAAATACGCTTGAAAAAAATGTGGAAATTATGACCCCCTCCTTTTAAAGTTTCTAGCTTTGCCACAGGCAATAATGTTTTGTTGATTTCGGGCCGAAATTTGAACATCTGTGGACGCTATGACCTTTTCTTTTGCTCATCGCTTGATTTTGGAGCACCACTGACCAAGGGGCCCAAACGAAATTTTTGTCCCTCGGCCCGAAATTTCTCTAGGCGCCCCTGTACGCAGGGATCCCATACCCTCCTTATTTCAAAGATTTGTTCTTATTTTGAGAGAGTACATCTTGGAAAACATCATTGTCCTTACTTTTGGCTTGCGTTTTTAGATTGGTCCTTATTTTGTCTTGTTTGGACTTTTTAAACCAAGCTTTGTGTTATTTGTCTTGCCTTATTTTTTGTCTTACCGTCAAAGCTTTATTGTGACATCATAAATGCAACACAATGTTATTTGGCACACAAAAAAAGAAGCAAGGCATGGTAGGCATGAAGCATTGTTAGCACTTCAGGCTGTCTAGGTTAGATGGGAAGGTGTTGTATCTTTAGCTCAATAATAGATAACACCCAGGCAGCAGTTTTATTATTATTTTTCCAGTCGTCCTTTTTTGGGTTCCAGATCGATGAAATCGTTGGTATACGCAAGGGTGGAAACTCAAACCGAAACCTGAAAACCCGGTTTTAAAGGAAATTTTTGAAACCCAAACTGAAACTGACACCTACTTAGCCAAAATTTTGAAAACCTAAACTTGAACCAAAACCGTTTTTTCTTGAAACGCCAAAACCGAAACTGAAACTAAAACCTGTTCAAAATTTTCTAAGGTTTTAGGGTTTAAAAATTGTCATCATCATCCTTACCAGCACAGTTTCTTTAACGCTGAGCGTCGAATAGAGAAGCTGTGAATACTAATTTTTGAGTCTTTGGTTTCACCGGACTCAGAATAATACCCCAGTTGACAACTTCTGAAGCAATTGCTCTCCTCACTCGGCCATCTGAACTGCTACTTATCATAGTAATGAAACAAAAACGCCAAAAAGTGGATTTAAATAATTCGTACTCACAATAAAATAACTTTGTTGGATGAAACTTAAACCGAAACTGAAACCCAGAAACCGCAGCTGCGCGTAAGCAAAACTGAAACCGAAACTGGAACCGATTTTTCAACAGCCGTGAAACCAAACCAAAACTCAAACCTGACATCTGTGTTTCAAAACACCGAATCTGAAAGTGACACCCTAACGCCAAGTAGCCAGGTTTCCACCCTTGGGTATACGTCAGACGGTCAAGTTTTAGAAGTCAACTTAACTAAGTTTTGCCAGCCTACATACATAAGTTTAAATAAGTACGTAGATGCAAAATCGGACGCAATCGCATTTTGTATAAAGGCATATTCAGCCTTTAGGTTCGTTCACCGAAAATCGCATGAAATGCAAAATTAACTTTACACAGAATACGATGCAATTTACGTAAGTAAATTACGTACGAAAATGCAACAAAATACGTACGAAAATGCATCAAAATACATGCGTTGATTTCAAAACTAGGGTACGTAGATGCAAAATTGGACGCAATCGCATTTTTTGTAAAGACATATCCGTCAGGTTCGTTCATCAAAAATTGCACGAATATACATAAAATGCAAAATCGAATGAAAATCGCATTCTGTGTAGAACCACTTTTACCTTCCATTTTGCTTGCGGATAAAGGGAGCCCCACGTGAAGTTTTCGGGGGGGGCTCAGTTGGCCTAGCGCCGGCACTGGTCGTTGACAACACTGTGTCCGATTTGACCGACCCGGGATTCGAACCTAAGGCTTCCGATAGCAATATGTTTTTACAACTGAGCTAACTGGCCGTTTCTGCTGCAGCATCTGTTTTCATACCCTCTATTACAATTTGCTTCGACAACTGACTATTAGCGCAGAATGTTAAAATTTATTTTTGCATGCAAAACGGATGGATAACGCTATAAATAATACGTCTGCATCGCATTGAAGTTTCTTAATGTAAGTTTACTAAAATACTTAATACCATGGTTCAAGAAACTGGTGCTATCAGATTTAATTACATATGCGTGCAGACGGTATAATTAATGACGCAATAGTTATTAACCCTGCAATAGTCAATAACTAACCTTAAATAAACTGGCCAGGTGTTGTAGGTAAAGCATGAAAATATCATTTTCGATACTATTTTGAAATACATTGTCTACTTGCTTACAGTTTACTTGCACTGTGCTTACTGAATAATGCTAAACTTACAGACGAAAAACGCTGTTTTTTGTGTTCACATCAGAGCGAGTTCAGACAGCATTGTTGTTTCATTAAATCAAAAATCAAATCTTCATTATACTCGCGGTATTACGCCTAAGCGTGTAACGAGTGGCGGGGCCCATGTTCCCGGCTTAGCGCCTGGGCAACACAGCTCCGAAGAAACGTCGCAGCGGTGGCGAGCCGTTGGCGACGCTGTGCCGATTTGACCGGTCCGGGAATCGAACCCCAGACCTCCCGCACCGAGGGCGTGGGCTTAGCAACTGAGCTGTTGTTTTATTATCTTTTCATTAATGCTCAAACCATATCTTCAAAAGCGAACGCATTCTGTGTCCACAGTATTTACGATGTCATATACTCCCGTGCGCGGTTGGATCTATTCGTAATTTTGAATTGCTAAACTTAAATCCACATTACGTGACTTAAAAAAAAAATTAATTTAAATTCATTGACTTCGCAAAATTAATTTCAAATTTTACCGCTTCAAAATTCACAAAACTTATCATTTCAAACTTCTCAGCATTTGATAAACAATGTAGTAGATAGGCTAGAAAAAAAAAAAGATATTTTTGAATAGTTGTAGCGAGTTGTTTTAAATATTTTCACTCTAGACTAGAGAATCCGTAAAATTAAGCAGACTAAGTATGTAAGTAACGGCAAAAATGTCAGTACCAGAAGCAAAAATCATCATTTTTAGCAAAAAAAACAAGAAGATATCAAAGGGGTGGAAAGTTAACTCTTGCAAAACCAACACCAAAGCATTTAAAAGCGTCACATTTGCCAGGACAGTTGTTCTGTTTGCTTGATGAACTTTACGCATCGTTTTCAATGTAGGAACATACAGTAATAAACCAGTGGCAAAACCATACTTTACTTCGTATGTTTCAATGAGAAAAATCAAGGTTCATCGAATCTATAATTAAGAAAATCAAATTCAATGACTTTAAAGTAGCATTCAAATTCTTAGTTATCGGATTTTGAAAACCCACGTTCAAATTCATCAATAACTCGGTAGTGAATTCCAATTCAACCCAATCCTGCTCTCATGCAAGCGTCCATAATCGCAAACGCCATACTCACAGTCACAGTGTTAGTAAATTGGCAGAAAATGCTGTCTACGCCATCCTCGAAGATTGCGTAAGCTGACAAACTTTTTTTTGCTGTCTACGCATTTTTGTAGTTGACGTGTATACCAACTTTGTCTAGACGCACTTTTTCTCTGCGATATTTTTTTTTTTATTTTTTATTTTTGCGATAAAATTAAATAACAAAAAGCAAATATAGATAGCAAAGTTAAATCAAGATTGTCTATTCACGATGTATTAGCGCAAATATGATTATTTTTGAAAATGTACATCTAATTCATGTTTCTTCTTGGCTATGAAATATTCAGATTGTCGAATAGAGTTTACAAAATTAAAATATTGGGCTATATTGGGTTTACATTTGGAATATTTACACCGATATATTAAAAATCTAGCGTACAACAGTAATGCATATATAAACTGAAAGATATCATTATTATCTTGAAATCAAAATAATTTATGTCTGTTTTCAAAATTGAAGTTGCAGAAAAATTTCACAGAAAGCCAGTCAGACACGTCACACCAAAACATTTAAACAAATTTGCAATTACAAAATAAGTGCATGATAGTCTCCGGTTCTTCCAAACAAAATACACAACAATTACTGTCAACAATTTCTAAACCATGCAGTTGTACGTTTGTAACGATGGATCTCAAATTTAATCTAATTTGGAAGAATCGCAATTTGATTTCCCTGGTTGCGAAGTAATTGTTGTTGTAAACTTTGGACCAATCAATACTTGAGGGTAAGATTTGCAAAATTTCACACCATTTCTGTTGTTGCTTAATTGGCAAAACTTTATTTTTGTCTCTTACGAAAGTGTAAACTGTTTTCTTGGATTTTCCCAGTAACGCCACCAGTTGTATAATTTTTTCTTTAAACAAGAGAAAATGTTGGTTTGATTGTGTTTCATCTTGCCAGGCCAACGGAATAGCAGAAGTCATTTTGACGTGTTTTATAAAGCTGTACTGCCGTCATTTGGCAAAACCCATTATCTCCTCTTTTGCACTTTTCGAGAAAATCAAGTTTTAGTTTTCAGGTTTTTTTAGGAGTGTTCCTGATTGTAGATTTTTTTAATTTTTGGTTTGATAAAAGTGCTTGCTCATAAAAGTTTAATGATAAAGTTTAATGTTAATAATTTTAATCAATGAATGTATAAACAGCGTATGAATCTTGCGTTCGATTTTTATCCAAAATTGCATTGAACCCAAGTGGTTATTACGTCACCATTTTGATTGTTTCATATTGTTACGCACAATTTTTTCACAAGTGAGATGAAAATTTTTGAGAAATGCTCTAAACTTTGTTTATGACGCAACAACAAAATTAACAATTACAAGTGGAGTTAACAGGTTTTGCCAGAAAATTTTGAAAATTTTTGACAACTTTTTGTACAGAAGTGGAGTTAATGGGTTTTGCCACCATCGACAACTCGAAATCGGTTAGGAGTACAAACTCGATTATTCGCACACAAGAAGGGCATTGAAGCAACGATTGAAAAATGCAAAAAAACAAAATTTTAAAATTTTGGAGTTAATGGGTTTTGCCAAATGACGGCAGTGTAGTTACTGGGGGTTAGTCCAAAATCTGCTGATGAAGTGTCATATGACTTCATGTTACCATCGGAGTCTAGTAATTGTTCAAAACCAAAATTGCCGGCGTTGAAAAACTCTTCAATAAACAAGGGCTTATTTCGATATTTGACATTTTTATTTGACCACAAAAATTTGTTAACAGAGGAGATTTCTGAAGCATTAACAACGGATTTTAAAGTCGATAAAGTGGTACGGGTAAAACGTAGGAAAGCCAACTTCGCAATCATCATGTTAGTTAACTTAACATTAGAGCGCAGTATGCAAAAAAATAAGTTTTCTGTCAAGCACAGGTTTTCAAGCGTTTTCCAAGCAGATGCATAATTGCTATCAAACAATCTGACCACTCCTTTAAATCGTAGTACCAATATATGTTGTTTAATATCGATCATTTTAGCTCCTCCCTCCTCAATATCACAACATAGTTGAAATCTTCCTATTTTCTCCCATTTAGAGCCTCAAATAAACTTAAACAAAATTTGGTTAACTTGTTTTATAAAAGAATTAGGTAACATTACGGGCAAATTGGAGGCTTTGTAGACAAGTTTAGGTATGACCATGCTTTTTATGATGGTAATTTTTCCTAATAAAGTTAACCCTCTTGATGTCCAAATGTTAAAATTAGATTTCACTTCATTAAGAATAGGTAAAAGAATAGGTAGGCCTACCTCGGCATCTCATTCACAAGTGGTGGCAGACAAAATAGCAAATTGGCTATGAACAAGTGCAGTAATGCGCTAGCTTTGCCGATCTGTGGTATTGAAACGCGTGCTTTGCACTAAGGCGAAGCAATCCATCTTCGGATCAGTCTATCTGTTCAAATTCTGACTTGTGGCCATGAGTGTTGGTTCATGAATGAGAAAGTGAGATCTCGAGTTCATGCAGCCGAAATGGAATTGTTGGGAAGAATTAGCGGTTTGACCTTGTTGAACAAGGTTAAAAGTGCAGATATTTGTGAATCTTTAAACATCAAATCGTTGCTTCTCCGACCAGAAAGATCGCAACTGCGTTGATATGAACATGTGGCATGAATGTCTCAAGAAAGAGCAGCCAAATGAATGCTCTATTCAACACTAATTGGTCGAAGGCCCAGAAGCCGTCCCAGAACTCAATGGCGAGGTTACGTTTAAAATCCTATTTGGTCCCACCTTGGCATCCTAGCAGAGCATCTACTCTTCGTCGTAGAGGATTGAGATGCTTTGATGCTCCAGCTCGAGCAACTGCCCCCGTGACCCCTCGACGATAATCGGGTCGAAAAAATTTGTAAATTACGATATCTGCGTAACTTATTTGGAATGAAATTTCCTAAAAAAGCGTGTTTGTTTGCGCACAATCGAACTATTATGCTGCCTAAATATTGGGGGGAGACATTTATTCTTTGGTCCCCTTCAAGCAAAATTATTGGAGGGGTCAGGATCCCCCCGTCCCTCTCAGGAATCCACGCCTATTCTCGAATGTAGCAACGTAGCCAGATAAGCAGGGGTGTGACAAACGTTTCTGCTCTCCAGGGCGAGTTTCCGATGATGATACGCTTTATACCTGACCTCATAACTAATGCAAGAGATTAACATATTATACATGTTGCCGTACATGAGATTGCTTGTTTTAGTGAGCTTGCCGCTGTCGCATTTTTGATATAACCGACGTGTTCGCTTGCAGTATTAAGATTCGCGCGCGACTAAGATAAAATTTTTTGGGTAATCGCATCGCCCGAATTTTGGGTAATACCGCAAAAAATTTTGGGTAATCAGCAAGGGAGGAAACCTGGCTACTTGGCGTTAGGATGTCAGTTTCAATTTCGGCGCGTTGAAACCCAGATGTCAGGTTTCAGTCTTGGTTTGGTTTCACGGCTGTTGAAAAATAGTTCTAGTTGAGGTTTCAGTTTTGTTTACGCGCAGCTTCGGTTTTTGGGTTTCCGTTTCAGTTTAGGCTGCGTTCACACATGGCGGTTTTCGCAACCAGGAACGAAACTTCATGCATGTGTGAACGCAATTTTATGACGTAACACATCGCGAAACCAGGTTTGGCGACTCGTCATTTGTAGCAGGTTTCGCGCCTGGTTTGGTACCTGAAACCTGTGTGTGAACGGAAAACCTTAAAAACTTGAGTATGAACGATCGAAGTTTGAAACCTGAGATTGAATTTTTTTGGTGTTGTTCAGGTTACAGTGGTATGAAGAGTGCTCACATCAGGTAGGCTAGGACTGATGCAGTGATACCAGCAGCTAGTTTATGCAAGAGTAGGCATATTGGATTTGATGCAGGACCATAAAATTTAATTGCATTAATTGGGTACATAAAGCTGTATTTGTTTATTTGTAAAACAGGCTGTTGGCTATTTAATGGGTAAAGCTAGAGTATGTGCTGCAAAGGCCTACAAGTACTTCCAACGAAGACAAACGAAACGAATTAAATTAAAACAACAATTTCTCAACATTAACCAGTTAAACAACCATAACCTAATAAGGTTATATTTGGTTATGGTGCATCAATTGTTGGATATCATCTTTCTTTCAAATGAAAGATCAATTTGGATTAAATCAAAACCCAATCAAGGGTATTGGAACAGAGTATTGGAAAAATGGGAAGATACGGACTATCCCTACCACTTGAGATTGCACAAGTAAGTTGGTACGGTTGGTGTAGCAACCTTAGCTGTTTCCTTTGAAAGGATGGCTTCTGCACAAAGTGAACCAGGAACAAAGAGTGTCATAAACTTTATACACAGCACTCAAATTCAGTGCTGCAAACTTCCACTGCGACTCGGTAGGCTAGCAGAACACAGTTTGACAATTCAGCCACTCACCCAAGATGTGTGGTAGTACCATAGCACTGAGCATGATGTGATCCGTATGTCTTAAAAAGATATTTTTGACACACATGTAATGCAGTCTAATTATTTCTGTCATAATTATTAGGCCTACTTATTTATTTATTACTTTTTTTTACGAGTAGAACTTATCAGTTGATTGATACAATTATTCACTTTGAAAGTACTGGTACCGGTATTGCTACTGTTGCATATAACTTGATCTAGGGTTTACTGGTGCATGAAAAGTGAATGCCATAGCTCTACCACTGATGCAACTTGCTTTGCTTTTATTTCTTTTTTGTTTTGCACTTACGTTATAAGTCCCAGTGTTTCACCATTACTGTTTAAGTAATTGCTAACTATCAAGGTGTGGCTAACTTAATAACCCTGTGGCCTTTCGCTGTTTCCTTCTGGTGTGTTTTTCGCAAACTCTCTGGTAACATAAACGTGACTTGTCTTGTTAAACCAGCATTTTTCGGGTCTCATGTACAATAAGCCGTCGAAGCGAGCGGTCGCTATATTACACGCTCACTCAGCGATCAGCCGCTTGCTTCGACGGCTTATTCTAAATTTGACCCCATTTTTCTCTCTGTTAGGAATGGACTGACTAGTCTAATGGGAGGCGTGAATGTTGGCCACAATTATAGATATTTAAAATTTTGGCTTTATAGCATCTTTGATATGTTGGGGGAAAAAAAGAGGAGGCATCAAGTGTTCCCTCTGGAGTGAAAAATTTGAGAAAATTGCGAAAATTTGGGGCAAATTTTACTGATTTTGAACCAGAAATTAATATTGTATAATGCCGAACTGAAAAATTAAAAAAAAAAAACTGAATATTTTAATGCAAGACTGTAGCTTGTATCTTGGAAAAGCAAATTTAATGCAAAAAAATTGAAATAGGGGTCCTCAAAGTTGTAAAATCTTTGGGCAAAAATTGCAATGAATTTATCATGTGGGCGTGAATTAGTGTCCACGTAGAGCCCTCCCTCCCAAAGAAGTGGGGAGAAAACCTTACGCCCCCCGGTTTCGCCACCTATGCTTATATGTAATATTTTGGAGTGATGATTCAGTCTATTATATCAAAAATCAACTGGTACTACTTCAGGGGTCCTACTAAAACCTGCAGGATCACAAGGAACACAAGGATTATAAGGAGCACAAGGATCACAAGGACCGCTAGTGGCGCAATTGAGCTATTACTAAAAGCTGCAGGAACACAAGGATCGCAAGGACCGCTAGTGGCGCAATTGAGCTATTACTAAAAGCTGCAGGAACACAAGGAGCGCAAAGAACTCAAACCTAACCGACCTAACCCTAACTGAACCGAACCCTAATGGAAACTAATCCGAACCTAACTAAACCTGAGCCCCATTGAACCTAACTCTCATCGAACCTATCCCTAATGTGCTCCATGCGTTCCTAATTGCGCCACTAGTGGTCCTTGCGCTCCTTTTGTTCCTTGTGCTCCTTGTGTTCCTTGTGCTCTTTGTGCTCCTCGGTCCTTGTGATCCTTGTGTACCTGCAGGTTTTAGCAATACCGCTACTGCAGTGTGTTTTTGCGAGTATCATGAATTTTTGATTCGGCAATTAATACATCCCATACAAATTGAAGACATTCATTTGTATTTTGTTCGTATGCAACATGACTTTCAGAAACACCTTCGAGTTCATTTGCGAGAAATTGCTAGGTTTTGTTGAAAAGAAAAGCACACATTGGCGCCAGTCAGTGAACTACAAGTGCAGAGTCGCCATTGCTTTATGGCGTTTGGGAGGTGGTGCTGATTACAGATCAATTGGCGAACATTTTGGCTTGGGAAAATCGACTGTTTTTTCGGTATTGAGCATGTATTTTTTTTTTAAACAACTCACACCTTTTGTGTTTATTTTATGATATTTGCAATGGGGAAGAATGAATCTCCTTAATTACATGATTGCTACTTTCAGATCACAATCCAAGTGCGTGAATGCATCGTGGAGGTGTTGATGCCGCTGTTTGTCAAATTTCCAAAGCATCAAGAAGTGCAAGAGCTGGCACTTTCATTTGCAATTGAACGTGGCATGGCAAATTGTGTTGGGGCCATCGATGGGTGCCATATTCCGATACCAAAGCCAGTTGCACATGGGGAAGATTACTGGAATAGGAAATCATTTTATTCTATTAATATGCTTGCTGTCGTCGACCATTCTGGAAAGTGAGTATCAAAATCTGTTTGCAATGCAAATAAAGTCGCTTTTGCTGAAAATACAATACTCTAGATGTGGAAGTATCACAAGCAGTCCGAAGTTGTGGTTTGTTTCAGGCTGTTTTTACTTGCAAGTAAAGCAACAACATCACTGGCTTTCGGCATCGTTTGGTACTGACAAAAATGTGGTACCTTAGAGTTTGCAAATGGTTTATGCTGCCGTACTAGAGCTCAATGATAGGGATCATAGCATGTATGTTATGGCATAAAGTATTAACAGTTTGTGCATTCAAATTATTTCGTCTCAGATTTATCGACGTTGATACCGGTTGGCCTGGAAAAGCACATGATGCTCGTGTTTTATTTAATTCCGATATTTATCGTCGTGGTGAAAGAAAAGAATTATTTCTTAAGGTATGTCGAAGCATGAACTTGGTTTTTAGTGGTAAGGTTTTTTGTGTGGTATGAGAAATTGTCCCTTGTAGGTAATCTTTTTCCGCGTCAATGCACGTATGAATTATTATTTACTGCAGTTAATGATCGTTGCTTTTTCTCAAAGGATTTTAATGACTTGGATTTCGCCAATTTCTCCAATGATTTTTAAAAATATTTATGATTTATGAAAATATTATTTTTCGTTATGTGAGTAGCAGAGATTGTAAAAACTCGAAATGGGCGCTTTCCAACTCTAATTCTTTTTATCTGCCATGCTTTAGAGTCAAACCATCATCTGCGGAGTAGAACTTCCTTACTATATAATTGGAAACAGTGCTTATCCATTAAAATCGTGGCTCATTAAACCCTTTCCAGTGCATAACGTCAGTGCCACTGAAACGCTCAACAAGGTAATCAAACATTTACTAAGAGCAGTTGTTGGTACACTAAACGTATATAAATATTAATGCATGCTAACCAATGTTGTACCACAACTAGATTGTGATAGTGGCCCTATTCTGAAACCTCAGTCAAAGCAGCTGTTGTATCGACAATTGTGCAGCTTGTAGCAAGACCTGTACAATGTACGTAAAGCCGCATGATGTCGCAAGCTGGGTCCAATGCTGTGCTATAAAATTGGCTGAACGACATGACCGAGTAGAAATGGTTAAACAACATCATTGGTTGTAGTCATTCTCGTTTTATATTCTAATTTGCAGGAAAGCACTCTTTATGAGTGGACTCAACCGGTCGCTTTTGGTTAGTAATCTGTTACGTGTTTAGAAATTCAGTTCTGCGCGTCAAGTGGTGGAACAGGCGTTTGGTCGTTTGAAGCATCGATGGCGTTGCATCTCCAAGCGATGCGATGCAGGCGTGAAGAATGCTATTAAGATTTTAGGGACATGCGTAACACTTCATAACCTTTGCGAAACACACCACGACTCTATTCAAGAAACATCCGAGGAAGGTTGCCACAACATACGTGATGAAGGGACGAATGATGATCTATCTACTGTCGATGGTGCCTGCGTTCGGGACATTTTAAAGCAGTATCTCTCTCCCTGAATGGCGCTTCGTGTTTTGAAACGTATTTCTACCCTTTTTGCTGTTTGTGCGTTTTCTTTTATTTGTGGTTTTTGCGTCTATGCACGAGTTTGTGCTTTGTTTAACAGCTTTCTTGTTTTCGTTAAACAATAAACCTCACAGGATTACAAAAAAATCAAATCTTCATTATAGGCTACTCGCCGTAATACGCCGAAGCGTGTAACGAGTTTGCAGGGTACATCTCCGCGGCTTTGCGCTGGGGAAACACGGGAGAAATGTCGCAGCGATGGCGAGCAGTTGGCAAAACCGTGTCAGATTTGACGGTCGAGTGGTAAGAGCGTCCGCCTCGGGAGCTGTAGACTTGGGTTTGATTCCAAGTTGAGTCGAACCAATGACTTAAAATTGGTATTCACAGCTTCCCTAATTGACGCTCAGCATTAAAGGGACACTGTGAAGAACAAGCCGGCAATTTTACTTGGTGTGCCGTTGGGAAAGACACTTAGCGGGATTCCCCATCTTCGTGTGGTAGACAGATAGCTGGCAACTCCTTAGCGAGCTCATATAGCGTACTGATCGCTTTCTCGTGATAGGAGGATAAATATGCAACTGAGTACATAGGAGAGCAAACTCATTCAAAAATATTCTTGTAAATTTCTTTGCAGTTAATGCTCATGCATTTGTGCGATTTCATCATCAATATGTTATTTGTGCGAGATAGGGGTCGGATGCCATTAAAAGCGAACGAACCAGTCTGGGGAATAAAAAAAACTGCCTTTATATTCGAATTGACGTTATAAGCGATGCCGTTACAGGCGAACTTTAACGCTCACAGAAGATAATAAACTTAGCCAGGACCAAGCGAAATGTGTCGTTGTAAGCGAATTGACGTTATAGCCGAAGCCGTTATAGACGAGTTCTACAGTACTTATCTTTCTTCGCGAAAAAGCGGCAAAGGCGCTATAACGAGCTCGCTTCGGAGTCCGCAACCACTTCCCGAAGATTGGGAACATCACAAATAGTTTTCTCCACTAGTATGTACGCGATGAAAGTATGCAGCGCGTGCTTGAAGCTGGTCCCAGAGTCATGTATCACAGCAAATGCAAACCAATCAATGATTTACTCATGAATGTCGAAACATCACCTTGAAAGAAAAAGCAAACCAATGCAAAAAAGTAAAAAAGCAACATCACGATATAGCAAACCCGACAACAATCAAATACAAGTAAAAAACAGCGAAGGCTTGTTTGCACTTGCGCTATGCAAAGCGCAGCCAGGCTTACGAGTTATTATTTTTCATTATGACGTTGGTTACGCCCAGCCAAACGAAGACAAAGCAGGATGATTACTTCAAAATAAAACATAACAACTTGTAAGCTCGCTGCGCTTGGCATAGCTGCAGGGTAAAAAGGCTCTAATGAAACACAATATGAAATCGCACAAAGGGATGGCCGACTGCAGTAGTTATTAAGAAAACCGAAAGCACAAAAAACCCACTTCATCAAATGCCAAAAATTGCACAGCACACTATCATGTCATTAGCGAAAACTATCGAGAGCAAAATCTCGGACTCTCTGAGTGTGCTCGTTCTCAAAGCTAGTATCTTCAACAAAATCGAAATTGCGCGAACGTCTTCTACTTGGCAAGCTGCTGCTCGGGTCCATGTTTTCTTTGCTGCAATAACAAACTGTTAGCGCAGGTTATGCACTCGTAACATACCTTATTGTTCTTTCTGACTCAGGAAGACCAGATGTTGCAAGGCAATGAAAAAATGAAGCGTATTTTGTTGGGGAAGTCTAAGCTTAAGAGGCTCCGCTTCAAATAGAACAGGGTAAGAGCAATGAGAGCAACACTTAGCTTATTGTCATTACAAAGCAGCGGTTGTACTTAGTTACAATCTACCTACGATATTTGTACAGTGATGGCCTACCCAACCCCGCCAGGGATAAGGGAGCGTGGAGTAACTACACGGAGACATAATAAACGGCAAAGCCCAAAACTATAGACTATAGAGATGAGCCGAAGATGGCTTTTCGTAGAACTGGACAATGGACATGCAAGGAGGGTATACAATAGAATACTTATGAAAACTAAAACACATTTGCTGGTATTGAAATCATGTTCGCACTTAGCATCAGTACCGCTGTAACTTGCTACCGACACTGTGACAAGATGTTACACGCAAATACTCTCTTATGCAATTTTATTGAAACAGTACCTGGTTGGTAATTTCAAGACTTCTAATTCGTGCCGGCGCTCGTTTGCCGCTTGTCTTTCCTGAAAGCAAAATCTGTACTGAAGAACGTATCTCTGATTTTCTGACTTATCAATCAATTACAGCCTTGGAAAGGCATTACTCAAGGTGGTTGTAGTGGTAATCAATGCAACTAAGCTCTTTCCAAAATGGGGGCGTGGACTAACTTTAAAAACCGATGAATGGCACTTTCCGCAGTTGCAGACTATAGGTAACAGCTATTTGGACCGACAGTTAGTAGTTATAGTATTTCCTCTAAAAAATGAATAACTTCCTCTATATGAAGATGCGAAGTGGCATCAAGAAAACGCTGTAGGTAGGACTGACCTGAAATGCCAAGAACAGCTGCATTCTTTCATCATCATGCTGTTTCTGCTGCTGAAGCATGTTCTGCATCACCCCTGTCATGCATTTAACAATTTTAGCTTCTTTTCCACTCTCTGTACCTAAAACCATAAGATTGTTACGTTGCTACTAAATAATAATTTAGCTACTGGAGGACAACTGAATCCAAAGTAATACTTTTCAAAGTAAATGGACATAGATTCAGCTATCATTATTGGCTTTAATTTTCGTCCTTAAGCTATTCTCATATTTACCCCATTCCCAATTTAGGTATTGCAAGTAGCTATTTTAAATCCAGGTGGTGGTGACTGTTTGTTGCATAAAAGTGATAGAAACAGAAGAAGCCAGTGGCATAATCATTCTTTTAGCACAACCAAGCCATCAATATGCATGGGTGTACATCGCAATATCACAGTAGCTGCAGTAGTTTGCATGATCGCGAGTTTGATGTTCACCAGGGTCTTCCTCCATGACGCAATGTGATGCATCTATGAATTATATCCATAATGATGACCAAAACTGATTCTTAACCACCAAGAATCTAACCTCACAACTCAATTATGCAAAAAAGTGCCTAAAGTATCAATAATAGTTGGGCCAAAATTTGGGACAAATCATCATGAGGGCAAATTCGCACTAATCCAAATTCTGGATTGAAGACTGAACCACACTTTTTAACACTTTTATGCACAACAATAAGCAGTAAAAAATTCCTGCAAGTTCAATCACATAATTATAATCCTGTTTACTTGAAAGCTTCCTTTTCCGTTTCCGCACAGTTGTTGCAATAGGGGAAACTTCAGTATCAGTTGCTGCTGCAGCCTGGCCAGAAGATTGCTGAGAAGAGTGGCCTGAAATTTACTGAGAGCAGTGACCGGAAGTTTGCTGAGAAGAGAGGCCAGTGGTTCGCTCAGAAGAGTGGCGAGAATTTTGTTGAGAAGAGAGACCGGTAGTTTACTCAGAAGAGTGGCCAGAAGTTTGCTGCAAATCCCTTGAATTACCGTCATCTCCAAGGAGTTTGGAAATTGCCTGGCCATACTCGATTGCGTCAATATCGTCAGTGGCGCTGAGCATGTAATCTATAAAAATACAATATTACAATACTTTCCATCTGCAACCATCTAAACCAGTGGTTTCCAAAGTATGTGTTGCCTCGACTCCCTTAGAAATATTCAAACATTAGATACCTTTCTTCGTGGCAGTCTTGGCACACCCAGAAACTTACAAATCTAACTTTGACCATTATCGATTCAGAAATTTATACACGGGGGAGGCATGGTCAGGGGTTTAGCTACCAGGTGCTAGTATTTAGCCACTTATGCTAAACGTTAAGGAGGAAAGTTGCAAATACCAATTTTTAAGTTGTTTGTTTGACCTGACTCGGATTTAAATCCCAACTCTACAAATCAATAAGTAAATGCTCTATCCCAGGAGTGGCCAACCCACAACTCGCAAGCCGCATGCTGCTCTTTGCCCAGTTTCATGTGGCTCTTTTTCAATAGCTTTGTTTCTTCTATTAGCGGCCTCATTCTATCACCATGTTGCGTTTGGCAATGCATAAGATGCATTATCACGTAGTAGAGAGAATTACAAGGAGGCGTGTAATGAGTAGCGGGGCCCATCTCTGCTACTTTGTGCATGGGCATTGTGTTATTTATCCTGAGTAATTTCGCTGCACTAAATGAACAAAATAAAATGTGAAAAAAGTGTCAGAAAATGCATAGAAATGCTGACCACCAGTGGCATCCTTGGAAGTCATATACCAGCAGGAGGATAACTGTCTCAGTGCTGAAACATCTTAGCACCTGACAGTGTCTAGCTGCACTTAAACATTGTGAACTGTGATTTGAATGTGTTATGTGCACTGTGCAAGTAAGGACTCTGGAGATAACGGTACACTTTCTTACCTTGGATTGAACAGTAAGCATCAACACTTTCTGTGTCTGCAGCAGAAACAAAATTATATGTTACTAACCTTTTTCTAGGCCAGACTGCAGTGTAGACGGTTGTGTTAATGGGCGGTCCGACAAAACCTCATCCAACAAGTCATAATTGGCAGCAATGACATTTGGCAGTGGAATGTCCGAAGTCTGTCCACTTCGATTTAGCTTGTCTTTATACTTGAGGTACTCCCTCTACAGTTGCTGTATCTTTTTTTGGCAGGACAGGTAATCCCTTCCAGGGATGTTGGCAGCCACTTTCACAAAAATATCGCTATGGTGTTTGCATGTTGATAACATCATCTGGACTTCCTGTGTTGCCCAATTTCGTATTAACATGTCTATCTCCGAATGCGTCCACAAAGTACCACGGTCAGCTTTTTTGTTGGTTGGCAAAGACATTATATACAGATTAGCAGTTATCAGGTTACAGGATATCAACTAATACAAAATATAGGCTACCGGTAAACAAAGAGTCTAGAAGTCTACTAGTCCAGAGTCTGCTAACTGATTAATCAAATAATTAGCTATCAGTATAAAATGGTTAGACTAGTTGAAGGTTGTGCTGGTACTACCCACAAATTCATCACATAATTTAACCTAGGTACATAGTAGCCTACCCAGTGGTGGGATTCAGCCGGTTCGCACCAGTTCTATAACACCGTCTCAGGGAATTATATTACAACAGCGATCCGATTAGCATTGCTGCTTATACCCACTAGGCCTAGTTGAAACAGAACTGGCTGATAATTTATAACTTCTGTAATAGAACCGGCTGACGAAAAATTTGAATCCCATTACTGCACGGACCAGTACTCAATACACTGATACAGCACTTTTAAGCTGTAAGTCTACCCTACTGCTGTATCAGTGCTTCAGCACCATTACTTTTTACTGTGATATGGAAGTTGAATCTACCCCATGTAGGCTTGGCCTAAACTGATGTACTAATATTAATTGTTACAAGCAATACCAGGCACTTAGGCCCAATTTTTTACTCTGCTACTAGGATTTACCTATGACAAAAAATTTATAGTAAAATGGAGGAGCTTAGTTTGCAAACATAAGTCTCCTGACCTTAAAAATAATGTTGCTCACCAAAGCTAAGCTGACAGTTTGCAGACTGTTTACCGTACCTCTACACTTGATTTCATTAAAGTCGGTAGCCACAATTACCCGGTAGACTAACCAAGTAACCAGGTTTCAAACCTCATATTTTTCAGGTTTGAAACCTGAGGTTTCGCAACCAGGTTTCGAACTTTATGGTCGTTCACACTTGCCGAAACGCGATTCCTGGTTGTGAAAACCGACCAGTGTGAACGCACTTTTTACGCCAGTGTGAACGCTCGAAGTTTCGTAACCAGGTATGAAACCAGGTTGTGAAACCTGGTTATACGCCAGTGTGAACGCAGCCTAAGTTTCATCCAAGAAAGCTATATTATTTTGAATACGGATTACTTAACTGCTCTACTTTTTGGCGTTTTTGTTTTATTACGATGATAAGTGGCAGCTCAAATGGCCCAGTGAAGAGAGCAATTGCTTCAGAAATTGTCGACTTGGGTAGCCCATAATTCCGATTCCGGTGAAACCAAAGACTCAAAAATTGGTATGTACAGCTTCTCTATATGACGCTCTGCATTAAAGAAACTGTACCGGTAATGATGATGACAACAATTTTTAAAACCCAAAACTTTGGAAAATTTTGAACAGTGGTTTCAGTTTTGGTTTGGACGTTTTAAGAAAAAAAGTTTTGGTTCAAGTTTAGGTTTTCACAAATTTGACCAAGTTGGTGTCAGTTTCAGCATGAGTTTCCAAAATGTCCTAAAAACCGGGTTTTCAGGTTTTGGTTTAGGTTTGAGTTTCCACCCTTGAATGGAACATATCATGACGGTGGATCGCACGCTTAAGCGAGCTACCATGGCTAAAGCAGAAGTGGACATACTGTGGCGATTACGTGCTCGTTGGTCGTTGTTGGACGTTGTGCAATCTGTTTCCCAGACGAAATCTGACTGCCTTTCCGCATTTTTAATCGATAGTGTAATTTTTATTTTTTTCTCATGTGAATATTGCGCATTTTATATTTTTTTATCACCTTTTCCTCTGTCCTGGACCAGGCAGATTTGTCCGAAATAGAAGGCGTGATTTCCGGCAACTCAACGTGGCCATACCTCGTGTTGTGTTTTTTTTTTTTGCGTTTATATAAATTTTCGTGCTTGCTAAAAATATAATCTCTTTTTACCCGGATTTACTCGAGTGAGGATCTTTCAAGCTAGCTTAAGCTATTTCCGAAGACCAACGAACTCACTAAAGTTTCCGAAGACCAACGAACTCACTAAAATACCATTCTACGTTGGAACTGTTGAAGCTTTGTGCTTGCAGAACCCCCTCTTTGACTTAATCATTGAGAACGTGCCTGGAGCTAGAAGATCAGACGATCCAAATCCAGAATGGGGAGTGGTGACGGCGGTGGCTACAAGAGCGCAAGCACGGAGTGGCAAGGACCCCAAACCACTTAAGATGAAAGAGGTGACCGATAAGATGTCGATTAACAAGAAAGATCTCATCAAGATGCAGGAGGAAGACCCCACCTTGCAGAAGTTGAAACAATTGAAAGGATTTGAGATCAGGAAGGGATATGTGGTCTCATGAGAAGCGAGGAGGAATTTGGTACCGGATACGTCAAAGGAAGGATGACGTCGGAGATCCCCGTAAGCAGATCTTGGTTCCAAAATCTTTTAGAGAAAGAGTAATGGGAGTGGCTCATGACTCTCTGTTTGGGAGACGCTTGGGGGTGAAGAAGACGAAGGATCGAATTCAAACCAATTTCTTTTGGCCAGGTTTGCACGAGGATGTTACCAGTTTCTGTCGGTCTTGTGTTGTTTGTCAGAAGACTGTCGCCAGAGGCTCAGTGCCACGGGCACCTTTAGGAGACATGCCATTGATTGATGAACCTTTCAAGAGAGTGGCAATAGATCTAATGGGACCTATAGCACCGGTTAGCGACAAAGGGCACTGGTACATCCTGACCTTAGTGGACTATGTGACAAGGTACCCAAAAGCTGTTCCGCTGAAGAACATCGATACAGAGACGGTAGCAGAAGCGTTGTTAGACATGTACAGTCGGGTTGGAGTACCGGAGGAAGTTCTGAGCGACCTTGGAACCCAGTTTACATCGGACTGCATGAAGGAGGTATCTAGGTTACTGTCCATCTTACGACTTCCCCTTACCATCCCGCTTGCAACGGATTAGTGGAGAAATTCAATGGGACCTTGAAACGGATGTTGAGGAGGTTTTACCACGAGCAACCACGTCAGTGGCATCGTTTCATCAATCCCCTCTTGTTCGCGTATAGAGAGGCACAGCAAGATGCCACAGGGTTTTCACGTTTTGAGCTACTGTATGGAAGGGCGGTACGAGGCTCTGTCCAAATTTTGAAGGAGTTATCGTCCGAGGAAAAAGAGGTTCCGGAAGTCGCAACAAATTACCAGTATGTCCTCGAACTGCTGGAAAGTTTGGACGAGACAATGAAAGGGGCTCAAGCCGAACTAGAAAAGAACCAAGAAAGAAACAAAAACTTGTACAATCGCAAAGCAAAGAAATGGAGTTTCCAGGTGGGAGATTAAGTTTTGGTGTTACTTCCCACTGATCAAAACAAGCTTCTTATGCAATGAAAAGGTTCATTTGAGATCAAGGGAACCAAATGGGGAAACAGTTACCAGGTCGAAGTTAACAAGAAGATGAAGACGTACCACATCAACATGTTGAAGCTTTATGTGGATAGAGGTAGGATTGAAGAGACTGCAACGCCTGGGCGGAGGGGTATCCCAAGGGAGCCTCGGGGTAAACCCAGGTTGACTGCGGATGTGTCCAGGGCATCCTCAGGCGTCTGCAGTTGGACAAGTTGGGAAAAATTTGGTAGGAGTAAAGAAGGACGTTGTTTAGGAGGTCAGTGTTAATGAGGAAGACTTGCTGGGGCTGGTGACGTTCCAATCGAAGGAAAGCATCCAAGATGTGAGCGTTGAGGCAGAGTTAAATGGTGAACAGCAAAACGAAATTATGGAAGTTCTAAGAAGATATGAGGAAATCTTTACGGAAATCCCAAGAAGGACCAGTGTGATTGAGCGTACGATTGATCTGACTGACGATCGCCCGATTAGGTACAAGCCTTATCCTTTGCTTCATGCTAAGAGAAGTGAGATTCGGGGGAAGATAAAGAACATGATGGATACCGGAATTGTGAGGGAATCAAGCTCGCCCTGTGCTTCTCCGCTAGTTGTTATCAAGAAGAAAGATGGTTCTAAGAGGATGTGCGTCGACTATCGAAAGTTCAACCTAGTTACGGTCGCAGATCCAGCGCCAATGACTACGGCCGAGGACTTTTGGAATGAAGAACTCTGGAGCAACGTCGGTTCGTGGCATGCGAAAGCTACTTCAAGACATGGGCAATGTCGAGCGCTATATAGACGATTTGATTGTCTACTCAAAGGACTGGGCTGCGCATCTGCAGGTGCTTGATAAACTTTTGGAGAAACTGAGACAAACAGGCTTAGTTATTCGACCTACTACTGTAAGTGCATATTTGGCTCGAAATCTGTCGAGTTTTTAGGACATTCCCCTCGGAGAAAATTGCGTTTCCATCAACGAGGAGAACTTGGAGAAGATACGCAGTGCGAAGAGACCCACTACAAAAAAGGAGGTTTAATCGTTTTTGGGTCTTGCCAACTACTATCGCGACCACATAGCCTACCACCATTCGCGGCAATTGCGAGCCACTGAGTGACTTAACAAAAAAGGGACTGCCGGAAAGTGTGAGATGGGAAGATGCTCAAGAAAAGGCATTTGTGACCCTACGCGAAACCCTGGTGCATAGGCCCATTCTGCGTCTGCCAGATCACAACAAGACTTTTATTTTGCGTACCGATGCGTCGAACTGTGGACTTGGGGCTGCGCTTATGCTTATGCAGGAACGCAAAGGAAGATTTTTTCCAATCGCGTACGGAAGCTAGAAGCTGACATCTGCAGAGCATAAGTATTCCACCATCGACGAGGAGTGTTTGGCCACGGCGCGGGTAGTATCGAAATTTCGTCCGTATCTGGCCGGTAAGCCATTCGTTTTACAGACTGACCATCAACCCTAACTTTTCTAAAGGATGCCAAATTTCGAAACGATCGAATTATGCGATGGGCATTGGCACTACAGGAGTATGACTACACCTTGAAGGACATTCCTGGCAAAGACAATGTTGTAGCGGACTATTTAAGCCGCTTGGTGGTTGATTCTGAAAATTGTTAATTTGTGCCATGTTTTGAAATTTGGTGTGTGAAGTAATTATGTAAATAAGTGATATCGTTTTTTTGTGTGTATTATATTTTTCGTTGGATAATATTCTTAACAAGGGGGGAGTGTAGCAATATGACTATTTAATATGTTTTTGTTTTAAATCCTTTGTCTACTGTAGAAGGTTCTAGACCGATGCGTTGTTTTCCGAAGTATTATTCGTGGGATTGTTTCGTAAGGTTGCATTATGAAGTCATAATTGTCTACTGACGTAATTGTTACGTGAATATTCTGGATGGATCTCTCCGGTACGTAATTTCACTGGGTCAAAATTTGTGCTTGTGACGTCACAATTGTATTTACTATAGTTTGGTGTGAGTTTTTGCATGTCATATGATTTTTCTTCTTGTTTCTTTTTAAGAATATTATAGAACGTTCTTGAACTTAAATTGTGGAGTACAAATAGGCGTGAATTTTCGAGCGTAATTATTCGAGTGTAGATTTAGTGTGTGTAGAGTAAGCAATATTGTTGTATGCTGAAGGGTATAGCCCTTGTTGTATGGTGTTACTGAAGTGAGCAGTGGTGCTTGTGTTTATTGAAATGTAGTACGGTGAGTACCGTGGCTAAGTGAGTTAAGTCGGGTTGATTATTATATTCGTTTGGTGAACATGGTCCTGGTTTTTTCGTGAAAGCGGATCTAAGAACGAATTAATTCCTACGGTTTGTCATATAATTCTTATCAATCGTTCTGTCAGCGAGGTAATACAATTTCCCATTTCGCGACACTGATCATCTGTCTACCACACCAAGATGGGGAAATCACGCTAAGTGCCTTTGCCTACGACACTACAGTAAACTTGCCTGCTTGTTCTCCACACTGCAACTTTAATGCTGAGCTTCAAGCAGGGAGGCTGTGATTACCAATTTTAAAGCCATTGGTTTGACTCGACTCGGAACGAAGATGCTCAAAAAAACAAGGCATTTTGGACAAATGATCTGCGTCAAAAATGCATTAAATGTGTCCAGCAAGCTCCTGAAGTACAGCCCGTTTTAAAATCTGATTTGAGAAAATAAAATATTCACAACAGAAAATTTAACTGTAATTAAGAGCGACTGCGAGATATAAATGAGATTTATCTCTTTGAATTAGCAGTCACTCGCATCATATGCTAGGTATGGTTAGTCCAGCCATGAATCGAAGCCGTCACCAGGATTTGTCCCCTGTCCGCGGTACCGCTGAACCCTGCCGTTGCAGGATTTCGCGCCAACTTGATATTGTCGGTGATTTGAAGACTTTAGTAGCTCCTAACGTTTAATTGCGACACAGGGCAATGTAAGCACGACATGGGCCGGGTGTACGCTAACGTTGAGTGCACGAAAAAAAGTAACCGGTTATCAGTTTTTGTGATTTGAAGCCTTTAGTAGCTCCAGTTTCATTTTGGCTGCGGCATTTTCAATATACACAAACAAGCTGCGGTTTGGTTAATTTTGTTACAATGCTTCCCAATGCGATTTTTTTGGTTACCCGACCAAATAAATATTTCCCTACAAGGATCTGGGAATTAAGTTTCTCTTGGTTGTGAGCAGAATTAAAATTATCGTTATTCAGCCTTTCAACCTGCTGCCTAAGCGTACGCTTGGTAGCCGGGAGACTGGGGTTTTACTCGTACCAGTCGGGTCGTGCTAAAGACTTTAAAAGTAGTATTCGCAGACGCTCGCCACATGCGGAAGTACGAAGGGTTAAATGTATGTGCGTAGTTCGTCTTGTATGTGCTCTAACAGCGTTCTATTATTCATGGTTAATATTTGTAATGGGCCGCCAATCGAGAATGGCCTACACAATGTGTGCTTAGCACTCGCTGTCCCGTGGCCTACCTTTACCTCGAAGATAGCTGATGAAATTACAAATTGAATCGCCTGGACCTCGACTTTGAATCTCGAAGTTGCCTACAACACGCAAATGAAAATTCGGCCATTGACGATAATTAAAGAAAAAAATTTTTTTGAACAGAATACCCCAATTCTTGCACAGTTATAGCTTTGCATCAATTTCTGCGTCATTGAAGTTACCTGCGGACTACACTCTGAGAAAATTTTGTTTCTGACGAACCGGTACATGACGTTTGATTCATTTTTGCAAAATTTCACACTGGGTTGTCAAATTCTGATAAATTCAAATTTTAATTCTGATAAAATTCTGACAAATTTTGATTACGGGTAGATTTAAAGCCGTTTTTGAAATGTTTCAGCTGGCATACCTAACTTAAGATCACGGAAGTGGTCTTTTTGTGCACGTAGATTCCACGGATAACGGGATAGTTCAGTTCAGAGATTAACCCTGTTCCATTTACGCGATGATATTTGCGTTCGAGTAGGATTAATAACCTACGCAATCAGTGATTGGTTTTGACTAGCAAGATGGCAGAAGTCGACACTGAATGCTAAAGTCCGGAGAAATTTATCAGGCCATCTACGCAGGGCCAAGTACGCGTCCGCAAAGGTTTATCGTGGTCAAGGACAATTGGTCGGAGTAACTATAGACAACGAAAGAGCTATTTCGGTGAAAAGCTCGGAGTAAATGAACATTGAACAAATGTAATTCATTTTTTCAGCTGACGCCGATAGGCTACTAACCTAACAATAAGTTTTTGAAGTTGAAATAAAACACGAAAGAATTATTTAATTAAGAGTGCAACAACTCGTCGATTAGCTCAGTTGCTACGCACATCGCTGTCGGTGCGGGAGGTCCGGGGGATCAATTCCTGGGCCGGTCAAATAGAACACAGTGTCCACCGCTGTGACGTTTCTTAGTAGCTGTGATGCCCACTGCTCAGGCGCTAAGCCACAGGGATGGCCCTCGCCACTCTTTACACGTATGGCGTAATACCGCGAGTAAGCCCGTATAAAGAAGATTTGATTTTTTAACATAATACCAGTGCTTTAAATCTACTTGTTACGACGTAGCAAAGAATCGCATAGCTGTTATGCCCAAAGTAGACCCAACTAGCCTATAGTACCAATTAAGCTCGCATAATACCGGTAACAACTTTAGAAGTGGTTTAAAAAGCAACTCATTTTTCTAAAGTTTCCGCTAAAAGGTTTTTTTGATTTTCTGCTTTACAAATTCCATAAATTATAGAAACGTAGGCTTAAGAGGTTGGTCGCTGTTTGAAATTTCACCAGAACTTTGCTCGTCGCAAAAGATCGAGATGCTTGGAAACTACGTAGAACTTGAATTACAGCTACCGCGGCGCGCCAAGGACTATCACAGAAAAAAAAAATACAGCAGAAAGCAAGTCCTTCATAAAAGAATATACAATTCCTAAAAGAAAGCTCGACAAGTAGATTAGCCTGATCACTAATTTAGCTCTTGAATCTCCTTTAAAGCGTCTACAAGTCGAATAACCAGATGTTTTAGCAATAACACTTTTTATGTCGCAAATATAATCAATGTTCACAATATTGCATACATGAAAAGTGCAAGTATATCAATCGAAACATCTTATTTTTTGCGCATTAAAACACATGAGGGCTATGAGAAACGGGAAAATGAAAAAATGTACAAAATGAAATCATGATTTTTGGCTTAGCTAGTTACTATTCATACAACCAAACGTTCCAAAACCATCCAGAAAAAAATCATCAGTTGTATCTGAAAGCAAAAAAAATCAGCAAAATGTAATCAAAAACAGTTCCTATGGAAAAAAAATTGAACTTTAGTCCCTAACATTTTATTGTAAAAACTGTTCACCATTAAGAAACATACGGTAGGAGATAAAATTTTGAGCCTTAGCAAAAAGATCCTTTGCGCAATTATGAAGTCGCGAGCATTTTTATAGAAGACGCCAGCGATGCGAAGTGGCAAACATTTTTAATCGAGTTCAAGTTCGAGTTCACAAAAAACTTGCAAATTCAAGTTCGAGTTCAGAAATTTTTACTGAGTTTATGCTGAGTTCAAGTAGTTTTAATTGGGTTCAGGCTGAGTTCAAGACTCAATCAACTTTTTTCGAGATCGAGTTCAGGGATTTCTGTTTTTCGAGTTCGAGTTCGGCAAAATACTGTAGACCGAGCTCAGCGAGTGCGAAACGTTTGTAGACGGAGCATAACATGACCACTTTGAGACCGGGCCATTGTGGTTCTACAGTAATATTCGAAAGGTCATAAAAACCGAAGCCTCCATAACCTCTTCTGAATCGACCCCATAAGCCATATTAAGTTCAAATACCGTCAAACTCATTATTTAAACGAAGAGGGGGTATGGCGTTGGCAGTATTACCACAGTATTACAAAGCGCCTGCAGCCAGTAGTGGAATTCAGTCTGACGATGGCAGTATTGCAAAGTGCCTGTAGCCAGTGGCGGCATTCAAAATTTTTGTCGGCGTGTTCTATTACAAAAGTTATACTTTAACCGGTTCTGCTTCAACTAATGTTGCAAATATAAACAGCAATCCTGGCAAGTTCGCTGATCCAATAAAATTCAATGAGATGCTTCCACAGAACCAGCTGAATCTCACCGCTGCCTATGTCGCATACTGTTAGTCTGTGACAGTGTGAGAGACGGTACAACTGTGTTAAGAACTGAGGTCAATTTTGCGGCCAGCAGAGTCTCAGTAAATCTACGCCGTAGCAATGAGATTGTCTCGTCAATAAGAACCGCTACAAAGCGTTTGTACATGTGCGCAGTCGTATTGTTTTTCTCAGTCACAGCAACCTAAGATTATCGCACAACTTCTGATGAAGATAAACGTTCAATTACAACTACGCAAAAAACTAGTAACTTACACCAGATTGGTTTAAGAAACTGACTAAGCTACCTGCACAAGCTGTAGTTTCCAGCGACGCAGCTGTGTTCACAGCAACATCAAACGCATTTCGCAAAAACTCTGCCTGGTTGAACAAATATGCGTCGTACAATAAATCTGTGTCACATCTTCTCGCGATATTCAGAAGCTCGCGCTTGAATACACGGAATGCGCTGAAGAAAAAAAGCAGAATAAGTTTGATTTAAAATGAAACAGTTATGGGACGAAAATAGCCTAAGGAAAAAAAAAAAGCCACAGTAATTTTCAAAACTGGACGTTTCGACAAGATAGATTCAGCTGTCATCATCAGTAATGTAAGCAAAGCAGTGCAAAATTGAAAGTAACTGCTTACACTGCTGATGATGACAGCTGAATCTATGTTGCCGAAACGTCCAGTTTTTAAAATTGCTGTGGCTTAATCTTTCTCCTTAAGGTATTTTCGTCCCATATTTATTGTATTCCATGCTCTTTAACTTTTTTAGCAATATTGAACCCCATATCT
Organism: Trididemnum miniatum; assembly: GCA_964006365.1. Classification (NCBI taxonomy): domain Eukaryota; kingdom Metazoa; phylum Chordata; class Ascidiacea; order Aplousobranchia; family Didemnidae; genus Trididemnum; species Trididemnum miniatum. The sequence goes on along the minus strand of OZ023234.1, from coordinate 11,772,833 downwards.
TATTGGTTGCGTAATACCTCTGGTTTGTAAAACAGAGCAAATGTTTATTTCGTTGCTCATCGAACTACATTAGTGCAAACTAATAAAATATAGAATATCAAGTAAATTTAATGGGAAATAGACGAATTTCGCACTGCCTTATAGTTGCTGCTTGAAGAATCTATTCCACGGTTTAATTTCAAAAAATCATCAATGCACAAATTTTAATATATAATTCAAAAGAGGTCAGGAAACCTGTTTGAGTGCTTTGTGGAACCTCAGGGTTCCGCGAAACTCCTGTTGAAGAGCTCAGTAGCATAATTACCGTTACGTACCTGCAGATATCCATTCTATTCCTGGCCCAAGTATAACCGTAGTAGAACTCAATGGATGCTTGTACAAGCTCATTCAAAGTACGCTCTCCACAGAAAGGAATAGTATTCTCAACAGTGTGGGGATAGCGGGCTCTTCTAGGTGCATGGAAACAGAAGGTGTTGATGGCATTGTCTGGTTGACTCTCAGGACGTTGTGTCAAGTTGTAGAGAAGAGTAAGCATTGTCTGTAAAGCGTTAATTTTGTAAGCCATATGTTTATGTAGTTGAAGTTAACGGAAAAGCATGTGCTCCGTCGATTGTAAAAATTTCTGTAGTTCATCCTTCGCATGTACTGTAAACAATATGGAGATTACGACCTCGCAGAAGTTGCCATCAAGCAAATAGACAAACTCAAAGACCAATGTGGCATACATCCAGAAACTTACACGTGAGATGATAGTGGATTAGAGATCAACACAAAAAATACCACGAATACCAGAAGTATTAAAAGTACTGCAAGTCCGATTGTTCCTGCTGTTTGTGCCTGTGTCAGTTACATATAACTATTCACAAGAAAAAAGTAGGTTGGTGACTGGTTAACCATAACTAAGGCGAAAAGATGCAAACCAAAATTTTTAGGACGTTTTAAGAATACAGTTTAGGTTTGTGCACGCTCATTTTGAACACTCAACATCTCCCTTCAAAAAACAACTCCGCAGAACCATCCTATATTACTGCTGTTGGTTTTACATCAGCTTGTGCTGCATTGTAGTTATCTTAATCATTCGTTACAAAAGTAGGCCTACCTTCAAGTAATTCAGCCTTGAATATAACAGTACCTTAGAATTAAAGAAAGAAAATCCGAATTGATCCAACACATTTTCCATTCCTCCCATTCTGCACTGGGCTAGTTGATTTCCCACGCAGCGAATCGCTTCGTTGATTTCAGATCTAGAATAAAAATGAAACTTTGAAGCATACTGTAATTTATTTGAAAAAATAGCCCTTTACTGTAGATGTAACTACTGAGTACTTCTCAGTTCAAAGAAGGATCTAATATGTTTGTCTAAATAAGAAGAATGTCTAGCTTTCTTTACACGTTTGTGAGTCAAACTAGAAACCAGTGTGCGAAGTAAGGGGGGATAGGAAGGACATGTCCTTCCCAGTAAAAACAGTAAAACAGTCGTCCCCCCCAGCAAGGAAAGAAAATTTGTCCTAAGGAAGATGCCAAAACGTTCCCGTACCCCCCCAGTGATAAGTACTGTAAGAAGTTAAAAGTTTTTCATACGTGTAGCTTGTGGGTACGGTCCGCGGCGATACTTTTCGGGATATCTTGTAGCCATTATCCTATGATTTCCTTTCGCAAACTAATTAAAAACAACTTTTTCAGTGCGCCTATTACAGAACAGTTTATTTTTCATCCACGTTACAACACGTCAGAAGTTTCTTATAAGCGTCAGTGAAAGCACTAATAATATATTAAAGCAGCGGCTCCCTAACTTTTTTCGGATCATATTTGAGATTGAGAGTACAAATTAAGAAAATGCTCTACCTTTCGGGGCTCCGCCTCAAACCTCGCTGGGGTAGCTTACTGCTCTTCCCCCAAACCTCTTGCTTGATTTATGAAACAAAAACCTGCCTAAAACAAAACTAATGAAATTCTGCCGTTGTCATAGAAGATAATTTTTGTTCATCATGCTGGTTGTATGCAAACACGCACTACGGCCTCCACCACTGTTTAATTTGATCACTGGCGTTGTGCCATGCCCTTCCCCCCTTTTGACTTTGTATTTAGCAAAAAAAGAGCAAGTGGTGCCAAGTGACTGACAAATGTCAGACTCTTTTGATGGCTTTTGTAGCTCAAGGTTAAGGTCGGATCCAGGGGGTGGGGGGGTGGAATGAGGGGTATGTATTCACTTCACCAGCCTTTTTCAGCTATGTTTTGGATAAACGCAATTTTTCCATAATTTCTAACCTCTTCGATAACAAAAGCCTAAAGCCTTAAGCACGCATAATTGAAAATGTGCACACAAAGTACATCATATTTGATAAAGTACTCAGTATTAGGGTCAAAAAAATTAAACAAAGTTTGCCTGAAAAATGTTCAAAAAGCACTTAAATAGCCCATGAATAGCCATTACAGCATGTAATATTTAAAAATTTTCCCGGAAGAGCATACCCCCAGACCCCCCTAAAGTCTTTTCTGTTTTTCAATCTGCTTCAATAAGATCTGCTGAAAAAACTACGCTTGAAAAAAATGATGAAATTACGACCCCCCCCTTTTTTTAAATTTCTTGCTACGCCACTGCATCACCCCATGAACAATAAATACCGTTTTTGCAACATAGTGTTGTTGTTTGGGTTCAGCATTCAGGCAAAATTGTAGACAAAAGCATCACTCCCAGTAAAAGATTTCTACTTCGCACAGTCAGAAACGTGCAATTAATAAAAACAATATAAGTATCATTGGTGTCAAAAAAATAGTGATTGCATGTGCAGTTGTGCACAATCGTAAGTACACAAAACTTGTGATGTGAGACAAAAAATGTGTATCTGGGTACTAATTTTGACCGTATATAAAAGATGGTAGACCTTTGGAATTGTGAAATAATCTAATTCCTTAAGTTTTACGCAATTATTACCGAGGAACGCTGAAACAAAGTAATGAAATGAGCTGATGGTCATAAGTCTACTCTACAGCCCCTGGAAGTATGCGTCAAATATTACTGCTCCAGGCACGAATCTAACCCATCACCAAATTTCTGCCTTTAAGATCTTGCTGGACTCATTTATTACCTGCATGTAGGTGGTCCATGGAAGATGTTGGGTCTGGCAAAGACATGTTGGCATCGGAAGATCGCATTCACTGCTTGACTGACTGTACATGAAGGCAGGAAGCGAGCATCCAGTGGTACAGGAGGAGGAGGTGATGTCGAAAACGGTGGAGGAGTAACTACATCAAAAATTTGGTAAAGTAATAATTTAAAACAACCTTCGTCGAGCTGAATGATAATATTAAAGTTGAACGTCAAACCGCAAAGTTGTGAACACCATTTTAAAATTTTGATTTGACCCAATACGGAATCAAATGTTTGGTCTATAGCAGAAGATAACGGGTACTGTAATAATATATATTATATTGTTTTTAAAGAAAATTTGTGAACTGTTTTACTCGAATACAAAATACTTAGAAATTTTACGCACCTGAACTCAGAGCATTGATCATTCGTCGTAACACTTGTTCGATTTCCACTTTCAAAATCGGCTCACCGTTGTTCCTGCGTCAAAGTGTAATCACAGGCTGATAATTTTTTTATATTAACGAATCTAAAGGTGCGTTTACCGATAAGTGACAGGCGACAATGCGACAATTTTTTTCACATCTTGCTTGCTATACTTTCTTGGTTACTGAACAAGCGAGAACCCGCTCCATTTGCATATTATTACTGCTGTCGGCATGCCGTGTGTGCGTGTATCGGTAAACGCTTTTTAATGCTCAAAAACGCTTTGCAACATGTAAAAAAATTTTAGGGCACTCTGAAAATTTTTTTGTTTTTTATCTTCATAAAATATAAACAAAGAAAGTGATTCAAAAGCGGCAAATTGGACGAATTTATTAACAATAAGCAACAAACTGTTGGCAAAACGGTTAGCGTCATGATAACGACATTGCCAACGGTGCAAGAGGTCGTAGATTTATTTCTCAAGGATTAATTCGATACAGTGTCGCCAACAGCTCGCCATTGCTGCGACATACCTTTGGAGTTGCAGCTGTGTTGCCCAGGCGCTAAGACGCGGAAATGGGCTTCGCCACCCGTCACAAGCTTCGGTGTAATACCGCAAGTATATAATTTTGGAGTTTTTACTAATTAGATACAGAGCTTTTCAACAAACATGATTAATAACAGCCACAATTTGGGTTAGTCCAGTTGCCAAGACATTGCTATCGGTGCGGGAGGTCATGGGTTCGAACCCCGGTTCGATCAAATCGGACACACACTGTTGCCAACAGCTTGCCACAGCCGCGACGTTTCTTCGGAGCTGTGTTGCCCAGACGCTAAGCCGCGGAGATGAGCCCTACCACTCGTAACACACTTCGGCGTAATATCGCGAATATAATGAAGATTTGATCTTGGCAATCTAAAATGCATTGGTGTGTCATGGTTTACCTCGAGAGCAAGGTATAGCCCATCATAACTCTTCGTGGTCGTCCTATCAATGTCACTGCGTTGTCAAGAGTATTAGTATTTTGGGAAAACCTCAGAATTTCAAAAGTAGCTTGTCGAGATGAAGCCCAACCCTGAAATAAAATCGTCATAAGCATAAGTCGTTTCTCTTTTATAATTACCGCAAAATTTTGTACGACATAGGCATGATTAACGCGCAAAATGTAATCATTTGTACTCATCAAACATAGAACAAAACCATTGCAGATTATTGCACATATAGCATCCCCAAGAAATGTCTAAATAAACACAAAAGCAAAATATTTGTCTAATGCGCAATTGGTTCCAGCCGATGGTTCCATACGTTTCTTCGCAGCTGTGTTGATGCAGAGCAGCGGTGATGCGCTCCGCCAGTCGTTACACGCTTTGGCGTAGAAACGGGAGTACATAGAGGATTTTTGATTTGATCATTTGCTACAAATTAAAGCATTTAATCTAACTTACTCTCGGACTAACTATGGTGAAATACACTTCGCAGATTGAAGGGTCGCCAGCTCCAGATATTTGGAACACATGATATGAAGCTGTGTATAATCCTAAAGTTACAGATCCGCTTTGACTGCTGACATCTCCGCTGCCATCTGCTCCAGCATCACCTCGAACCTTAAGAGTATAAATAAATAAAATGAAAATTTCGAGGATAAACGATAAACATCGGCTTTGCGCACGGTTTAAGCAAACTCATGTTAAAATTAAGGCTACCGACTCAAACTTGAACTCAAGAAATTAAAAATGACTAACTCCAACTCGGACGTGCACCAAAAATTAAAAATCTATCTATCACTTTTAAACCCACTTATCCTTAGGGGGTCGCGAGGCAGCGATTTAAATCGGAGCCTCCAAGCATCTCGATCCTCTGCGACAAATGGTAGATGCTCTGGTGGAAATAAAAGATCTGTTCTTGTAAACTACATCTTACAGTAGAGTTGGCTACAGGCAGTAGCATTACTCTAAGCATAAATTCTGTACGTGGCGCTTTGTGTAGTCTAAGATTTAATTTATGCTTGTCCGTTTATGAAGAGGAGCTCGGTTTTGATAGTCGGCGGAAAAGCTTTTAGTTCACCGAGAAATTGCTACAATTTGAGAAATATTTCGTATCTTGACAAGCAAAGAAGAACTGTACAAAACTTACTTGTATAGTGTAATTGAGTATCTGTCGATCAGTATTTTCTATCCAAAGCAAAGTCAAGAATGGATGAGATGCCACAGATGCTAGTTGGTCATCACCAAATCTAAACAAGCATTTCTTGGCAATTTTTATCTCAAATCGATGAAGTTTATTAGGTAACCAACAATGAAAAACTGGTTAAGATGGACAATATCGAAGGATCGACAAATTTTACACAACATTATTTCAAATACATAGTTTTTAACCCAAGTTGGTTACTTTTTATAGTTTAAAATTAAGCAAATGACTAGCACCTGGAGAAGCAAAATAAATGCATACAACATAATTCAACGCAATTTGATCAAATTGCGTTGAATTATGTTGTATGCATTTATTTTGCTTCTCCAGGTGCTAGTCATTTGCTTAATTGTGTCATTCGATGACGTAGGTTTGACGTGAGTGCGATACTCCATTTGCAGGGTGACGCCTGCCCTTCCTTTTCTATAGTTTAAAACATTTATAAGCTGGCGGGCTTGAATTTTACTCCACTTTCGGTCATACTTGCAAACTACAAAAACTGGTAACTATTACCCCTACCCTTTTTGAACAACATTTGAATGTTACGCGCAAATTTATATTGTTGTAGTTGTTCGCTTCAAACATTGTAGTGAAAATTTTTTAAACACTAAAAGTGGCATTGCTTAATGCAATGTTCATTTAATGACAAAAGTTTTACCAATGCCACTGTGTAATAGCCTATAATCAACTGTGATCTTTTTTCTGTTATGTCAGCCATATAGCCTTTGAGTACCGAGCGCAGGTTACAGATCCTGCGAGACGGGTTCGATTCGCGGCTGGAACCGATCGCATTTGACATATGTACCGGGTTGCGAGTGACTTGCAAAGCGCTAACTCAGCTTGCAGTCTCCCTCAATTAGTGTTGAACTTTCTCTTCCATATAATTTTATTTATTCATTTTAAAAATTTTGTAAAACAAAGGCTGAGCTACCTGTAACTTCGGTCGTAAACAACTGCATTGGAGATGTTATTTCGGTAAACGAAAACCTGTCAATACAATTATACGTTCTGAAAGTTTCAGCAGTAAAGTGCATTTACTTTGAGCACATTAAAAATGCCGCAATACTGAAATAACATAAGCTGATTTTTCGCACATGATAACACTTGCTGGTCAACTACTAAATCCTAAATGTAACAAAAAAGCGTTTTAAAACATCACAACTTAAAAAATCAAAACTAAATCAGAGTTGGTTAGCTCAGTTGTAATGACATTGCTATCGGCTATGGAAGACTAGAGTTCAAATCCCGGGTCGGTCAAATCGGACACAATGTCGCCAACGGCTCGTCACCATCGCGGCGTTTCTTCGGAGATGAGTTGTCCAGGCGCTAAGCCGCGTAGATGGGCGCCGCCACTAGTTCCACGCTTCGGCGTAATAACGCGAATGTAATGAAGATTTGATTTGATAACTTAAAAATTTAGCATGCCCATACAAAGTGCGATAATCAGCTGAACAACATAAAAAATCCGAAACTTTTAAGAAATTAATTTTATTTCGGCTATCATACATGCTGATATTCAACATAGGCTCATTTTAATTTAAAACAAAATTGAACAAAACTAATGTTTCTTACAAAATTTCCGCTATCGTAAGTGTCATTTCCACCATCATCTATGAACGTGTACGGAAGCGTTCCATCGTACTCATAACTGAACCAACCAAAAATCAACCGGCTAATCTCCTGGTTGAGGCGACTCGACGCTGTGACAGCAGCTATTCTGGCAAAGTTATCTGAAAGAGAACATAAAACATTCAATATGCAAAATACGCATGTTAAACGCGAAGGCCTTTCTACCAAGCGATATCATTTATCAAACTTGAAGCTAAACAAATTGAGGTGAATTCATCGGAATGCAGACTGTAAAAGATTCAATTGTTGAATCAGCAGCTAAACTGGGAGTCTGTCTTGGTCAGATTAGCCTAAAACTCAGCTGAATTACTTGCTCTTAAACTAGTTTTTATCTAAATCATACTGCTCAACTGTGTTGGACGTTCGTCCAATCTGAAGCTATTGATAGTCTCGATTATTCTAGACAACCAATTTGAAATTTACTGCTGTTACGACTTATTACCTTGCCCACATGTTCAATTTTAGTGGCTTTAGGCCCATGGTTCTTGGTTTTAGTTTCTGCATCATAATCAATTTTTGATGTCTTAGTTAAAAAAAGTGATGATGAAACAATAACAATAGAATAGAACGAAGAACCGCGTGCGGGAAGTCCACTGAAATTGGACATATGGACAAGGTAAATGATGTTAATATTAATAAATCTTACCATCATCAATGTCTGTGGTAGTGACATCAGGCGTAGTATCGATAAACGGTGTAGTTGGTGCTTCCGTGCTTGTTGTTTCAGTAGTTGTCACTTCGGTCGTGGGGTCTAAAGAGTGTTTCCAATTAAAAAATCAAACCATGAAAGACAGTAGGCCTACAGAGCTAATAAAAAAATCACAAATGTGTTTTCAAACGAACTTTTATGCAAATGCATACTAATACGCTTTAATTTAATTGGTTTATGAAGATGATAGAGTCCAGGCTGGCTGAAAAATGGCCTGACTATATTTTTCAAAAGTGTTACAGAAATTAAAATAATTCTCTAGTTTAGAGAGTCAAATAAGAGTTGCAGCCAAACTAAACGAGATATTGACAGATCAATCGACTGAGCTGAAGAACGCAGTAGTGCAGAGATAGCTTAGACTTCTGGAGTCAGCGTACAATACGATGAAAAGCAGTTTTGGATCGAACCCAAAACAGAAATTTGAAGAACTGAAAAAAGAACAAAAAAGAAATTTGAAAAACTGCTATGCTAGTAAAGTCTACATACCGGTAGTAGGAGTAGGGAAGGCAAGGCTTTGAACAATTCCCAGTATTCTGATGGCGACTACGCGGATTTCATTCACATTGATTTGAGTCGCTGGAAATCTGTTAATACAATTTTAAATTTTGAAACAGCCTTCTTTGGTTTTCAATGATACGTTCTACATGATGTGCTTTTTAGCATGAATTTGAAGCTGGTATTACTGCTGCTGTTTTCAAGAAAAGGTGTTCTCTACGACCGCCTCGCTAAGGAAAGTAGCTAAAGTTTGTCGTCACGTCTGTGAATGAAAATCAATACATTATTATTTTTCAGGAAAAAAGTCTGACTAGCGAAACAGTCAAAACTTTTTTCGCCTGTTTGTTTACTGATAGACGGTGCGTTAACTGTTTCTTAACTGAAGTACAAGCATCTCGATCCTCTGCGACAAAGGGTAGATGCTCTGTGGAATGCCAAGGCGAGTCAAACTAAGATCTTTAACCGTTGGCACTTTAGCTTCATTATTAGTTGATGGAGAAACTAAATATATGTCTATTATAAGCGTAATTAGATTCTTACCTTGACAGCAAGGTATAACCAAACAAGGCATTTTGTAAATTATTTCTTCCGATGCGTAATGAACTGGTGGTGTTTAAGTAGTCTGTATTTCCATTGAAGCTGATGAATGGCCTCGATCCACGACGACTTCCCCAAAGCTAAAAAGATGCACACAAAATTGCATGATATGTAACGGTGCTTTATGTTAATAATTTAATGGTTTTTATGTTTGCATTTGCTAAAACTAATCACACATATTAATAACGGTACGTGTGATAGCGTATTTCAATTTATTAGCAGTGGTTCGATTCTCAATACATTTTGATTAAACATGGTGTTGAAAATTTATTATATAAGATGAAGATCAGTAAAATCTCTTAAAAATTGTGAGAAAGGACGCTTGTCATCCCCTTTCCTACACTTTTATTTTTTTCCTTTGCAGTTTTAATCCGAAAAATATTCCATTTGGGAATTGACAAATAGTTTGACAAAAATACTTGATTAACAGTTCGACAAAAAAAAAAAAAAAAAAAAAGCTGTATAAAAACTTCGATGCTTCCACACAAAGCAGATATTGAGAGCAAATGTATAAAATCAAAAAACTTACGACACTATTATAAACACTGAAATACAGTTCACAGATAGATGCGTCTCCTGCTTGATAGATTTGGAAAGAAGAATATTCCAACACAAAATCTCCACTCGAGATTCTTCCGTGGAAAATGCTCGTCCTACCCCTACCGTCAGATCCAGGATTTCCAACAACCTTCAATAAAATAAAAAACAATTGTCATTACTGGGTTTTCGAAAAGTCTTGGGCACATTGGAAGTCACCATATCTCCTTAACTATGAATGGTAGTAAGATAAAAGTTGTGCCATTTTGAAGCTAAAGGTTTTTGCAAGGCTCTCAATTAAGGACTTTCGAAAGTTTTTATATCCGTAAAAGTTTTCGAGATATTCAATATCATATGTGCCAAAGACTATTGGAACACCCCATACTCAACATATTACGCCGAAGCGTGTAACGAGGGACGGGGCCCATTTCCGCGGCTTAGCGCCTGGGCAACAACAGGTGCGAAGAAGCGTCGCAGCTGCGGCGAGCTGTAGGCGAAACCGCGTATTTGACATAGTCAGATTTGACCGGCCTGGGAAATAAACCAATAACCTCTCTCACCGACAGCGATGTCTTTATCGATTGCGCCAACAAATCCGTAAAATCAATAACTAAAGGTCAAATTATTATCACACCACTAATGCTAGGTTAACAATTATTCACAATTACTCTGTTAAAGCATCAAAAGTTAGTATGCAGCTGTAGGAATCAAACTTGCTTCTCAGAATTTTTAGCCGATAGTGTGGCACCACTAGCATACATCATAAGTCAGTAAACAAATGCAGCAACTTGCCTGAATACGAATATTTCTCACTGTAGGGTCATCGTTAACCCAGAAAAGCCCAACAAACGGGTTACCAGCGTAAGACCCAAACTCCAATCCGCCCACCCTAAAAATATCAAAGTGAAAAAATGCAAATATGAAACGATTGGTGCATCTTTCGTGCAAGATTATATGTTGCTGTTTTAGAAAATCGAAAATAAATGACAGGAGATAGAGAGGGTGATCAAATGAAAAAAATAATAATAATAATAGAGGCATCAAAAGCGTGGCGTAATGGTTGGTAATGTTGTATTAACAACGACCATAGCCGTGAAGTCATTTTTCGTTATGCTTGGTTCAACTCCCAACCAAGCTTCGCCGGAATACTTATAGAAAAATTAATACAAAAAGAAAAAACAATAGGAAAGCTTGAACAACGCAACAAGCTGGTCTGCCTTAGTGCTTCATGTTGCTTTTGTCGCTTTTTTTTTGACGGTAGGATAAAAAAAAATCATCAAAGCTACACGGTGGGAAGATTCTAAAATGAGCCATATCGGTACACAAAGAAAAGTGTTAACTTTACGCCTTTAAATACTCTTTCAGTTACAGCAGCCGGTTTCAGCATTAAGCTAAAGTTTTAACACTTACTCATAGGTTCTATTGTATTCAACAGGTATTCTTCTAAAACCATCAATGGTAACCGTTATCTAAAACATACATCAAAACATGAGCATTTAGACACCATGCCTCTGTGCGAAAAGATTTAATGATCCACTGCTACATTTACAAAAATATTGATCAGGTTAAATATATTTACTTTTGGCGTTGATAATAAAGTCATAATTTCGAAAAAAATTAAATATCTAAAACCCAGTCTACACCTCGAACATTTTAGGTGCTTAAGCAAATTAACCTTTATATTTTTATTGTTTTTAGTAGTTTGCTAGTAAACCGAATGCTCCTAAAATGAGGTTTGGGGCTCGAAAACTTATGTTTACATGCAGCGCTTGAAATAAACAGAGTGTATGACTAAGAATTGAGTAGCGCAGGACGTTGCAAAAAAACTACAAAACTATAATTAAATAAAGCAGTTTGTAAATAGACAAGTTAAACATAAGATAGCAAATCTCATTTCAATACTTTTGGCATTCAAGCAAACAGGCTACTTTCGCTCCAATATTATGATTCTTTCTTTGGCTAGAAGAATGTTTTTTTACTAAAGCATATAATAAAGTCGCAAAAGAAACAAAATTTGTTTCAATAAATTCATCTAGTCTAATTCAATTAAGCTGACTTATGCAATGTGCATTCAAATACTATCAAGCAAAAATGCAACAAAAAAAAAAAAAACAAGAAACAAACACAGAATTGTTGAAGTTTAAGCTTTTTACAAGCCTCATAACTAGGGCGATTCACGGTCAATAAAGTCAATTTTTTTTTGGATGTAAAAAATAACTCTAAAAATGTGGAAACAAAATTTCATGATCGTAGGATCAGTGTTTATGAAGTTATAAAGTCAATAAATGTCAATTTTTTGTTTTTGTGGTCAATTTTTTTTTTTTTATTCGGTCAATTGTTGCTTTCTTGCTTTTTTTGCGCGTTTCTACTTCATGGCCTACTTAAAAAGAGATGACTTAGATAATTTAGAGATGTACCAGGCAGGTGCATGCTGTCGCATGACTGTTACCGGTATTACAGTTTTACACATGCTTAATTTATTCATGTAATGCTTGATGTGATTTGATTGATTTCGATTGTAAAGATCTGTTCAGACAGCTTTGCAAGATTGCAATCTTGACAAAATTGGATTATGATGAAATAAGCTTTTCGATGTGTTTTCATTTGTTACATATTTTTGTCGATACGTGCAAGTCAAAAACAATAGAATTGAAAAGACAATGCATTAGTTATTCGAACATACTTTGTTGTTACACAGATTGCAATACAGCGAATAGCAAAACACTTGAATTATATGTGTGTACATTATAATCTAAGCACCAACTGAAGTGACTTTGGTGTTTTTTTTTTTTTTTTCTTATGAACTGGTTCTTTCATTTCATTGTTTCATTTGGTCAATAAAGTCAATTTTTGGATAAAATAAGGTCAATTTTTTGAGATTTTTAGGTCAATAAAAAATCGCCCTATACTCATAACAAATCATTTCTTCATTATACTCTCAGTATTACGCCGAAGCGTGCATCTCCGCGGTTTAGCGCCTGAGCAACACAGCTCCAAATCTCCAAGAAATGTTCCAACGGAGGCGAGCAGCTATCAGCGACACTGCATGGCTTAAACGACCCGGGAATCGAACCCCAACCTTTTGGTATTGATAGCAATGTCGGTACCACTACTATGCCAACCGGCTTGTGTCAGAATATGTACAAAAAATACTTACAATATTGCCGCCATCAAACATGTCATTTCCTCCATCACCGATTTCTCTCTCATTGCCATCATACCTGTACGCATACCAGTTGCGATAGGAAGAAGATAATAGAGCTGGCTGTCTTCGGAACGCCGACAAGAATCGAGGCAAAAACCCTGATGATGGAGCTGAGAAAACATCAAAACGTCTAACTTTTGAAACCTTAACGCAGTCATCAAATATTAGACATTTCACGGTGATTTGATGAAATAAAGAAATTGAAAACATATATTGCATTAAAATATTTTTAATTTTATATTGCATTGAAAACATACAATGCAATATAAAATTAAAAAACTAAGAAAAATTCTAAAAACACGCTCGGGTTTTAACCCTTTTTTTTTCAAAGTAAAATCAAAAAATTATTTCAAAAAAGACGCAATCACACTGAATGAGACTTCTCAATGTCTTAGAAAATTTCTTGTTTAGTTTATTATTACATCACACCTGTTGCATGATGACGTAAACAATAAAACAAATAAATAATGTCTCTATATCATTGAGAGGTCTAAGTCAGTGTGACTACGCCTAAAGTTTCAGTTCAGTTGAAAAGCGCCCCCTATAGATGCGAGAGATTAGGAGTTCGATTCCCGGACCGGTCAAATCGGCACAGTGTCGCAAACGACTCGCCACCGTTGCGACGTTTTTTCGGAGCTGTGTTGCCCAGGCGCTAAGCTGGGTAGATGGACCCCGCCACTCGTTACATGTAATACGGCAAGTATGATGAAGATTTGATTTTTGATTGTTTGAAATTAAAAAGGACTTACCGAAAGTGCCTTCCCCGGTGGTAGAAAATGGCGTTGTAAAAGTAAATGGAGTTGTAGCAAAATCCGGAGGAGTAACTGCAATTTTGTAGTAGATTTCGAGCAAATTCACAAAAATTGCAACGTAGCAATAAAAATATTTCGACTTTGTAAATGATATTGAAGCAAATAAGAGCTCTACCTGGCGAAGTTGTTCGAAATACAGCAAAACAAAGACCAAAAAAATGCCGAACACTTTTTTTGTGCTCGATATTAGTTAAATGAAGAACGAACTTGAAAGAAACTGTTCAAAAACTGCAAAAACCCTCAAGCAATTTTACGATTATTCTAAAAATTCAGTTGATTCTGAGTCATCAAATTAACCAGACAGCATGATGAGAAATATTTGCACTTGTGAAATCTACTAAAACTTAAGAAATTTTAAAGTAGTGACTCTTAAGGCCTACATTCAACCTCTCACACACCAGAGTTTAGTGTAGTCATCATATCCCGTAGAACTCGTTCAATTTCATTTCGTGTTATCGGATCATTTTGTTGAAAAGTTCTCCTAAAAAATAAGAAATAAGTAAAATACCGCAGATTTTTTGTATATTTAATAGCCCTTTTTATTATTATTAGGAAATTTTAAGGCGCTTTGTAACTGAGGATGTTTTTTGGCGCCAGGACTAATTAAAAAAAAAAAAAACAAGTATAAATGAATGAGTGACACAACGTAAATATCAAACAATTAAACAAATATAGGCCTACCCCCCCCCAAAAAAAAAAAAATACATATCATAAACTTGAAAACCCAAATTTTGATAGCTTTTAGGTGAAGGCCTGCACCAATACACACACAAAAAAAAGGGAAAACCCTTAATTATATACCCACATAGACACAAACAAATTGAACATATCGTAATGTAAACATTAACACAAAACACAAGAATTAAGCATACACCAAAAACACAGCAAAACAATTCACGCATTGATCTAGAAGACGCAAAAATTAAGCATAGGTAAAATGATTGGAGAATCAAAATTAAGCATAGGTAAAATGATTGGAGAATCAAAATTAAGCATATAGGTAAAATGATTGGAGAATCATCATGACACATTAACTAATTTTATGCATTGAAATTTTGTCAATTGAGAAAGAAAAGAGAAAAACATAGTTGCCTCTTTGAATAACTACACCAGATGTTTTGAGAAAAGTGGAAAGACTTAAAGTCGCTTTTGGATCGAACAAAATTTGGAATGTGAATTTGACATTTAATTTCTTTAATTCTTTTATCAAAATTAATCTTTGGTGATTGTACTTTGGGCACACAAAAAGATAATGGATCACATCTTCCCTTGAAGTTATAACTACGAAACTTGCGTACGTAATAAGTAGAAAACGATCAAAAAATTATTCATTATACTCGCAGTGTTATGCTGCAGCGTGTAACGAATCATAAGGCATTTCTCTGCGGCCCAGCGTAGGTCACAGCAGTGGCTAGCAATCGGCGACACTGTGTTTAAATTGACCAATTCGGGAGTCGAACACTAGACTTACTGCACTAATAACAATATTTACCACTGCTCACACGGAAGGTAGTAAAACAACGTCAAAACACAATCACAATAACGTGTATTTTTCTATTCATTATCAAAAAAGTTAGGTCCTTCCTGTCTAATGAAAGGGGCATCATAAAATACTTGTACGAACCGTGTCACAGGATTGCACTTCCTCTATCACTGACAGTTAAAAGCAACTTGGCTTATGACGTTACGCTAACGAGGGCTAAACCGGCCAGGTAGCTCAGTTGTTAAGCGCACGCTATCGGTGCGGGAAGTGTGGGGTTCGATTCCCGGGTTGGTCAAATCGGACACATTGCCGCCAAAGGCTCACCAACGTTGCGAGGTTTCTTCAGAGGTGTGTTGCTCAGGCGCTGAGCCGCAGAGATGGGTCCCGCCACTCGTTACACGCTTCGGCGTAATACCGCGAGTATAATGAAGATTTTGTTTTTTTTTATTTTTTGACGAGGGCTAACAGCCCAAAACTGCGCTGCCCTACTCTATGGAACCTTATTTTTCTATTCGTGACCAAATAGTTCATTTACAAAGCATTATTTGCTTGTAAGCGCGAAAACTTTCAAAAGATGAATATTGCAAAGAATGTAGCTTTGCTGGCTGGCATTTTCTTCGCTGGACACTTGTTTAAGAAATCTGAAAGTTCCAATTGAAAGATGCAGCGCAGAGATACTAGCAGATAAAAGTAGATTTTTAAGCAATTAAATCAAAAACAAGACAAAAAGGCGACAAAAACAGCACTAGCTACAAATCCTACTTTGACAGCAACATGTATCCCATCATGGTTCTGCTGAAAGAACCAACCAGTTCAACGGAATTATCTAGAATGGTGGTACTGGTTGAAAAGCGGCGGATGTTAAGGGAATAAAAGCCATTAGAACGCCAAATCTGCATTTACGCAAAGTTCGTTAGTAACTATTCCAATTCCTAAGAAAGTTAAATCAAATTTGATTACTCGAAGACCAGGTTTTTACATTTTCCTGTTTTTGCTCTTTTTTTTCCAATTTCTACACCAATTACACTATTTTGTGTAGATAATGATTTTGATTGTTTTTTATATTTTTATCCTCCTGTCACGAGAAAGCGACGGAGGCGCTATACACAGGACGAATTACTCGCTTAGGTTTGTCTATAATCCGAGTTTTCCTCTTCAGTTTTGCTTCTGACTTCTTTAATTTGCTGCTTGCTAAATTCCATCAAGCAGAGATAAATATCGTCAAGCATCCTTTCCAAGGACGCAATAATGAGACTCGGGAGGGAGTTAAACCATCAACCTTGCGATCATAGTCGTCGTAAAAACAGCGCTCTGAATCACTACGCCACGCTGCCGAAGTAAGTAGATAATAGACTGTGTTTAGCTAGACGCTTAAGTTATGTAATGTTATGCTTAAGATATAAACTGTATGAGTTTATGTTTTACCGCATATACTTTAACCACATTAGTAAAATTAAGATTAGTTCATGCGAGGATTAATTATTCTAGTAAAAGAATACCAATGAGCTAGAAAGTATTGTATTTATTTTAATGTTCAAGAACTAACCACGCGACCGACTGGTGGATGTAGGGGTTGAAAAGTCGATATCAGCACCAGAAGTCCTCGGTTCGATTTCCGGACCGGTCTAATCGTGCACTGTCACCGACAGCTCGCCAACACTGCGACGTTTTTGTGTTGCCCAGGTGCTAAGCCACGGAGATGGGCCCCGCCACTCGTTACACGTTTACTCGTTTAGGCGTAATAACTTGAGTATAGTGAAGATTCGACTTTACCTTACGCTAACTAAACGGAGCTAGACAAAAATTAGAAAATGGCAATAATTTTTAGACAGGGAAATGCATGACGATTAATTGCGACACCGAGCGATGCAAGCACGACATGAGCCGGGTGTACTGTACACTAACGCTAAGTGCACTAAAAAGGGAACCGATAGACAGCGAAATGCAAACAGCTTTGAAGCTAGGTAAACAATATTCAAGGTGAAAAGAATAACTTTATGTGACAAGATTTTCAATCTCTTTGGGATGAAAGCCATACAGAAAGATAAAAGCTGTAAACCTTAAAATTATTTCCAGTAGTTGGAGCTTACCAGATGACTTGAAATAACAAAATACACTTCACATATAACAGGATCCGTGGTTCCCGATACTTGGAAGACGTGATAACGAGCCGAGAACAAACCAACGGTTAAGTTGTGTGACATTCTGTTGATTTGTCCAGCACCGTCTGCCCCGGCATCGCCGGTAACCTTTATTAGAATACAACAATGAAAGCGAAATTCACAACTGCTATTGTAACTCACTCAGACGACCGAGTGAATAGAGCGTCTGCCTCTGTCGACTCTGGTTTGATTTCGAGTCAGGTCAAACCCACGACTTTAAAAGTGGTATTCACAGCTTTTTTGCTTGTCACTGAGCATTGTAGGACAGTGTGAAAAACAAGCCGGCAAGTTTACTTGTTGAACCGTGAGAAAAGCACGTAGCGGGATTTCCTTCGCAAGTTAAAGTGGTAGACATGTTTTTCAAGCCACATAATTACAGCTTAAGTTTTTATGTTAGTGAAGCATGTGCAAGGTGCATCATGGAAAATGACCTAGTTGGGCAACGAACCAGCGGTATCTCCTCAGCCACTCGTAACAGCGCTATCATGTGATACGTGGGTAAATGTGCAACAAAAAAGTATCAAGAAAAAACATGCGAGCATATTGAATGTGAACAAAAACCTTAAGCGGGCGTTATATAGAATAGCAATTTTGCCAATTTCCCGTTGCGAAAACAATTGCTTTTTGAGAGTAAGAAATAAGAAATTAACTGATCTCACTTGTATCGTGTAGTTGCGTCTGCTTTGACTAGGATTTTCAACCCAGAGCAGTGCCATAAACGGATAGCTTGCAACTGATTTAATTTCGTCATCACCAAATCTGCAAACCAGAGAAAACATTTATATCCACGAAAACCACATGCTATTACGCGAAACTAAACTAACTTAAAACTGCTCCCATATTCGCCGTTAAGTTTTCAGTTTAGTGTGAAAGGTAATGAAATGGTCACATGAAATATCAGGGCTGCGACCTCCAACTCGCAGAACTCGGTCATTTTTGCCGAACTCGAACTTGAACCAGAAAAGATTTGAACTCGAACTTGCAAATATCTTTTGAACTCGGTTAAAAATCTCTCGAGTTCGCGGACTTTTAAGTATATTAAGGCAGAGCAGCAATTATTCATATTTCACCTGTAGGTCTCATTGTACGTCAGCTGCGTGGTCCTAAAGTTGGTAGAGTGAATGAAAACCTAAAAAATTCAAAGTGTTAAAATTCACAAATACACAAACCAATAGGTTTCTTTATAACTACACGGACAACTAATTGAAATAACATCATTGTGTACAATTTGCAGCACGCAAAGTGACCTAGCTAACAGGTTGATTGTGCAAAATATCGTAAACCAAGTTTGTTTTCTGTGATATGTTGTTATTTGCAATCAGAAATCGTCACAGTCCCAATTTCGCGCACTTTAGGAGCATAAAAAATCATTTGAGTCAAAAATAAGCCTTCACACAACTGTTTTTCACCCAACAAATAGCAACTCAAGTAACAAAGTCAAAGTATCAACAGGGGATTTTTAGGGTTAAGATTATTGAACAGAATGTTGTAAATTTTGAAGGTTGCGGTTGGAGTTAGGTGAAAAAACGATACATTCAATTATTCAGATCATAACGTAAAATCGCTAAATCTGAACATATAAAACAAAAAAAAAAGAATATAGAAAGATTCCAGATCAAACAATAAAATTGAATAGTAGACATACACTTACTCAGCGAAAATTAAACAAAAGAAGCAACCAAAACCTTAAACAACACAGTTCTCACCGAGTACTCTCCTCGTGACAGCTGTTTCGCTCAATGAAGCTCATCAGAGGAGTCACGAGACCGCGATGAGAAAGAATATTTTTCTTTCTTCCTCACCGGTTAATTCAAATTATGGCATTAATTCAAATCATGGCATTTATTCTTAAATCTATGCTGAAGACTTTACACCCAATTGCAAAAACTCTAAAACGGTGTTAAAACTATAACTATTTAACCTTCGCAAAAAATATTAAAAAATGAACCGAATAATAGTAATAAGTGGCGATAGCAATACGAGCACTCCTGGTAGTCGATCTCAATACCAAAACTACTCAAATGATGTTAAAATTGCACCTTTTCTTCCTAAAAAAATCATCTTCATTACCGCAGCCTTGTCACTCGTCTGATGAGCTCCATTGAGCGAAACAGATGTCACGAGAAGAGTTCTCGGTGAGAACTGTGTTGTTTGAGGTTTTCGCTGTTCATTTTATTTAACTTTCGCTGAGTAAGTACATGTCTACTACTCAATTATATTGTTTGATCTGGAATCTTTGTAAACAGAACTACTACAGCCAGTTTCGCCGTTATCGGCACCTCAGGTTATTCAAATAGAATGTTTTGCTTTGTTTTATAACACAAGTTTTAGCTACTAACAGTTATCGAGCACTCAGACAGAAGGGAGTTAAGCCTGGCTTTAACTTTAATTCAATTATTTAAGTAATAATTCAAATTATGGCATTATTCAAACCATGGCATTAGTTCTTAAATCTACTTTGAAGATTTTACACCCAAAATCAAAAATCAAATCTTCATTATACTCGCCGTATTACGCCGAAGCGTGTAACGAGTTGCGGGGCCCATCTCCGCGGCTTAGCGCCTGGGCTACACAGCTCCGAAGAAACGTCGCAACGGTGGCGAGTCGTTGGCGACACTGTGCCGATTTGACCGGCCCGGGAATCGAACCCCAGACCTCCCGCACCGATAGCGTGCGCTTTGCAACTGAGCTTTCAAAAAACTGAAATGGTGTTGAAACTATGCCTATTTAACCTTCGCAAAAAATAAAAGGTGAGCCGAATCATAACAATAAGAAACGATAGCAATATGAGCACTCTTGGTCGTTCATCTCAATATCAAAATAACTGAAATGGTGTTGAAACTGCTCCTATTTGACCTTCCTGGAAAACCTTAACCTTAGAAAAAAAAATAAAACATGAACCGTGTTGTAGCGATAGGCAGCGATAATAATTTGAGCACTCTTGGTGGTCAAGACTGAACGGTTTAAAAACTGGCAAAGGTATAGAGTAATTACCTGATTTCCACCGTCGTACATATCTCCACCTCCATCTCCAATAAAGTTAAACGGAGCCATTCTATCGTAGTTATAGAACCACCATTGAGGTATAAAGCTTGCAATCTGACTTCGCAAACTGGACGAAACCGCTAAGACAGCCGTCTCGGCAAAATTGTCTGAATACAAAATTGTGAAAACCTACCAAACTGATTGTTAACGCACGATCTTTTAATTTACTCTCCTTGCCACAGTCTCGAACTCTCGTCTCCAAAATTTACTTTGAGTGAAGTCAAGTATGTTGAAGTCATTGTGCAAGGAGCTTTACACCTCGCATGCTCGTAATCTATCAAACTGTATAATGCGTGTTTTCTTCGCGTAATCAATGTAATTTTGTAGTTTTGCACACTGCACGTTGTGAGTTAAACTTCGTTCACCGTGCTTATTCTTTGAGTCAGTTGTTCTCAAGCAGTTGATCAATCAAGACGTTTTATTTTTAAAGTCATACATTTTTGGTCCAAGCAAGTCGTTTGAGCGAAAATTACATCGGTTTAACCTCCGATTAATTTTTGCCCTTATGCTGGTATTATTTTTGTTGGTTATTAAAGAAGAAAGCTATACTTTTTATCTCGTCGTATGCCAGCGGGGTGAAGTTTCAGGCGTTTCGCCTAAACAGTTGAAGCAAAACTTAAGATCTTTGGAAAGAAGTCTGAAAAGTCAATAACCCTCAGCTTTCGAAAGTTCAGTTTTTAACACTGATTACCATAAAAAAAAACTTTCCAAGAAGCTAAACCAAATAAAGTGAATATTGTCCCAACCCTGAATAAGTTAATTCGAAAACGTTCACACGTTTGAGATTTTGAAAACGTCAGTATTACTTAACAAAATACCTGATGCAAAACTGGTTGGTGTGACAGCTGATGTTGTGAAATCTGAAACGAAATGGAAAATGCATTAATCTTATAGTAAGTTACCACCACAAATCTTAATAACGAAAAATAGTTTGGTGCAGCTAACACTGCAATAGGAACAAAAAACACAAGCAAGGAAGACAAATTGGTACGTAGTGTTAATGGTTCCAATCGTTCCATAGATATTTTACTGCAGTAACTATTAAGAGCGTATTTCTCCGTAAATTCTCCTGGCAACAAATGACTCTTTTTAAGTTTTGCACACTCCTAATTATCTTGTCTTCTGGCTTCAGGTGAAACCGACTGTAGGGTTATAGGATTTTATGTTTTTATTGCAGGAGGTATTTAATCTAAAAGTAGTATATTCTTACAGATATATTCGCTGGGATCCTTTATCCAGCATTTTTTGAAAAGCTGATTTGAATAAGTATTTACAACTGTGATGCAATTTGGTTACAGTAAATATGAGTAGGTTACAAGAAACCAATTTGTTTTTTTACTTCTGAATACTTATATTTACCTGAGGTTACTTCTGATGTTGTGGATACAAACACTTGTTCCGGAGGTGGAACTGAAAATAGTAAGATTGGTACTTATAATAAATTTTTCTGTGGAAGTTGCCAAAAAAAAACTGGACACTTGTCAGGGCCAAACCGCTCGGGCATCAAATTGTGTGAAGCTTTATCTTCTTGGATATTTGCTTAAGAACAAACAGTTTGTTTTTTCGAATCAAGAAGATTTCAGGACCTTTTTAACCGATAAAGCGCTTCAGTATCGAAAAACGTAACCGGCGTTTGGTGTATCGGTTAAGAGCGTCCGCTTGGTAGCAAAGATACTGGGGTTTTATCCCCGGTCGGGTCAAACTAAAGACTTTAAAAATAGTATTCGCAGCTTTCGCGCCAAGCGCTCGGCACAAGCGGAAATACGAAGGGTTTTGTGTATGTGTTGTTCGTCATGTATGTCCCTTAACATTGTTCAATCATTGGTGACTGATAATTGTAATGGGCCGCCAAATGAGAATGACCTAAACAATGTATGCTTCCACCCGCTGTTCCGTACCTTTACCTTACCGAAAAACGTGGGCGCTGTGAGGCCATAATCAAGCTAATTATGACTATACTGACAAAAATTGACCCAGTATTAAAGTTGTTTTTTCACCGAGTTACTGAATCGAAGTCACTTACACCCTGTCCAGTGGTCCTTTTTACGTGAACCAAAAACCCATGGGTTTTCTGCATCACTGTTAAATTTTTGATGTCATAATCACTTCACTCAAATCTGACATCATTAATTTGATTATGGTACAGAAAGCTTGTGAGTTTTGGCACACTTAAACTGGACAATGGACATGTAAACAGGGTAATTAAAGCCCTGGATAAGGCATAACTGGTTTGTTATTAAAACCCTCTGCAATAATCAGTTTGTATAACATAAGACAATTACGGTTTTCACAAATCTAAAGAAAAACTTAACGCAATCCCAACTCTCTTTAGCGCAATTAATGTAGAGCGATTCGCTCAGAAATTCTGAAGAATTAATGCCTTTAAGTTGTGTACAAATAGTTCATAAATTCATTGAACTTGCTCGCGTGTCATTGAATAAGATGTTTTTATGTATTTGTGGCACTTACCTGTGCTTAATGCAATCATAAACTCTCGCAGTGTTGACTGAACTTCTTGTAGGTTCAAAGCAAATCCTCTTTGCCTGTTGTAAAAAAGGATGCCATTTAACCAAAGAAGTACAGTATATAACAACAACAAAAGTGGCCTATCATAAAAAAAACAACACAACAAAACGACAAAGTAGGTCATGTTTAATTTATGTTTTATGCGCCCCCCAAAACACTTGATTTGTATTTATTTGTTTGTATTTAGTTGCATATTATTCTTCTATCACGATAAAGCGATCAAGCGCTATAACAAGCTCGCTGCGGAGTTACTGGCCACCTGTCTACCGTTCCAAGATAGGGAAATCCCGCTAAGTGTCTTTCCAAACCGTACAACAAGTAAACTTGGAGGGTTGTACCTCACACTGTCCCTTTAACGCTGAACCAGAAGCAATTTTAAGCTGTGTATACCGATTTCAAACCATTGGTTTGACCCGACTCTACAGCTCCAGAGGAAGACGCTTTCACCACTCGGCCATTTGAGCAGTAAAAACTAAAATCACTTTAGGGTAGGCTCAAATGAAAAAAAATCTGCAGTTGAAAAAATCAAATAAATTCTACCGATATTTGAACAAACATAATGAAGATGCCGTTTAGGCAATACACATTTTATGTTCAACAGTACACTTTTTCACTTGATCCTGCCTAGAATTGATTCTAGTTTTAACCTGGTTTAAGCTGCTAATCAACATACACAGAGGTTCTAAAATTTATGGCTAACCTTATGGGGCGCCGTGTGTAAACCTACGCAATATAAAATTTTGCATCATTTTTTTGGTTAATTTTGGTTAAATTACATGCAATATCATATATTGTTGCAATTTATCTATATTGCTGCGATATGTGTTAAATTGTTGCAATTTATCTATATTGCTGCAAGTTGTGTTAAGTTGTATCAATTTATCTATATTGCAAAAAAACACTTAAATCGCCTTTTAATTGCCATGGTGATATGCTAACAAAAACAGTCAGTGTTGCCCTTTCCCTTTTTCCATGAACTCATGTAGTGTACTGGCCTGGGGCGCTGTTGTACTGACTGTGCAGTGTGCGCTTGTTGGTTTGGCTGAAACATTTTGAAATAAAGTGGCATGGAGTTTGATTGTTAAAATACTGTTATGATTGGTAGATACAACTGCGGACGTATGCAAAAATATAAACGTATAGATATGGTATCCTTTGGAATACCAGCAGCTAGATTAGACTGGACTACCGGTATGGGGGTAACAACTAGTATCAGCTCCCAGGTCCAGTTGGGTTAGGTTAGGATTAGGTTCAGTTAGGGTTAAATTTAGTTAGGGTTCGTTCAGTTACAAAATATCGGTATCTGAAAAATCTTGTTTTAAAGTAAAGTACCAGTAACCCGACATTAGGCCTAGTCTAGCTACCTCAACCTATGTTTTTGTGACATACTACTATCTCGTTGCTAATGCAGAATGGCTTATGCTGTATGGCTGAAGCATGTCAGATTATAGTGACTTCTGTGATCTGTCCACAGAAAGCAGGTAGGCTACATCCTGACATCAGCAGATCAGCACACCGATACACCAGTAGCCAGTTACATACGGTAAACTGTAAAATTAAAAATGTCAAACCAGTCTACCGATATTTTGTAACTGAACGAACCCTAACTAAATTTAACCCTAACTGAACCTAATTCTAACCTAACCCAACTGGACCTGGGAGCTGATACTAGTTGTTACCCCCATACCGGTAGTCCAGTCTAATCTAGCTGCTGGTATTCCAAAGGATACCATATCTATACGTTTATATTTTTGCTTATGTCCGCAATTGTATCTACCGATCATAACAGTATTTTATCAATCAAACTCCATGCCACTTTATTTCAAAATGTTTCAGCCAAACCAACAAGCGCACACTGCACAGTCAGTACAACAGCGCCTCAGGCCAGTACACTACATGAGTTCATGGAAAAAGGGAAAGGGCAACACTGACTGTTTTTGTTAGCATATCACCATGGCAATTAAAAGGCGATTTAAGTGTTTTTTGCAATATAGATAAATTGCAACAATTTACACAAATTGCAGCAATATAGATAAATTGCAACAATATATGATATTGCATATAATTTAACCAAAATTAACCAAAAAATGATGCAAAATTTTATATTGTGTAGCTTTAAAAAGGGCCCCATAGAACCTCCAATGATACAATTTAAAAACAGCTAAGTTTAAAAACTCTTTCTACTTTGTTTTGACTTTACTTTAACGTAGTTTGGTATAGAAGTTATTACGTACATTATAAAACACTAGAAATGACATGAACCAATCATAACTACGCCACCACAAACTCTTATTAGAGCATGCAACAAAATATAGTTTGTTTTTTATCCACGATTTAAACCAGCAGGATTTGAGCTGAATCAACTTAAAATCAATTGTAATAGTTTGAAACATTTCAAATTTTCGAGAAGTTTTGATTTGTCAATCTTATTCAACAATGATTCAAACCGAAACGTCTCGAAAAATTAAATAGTTTCAAATATTTCAGCTCTCTTTTCATTTTGTTTTTCAAGATTTAAGTAGAAAGCTAAAGAGCATCTCACGAAACCAAATCATTCATTAACTTGTATTTTTACAGCCATACTTTAATTCAATTCATGTTTTATTTTGTTTATTAACGCAAGTTCAACTTACTTTGACAGTAGCATGTATCCCATCATTACTCTATTAGGTCTACCAATTAGTTGGAAAGAGTTATCAGTGAATCTGGTGTTTGTTTGCACTCTTACGTTGCTGAATGTGTACGTAAACGAACTAGATGAAGACCAATCCTGCTCAAACAACGTCATTAAAGTTACAAGTCAATTGGAGTTGAGACGTGCTTATACAACAACGCATTGGTATCTGCGACGACCTACGTAAGCTTTGATGTTGTGTTTATGAATAATATTACGTTGGTTTATCTGTGCAAAATTTAGCAGCAAGAAAATACGGAACAGGACATTTTGGCGTAACCTACTTGGGATGGGACAACTCGTGACCGACGCGGCGTCAACGTAGGGATTTTGAGATCGAGTTACGTTTGGATATGGTGATTGCTGTTCGGATTAAGGCAAGGTTGAATGTTCAACGGCGATCCGTCGAGCTGAGCAATTTTTTAAAGATCGAAATTGGTACTCCTATTTTCCCTGCCGGAAGTTTTGCATTAAAGAAATAGTATAGAAAAACACGCCGGCTCATTTACTAGTTGGGCCGTCGTAATAAAATTTAGCGGGATTTTTCCATGTTGAGTGGTGAACAGGTGACCGGTAACTCCTAATCTAGCTCATTATAGCACTTTCATTGCTTTCACGTGACAGGAGGATAAACAATCATGCAATATGCAACTTCAAATGCAATATTTCAAGCATTCCGTAAACCTCATTTGCTTTTACAATAACAGTTATACTTACTCTTGAGCTTGAAATAACGAAATAAACTTCACAGATGCTAGGATTCGATGCAGAATGGACTTGCAGAGTTTGGTATCGAGCCATGTACGAGCCTTGAGACACTGATCCAAAACCAAAGGTACCACGGCCCCTACCATCAGCACCAGGATCACTTCGTACCTGTAATTCAAGTTACCGGTCACATCTTATACACGACTGTAAGTTAGCATGAGATAGTATGTTTCAAAACTTGTTTCATTTAAGGATGCATTTGTAAAATGACTAATTACACTTTAACCAAATGAAAGTTTTCAACTTTTCATCGCAGAATTCATTTGTAAAATGACTAATTACACTTTAACCAAATGAAAGTTTTCAACTTTTCATCGCAGAATTTTGTGCAAGGCTTTCACTGCTGGCATTCACAGCATACCTACTGTATGCTGCCATAGTACATATTTTTAAGGCGTTTTTAGGAACCGATATCATCTCTTAAAATTGCCTAGAGGTCTCTCAAAATCTGCTTGTACTATAGACTACTGAGTAGAAAGCTGTGTTTCACGCTATAGATTCAATTTGCGGTCTTTCAAAATTGCTTAATGGTTTTTCAGTCCAAACCAAAACACTGCGTATATCAACAATGCAGTAACAACTTATTACACTTTTGGTGTGGATGAGACTAATCAAAAGACTCTCTGTATATACTCAAGTATGTTGCATATTTATCCTCCCATCACGAGAAGGCGCTTAAAGCGCAATAACGAGCTCGCTTAGAAGTTGACGGCCATCCGTCTACCGCACCAAGATGGGGGAATCCCGATAAGTGCCTTTCCCAACAGCACAACAAGCAAACTTGCCTGCTTGTTCTCCATACTGTCCCTTTAATGCTGAGCGTCAAACAGAGAAGCTGTGAATAGCAATTTCAAAGTTATTGGTTTGACTCGACTCGGAATCAAATCCAAAGCTACAGCTCCAGAGGCGGACGTTCTTACCAATTGGCTATCCGAGCTTACCAATAATTATACTCTTACCACAACACTTTTTTTGAATTATTTTGCTTTAACCGTTATTCTGCTTTTATTTGCAATCAACTAAAACACAAAGCCTGAGTTTCAAACAGATCTAGTTATCATCAATAGCAGGCCTACTTGTATTGTGTAATTGAGTCTCTCTTGATATGGATTTTCCACCCACAGTAAAGCCAAGAATGGATGAGTTGCAGTGACTGTCAATTCATCGTCACCAAATCTGCGTAAAACAGTCTCCCATTACATGCTAAGCAGGTAAGTCAGATAAAAAAAAAATACAAAGCCGCAATAAAATTAAGCAGTACATTTACAACGAATGGCAATAGGCAAGAATCATACTCTCTTATTGCCCAGCACGGAAAAATCTTTGATAACGACGCGAACCGAATTCGATATCAAAACACATTTAGCTGAATTTAGTTTTGAATAGTTCAATAATCCACGACTAGACGTTTGTATCAGCGAAGCTTCTTTCCTCTTTTTCAACTAAGTAAATTAGTTCCAAGGACTGTTTTTATGCACCGTACAAACTGTTCGCCCAATTGCACCAAGTCAGTAACATGGATGAGCGGTACCGCGCACATGTGACAGATCCTACGTGATGAGTTCGATTGATGGCTGAAATGGATTGTATTTGACATATTTACAGGGTGGCTGCTGACTCGAAGAGCGCAAGCTCACTTCGCAGTCTCCTTCAATTATTGTTGAATTTTCAGTTCAATATGATTTGAAAATAATCTCAATTATTTATTTGTACCTGTGTTTCTCAAACGCCGGTCCGCGGACCGGCAGCGGTCCGTGCCTACTTTTCTGCCGGTCCGCCGAAACAAGTCCCTATATTGTATATCCCTCAATTCGAAATTGGGATTTTTATTGTAACCCAAAAGGCTACGCGCGCACAATACTTTTTTCCCACAGCCAACAGACAAGTTCATGCAGTATGCACTGCCAATTCATTCAGTTTAGCTTTTGTAAAAGAAAACGTTGGAGGTGAGATGAAGCTTGCGCATAACCACTCAGTTACAAGTTGTTGCAGTAATATATGAAATCTAAGGACATATTTACCTGAAATTCAGCAGTACGATTACCTGAATTTGATAATAACACGGAAACAAACAAACAGCCAAGTATTTTTCTTTTACGAAAACACCATTAACGAAAAGCAAGTTGGTGGTTTTAACACTTCGTTTTAACCTAACATTTGACGTTTTTGGTTGGTTTTCAAGATGCACCGGTCCACAAAATTTATTTCGAAAATTTGCCGGTTCGCAACCTAAAAAGGTTGAGAACCACTGATTTATACACTATTTATTGATCTCCGTTTGGCTTACCAATTTTACAACGCGCATTAAACAAAAGCTAGTTCACACCTACCTGTAGCTTTGGTTGTACGTCAGTCGAATACTATTGTTGTTGGCGTGAAGATAGACCTAGAAAAACTTGCTGTTTAGGCTAGAAGAATCCTATATCTTACCTAAATGATACAGAGTCGTAGCCGTTGTCGGACTCGAGCCCAAGTTTGAGAAAAGTTTCGGGATTAATTCGAGACTAGTTCGGAGTTTAAAGATAAAAGACCAATGTAGTAGCTCTAGCTGTTTTGAATTCGCTAAAGCGAGCTCATTTTGGAATATGGATAAATTTATTTTGTCTCCTCCTATGCGCGAAGCATACGCTATGTTTCCCAAACATCACAGTTTGTGTATGGAAACAAAAGTTTAACGTTTAAGACAGTGTTTCAGACCAAACGTATCTTTTGGGTTTTATCAGGCCAGTTTAAGTTAAAATCAAATTTGAGTTCCACTTATATTTTCGGGTTTGGGTCTGCACTAGTAAGCCCGTTAACGAGTGTGCAATGATCAAAGTTTTTAGGAAATTTGATGTCACTGTTTGTAACATCAATAGACTATCTTGAAAATTACAGACATTAACAATAAAAAACACAACTTGGAAGTAAAAAATTCAAATAATAGCAAAAAATCAAGATGTTTATTGCTATATTAATTTACAGCGCTAATAGGCTACTGTTGCTTTTAGCCTTATCTTAAGCACAAAAAAATAAACTGCCTACATTATCAAAATCAAGAGCGGTATACTGCTCTACTTTTGTGCACTTAACGCAATGCGTTTACTTGATGAACAAGCAAAGTTAACGCATTGCGTTAAGTGCACAAAAGTAGAGCAGTATGCTATACCGCCCCAAGTCTTCAATATACTCGTGGTATTACGCCGAAGCGTGCAACGAGTCGCGGGACCCATCTCCGCGTCTTAGCGCCTGGGCTACACAGTTACGAAGAAACATCGCAGCGGTGACGAGCCGTTGGCGACACTGCGCCGACTTGACCGGCCCGGGAATTGAACCCCAGACATCTCGTACCAATAGCGTGCGCTTAACAATTGAGCTAATTGACCTAAATTATTAACCAATTATTACCACGTCATTATCATTTATCTAAAATAATAACCATGTTATTATCACTACTAACAACACCCAAACATGTCAGAGCAGAAACTGAAAATACACAGCAGCGCCTAATATCTTCACCTGATTGCCGCCATCGTACATATTCCTTCCACCATCACTGATTTGATTAAATGGCATCATAAAATCGTAAATGTAGTTGTACCATAATCTGATAATGTTTTGAATTCGAGTCGATAATCGAGATGAAACTGCATTTGCGACTACTTCGGCAAAATTATCTGCGTACAAACAAGCACTTATCGTCAATCAAAGTATAACTTATTTCTTTGCATTTAACTAACACCCTCATGGGCTGTTTTATCATAGCCTATGTAGAATCTCCAAGGGGTACCGTTGCTTGCAGCTCCCGACCTAGGTGTTGCAGCCATGCCCACTCCTGTTTTTTTTAACTCTTCATCTCCTACCTGCATGCCATCCTCTTGAAGGTTTTCTTGCCTCTTTTCTTGTACCGTAATATATTTCCTTAATTTTATCGTATTCTTTATCGTGTTGACGGTGCGGAAACAAAAGATATTGCTACTAGTTTGAGGCTGAAAATTATATTATCTGACGTGTGTACTGCATTTTTGTATTTTGTTGCATATTTATCTTTCTATCATGAGAAAGCGATCAATGCGCTATGAGACCTCGCTTAGGAGTTGCGGGTCATCTGTCTACCACACCAAGATGAGGGAATCCCGCTGAATGCCTTTCCCAACGGCACAGTAAGCAAACTGTTCTACACACTGTCCTTTAATGTTTAGTGTCAAGCATAGAAGCCGTGATTATCAATTTTAAAGTCATTGGTTTGACCCGACTCGGAACCAAACCCAAGTTTACTGCTCCCGAGGCAGACGCTCTTACCACTCAACCATCTGAGCTGTTATTTTGTTTATTAAAAGCAAAAGACAGTGACTAAAATCATACAAAATTAACCACCCTATACAAATGCAAGATCGCAAATATAAGCAGCTAAAACTATAAAAGCAAAGGCTCCTATTCCAACGAACAAAAGATTGTCATAAAGATCAGTGCAATATTTGAACCTAGCTCCATACGACTTACGATAAAATTGAAGAGGCAAGGAGAAAACCCCACCTAAGTAACTTTTACCTCTAGTACCCACTAGCCAATAGACTTTTTTCGTTTGAAAATCCCTTGTTGTTTGAAATAGAAGCCTTTGATTTTAGTTTTTGCTGATTTTGTAAGGATTTTACCTATCCTTGTATTCTTGTGGATCTAGCCAGGATGAACTATCCCTCTGAAGTTTGCCATGTGCAGGTAAATTTTTTATGCTGAGTTTTTGATATAAGTTGCTAGCTGCCTATAACTTACGGGGAACACTGTTTCAACCCTACAAAGCTCATCAGTTTAACGTGCCCAACAATCATTTAAACAAATAGAGGGAATATTGTCCCAACCCTGAACGACTAAGAAGTTTACTCATTTAAGATTTTGAAAACGCTAATATTACTTAACAAAATACCTGACACAAAGCTAGTTGCTGTGACAGCTGAAGTAGTAAAATCTGAAACAAAATAGAAAACGTACCAGTTTTTAGCAGGTTACACCACAAATCTCAATAACGAAAAATAACTAGGTAGCCCACAACTATTACTTAATAACAAGAAAAAGTATTGACAAGAACAGCAAATTGATATCTAGAGTTATTGGTTCCTAAAACACGTGACTGCACTAATTTGCCGAGTGTGTTTATCCGCAAATCATCCTTGTAGAATTAATATCTTCATCCACTTTTTACTGTTTTTAGCTATTAATGACTTTTTTAAGTTTTAGAACACCACTGATGATCTCGGCTTGAGGTGAAACAGACTGATCAGTCATAGGGTTATATATTTCTAATGTATTCAATCTAAAAGTAATGTTCTTACTGATATATTTTCTTGCAGCTTGGTTACAGTGTAAGTTACAAGCTTGGTTACAGTGTAAGTTACAAGAACCAATTTTTTTTTACACCAAACCACTAATATTTACCTGTTGTTACTTCTGGGGTTGTGAACACAAATATTTCTTCTGGAGCGGGCACTGAAAATAAAATGATTGGTACGGAACTTACAAGTAATTTTTTAGTTGAAGTTGTCCAAAAAAACTCTGGTTTTCATCTTTTTTTTCTAGAATTTCATTGCTCGCCAACTAATGGGTCACGAACATGTGCAGTATTCAAAACGAATTTTTGACTAATACTGTAGAACTTAAAAAATCAGTTTAAAAAATGAAACATAAATACAAGTTACAATCTAATACAAATTCATTCGTCGACAAAAATTAATGAGAAAAAATGCACAGCAAATACGTGAAGCTATTAAATTTGACCAAACAATAAGCTTTTTCTGAGAATTGTTGAATGCAGTCGAGCAATACAGCGATCATTGATATTGTATTGCATTATTTTCCAGTGCTTACCTGAGTTTAATGCAATCATGAACCATCGTAACGTTTCTTCAATTTCTCGAGCATTCACCTGGGCTCCTCTTGTTCTGTTTACAACACAACAATCATGCAAATTTGCTGCTTTTATGTTATTATTAAATTTTCAAATTTTCAGTTTTTACGGTAATTTCGCTTTTGTTAGCGACATGGCCTAGTGGTACCACGCGCAGGTGACAAATCCTACGTTACGGGTTTGATTCATGGTGGGAGCTGATCGCATTTGACATTCGGGTGTCTGCTGACCCAAAAAGCGCAAGCTCAGTTTGCAGTTTCCCTCAATTACTGTTAAAGTTTCAGTTTAATATAATTTGAAAATAACCTCAATAATACGTTTGTATTAGCAAACTCAACAGGTTAAAAAAATCTTACTTTTAACGTGAATTTAACCCGAATATTTACAGTAACTTGAAATGATAAACAATTTGAAACAGTTAAATGACATAAAGCATCACAAAATCACCACATTAACTTTTTCAAACATAAAACGCATTTCCTTTATTTGATCCACCACCCAAGTAATAGAGTTAAATCAAATTAAATTTGAAATCGTTTTTCAAACGCATGTTTATGCATTTGTTCTTCAAGACTTAACTATGAAGCTATACACAGCGCCGTTTCAAGTCAATTAGTTCTACATGTAGAAATAACTAGTAACAAAACTCATAATTTGCAAACTGTTGCAGACAGTTTTCAACTTACTTCGACAAGAGAGTGTATCCCATCATTACTCTGCTTGGTCTACCTGTCAGTTGAACAGCATTATCAAGAAGCCTGGTGGTTTCCGAAAATCTGATCCTGCTGAATGTGTACGAAGAACGCCTAGATGAAGACCACCTCTGTTGATATAAAAATAGGTTATAATTTCTTTGATACACACCGGCCCGTTAGCTCAGTTCTTAAGCACACACTATTGGTGTGGGAAGTCTGGGGTTAAATTTCCGGGCCGGCCAAATCGGCACAGTGCCGCCAACGACTCGCCACAGTTGCGATGTTTCTCCGGAGCTTTGTTGCTCAAGCGTTACACCGCGGAGAAGGGCCCCGCCACTCGTAACACTCTTCAGCGTAATACGACAAGCATATAGAAGATTTGATTTTTTTCCTTTTGTAATGACCCATAGCATCAAACTTATGACAAGGCCACGGTCAATAGTTGAGAGCCGCTTTTACGATAATGATTACCATGAAGTATAATGCAAATAAACCCTACGTAAGCTTCGTTACTGCGACCTTAAGTAAGATGCATATCAATCACGTCAGTTTATCAGTATCTACGTTCTACAATGGTTTATCTGCAAGCTGATGCTACCGATAGCAAAGTGAGAAACAAAAAATGCTTGAAATCAACAACGATTTTGATAAACGACTAGATTTCTTTATTTAAAGTATCTGCAGCGCGACTACTGCTTTCTCATAACAGGAGGGCAATGACCAGACCGTGATAAATTGGCACATTGTTTCAAAACAATGCGATGACTTGTTAAAATTCTACAGTACTCACTAAACAGCCGAACAACAAACTACTCATCCATGTCATTCAATCAAACCCGATTTTCTTCCTTGGATTTTCAAACCGTTAAAGAAGCTAATGCGAAATCTACAGTAAATTCAAATAGCTAACTTGCACAGTGCAGTGATTTACATACTGCAACGAAAAGTGAAATTACTTCATTCCAAAAAAATTTGAAGGTAAAGTTAATATTGTCCGTATTTGATTTTTATTGGGTCAGTCATTTCTGCAATCACGCTCAAAGAAATAGACATGCTTACTTGTAAGTTAGAAATAACGAAATAAACTTCACATATGCTGGGATCAAAGGCGCCAGAGACTTGCACTGATTCATATTGAGCAAAATAAGAGCCTTCAAACACGACTCCGTTTTCAACAGTAACACTTCCAGTGCCATCTGCTCCTGGATCGCTTCGTACCTGAAATTCAAGTAGTTTCCTGTTCACTTTTATACAAGCAGTAATACGAGTAATACGAAAATAGGATTTAGGCCAGGGCAAAAAAAATTTTTCAATCAAATATCGCTTAAAAAGCATCATTACAGTGTTGTTACGTTACGTCTTGCAGAAATGCTTGTATATCGACCACATATGCAATAACATTTGCGTTTTTGTGTTTAGTTGTATTTAGTTGCATATTTATCCTCCTATTACGAGAAAGCGATCAAAGCGCTATAACAAGTTCCCTTTGTAGGAATTGCCGGCTCTCTGTTTACCACACCAAAATGGGGAATCCCGCCAAGTGCCTTTTCCAACGGCACAACTAGTAAACCTGCCGGCTTGTTATTCACACCGCCCCTTTATAATGCTGAACGTATAGCAGGGAAGCTGTGAATACCAATTTTAAAGTTACTGGTTTGACCCGACTCGGAACCAAAGCCGAGTCTACAGCTTCTGAGGGGGATACTTTTACCACTCGGCCATCCGAGCAGTTAAATTTTGTTATCATGCTGCATCTCTTGCATCTATCGACACGTTTACGCAGATATAATTTTGTAGATCTAAATAATTTCTTAGATTTAATTTGTTTCTTGTTATTATTTGGTGTTGATTGAGTGAAGCAAATAACACTGCTAGTCCATCACTACACTGTTTGTTTGACATCAGCAATGTGTGCTTAGTCTTTTATTTGAAAATTGCTAGCAGATAAAAAACAAAATTTCTCAAAAAACAAGTATGCCAAAGCTTACTTGTATTGTGTAATTTAGCGTGTCTCGATTGGCATTTTCCACCCAAAGTAACGTCAAGAACGGATGCGTTGCAGTGGTTGTAAGTTCGTCATTACCAAATCTAAACAAAGGAGTATCAATTCATAAACGGCTGAAGAGCCAAATTCAGTGAGAAAGCAAACTCACAATGATAGAAAAAGAAGCGAAATATCAACGACGCAGCGCAGTAGGTAAGGGTGCATTTAAAAAAAGCTGATCTAGATCAGCCCCGTTGCTCCTGCCTAACTAAACCAATAATGAAAGGTGACAGCAACTTGTACATTTGATTATACTTATTGATCAATCCAAAAAGGACATGAAACCACCAGTTCACATCAAAGAAATCTACTCTTAGCAATCTCAACTGCTGTAGGTAAGTGCTTTTCAGAAATATTTAAATGCTTTTTAGACTAACCTGTAACTTTGGTTGTATGTAAGCCGAGTAGCGTTGTTGTTAGCGTGAAGATACACCTAAAAACACCTTGCTTGTTAAGCTACAAGTAAAAAAAAATCAAATCTTTATTATACTAGCGGTTCTACGCTGAAGCGTGTAACGAATGTCGGGCCCACCTCCACGGCTTAATCAGGGCCTGCATGGGCAAGTGGCAACACAGCTTCGAACTCCGAAGATAAGTCGCAGCGGTGACGATCCATTGGCGGCACGATGTCGGATTTGACTGACCCAAGATCGAAACTCCGACATATCGCACCGATTGATATGTCGTTAACAGTACGCTAATCCGAACTCATAGCCCAAGTACCAAAAAGTTTTAGGCAATTTAATGTAATGAAGTTGTTTACAACACGAACAAAGTAAATCTAAATTAAGTCATTAAAAGCACGTGAGCGAAATCCTTGAAATGCGAAAACATATTCTACCTTCGTCAACATTAACAAAGATCTTGTAAATATATCCTAAATAATAGCTGAACTCTGAAGCAAGGTTGTTTTAAGCCTAATTTCCAACCATTTTTCTTGTTTTCTTCTTCGTGTGAGTGCGATGTTGTATCGCGAACCAACACCATATTCTAAATGGCTGGGCACGTATCAAACAGCCACCTTGCCGAGCTCTCGTTCACGGAGAGCAGACCTCAAATCCCATTTGGATGACGATATATGGGACAGGATGTTATAATATGGTCTGCGGTCTATTTCTCTGCACCACACTCACAGGACGCCGTGGAAGCCATGCCCCATTTATGCATTGATGACCGAAAGAGGCTGACTCCATTCCGTAGACGGTTCAGCCGGACCCAGGCGGGTCTGGGAAGCCCCATTCCAGGTGGAAGGGCATCCAAACCATCAAAAAATGCTCCAATCCAATGCTCCACCTGTGGTACGCCCATCTTACTACACTGGTGCCCAGTTCGCTTGCATCTTTGAGCAGTGTCAGAGCAACATGCACAAAGGAGTGTCTTGCCTTAAGCTGTCGATGCCCTCCATAAGAATGGGACGTGAGCCGATCGTGGAGTGGATAACCAGGCTCCTGGGTGCGACAAGCCAAAGACAGTGTGGCTCTCTTTCGGCGAAGCTCAGCCGGTGTGATGCCTGATAGGACAAATAGATTGTCCGTTGATGTGGGACGCATACATCCAGTCACCAGGCGCAAAGCGTCGTTGATGGACTTGTTAATGAAGCGCGTGTGAGCACTTCGACTCCAAACAGGAGCACAGTACTCTGCAGCAGAGTGGATCAAGGCCAAGGTAGCTGTACGCAACGTTCTGGCACCAGCCCCCAGCTTGATCCTGCTAGGCGCCTCAAAAGACCAACGCGTGTTGTTAATTTTTTGCGCAGTGACTTCAGGTGTCAACGGTATGTGAGCGATCTGTCCAGCTTAATGCCGAGATAAGTTGGCTCAGCAGAGAATGCGACCTTCGGCAGCAACCTCAAGCTCATGAGGTGCCTTCTTGTTGTACAGGTGGAAAGCAGTGGTGACCGTCATTAGTGGTACTGAGCTTCAGCTTCCATTTCTGTAAGTACGATGATAGGGTTTCGATGTCCTGTGTGAGAGTTCCCTCCACCGACTGCCAGTCTTCCGCAGAGTGCATGATGGCCAGGTCGTCTGCGTAAACAAACTTCCTGGCAACTGTGACTGGCAGGTCGTGGGTGTAGATGTTAAAAAGGAGGAGAGACAGGACTGATCCTTGAGGGACGCCGTTTTTCAGACGTCGTAACCTGCTTTGCGCACCATTACCAGTGGTGAGGGTAAAACTGCGGTTACGAACAAGCTCCTTCATAAAGGAAACAATGTGCCTGACCGGCAGCATGCGCAAAAGCTTGCAGGTGAGACCACGGTGCCATACAGTGTCATAGGCAGCTGTTAGGTCCACAAATACAGCACCAGCCTTCTTTTTTTCCGAGAAGCTATCCTCAATTTGTTGAGTCAGGAGAGTAACCTGGTCTGTAGTTGATCTACCACGTCGAAATCCAGTTTGTTCTTGAGGAAGCAAGGTATCGACGATTGGTTTAATACGGGCGTATATGAGTCTCTCCATGATCTTAAAAGGGACACATAGCAAAGAGATAGGTCTATAACTCTTTGCCTTCCCTGGTGGCTTCATCGGCTGTGGGATGGCAACCACTAATGCTCTTCTCCAGATTTTTGGAAGTTTTAGTTGGTGCATGCAGGAAGAGAGGAATCTGTTTAGCCAAGACTTCAGGGCAGCACCGGCATGAATTATCAGCTCCAGGCATAAGAAATCTGGGCATGGAGCTTTGCCTGGCTTTAGCATTTGAAGGGAACTGGCAAATTCTTCCGGGGAGAAGTCACCGGAGATACAGTTGTCAGCAGATGTTGGTATCCTATAAAGCTCAGGCACTTCCTTGAGCACGAGTCTGGTAAACTCACGGTCATTCGTCTCATATGTCCCATTTTTAACCAGCTGCGAAGCAATTGAGTTGGCAGGAATGGGACAAGGACGATAAGATTGTCTAGTTTTGCCAGTCAGATTGTTTATGGCATGCCATGCCAGCCGGCTGGAGTGCGTAAAGTCGATGGCATTGACTGCCTCTGACCAGCGTTTCCTTCGCCTCTCATAAAGTCTGACAAGCAAGGCAGAGGAAGCAGTGTTAGAACCTGCACCCTGCGGTGCCCGAAGAGATGCCTGGTAGAGGGCCTCGCACTCCGCATCTCAGTATGGTCTGTAGTTTTTTCTACGACCGCGTGGAATTGATTTTTTCGCTGCATGGATGATGGTGTTGCAGAAGTCTTGGTAGGCCTCATCAACACAGGTAGTGTCCGGAGATGAAAAATTCCGAGCAAACCTGTTGGTGATGCGCACGTACTTTTTCCATTCGGCTTTCCGAAAGTTCCATCGCTTGTAGGGCTCACTTTGAAGTGAAGCAACCATTTGGAGCTCTTAATCAGCGATCGTCGGTGTTGAGACCTAGGGAGCTTTTCCAGGATGCGTCTGTCCAGTTGCCAACAGACGTGAGCCTTGCTCGAGAAGGCCAATTTTCCAGCGTCCAGAGAAGAAGCTGGGAGCGTCTTTAGGATTATGCAACAAGGCAAGATTGCTCTTGGTCGCCCAATCAACCAAAGATTCTCCATCCGAACTAATGGTGCTGTAGCCCCAGTCTACATGCTGGCAGTTTAAATCACTTGCGTAAAGACAGAGGTGTGGGAACACTGGAATGGCTGAAGGTGTCATTCGTGATGTTGGTGGCTTGTAGACGTTGATAATTGTTACGCCATCAACATCCACACAAAGACACCCAACAACTGATCCGTCCAAAGATTGATCAGCAAGGGTCCAGCCAAATCCCTCATGGACAAACGTAGCAAGGCCATACTTCCAGCTCATAGTCCAGCCAGCTAGTGTGAAATTAGGTATCACTAGCTGGTTCGGCGTGGTACAGTGAGTCTCTCGTAGAAGAATGAAAAGAGCCCGATGCCTGGTGGCCAACTGACTGATAACGCAGATCTTGCTCTGCGTGAGGTCCTCGATGTTCAGCTGCAGTGTACTGGGCAAAGGTTGCCCGCAGCTAGCATCTGCGAGTTTGCCACTTCGCGTTTGCCTCCGGGGCCGAGGGTCTGTCTTTTTACCACCCTGGAAGCTTCCCGTTATAGTCATCATTTGCCAGTGACTGTATAATTTCTGTTTCCGAGCTTCGCCATGAGGAGGCGATGACATAATTTCAGAATTCCCTACCATTAAGACCAGGTAAACTACTGTGTTGAAACCAGTAATCATAATATGCACTTAAATACATTATAGCATAAGCTGAATACATAGAATAACGCTTAAAATCATTTACCTCATTACCACCGTCGTACATATCATTTCCACCGTCACTGATTCGATTAAACGCTGGTCTCATAACATCATAAATATAGTTGTACCATCCAAATATGACGTTTTCGATTCGATTTGACAGTAGCAATGAAACTGCATTTGCA
The DNA here is from genome assembly GCA_964006365.1 of Trididemnum miniatum. Lineage (NCBI taxonomy): Eukaryota > Metazoa > Chordata > Ascidiacea > Aplousobranchia > Didemnidae > Trididemnum > Trididemnum miniatum. Next base: position 11,733,505 of record OZ023234.1, on the reverse strand, counting down.
GCTGCCTCGGCGAAATTGTCTGTGTGCAAACGAGCATTTATCGTGACTTACCAAATGCAATTTATCACGTGTTTCATACACAACATTTCCTATCGAACCTTACTAAAAATCTTACTAAACAACATAAACTAAAGCTCTACAATATATTTCACCTTACAAATGCAAGAGCGGTACTAACCGCCTGAAGGACCTTGAATTCAACCCCATTAACCTCATCATTCTATTTGAAGTGTCCAGCATCACTTACTCAATTCCGTCCGCACAAGTAGAAAAAGTTTTCATTTGTGGTAGGCCTACATAGCTACATTTGGCTGCAAATGATAGATTATCTCGGACAATCTTATGCATTTGTATAAACCTCAGTGACAGGCACAAGTATTGTCTAATAAATATTGTACCTGACAAAGAGCTGGTTGCTGTGACATCAGTGACAGTTGACGTAGTAAAGTCTGTAACGAAATAGAAAATGCGAGAAAATGTTGCACTACAAATCCTAATTACTAAAATTAGTCTACCAAGTCTGGTAAATCTATCAGTTCACAAAAACAGACTAAAGGTACAAATACAGACAGCCGGTGCTTTCGCACGCATTTACCCGAGGCTCACGAAAGCAGATGGTTTTAAGGGTCCACGAAATTAAACAATTAGGCCAACAGTATCTTAGTGAGTATTATGATCTCACCAATGTAACAAAGAGATGATCGTTATGACGTTTTCCAGCACGTTTTGATATCTTGAATCAAAGCAATAATAATTTTAGAATGTGGATGCGGGCCAAGAAAGCTCACAAAAACTAAGTGGGCCTAGAACGAAGAACCGCGAGCCTAAAGCCCACTAAAATTGGACATGTGGACAGGATAATTGTGTAAAGCATTTTAACCAGACAGCCCCTGGCAAATATCAATCACCAATGATTGAACGTTGTAAGTGGATATGAGGATATACAAGACCAACAATGCGTTTACAAATTCTTCATACTTCCCGCTTGTGCCAAGCGCATTGCAGGAAAGCAGTGAGTGCTGTTTTTAAACAGTGTTGCCAAGTGGTATATTTATATACCAGATTTCACAAATCTGGTATATTTTTTGGACCGTTTGGTAGGTGAAATTATGGTTTGGTACATGTCCTTAAATTTGGTATATTTTTATGCCTTTTGGTAGTGTTTTTTTTGCGTTTGGTGTATTTCATAAATTTAATATAACTGATATGTTGAAGATTACTAGAAAGCTCTTTAATTGCCGGATTACCTAATAAATCCTTTCTACGGATTTGAGCAATGCAGTTTTACATAATTGGCAACACTACTAGTGGCGATATTTTTTTGCACAATGTGCCAATGAGGCAAAAGCTCTATAATTTTCTTTTTCTGAAGCAATATGTGAATTGTGAAGAATGGATTGGCTAGTTTATAGTTTTGAGTGTTGAGTTGTAGCGTTGTAGGGTTTGGCATTTGGATTAAGGCTTGGTGTTCACATTATATTATCAGCAGCAATGTTCCCTCTAATTTTTTGTAGTCTGTGCGCAGAAACTTTGGCGAGTGCGCACTTTTTAGAAATGACTCACGTTTGGGCAAAAACTCATGAATAAATTCAATATGGCAGCTATTGAAAACAAACAGTGCAACTTCTCTTGGTTATGTTACTGCTGGTATATTTTTCGCTCACGGTAGACGGTATAATTTGTAAAGAGATGCGTCCTTTTAGCAGGTCCAAGAGCAATTTTCCTTAACTTGCCAACCGAGAACATTGCCTCATCATGATATGTCTGTGCGCGGTATATTTATGCATGTGCGCAGCCTCTGAAATCCGTGTGCACGCGCACAGCGTAGAGGGAACACTGATTAGCAGGCTAATTTGCAATGACTGGGGTTTGGGTTGAATGTTAGGATCAGAATTTGGGATGTTTAAGGGGTACTGGACTACTGGTGCCGGTATTAGTCCTACTGGGATAACGTATCGGTATTTATGTTTGGCATAGGAAGGAGACCAGTGAATTGATTCAATGAAATGAACCTCCATTAGCCGGGTGTTAAATTTCAAGTAATGGGGGCTAGTTTATTTGAAACTGTGAGTTTTGTGCAGTACATCTTTTTGTTACCCGAGAATTGTGGACTGTGAAGTGTTGATTAATTTCAAGTAATGGGGGCTAGTTTATTTGAAACTGTGAGTTTTGTGCAGTACATCTTTTTGTTACCTGAGAATTGTGGACTGTGAAGTGTTGATTAATTTCAATTAACTGTTGTATTTGTGACTATTGTTTTTTGTTTAGCGTGAGAAACTTTGATTCGGTTCCTTGGTCTATTTAATCTGCACTACTGGTAATGAAAGCTGATTGTATTTAGCAAATACAACTGATTTATGTTCAGTGTAAAAATACTTCTGTTGGGAGATTGAGCAAAAAATTAATTATGTCATTCAAAAATGCAACCCTTACTTTTCATTTTTACAGATAAACTGATGATTTTTTTTCGAAATTTTGGTATATATTTGGTATATTTTTGATAACATATTTTGGTATATATTTGGTATATAATTTGGAACATTTTGGTATATTTTACTCTGCAAAACCTGGCAACCCTGTTTTTAAAGCCTATAATTCAGCTACACCAAAAATAAAACCACAAACCTACAATACCAGCGTAAATAACTGATACCTATCAATCACGGTATTGGTTGCTTACTTGAGTTACGGCTGCGAAAATACGTAATTGCAGTGACTAGTTGAGGTGTGTTCTACCCACATTACCATTAATCAAGTTGTCATCTCCACCTAGTAACTGCTGTGGAGTGCTTGAATAAGCTACGAAGACTCAATTCACTTCGTATTTCTAAATGCTTATATTTACCGGACTTGAGCCCCCTACTAGTTGACCAGTAACTTTATCGAAAATTCGTCCTCGTCAACTGCAATCTTACTTTGCGCCGACTCACTATCTCAGTTGTACAGCTGACAGAGTTTCCTAGTGTTGTACAGCAGCAGATTTCCAACAATAGTCAAAACCGTTACGGTATTTACACTAGTTTTACTACAGGTTTATATTCATGTTTAGACAAATAAACAATTGGCAAAATAACCCTACAGACTATTTTACGCTAAGCGCTACAATAAAGTAAATAATAATAAAAAAAGAAAAAAACTTCTGTTTGAGTAAGAACCCCTGAAGATCGCTTTGCAGGACACAGACAAATAAACAATTGGCAAAATAACCCTACAGACTATTTTACGCTAAGCGCTACAATAAAGTACTGTAAATAATAATAAAAAAAGAAAAAAACTTCTGTTTGAGTAAGAACCCCTGAAGATCGCTTTGCAGGACACAGCACGTAGAGTTATTTTGCCAATTGTTTATTTGTAAATTAGCTCTGGACCTGTCAAATACATTGAGCACTTTTTGGCTATGCTACCAACCATCTTCCCGCTTCCGTTGGTTATTCATGCATAGATAAACTTGTACCACCTGAAGAGCAGACAATGGCAAAACAGGCTGTAGTGGTTTTTTATATGTTGTGGTTATATATTATAATGCTTATATTTACCTGTAGTTTCTTTTGGCGTTGCGGTCGCAAATTCTACGGGAGGTGAAACTGAAAATAATATTTCATTACTAGCCGCAATTCATTTTGTAGTTAGGGGTATTCAAAAGAAATAAATTATAAAGATTATTATTTTTCTACAGAATTTCATCGTTTGAGGAAGAAAGGTTGACTGACGAATGCAGTACAAACCTATCCAGAACAGTTGGCGACAGCAGGTATGACAATTTATTGAGGAATTTGGAAAGTTGAGATGATCATCTTGGCAAAACAGACTGAAGATAGCGATTAGCGAACCTCTGAACAAAATTAGAAACCATGCAGCATGACTGGTGACTTTTGTCATCAAACGCATTACAACAGCGAGACCATCATTACGCTCAGTAATTTTAGAAGGCTAGAATGTGTGAATGGAAAGTTTGCACACTAAATGTACTTTAACAACTAATACATCCCATGATGTAGTTTTTGTTTGATTTGTCTGTACTTACCAGTGGCTAGAGCTCTCATAAATTCACGTAAGGTTTCATCAATTTCTTCTAGAGTTACAAAAACTGCTCTTGCCCTGATGAAAACAAATACCGGTAGTTTAAAACGTTAACTCATGTAAAACTAAACCAAAGCAAAGCTGAAACCAAAAGACTATGCTTACGTTCTCTAATAAAACTATTAAAACAGATTAGAAAAAAAATCACTTTCAATTTGAATACTTTAAAAGGAACTGAAGGGTGAAATATTACTTTTTTCATAAAAAGTATTCACAAAAGCAACGATTGCAAAACTGACAGCAAAAATTTTTGAATGTACAGTGATTAGTTAACTAAAAATAGGCGCTCAAAGTTTAAGGTAATGACGTACTAAGGTTTTATTCACGCATTGAGGCGTGCAAGAGTTACAGCGGCAATGTTCATCCTCCAAATTTGCTTGGACTGATGAAATGTCAAAGGCTTTTCTCCATACTGATAATGCAGTAAAGCTTTAGTAAAAACGTTTGAACTTTGTTTAGCCAAAGCGAGTTTGGTTGACGAGCATTGCAGCTGTAACTCTTGCACGCCTTAATGCATAAATAAAACCGTATTGCGTTATCACCTTAAACTTTGAACGTCTATTTTTGGTGAACTAACTGCATTTAAAAAGTTTTTGCAGTCAGTTTTGAATTAGTAATATTGTCTAGCACGAAAAAAAATTACGCTTCAGTAGCCCTTTACCCCAAACTTGAACAGTACCACGAAATTACTGAAATCTGAATCTCAAGTTATTTTTAAAAGTTTGAAGAATAATTTTGCGTCAGTGTAACCTTTAATTCAAAAATTACAGTAACCTAACATTTTCTCGTCCAAAACGTATTTTTACAGATTTGTTTTTTTCTAATTTGTTTTTTTTTAAATGAGCCGCAATTATCTATTAATAGAACATTTTAACTTAATCTAAGTCAAGACAATGTCCAATACAAAAAGACATATAAAAATTCAATTTTACTTCGACAACAACGTGTATCCCATCATTACTCTTCTTGGAGTACCAACCAGTTGCACTGCGTTATCAAGGAGTATCGTGCCTGTTGAAAACCTTACTCTACCGAGAGAAGATGGCCCGGACGAAGACCAATCCTGAATCACATAAAGTAGATAGTCAATGAGTTTTTACCACTAAGAACAGTAACGACATGCAGTCAACATGCCTTGGTGGCCCAGTCAAACAAAAAATTTCAAACAGCGAGCACCTCCAACAAAAAATGCAATAAGAATAACTTCAAACTTGGCGTTACTTAAAAAAATTCACAGTGTGTAATATTCTGTAGGCTTAACCTTTTAAAATATTCCGTAGGCTTAACCTTTTTAAAGGCTAAACCTTTTAACAGTTTTTTATAGTAAGAAACAAAGTGGCGATTGGAAAAATGCTGACTGGTGCGTGGGCCTCAAAACTTTCAATTACAGTGAACAGTAATGCCATGCTCACCTCTTCATTGGAAATGAGGAAGTAAACTTCGCATATGCTCGGATCAGTCGCTCCAGATACTTGGAAAAACTGATAGGTAGCTACATAAGAGCCCACTCTAATTACATTTCCCCCCTGTGTAATTGTACCTCCACCATCAGCTCCAGGATCACTTCGTACCTGCAGTCAACATAACTGTGAGTTAACTCAGTTGTTAAACGCACACTATCGGTGCGGGAGGTCTGAGGTGTCGTTCCCAGGCCGGTCAAATCAGCACAGTGTTGCCAATGGCTCGCCACCGTGGCAACGTTTCTTCGGAGCTGTGTTGCCCAGGCGCTAACCCGCAGAGACTGACCCCACCACTCGTTACACGCTTCGGCGTAATGCCGATTGCATAATGAAGATTTGATTTTACTCCATGCGTTAGGTTTTGAATTTCTGTAACAACAGCAAGATAAATGAAGCCCAAACTTCAAACTATGTTTTGTGTTCCCGGCTTCCCACATACATCCTGGTCTACACTGAGCACATTAAAAGCTCTTGAGAAGCTTGAATTTTCTTTTTTTCATTTCGGGACAGAAACGACTAAACCGGATATTTCCACCGATTAATAACAAAAACCAGACCTGAGTGTATAGGTTAATCTTTTTTAATTTGTTACATGATTTGAAAACTATGATTTCAGCTTTTTAAAGTTTGTTGAAAGCAAATTGTAACTCTCAAAATAAACAATAAACAACTAAGACATACATTTTACGAGCAAAATCAGCAACCAATAAAAATTTTTGGAATTCAACGGCATTAGTATCGAAATCAAACCCTTTTGCATCAACAACAACACACTGGCAATAAGGTAAAACCGTTCCAGGGCATAATCATCCTGTCTACATGTCAGTTTAAGATGTTTCAGAACCTCGAGCGCTTTCTGTATCATATTCAATTATTTCATGTCATAACTGAAATTAGTGATTATGACATCCAAAATTTAATTGAGATGCAGAAAGATCGAAGACCTTTGAAACCACCTAAATTGGGCATATGGACAGGGTAAACACTTACTTGTATTGTGTAATTCAGATTCTCTCCATTTGGATTTTCCACCCAAAGTAAAGTCAAAAATGGATGAGTTGCAGAAGTTGTAAGTTCGTCATGACCAAATCTACAGAAACAGTAAAGTGCTCAGCTCTAAAGTGACTTAACTTTGCCCAATAGTTACGGAGTTCTTATGGCTTTTTATTTTCAAAATAATGGGTGCGCAAATTAAGCAGTAAAGAACGCATTAGTGCATGCATAGTCGCACTGTCATAATTGTTAAACGGCGTGGCTGCTTAGCGCTAATTGTGTGACGATGAATTTTAGAAATGTACAATACAGCATACGAGAAGTTTGTCTCCAACGACATCAGATTACTTACGATCGCCAAGTGTTTACGATCAACGATCGTGTCTACGGTTAAGACTTGCCGCAACAATTGAGCTGGTGCTATACGTTACGTACTCAATAATCATTGCGGATGTGGGTTAGAAATTGCAGGTGATCATATTTTTTGATTACCTCTATTAACGTATATGATCTTGTGAGCTAGATTCATGATTAGTGCATTAGTAGGCCTATTCATTGAAATTTCATTCTGTTATTATTTCTTTGACTATCATACATTCTTTAGTGCTTAAACGGCATGATTACTCCTAATTGGGTCGTAAACTCCCAAGTTCGTTTTTAAGGCAGACCTACCTGTAACTTTCGTTGTATGTAAGTTGCGTACCATTTCCATTTGCGTGAATAAAGACCTAAAAATAGTTAAATCATTGCAAATTAGTTTAGAAAATTGATAAACCTTTACAATTTGCTGAATGCCTCAGGGGAGAATTTTCCCTTTGCAATCAGAGGCTCGGAAGAGACCTATATAGTACTATACGTTCTTCCGCTGCATCCACCGGGCAGGTGCTCAGCAGTATAAGCGACATGGTCTAGCGGTAAGCGTGCAGGTGACAGATCCTGCGTGACGGGTTCGATTCGCGACTGGAGTCGATCGCATTTGACATAGATTTATGGTTAGCTAACTCGAAAAGCGAAAGCTCACTTTGCAGTCTTCTTCAATTACTGTTCAGTTTAATATAATTTGGAAAAATAAGTAAAGCTAGAGTCAGCCACAAAATCAAAGTCGAAAATTTCAACACAGTTTAATTGAACCACAATGCTTTCCTGATGAACAAAGCGCCCTAATACAATGCAATATTTTCATTCAAATCAAAATTACAATCATAATGCAATTGACCCTTTCGCACTGGTCTTTCAATTTATCGACAATAATTAGCATCGCACATTGATATAAGTCATCCTCAACATAATTCAGGACATTGGATCGTTATAAGCAGTAAAATGATACATGGCATGTACTAGACCGCAGCTGGTAAACACTATTTCGAACTTTCAAGTCTCATCAGTGCAGTTAGCTGTGTGATACTTCCATTGCTTTAAAAAGCGGGAAAAACGTTTCTACTTGTGGTTCCAAAACCAGGAATATCTTACTGCAGAAAATGCTCTCTGCAGAAACGATTTACCGAAGATCAATGGCGCAAACCGCAGGCTCCAGGCAGTTCGTTTCGTCCAGAAGCCTTCGGTTTGTGCCAATGATCAGTGATCACTAGTAAATCGCTTCCGCAGAGAGCATTTTCTGCAGTAAGACGTTCCTAGTTTTGGAACCACAAAGCAGAAAAGGTTTTTCCTGCTTTTTAAAGCAAGAGAAGTGTCCGATAACTTCCTTCTCACATGTGGTCACAAACTCAAGTTTGTCGCAAAAGCTACTTTACAGTTTACCTGATTTCCACCGTCGTACATATCGTTTCCACCATCGTTGATGAAATTGAACGGTGAGAAACGATCGTACACGTAGTTGTACCATCCTCTTATGACGTTATCGATTCGAGTCAACAGTCGCGTTGAAATCGCAACAGCAGCTGTTTCGGCAAAGTTATCTGCGCAAAATTTAAGTCTAAACCAGCTACAATGTTTAGTGGCAAGACCTAGCCATGCCGCGCAAGGGTTACACAAGTTTCGTGACGGGCTGCTTTTGTGACTGGAGATGTCACATTACAAACATATTTCGAGAAGCTGCTGTCACGAAAGGCGCTAGCTCACTAAGCAGTCTTGCACACCATTGTTGAATTTTCTGTTCAATGTTTTAAACTAACCTCAGCTCTTTAGTGATTTTAATGACAATGACCCAATACTTGAAATATAATTTTTAATGTTCTAAAGTACATTTCATTTTTGATCAGCTATTGTCAAATAATAATCGCCGCACGTAGCCAGTACATTTTAACATTTTAAAAAAATTATTAAACATACTTACTCTGTCCACATGTCAGTTTAAGTGAGCCAAAAGCTCAAGGGTTTTTGCATCATAATCAAATTTTTGAGATTATAAATAAAAAAAGTGATTATGCCATGAAATATCTGATTTTGATGTAAAAAGCCCATGGGCTTTTAACTCACGTAAGCCAGACATGTGGATGGGGTAAATATCAAAAGAGCATAAAACAAAATATCTGGGCAAATCAAATTTGCTCAAAGTTGATAAACTGTTCTATCGAGCACATTCATCCAGTTCAAAAATATGAAAAAACAGCAAGAACTGCTTCTCACAAACAACAACACTGGCTATATACATTATACAACTAGCTATCATTGATAACAATCGAAAACTTTACTTTGATAACTATAGAAAACTTAATTTGATCGGCCGGTCGGGTCGAGATTCTTCGACCGGCCGGTCAAAAAACCAGTCAAATTTTCCTTTCTTACAACTGAAATACACCCAAACACCAACCGAAATATACATACCGATATGTGATTTTTAAATAGCTTATGAAAAACGGCATTAACAAATCACACCTTCTGAAAACCAAAGTTTGTTGTCTCTTTACTTTCTTTCAAATACTCTTTTCATGAGATGAAATTTTACGTGTTCAATACATCTAGTGACAAAGTTAGTGTAAATTACAGTCTGTCATTAAGTTTATTAAACACTGAACAAAAATCTTCAGTAAAAAAAACGGTCGACCGGGCCGGTCAGTGGCCGGTCAACCGGCTTAGATTTTGAAATTTACCGGTCGGATCGAGAAAATCCTGACCGGTTCCATCTCTGGTCATGAACTCAGATATTTTTGGTCATTTTAAGGTGCGTTTACCAATAAGCGACAGTCTTCAATGCGACACGCGATAATTTTTTATCGTGCCTCGTTTGTTTTATTTTACTATTTAGCGATCACGCGAAATTTTACAAAAACCCTGTATATTCACTTACATTATAATTTTTGTCACGTTGTCCCTTGTCACGTGTCGCTTGTCGCGTATCGGCAAACGCACCTTAAGGTTGTAAAAACTCTAGTCTGGTACATTATTACTCAACGAAATACCTGGAACAAAGCTGGTTGCCGTGACATCAGTGACAGCTGACGTAGTAAAATCTGAAACGAAAAAGAAATCGTATTAATGTGCGATCACACCAACTGAGACGTCTCAAAGCTATTTGTTTGTTTAATCGTTACGTCATCATGCAACATCGGTGATGTAATAACAAAAATTGAGACGTCTCAGTCAGTGTGAATGCACCTTTATTCTTATAATAGTTAGTAGTTAGTCATAGTAGTGAATTTTTATTTTCGGGCATGAAATAAAATCAGTGAAGGGACGCGAAATGCGCAGTGTCAGCTCATCCGTCCAACACGGGGCGGGCAAAAATCAAATGAAACCAAAACAAGGAAAAAGTGTGTCGAATTTGAGCTACTTCATTCATTGGAATTAACTGAATGGTTTGTTTCCAGTACTAACATTGGTTTTCTTTGAACAGTTACCTGCGAATTATCACACATATATGGTTAGTTTTGCAGACTATCGTCTATTACTGCTGCTGCTAATGTTACACTTGAATATGGAATTAAACTTGTTTCAAAAGCCAATCGTTAATATTTTGCACGTACCCGATGAGACCCATAAGGTCGGAACTTTGCGCACTGTCGTACGTTTTAATTTACAAGTGAGTATGTTCACGTTTTTGTGGTTACAAATATTACATGCTTCCTTGTTCTGTGGCCATGAAATAATAAACATCGATGACATACACCACAGGGAGACGAAACACAAGGAGACAAAAAAACAAGGAAAAAGGGACAAAACGATATACGATTAAGTTTAAGACGTGCTTATAACACCAGTAGAGGTGTAAAAAGGTCTTCAGGCGCAGCACGCCGCTGCGCCTTAAGACTACCACCTTGAATCTAAATAACATATAAATAATCTGGTGAAGCTATCAGTTCCGAAAAGGAAAAAGCATTGACAATCCACCAGTACTGAACAGTGTTTTTTAAGGTATTTTGAGAAACCGAAATGGTCTCTCGAAATTGTACAGAGGTCTCTGAAAATCTGCTTCTACATTACGATAGTGTAGAAAGCCGTGTTTTATGAACAAATTCAATCGGCGGTCTTTCAACATTGCTTAATGGCTCTTGAAGCCAAACCTTAAAAAAACACTGGTACCGAGTATTAATGGCTTCAAAAACAAGAAGACTTTTTCTCAGTATCGTTGATGCAGTTGATAGTTGCATTATTGTTGAAATTGACTGATAATTTTATTGTCGTTGACACTTTGAAACATTATTGTTGAAACAGTTGATAGTTGCATCTATTTACTACTATGACTAGTTTGGTTACAGTAGTGTCTTTTATTTCTGCACCGTCAAAATAAATAGGACACAGCAATACAGGAATGCAACTACAAACGGACACAGAAAAGGGAAGAAGCAACAAAACGATTGACGTTGTAACGTGCTAGCAATAAATGAAACTTGTTTACAGGAAATCATTTTTTTTTTTATATATATATTTACCTGGTGTTGTAGACACAAACACTTGTTCCGGAGGTGGCACTGAAAGAATCACGTAATTATTAGTTCTATTCGTTACTAGTAGAAGTTACGTAATTCTTTTTCAAAATTTCACGGAACGACTTAAAATTTTGACAAAGCATGCAGTTCAGAGCTTAGTAAGAACAGCTAGTTTTAACTAATATTACAATTCAACGAGTGATTTTGAAAAACAAAATAAAAACCTACACTAACACTTTATGCAAAGATATTTAACCGAAAAAAATAATGACTGAGGCACTTGGGAAATAATTCATTGAAGCCATTCACCACCACTCTTTGAGCTTTCTCAAAATAGGCGCAATCGAGCAGCATGGCCATCATTGCTCTCAGTAATTACATAAAAAGAAAGCTCAGAAAATCAATTTGATTTACGTCAAACAAAAATCAAAGGTAAGGATTTTTTATGATTAGTCAGTATTTACCTGGGGAAAGAGAGAACAAAAATTCACGTAAGACTGTTGTAATTTCTAATTGAGTTATAAGGACACCGTTTGCTCTGTCAAAAACAAATAATGTGAATAATAATTTTCTTTGCATCACAGGGGCGATTCAGATAAAGTTTTGACTGGAGAGAGGTTGAGCATTAATAAACGTTTGTTTTGCAGTTTTCTGCGTCTAGACGTGTCGAGTACCAATATATAACGGTTCGGGAGGTCTGGGGTTCAATTCCCGGACCAGTCAAATTGACGCAGTGTCGCTAACGGCTCAACATCACCGCGACGTTTATTTGGAGCTGTGCTGCTCAGGCGCTAAGCTGCGAACTTGGGCTTCACCACTTGTTACACGCTTCGCCGTAATACCGCGAGTATGATAAAAATTTGATCTGATTTTGATTTAAACTATTAAAGAGGCAGGACTAGAATCCTTCATCTCCTACCTTTCGATCCGTCAACAGATCAGAAACCTTACAAAATACTAAAATTTTTAAAACAAATGAACAACAAATGGTAAAATAAGTCTAAGGTTTGATACACTTTTACCAAAACTAAACAGCATCACCAATTTCGTTCAAATCTGAATCGCAAAATTATTTAAAATGATTGACCAGCGTCGAGTAGAATTAATTAAAAATTCGTCAAACGGCTATAGCTGGCGCAATGGTGATGACGTTGCTATCGGTGCGGTGGATCTGAAGTTCTAATTCCGGACAGGTTAAATGGGGAACAGAGTCGCCGACATCTGGCCACCGTTACGACGTTTCTTTGATGTTCAAAGCAGCGTTGCGTGCGCGGTAACTTGTGTATATGCACCCCGCCACTCCTTACACACTTAGCCAAAATACCGCGAGTAGAGCGAAGATTTTTCAAAACTCTCAATCCGATACATATGTTAACAGGTTTGCTTCAAAAACCAAAAAAATTGTGCCGGCGAAAGCTGGTTATCATGTGATCGCAAGTTATCATTACAATAGCATTATCAGTAAATTCATAAATTGAGCAAAATATTTCACACAAACGCGTAGCCTTTGCAGAAAGATCCTAAAAATCTACATTTACTCTTACTTGGACAGCAGCGTGTATCCCATCATTGCTCTATATGGATTACCGGATAATTGGACAGAGTTGTCAAGTTCATTAGTGTTGTCGGAAAATCGCACTCGATTGAAAACGTACGATCCAGAGGAAGACCAAAGCTGCATTGCATAAAAGTGGTATTTTTATTAAACATAGCATCAAACTTCGTATTTAATAGACAAATCTACTGTCTGTGATTCTCGGTAATCTCAAAATTTTCAATCTATTTTTAAAATAGCAGATTGTTTTTTCGTAATATGATAAATATCGGACAAAAATAACTTAAGGAGTAAAGATACAGCCACAGCAAATTTCAAAACTGAGTGTTTCAGCAACATACATTTAGCTGTCATCATCAGCAGTGTAAGCTAAAAAGTACAAAACTTTTACTTTTTTACTGCCTTGCTTACACTGCTGATGATGACAGCTAAATCTATGCTGTTGAAACGTCCAGTTTTGATACTTACTGTAACTTTAATTTTCCTCCTTAGATTAATTCTTGATTAACTTGTTAGACAATAAAAGTTGTTCTGATTTTTCAGGAATGCAAACATGACCTTTAAATAGCATTAATTCTCAGTTCATAACAGGGTTATTTCCAAATAATATTAATAGAAAATTCAGCAGATTGAGGGAGAAAACAAGGTGAGCTTGCGCTCTTTGAGTCAGCAGGAGCCCGGTACATGACAAACGCAATCGGCTCCACGGGCTAATCGAGCCTGTCACGTAGAATCTGTAATCCAAAAGCGGTATCGTCAGGTCATGTCGTCGCTGACTTAAAGATAATAAAAAAACATGGCTGGCAGAATCTTCACTGGTGGGCCACAGTTTTGGTGAACAGTAATTCATATTAGTGTTGTTCTTACTTACTTGTTCATTAATAATGAAAAAATAGACTTCACATATACTGGGATCCAAAGCACCAGATACTTGGAATGCTTGATAATGAAGCACATAAGCGGCCGACAAAACTCTTCCCGAATTTCTGGTTATTGTGCCACTGCCATCTGCTCCAGGGTTGCTTCTTACCTGTAGTTACAATGGTGTTCGCGTTTTCGTGAATGTAAATAGTTACAAACAACTAAACAAGACAAAACTGGAAACATATTAAAACTTTAAATCAAATTTGGTTTTCCGAAATTTGTGTCAGACTAATGACACAGCAACGCCTGGCAATTACGATTTTTATCCTTTCAGAAAAGCTGAAGTAAATCCAATTTTACAAATCAAACATAAAATCTTAAAGCAAAATCAACCTCTGTAAAGTATTTTTTCCCTTTAATTGCTAAACTAGTACCTAAACGAAGCGATTTGCTCCATCGACTACACCGATATCTCAAATGAGGTGACACTATTCTCTAGTCTAGCACAACAGAATTACTTGAATTGTGTAATTGAGTCTTTCCCGAAGAGGATTTTCCACCCAAAGTAATGTCAAGAACGGATGAGTTGCAGTAGTTGTAAGTTCGTCATGACCAAATCTAAATCAAAGCAGCCTTGTAATAAATTCGGTAATGGAAAGCAGAGACTAAGATTGTTTTTATAAAGGTAAGGCAATTCCCACAAATTTTAGCACATGCCAAGCAATGAATGCCAGTATATTACTGTAGCTTGCAATATTTACCAATAAAGCTTTCTGAGTGACCTACGTTATATGTACTGTAAATTTTTTAACTCTTTGTCTGTGTAATTAGTTGTTAACAGTCAAAATCTTTCTTGCTAGTTTTTGTTTATCGATTTAGCAGCATAAAATCTATAGGCTGGGAAAGCTGGGGGGAGCCTGTAATGTTGCAGTCAACCACTGTAAAATTGCTGTAAATTTGATAGGAAGTTAAATTTATGAAAAGATTCATTATCTTACAGCTTGTACGTTAAGCTAACAGAAGTGTGAAGCAACATAAAATATTTTATATCCAGTACTCATTTGCACAAACAGATCACCCCACGTTCATTTCAAGTATATGCAAACCTAATCACTTTGGATATTGTTTGCTAGATTTTTATCATACCTCTATCAACTGGTAAACAGCTTCGCCTGAGTTACAAATATCTAAATCTCTTGAAAAGGAAAATTTTTATCTGGCTTAATGCCTTGTCAGAAAACAACGTGATTATACTAGCAGCTTATGACTGAAAACAAGGCAATTCGGCTAATCGTAAGCTAAAAGTTAAAAGATACATTCTTTACAATCTGAATGCAGTATGATGCGTTAATCCTAGTCAAATTGGTTCGAAAAACAGCAAGCTTGTTCTTAAAAGAGTTACCGTGTTAACATGTCCAGTTTTTCGTCACATAAACACAACTAGTGAACAGAGTAATCATCTAGCATTACCTGTAACTTTCGTTGTACGCAAGAGCTTGTATATAAGGAACTGACCCACTTCTATTTACGTGAAGAAACACCTGAAAATAGTTTACTTTAAAAACAACAAATTGATGAGCCTTTCTGCATTGCTGCTTGCTCAAACAATCACAACGTTTGCTTTGTTGTTCGATACCCGGCAAATTCATAACGCAGGTTATAAAATGATATCTTCAGCTTCTTAGCCTGGCGCTCAGCGTCATAAATAGTGTGCTAAAAAATACGAAAACATAGCATAAAATGTGGTAAAACACCAGGCAGCCCTGAAAAAGTGGCCAAAAACAGGCTAAGCACATTATTTCAGTTGAAAATTAAATCACCAACGCAAAGTTCCTTAGCGAGTTTCCTCACTGCTAATCGGTAATTGGTGATCAAAATTGATTAAATCTTAAAAGCAACCGCGATCATTGCCAATGCTGTTGATAATCGAAACTGGTCTCACCTACTTGGCAACTAAAACCACTAAACAAAACAAATCTTGCATTCGCGGCATGACGCTGAAGGGTGTAGCGAGTGGCGGGGCCCATTTCCGAGGCTTAGCGCTGTGTTTAATTTAATCGTCCGGGAATCGAATAGCAGACCTACCGCATCGTAGCGATAGTCGTTCCCCACCACGCCAACCATTAAATTACATCAATATTAGTATAAGCCTATCACGCAGGGTTGAAGCTAAATAGTCGAAACTCACAACTTTTGCTGGACGTAGGCCTTCATAACTTACCTCGTTTCCACGGTCGTACATATCATTTCCACCATCTTGTATGTAACTGGAGGGTGGAAATACATCGTATTCGTAGTTGTACCATCGTCTTATTAAAGTTTCGATGCTAGTTCTCGTTGACAGTCGCGTTAAAATTGCATTGGCAAATACTTCGGCGAAGTTATCTGCCCAAAATATAAGTCTTAAACAAGCTAAAATTTTTAACGATAAGCGATATACCGCGCAAGGGTTACTGAAATTTTGCGACGGATTTGATTTACGGCTGCCACTGATCGCAGTTCTCTGTGGGTCGTTAAAGTTTCTGTTTTACGATTTAACTTAACTTTAGCTATTTATGAATCGCTTTATGGTTTTAATAACGATGAGTTAAAGCTTAAAATGTGATTCTGAAATTTCATAAAAAATAAGAACTAAATTACAATTTTTTATTTTTGATCAGTTATTGCAAAATCATCAGCAAACCGTATTCGTAACTCGTAAGATACATTTTCGAAAAATGATCATCAATTACAATAACATAAAAGATTATGTGAACATTGAACGAAAACCGCAAGTTTATCCCAGTTTCTTTGCCTAAAACAACTTTCTTTCTATTGAATTTGCCACTAAATACGCGAGAATCAAAGATAAAAAAAAGCAAAATATGCCTGTTGTGCATTGGGGTCATACAATCTTTTAATCGTATAAGTGTCCAGACTTGCAAATACAGAATGCATTGCATGCACGATAAGATCTAGCTCACACAAAGAACAATACCTGAGGTAAAAGTTGAGGTGGTGGGAACGAATTCTGAAAAATGACAGAAAATGTAAACTTTGGAATACAATAGCTCAAGGCGGAAAAATAAAGCACAGTAAATCTCAAAATTGGACGTTTGGACAACATAGATTCAGTTGTCATCATCAGCAGTGTAGGCAAGGCAGGATGCCTTGTACTGCCTTGCCTACACTGCAGATGATGGCAGCTGAATCTATGTTGTCGAAATGTCCAGTTTTGAGATTTACTGTGGCTGTATTTTTTCTCCTTAATGTAAACTTTGTTTCACAAAATTGTTTATAAACTAAAGTTTTTTCAATTGCTTAAATTATGTGGAGTCCACAGCACTGAACTGAACTCTATTTTGATACCCTACTTTACAGATTACTAGAATGTTACAATACGTAACGTTGGTGTCATGCTTGTGTTACATTACTATAGCAGTAATATAAAACTAAACAAAGCAGGTGCATCTCAATAAGAAATATGAACCAAAACAATCTTAAACAAAACGCCTATTATTTGGTGCTATGGAGATTGCTTGAAGTTATGTCATCAGCGAAAACTACTAGCATTAGTACGAAGTCTACAATATTCTACTGTTTCTGATCACATTAATAGTTTTACCACGAAATTTATACGTTGCAGTTTTGTTACCGCAAGCTGATATTCAATAATCAGTAATTTAGCTACAGTTTAATGCTACGAATAAGTACATTTAGAAACACAAAAGTTCTAATTTCACCTGTTGTAGTCATTTCGGGAGTCGAAGGAACAAATATCTCTTCAGGAGGTGGAACTAAAACGAATAAAACTCAATGCTATTTTAAAATCACTTCTTCAATTTTCTCAGTTTTACGCTCGTAATAGATAATAGGGATCAAACTAATATGACAGCTAAAATTTAATTCACCAATCAGCAATTAATCTAATCAAATAAGTTTAATTGGAGTGATTATGTTGCACCAGACATTTTAGGTTTCACAAGGAAAGGACTAAACTAAGAATAATAATCATCAAGCAACAACAATACAAATCAATTGAAATAAAAGTAGCAAGAGACACATTCACACTTCTACTAATTCATCACTTTCTAGCTTTGCTCGTGCATGGCTATCCACGACAGATTCATTTACTCATATAGGTTATATCTACCGGTCTCCTCGTAACACTTATTTTAAATTAAAAGCTTATGTGGTAATTTTTTAACGTTTAGCACTATTTGGGGCTAAATTGGGAATCTTAAAACTGGACCCAAAATAGGAATAAGAATCCAGCACAAAAGAAAAATTTGTGTTAACTTCCATTGGCAAAATCATGATGACCACGTCCATATGAGTATCGAGCCTGGGGCGGGAAAGTTTTGTTTTAAAGATCTGACTAACCAACTGGCTTGCATTACCATACTGTAAAAGTGGTACGATTTAATCTGTTTTATCATATCAAAATACTTAGTCCTTACCTGCGTTCAGTGCATTCATCATTTGTCGCAATGTGTCTTCAATTTCTCGTTGGTTCATAAATTGTCCAGTCGTTCTGCTCAACACAGAGTAAGTTTTACAACTGAAATTTAAGCTTTCGTAATCTAAAAAGCTAAATATTAACACGCAAATTAAAACTATAAGATTACCATTGATTTTTTAACCTTAAAGTAAAAAGTGGTTTTAGGCATTCTTCGGAAGAAATTACCAGTTCACAAAAGTCAAATATCAAAGAATCATCTTAATAACAGGTGACGGGGGCCATTTCCGTGGTTTAGTTTCTGGGCAATTTAGTTTCGAAAAAACGTCGCTGCGGTGGCGAGCCGTTGGCGACACGGAGTGCGAATTGGTCCGGATTCGAAAACAAGACCTCCCTGCCGATGGCAATGTCTTTCACCAGCAGGTCGACCAGTCGGAATCAGTAAAAGCACTAGGCATAAATTTTTTGTCCATTAATTTTCACTCACTTTGAGAGTAGCATGTAACCCATCATTACTCTTCTTGGTCTGCCAGTTAGCTCGACGAAATTATCAGCGGAAGAAGTAACCGTTGAAAATCTCAATATGCTTAAAGCATAGGTAGATGCAGCAGATGAATACCAGTCCTGCGTGAAATAGAATTAAGTCACAAAATTTTTGACGCTAACATTACCTCTGGCTTTGTTTTCTTCTCAAGCTTTTGTATTGTACAATTGCTGTGTGTTCAAAATCTTACATTACGCCTTTGCATTTGAAAATGAATGGTCAAGTTTTTTGACTTGAAAGACGTTTACACAATGAAAACATATCCAGTTTGAGTCTACATACTGCGTTTAACGGCACCTACTTTCACATAAAAAACTACGTTTTACCTCCAAATACTATTACTTAATTCAACACCGTAGTAGGGGAAAGTTGTAACGTTCCAATTTCATACAATTGTTAGACCTGCAGTATTGATACTGTTGTTAACGTTTTTAAAATGGCAAATTTATCAATTTGCTCCGACTCACATTGCAGTGCGTTAGGAAAAACCGGATCTTTCATTTTTTTTTTCAAGCCACTTCATTGCAGCTTAGGATTTTTGTGGTAGTGAAGTACATGCATCATTGAGATGACCTAGTTGAGCATCAAATCCGCGAAGCCAGTTTCGGAGCCCAATGCACCAACCACTCGGCCAACGATCTTTCATTTGTTCACTCATGTTTCGCTGAATTATCCTTACCCGTGGATTAGAAATGACAAAATAAACTTCACATATGCTGGGATCAAGGGCTCCAGAAATTTGGAACGATAAATATTGCACCGAGAAAAATCCTTGAGATACGTTTCCAGATTGTCTGTTAATATTTCCATCGCCATCAGCTCCAGGATCGCTTCTAACCTAAAATCAAGCAGACTTAAAATTTTTGCAGGGTTCGTGCTTTCGGCTATTTAAACCTTAAAGCCGAAAATGCAAGAAATACAGAGCAATTTATGATCCAACTTTGATGCGACGAGAAATATACTTAGCTAAAATTTGACAGCTTTAACGTTCTGCGCAGCAACTGAGTATCGCCACTCGAGTAGTTTTTGTAAAACTGAGTACTTCAAGCGTTCGAACGCAATCAGTAACTACAGTAGTGGTGTCTTAATATCCAAACCGTCAAAAACGTATCAATACAACACAAGGTATTAAGGAAGAAGCCATAAAGCTACCAACAGCATAACTCACATTAACCTACGAGGAGTTAAAAAAAACAAGAGTAGGCATGGTTAAAATTCAAAACTTCAAATTTCATTTCGCATTGCAACTCTATGCGAATTCAAAATTTATAAAGATACGAAGACTTCGCAATGACGAACTTCTTGATATATGTTTGGATTAGCTCATACAGGATATAATTAGGCTTACTTGTATTGTGTAATTGAGTCTTTCTCGATAAGAATTTTCCACCCAAAGTAATGTCAAGAATGGATGAGTTGCAGAAGTAGTAAGTTCATCATCACCAAGTCTAAAATAGCAACGCATACGAAGATAGTGAGGCATGAAACAGCATACTGCTACCTAGACACCTTACTGGTTACTTTAGCAATAGGCCCACACGGCTTCAGTTTATACAAACAAAAATTACGTACGCCACCTGAAATATAAAAACTGCCAGTGTAAATTATGTTCATTGCGTTATTTGGCCTTACAGCTCGTTGGCAGTGAGCAGTTTACTAGATATTGGCCCTATCGGGTCGTCCTGAAATCCAATCACAAGAATGAAAAACAAGTCTAGAACCGACAAACGTCACATCATAGCGTTTAAGTAAATTTTGATGCATCTAAACGTTGAAAATAAAACAACTTCTTACTTTGAAAACGTTTGAGCCTTCGCCGTCGCTAAACTCAAATCGTTATGCACATCAAATTGGCGCCCATCAGCTTGTACCACGAAATGATACTTTTCCCCCTTTTTGCTATGCCCCCGATATTTGTTCATTATCAGTCTTAGCAAATAATGCCCTCGCTACTATACCATAAATAACATACAAAAGCGCATCAAAAATTCTACCTGTAGCTTTGGTTGTACGTTAGTCGCGTCACATTGTTACTCGTGTGAAGATAGACCTGAAAAAATAAATGGCCTGATTGAAAATTTTTGGTCAGGAGCTAAAACATTTTCGTAAACATAACCGAAAATCGGCAGTTGGTGTATCAGTTCATAGCGCACGCATGGTAGCCGAGAGATTTGGCTTTTATTCCCGGTCGGGTCACACCAAAAATTTAAAAAGTACCCCTGCCACGCAATCGGCAAAAGTGTAAAGTGCGAAGGGTTAAGTGTGTGTTTGTTGCTTGTCTTGTATGTCCACTAACACCGTTCCATCATTCAAGATTGATATTTGTAATGAGAACGGCTTTTACTATTACACTGTTCACATGTCCAATTTTAGTGGGCTTTAGGCCAGCGTTTCTTCATTTTAGATTCTGCATCATAATCAGTTTCTTGACGCCATAATCACTTTTTTAACTATGACATCAAAAAATTGATTATGATGCAGAAACTAGAACCAAGAACTGAGGGCCCAAAGCCCACTAAAATCGGACATGTGGACAAGAGTAAATCTGTACTTAAAGCACCCGATGTTCCATACTCTCACTTCTTAAAAAATCTGATGCTACGTCAACTTTAAATTGAATAATCCACCCAAAACAAGGTCTATTCATGTGCACAGTACAGGAGCAAATGATTTCTAATTTATTGTGGCACAGCAGTGAACGGACTACGACTGAATGGTGTGTTGAGCTGAATCATTTGTCGCCTCAGTTTGGCCGACGCTAAATCATTTCTGAATTTCAGGAAAGTGGTAAGGTGACACACCAATTCAGGAACTGTAATCTTATCGTGCTCAGAACCACTTCCAACGAGTCTTGTCACCAAAATAGAGCAAAAAAACTGGAAATGTTGCAACACAATGAAAAAATTAGAACAAAACAAAAGCTAATAAATACAATGAGTAAAGCTTTGCACTCACCTCATTTCCAATGTCGTACATATCATTTCCGCCATCACTGATAAAATTAAAAGGATCCAAATTATCGTAAAGATAGTTGTACCAGTCAAAAATGATGTTTTCGATTTGATCGAGTAGTCGCAATGAAATCGCACTCGCAGCTACTTCGGCGAAATTGTCTGCACAAAAATTTTCTCATAAACCTTCATGATACTGCAAATTTTGCTTGGCAATTTGTGCCGTCTTGGACTCAAAATTTCACTGTGGTAGGTAAAAGTTCATTATTCATTGAACAAAAAATTCAACAGTAGTTGAGGGGGACTACAAAGTGAGCTTGCGCTCTTTGAGTCAGCAGTCACCCGATGTGTCAAATGCAATCGGCTCTAGCTGTGAGTTGAACCCGTCACGCAGGATCTGCAGTTCTGCAACCTGCGCGCGGCACCACTAGGCCATTTTGGAACTTTTGCTGGGCAATTTTTGCTGTCTTGGACTCAGAATTTCACTGCGGCAAGTAAAAGTTTATTAGTTACGCAAGTCTATTACAACGATCATAAAATCTGAACTTACTGTTCGTGACCTATTCAATATTCATTATGCTCGAAGCATTACGCCGAAATGTGTAACAAGTGGCGGAGCTCATTTCCGTTACCTAGCGTCTGGGTAACACAACTCCGAGCTACGAAGAAAAGTTATATCGGAGGAGAACTGTCAGCAATGCGGTATCTAATTTGACCGGCCCGGGAATTCAACTCTAAACCTTCCCCACCAATTTCGATGTTGCCACCATGAAAACCACTCGGTTTTTCAGGATTAACAAATAAAAGAAAATCCAATTTTAATTTTTACGTAAAAATTTTGAAAAATAATTAGTAACAGTACATACCCGAGACAAAGCTTGTCGGCATGAGGGTAGTGGAGTCTAAAACACAACAACCGTAATCGTTTTTCGCATCGCATCATTTTGACAACGTACTTGCATGCAGGATAGTTTTTTACGATTTATGCATACACAGCAGAAGCACCGAAAATCTACCATCACTCGTAAGTCTATAATTACGCGGTCCACATGTCCAGTTTTAGTGAGCTTTAGGCCCACGGTTCTTGGTTCTAGCTTTAGGATTATAATCAATTTTTTGAGGTCATAATTACTTTTTTAACTATGACATCAAAAAATTAATTATGATGCAAAAACTAAAACCAAGAACCGTGGGCTTAAAGCTCATTAAAGTTGGACATGTGGACAGGAACCAGGGTACATATGTCATACCAAAAGTTTTGGCAAAGAATTAAGTCTGGTCTGCGCCATGCTTATTTCAAACCCATAACCTTGTAAGCGCAGACCATGCTCAGACTTTCGTTTGTTTCTTGGAGTATCTTTCTTGGAGCTTACTTGATTACGACTGGAAATAATAAAGAAATCGTCAGAAAGACGTTCAAAGGTTTTACATCACTTGTTACTGTGAGACAAGCTGATATTCATGACTCAGCAATTTTTGGTCAAATCCACACGGCACAATGCGTGATGTCCTTTAAAGCACAAGAAATTGATGCACTTTACCTGTGGTGGTGACTTCGGGCAGGGAAGGAGGGGAAACTAAAAAATATAGTTTGATAGCTATTCTTAATTTCTTCATTGATTTCCGGCAAGAAGTTTTACACTTTTGCAGCAATAATCTAATATTACGTCATTACCATCAGTAATACGTCACTAATATTATTTAGAAAGAATTCTCGGGCTTTCATTGATTTGCGTGATTTAGACTCACTATCTATAAATTGAACTTGAAATGAATAACCGGTATTATTTTTAATGCCACATCAACCCTAAGACAGTCTGCCAGTTTGGCACAAGTTATCCCATAGCATGATAACCTGAATTATTTCCCAACTCTTAAAGCTTTAACGCACGATTAAAAAAAACAAAAAAATCGACACGCTGACATGAAACACTTAGCTAAGTCGTCAAATTTACCAAATACAGGAGAATCGACTTCACGATAGGTTTCAAATACAAATCATACTTAAACAAACTGATTAAAATCAAATGTTTACTATACTCGTGATATCACGTCGAAGCGTGAGACACCCATCTTCGTGGCTTAGCGCATGGGCTGCACAGCTCTGAAGAAACGTCGCATCAGTGGCAAGCTGTTGGCAGCTGTTTGTAGGTTTTGACCGGGCCAAGAATCAAACCCTCGACCTCCCGCCTCGATAACGATGTCTCTAAGCACCATCAACCGGCCGGTAAAAAGCCAATCTGCATTTTATGCTGCCATAGGTATGTAATTTTACTATGTGATGTTTTACTATTCTAAGATATTCAGCACTTACCAGTGTCCAGTGCGACCATCAACTCTCGCAACGTAGCTTCAATTTCCCTTCGATTTATAAACACTCCATCCGTTCTGTTCAAAACAATAGTTTCTAGGTCTTGAAGATTAATTTCATAAACTATCAATCTCAAGCCTAAAAAACGCTGAAATCAAAATTATTCTTCCAACACATATCATGGTAATAGATGTTCTACCTTCTTAATGTTCATTTCTCACGAATTAGGAGGCTCGTGTAAAAAAAACAACCATTACCATCGTGAGCATGAATGACTAAACACTTCCTGCTCGACTAATCTGATCCCAGCCTAAACACAGGTTCCCAAATTATTCTCATTATGTCTTCAGCTAAAACGTAATACAATAAAAGAGCTGCATAAAAATTATTTGAAATCAAAAACTATTCACCATGTACTTACTTTGACAACAGAGTGTAACCCATCATTACTCTACTTGGTCTACCAGTTAGTTGGACAGCATTATCAAGGAGCGTGGTGGTTTTTGAAAGTCTTAACGCACTGAAACCGTACGCAAACATATCCACTGAAGACCATTCCTGTATCAAACATTAATTGATTGCTTTGGCACAAATACGGCAATAAAAATCTTACATATAAACCTTAGCAATTAGCAAGACGTTTAGTTTTGCTTCGTTACCCGGTTAATATAGAATGTAGTACATTTTCACAACGGCACTTACCGCAACATTTTGCGTGAACTGAGTCAATATCAATAAAAAGTTGACATGATAAACTTAAAACCAAAATTGATTACAATATCATTCGTGAATTTTCTTAACTTTGATCGCTGCAAACATGGATCATCCTTACCCGTGGATTTGAAATGACGAAATAAACTTCACATATGCTGGGATCAAATGCACCAGATATTTGAACAGAATAATATTGAGCAGAGAAAAATCCTTGAAATATCATCCCTGATATCCTGTTGATATTTCCAAAGCCGTCAGCTCCAGGATTGCTTTGAACCTACAGCATAAATCACAAATTTTGTTTTTCGGTTAAGTTTATAGCTTCCATATATTTGTAATGCAAACATGTAAATCATATTATCGAATATCATGCAGTAAAAAAATCAAATAACAGATTAACTGAGAGTTGCTGTAAAAAATAAAATATTAGTTAAGTACCGCTGAAATTACGGCCAATTTGCTTCGACGTTAGCAGGCTAAGACAACATAGTAAATATATCTTTTATTAATTGTCAAGGCTTGAGGGTTTTCAGTTGACAAAAGTGCTCGATGATTGACATAAGAGCTCTTTTATTAATTGCATAAACTGTACTTGTATTGTGTAATTGAGCCTCTCTCGATAAGGATTTTCAACCCAAAGTAAAGTCAAGAATGGATGAGTTGCACTTGATGTAAGTTCGTCATCACCAAATCTACAGTAAACAAACCAGCAATACTGTACATCCAAGACTAAAAAATCAACGACATTGTGTTACAAGTTCTTTTGGTTACTTTTCAGCAATGAGCAGCAGCATCTACTTAAAAAGTTTTTTATGGACAAATACGATGCAACGCGATTTTTTAAAAAAATTGAGCTTAATTTGTACCCCAGAAAACGCAACAATACACGACACGGAGTTCAAACCTTGGGCCGGTAAGCTTGTGATCACAAACTAATCAGTGTTAAAAAATCACTTCGGTCTTCATGATTTTTACAATATTATATCTACTGCAATCCCTTTCAGGAAAAATGACACTCTTCAACTTGATGTGCTTGAATATGCTTTCCTCATGCTGTCATACGCTATAATGTTTCAGTTTTTTCTTTTCGATGTGAAAAATCATTTATTACCATTCGCAGTGAGCACATAAATCAACACAAAAGTTCTACCTGTAGCTTTGATTGTACATAATTTGGGTTCTATTGTTGTTCGCGTGAATGAACACCTAAAAGTAATCGAATATTAGACAATCAGATATGTTACGCATGTAATTTTCGAATTACCTTATACAAAAAACAATATTACTTAGCCTATCTATGTTAATCAAAAATCAGAATTATAACCAACATCACGGTTCTAAGTTTTCCATTTCACTCCTTTGCCACAAATTTATCATTTATCAATATACACTGACAAATATGAACCAAAAATCGATGCAAGCAATTATTGCAACCCCCAAAATGCAATGTTTTAGTGCCATCTATAATAGCGTTTGCAAACTGATTTGCACCACTCACCCGCTCTAATCTACGGATGAACATTTTACATGCCGAAGCGTGTAACGAGTGGCGGGGTCCAAATCCGCGGCTTCGCGCCTAGGCAATAAAACTACAAAGAAACGTCGCAGCGGTGGCGAGCCGTTGGCGACATTGTGTCCGATTTGACCGACCCGGGATTCAAACCCCAGACCTCCCGCACCGATAGCAATGTTTGAACAACTAAGCTAATCGGCCGCCGGTTAGTTCTTACCTTTGCCTTAACTCGACGTAATAAAGCAAATCATTCATGATGTCACAAAGAGCGTCTCTGACGCACCAGCCAGACTGGGTTCTATTCTCAGTCGGGTCAAACCAAAGACTATAAAACTGGTATCTGCTGTTACACTTGCTAAACGCTCAGCAATTAAGTGTAGCGCGGAGGATGAAATGAACAGAGAATTAAATACGTCAGTGAATTCTTGACAAAACTTAGTCCTGGCGCTAAAGGACCTCAGTAGTTATAAAGCGCCATAAAACCACACATTTCATTTCATTCCAATAATAACTGCTATGAATTGGATTGCAATAGCGCTGAAAAGAATCCCAAATAATCGTTAAGACAATTTGACAATCCCAGCTATGTAATGCGATTCTCGAATAGTTTTGCTAATAGTTGTTTGCTGTATGTGATCGCCTGTTCTACCTAGTTTCTCCAAAATGGAAACTCAAATTCAAGGAGGTCCAAACGTACGTCACGTCAAAACGAACGTTAATGCAGTAAGTGCGATGCTCTCATCCACTCTCACTGGTGTAGCGAGAAATTTTACAAGTGTGGTGGGGGGCATACAACAGCAAAAGCCGTTACAAGAGCCTGGTATATTTCAGTTATTTAGTGACATTTGCTCTTTTTTTACTAAAAGGCAATGTGAAAAGGGAGGCACGCCACAATGACCCCCTAAATACGCTTCTCCACTCTAGTTGATTAAACTACTGGCTAAATCGATGGCAAAATTACTGAAACACCATAGTACAGTATACGAAAAATAACTCACCTCATTTCCAACATCATACATATCGCTTCCGCCATCAGCAATGAAAGTCAACAACGCATTATCGTAAATGTAGTTGTACCATCCTAATATGATGTTCTGAATTCGATTTAATAGTCGTGATGCAATTGCATTTACAGCCACTTCGGCAAAATTATCTGCAAAAAGGTTCTTCCATAAATGTGTTATACACTGTAATGTTTACGCAGCGATTGTTAATTTTCTCGGCCAGAAATTCTAACGCAGGTAGAGGCAAAAAATTCTTACGCCGAAGAAGTATAAAACTCTTTAAGGGCTTAGTCCTTTATCTTGAAGTTTTCTTGCCATCATAATGACAAATAGTTCATTTTACTTGCGTCAAATAATAACATAACATCGCAGTCATAAAATGAAGCACTTCGCTAAATTTCTTAGAATTGGTAGTCAGTAATTAGGGCCACGAAGTATAGGGTCTTCGTGGTTTGACAGTCACGGTTACCGAAAAGCCAAAAGTGATAAGTTCAAAGATGAAAGGCGCGAGAAAATTTGCACAAAAAGGAAAATAGATATATGCTTTTTCATTATAAATGCAATCCGTAAGCACATAAAATTTCAAAAATTCGTAATATAATAAACAAAGTCATTTTCAATATCTTGTCAGTTGAAATATTAAAAATGACACAGTAGTACACAGTACATACCTGAAATGAAGCCTGTAGTAGAAGTGAGAGTGCTGAAATCTAAAACACAAACGAAAAACGTGGTAACAACAAAACTTGAGGAATTACAACTAAATCAGGGAGAGCCTACGTCACAATTCAGGGTAAACTACTAGGACTTTAAATGAGATTGGTGAATACGGTACTGCAAGTGCATGGTTTTCAAACACAGACAAATAAAAAAAAAATTACTAAAAAATTTTGATAAGTAAATATATCTTTAACTGTTATAAAAAAGGAAAGGAAAATCACTAAACCATCACATCATAAAAACCACTACAGCTTATTTCGCCGTTGCCGGCTCTCCAGGTGGCTATCTCTACTTGAATAAAACAAGCATCTGAAGAGCCGGCAACAGCAAAATAGGCAGCAGCGTTTTTTATGAATTAGTGATTTTACGAGGGATTAGACATCAACCGGCTGAGTTCTACAACACTGGTACACTTGCCCTCGTTCATAGATGGACTGTAGCTCTTGAGAGAGGTGGAGACTAAGTGGAGAAGTAAAAATGTAATCATCAAGTTGGGTGCATTACTTTTTGAATACCCCTCGTACTCTTTTTTTCATAATACAAGCTCTAGCTATTGACAATAATTATCGAGCTCTTTGCTAGAGGAAGTTGAGCTTTGCTGTACCAGTAACTTATATCTTTAACTGCGTAGAATGTTGTACCGGTAAGTTTTTAGACATTAGCTTAGCTGTAGGGAAATGCTAATATCACAAACATTATGTTTTTGAAAGTTCCCTCAAAACAAATTTGCATACCTGGGGTTGTGGTGACTTCTGGTGTAGAAGGTACAAATATATGTTCCGGAGGTGGAACTAAAAAACAAAACGAAGTTTGATTACTGGAATCGCAATTTTAGAGTGATTAAGCGATAAAGTAATTAAGCTACTTCTATACATAGCTGCATCACCAATAAGCTTAGTAAAATATATTTTATTACCTATCAATCAGCAACATTTAATTTTATAAACAATCTCAGCAAAAATATCAGCTCAGATGGCCGAGTGGTAAGAGCGTCTGTTTTAGGAGCTGTAGACTCGGGTTGATTCCGAGTCGAGTCAAACCAATGACTTAAAAATTGGTATTCACAGCTTTCCTGCTTGACGCTAAGCATTAAAGGGACAAAGTGTAGAACGACCTGGAAAGTTTACTTAGCGTGATTTCCCCATCTTGGTGTGGTAGACAGATGGCCGGCAACTCTAAAGCGAGCTCGTTATTGAGCTCTGATCGCTTTCTCGTGATAGGACGATAAATATGCAATTAACTACAAAAAAAACACCCATACTAAAAATAAAGCACTATAGGGCCGTACGCAAATTATAGCAGAGACTCATTGTTTAGAAGGGTGTTTAACAGTGATGTTGACTTCATAATTCAGCTCTAGGATCGGAATTACATCGTTATGCTTTTAACAAAGTCTTTTAACACCTATTTCCGAGCTCTGTGGATTCGAATATACATCCAAACACTGGAAAATGTAAACCGAAACAGATGTTGGCAAAAAAGCTTTGTCATATGCTTTGTCTCATCATAAAGTTTTGTCTTGTCTTGTCACTTTGTTACAAGGTAAAAGTTTTGTCACATGATAAAGGAAAGTAAGTTAAAACAACAAACAAATTCATTCAGCAATTACCTGTGTTTAGTGCTCTCATCAATTCCCGTAATGTTTCTTCAATTTCGCTTCGAGTAACACGTGCAGCAGCCCTCCTATTCAAACACGAGAAGTAATTAATAATATGAAGAACTTCTGAGCCAAACAATTATATAGAGTAGCTTACATCAGCAAAAAAATTTTGCCTAGCGCGTCACCATGCAACGGAGAAAAACTTCTCGTTTCAACTGGACAGAGTAAATAATATGTAAGAGTGATCTGGGTCTACCAATAACCATAAAATAAAAATCTAAAATAAAAGCAAGGTTTGACTTCATAAAAAGTTCAGTGTGGAAACAGAAAAATCTAAACAAAGACGTTTACAGATCCACCTTCAACTGAAACGCATCAACAATCGCAAAAATTAATGCATAAAAATTAAGGGGTTGCTTTAGTTATAGTGAGTAGGTTTACTAGCGAAAAAAAAATTATAATAATAATTCGTACGACACTACCAGTCCACTAAAAAGTAACGACAATAGCAATCAGCTGCAAAGAAATGCACATTAAGTCAGTTGACACTTCAAACTTACTTTGACAGCAGCATGTATCCCATCATTACTCTACTTGGTCTACCAGTTAGTTGGACAGCATTGTCAAGGAACTCGGTGTTATTTGAAAATCTTATCCTGGTGAAATTGTAGGGAGACGCAAACCAGTCCTGAAAGATCACAAAAGGTTTTCAAGACAACAGTAAACGCATTACACTGACATAAAGATGTAAGCAACAAAGTTTAAACAACAAAACAACGTCGTCATGCCTGGAATGCTGAATGGGATGTCATCAGGATAGAGCAACGCTGTTTCGGGCTATTTAGCCCTCGTCAGCTGCACTCACGTAAAAAAGACACCCATCCTTCAAAATCCTTCGTAGGGTTGATCGGTTCACATAAGATCATCATTCTGAAGAATGAATGTACCTTGTATTAGTGCGGCTGATGAGGGCTAATAGCCCGAAACAGCGCTGTCCCGCTCTAAATTTTAAACAATCTAACAAGCAATTTTTTATATAACACAAGTCTTGTACTTTCGTAAAGCATTTATCGGAAAAAATGTGCTTAAGATCGCTGGTTATTGAACCATAGATAGGCTAAATGGTTTAAAACTTGAATCAGCACTCCAGCTTCTCAAACGCAATTTCTTTTGACACATGCAATTGCAGGTTCATGTGTGTTACATGCATCATGGAAGATGACCTACTGGAGCATCGAACCAGCCAAGTTTACTCCGGAGCCAAATACGACAACGACTTGTCCAACCCCAGGTTCTCAAAAAGTAAAATTTGCAAATTTACGTGAGGGGTGGTAATTTTACTGACACCCCGCGCATGGTGGAAATTATGGTTATTGCAAATAACACAATAATAAGTAGATACCGAGACGGCACCGTCGAGCACGGCACACTACACAGACAAGAGAAAACAGCATATTACACCGCTACTATTACTTCAAGACCATGGGATGTTCCACTGTTTATAATTTATCACAATTCTACAGTCTTTTTTACTGAATAAGCAACGTAAGTAAATAGCTTACGAAATAGTTTTTTTACCGCTCCATTTGAAATGAGAAAGTAAACTTCACATATGCTCGGATCATTGGCATCATAGACTTGGAATGAGTCGTATTGAGCGTGGTAGAATCCTTCAAATACAATTCCATCAACGATGGAAGTTCTTCCGCTTCCATCGGCTCCTATATCGCTTCTTACCTGAAAATAGTAATAGTTCGTAGCAGGCCTGTTTGTAAAGCAGATGATTGTAAAATTAAACCAACTGTAGAACTCGATAAATGAGAAGCGAAAATACCTTTAAGAGGAAAATATATCCACAGTAATTATTTATGCTCAAAAAGTGTCACTGCGGCTCTACTTTTTGGTTCTGGCAGATAACCTGTATTTTCAGGAAATACAGTTCAACCGTTTAAGTCAAAAAACACAAAATTTAAACGAAACGTGGACATAATATGACAATTCGGTATAGTAAGTCAAGGAAATGGGAAAAGCGTTTAGTACTGCCAAAAGCTCTATTGGGAGAAATTTCAAATAAAAATTTGAAAACATCTATAATTTCCATCAACCATGCTTCGAAAGCTGCAGTCAAGTCCTCTTTTTTACGTCTATTGTGCATCGTTGAGCTGGTGCTCGTCTGCATACAGCATAAAGCAACGTGTACTGTGCAACTAATTATGTGTTTTAATTTCACTAAACGACCATGTATTCTCAGTATGTGCTTTTAAATACTGTAGTACCCATATAGTCAAGTTATAGCAGTGCAAGTGCAACTGTTAATGATACGAGTAGACACAAAGAAAACTAGATGGCAGCTGCAAGCACCCGCTTATGGCTTCCCGATCAAGCTTACTAGGGACCCAAACGTCTAAGGGAACAGATGATTGACTTCGCTTTTACAACTTAAAAAAACAACAAATCCCTGCAAAGTATAGGTGGGCATTATCACACATGAAGTAAGTTTGATTTCCTGCAGCCTGTGCTCCATAAACTTAATAATATTGTAACGACTTTTTACATTTCTGTAATACAGTCATCGAAATCTCAATAAAACTATTATCCTTAAATTTCTTCACGTGTACAGTGATGATGCTGCACAAAAAATCAAATCTTCATTATACTCGCGATATTACGCCCAAGCGTGTAACAAGTGGCGGAGCCACCTACGCGGCGCAGCGCTTGGGCTACACAACTCCGAACAAACGTCGCAACGGTGGCGAGCCGTTGGCGATACTGTGACGATTTGGCCGACCAGGCAATTGAACCTCACACCTCCCGCACCGATAGGGTGGGCTTAGCAACTGAGCTAATCGGCCGGAACAATGCTACACAAGTCTGCAGCAAAATCATCTTGTTTGTCTGACATTTCCAACAAGCTGGCAAATCTTGCAGTAAATTCAAACAATAAACGCCATGATTCTTGAAGGATTTGTGCAGCTGCAAGGACGACTGCATTCACACAAAACGAAATTAAATCATGGAGCTTGTGCTCGTTTCTAAGGGCCAAGAAATCGCGGCATAAAATGGGATGTATTATTTTGATATATCAAAAAATGAAGTTACAAAGTAAAAATTACGAGATTTTAAATAAACAGAAATTACGAAAAAAGATCTACATTTACTTGCCATTAACATGTTTTTTATTCAGAAACTCATTAACAACAATTTATTCAAGAATTTTTTGAAAAGGATGGCATACACCGCATTAAAGCAGTTTGAATAAATATAAAAAAAAGAATGTTTGACTTTTTCGTCTTTCTGCCGCTCTCAACTAGGGCTTATTTTAAGGGTAGGGCTTACATTAAAATCATCCTCAAAAATCACGCTAGGTCTTATTTTGCGAGTAGGTCTTATTATCGGGGAAACACGGCAATTACAACCAATTTCGCGAAACCACAAGCTTGATAATCTGATAGCGGACTATGCTAGCTATTACTCTAGCAAACTCTTCGCCGCAATGCGAACACAGTTTCAATGCGAGGAATCCACAAAGCTAAGTCATGAGTCCAATGCACCAACCACTTGGCCAATTCCCATGTGCCCCTTATTGCTGCTTAAAACGTCAGTTTGACCACAAACTCATACGGCTCACTCACGAATGAAAAAGTTTTAAGCCAAAATAGCTCAAAAACATGTTACCCTACTGCCCTCTAACGGATTACATAAATTTGCTTGACTTTGATGAGGTTTCCTGAAATTTCACGTTTTTTACGTTTGACTCCAAGTCAGGCGCTCTGGAGTAACCCTTCATTATATTGATATTCTACCCACATTGAGATAAATATCCTCCGATAAATTGAAGGTCCTAGCTGTTGTCATTTAACAGTTATGAGCTTGTGAACATTTTCTTATTATTGACTTTTGACCCCAAACCACTTGACTGCCACCCCCCGCAAGTTGTGAGACCCAAGTTTACGTCGAGGTCTATCATCCCTGAACATTTCAAGCCTCTAGCATCAGCGGTTGAAATGCCCTAGACTGCACAAGATTGGCAACATTTATCGGTTTTTTGACCTTTGATCATGAGTCACGTGACATAAAGCGTTCATGGTTGGTACACTGCAAGGATATATCAAGACACACCAACCCTATTAAATTCAAGTTCTTATGTGTTTTGAATGAATAGTTATACGCCAAACGACATATTTGCGTATTTGACCTTTGACCCCAAGTGACATCACGCAAAACTAATCATTGCTGGTGTTTTTGTACTCTGGTGGAGATGCATCTGCTCTGTAAATTTGAAGGTCCTACCAGTTGCCATTCACAAGTTATTAGCGTTTGATCAAACTATTTGTCAATTTACTTGATTGACGTTTGACCTTTGACCTGTTGACCGCCACCCCCCAAAAGTTGTTAGGCACAAGGTCACATGGAGGTCTATCATCCCTGGGAATTTCAAGTCTCTAGCATCAGCAGTTCAAAAACCTTCAAATGCACAAAAAACTGTTGAGGTTCGTTGATTTGACCTTTGACCCTAAGTGACGTCACGAACAGGTCATTATTGTGCATATTTTTGTTCCCCACATTGATATGCATATAGTGTGAAAATTTGAAGGTCCTACCTGTAGTCATTCAAAAGATATTAGGTTTTGGTAAATTTGGTTTTTTGACCTTTGACCTTTAACCTGACGACCGCCACCCCCCAAAAGTTGTTAGGCACAAGTTCCCAATAGGATCTACCATCCCTGAACATTTCAAGTCTCTAGCATCAGCGGTTCAAAAGCCTTAGGCTGCGCAAGATTGGCAACACTTTTCGGTTTTTTTGACCTTTGACCCCGAGTCACGTGACATAGAACGTTTATAGTTGGTACACTGCAAGGACATATCAAGACACACCAACCCTATTAATTTCAAGTTCCTATGTGTTTTCCATCAATAGTTATTTGCCAAACGACATATTTGCGTATTTGACCTTTGACCCCAAGTGACGTCACACAAAACTAATCACTGTTGGTGCTTTTGTACCCTCGTTGAGATGCATCTGCTCCGTAAACTTGAAGGTCCTACCAGTTGCCATTCACAAGTTATTAGCGTTTGATCAGAATTTTGATCATTTTATTTGATTGACGTTTGACCTTTGACCTGTTGACCGCCACCCCCCAAAAGCTGCTGAGCACAAGTTCACATGGAGGTCTATCATCCCTGGGAATTTCAAGTCTCTAGCATCAGCGGTTCAAAAGCCTTAGGCTGCACAAAAATCTGTTAAGATTCGTTGATTTGACCTTTGACCCTAAGTGACGTCACGAACAGGTCATTGTTATGCATATAATTATTCCCCACATTGATATGCATATACTGTGAAAATGTGAAGGTCCTACCTGTAGTCATTCAAAAGATATTAGGTTTTGGTAAATTTGTTTTTTATTGACCTTTGACCTTTAACCTGACGACCGCCACCCCCCAAAAGCTGTTAGGCACAAGTTCCCAGTAGGATCTACCATCCCTGAACGTTTCAAGTCTCTAGCATCAGCGGTTCAAAAGCCTTAGGCTGCGCAAGATTGGCAACATTTCCTAATTTTTTTGACCTTTGACCCCGAGTCACGTGACATAGAACGTTTATAGTTGGTACACTGCAAGGACATATCAAGACACACCAACCCTATCAATTTCAAGTTCCTATGTGTTTTCCATCAATAGTTATTTGCCAAACGACATATTTGCGTATTTGACCTTTGACCCCAAGTGACATCACACAAAACTAATCACTGTTGGTGCTTTTGTACCCTCGTTGAGATGCATCTGCTCCGTAACCTTGAAGGTCCTACCAGTTGCCATTCACAAGTTATTAGCGTTTGATCAGAATTTTGATCATTTTATTTGATTGACGTTTGACCTTTAACCTTATGACCGCCACCCCCCAAAAGCGGTTAGGCACAAGTTCACATGGAGGTCTATCATCCCTGGGAATTTCAAGTCTCTAGCATCAGCGGTTCAAAAGCCTTAGGCTGCACAAAAATCTGTTAAGATTCGTTGATTTGACCTTTGACCCTAAGTGACGTCACGAACAGGTCATTGTTATGCATATAATTATTCCCCACATTGATATGCATATACTGTGAAAATTTGAAGGTCCTACCTGTAGTCATTCAAAAGATATTAGGTTTTGGTAAATTTGGTTTTTTGACCTTTGACCATTAACCTGACGACCGCCACCCCCCAAAAGTTGTTAGGCACAAGTTCTCAATAAGATCTACCATCCCTGAAAATTTCAAGTCTCTAGCATCAGCGGTTCAAAAGCCTTAGGCTGCACAAAAATCTGTTAAGATTCGTTGATTTGACCTTTGACCCTAAGTGACGTCACGAACAGGTCATTGTTATGCATATAATTATTCCCCACATTAATATGCATATACTGTGAAAATTTGAAGGTCCTACCTGTAGTCATTCAAAAGATATTAGGTTTTGGTAAATTTGGTTTTTTGACCTTTGACCATTAACCTGACGACCGCCACCCCCCAAAAGTTGTTAGGCACAAGTTCTCAATAAGATCTACCATCCCTGAAAATTTCAAGTCTCTAGCATCAGCGGTTCAAAAGCCTTAGGCTGCACAAAATTTGGTGTTGAAAAAAAAAAAGAAAAAAGAAAAAAAAAAAAAAAAAAAAAAAAAAAAAGAATTTTTCGGAAACAAAATGTTTTTTATCTAGAAAGTGGGGGGCTGCCGGGGAAAGTTAGGGCGACCAAGGTGTAGACCTAGGTGGGACACACATTTGAACTCTAGGTCACTTTTGAATTGGAACAGTAGTTTAGCAGCTACAGCTGCTGGAAGTGTCAAAAAGTGCACAAATGGCCAAACAAAAGTAATATGGCTTCCCTTTTCGGGAAGCCATAATAACCGTAATGCTTCTTGGCAACCAAAACATGATAAATAAGACAATTTTTCAGCTCTTCGACTGACATTGAGGCTTACTTACTCGTATTGTGTAATTGAGTGTCTCCCGATTGGCATTTTCCACCCAAAGTAACGTCAAAAATGGATGAGTTGCAGTGACTGTAAGCTCGTCATCACCAAATCTACGCACAAACAATACAAGCGATTGCATAAAGCAAGGCAAGCACAAATGGAAATCGGAATTTAAGAATGTCAGAATTTCAAAAAACTTCTTGGTAATTTCAAGCAGCAATAATGAAGATCAAAATAATTTTCAAATACTCAAGTGTAGAAACAACTGGAACAAAATACAAAAACTGAAATCAACGTGGCTTTCCTTTATCAAGTTTTTCGCTAGTAGATCTTTTGCTTTGCCGATGATAAGATTATTTTCATAAAAGCTGTTACATATTTGCTTTTACCGAGTAATAGTTTACCATAGAGCGGGACAGCGCTGTTTCGGGCTATTAGCCCTCATCAGCCGTAAAAGGTAAAAGGTACACAAATCCTTCTGAACGCTTAATCATGAACCCTTCCTGATCTCCCAAGGAAATTCAACCTTTGTGGTATGTAACAATGCTACATATCACTCCTATCAAATGTGGCCAAGGTGTAACAATATGGCGGCGTTGTCCTTCCTGGCCTACTGAATGGAACAGTAATAGTATAGTAAATCGTCCTTCCTGCACTGAGTAATAGTTTATTCAATCTTTACAAAAAAGAGAAAACAGCTCCTTCGTTAAACTGAAACAATTCCCCTAGCTCTCAAAATTTGATCAAAAATCAGTTTTACCAAAAATTAGCATAAGCGTGCTCGCCAAAATGTCAATTTTTGGTTTATGACGTGAATATTATTACAAGAGCAGCAGCTGCGGTATTTGAAGTGGTCGTGTAGTTAATGCTATTACCTGTAACTTTCGTTGTATGTAAGTCGTGTAACATTGTTATCTGCGTGCAGGTACACCTGTGGAATTGTAATGCATTATATTAGCATTCGATTAGAAAAATTAACTGATTTCACAATCCTACACCTTCATAATCCACAAAATCTTTTGATGATGAAGCACCATTAACGTTGATCATATAGTAGGGCGTACCAAAAAATCTATATGTGATGACGCAGCTTAACTCAAACGGATCGATATTTGAAGGAGTAATACATTTTTTGGGACACTCTAACCAGAAGCTCAACAGCACATACGAGGTTTTTGTATTTTTAGCCGTTTCTCTTTGCTGTTTATGCCATTCGTTATTTCATGACTGAAAAATTAAAACTTTTGCAACTTTAGTTGAAACAGATTTCAGTTTAAAAAGCAATTTAATCACTTTCTCAAACAGTGATTTTCAACCTGGGTTACGCCAGTTCAGTCTTGGGGTTTCACAAGTTTATAGTTTAGAGCTGGGTAAATTAGTAAGCTAAATTAACGCACAAGAATTCCTCAAGTCTCTAGAATATTTCATTGGGGTTCCGCTCCACCAGAAAGGTTGGAAACCACTGCTTTAGAGTGACATTATAGAACCAAATCTTACCTGGTTGCCACCATCATACATGTCATCTCCACCATCGAGGATTTGATTGAATGGAGAGAGATTATCGTAACGGTAAGGGAACCAACCCCTGATAACGTTTTGAATTCGAGATAATAATCGCGATGAAATTGCATTTGCAGCTACTTCGGCAAAATTGTCTGAAAAGAAACGAGAAATTTATTGGTCATAAACTACAAAGTATTACATTTCTTGAGAAATTGAAGACTAAGAAACAGACAGAAGCAGAATTTTAGAGGGGAGCGCTAAGACATGAAAATTTCTTATTTTGCGGTTTTTGGAGTATAAAAGTGCTGAAGTTAAAAAAGTTGAGTAAAAGTGGCTGATTTAATTCAGCATTTGTTTTTTCCACACAAAAATAATGACATAAGTATGATTTCTACTACTACAGTACTAAAGTAAAGGTGGTAAACTAAAGTTAAAGAATTTTTCATGTCGTAATTATTTGGTACCCATATAACGTGGAAAGAGTTGTTTTTTTCTTCAGCCAATGTTAAGCAGATTGATCCATTAGGTTACAAGCAAGAATAGGGTATAGTTTCATAGAGAGGAACAGCGCTGTTTTAGACTATTAGCTCTCATTAGCTGCACTCAGGAAAAGGTGTATTCATCCTTCACGATGAGTAAAGTCCCAAACAGCCTGGACTTCCGTAAAAAAGTTTAGCTTCGAGATTTCAGCTAATTTGCATCAATCAAAGCAAACTAAATGGCAAATATTTGTCCGCTCAAATTCTGATAAAATATAGTAGTACACAGATGTAATCAATACCTGAGATGAAGCCGGTAGGAGCAATGGAAGTGAAATCTATAACATAAAAAACAGCGCAGTAATTACAGACTGAAAATCAGCAATCAACGAACATCTAATTTGTACACACTTGAACCTGACTGATAGAATAATGGTAGTAAGCTCTCTGAAAACTTCAAAAAACTAAACTATCCTCCTTAAAAGTTAACTATTTACATTTCAAGAGCCAGTTTAGATAAGTTGATGTTAATGTCATAATTTCGCAACGCAAAAAAGTTATTTACCTGTGGCAGTTGTGGTGATTTCTGGTGTGGTAGGCACAAAAATTGGTTCGGGGGGAGTAACTAAATCAAAAAACAAAATTTTATTGTCATCCTTAACGTTAATCTGTGGCTTGAAGTCACTCAACATCAGGGGCGGCTCGTAGTGAAGGCAAAAAGGCTGCAGCCTACCCAGTTTTTCACCTCGTTAATTTTTTTTTTCAAGAAAGCAAAAACTTTTTATCTATCCTTATCTACACAACTATCGACAATATTTTTTTTTTTTTTGAAAAAAATATTTTTTCTACAAAAAATGGCAACACGTGAAAGGCTTTTCTGCTACAGCCTTTCGTAGCAAGAAAAGAACTAACAAGTAGTATTACGTCATCAATGCTTTATCACAGTTTGAAATAACGTTCAATGAGACATGTTAAGGCTGTGTCAAAGTAGCTTTTTTGGTGCTCATTGAGGTGTAAAGTTTAGCTTTAGAGATTAGCTTAGAGATTGGCTCTAACATTAGTTGCAATAATATAGAGATAATGGGATCAATGAAAGATATGGGATGGTACGGGTAGCTTATCGTTTAAACTTGTAATATATCGGTAAAGGCAAGTAAAATCCAAACGAAATAATTCCGAAGAAACTGAAAGTCGGAGAGAAATTAGAATTATGGTAGATCACGTCAGGAATTCCTCTCAACAAAAACAGGATCCATCAGAAGGATACAATTCTTTGAAAAATTAATCAAGAATCTATAAAATGCTCAAGGGTTTCGTGGATAAAACCGGCTCGCATAAATAGCCGAATTTTCAGTAATAGGAAAAACCGTAAGACTCTAAAGAGGGGGTCAAAAAATCAGCAGGTAAAATGAATTTTTATTGAATTTTACCTGCTGATGTTACTGAAAATTCGGCTATTTAGGAGAGCTCGTTCTATCCACGAAATCTTTGAGCATTTTATGGATTAAAGGCTAGTAGACTTAACTTATCTGAGCTAATAAATTGCTTAAAAAAAAAACTTTTAAGCTGCTGATTGACTGATACTGCGGCTTAGCTAGGTTTGTAGGCTAGCTTATTTGTAGCCCACCAGGCTTAGTTGACTAGGTAGTAGGTACAGGAGTAGAGTACAGTCAGTCTATCAAAATAGAAAAACTTGTTTAAGCTAAACTTGTGTTTGCTCATGTAGACTACAAGTGCAGGTTACCTAGACTACAGATACTCGCAAACTCAGCTGCTGGTACAGTGGCAGGGGTATGATTAAAAAAAAACTTGTTGAGTAATAGGCCTAATAATTCATGGAACACCTGCCTGTGTAACTGTATTTGTGTATAGCCTAAAGCCTATTACCTTGCTGTAAATTAGAGAGTTTTATTCATTTCAGAGCGAGTGTGGGCCTGCTTTTCTACTCATGCAACCTACCCGTATAAAATGGTCACGAGCCGCCTCTGCTCAACATCGCAAGAACCAAGCAAGCAAAAGTATTTTGCATTAACAGGTAAAACCTTGTACAAATACCCACCAAAAGAGTACACCATCCGACCAAAATCATAAACAGTGTCAATGGAGCATTATAGCACCACATAGTTTTGTCATCGAAATTGTGGAGAGACGTTAATTTATTGGTAAGAGCTGCGGGATTTCAAAAATGATGTTAATGGCTCTAAAACTGAAATCCCAGCTCGGAATTACGTTCTACTCTTTAGGGAAACTTAAGTAAGTGTAATTTGTTAATAAGGCAGATTATAAACATTAGCTACACTTGAACCCTGGTTTACACATTTTAAACATCAACAGTTTCATATTTCTCTCAACTACTTCTGGTCTTAAGCAAGCAAGTTGTTTTCTATGGCAAAAATAATAAAAAAACAAGGTTTGGCGCAAGAAAGTCTAAGCTTGCAAGCTAAGAGCTTGAAATAAGCGCAGTGTAAGCCAGACTTAACAAAAAAAGGAAACATATGCAAGACCGTACAAAATCATAGTGTGCTGTGAATATGACGCAAAATACTCATTAGAACATAGGCTGCCGAGATTTTTAAAAGTACAATCGTTGTCTGATGTCCAACCAACAATCAGAAAGAAATGCAAAAAGAATAATATTGAAGAACTACATTGAATTATTACCTGTGTCAAGTGCGATCACAAATTGTCGCAAAGTTTCTTGTATTTCATTGCGGTTTATACGTACTCCATCATCCCTGTTCAAACACGTAACAGATTACATTTAAATATCGAAAAAGGTGGTACAAAAGGAAGGTAGTATACACTATACTCAGGTGCTGTAACATCTAAGTTATGGAATAATTATGTAATAACGTAAAGCACGGAAAGATGATACTCCTAATTGATCCAAGCCATTCATGCAGCATTGCAATGTGTAGAACAAAAAAAAAAAGAGAGTGACAAAATATCAAACCGAAATGAGACAGTAAACAACAGCAGTAAATATGAATAGAATATGATTATGTATCTGCATTTATACGAGAGGTAAAATCCTAATAGGTCAGGATCAAACCAATGACTTTAAATTAGTATTCACTGCTTTCCTGCTGGACGTTCAGCAGTAGAAGGACAACGTGGGGAACACGATGGCAAGTTTAGTAGTTGTGCAGTCGGGAAAGGAACATAATGGGATTATCCTATTGAAGAGTGGTACACAAAATGGCTGGCAACCACATCGAGGTGAAGCTGTTTTTAGCAATATCGCGCTGCATAGAACCACTGATCAATAATTAACGTTTTAGGTTAAAAGCTGAAAGATTAATTTTAGATTTTACCGAAAACCTTAATTCAATCAATCAATAGCTTAGTAATGAACTTAGTAAACACTAATGGCAAATACTAAAAACTAAGCAATCATAAATTCATCTTACTTTGACAGTAATACATATCCCATCATTACTCTACTTGGTCTACCAATTAGTTGAAAGGCATTATCAAGAAAACTGGTGCTAGTTGAAAATCTTATCCTGGCAAAAGTGAAATCAGACGCTGAAGATGAAGACCACTCCTATGTTAAACAAAAATAAATAGCAAAAAAATTCATCGCTAAGTGCTTATTGGCATAAACAAGTAAATTTTTCACGCATGCTTAAAATTGTACTTAGCATTGTAATACAGCACCATAATAAAGTACAAGGAAGTATTTTGAAAAGAAGTTCAAAACCAGCAGCAGCTATCTGTTAAACTTTAAATTGTAAATCTAGTAAATTATACAACACACAAACAACAAAGAGTCTCGTAAGATTTCGGTCGAGTGGTCATGTTAGTGATTCTGGCCATCTTGCACAAATGTCTGGGACTTATACTACATCGGAGCAGAGCTAGGCACTTAAAAAACAATTAACTAAGCGCAATGTAAATTCCGCAAACGATTTTTTGGAGTAAAAGAGCACAATTACAAATTTCGGCGCCAAAAGTTTGAAATTAAAAAGCACAACCGCAAATTGCGCAATTAGATTTTTTAACTGTGAAAGCGCAATTACAAATTGCGCAAGCAAATTTTTAAAACGGCAAAGCACAATCGCAAATTCCGCAATTCAAGTTTTGGAACGGTTAAGTGCAAACGCAAACTGCGCAAACAATATTTTTTAATCATAAATCGCAACCGCAATTGGAAGTTTCATCATAAACTAAACGGAAGTCACATTCGCTACCTATGACTTATTTCCTATACCGTTCTTCATTCGAAGCAAGGTTAGACAGCAGGAGCTTTTTGTAAGAGTGGCGCAGAGGAGAAGCTATCATCCCACCACCTTATCTTGCCTTATCTTCCTCCACTTAAATAAGCTCGCGAATCAGCGGCTGCTGATAATACTGTAACATGGTGGACTGGCTGAGGGCAAGACTGTGCAATGTGCCTCCATCATCCAGCTCGGTCTGGCAGCTTTTTTAGAAAGTGGTCGCGATAGCAAATACTGTACATTCGTCACCCCTGTGCGAGATGGATCGCTGTTATTTTAACGTTTTATTTCAAAAATGATTCATTACAAAAACACGACATGAACCTTTGCACTAAATATCTAGCCGTTGGCCCTAATTCGATTAATTTGGCAGCATTTATTAACGAATTAGTTTTTGCTCTAGTCTCAAAAGATTATTGAGCACTCTTTTTGGTTATGCAAATATAGCATTTTTTCTACTAGCCGTTGGCCCTATGTTTTCCCCCTTCTCTGCCACACTGCTTTAGAAGTAAAACTAGACTTAAACCAGCAAGGGAGGAGGTTTAAATAGCGCGGACTTAACTTAAGTTGGTTTTAATGATGAAACCACTTTCTGCATACGAAATCGAGAATTTAAGCCAAGTCCAGTTTCTGCAAAAGGCCATTAGTGTCCTTGGGCCATCTCTTTCACGAATAAAACAGGCTTGGATTCGATACCTGCGTGAGTCAAATTTCAAAAATTATAGAAAGCTTTAAAATTTTATTTAATACGTAGCTACAAAAAATATGAAAAAACATGACATCTTATCTCAATGACTTTGCACAAACGTGATGTCATAATAAAACAAACCTGTACAATGTCTCAAAATGTTTCAAAGTCTCAATTGGTGTCATCACGCCATTTCAGTATGAGTACTTAAAGGCACATTTTTTGTCTGCCGTGAAACTAGTTACTTCAAAAGCTAAAGTTCTATTGAAATTGTTAGAACACAGATTTCGACTCAATCCTAATTCGATTTTTAAGGACGTAACAGTTCAAGAGATAACTTTGCTTTAAAGGTATATCTAATCATTCCGATAGGCGTTTTTTTTTTTTTTTTTTTCTGGAAAAATTCACAGCTTTACCTTTATCTTAATGATGCTATATACAAGAATAATCGGAAGAAACAGCACAAATTGATGCAACAAAAAGTAAAGCAAATTTCACTAGTGGTAAAAAGCAACTAGCGCAGCGCAATATCAGCCCAAATTCAGCCTAAAACGCAACACAAATTACGCAATTGGTCAAAAATTTTGCTTAAAACCCAACGCAAATAGCACAATTGGTCAAAAATTTAGCTTAAAACGCACCACCAAAAAAAAAAGAATTTAAAGCGCAACACAAATTTTGCAAGTGGTAAGAAATTTTGCCTAATGCGCAATTTAAATTTCGCAATTGCGCAATTTGCGAAACTGTTAGCGGAATG
Organism: Trididemnum miniatum; assembly: GCA_964006365.1. Lineage (NCBI taxonomy): Eukaryota > Metazoa > Chordata > Ascidiacea > Aplousobranchia > Didemnidae > Trididemnum > Trididemnum miniatum. Next base: position 11,689,345 of record OZ023234.1, on the reverse strand, counting down.
CCTAGCTCTGCATCGGAGTATGTCCATGCGAATTCCTGACGATGATTTCAAAAATGAAGAAACTTCGGAAAATCAGAATCAAGCACATCGGAACAGTTGGCAACTGTTCTGGATAACATTCTTTCGAACAAAATAACCTCCTAAGGTTGTTGGGTGGGTCATCATCATACTGGTTTTCTTTCCAAAGATGAGTTACCAGTTAAAGCTGATAGGTTAATTCTTACTTCTCGACTTGTAATAAGGAAATAAACTTCACATATGCTCGGATCAAATGCATCGTAGACTTGGAATGAATCATATCGAACAAAGTAGGATCCTTCATAAAGAACTCCAGTTATGACAAAAGTCCTTCCTCGTCCATCAGCTCCTGGATCGCTTCTTACCTAAAATTTAGTGACAAACAATTTGTTATTTCCAGTATCGTATAAATAGGCTTGATAAACAAAACAAGTTAGTAACGCCTGGCAATCAAGACGTGGCATTAGTACTTAGGGTTTACTTTCTAATGAAGGTGTTACACTGATCATTGGCGTAATACAACAGAGTTGACAGGCCAGTGAAAGTTGGTCTATCAAATTTTCAGATAAAGAAGTTAATCAGAAAATTTAACAACTCGATGTCCTCAAAAATCAAACAAGCAAATGTATCTTTCCTCAGAATGCTTAATGTTTGTGTAACGATGTGACAATTTACAGTGTTCGTATTTCTTACTGCACCGTTCTGGAACAGGGGTGGGCAAAGTTTTTGCACGAAGCGCCCGCGTTGGAAAAAATTTTGAAGCCGAGAGCCGCTCTGCTTGAAAAAGCAAAGTAAAAAGGTCATCACGACCGCAGATGTCTTATTTTCCTTCTGAAATCAAGTGAAGAGCAAAAAAATGTCTTATATTCCACGCAATATGAGTAGGGTACAAGGTTCATCTTTCTGTAAGTGCATATCCATGTTTTAGAAGGTTCTAATTTACAGAATCTAGACCAATATGTTGTTTTCAGAAATTCACTCGTGGGATGGTCTCGTATAGTCTTATTGTGATTAATAATCTGTTTAGTTTGAGAATACTCGGGGCAGCTCTTGACATTTTGTAATTTTTGCGAAAATCTTGGTTTGATATTGCAATTCTTGATATTTCGTAATTTTCGAGAATACTCGGGGAGGCTCTTGATATTTTGTAAGATTAATAATCTGTTTACTTCGAAAATACTAGGGGCGGCTCTTGATATTTCGTAATCTTTCCCAGCTGTAGCTAGTGTTGTACTTAAGACGTAACAACAATGTTTTGAGTTAGCGTGCGAATCTTCGCAGGTCATTTGACAGGAGTAGCCAGGGGGGGGGCAAAGAGGGCAATTGCCCTCCCCCCCGAAATAATTTCAGTTACCACTAGCCAACAAACAAAGATACTAATGCAATAACGTAAATCTACTAACAACGCAAGCAGGGGCGGATTAAGACCACTCGGGGGTCGTGAGTCCAGTGTGCGAAGTAAAAAATTTTTACTGGTAGGGATGTTTTTGTCTACAATTTTGGCGGAATTTTGAACCTAAATAACAAGACAAGGTTGCGAAAATGGAATTTATTGTTCATGGGGAGATGTTATTTGTCAATAACCAAATTAAAACAGTGGCGGAAGGCGTTCTGCGTCTTAGCATACCACCGGCATGATAAACAAAAAATTATCAACGGCAGAATTCCGAAAACTTCATTAGCTTTGTTTTAGGCAGGTTTTTGTTAAAAAATGAAGCAAGGGGTTCGGAGGGAGAGTAGTAAATTTACCCAGCGGGGTCCAGGGCGAAGCCCCGGAAGGTATAGCACTTTCTTAATTCGTACTCTCAATCTCAGATATGATCTAAAAAAGTTCGGAAACCGCTGCTTTAACATATTTTTAGACTGAGTGCTTTCACTAATGCTTATTAAAAACTGCTGTCGCGTTTTAATGTTAACGAAAAATATACTGTTCTGTAATAGGCGCACTGAAAAGGTTGTTCTTGACTGGTTTGTGAAGAAAGTCATATTCAGGATAATGGCTTTAAGATAAGCCATTTATCATTCATTCATTTATTGGCAGTGGCTATTTGTACGAGCCCGTACAAATAAGCGCTTGATTTATTCTATTATTGCTTCACACTAACCCCGATTCAGAGAGCGTGACGAAGTAACAAAATAAACCAAGTCCTTATTTGTACAGGTCCATAAGAATAGCCACTTCCTTATTTATTTAGTGCATCAAATTACACAATATAAATAACTCAACGTCATATAGGCCTACAGAACACAAGGAGATAGAGGAAATAAACATAATACGGTCTTCTAAGTCCTCTACCACCTACACCAAAGTATCGCCGCAGTACGCACCCACAGGCTACACGTATAAAAAACATTTAACTTCTTACGGTACTTATCACTGGGTGGGGAAGATTTTTTTCTTCGCTGAGTGGCACGACTATCTTTACTGGGGGGACATGCCCCCCCATCCCCCCTACTTAGCACACTGCGTGTGTTCTTTTTCGACATAAAAACTACGCTAAAATGAGTGTTTTTTGTAAAAACCCTAAAAATCCGCGGCGGTTGGGGGCAGAGCCCCCAGACACCCGGTTGTGCCCCCCCCCTTTTTCCGAATCCTGGGTGCGCCACTGGACAAGCCTATGAAGTCCCCGCCGAAAGTTCGGGCTGGCTACGCTACTGGGAGTGGCCAACCAATCAGATGCTAAGAGCCACATTTCTTGCTCTTGCTGTGTTTCAGGAAAGAGCAGACTGACCAGATTATATTATAACAAAAACGGGACATTTTGACGGAAAAAAGCGGGACATTTTAAAAGAGAAAACAAAAAATTTTACGAGAAAAAACAAACAAACGCTGAAGTGAAGGAACCGTGAACTATCATTCCTTACCGTACGAAACCGGAAAGAGTTAGACCAAGAGTGTATCATTACAAGTCACAGCATCGTCCCAGCCCATCGCTAAACAATGCTATAGACTAAAAGTGGAAGAATATAATATTATTTAAAAATTGGTCTGAAATATGAAAAAGGCTTACATTGCAGTGCTATAACTCTATAATTGGTTAATCGTTATATAAGTTAATCAGAAAAATTATCGCTGCTATAAAAATTCCATTTTCAGCAGCAAAATGCGACATAACAACAACAATACAGTAACAAGGAGGAACCGCCTTACCAATTTCACCTCGCATTTTCAATCCCCCAAAAATGTTTCATTTTAAAAGTTTCTACTGCTAATGAATTCCGTCAACTATATTTTTCCCATGAAGCAATCTTTCGTAGCAAATTCACATTTTTTAAGACACAAAGCGAATCCGTAAAAAAGAGCTGCCAACGAAAATTCAACAATGTACACTTTTATTCCATGGTACTAAAAAGCTGCAATAACTTTTGAACGAAGACGTTTTAGAATTTAAATCCAACGCTACCAGAAAGCATGAATTTATTGCTATTTTTTAAGCCACAGTGAAAAGTTAGGGTTTATTGTTTCTTTAGCTAAAGTAATCTTTTCTTTAATTCTCACATACGTTCTCACGTTAAATGCGAAAATAATAAAAAACGGGACATCTGAGAAAAAATCGGGACGCTCAAAATCAGGCAAAAATATGGGACTGTCCCATTCAAAACGTGATGTCTGGTCACCCTAGCAAAGAGCCATATCACACAAAAAGATAATGATCGCATTAACATCACCATACCTCTTATTGATACGCATATTTTTGCTTAGCCAGATTTTAGTAGTATACCGGCCAGTTAGCTCAGTTGGTAACGACATCGCTATCGGTGCGAGCGGTCTGAGGTTCGTTGCCTGGGCCGGTCAAAGCGCACACATTGTCGCCACCGCAGCGATGTTTCTTCGGATTTCAAAGCTGTGTTGCTCAGGCGCAAAGCCGCGGAGATGCACTCCGCCACTCGTCGCATGCCTCGTCGTAATTCTCTCAACAAAGTCATTATTACGTGATTATGCACCTTATGCATTGCCAAACGCAACATGATTACAGAACTAGAATGCTGATAAAAGAAACAAGCCATCTGAATGGAAATTTTATACACTTTAACCACAAATAATAAAACCAGAACAAATTGATACATATTTAAATTCTATTTAAATAAGATTGATAATGGTTATTGAAACCTATAACCGAAGCGTCTCATTTAAATATGTATCAATTTGTTCTGACTTTACTATTTGTGATTAAAAAACCATGTAAAAAAAAGCATCATAGAACTGGAAAAAGAACTGCCTGCGGCTCGCGAGCCGCGGTTGGCCACCCCTATCATGTGATTTCTTTCCTTTTGCTTTTTTACTGGAATTTTACAGACATTCTGGAATTTGACTTTTGAGCATAGATTAGCGTGTTTTGCTAGCGTTATTTATTCGAGTTCTGCGCTGTTTGTTCTTCCGGTACGGTAAAAAACGGAGACAGAAAAAATCTATTCTCCAATTTTATTTTTGACGTTTCGCTTGGCAATGAACGCCAAGCTTCATCAGAAAATACAGTGACCTGGGAAGGAAATCAACCCAGGTCGAGTACAGTAAAACGTAGTAGCACTGATTTAACTGAACTGATTAAAAAGTTACGAAGTGTAAATTGGATCAACCCGATTTACTATCGCGTCACAAAAAGGCGAAATGCGTGAGTAATCATCAAATTGTTATGTGTAATACTTAAAAACCGGTATATAAACTACAGAGATTAAATTGCATTAAAATCATTTAGCCAATGAACGATAAACATTTGGGAGACTGTCGCCATCAGACCTGTTCATAACCTTAGGATGGGCATTGATGAACCAAGCATCCGAGATGAGTCGTTTAGAATAATTGTTCTCCAATTTCAAGATTTCCGATTTCTCCCAATCAATGGTATGGTCAAAGTCCATGAGTTAGCCTAGCTAGCCTAGACTACGATGCCCGGTATACAAGTCCAACAAAATCTTCCCCACTATGTAGTTATTTATTCGAGCAGTTTTTTTGAGCGTAATTAGTTGTGTGCAGAGTTACGCAAGCGTTGTATGCTGAATGCAAAGTTAAGCACGTGTTGTATGCTTCACCTATTTGCTGGCGTTATTTATTCAAGCAGTTTTTTGAGCGTAATTAGTTGTGAGTAAAGTTAAGCGAGTGTTGGATACAGAAGAGTTTGACCTCGGTATAATAGTGTTTTGAAGTGAGCTGAGAACCCTGTGTTGTTGAAGTTTCGGTTACGGTGAGTGCCATAGTTAAGTAAGTTAAGTTTTGGTCGTGTTTGGTCGTTTGGTGAAAATTCTTTTGTTTTTTCAGTGAGGTCAGTTCAGAGTACGAATTACCTAATGCGGTCTATCATCCAGTATTTATCGATTATCCTGTCAGCGAAGTAGTTCTTTGTCCTTCGTGGAGAATTCTTTACCGATTTAGCGACCGCTTACTTGTATTGTGTAATTGAGTGTCTCCCGATCGGCATTTTCCACCCAAAGTAATGTCCAAAATGGATGAGATGCAATTGAGAAAACTTCGTCGTCGCCAAATCTAATCACGATAAAATATACCAATAAAACTATACGAAGCTAAGTAGTCAAATACATAATAATGTATCCGAAAAATTTTCAGCTGTTCAAAAAATACTAGCCGTTAAAATCTTCATCATTGCTACTAAAACAAGTTTATTTAGGTTTTTTAAAAGTGAAAATGAAAACCAATAAAAACTGCAAGTTCAGGCAGCAATCGAGGTGCATTGAGATTAATGGTTGTTGAGCAACTTACCACCGACAAGTATTTGCTTCTACGACATTTTCTTTCGTTATTTGCAATACATGGGTTTAACTACCTCTATAATCAGATGCGACTGCTCAGAAAAAGGAATTCTACACTTGAGAGACCTTAAATACCCCAGTTTTTAGCTTTTCCAGATTTTCAGCAAGCATTCATTTATCTAGCAAGCTACTCAAAGAAATGGCAATGCTTGATATTTGGAATGCAAATAATCGTTTGATGATCGCGATAATAGATGCAAGCAGGAAATTAATACATTGCTGTATTTTACGTTTACTGAGAGATCACCTGTAACTTTGATTGTACGTAAGTGACGTAACATTGTCATTCGAGTAAAGGAACACCTGAAAAGTTTTCAAAGATGCATTAAAATATACCTAAATTAATGTTAACAAACTATAACGCATCAGAAATTTTTAGCATAGTAAGGGAATCAATAGGTCTACTAAGTAAGCATGGTAATCGAAATCAACAATCACTTTTGCTATCTCTAATTGCACAATTAAAAACCCCAATTCAAAAATTTAGCCTACCAAACTCAAACTACAACCCTGCTACAACCAACAATTAACGGATTTCATGTATTTAACCAAGTTAGGTGGTCGTCTGTTGAAGAAAGCGCTCTATGGCGTAATCAGAGCGGAGCATATGGTTTAATAGCAGATCAAAATATGTTTTAGTGTGTTATTAAACCATAAGTATTTACATATTTTAGGAAATGCCGTATATTCTAAAGCCTGGTCAAATTTAAAGAGTTTGAGCTAGTACGCTCCGACTTTACGGCGCCAAACTACGTTTCGTTATATCTTCGTAGGTGCAACTGACCCACTCGTTTATGACTAGTAGGCCTAATAGAAAGAAAAAACTACAGCTGCTAAGCGCTTAAAATACTGATATGGTAGACTACGCCTAAGGATAAACGAAACTCAAATTTGAAATCGCTAATAAAGGTAGATCAACGATCAAATTAGAAATTCTTACCCGATTTCCACTATCGTACATATCATTTCCACCGTCGTTGATTACAGTTAACATAGGATTATCATAAATGTAGCTGTACCATCCCGATATGATGTTTTTAATTTGATTCGAAAGTCGCAATGAAACAGCAACTGCAACCGCTTCGGCGAAGTTGTCTGTCAAAAAAATTGTCATAAGCTTACTGGATTATTACCCTTATCAGGTAGGCGAAACATGGTCAAAAAACACGAGCAAAAAACGAAAAGTTTTACACAGAAAAACCTTATATGAATGAGGCCTCACAGCTATAACACCCAGCAAGAACGATCAGCAACGCCATGCTTTACAAAGCAGCAAATTATTAAGCTACTGATTCCCTTGTTTACCAGTGGCGTATTCTCAGGGTGTTCACCGGACCCAGGTGAACACCTTGATTACAATAACAACTAAAAAAACTGAAAAGAAAAAAGCGATCAGCAGCATCCTAATGCACAGGGCTAGGTCAATCAAGGTGAACACTTTGAATGGCGTCATGTAGTCTTATTGCGTGGTTGAAGCATGGGGATTGCTGAGGTTTGGTTGGCAATTGCCATTGGTTTTGCTAGGCTGGTCTGCTAGGTTAATTCTGCTAGGCTTTGAAAGTGAGAGAATGAAATTGAAATCTTGCTTGGCAGTAGACGTTGTGCTCATGAGCTAAAGGTTAATGAGAAAAGCAGAAAAGTGTAGAACTGGTACCGATATAAGAATTGAAGCTAGGCCAAAATACAAAATATACAGATATAGGAAGTGTTTGTTTTGCCGTTAGCCGTAATTTTTCAAAAACCGGGTGTGAAAATGAATGCAAGCCTATCAACAGTCACGTGTATAATGAATACACACTAATAAACCTACAAACCTAAATTTTTTGGCCAATCAGTGTTTTGGCGTTATTGGCAAAATAGACACTGCCCAGTGCCAAAAATATACGGAGCTTGTTTGAATTAAGCCGGGGTTAGGGTTTGGGGTTAAGGTTAGGCCCTAACTCCTACTAATAACTCACTAGCGGTCCTTGAGGTGTGGCTTAATTCAAACAAGCTATAAATATACCGGTAGTTGGTAAGAGTTACTGGTACCGTAGTCAGCAAAACATGGCCTTGGCTATGGAACCGCCTGAGAAAAAAAACTAATCCCACCACTGCTTACATAATTATGTGTTTGAATATTACTATACATTTATTTCAATTTTACTATCGGGTTTTAAATCTTGGGCTGCATAAATGTAGCTGTAAAAAAATACCTGACACTGTGGCAAATAGCATTAAACAAAACATTCAACGCATGCCAAAATTAACTACTTCCACAATAGCAATTCTAAACTAAAACTATATAAAATTCAAATTGTCACTGTCAATGAAAACCCTAAGCTTGAGAACGAAGAAGATTTTGCTGAAGATATAGCTAAGGCCATTGAGGAAGCTTACTTATTTAAGTGTCATTTTGGTATACACGGTTTATTCTTTTTTTTAAATTTTTTTGCAAGTAATTTTTTGGCAAGAGCTATTTCAATGGGCCCGTACAAATAAGCTCTTTATTTCTTTTATTATCCCTCGCGCTCTTACTAATTGTATAAGAGCGTGACGAAGTAATAAAATATACCGAAGAGACAAATGTTACGGCCCGTAAAAATAACCACTTCCAATTTTTTAGGCTATTTGGGTTTGGAATTCGGGTTTGCATTTAGGATTCAAAAAGTTTTTACAATTTTGTGTCATCGTCTGATCATAGGCCTACATGGCGTAACAGATAAAAAAATGTTATTTAAGTCTATCTTGCCAAAGGGTAACGTCTAGTATCAGCCTCCGGGTTTGGTTGGGGTTAGGTTTGGGTTAGGGTTATGGTTGTAACTGAACCGAACCCTAACTAAATTTAACCCTAACCAAACCTAAACCTAACCAAACCTGGGGGCTGGTACTATAGACATTACCCCCTGCGGCAAAATAGCCAATGCCTTAAAAGAAAAAACATTAAGTACTGATATCAATTATGATTGCTTACATGAAAATATTGTTTGCCTCGAGTGAAGATTTTATAGCTCAAAGTCTCTTGAATTATACTAGCCTACTATTGCCATTTGCCACACCAAATGACAAGATTTCCATTTTGCTTATTTTCATGATCGTATCTACAGATCTAGGCTAATAGCCGCACAACTGGAGGATAAAAATGAAGAAACAATCAACTGCACCAGTACTCTGGTTGCCCATAAAAATATTAATGCTGACTAGGTTAGGTCCTACAGTCTTATACTATAGGATATATTTTCTGCTGGTTCTGTTTCAACTGATGGCACTAAGCATAAACAGTAATGCTGGTAGGTTCGTTGATCTAGTAAAATTTTGTGGGATGATTATGAAGAACCAGTTGAACCCACCATTGTATGCAAGTCTGAGTCGCAACGATGCTTAGTCTTGCTTTTCATCATTTTCAATTTTTTTGTATCTGCTTGTCACAATGTTGTCACTATTTTGCTTCTCTTGCACCACCATGAAGACATTTTTAATGTTTACATTTTTTAATGTCGTTATGTATTTAATATCTTACTGTATTTCTTGTTGCATTGACGCTTTTGATGGTGTGAAATTACTGTATAAGGCACTGCTACTACTAACTTGATTTGTTATTAATTGCAGAATATTATTTTAATAAAGTATTTTACATGTGTGTGTTCTTCACCCATTAGCGTCCATGGTCTTTTTTTAAGGACCAGAGACTTTTTCACCGTTATTCCGAACAAATCACCCATTTTTATTGAGTATTTGAGTTTATTGATAAGGACTTAAAGTAAGTAAGATATTTATGTATGATTGAGTAACGTTCGGAAACTCCGGAATTGTCCAAGCGTGAATAACTTGGCGCCACCTTTGTCTTTCTCAGCCTTGCAACGTGCAGTAAGTTGAACTCAAAAATTTTGATTGATTGTATCGACTAAACTCAACAATTTTAGGTTTATGAGTTCTTTATATACTCTAGTTTCACATTTTGATCATTTTTGTTGAAAAATGTAAGCGTAATTACTACTACAACCATTAAACCGTTGGACCTTTTTTTTAGGACCATGGGCAAATAGAAGTACTTAGCTTAGCAATACTGAGCAAGTAGTAGCATTTTTTGTTTTTTTCTGTAACGGTATTTTCATTGCGGTAGGCTTATAAACTATGTTTCAACTCCTATTCAAGCATGTTTCACACTTCATGATGTTGAGGCTCCTGTTGTGGCACTAAAGCACTGATAAGCTATCTGGGTAATGTAGGTTAGACGCCGTAGTCTAATCATGACAAGGTTTGGATAATGTGCATGTGCTTACATCATATCACCAGGCTACTCTAAACAAGCACCACGAATCCTTATGCTAATAGTCTGATATTGAAAATAGCTCTAGTCAACTGCAAAAGCAGATTTGAGAAAACTAATTAGACCGGAAACACATTTTGCATGCAGTAGAAAGCTGCTTCTGATTATACCTTTCTGAATACCCAAATTCCAAATTTTATATTCTATATTGGTAAGCTAAAAAAGCATTTCGTATATATTATTTAGATTGAGAGATGGACGATTCCACGCCTGAACTTCAATTTTGTTTTTTGCAATATGCCATTGCTTATATCGAAGAAAACCCAATTTCTCCAGATGATGATGAAATAGATGTGATTGAAATTCCCCCGAAAGATGGTCCACTGACTGATTTAAAGGATTTTGATGATGAAGTTGTGGATGGAGGAGATCAAGATCCATTATTCCTTCCTCTAGGTGTTCCTGGAAGTGTTGAACTGCACCAGTTTAGTGACAACCATGCTAAATCAACTGATTCCAGTCCTACTACAGGTACAGCATTGCCGGAGCCAAAAAAAACTCAACCCAAGAAAAAACGAAAAATGCGAAACGTTACGTGGAAAAAAATGCAACCTAAATATTCAAAACTTTCTCCAAGCTCTGGTGGAAGGATGAAATTCTGTTTGTAAAATGGAATGACAATGGTCTTGTCACAGTTGGTACCAACCATCAAACTGTGGAGCCATATGCTAACGCAAAAAGATGGTCGATTTCAGAGAAGGAGATAACCATTCCCCAACCCCAGCTTATATCTAAATACAACAAATTAATGGGTGGTAATGATCATTTGGACTGGCTTGTACAAAAATATCGAATTGGAATTTGGAGTAAGAAGCGGTGCTTCAGCCTTTTCACCAACTGTCTTGATGTGTCTCTTGTAAATGCATGGATATTGCATTTCATGTGCACTCACTCACCTTTGTCACAGCTGAAATTCAAATCCTTTGTAGCCAAATACTATCTGAAACTTCAGTCTCACTCGGATCCTGAATTGGCTGGTCGTCCTAAAAGACTTTCTGCTATCGTAGCAGCAGTTACTCGCCTTTCTCCCATAGGAATGTGCTGGAAAGAACGGATGGTGGCAAGCAAAGAAAGTAAGAAGTTTGTGACAAAAAGGTGTCCAAGCAGTGCAGAAGATGTGACATTGGCTTGCATATTGGGGAATGTTTCGATGTTTGGCATAGTTAATTGTTTTTATTTTTCCTGCTCTCTGTAATAAATTTGTCAATTTTCGTATTTCTGGTTGAGTTGTAATCACCTCTTGAAAATCGAAATTTTGCTAAAAAATACGCTGCCAGTGCCCGTGGTCCTAAAATAAGAACCAAATTTTAGACCCCACTTTTTACCCCTATTTGTAAATTTTATAAAAAATGAAAGTGTTAATTATTCTTTACACACCCAAAACTAAACTTTTATATAAAAAAGAACAAAAAAATAAATTTGGGCATTAATGGGTTCGGAAAATGGAAACTTTAATTTTCTCATTGTTAGAAAATACTTTTTTAAATCGTTCATTTGATGAAAAACAAGAAATTGCCAAAAGAGGAAAGTGCTCTGAAAAACCTTGCTAATGTTTGCACATAGTGGAACAAAAGCAGTTACACACAAATTTTCTTGCTCTTAAATTTGATGAGATACTTTGGCCCACAGATTTTGTTCTATGCGATTTGGAATAAAGGTTTCTTGGATTATACTCATTTGACTGATGATATGTAATGGCAGAAGAAGTCTAAGAAGCATATATACATACTGTATATAGATGCATTTTATATTTTGGAAGTGTTCTGTGAGAGTGAATGCAGCTCTAGACAGTCAAAGGTTGGAAAGAGATTTGCAGTTGCAATGAGAATGTTGAGAAAATATAAAAGTTTTTGCAACTTTAATCCATGCGACTTGTTTTTTAAGCAGCACAAAAATTGCCTTTTAAAAGACATGATAAATCACCATCATTCTTCAATCGAATTAATTATGTTGAGCTTCTTGGAATACTGGTACATAAAAAAATGTGATACAGTTTTAAATGATGATCTTCAAGCAGCTACAACATTCATAAAAACTTCTATCAGCTGAAATAATGTAATGAAAGCTTTACAGATCATATGCTGGATGCAGTTGCAAAAAAAATTCAACAATCTGAACTTTTGACAATTATTTAAGATGAGACTCAATTGCAGTTGCATAGAAGGTATAAGATGAGACACTAAATATTACTACAAAATCTCAGCTTTCCTCAGTTGTCAGTCTCGCGATAAAGTCACAAGCCTGCCGTATTACCGCGAGGCCTGGTGACCGCGCCATATGAATTATCTTGAAAGAATTTTCCTTTATGCAAGGTCTGGACATGATGTTGATCCGAAATACTGTCTTTATTGATTTTACTGATTACTCGGCGGCTTTTTTACAATCAAAGTTATCAGTAGTTGATGAATGTCTTTTAACTGAAAGCACAAGTAAACCTTTGATTGATTGATAATCAAATTGCTTTTCTTGCACTGGTCATAAGAGTCATGGTCAAACCTAGCGGGTTTAATGCTCCAGAGACAGACGCTGTATATCCACTCGGACATCTCATCGGTAATTTTGAAATAAATCAAGGGCTATTGAATTTTAAACACCAAATTGATATATCGATACTTATGTGTTGCGCATTGTTTGATATTGCACTACGCCAACCATTAAATGACGAGCTTTTCATTTATTCTTTGAAAAACGATGCCTTAGTACAAAACGATTTGTGTTTACTGTTTAATATATGCTTGCTTTCACTCATATTAATGGCATAAAAATCAAATGTGGTTACTAGCTGCCCCACAATTAGCAGTTGTATCCCCATATTATAAATCATCATTAGTGATAGTCAATGGGGCAGTCAGCATTGCAGCGACAAAAGGGGGTCTGGGGGGCTTCGCCCTCTAGGGTATGATAGGTATTTTTAAAAAGTGAAGACCCAGTCAAAAAGGTCACCGTGCGCCACTGTTGTTTACTAAAGCCAATCTATCGGTTTTAATTCCACATTTTCTAAACGAAGACCGGCCTGTTAGCTTAGTTGTTAAGCACACGCTATCAGTGAGGGAGGTCTGGGGTTCGAACCCTGGGTCGGTCAAATCACCACAGCGTCGCCAACTGTTCACCATTGCTACGACGTTTCTTCGGAGCTGCGTGTCACCCACGCTCCAAGCCGCGGAGATGGACCCCGGCACTGTTACACGCTTCGGCATAATATTGCGAGTATAATGAAGATTTGATTTTTTATATAGCAATAGAGAACGAGTATTTAGAATCCAAATCACTAGTGGCCACGAAAGTACAGAAGTAGTTGTTTCAACAATACTATCTGTGCAGTGTTCGCCTATGTTTTTTTACCCCTTTAGGGTAGAGAACATATGGTCTAAATCATAAGCCACGATATCCACAGGGGTTGACAATTCATCAAAACGTATAGCAATCAGTAATGACGATATATTTCAAGCAAACTGATGCGATTAAGGTTTGGCTGCAACTTTCTAATAACGAAATGGCGTTACGCCTTATTTTAAGACCTACGAGGCTTATAAAAGTTCAAAATACCGATCTTTTACCTGAGTCAAACTCAGTGGTGGTATCTGCTGGTGTGGTAGCTGTAACTTCTGAAATGCAAAAGTACGTTTTAGTTATAACTATAGTTTCTATTTTGAACAAGTTACCGGATTGGTCGGTCAGGCGTCAGGCTGGTTGCAATTAAGCATATCCATAAACGAAAAAATTCGAGCAAATTACCATATTATTAAGAAGGAACAACAAAAAATTGCATTAGAATAAAAGATCTACGCGCAATAGTATAACTTATAACTTAAATTTTAACGTACCTGTAGTGGCTTCTGGTGTAAAGCTAACAGTAAAATCTGGTCGAGGGGGTGACACTAAAACAAAGTGTTTGGTAAGTATAAAAAATTTAGTTGACACCAGTAAGTTTGAAAAACTCTTCAAGATTGTGACCAGTTTTGGAAAATTTATTAGCTTTCAGTAAATGTAAATGTAATACGAAATAATGCAAGATAACGGCCTTGCAAGGAGGGATAGTAACTGCTTAAACGTCATTTATACTTTGACAAACATCAAAAATTAGTCATTATTACCAGTGTCTAAGGCTAAGACCAATTCTCGAAGTGTAGCGTCAATTTCTTGTTGCGGTATAAACCTTCCACTAATTCTGAATAAAACACAAAAATGTTTTAAGATATCTCTATCATCATAATGCTTTTATAAAGTTGGAGGTCAACGGAATTGATATCTAAAAAAACACTCTCAAACGCAATCTTGGCGCGCTATAACGTGACCACAAACATCACGTGCTGTAAAATCAGTAAGAACTTCGGAATACAATAAAAACGGGACGAAAATAGCTTAAGGAGAAAAAATAAAGCCACGACATCATATATTCAGCAGTCATCAACAGCAGAGCAAGCTGTTGCTTTTAGTTTTTTACGGCCTTGCTTACACTGCTGATGATGACAGCTGAATTTATGTTGTCGAAACGTCCAGTTTTGAGATTTACTGCGGCTTTATTTTTTCTCCTTTAGTAAGAATGGTTTGCGCTTGAAACCGATTCGGATAGGCTAAAACTGAAACAAAAAATGTTAAAACAAACTTTGCATTTCACAAATCTTATCGAGTTAATTTTTAGTACTGTAGCCTAATGTATACCGTAACGCAGTTATGACCACAAGTTCAATAAATAGGCATGACAGGGCAATTAATTTAAACAGTGAAATGGTACAGCCATACTAGGCGATATTCTTTCAGAACCTTAGCAAAATGGTACCGGTAGCCAGTGGCGTACGCCAAAAATTTTTAAGGGGGGGGGAGCCGCGCGATTATTAAAATACTCATTTTTTTGTAAGTGTCAAACGTACCTATAACTTTTCTACTAGGGTGGTGGGGGGCTTGCATCGTCTTGCCTCTTCTATAATGAATTTAATGCGTTCTGGATCCACTTTTTATTTGGAAATTCTTTAGCTTTGTCGCTGCAACCCGAAAAATTCTTAACTGATTGCATTTTACTCGTGCAACGTAACAGTTTTGCTAAGCTTCGAACTCCAAAGAAAATCTCGCAGGGCGGTGGCGTGTCGCTGGCAACACTGAGTCCAATTTGACCGGCCCAGGAAACAAAGCCTAAACTTTTCGCACCGACGTCTTTACGACTGAGCTAACTTGCCGGTTTTATAAATTTTATAGTTCAAGGAAGTGTTGGAAATATGGTTTTATACCTGAGTTACAATAGCCTATGACCAAAAAACATCGATTTGACCGAAAGAACTATGAAAAGGATCGAAACAAGATTATGAAAAAAAAGCAGGATGTTTATTGTTTAGGCTGCATATAGCCGCATCACGGCCGACAGGTCTCCAGAAATTTTCGGAGGGCGGTGTTTACTTCGTCCAAACTTAAAGACGAGTAGGCTACTGTAACGACTAAAAAGAATAACTAACTTTTTTCTGTAAAGAGAAACTGAGGGAGTGCGCGCATAAGATACCTTTCGCGCACGCTAATGCATTTAAAAAAACTAACTACAGAAAAGCTTTTTCGTAAATTTTGTTTCTGTCTTGAGGCATCTTAATTAGTATGTAATTGAGTAACTGTACTTAAGGCATCTTAATATTTATGATTGATTTAACTTATGTAACGAAATAAACTTGAACTTGAACTAGTATTTTTTCGGCACTAAATTTACCTTACGACTGCTGCTTAGAAATAAAACACTCCCCCTCACTCTATTTCTACCTGAACTAGACTATGGTTTACGAAACAAGAGGATCTATAAGAGACCCTTATTGGCCTTGCAGTTCTGAATTCTGATTTAATAGTAGCCTAATGTAGTGAACTCGTACCATCTTTTTTTCTGATGTCAAGTTTTCGCTTCGAATTTGTGGTTAGTTTTTCTCATTGATCTAGTACAGCGGTTCCCCACTTTTTTCTTCATTGCTTACTTTTGATGTGACTGACCCTCAATTATCCACCACATGGATGTTTTAAACCAAGGGTGGGGAACCTGCGTCCCGCTTAAGTTTTGAATGTGGCCCGCGTCAAAACTTAGTTAAGTGTACAACAAACTGGTAGAATAGAAAACGTTAAGATTTCTTAAAAACTGTTTCAAATTCAACTAGGCCTACATACTGTTTTCGTGGCATAAAAAAGGCGCAAAAGTCTCTGATTTCTGCAGGTAAAAAACAACTTAGCGTGAATGCTTAACAAATTTGCGGCGTAATATTGTGTATTTTAAAGACAAAACTTTCAAATTGATAGTGAATGTGGCCCGCTGAAAGTATCATGCAATCAATGCGGCCCGCTATGCTCTGCCGGTTCCCCACCCCTGTTTTAAACCATGGCTGTTCTCGAAGAGCCAAAAAAAGGTCTTCGACGTCCGCAGATGTCCCATTTTCCTCTGAAAATATCAGTGCAGAGCAAAATAGAAAAAAATGTCATTTATCTAAGGGACGGAACAGTGTTTAAGTCTTAAGGAGGTGTTCAATTCCGCACCTGAAAAACATTAAATTCCCCACTAGTGGGTAATTCTCACCGGTTGGGAACAAAGGGTTTAGTATTTAGACCAAAGTCCGGCAAATTTGCTACTGAGTTCACACATGTCAAATCTTCAGTGATTACTCTACGACCTAATTGCAACTCATTACCGGCTTTGTTTGATGTTGCCACCTTGATCGCCTTTTAATAATGTCGAGTTTCACTGCCTCTTAAATATTTTTGATACAACGAGAAAAGGAGTAGAACTGTCAAAGAGTAAATGCTCGCGTAAAATATTATACTACGACATAACAGAAAGCACGGTGATGACACTTTGTAAAAGTTTTAGAGTTTTCAGCCTCACACAATAACGGTGGCAAAAGAAGTAATTTCTTTTTACTTTTTGAAAAAATTAGTAGAATAAAATCCAAAACTACCCGCGAGTTAAGTGAAGAAACACTGGCCTTGCCTAAACTAAACGTGCCGGCAAACCAAATAAAAAAAAAAAAATTTTAATCAGATCCTCACAGCTTCTACAATATGCGTACGGTCTAGGACAGAGGTGACGAACATGCGGCCCGCGAAAGAATTTCCTGTGGCCCGCGAACATTTTGGCGAGACCAGTACTTTTAAACATTTTTTTCCCGTCTAATCTTTGCAATGCGATACCAAAAGCTGAGCCCCTGATTTAATCAAGCGCGTATCACACAGTAATTATATAAACGCTCAATACAACTAAAAAGCAATGTCCTTCCTGGCCTACCGGACGGGAAGTCATGACGACTTCCTCTTGTTGGGTCAGAGGCTATAACAGCACTCCATCACCAACAGTGCAAAGCACTCCAGTAAATCGTACCGTAGAGCGAGACAGCGCTGTTTCTGGCTATTAGCCTTCATCAGCCGCCCTCAGGTAAGAAACATTCATCTTCCAGGACGAATGATCTTGCCAGGATCACTCATCCCTTCGCATAAATATTTCTTAAAGAAACGAGTGGATATGCGTACCACAAAGGTTAAATTCTTTAAGAAATATTTATGCGAAGGGATGAATGATCCTGGCAAGATCATTCGTCCTGAAAGATGAATGTTTCTTACCTGAGGGCGGCTGATGAAGGCTAATAGCCAGAAACAGCGCTGTCTCGCTCTACGGTACGATTTACTGGAGTGCTTTGCACTGTTGGTGATGGAGTGCTGTTATAGCCTCTGACCCAACAAGAGGAAGTCGTCATGACTTCCCGTCCGGTAGGCCAGGAAGGACTTTGCTTTTTAGTAGTTTGCTCTTCACCCTGGTCACGTAAAGAGTTTGACTGGAATGGTGACGTAGCCACACGAGTGGATATGCGTACCACAAAGGTTAAATTCTTTAAGAAATATTTATGCGAAGGGATGAGTGATCTTGGCAAGATCATTCGTCCTGAAAAATGAATGTTTCTTACCTGAGGGCGGCTGATGAAGGCTAATAGCCAGAAACAGCGCTGTCTCGCTCTACCGCTCAATACAAGTCATCTGTTTCAGGATTCAGCAGTTCATCCATTGTTATGAAATAATAATAACATAACTCGAGTCCGTTGCAGCTTCAGCATAGTGCACCAGTTTACGAGTAACTATTCGAGCCAGAGCTTAGCTTGCCTTACAGTAGTAGGATTTATGTGAGTTTACGGAAATGAATTGGTGAGGTGGCAGTACCATTTATCACATGCAAATTTTACTGCTTTCTTAAGGTATTTGTTATTCTGTTTTTTAATCAATATTTAATTAGCCGCTTGTCTTCACCGATGTCTTCAGCGAAAAAACGAAATACTGTAGATGAAAAAAGAGTATTTCAAAAAGATTGGACCGATATCCGATATGTATATGACCAGGAGCGTATTCAGAGGAGGGCCATTGTGCCATCCTTCCCCCTTTTTGACTCTGCCTTTTAGTAAAAAAAGAACAAAACTAATGGTGCCAAGTGACTGAAATATGCCAGACTCTTTTGATGGTTTCTGTAGCTTATGGCCAGTGGCTAATCCAAGGGTTAGAATGAGAGGTATGCATCCTCCCATCAGCCATTTTCAAAATAGTTTTTGATGTATACAATTTTTCCATAACTTCGAACCTTTTCGAGAGCGATAAGCCTTACGCCTTAAGCACGCATAATCGAAAATGTGCGCGCCAAATGCATCATATTTGGCAAAGCACTCAGAATCAGGGTCAAAAAATTTAAACAAAATTTGCCTGAGAATTATTCAAAAAGCACTACAAATAGCCATTACAGCATCTAAATTTTCAAAAATTTTCCGAGAGAGCATGCCACCGGACCCTCCAAGAGCTTTTCTTGTTTCTCAATCATTTTCAAATTTGTTCTGCCGAAAAAAACGCTTTAAAGAAATATGGAAATTATGGCTTCCCCCTTTTAAAATTTCTCGCTACGCCACTGTTTATGACTAAAAAGTTATGCGGCCCGCTTGCTTATTGGTAAGTAACAAAGTGGCCCGCGACCGCAAATAGGTTCGTCACCTCTGGTCTAGGAGGTCTCAAGAAACTCAATGAGGGCGTTGTTTACTTTATGCAAACTTTTCAACGATTAAAGAAGCAACAACGAGAAGACTATGTTACTGTATACAAATGATTAGTACTGTAGAACAGGTAAAAAAATAACTTAGTAACTTTTTTACATTAGGAGGAACCGAGGGGGTCGCGCGCATAGGAGCCCTGCCCTGCGTACGCCACTACCGGTACAGTCATTGCATGGCTATCAGTCGATGAAAAATGTCGTCCAATGATCTTCTTATATCGACATTAAGAATAAACATTTCAAAAACAATAGTTTGCGAGTAATTCGTTAAATGCTTTAAAATGAAATACAGTAGCTTATCATCGCATCAAAGCTGCAATCCATGTTTTTCTAAAGATTATAAGTTAATTTAATTTTCAATTTTCTTTTTTTGTTAAATAATTAAGGTATTTCACTTTTCATTTATTTTTATTATAGGCTACTCGTGTGATACGCAGAAGCGTGCTAAAATCCCGAACAAAAATGTAATGGTAATAATTGGAGACCCAGTTTAAAAATTGTTCCAAGTAGTGCACTTAAAAGCAAACTTACTCTGACAGCAACATGTATCCCATCATTAATCTGCTTGGTCTACCAGTCAGTTGAACTGCGTTGTCAAGGAAAACAGTTCTCGTTGAAAATCTTATTCTTGCAAAAGAATATCTTCCAGAAGAAGACCAATCCTGCATCAGATAAAAAATAATTTGCACAGAGTTGTTGAAGCAAATTTAACGTTTTAATCACATTCAATTTACAGAAAAAGTGAAAACGCTGCAAAATCGAGACGATAAAATGGCAGCTTCTCATACAATTTTTAGCAATTAGCAATATTAGGCTATGCTTAGCTAGTTGAATTATTTATTAACTGGTAGTTATTCATCGTCAAAGCATTTCTGTACTTTCCCAGGTAAAATGTTCACAATACAGCAGTATCACCAAATTGGATCGGTCAACTTACTAGCCTACCTCAAAAACTACCTCCAAAACCGTTTATTAGTCTTTGACTAATAAATTAATGTCTGTTCTCTTCTTGGAATCTACAAGCTTTTTGAAAGACATCGAACAATTTTAAATGAGCCCAAATGGAAAAGTTTTGAAAACTCATTTATTACCTTGCTTACTGCAAATAGTAGCAGTAACAAGCGGAACACAATAACCAGCAAGGAACAAATTGTTTGATTTGGTTAGGTATAGATAGGCCTTAAAAACTAAAAAATATTCGTCCTTCGGCATGTAAGCAAAGTAAAGCAAAGAACTAAATTGACTAATTTTTACCCGTAAGTTTGAAATGAGGAAATAAACTTCGCATATAGTAGGATCACGAGCCCCAGAAACTTGGAAAGAATGATATTCAGACGCAAAAGATCCTTGAACAAATGAACCCGATATTCGGTTAATATTTCCACTTCCATCAGCTCCAGGATCGCCTCTTACCTAAAAAAATATTATTTGCAAAGTCACTACGGCTGCTTTTAAATCAAAACATAACAATTTTTGTTTCTTTCCATCAAATTTGCAAGAGTCTTTTTACAAACTCTTTTAACTTAAATAAAACTTGAATAATTGATTGGCGGTACAGAACTTGAGAATAGCTTTGAAAAAAGCTGTTTTCGCATTAGGCTTCAAGAAACCCTCTGTCATAACTCTATATAGTAGTTAGTAGCTTTAAAAAAAGCTGTTGTCCCAGTAGTTTTCGTGACGCACTCGCCAGTGGGTAATCGCGTTAAAGTGGATACAAGAAAGCAATGTCTGGCGATTTATAAATATCAGTGTTTCGGACGGCAGCGAAGCGGTAGCTACATTGGCGAATCCAATGGAAAGCGGGAGAGTCACGCGCAGTTCTTATTGGACAAGTCGTGCGAACCTAAATTCTACTTGAACAGCTTAAGAGTATAGACAAACTCTTTCTGTTTGCATTAATTAGGTCGCCGTACATTAATGCTGCTGGCTTCGAGCAGACTGAAATGAAAAAGATTGCGCGCAGTGTCCAAAATAGAGAATTGATCATCGTTGTAACTGGCAGCACATTGGTCGTTTTCTAATAAGCCTTATCCAATTGCCGAGTCACATTCTGGAGTGGATTGTTTTCGCTTGCACGTTCGGTTAGGTTGCACGGTTAGATTGATTAAGCTACTTGAAAGAGTTATGACAGAGGGTTTCTTGAAGCCTAATGCGAAAACAGCTTTTTTCAAAGCTATTCTAAATAAAACTTCTACTCAACAAGAACTTCGGTTTCAAAATGCAGTTTCTGAAGTAAAGACATGCTCAACCTTTTAAACTAAACGTACCTTTGACGCATGCAAATTTAATACTTGAGTCTTAAGAACACCAACATAGGCCTAAACCAAATACTGGGTTTCGCATTTTTATAGTTTTTATCGTAAACGCGACAAAACTGTTACCCAACCGGCACGTTTTGCTTTAGTTTTTAAAATAATCACTTGTATTGTGTAATTGAGACTCTCTCGACTAGGATTTTCCACCCAAAGTAAAGTCAAAAATGGATGAGTTGCAGAAGTTGTTAGTTCGTCATCACCAAATCTAAAAAGAATAAATAGTTCATCCCTAACAACGCATTACAGCATGATACTACGCAAAATCAAATGCGATGTCATGTCCAACAGTTGTAAAAATTTTTAGCCCTACTTGAGAGATTCCTGTTCGCTCTATTTTCATCCTTACTAAAATTCTAATGCTCTAACATAACCCTAATCATTCTAGTTACGGATCAAATTAAATGCCGGTTCCGCGTTCGACCAACCATAAACCTGTAATATGGCCCTAAATAATTATATTGAAGTTACAAACCGAATCCAACGTTGATTACGCGTGCGACAAGCTATAGGAAAAAGTTTAGTCTTTTTAAGGTGACTACAAAGTAACAAATTAAATGCTATGTTGCCCTAATCTATTTTACCTGTAAGTTTCGTTGTATGTAAGACGTGTAGCATTCCCATTAGCGTGAAGGAACACCTGAGAGAAAAAAGAATATAGTTAAAATTAGAATGCAAGATATCATAAACTGCATTAAAAATATGCAGCGTTTAAGCTACAGTAAATGAGTTAGGAAGATTATTCTTCTTTTTTGTATTTGCAATCTGATTTTGATTGATTTTTTTCATTTTTATCCTCCTGTCACGGGAAAGTGACGGAGGAGCTATGCATAGAATGAATCCAGACTCGCTTAGGAGTTGTCGTTGTTCACGAGTTTTCCGCTTGAATTTTGCTTTTGACTTCTTCAATTTGCTGCTTCTTGGATTCCACCAAGCAGAGATAATTGTCGTGAAGCAGAGATAATTGTCGTGAAGCATCTTATCCAAGGACACAACAACGAGGCTTGGGTGGGTGTTGAGCAGTGGCGGATTAAGGGGGGCGGAGCGGGCTGAAGCTCGATGCCCCACAAATTTACATTTTTCTAAAAGTTTTTTCTTTCACAAAAAATATTTTCGATTTAAAAAAAAAGTCTTCACTTGCAGAAACTACCAAAGTTTTTAAAATTTTGGCGCTGAGGGATTGGGGCCTTGGGGGTAAACGTGATATGTTGTTAGTTAACTCAATATTAATATTTATAAGCAAAAATCTTCTTAAAGTAAGAATCGCAGTTGTTATCAGCTAACATTATTGCTTGGTAGGTTGCGGACAGCAATTTTTTTCACAGAAAAGTTATCCGCTTTTTGCCTATTCAAACGTCACAATTAAGAATAAGATAAATATTAATTCAGGTAGTAAATAGTAATGAACAAACGATGGCATTTAATTGCCACTTGCGGGCAACAGTGTCTGACAACAGTGGAGATTATACTAGCAGAAAATGTTTAATGTCACTGAAGAATATAGCGTTAAAAATTATTGCACCATCGTACAACGGTAGGCTAACTACAACATCTAGGCTTCATAACTTTACGCTCTAGAATAAGTGGTGGTTCCAGCTTTAATGTGAAAGAATAAAATCTATTGCAGAGAGCAGTAATATAGTATAGTTTGGTTTTTATAAATAAGGCATCGCTATATTTCTAAAATTATAAGCCTATAAGCCTAGGCTATGGTCTCCAGTGAGGTCTCGTCGTGACTAAGAATTTGATTACGAACAGAGGCTTTTGGCCTTTGCCCAGCTTAAAGGACACCAATGTATGCTGATTTTATTTGTTTAACTTACCGGTATCATATTTAAGCTAGAAGTGACTTGAGATTTGGCTTTGCAATCTGACAGTTACGAGTTTGATCCTAGCCGAAAACATTATTGGCTATTGACAGGAAGAGCATCCAGAATTTAATGTACCGGTACTCAAGAAACTTCAAAGAAAGATCTAGTAGCTGAAGCGGATAGCACATCTAAGCCCTATTCGGCATTGACAAATCACAGGTAACTGTGCTCGCGCGCCTACTTTGTGAGCCGGGTTTTAGTGCTATTTCGTAGAATATTTTTAATCAACGACAAAATATTAACACACGTTTTACTTTTGATTTTTATCGATCTACACGCAAAATGCAATGGTAGTCAGGTCGCCACAGTAAACTCAAACCAATGCAAAGTTTTAAATTTCTAGCAAAATCGAAAATGATTGTAATAATTGATAGTTTTCACTGGTCTCTGGGCCAAACTTAAAGCGCTTATTTCAAATCCGGATAAAAACAGTGGCTGCGCTAGCTTCACGCTAGTGATAGGAAAAAACAGCGGTACTGACGCTAGCGAATTACTAGCATAAAGGGTAGCGACGCTAGTGCCCAGCTTTGCCTATACATTAATAATATGATTAATGACTGTTATTAGTTGATCAGTCGCTATATTTCTTGATTGTTTTGAGTAAAAGATAAAGCCATCATCCAGGCTCCTCCATTTCCATTGAATCGATTTACCGAATCTTTCTTTATTATGAAAGACTACCGGTATTAGAAATAAAAACTTTTTTATATTGGTCTTCCATTTTTATCCTCCAGAAAGTGAGTTGTATCGCTATATGTCAGATTAGATATCCTCACTCGCTCGGGAGTTAACTTTTCTAAGGTTCCTCTAGTTGTCTTTTCTTCAATTTGCTGCTTGTTCAAGCCACCAAGCAGCGACAAATATCGTGAAGTACCTTCTCCCAGGGCACAACAACATGTCGAGGGTAGGAGTTGAACCGTGACCTTTCGATTCATTATGGTTGCCATAAATACGGCGCTCTAGCCGGTTCTGTCACGCTGCCGACGTGACCAAGAACGATTTTAGAATGATTCAATTTTCTTGGTTTGTTCATTCTATAAGTACCGTACGCGTAAAAACGATTGTAAAATTTAACAAAGGGAAATATAAACCCATTAAACCGATTGGGTAAATCGATGTAATGGAAATGCACTAATTGTTTTTAACAAAGAATAATATATAATTATGGTCTTACTCAGTAGGACTCAAAGGCAGTAACTGAGCGGGCTGAACAAAGCACAAGAAGTCCATACTGGTCTTTTTACGCTGCTGATCAATATTGGTACCGGTATTGCTTTGTTTTTTGAGGCTGTTCTTTCGGTTTAATTTTCTTTTCATTTTTCATCGTATAAGCTTTCGCTGAACTTGGGAAAGAGAACCCCATTATTAAATTAGCCTAGGGCCCCACGCACTGTTAATCAGCCCCTGGTGTTGAACCATCAACCTTGCGATCATGGCCGTCGTAAAAACGACGCTCCAAACCACTCATCTACTTGCAATCTAAACTGTGGTATGTTGCGGTATCAATCAGTACAACTGAACACCAATAGGCAACACAGCTAGGAATGTAGAAAACTAAGGCATCTTGATGAGTTAACTCCGATTTTTAGAATAACAATATCAGTTATCACCAGTATCACTAAACTGAACACCGTAAATGTAACAAAGCAAATTAGATATTTTACAATTGAGGGCTCACACCATCCAAAAAGCAAGGAGTTAACTCATCAATACTTCACAAAACGTACAAATATCATCTACATATAAAAAGTACAGCAAGAATAGTGACGAAAAAATTTGACATTTATCTCAAATTTGAAACTTGCATCATTCAGTTTATCTTACCCGGTTTCCATTGTCGTACATATCATTTCCACCATCGTTGATATAATTAAACGGAGATAGATTATCATATCTGTAGCTGTACCATCCTCTTATGATGCTTTGGATTCGATACACCAATCGCGATGAAATCGCATTTGCAGCTACTTCGGCAAAATTGACTGAAAAAAAAGTGAAAAGATAGCCAAGCGTAATTTGTTCATGGACGGTTTATCGAGAGGTATCATAGCTTAAACTTTAGATTCTTCACCATAAAACCTACCAAGAACAAAACAGAACTTTACAGCGTGACCTTCTTGGCGAACCTGGGTTTTAGAGTTTGGGTTAAGTTTCGGGTTTGGTTTAGAGTTGCAGGTTTGTTTGGGTTAGTAAGAGGTTTGTCTGAGTGAGGTTTCTCAACGTCAAATAACTGTGCACTCATTTAAGGGCGCAGCTGTGAATTGGGCAATAACAAAAACACTTGGGAAATAGTCTACATGTAATAATGATTTTGTTTACATTTCGTAATCAAATTTCTTCATGTTCTGATTTGTTTTCGTTGTCGTTTCAGCTTCACGCATGAATGTAGTATGGCAAAGCGAAGGCAAGCTACAGCAACTGTATGAGCAAAAACAAATTATGCCAGCAGCGCAACGCTTCATTTCGCGCGGCTAAAGCTCAACGCGGGTTGGTTGAATCGTGCATCTTTCCAAAATATGCGTCCAAAGGCAGCTCCAAATACTTTTTAAGGGAGGGGCTAGGATCAAAACGTGCTTATCTTGCCCGTTTGGAGTATCAAAACACCAACGGATTATTATCTATCTATCTATCTTTTGGAGACCCGCTTATCCTTGGGGTCGCGGGTATGCATTGATATGCATGACCAAAAGTTTAGAGGGGGTTTTGCCCCCTTAGCCCCGCTCCAAATTCGCCAATGTGCGTCTATAAGTAAATGTAAATTATTTGTGAAAAGAAGCAACAAGCCTCTTTGAGTATTGATTTTCAAAAGCGAGAACAAGAGATTTTTTCATTTCAAACCATCCTAGATTCAAAATACTTCAATACTGCACGCGTTAAAAAAATACACGTAAGAATAGCAACCCTTTTTAAATGTAATCGTCCATCTTTCCTATGGCAAGCTTCATCGTCGCAAGACGTAGAATCACTACACTGGGTGCTAAGGCAGAAGAGAAGTTATACTTAATTTATCTGCCTGATTTCTTAGTTTAGCTAATATATACCGAACAAAAGTTTGACTTTTATGATATCAATAGCTTTGCGAAGACAACAAATATTACCTGAGACAAAAGTAGAAGTAGTTGGTTCTGGAGTGGTTGCGGGTTGTCCTATAGTACAAAAAGACGTTGTAATTCGTTATATAGCTTGACTATCTGCTGCTAACCTTACCACGAGTCCCGAAAAGCAACGTAAGGCCCCAAATGAAACCTATCTAGCTTCACGCTAATTTTTGTCGTAAAGGCGATGCGTTTAGTGCATTAAACGAAGATCCTGAATAACTCAACGGAGACCTATCATAAAGGCAGCTGAGCAAGTGTGCAGCAGTAGAGTAAATGATTAAACCTTTCAACTCTACACACATTTTATGCACTTGAATCATAAGTTTGATGAAAAACTGTACAAAAATTTATGATCAGAGTAAAACCCTTAACATTAAAAACAAAATGGTTACAGTTTTTTTTTTTTACCTGTGCTGACTTCTGGAGTAAAAGGTTCGACTGTTGGCTCTGGAGCTCTCACTAAAGCAAAGAAATACAATTGGTTTTTAACCAAAAAAAAGTTTAATTGCGGCATTTGTAGTGCCTGCAGCAAACAAAATATCACTTTTACATTACCTACTGCAAGAGTTATCATTAATTCTCGAAGTATTTCTTGAATTTCTTCTCGGTTTACAACTCCTCCTCTGCGTCTGTTCAACACACAATGAAGTTAAACTATACAATTTTTATTTAGTTGCATTTTTATCCTCCTATCGTGAGAAAGCAACATATAGGTGCTGCAACGGCCATGCTTAGAAGCTGGTGGCCACCTGTTTGTCTTGTTATTGTTTCATGTTGTATGTCAAGCAGAAAAGAAATACTAAATTTTAGCTCTGATAAATCATTTTCAGATGTAAATGACCTCTAACTCAATTGAAATTGGAATCGAAAACCAATAACAGCGATGTTGCAAAAAGGACTAGGCGGAAAATCTTCAAAACTGCATTTTTAAATACCAGTAGCTAAAAAACCGCCAAGCTTAATTTTGTGTCTGAACGATACGACATAAGCTGAGTGCTCTGCTGGGTGAGCTGAGATAAGTAAGTACAGCAAAAGGTCTCACTTTGAAAGCAAAGTGTATCCAATCATTACTCTACTTGGTCTACCAGCTAGTTCTACTGAGTTGTCAAGGTATACGGTCCCGGTAGATATTCTTCTTCTATTGAAGCTATCTGGAATTGAATCCCATTCCTGCGTTGCAAGAAAGAAGAATACACAAATTTGTAAACGACATGCTGGCTACATCAGTGCAGTAACTAACGCGACCTGCACCACTAACTGTGCAAATCTTTAAAAAAAAACGTAAAGTTTGTGCAAATAACGGTCTTATAGAGAAGTAAAGAGTATGGCACACTCTAATAATGATGTAGGAAACTTGTCGTGTCGACTATTGCACAATCAAGCAGCATAAGACTCTATTTGTCAGGTAACCAAAGTCACAAAGAACTACGGTACCATAGTTGTTAATCATGTGTTTCCAATCCTTTAAGGTATGTACTTCAGTCAGAACAACAACTTTGCTTTTATCAAGTGCGATATTTCCAGCACTATACTTTCATTTGAACAACACGAAAGTTTTTCGCTTGTGATCAGTAGTATATTTAGCGGGGAGGGGGGGAGGCATTGGGCCATGCCCATCCCCCCCTCTTTTGACTCTGCCTTTTAGTAAAAAAGAAAAAAATTAATAGTGCCCAGTGACTGAAATATGCCTGACTCTTTTGATGGTTTCTGTAGTTTATGGCCAGGGGCGGATCCATGGGGGTAGGATGAGGAGTATGCTTCCTCCACCATCCATTTTCAAAAATGTTTTTGATGTATACAATTTTTCCATAATTTCCAACCTCTTCGATAGCGATAAGCCTTACACCTTAAGCACGCATAATTAAAAATGTGCGAACAAAATGCATCATACTTCGCGAAGCACACAGAATTAGGATCAAAAAATTTTGAACAAAATTTGCGTGAAAATTATTCAAAACGCACTAAAATAGCCATTACAGCATGTAAATTTTCAAAAATTTTCCGGGGGAGCATGTCCCCGGACCCCTCTAGAGCCTTTCTTGCTTCTCAATCAGCTTCAAATCAGCTATGCCGAAAGAAAACACGCTTGAAAAAATGTAGAAATTACGGCCTTCCCCTTTTAAAACTTCTCACTACGCCACTGCTTGTGATGAAAAGGGTTTTTCTAATTTTTTGGAGGTAATTTGATCAGCAGACTTCGCTGTAGGTAAAGAGAAACTGGAACAGCCAGCAAGCAAGAATGTTATTCACTACTGCATCTACGGTGTAGAGTCGGTACCAAATTGAACTTAATGACACTGCGCTTTCTCATAAAGTACTGGTCCAGTGGTCTTTAATGTTTACAATCTGACGACCAGAATTGCTTATCTACACAAATCACTACAACTCGGTAAACAATGCAATTAGTTCGCTGGCATACCGAGCTGTCATTAACACCATTCGATGAAGTCAAATGTAGCGGCAATACAGTTATCATTAAAAACAATTTTTCATTAGTCAATAATTGCTAAATTACGAAATAAAAAATAATGAGACAGCGCAAAAAAGTATCTTCTCCCAATTTAGTTGCCCAAAATAAAAATACTTCGCAGCTATAAAAAACTTGTAAGGAAAAAATTGAAAGTCTTTCAACTTCACTTTTTTCTTAGTGATATTGGAGAATCCAACTAGGGATTCAAGATTTTCTTTTTAGTAAAAAATGATTTAATCAGGTAAAACAAATGCAAACTCCTAGTTAACTCCACAAACGTTTCGCTACCACTTGACAGCTTTATCACAATCTTACTCAAATAGAACCTATTTGAATAAGATTCTGTTTGAATATTCAAAAAATTCCAATAGAATCTATTTGAATACAAAATACTGATGAAGCTGACAAGTGCTTTATCTAGTTAGCTTGGAGTTTGTAATTGTTTTACCTGATTAAAAAGTAAAAAACTTACTTGTCGGCTTGAGATGAGAAAATACACTTCGCATATGCTTGCATCCGACGCCCCAGATA
This sequence comes from Trididemnum miniatum, assembly GCA_964006365.1. Lineage (NCBI taxonomy): Eukaryota > Metazoa > Chordata > Ascidiacea > Aplousobranchia > Didemnidae > Trididemnum > Trididemnum miniatum. The sequence goes on along the minus strand of OZ023234.1, from coordinate 11,659,936 downwards.
CTTGCGAGACATAGTAATCCGCTACGAAAAGGCCCTCGTTCACATATCCAAATGTGTTGTTGATGAATCCCGATCCATCAGCTCCAGGATCACTTAGAACCTAGGACAAGACATCGCTGATTCGTAGCAACTGAGTTTTTCGGATGGCCTAGTTGTTTAAGACATCGCTATCGGCGCAGGAGGTCTTGGGTTCGATTCCAGGGCCGGTCGGGCGTTTCTGCGTTGCTCAGGCGCTAAGGACCCGGCCACTTTTTACATACTTCGGCGTAATCCTGCGAGTACAATGAAGATTTGACTTTTTGATTTTGGCAATTCTAGCTTCACACTTTTCTGTAAAAATCAGCCCAATTTTCTCCAAAATTCTATCAAATTAAAATCAAGCGTAATCTGATTTCATAAGTGCAAGTTCAAAATAATTATGTACTTTTAAAATGCACCCAGGAAATACACTGAATTACAATTAAATTGTGGGAAATACTGTAAAAACATTAGTCACTGCTATCTACCACTTTGTAAAAACGTTGGGGCTAGTCAAAATTAAGTTGCTGCATAGTGTATACACTTCATGATGCAACAATATTAAATGATCTACACAGAAGCATAGAAAAGTATAAATAAAAACCAAATCAAAAATTGAATCTTTATTATACTCGCGGTATTACGCCTCAGCGTGTAACGAGTGGCAGGGTCCATCTCCACGGCTTGCCGCCGGAGCAACCCGCACCAATAGCAATGTATTAATTTCAATGAAAGTTGTTAGTGACTAGGTTAAACCTCATATGGTTGAGATATTATAAAGATTTGTAAAATACAAAATCAGTCAATATTCTTGCTACGCTAATTTATTACAGATTGATTTCCGTCAAAAAAAACATCTTCACTATTCTTATTCAAATTGAATCTATTTTGTATCTATTCAAATAGAATTGATTCTATTTCAGTAAGAATATTGAGAAAGATGTTTTGACAGATATCGATTTATGATATCTTTATATTTTGGGCAACAAATAATCTAAGCCATATTTTAGTTTTTACAGGAATTAAGCTACCTGTTGAACGTGGAACGGTTTCAAGAACTTTCTGCACTAATTTCCAAGTGCTTTTTTCAAGCGTTTAAACTTACAATCCTCCACTTTTGAGCGACGACATGTCTTTTTCATTTTTATCCAGTTGCCACAACTGGCTTACTCGTTTGCGATCAAAAATAACCAAGAGAAAAACGGAAGAGGGACTGCTTAAGCGATAAAAATGCGCATAGTGAGAAAAGGCTCAATGCAAGGCTTAACAATGTGTGCATTTCAACCTCAAATGCGCTTTTGCGATATTTAAAAAGTAATTACATGAATTGTGTAGTTGCGTAACTCTCGATTTGAATTTTCGATCCACAGCAAGGTCCAAAATGGATGAGTTGCAGTTGATATTAGCTCGTCCACACCAAATCTAAACACAGCTGCTGCAAGCAATTGGAATACACATTTTCAGTTACTCTTGCTCATAGCAATCTACCGTGAAAACATGAAATTTTTATTACCGTTAGCGAGGTAGTTAAACACATCACTATCGGCGCTGAAAGTCGTGGGTTTGATTCCAAAACAGGTCAAATTGGACGCAGCATCGTCAACGGCTCGCCACCGCTGCGACGTTTCTTCGTAGCTGTGAGCCTGTGTTGCTCAGGCGCTCTGCAACGGGGATGGGACCCGCCACTCGTTACATTCTTCGACAGAATACGGCGAGAATAGTGAAGATTTGATTTTGATCTTCATTACACTTAGTGGTAGTAGGCTACGCCGAAACGTGTAACGAGTGGTGGGTCCCTCGTCCGAGGCTTAGCGCCTGGGCAACACAGCTTCAAACTTAAGAGAAACATCGTAGCGTAGGTGAGCCGTTGGCGACACTGTGTTCAACAATCTTTCATTAGTTCCTTAATGCGTTCCTACAGGCCTTACCTGTAGCTTTGATTGTAAGTAAGCCTTGTAGCTTCACCATCAACGTAAAGAGAAACCTGAAAATTAATAAATATTACAACAGTTTTATCAAAAATTGCAAAGTTACGGCAAACAGCAAGGCGAAGATTTTTTATAATTTCATCTCCTTAAAAAGTTGAAATACAGCATTTAAAGTAATTGCTAAGCGCCAGTTTAATTGAAAATTGCAACCAAATTGCAATGCCAGGTTAGAATATCAGCAACTCTAAATGTCTCGTAAAGCTTTTTGGTTTGTTTTATTATTACATCACACCTGCAGCTTACGTACGCATATGATAATGACATCAGTACTTGCTTTCTAAGCAAGTTGCGTAGCTTCAATTAGGCCTTCACCTGATTTCCTATGTCGTACATGTCTTCACCACCATCGTTGATGAAATTGAACGGCGAGGACCCATCGTAGCGATAATTGTACCATCCTGGTATAATCCTTTCGATTCTACCAGCAAGACGGGTTGACACAGCAGAGGCTACTGTTGCCACAAAATTTCCTGCAGAAAAACAAGTTGTTAATAAAGTGCAACAAATTATTGCAATTTCAAAATAAAATTGTCAATTTCTTTAAATCAAAACTGATCTTTTAATCAGATGGCCAAGTGGAGAAAACATCAGCATAAATGGAACGAAAGAAAAGAGTTCGATCCGAGTGTGGTCAAACGAGTAACGTTAAAATTGGTATTCACAGCTTCTTGCTTGATGTTCGGCATTAAAACAACCCTGACAATCCGGTAAGTTCGCTTGATTTGTGCCGTTGGAAAACACTTAGCGAGATTCCTTTTTCTTAGAACGGCAAACAGATGGCAGGCAATTTCCATTCGAGCTTGCTAGTCACTGCACAACTTCCGCATCTCCCTCGAAAAAGGGAGGAAAATTTCCAAGTGGGGCCGAGCACTCTATCAACCGTAGTGATTCAGTCTAACAAAAAACTTGCCTATAGAACGTGCAGCTCATACTAAAGACAAAGAAGTATTACTGTACTGATATATTTGGTGATGATACAGATATTGGGCTGACCAGCACAAAAAAATGCTTAGTACAAGCGCAATTAAGGCATAGTTATAAAAACTCACCTCTAGCTGGAGAAACTATGGTACCTGGCATCGTAACAAATGGCGTCGTCACAATTGGAGCTGCAAAATAAACGATATTGCATTGCAATTGGTTCTCGAATTAAAAAAAACAAAATATCAAGATATGTGTTATTAGTTTGTACAACGCATATTTTGTCCAAAGCTAAAAACATCAAATTTTTTTCCGAGACCATTGCGAATTGAGAGTGATTAATAGAATTTACTCTCAAAAATTTCTGCCTTTTGTTATCTCTCTAAATTAGTAACGTATTCTCAAGGTTGAAAGTGAATACGCAGTTTCGATACAGTAGAGATCATCCACAACATGTACAGTGAAAATTCGAAATAGAGCTGAACTTCGTACTTCAACTTCGTTTATTTCGTTGCAGTTCAAGTAAGTAAATCGATTATTCAAGGTGATAAAAAGATTGTGACCGGCGAAAATTGCCATTATGATATCAATAAATATGGGGCGAAAATAGCTTACTGTCTTGCTTACACCGCAGGTGATGACAGCTGAATCCATGGTGTCGAAACGTTCAGTTTTGAGATTTACTGTGGTTTATCAGTCAAGCCAATACCCCACTATATCTTTCTAGTTCACGAGCGAACATCGTAGATATTGAGATAGGCTTTAAAAATTTACAAAATGAACGTTGTGAAAACCTAATTCAGGATTGGTTTCACGTTTTACATGTTCATTAAATCAATTCAAGTTTTAACCCGTAACCTTGTGATTGATTGCCATTAGCTAGTATGAACTTTACAGCGTTCAATTAAAAAAATTCTCTTCTTCTTGCGGCTTCTCGTAAAAGCTGTCATTGTTGCATAAAGCTGACATTGGCTTTTTATTGCTTGACAATTGATGATTACGAGACTCCTTACATCGATATCGTGTACGTTGAGGAAATCGATTTCACGTTTTTTTTTCTGCAAGCCGGTTATTTTTGTCAACAATCTTCTTAATTGATAGGTGAATCCAGGGGCATGGAGAACACAAACTTCGATACTTTCAAAAGCACAAAACTGCAAGGTAATTAGCATTTTTTTTCCATTTTAGCTCACCCCAAAAATTCTGAATACACCCCTTCCCTGTCCACATGTCCATTTTAAGTGGGACAAAAGCCCACAATTTTATTTTGGGTGTCATAACTACATTTTTCGATTATTACATCCAAAATTTGATTATGATGGAGAAAGCCCACGACCTTTAGGTCTACTTAAATTGGGCATGCGGGCAGGGTATATTGCAACCCTTAACTTGCATTTCTTTATTACCTGTTGTTGGTCCTACAGAGGTTCCATTGCTTGCAATAAGGTTTAATAGTCGGTTCAAAAATGTTTCGATTTCATTTCGCTGAATGAGGGCAGTTGGCAACCTAAAGAGAGAAAAAGTAAGAAAATCCATTTTGCTGCATGGTTTTGCTCAGACCGCGAACTTTTAACTGATAGGCTTAGTGGTGCAGCCAATGGAAAATTTAAAATAAGAACAAATTAAAATACGCCAAAGATAATGAAGATTGCAGTATTAGAATGTTTATTCAGATTAGACTTTATCAAGAGGATGCCAGTGCTCTCTAGGCTACGCCTTTGTAACTGAATTGTAAGTTGTAGCTATTTCAAATTCAACGGCTTAGCGAATGAAATTCACCACTAATTTTAATAGATGATCATCTAATCATGCAGCTCAATTGCTAGTAAATTACTTCGTACTAACAGCTATTGCACTTTACACTGTTCACAGGATCTAATTCAACAGCTGACTAGCTTCGCTAACTGAAGAATCTTTTTTCAGTGTCGAGAGTAGTTTAGTTTCTTACCTTAGTGTATTGGTTTTAGAATATACAAGTGTTCTAGCTAGACTAAATCCGCATGAGCCGGTGTTACTTTTATGACTCATACAATGTGAAAACCTAGTTTCTTCGTAACGTTAAAAAATATGTTTACGACTGAAGAAAAGCAGGTGAAAGTCAACTTAAAATTACGGTAGTGGTGATGGTTTATTTTACTCTGTTTGAGGAAAACTCAACTTATAGAAATTTTATTAAACAAAAAAAAACAGCATTTAAATTAGTACCAAAACGAGTAAGCATTCACGCAATATTTTAACATAGAACAATTGTACACTAGCATATTAGTGGCGTGAGCAAGCGGAAAGCCTATGCGCGCATTCTCCTCAGATCTCATCTGATGCACACTAAAAGCTGTTCTAGCTCAATTCGCCTAAGAAAGTTGTACCTAAAAGCAAGAAAGCTCCTACACGTTTCTGCATCAAACAATTTCTGTGTGACTTATTCTAGAATGGTGTTCTCACCTTGACAATAAAGTGTACCCCACAATAAAATTTCGATTCAAGCCAGTTCCCGCATCTGGTATGGAAATGGTTGTGTTCAAGAACGATCTATCGCTGTTGGAAGAAAAGATAGTTCGCGGGTCTGATGCCTGTTGAAAACAAACCTTTATTATACTCGTGCGGTATAATGTCGAAACGAGTGACGGGGCCCATCTCCGCGGCTTAACGCCTGGGCAACACAGCTCCGTAGCCATGTCGCAGCCGTGGCGAGCCGTTGGCGACACTGTGTCCAATTTGGCTAATCCGGGAAGCGAAATTACGATTACTCTCATTCACAATTGCCCTACCACATTTCTGGTGGTTCTTGAAATTAATAACAACGTATTGCAATTATTTCTTATATTTATTTTAATTGTCAGTTACAGCTAAAATGTCATTTGAAGCAATATCTATTAACTTACGACAATGCTGCGAATTTCAAAGAATACTTCGCATATGGTTGGGTCAGTGAATGAACTGTAAATTTGAAAAGAGTTGTAAGACATTACAAGTCGACCATTGAAACTGGTGAGAGCTCCACTTAGACGTTGCATTCTTCCAAACCCATCGGCACCAGCATCTCCAGTGACCTGTATCCATTAACACTTTGCAATCAGTAAAAAGGCAAAAAAAAATAACGGATGACAAAATCAAGCAAGTGAATAGTTTAAGAATCAGATTCAAACGTCCAGCCAGAAAATCAAATCAGCACAAGCTGAAAATTCAACTAGCGTGAACCAAAAAAATTGACTATTCCCGAAATAGAATCGGCTTAAACCGCTTAAACAGATTTACAGCGGGAATTCAAATCCGTTTTAATTTCAGTTGAAAATCGTACCGATTCGAGCCGATACTTAAAAACGAGAAGTAAAGCTTTCGTTTATAGATGAGAGTCATGGCGCTTTTGGCGGGGAGTTAAAAAGCTGGACTGAACCACAGAGTAGGGCTTTGGCTTGAGTTTACCTGATGAGATCTCACAATGAAAAGGTGGTCTTAAAATTGGTTTTGGCAACATCAACTTTGTAAGGTTTACCTTAAAACCTTTTTACTGTTATTAATAGCGTTCCATAGAGCATTATATGCAAGATTAACTTTAACGTTTAAATCAGAATAAAAAAATCAAAGAAATCTTTATAATACTCGCGTTATCACGCCGAAGCGTGCAACGAGCGGTGGGGCCCGCATCTCCGCGGTTTAGCTCCTGGGTAACGAAGCTCCGAAAAAACGTTGCAGCGAGGGCAAGCTATTGGCGACTGTGTGTCTGATCTCACCCGTCGTGAATGGAACCCAGGACCTCCTACACCACTGTTTCTCAACCCCGATTCCGCGGATTCAAATGAGTCCGCGCAAGGGTGTGGATGAGTCCGCGTAACTTACAGGTGCGGTAAGGGTTAAAAAGCGAATTTACGACCACGTGGCCAATCGCAGCGAGTAATCGTTACCGTCTGACCATACGACTACGCATTAGCGAGTTTATTATCAGCGTTTACGAATTAAAAGTGATGTAGGTCTACCGGGAACTACAAAACATTCGCGAGCTTATTGTCAGCATTTACAGCTAAAAAAAGTAATATATCGGATGTTACAAAAAAGAATGTGGCAAAGTGGCAAGTTTTAAAACGGTCTGTAGAAGACATTGTCAAATTCTTGAACATATGCAGAAACTTTGAAGTTTTGTGGGACACTTGTAGGCCTAATGAAAACTATGAAGAAAAATGCTAGAGAGCATAACATAAACAAAGTGAGGCGGAATTAACTGCTGCAGAATTACAGTATATATTGGCTATGAAAAGTCACTCAAAAAGTAAAAAACGTAAAAGATTGCTATAAAAACGAACTGAACAAAATATAAAAATCGAAACGGTTTGTTCCACGCAATCGATTTTTTGGCATGAATGAAAAGTTTCAGCTTGCAAGTCAATGGATTCAAAATCCTTTACAGCTTTCAAATCCCTTAGTTAGGAATAAATAATGTTTTGTTTTCGGCAGAAAGCTATCGAACAACCTTGTTTTCACACCTATGAGTGACTTCAGCCCGCATATATTTAGGCCAGCTTGGGAATAGTCCATGGGCTAAAAAGGTTGAGAACTACTGTCCAGCACCGATAGTGCTATTTTTACCGCTTCTCCAGCTGGCTGGTTAAATCCAAAATAAATTTTTACTTACCCGGATCGTTATGTTAGTTGGAACTGGAAAATCAGGAATCCAAAATATTCCCACAAACGGATTCCCAGCAAGACTTCCCCACTGAATGTTGTTATGTCTGCGAATAACAGCAAGTAATGATAAAAAAGGGTTACTTTGAATTACCCTGGTCACACGCCCAATTTTCATGAGCTTTTTGGTTTTAGTTTTTGCATCGTAATCAATTTTCTGAAAGTGATTTTGACATCAAAAAATCAAGATGCAAAAACTGAAAGCAAAAGCCGCGGGCCCAAGGCCCACGAAAGTTGGACATGCGATAAGGTAATTAAGTCTTGAAAAACCCCTTTATTTTTTGCCGTAGGTTGGCACAAATTCGTAAATTGCTAATTTTTTACTAACGCGGCTTATCTTTTTTACTTACAAGTTACAAAAGCAGTTAAATAAACGGACTAAACCAACTTTTGGTAAATTGTTCATTAACTTAATCTTTATTGCTTGTTAAGTTAATTTAGTTGTGCTTACTGCTCATTATCGTTAACATTGGTGTCAAAAACCTTGCTAAATGAGCAATAATTTTAGTGATGAGACCAAAAAATAAAAGAAATTAACCAATTCTCGGTGTCATTATTGAAAAAAGTGATTGTGACATCAAAAACTTAATTGTGAAGTAAAATGCCCGTGGGCTCTTGGCTACTTAAACTGGATATGTGGACGCTGGACATGATAACAACACTACTTACCTGTATGTTGCATTATAAAACACTTCTATTGGTGGTCGATTGCTAATTTGTACAGAAAGCTACAAAGCAAAATTTAATGTAAAAAGTCTGTATTGCTAAACGATGTCCTTACTGCTTGCAGTTACTCAACTTAGTACCTTTTCCTCAGCGAAGCGTGATAGTAAAATAACATAAAAAACTTAATCAGGAAAAAAAATAGAGAAAAATAAAGAACAAAAAAATAAATCCATAGTGCATGGGTTTCAAACTTTTCCCGCAATGTTCTATCTATGGTGCTATTTAGACACCCAAAGAACCAACTGTAGTCAAGTACTAGTATTTCTTAAATGCTTTAAACCAAAATCAATTTTGCTTGATTTCAAATTTGAAAAACACTTAAGGTCGCATTTATCACCAATTAAGTCATGAAAAGTAGCCACAACTGAAAATTTTTCATGCCTCGATTCAGTAATTCTTTTTACACACATTTACCTTATAGCAGAGAGACTATGTAGAATTTATTCCCGGTGAGGCCAGACTAGAGACTTTAAAAACAGCACTTGGAACTTCCTCGCCAGGTGCTGGGCACAAATGTATGTTTGTTGTTTGTTTTGCATGTCCACAAACAACATTCGGTCATCCATGACTGATATTTTAATGGGCCATCATTCGCAAACGGTCAACACGATGTGTGCAAAAAACAACTTTTGTCCCGTACTTTACACATCAACTTACCATGTTTCCGCCATCGAACATGTCGTTTCCTCCATCGGCAATTTGTACGTTGTCGAAACTGTCGTAACCATATTCATACCAATCGGGATATAAGTTAGCAAGTTGGTTCGCGTTTTCACGTATTATTCCAAGTATTTCCACCGCATACATTCGAGGTGGACCTGAAAAATGCAACAAAGCACACATTAACAGACTTTTAAAAAACCAACTCTTCATTATATTCGTCCTATTGCGCCAAAGCGAGCTCAGCGTCTGGGTAACTCAGCTCCGAAGAAACGTAATAATGGTGGCGAACGGTGGAGACTGTGGAGAGCCGTTGGCGGCTTGCTTGGACCGACCCGGGATTTGATTTCCAGATCTCCCGCACCGGCACCGATGGCAATGTCTAAACAACTAAGCTAACCGGCCGGAAACAATTGGGTTTAAAATTATAAAGAAAAGTATAAAATCTCCTATGCGTTCAATTTTTTATTTTATTTTATTTCAAGCCACTTAATTGCAGCTTAGGATTTTTGTGGAAGTGAAGTACATGCATTATGGAGATGACCTAGTTGAGCATCGAACCGGCCGTTATCCCAGTTGTTAAGTGCACAGGCTATCGGTGCGGGAGGTCTGGAGTTCGATTTCCGGATCGGTCAAATTGGCACAGTGTCGCCAACAGCTCGCCACCGCTGCAACGTTTCTTCAGAGTAGTGTTGCCCAAGCGCTAAGCTGCAAAGATGGGCCCCGCCACTCGTTACACGGTTCGGCGTAATACTGCGAGTATAATGAAGATTTGGTCTCAAATCTTTATTATACTGGCAGTACTGTGCCGAAGCGTGTAATGAACGGCGTGGTCATTAGCCCGGTTTAGCGCTAGTGAGGCAACACAGTTTCGAACTCCAAAGAAACAGTGGCGAGCCGTTGGCGACACTGTGCCCCATTAGACGCACCGATAGTAATGCTGTTGCCACAACACCAACAGAGCCAGAAATCCAAAACAAACACTCTCAATTTGCGCTAATACATTCTTCAGCACCAAGTTTTTTTCTAAAAGCGACCTTTTTAATATTACAATACAGTAATTATTAAATGCAGTAATTAAACTACTATTACTTTAGGTAAAAACATGTAAGATGCCACAAGTGCAATGCAAAACCGAAAAAAAGTTGAGTATAATAATAGCTTTGTAACATCAGGGCTGATAGAGTGGCAAATTGGATAAAGCGTTTGCTTTAGTAGTAGTAGTAGTAGTAGTATAGTTTATTTTTCGACGATGCATATGATATAAACAGTAAACAATTTACGCACAAATTGAGAAGATAATTGCAAGGTCGAAGGGGGACCCGAAAGAACCTTGCGGTTTTCAGAGTCAAGGTCCCCCAGGCTTTTAAAGTGTTGACTCTAGGTTCAATTTCAAGTTAGATCAAAGCGGTATCAAAAATTGGTATTCACAGCTTCCCTGCTTGACGTTCAGCAGGGATGGTATGGAGAACAAGCCGGCTAATTCATTGTTGTACCGATGGGAAAGACACTTTACGGAACTTCCCCGCATCCAAATGGTGAATTGCAACTCCTAAGCGAGCTCGCTTCAGCGTCTCAGTCGCTTTGTCGTAATAGCAAACATGCAACTGGTAATAAAAGTGAAAAGGTTATTATTATGAAATACTTCTGTGGGGAGATGAAAGACATCTCTCACCGCACTACCATGCATGTACAAAAGTGGTGTGAACATTTATACTCTTGATGTATATATTATGTAACAAACAATTTCTTTTTACCTGGTCTAGGTGTGGTAAATGGAGGGAATGTTGAAGTAGAGAATCCTATAATCACACATATTTATTACATAAAACCATAAAAGAATGTCATAATCACTTTTTTAAATTATGGCATCAAAAATTTAATTGTGAAGCAGAAAGTCGACAGCTACAAGCCCACATCAATTGGACATGTGGACAGGGTAACTGTATCATATCATTAACTCACCAGTGGTTTGGTCAGGTGTTGTTGGTGATGTTGGGATACCTAAAGTTCATTACATATGTTTACAATAATCGCTCACAAAAGTTAACAAAACAGGTGAAATGATCAGTTGCTCCTGCTGCTGAAGCCAAACAAGACTAACAACGACACTGCTAGTGATTTGATTGGCCTGGGAGTCAAACCCCAGAAGGCCCAGATTTCCCGCACCGACATCGTGTTCTTAGCAATTGAGTTAACCAGCCGTTTCTTATACTCGCAGTATTATGCCAAAGCGTGTTACGAGTGGTGAGGCCCATCTCCGCGGCTTAACGCCTGGGCACCATCGGTACAGTTATAACATCAAACCTTAAATGTGACGCAGACAAATCTACTTCTACAAGTTAGAGAATTAGGAAAAATCATTAAAGATTTTATTACAGTATATATGTGGGATTCTTTTTGGGGGTTAGTAGGGATTGGGGGCCACACTGTATTATATCATTAACTCACCAGTGGTTTGGTCAGGTGTTGTTGGTGATGCTGGGAAACCTAAAGTTCATCACATATGTTTACAGCTAATAATCGCACTCAAAACCTAACAAAAGAGGTGAATTGATCAGATTATCCTGCAATGCCGAACAAGACCGAAACAATGAGCGTGCATGCCAAAATCACTATTGCCAAATAATTGTCTACAACTTTAATTACTGTATAATAGTTTACAAGCAACTTATAGCTGTATTTTACTCCAAAAAATTCCATAGTGTTTATTTAGATACATTTTTGGGACGTTTAAAAACCACCTGATATCAGTCGATTGCCAATTATAATCATACAGAGCCTAGAGTAACCTTGGAAAAATTAAGCGGATTTGGAAAGACAACAGATCCAGCTGTCACTAGCAATAATTGAATATGAGCTCTAATTGAATTGAAAGAGACTTTTGAACGAAAAACTGGGGCAAATTTATTCAAGACGGAATGATGGTATAGAACTTTGTGTGAATTCAACAGTAGAAAAAATGCCGTGTTTATGTGCACTAACTAAAGCCTTTTAAAGATTTTCGACAGTTTTATGGCACCGGTAATCAATACACAACGCTTATTGCTCACCCCGCCTGCGCGTTATTTTTCTCTTTTAGTAGCGTATTTAATTATTTATTCTCTTATCACGAAAAACAATCAAAGCGCTGTTACGATCTCGCAGGGGAATTGCCAGCAACCTGCCCATCACTCACAGATGGATTAATCCTGCAAAGTGCCTTTCCGAACGGCAAGTCAAGTAGACTTGCCAGCTTGTTCTCCACCTTGTCCTTTTATTTGATGCTGAGCGTCAAGCTGGAAAACTTTGAATATCAATTTTAAAGTCATTTTGACCCGAGTCTACACTTCCATAGACAGACGTTCTACCTATTTGGCAATCTGAGCAGTCCAATAATTCATTATCGGTGGATGAAGAATTTGCGTGATTTCTGAGCCATAATAATTTTAAAATGAAAAAAATCATAGGCTCTTGCCGATGAAAAACGAACGTGAGAAATAAGAAATTACATTCATTTTTAATGCTTGGCGTCTAATCTAGTTCTCTAGTGGATACTCTTTTCAACATATAGCCTAGCTTTAACATAAATCGTTTTTTGAGCACTTTTCAAGTAATTATTGTTGTAAGTCCAACACTCTGACAGGTGCAATCAAGATAGAAAAGTAGAAAATTTTGTAATACCTGTGGTGCTAGGGTTCAGCTCTACTGTGCTAATAATTTGGAGCATGCGACGCATGACAGTTTCAATTTCATCTTGTGTGATTTGGGTTGTGGGGTATCTAAAATAAAACCGTCTGTAAAAGAGGAAACAAACCCTGCAAAATTAAGCTGATGTACAATGTTGACAATTTTCAAAAGGCAAAACAATTGATTTTAGACGAATCAAATCAAAATCCTAAATTTTTTGTTGTTGTTTTATTTACACGTTTAAATGATCAGCACAGCCACAAATTAATTGATTACTTGTTCCACCATTTTCTACATGCCAATAGCTGAAAAAAATACTTCTCAAATAGGGTGGCTGCTGGACTCGAAAACAGCACTTGTCCCTTCGCAGCTTCCATCATGTTGCAGTGAGGTGCCTCAATTTTGTTGTTAAATGGTCTCGTACTTTTTCATGATGCAACTACTAAATGAACTTTGAAATTCATGCTGCCTACCTGGACAAAAGAGTATAACCCAGCATAGCGTTACGGAGCGATCGTCGACCAGTTTCTAAAGAAACTGTTGTGTTGAGATTAAATAGATCGCTATCAAATATAGTAATAGGTCTTCGGATAAGGAAAGTGTTCCATTCCTAAAAAGTGTCACCAGTGAAAGTATCTAGCTACTTACTACAAAGTATGAAGTGTTATTCTTTTTAATGCAAAGTGCCAAACATGGATCTGTTGCGATTTAAAATGACGAAAAATGTTAGTTTTCTCTTTGAATTTTTCTGATTATAGGTCTTAGTTTTCATTTTAGGAATCTGATAAAAACGCCTTAAAAAACTTAAAATATAGTGAAACGATTTACTTCTTATTCCGTAAACATTATACTGCGTCCTTTCTTTTTTCCAAGCCTCATAACTGCAGCTTAGATTTTTATATTGGTGAAGCATGCGCGTCATGGAAGATGTCCTGGTTGCGCATCGAACCCACGATGCCAACTGCGGAGCCCAATACACTAACCACTCGGCCAACTCCATAGGTTATGCTGTGTTCTCGAGAAAAAACTTCGATTACTTTCCAATCAGGGCAATCTAGAGGCCTTTCTGCAGTGTTTGATAACTTCACGTAAAAAATAGCTATCAAATACGACCAAAACAGGAGCAAGTTATTTAGAAGGGTCGAGGTATTGCATCATGTTCCGCTTCATCTACAAAACCGAAAACTCACTTGTCGACTGTAAACAGCAAAATAAACTTCGCATATAGTAGGGTCAAATGCCCTGTAAATTTGGAAAGCAGAATACTCTAATCGATAATCACTTCCGAAAAATACAACTCCATTTGTGGTGGCAGTAAAACCAAATCCATCCGCTCCCGCATTACCGGTTACCTAAAGCATCAGAATCGCCCTTAAATCTCCGTAATATCACAACATAAACAGGTTAATGGAAACCGTTGATTTATCCAAAAAAAAAAGTTTAATCACATTAAGGCAAGTATAAATAATACAAATACAAAATAATTTTACAAATATAGCCCAACGTTTATTCAAACATAAGGTAAACGTAAGCATAGCGTTTTAAGCAACCAGGTACGAAACACTGCAGCAAAAAATGTATTTTACTGTAGTAAGTCATGAAATGTCGTTTAGCGATTTAAAATCCCGGAAGATTCGCCTTTAGCACCACAAAAACGATTTTAAGATTTATAAAAAATGCGTTCACTCTTCATAATCATTTTCTTTTGCGGTAACAAAAATTGATGTGCAAGCATGATGCAAGAAAGTGCCCTTGCAAAACGAAGTATTCACAAAAAAAATTTTGAGTTCGCTCAAAACCTATTACTTAAAAATATATAGTCTAATAGCCAAGAAGAAAGATTTTATATTCTTAAAGTTTTTTGTTTTAAACTTGTCAAGGATTCGTCAGCATTTTCATAACAAAGGCAATTTTATCAAGAAAATTGTCAAATATCGTCATCTGTTTAGGGAATTATGATGACATCGTTGACAATGGTCAACGAAAAGCTTCAGAAATTTAAAATGTATCTTTTTGGCTATCTCTCTAAACTTCGTATCCCCAGCTATGCTGCTTACAATATAACTTTTTTCATGTAACTGTAAAAACAAAGCGGAAAGGAAAATCCCAAACCGACGCACGCGAGGTTAATACCAATTGGTTTTTTAATCTAATAATAAATACCCATTGGTTCGCCAGGTAAACACCCACTGATCCTAATTAACCACAACTTACTTGAATGTTGATTGAATGTCCAACCGGATCATCGTTAATCCAAAATATTCCAACAAACGGATTTCCAGCGTATGAACCAAATTCAAAACCAGGATACCTGTAAATAATCATTAAAACTTTAACAAGCAAAATATATAGGCAGCAGTTTTGACAAATAACATATTTAATTCCGGAAAACAAGCAAAGATTTTTTAATCGGAAACGAGCAAAGCTGTGCGGAAGGTCAGGACCTCGATCTCCGAATTGGTCCCGCCACTCGTTACATGTTTCGGCATAATACCGCGAGTATAATAAAGATTGGATTTTTTCGATTGATTAGATATTTTTTTCCAAGCAGCTATCGAATCCCGCAGTTTTTTCAATGACGTCATACCAGGGTGACACCGATGTCATATAAAGAAACAAACAAGCGGACTGTGCAGCAGAATTCTGACAATTCAAACCAGTCCGTTTCTCAAGGTAATACCAAAGGAAAAAGTGGCAATAGTTGCATAACCGCTACGTAATGCTAAAAATATGCGTTTTTACGAGAAAAGCTTTAGTTCTGATGAAAAATAAGAAACAGCCGACCAACAAAAATTCTCACAAAGAACCACAGCTAATTTCCACAAAAAATTAATCACTCACTTATATGTTTCATTGTAGACTACCTCCAACGCAGGTCGATCGTCAACTCTGACTGAAATCTGTTGAAAATATTTAGTTCAAAAGTGGCTCACGCAGCACGAGAAGTTTTGGGTAAGAACTCTCAAACTGATCGACGGAGCCAAGGTGGTAATACAAACTACGTTACCGATATACAGACTGGCTGGTCACATGAAGTAAATAATGAAGTACTCTTACCGAAGACTATTCAGTCAACCAATATACAGGCTAAAAGAATAGTTCATACAAAAAATATTAATAATTTCAATCAATGGATTAGCACTTAAATCTAACCCACAAAAAGTCAACAGAAAAATGTGATTATTAGTGGAATTTGAACCTACGCCCGCACCGGCTAATGATTTCTCACTAGTCCAGGAGTGACGAACCTGTGTGCCATCGCGGGCCACTTTGTCTCTTACCAATGAGCAAGCGGGCCGCATAACTTTTCAATCATAGACCTATTATGAAACTTGTTGAAAACGAAAAATTTGTTCATCAGCATAAACGAACGACCGAAAGTAATACCATAAAAATTTATCCATCTACAATCTTTCGTTTCGTCGCTGAAGACATCGAGATAAACGGCTAATTACATATTGATTGAAAAACAGAACAACAAATGCCATAAAAAAGCTGTAAATTTGCATAAAGAGTACTACAAGCTCACCAATTCATTTCTGATAACTTACATAATCCCTACTACTGTAAGGCAAGCTAAGCTCTCGCTTGGATAGTAATTATTCGAATACTGCATTATGCTGAAGCTGCAGCGGACCACTAGTTATTATTATTACGCCTACATAACAATGGATGAACTGCTGAATCCTGAAACAGATGAAAGGCTTGTACTGTACGTTTGTATGATTCCTGCGTGATACGCACGTGGTTCAATGGGGGCTAAATAAAAATTAGATCTCTCTAAATCTCTCCCTAAGCTTTGGATGTCGCATCGTAAAGATTAGAGGGGAAAAGGAAGTTCAAGAGTACTGGTCTCGCCAAAATGTTCGCGAGTCGCATGCGGCACGCCGGCCGCATGTTCGTCTTCTCTGCACCAGTCAATGGGTGTTGCAAGTGTTTACTGGAATGTAGATAAGAAGGACAAATATAAATAAACTTTTAGAAATTAACTTACCATGTTTCCGCCATCAAACATGTCATTTCCACCGTCCAGGATGTTCGTGCCATTCCCATCGTATGTGTACGCATACCAATTAACATATGATGTTGATAGTTGATCCTGGTTGAATTCAATTGCTTCCAGTACTCTCTCGGCAAAACCTAAGACAAAGGAGAGCCCCTTTACAGTATTATGATTTATTTTTACCGATTTAAATAAACAAACAAAACGTTAAACTACTACTTCTTCAAGCTACGGGACATTGACTCTGTCCACATGCTTAATTTAAGTGGGTCGAAGCCACGGGATTTCTGCATCACAATTATATTTTTGACGTCATAACCATGTGTTTCAATATTTATGAAATAAAAATTTGATTATGATGCGGAAAACCAGTGGGCTTTTGCCCACTTAAATTGAACATGTGGACAGAGTAATTGAGAGCTCGAACCACATGTTTTGGAAGTCATAATTTTGTTTTAGTGCAAGTGATTTCGAATTGATTTCTTCATTTTTGTCTTTCTGCCATGAGATAGCGACGGAGGCGTTAAACATAAAACGGTTCCAGATTCGCTTTAGAGTTTTCTTTGCTTTCCAATTTTTCCGATTGAGTTTTGCTTCTGACTTGTTAAATGTGCAGCTTGTTGCATCCCACCAAGCAAAGATAATTATCACAAAGCATCTTATCCAAGGGCGCTACGACAAAGCTTGGATGAGAATTGACGATCAACCTAGCGATCGTAGCGGTCATAAAACGACGCTCCTAACCACTGCGCCACACTGCCGACGATACATTATTATCAAATCGCTAGACAACAATATGCATTACATAGTTTTTTGAAAATGAATTTACGCCAAAACTGCAATACTGCATCCGTCACAGTTTTGGCTTAATATCACATTCAAAAACTATCGAGTTGCCATAAAGCTAACGTTTGATGTTCAAAAAATCTCATTCGACTTTTTAGTGTTTAGTTGCATGCTTGTCCTCCTATTCCGAGAAAGCGATGAAAACACCATAACGAGTCGCTTAGAAGTTGCTAGCCATCGGTCTACCACACTAAGATGGGAAAATCCCGCTGCCTGCCTTTGCCAAGTGCACAACAAGTAATCTTGCCGGCTTGTTCTCTAAATTGTCTCTTTCATGCTGAGCGTCATGAAAGGAAGCCGTAAATACCAATTTTAAAGTCATTGATTTGATCCTACTCGGAATCAAACCCGAATCTGCAGCTCCAGAGGCGGACGCTCGAACCAATCGGCCATCTGGCCACTTTAACAAAGCCAACAATTAATTCACAGTGAGGCGTTTTGGTCGCAAAAGCCTCACACTTATAAGAAAGTTATGAAAAATAATGACTGCATTAACATCAAAACTTTTACAATAACTTTTGCAAACCTGCAGGACTGGTGCTGTCTGTGGTCATTTCTGATGTAACTGCTCGACTCGTACGACTTTCTGTTGTTGTTGATGGTGATGGAACATCAACTGTGGCACAACAAAATATTAATAATATAAATATGCTTACCGTTTCCAATTTATCCTATAAAAAGCACATGAACTTTTTGGCGTAGCGGAAACATCCCTATCGGCGCGGGAGGTCGGGGGTTCCACCTCTGGGCCGGTCAAATCAAACACAGTGCCGCTGACGGCTCGTCACCAATGCTGAGTTTCTTCCAAAGATGCCCAGACGCTTAGCAGCGGCGACTAATCTTGCCACTTGTTACACGCTTCGTAGTAACGCCGCGAGTATAATAAAGACTTAATCTTTCATTTTGAATTTTATGAAAAACCGGCAGGTTGGCGTAGCTAATGACATCACGATGGCCGCGGGAGGTCTTGGGTTCGATCCCCAGCCCGGTTAGATCGGACACTGTCGCCAACGGCTCGCTACCGCTGCGACGTTTCTATGTTGCCCATCAGCGGAGATGGGCCCTGCTACCCGTTACACGCTTCGGCGTAATACCGTGAATATAATGAAGATTTGATTTGATTTTATGAAAAAGAATTGTGTAAAACGAGTTACTGCAACCAAAAACGCGCAAATGCAATGAGAGATTTTTGACGAGGGCGAAACCTAATCAAAAACGTTGGCTCTAAAATGAGAGGCGTGGTCAAACACTCGTGCCAAAAAGGCGTTTTCTGTCGGCAAGCAAGGTGACAAAAACAAAACCACTTCACTTACCTGCATTATATGTAGCATTGAAACCTGCGAAGTTGACTAAAGTGTCTGAATCAAAGGTAATTAGTACTCGATTGGTTACAGAAAGATACTCATACCGGAACAGCGTCCCTCGCAACCGCTCAACTAGAATTCCATTTTCAAAGATCTGCAAATACAAATTTATGAGGTTGGCTTAATAACCAAGAACTAGGACTTTGTAGAAGACTCGTATCAGAAATAAAAAAAGAGTACAATTGTTCTCATCCAGCGCAAATTGAAAAAAAATGCAAAGTTGAATACTTGACTATATTAAATCATTTTACGATGCCAATAGTTTGGGAAATAAAACTGACGTTTATTTTTTACCACAGTACCATCTTTCACCCATCGTCGAAGCCCCACTTAACTCTAAGCAAATAAATGAATCTTGAAAAAGTTTGAAAAAATATTACACAACTTCCTACTTCTTACAACAACAACAGCAAAAAAAGGTGAAATGCTAACTTAGGTGACGATGAAATTGAAACAAAAATGCTTTTGGAACCATGATGACAACATACCAAAAGTTCACACTTTTTAGCATCAGATTAAGTTTTGCAAACTCCAGAGCATGGTTGATGAAAATTTTAGAAAATTTAATTACAAATAAAACAGCCTAAACAAATTGAAACATATTGAAATATACTATAGAGGCGTTTCGGTTAAAACACAATAACTATTGTCAGTCTTATTCAAATAGAATCATTTTATTAGAATTGGTCATTCTGTTAAGATTGACAATAGCCTAGCAACTGTATTATAAACGAAGCGTCTTTATATTTGAATATGTTTCAATTTGTGTTGCTATTTTATTTGTAATTAAATTTTACAAACTCACAAGCAAATTGTCGCAACAAAATTCTGTTTCAAATCTAGCAAAGAAAATTCTGATTCGCATTCCCGGAAGAGCAGTGAAGATCCAGGAGCAAGAGGCATCGTTTGGATAATTGTTTCCAAAATTTGGACTGGAAAAACTCCTCGGAACTCTGCTGACTGATGAATCGTTGAAGCCGCAAACTGTAATTCAAATATAGTAGTAATTTATATGATGACAGAAGTAATCCAATTGCTTCTCACTTCAGCTCGTTACACGTTTCCATTTTACGATACTATATATATTTTAGTCAGATACTCGACGATAACTTTTAAACGTTCGTCAACATCGTATAATTTCGGCAAGTCCGTGAAAGCTGTCCAAGTTGAAGTTACACGGAGTTGACTACACAACATCTTTCTAGCTTCTGATCCGGTTTTGGGTAACAACTTAGGACCCTTGTCCTCAGAGTAGTTTGCACTTGATCCAGAGTGGATACTCGATGGCGATCAAAAGTTCACCTCGCACCGCTTCAAATTTTTAAGCTGCTGGGCCTAGGCTGAAGTGTTCTTCAAACTGGGGGGTCGCGACCCCCGGGTAGGTCCCAAGCAGGTTCAAAGAGGCTTGCAAGACGTTTTTTCTGGACTTGACGCGACGAAATTGAACGTTACACGTTTGACGAAGTTGAGAAAATTTTGGAAGTTTGCGAAAACTTTTGAGGCGCGCAAAGTGAGTCTTGATAAAAAAAGGTTTGAAGAATACTAGTTAAGGTACAAGCACTAGCCCACTTCTAATATCTTGTGTTCTTTTTAAACTCTTGCATTATCTTTCTGACGTCATTTGCAAGAGGGCAACATTCATTACCAAATTCCTAATGTAAACAAGCTTGATGAAACAAAACGTCAGGATTTAGTTCAGTGGTTCTTAACTTTTGGGGGCAGCAAACCCTCAGACATTTCAACTGTATTTTTTTTTATTTAGTTGCATATTTATTCTTTTATCACGAGAAAGAGATCAAAGCGCTATAACGAGCTTGATTTGAAGTTGCCAGCCATCTATCAATGAAACCTATGTGGACCCTCTTAAAGCAATCAATATTTAATAGTCACAGAAATAGATATTTATACTACCAGTCGCAGAAATTTATTTGGGCTTACGGAGACTCATGGCTTAAGGTTAAGAAAAACTGATTTAGCTGTTTGTGTGCTTATTAAATTCCTTTTCGTTTGCTACAACAGTTCTTGAGTTAAGAATCAACAATTGTAAAAAATGTAATAAAATTCAGTGGTGTGGTTCTGTCTGGAGCAAATCAATTAACAATTAAAGAAGTAGAAAACCTGTTTGACATCATTCACAAAATACAGTGATGCTCTCTCTTTTATTCTGTAAAGCAAATAAGTCCTAGCAATTAAGAAATGTCCAACTAAGCAGAATACAATGTAGCAAACCTTCAGGGGTCGTTCCAATTGTAACCGATGGTGTAGTAGTTTCAACTACTGTTGGAGTGGTGGAACTATCCGGGGCGGGAACACCTAAAATGTACATTCGAATAGACGCTTCAGCTACAAACATGTTGACTTTATTTGACGGTTAATTTTGGGCAAAAATTTGAAAGCTTCTCATTAGTTTGTGAAGTCTTGAAAAAGAGCGTTCTTCTTGGTTGCAAAAATTGTCAAAACGACTTTCCTTTTCCATTAACAATTGGCTAGCATTACAGCGAAGTTTATTCAATTGAGACAACTGGTTATCAAGATCTTAGCCCTAGTCAGCTACTTTCAGGTATAGAATAACACCCAATCTCAAAGTGTGATTAAACTTCAGCAACGCAATGTTTGCAGAGTCAAAATCAAATCAATTCCTAATTATACTCGCAGTATTACGCCCAAACGCGTAACGAGAGGCGAAGCCCATCTCCGCGGCTTATAGTGCCCGGGCAACATTATAGCTACGAAGAAACGTCTCAGCGATGGCGAGCCCGTCGGCGACACTGTGTCCAATTTGACCGCCCCGAAAAACAAATCCCAGACCTCCCGCGCCGATAGCGATGTCTGACCACCACGCCCACAGGATAGAGTAACAACGTATAACTTATGTTCAATTGACCCAACAGATCAAACATCAATTTTGCTTACTTCTGTAAGTTGCAGAAAAACCAGTAGATGTGGTCACAAAGTCGCTTTCAAATGAGATAGAAACTTGATTGGTCGATGAAAAGTAAGGTTCAGGAAATATATTTCCTCTTAAAACCGTGTACCTGTCAATCGGCGTTTCAGAGATCTAAAAAATAACAAACTTCATTGTTTCAAAGTTCACAGTCAAGTAAAGCTAAATCAAAGATGCTGGTTGCACATGGAGTTGGCCAAGTGTTTGCTGCATTGGGATGCAAAACTGGTTTCGCAGGTTCGGTGCTCAACTAGGTCATCTTCCATGGTGTATATGCTTCACTAATATAAAAACTTAAGCTACAATCATGTGGCTTGAGAAAAAAAAGTAAAATAAATAATAACATAAAAAAATCAAGCATGGTTGCAAAATATGTTGAATCTTTACTGGACCCAGCCAATAAGTTTTTTTCACCGATTTGGAACTGATTTGTTCTCAACTAATCATTCTCTGAATTAAGCTAGAGCCTATTCCTTGTAAACCTAGCTACAAATTATTATTTTACGTCTCAAACTGACAAAGTTTTCAAAAAATTAGGCTATCCATAAAAACCGAGTTATCTTAAGTTACACTTAAAATCTACGCCCGCATGCGCTGGTGACTTGTCATGAACCGATTGATTGCATTGAGATAACAAAAAACAGGTTCCAGTTTTAATAAACCATTTAACTTTTAAAATTTAATGATCGATCGCGCTGAATTTGTTTGTAAACATGTTACAGTAACTTCTGTAGGCTAAATTTTAATTGTTTCTTGCAATAAAAGAAACAGTCAAAATAATCTTTGGGAATGATTTATGCAGTGGCGATTCTAGCACCCAAAAAGAGGGGGGGCCACTTTGGGGCCAAGATAGATTAAGGTGGGGCCACTGAAAACTGTGTTTGAGAGAAAAAGAGTAACTTCAAAGAGATTTGCAACCAAATTTAAAAAGTAAGCATATTGCAATATGACACACTATATAGGCCTACATTTATTATTGACATTCACTACAACATAAGACGGCAAAATGGTCAAAGCGTTTGTTTCTGGAGCGGTAGACTCAAGGTCTGACTCCGAGACGAATCAAACTGATTGCCTAGCCTAAAAATTTGTATTCACAGTTTTCCTGCTACACGTTCAACTTTGATAGTAAAGGAATAGTATCTACAACAAGCCGGCAAGTTTGCTTGTTACAACATCCTTGGAAAAGGCACTTAACGTAATTCCTATTCTTCCATCTTTAAGTGCTAACAGTTAATAAATCCCTACATTCTACCTCTCGTGGTGGCGACTATAGACAGTCCGACTATAGACATGCAAAAAAACCGTCGGGATCAAACGCATAACTACAAGACTTGGACAAAAATAACGTCTGTAGCTCAAACCTACACCGTACACACAGAAGAGGAATAGGTCTACTACACCACTTAATATCCCCCCACAACAAAAAACATAATATAAAAAAATAAATTAAAGAAGTAAAAGGTAAATACACGAACAATGACTAAAGATAAAAAAGATAACCCTTTACCCACTTTTGTTACCTGAACTGAAGCCCTTTTTTTGGTCTTCAATTCTGCGTGGAGAAGAAAAGTATTCTTTTAGGCACAAAAACTTTTGCCTGCGGTACCTCGCGTTGAGTTCCGGGAGAGAGGGTGCGGTGAGGGGTTACGATGGGCTAGCATTAGCACTGTTAAGATTTCAGTAGCGTTCTTAGCCCACTCGGCCATCAGGCTTCATGATAAACATATTGCAATTTTCGCTCTTTATATCGGTTGCCTAATAACCGCAGGCCTAATAATGGTAAAGCAAAGAAGGTCGACTGCTTTATAAACTTGATGATTTTGTAATTTCAAAAACAATAATAAAACAAGGCAGGACTGTACGTGTTTGCCTGTAAAACCAGTCCACACTCAACCAAAGTCTACCGCTCCAAACTTCACAGCCATCAACGAATGACGAATCAAAGCCAAGTTTACTAAGCACTGACTTTTGTTGCTGCTAATAATACCATCATTAACCCCGCCAATGCTGCCACAATGCACATTGCTGTCTTTCCTTTTTAGTGCTTGCTGATTAGGCTTCAACAAAAAAATATAAAAAATACCGGTACATGACTAACTAGGCTAAAAAAAATTCGAAATGTTACTTTTATTTCGATTAGCCACTACCAAAGACACGATACGCAAGATTTTGATCTATTTAGTTCTGTATTCCTCTTCACCCATTACCAGGGGCGGATCCAGAGGGGGATATGGGGGATGCATCCCCCCTTTCAGCCATTTTCAACAATGCTTTGGATGAATAAAATTTTTCCGCAATTTCGAACCTCTTCAAAACAATATGTCTGAGTCGCCTTAAGCACGCATAATTGAGACTGTGCTAACAAAATGCATCATATTTGGGGAAGCACTCAAAATTAGGAGCCAAAAACATAATCAAAATTTGCCTGAAAATTGTTCTAAAAGCGTTAAAATGGCCTTTACAATATATGTAAATTTTCAAAAATTTTCCGGGGGAGCATGCCCCCGGACCCCCTAGAGTCGTTTTTGTTACTTAAACTGCTTAAGATTAACTCTGCCGAAAAAATCTACGTTTGTAAAAGTAAAGAAATTTGGTGCCCCTTCCCTGATAAAAAAGTTTCTGAATACGCCCCTGACATGAAACATTTTCAAAGGGCTTATGTACGCCCGTTTCCGGGTCTAAACGTCTTAACATCTTTGTATGTAGTTAACTTTCAACCTACTGCAATTCAAAATTGCATCCCTTCCCCACCAAAAATTTATGGATCCGCCCCTGCCCATTACTAACAGCTTCTTCAATCTGCACTGGCTGCTTTATGTCTTAACCGCTTGTGATAGCGATTATTTTAGAAGGAACTGTGTGATACAATAAAAGCACTAGTTTATTGAAAAGTGAAGACAATGACCGAAGCAAACTATGCAAGTTTCACATAGCCTAGTACCGCTAACTAAGAAGCAAAAACAACGAATGTCTAACTCTGAGGTTGGGCAATCGATTAGTATATTTTTATACCCTATCATAGGCTACGTGAGCTTGTTAAAACTGGGGGGCCAACCTGGGGGCCAGGCAAAAAATCTGGGGAAGCCATGGCCCCCTCTGGCCTCCCCACCTCCCCCTTAGAATTGCCACTGGATTTATGGAAGGCGGTTTACAGCAAAAAGTCGTGAAAACTATTCTATCAGAGCTAAAAAATGCTAATGTGGTGATAGTGTTATGTCGAAATTCTATCTAAAAATAAGCTGGCATTTTTGTACGCAACAAAATGTGCATAAAAACGTTCCAATACAGATACCGTGTAAATCGACCTTCAACAAAATTTCATAAGTGAAGAGGAGAAAGCCATCCTGCTGGGTCAAAATTTAATCTTCAAAGTGATTTTAATTCAAAGAAAATACATTTTTGCATTGAAATAATTAAACAAACCATGCAGCATGTTATTGCCAACGTGGTACACGTGCTTACCGTAACAAGGTCACAGCAAAACTCAGTCGAAAAACTTTCGAATATAATCTGAATTCGTTCATCTGGATTTTGTGCCGTAAACACCCAAGTGCAATCAGTGCTAACAGAGTAATTATTGGGCCAGTTCGGAGAACTAAACGATTGTGGTACACTTGTAGCAGTAGCAATAAATCCACAACCTAAAATAGAAAAATGCAGCGCGAAATCGAAATGCAAAAAAAATAACAGTGATAGAACTACATTGGTTGAAAAAAAGGAATGCGCTATAAATTGATTTCTGGGTCTATAGGTAAATGTCCAGAGTGGTCACTATGTTGCTGTTTTTTCAGCGTCTGTTTTGAAGTAACGAATAACTGTCAATCCATCTGTAGCTTTAAAATAAAATTCCAAATAAAGGCAAACAAATGCATCTAGAAAGGTGTCTTGATTCGGTGCAATGCTGGCAGCCATAGACATGCCACTTTCAGGGACTACGTCAAGAACAATTTTAATTCATAAAAAGGACAAATTCATACCAAGCACGAAACAAGACCAATGCAAGCACACAGAAACACAAAAGCAAAAAAGAACACATCGGGCAGGGAACATTGTCATCATCATCATTTCGTCATTTTTATCCTCCTGTCACGAGAAAGCGACGTAGGCGCTTTGCATTGGACGTATCCAGACTCGCTTAGGAGTTGCCTTTTTCTGTTTTCCGCTGGAGTTCTGCTTCTGGATTCTTTAATTTGCTGCTAGTTAGATTTCACCAAGCAGGAATAATTAGCGTGAAGCATCTTATCTAAAGACGCAACAACGAGGCTTGGGTGGGAGTTGAACCAGCAACCTTGCCACCATGGCCGTCGCAATAACGACGCTCCAAACCACTCCGCCACGCTGCCGACTAGACATAGAGGTGTTTTTACGCTGGAACCAACATTCTACGTGAATGAGAAATATGATTTTTGTAGAAAAATGGCACGGCCTCATTTGGCGGCACAGTACACAAATACTTTTGTTCAATCAATGAACAGGCTTAAATTATTACTCACCTAATGGGTTTGTTGTCGTAAATGGCATTGGGGAATCTGTGGCATTTGTTGCGGGTATACCTTAGTCAAAATATTTAATGGATCAAAAAAAGACAATTTTAGTGAACAGAAAAGTTTTTTAAGTTTATTTATTCGTCTATTATAGCTTGATTGGGAGAAACCCCGCCTGGAAACCCAAAGTAAAATGGAATTGCCTGACACAAGCAATTGCCTTTATAGAGTGTCTCAAAAAATGAATGCTTACAGTGAATTTAAGCTTTAGTCGCAAAACCTTGATTGATAATAATTTGCTTTTTAAACCATCAACGCAACCCAAGCTTCATGATTCAATTAGCAATTCAAAACCAACTCGAGATATTTATTATTCAAGTAATTAGTAAGGCATAAGCAATATCAGATATTCATTACACTCGCCGTATTACGCCGAAGTGTGTAACGAGTGGCGGAACCCATCTCCACGGCTTAGCGCCTGGGCAACACAGCTCCGAACAAACGTCGCAGCGGTGGCGAGCCGTTGTCCGATTTTACCAACCAGGAACCGAACCCCAGACCTCCCGCACCGATAGTGAGGTGCTTAACAATTGAGCTTACCGGCCGGCATAAACAACAACTCCATGTGAAATTACAAGGTGTTGATACCTGGAGCATTGCATAAGTTTTCTTCGCAGCAACTGGTTTCGCATTCAGTAAATTCAAATGGCAAGTTATCGGGCAAAGCGCTACGTATCGTACCGCACGTTAATTCATTGCAACCAGCTGGTGGTAGACATTGGAATGCGGAAATCGTTCCTGCAAAAATTATTGAAACAATGCAAATTTTAGGAGTAAATAACAGAAATGAAAGTATTGCAATTCGTGCTTGGCATGTAGAACACCGAGCTATTGGTACACTGCTCAACGATATAGTTATTATACAAAACAATTACGTAAGTTGTAAAAATCTTGGCGTATCAATTCCTGGCGTTTTTATGTTATGCCCAATCCTTTTAAAAAACACTTCACAGCCTGTTTACTTTAAGATCAACCTGGCAAGCCCCTGCCGGAGCTTAATTGTTTTATTTACTAGTAACAAAACCAAATAGGGTGCTCTGTGCCAGTGTGCAGTCATAATAGGCTTTCACAATGGGAATATCTGGTGCAAACAGATCCACATTTCAGGTATTTTGGCCATCCACATTTACTAGCTTTTCCGCACCACATTTATCTTTGCCTACCTACCAGACAAATGGTTAGTAGCCTACCGATAATCTCATAAGTGTGACGTTTTGGACACTTCAAACCTGAATAATCTAGTGCAGGGTTTCCCAAACTTTTCCATGAATGTACCACTAAAACAGTTTCAAAAACTTACCGTACCACTTCAAGATAAAAATTGCATGTGCTTACGAAAAAACCTTTAATTACAAGAACACTGTATTGCACGATGTATTATCAGGACTTTGAAGCTGGAGCTAGGAGTCGGAGCCAGGCTTTTTTGGAGAAGTGGAGCTCTTTGTGAAATTCAAGTGGAGCTGGAGCCGGTTGTTTGAAAGTTGGCTCTAGCTTAGATTCATTTCCTGAGATGCTACTGCCATTGGTGCATTTCACTTAAATTAAAACTTTATGTGGAAGAATGTGCACCGTTTTCGAAATCAATGTTTCGAATTTATTAAGTTTTGTGATTAATTGAGTGAAAATTTACAAACTTGAAACTTCAAATTGCACAAACATGCTTGAATTTAAATTTTTAACCGACGGAGTTGAAGCAATGGTGTCAAGGAGCTCCGGAGCTGAAGCTGTTTTGTGATAAAAGAGAGGTACGAAGGTAGAACTGGAGCCGAAGCAGTCGCGTATTTGTGCCTGCTCCAAAGCCTTGGTATTTATGACGTGTTTGTTTAATGAAAGGAAAAAGGCAATTTGTTTAATTATCATTCCAATCAGTATTCAATTAGATGGATGCGCTTGTTTCTGCGCATCTCGCTCCTCAATGTTAGTACGAATTTTTGCCAGACTGAGACCAAGTTTTGACTCCAGGTCATTTCAACGGTGATTAACAGCTAGGCAATAAGCGCAGACCCAACAAGATTTTAAAAGGTTGTACTAGACTAGTCTCGTCGCTTATCGCTGCAAAACTTGCCTAGTAGGTCTACTTCTGCCACAACATATATCTATAGCATAGCCTACGTCACCTGCTCCTTACCAGCCTATACGTGTATTACTGTACGTTAACTGGCAATTTTTATGAAGCTGGTGTGCTTTCCTTTCAGGTTACTTTAAATTCGCTAGCGATCGCACGTTTACTACACCCCCGAAATGTGTGTAGCCTATATTTCTGTCTGACAGAGAGAAATATAAATCGAAAAAAATAAACGATGTAATTACGGCATGCTGATGTGAACACTTCTAATGTATGCAGTCTCCACCGACATGAGTTTTTTCGTTGTGAGCGAAATTAAGTCTCATGTGAACGTAGCCTTACATTCATCAATTTTTGCAAAAAAATAAATTAACATCTGAATTTTAGGCGTACCACAAGTGGTACGCGCAACACAGTATGGGAAACGCTGATTTAGTGAGAAGAACATTACATACAATAACGGTGTGGCTTCAACTTGCACAGCAATGGAGTTACCTGGAAAACCAGTCAAGGAAACATTAGCTTGAAGTTTCGCACATGAGTAACCAGTTCGGCATTGCACGATTGAGGTTGTGTCTTCCGTGAATATTCCTGGTAAGACCGCTACGTATCCTGATGTACAATTAATTCCTAAACAAGCAACAAACAAAACTTAGTTTTTTTACTTGAAGTTGCGTTTTCTTAATAACATTTTATTTTTTCAGTTTTAAAGAAATGAAATCTTTAGTGTACTCGCTGTATTTCACAGAAGCGTGTAACGAGTGGCAGGGCCCATCAGCGGTGGCGAGCCGTTGGCGCCACTGTGCCCGCTTTGACCGACACGAGATTCGAACCGCAGACCTTTCGCACCGATAGACATGTCTTGGCAACTGAGCTAACCGACCCGTTATAACACTTTTTTATTGTTTTTTTTTTTTTCAGTTTTGTTCTTGTTTTGATGTGGTGCTTGTGTCTGGATCAAGTTTTTTTGGACCGTGTTTCGCTACATGCTTCAAGGTACGGTTGGCTCAAAGATTACCGAATAGTCTTCCGCTGTTCCTTTAAGCGCATGCTTTAGAAAACGTTTGGAAAAATAAACTTGTCTTAACTATAACAATCATTGTTAGAAGTTGTGGTCAATACATGTAAATAAAGAAGGATTAGTAGGAACAATTGCAAAAGAACAAAACAAGCAAAATCACGACGGTAAGCCACAGCTAAGAATTTTCGTCAAGTTTCTGTCCAGCGATAAAATTTTACATAATGCCATTCACTTTTTCTGCTTTTTTTCGCATGTCTTCGCGGTAAATCTGGCGTTTCAATAGATACTTCCTTGCAGTGGAGTGATTCTTGTGGGTGAAACCGTTCGCAAGTTTGCTACCAGTCTACTACATTATCAAATGCTAAAATTTCAACTTTTTGGCAAAATTAAACGTTCAGATGCTAAATATCTCCACGAAAACTTAACGGACTTCAAACTGCTTCTAGTGGTGTGCGCGGAGTAGCTCCTTTCACATTGAGCTCACATTGAGCAAAGAGCTTCATTGAGCAAATAGCCTATGGTTTTTCATTGTCTACTCTAAATTTAACACCGTTGGAATGTTCATATAGAGACCAAATTTTGGAAAAAATGACATTGAACTTACCTATAAACTCCTCAGATGTTTCATTAACTTCAACTTGATTGCACAAGTTTTCTGTGCAACAGCTAGCGTTGCAATTCAGTAACTGTACGGGAATATCTTCGGGAAGAAATCTATTAACTTGAGAACAGTCGAGGAAAGAGCAAGCTTCCGCTATAAGACACTGACCAACCACAAAATTTTCTGCAAAATTTAAAAAATAGCAAAACGTTAAAGATGGAGTTGGCCGAGTGGTAGGTGCATTAGGCTCCGGAACTGGTTTCGCGGGTTCGTTGCCCAACTAGGTCATTTTCCATGATGCATATACTACACAAATATAAAAACTTAAACTGCAATCATGTGGCTTGAAAAAATAAATAAAAAATAGCAAAGTGAACATTGAACAGCGATAATTCTCGTCTCTATAGAACTTACTAAAAAAACAGTTTTTTTAAGAATAACTATTAAACCGTAACGACGACACTATACTCGTATATTAAGCTCTTCTCAGTCTTGTATGTTGATGAGCTAATTCACATACTTTCACTTTATAATTTAATCAAATTAAGCGCCGATTTCTTAAATTCAAATCGTTTGATAGTAATTAACTATTGCAGGCAGAGATGGGTATTTATCGAGATAATTTATCGGCGACAATTTATTACCGATTATCGTTATCGCTCAACATAGTTTTGATTTATCGATTACCGATACCGATTTTGTAATATATTTTGTTATCGCGGATAAATTATTGCGATAAGCGAGTCTTTATGCCTTCAGTGTTCAAACTTCAAAGTCAGTGAGCTGGCCTTATGGGAAAAATACACGGCGTCCATTAAGTCTTGTTACAATGAAAAAAAATCTCTTTTTGTTTTGTGTAATGCCACGCAGAATCCGTAAACTGCTCTCTTTTCTAAAAAAATCTACAAAAACACTTTTGCAATTTGACTTACAAAAAAACTCTCGTCAAACACTTTGAAAATTTACCGCAACATTTATCGGAAAGATTTATCGGCTATAATTTATCGATTACCGATATCGCTTTAAGAAAATCAGACTTATCGATTATCGGTATCGACCAGGGCTTTTTTAAAGTTATCGATTATCGTTATCGCTTTAGTATAGAAAGGTTTATCGTGCCCATCACTGAATACAGGACACTATTTTTCATTTAAAAAAGATCAAAAGGATTCATTTTTATTTAAATATTGTCTCGGAAAAACAATAACTATAAACTACTAAAACTGCAAAAAAAGAAAATTCTTCTTTCAATTTATATTTTGTACCTTCAGAGTCTGATCCATTATATCGAAACGAAGCACTAAAAGCTGAGCAGACTTCACCTTCACCGCACAATGTCGTTTGGTTTTCCAAAGTTCGAGAAGCCGAGAAGCTCACGCCAGTAAAACAAGTTAATCCTGCAACATAAACATGATATACTGCTACCAAGATGTTAAAAATAACAAAACTTTACCATAGAAATAACTGCTACCAAAAATAACAAAACTTAAACATAAAAGTTTTGTTTTTATATTGACAACAGCTTTGCATTGGAACTTGTGCCAATCTACTCGCAGAAAGTTCTACTCGCTTTGTTTTGTTACAAGCTTGGCTTTTTCATGGCAAAATTAACCACGGAAACCGTTTCCAAAGTAAACCAGATCTTAGGACTCAAAATTTAGAACTGACCATTCTCATTGGAACGACAACAACGATAGTGGACTCAGTTGCTTAATCCATCAACTTTTCGTCAAATTTCAAAATTATTAAGAAAACAACCTATAACGCTTAATGCATGAGCTACCATGATGATGACAAAATAGAAGAAAAAAATGCTGACGAAAACCGTACCGGAAGCTCTCAGTAGTTTCCTATTAGAATAGTTTTCTTTTCATATATTCCAATCAAAACATGCCAAACCATATTCATGGTATGCAACTTCGTAAAGCTAATCAGCTAATCAACTTACGTGCAGTTTCTGCTGGCATTGTAGTTGACTGTAAGGTAGAAGTAGGAGAAATAGCTGTACCTGTGCGGAGAATGACACGTAACTAAATTTCAAAAGTTCAGAAGTTCATATCAAGAAAAAAATCAAATTTTTATTACGCTAGTGGTATTATGCGGGTGCGTGTAACAAGTTGCGGGGCCCAACTCCGCAACAGCGCTCCAAAGAAACATCGCAGTAATGTCGAGCAGTTGGCGATACTGTGTCCCGTTTGACTGACCTGGGATTTGAACCCCACACCTCTCAACCAATAGCAGTGTCTTAACAACTGACCTAACCGGCCGGTTAGTTCAAAAGTTAAATTTGTGATGAAAGCTCATTTTGGTCTTGGTCAAAGTGAAATATTGCTAACGTGATTAAGGAATGTACGTTGACAGAGTTGCCACAAAATCAATGTTGGCGTTGTAACTATATGACTGTCGACCCTTAACCACAGTTTTCCTCGTATAGACAAGAGGTCGCCAATTGGAGTGAGTTAGCTCAGATGGGGAAAAACAAAGTTTGAATTCGGAATGTGGTCAATTTTCTGATCACGTACGTAACTACGAAATCGATTTAGGCAACATTAACAATACGAACAACAGTTGTAGCTAGAGCGCCTGTATCGTCAATTGGTCAAGTGTTGGCACATTTAATAAGCCAGTGTTTCCCAACGCGGATGAAGAACGCCCACAGTTGTTGATGAAAGCAAGGGTTTGATATCAGGCTCTGAACTTAATCCATTCGAAAAGTTTGATCCAACCAACTACTCAAAACTAGGCTGTTTATTGAGCACATGACGAAAAAATGTTAACAAGCAATAAGCAAGATCTGAATTTGTTACTAGTTATACCTGGTGAGTTGCACAAGCTTTCTTCGCAGCAACTAACTTCGCATTGATCAACATCAAATGTCAAACCATCTGGCAAGCCATCTGACAAGATGTTGTGTATCGCATTGCAAGACAGAGCGCTGCAACCTGCAGGTGGGAGACACTGGAATGCAGAAATCTTCCCTGCAAAACAAAAAAGAAAACAATGTAAATTTCGGTATTAAATTAAGTTGTATTAAAAAAGTATAAGTTGTTGACAAAGAAAACACAGAGCAAGTACAAAATGGCTCTATAATTATTATCTAAAAAATTGCCATCTACAAATGTCTGAAGATTTTGTTTAATTGCCGCGCCCATGCAAAAACCCTTTAAAAGTTGATTCCGTTAAAAACAAACGGCCACACTGTGGCCGTGGCCTATGCATGGGACTATTATACTAACGCAGTAGAAAAATCAAACGGCAGGCACATTGGAATGTTGTAGTCAGAATGGATTTTGTAGTTGGAGAATCTGGCAAAAGCCTACAAAAATGTTACCAATATGTAAGTTTTCCTAGCAAGACTAAAACAACTGTTTGGATACGCAATTTTTTTGGCATTACAAACCTGTCATCTGACTTCAAGCACAATAGGAAAATCAATAACGATTTTGCTTTAACTAATGCAGAAGTGAAGTTACCTGGAAAACCAAGTATAGAAATATTAGCTTGAAGAGTTGCACATGAGTAGCCAGTTCGGCATTGCGAAATCGAAGTTGTATCTTGTTCAAGGATTCCTGCGAGAGATGCGATGTACCCCGTCGTACAATTAAATCCTGAACAAACAAAATCATAAACTGGGACATACGTCTCTATAGATTAAAACTGTTCTGTGTCTTCACCAAAATCATAGTTAGAAATGGTGGCCGATAAAAGTGAAGGACCGCAAGACATAATCACAGCAAAACCACGGATAGTCAGGCGCTTTTGATAGCGTCCTTGTCAAGTTTCTGTCAACTGCAAACTTTGTATGAACTTCATTCAATTTTTTATGCTTTGCATCATGACATTATTGGAGTAATTCCTTCACTTCGGCATCCATTTTACTAAGAAGTGGCTATTTTTACGGGCACGTAACATTTGTCTTTGATTTATTTTGTTATTTCGTCACGCTCTCGTAAAACCTAGAAGAGCGCGAAGGGATAATAAAAGAAACCAAGCGCTTATATGTTCGGGTCCGTAAAAATAGCCACTGCCTTTTATTTAGCAGCTCTTGTGGGAGAATCTGCGTTGCAGACTTACTGTAACGGTTCTTTTCCTACCAGTCTACTGCACCATAAGTACCAACAACTTGGAAATCCGACTGGTTTAATGCTGTTAAATATAGATGAATTGAAAAACTTCAAAAACATGAACGTCAGCCGAGCTAGCATGCGGCATTTGTTCTACTCAACACATTATCACTGCTTACTCTAAAAAAAATGGGTAAAATATGAAAACTATATTTTTAAACACTCTCCTCGACCCAATTATAGTTTGTTTTTGCGTTGATAGAAAGCAAGGTTTTGGATGAAAACCCTACGGAACTTACCTCCAAATTCTTCAGAAGTTTCACTGAATTCAGGTTGATTGCACAAGTTTTGTGTACAACAGCTGGCATTGCAGCTCAGCAACTCAACAGGAGCACCACTGGGAAGAACGTTTTCAACTTGAGAACAGTTGAGGAAAGAGCACGACTCCGGTGAAATACACTGGCCATCGACAAAACTTTCTGGAAAATTGCGAAAAAAAAATAGATATTACTTATACCATTAAACATGTTTCTACTTGAAGCTTTTACGACAATTGTTTTCCAATCGAAGAATGTTGAAATCATTACTAATTATGTTTTATTTCTTCAATTTGGTCAGAAATTTTCACACTATGGGCTACCACAATTACGAAAAGAAGAAACGGTGCGGTACAATCTACCGATCAATGGCGCTCGCAGGAGAGCTTTTCTGCGCGCAAGGGGGCTTCTCTTAGGTCTCTTTTATCCTTAGGCATCTTTTGATAGACGTTAAAATCTGCTATCGGTAAGATTTTCCAAGAATAAATTCTGCATTTTTGTGGTAAATCATGTTGCCTCCCTCAGAGAATTTTCTCCCTCGGAAAATTTCTGCACTTGTCCCTAATAGTGATTTACCTTCGATGTCTGATCCTGCATATCGAAAGGAAACACTCATGGCTGAACAAACTTCGCCTTCACCGCACAACGTTGTTTGGTTTTCCAAAGTTCGAGAAGCCGAGAAGCTTACTCCACTAAAACATCTTAAGCCTGCAACATAAACATGATATACAGTAGCTGCTACTAAAATGTTAAAAAGAATCAAAAATTTATCAGAAAAGTTTCGTTTTCATATGGATGAACCACAGCTTCACACTGAAACTTGAGCCCACTATAGATAAACCACTATAGTTCATTGGCTTAGTGGTAGAAAGCCTGATTTTTTTTGGAAGTCACAGGTTTTAATATGATTCATTTATTTAAAGTGCAGGTTTATGAGCTGATAAATCACCCCAGACTACTCAGAGATGCTGTGACGAGACCTTAATACACAGTTGAAATAGTGGCTGTCCAGAGATTATGTATATGTTAATGTTACAATCATACATTATCATAGAATCACCTCTAGGATACAGCAGTTACGCGTCAACGATTTCAGTCTACCCAATTCACAAACTCTTCAACTTTTCGTCAAATTCAAGATAGCATCTCAATTTGTAAGTTTAAGCTGAAGCTTGACAGCAAAATAAAAAACACCGCTGACGAAAACAACACGCTAAGTTTTCAGTTGTTTGTTACTAGAATCGTTCCATTTGTCTATGTGTAATATTCCAAACAAAACATGCAAATTATTGTTCATTCACCGTAACCAAACTCAATATGCGATACAGCTAACTACTTACGTGTAGTTTCTAGTATTGTAGTTGACTCGATGGTAGATGTAGAAGAAATAGCTGCATCTGTGCGTACAATGACATTTTTTACTTATTTCAAAAGTTTTGGAGCTGCATTCAGTATAAATAGCACACTTTACTCAAAACAAAATATTGTTAACTTGAGCTAGAAATGTGAAATGTAAGTGATAGCTGCCATAAAATTTATTGCTTGCGTCATAGATATGACTGCCAGTCCCTAACCGTTACTTGCTTAGCGTAACTGTAAACATTCAGTTTTTAGGCCTGTTCTACATTAACGTTTTAAGCTATTTAGCAGTTCCAGATTTGTTTTTCTATTTTCTATCAGTTAGTTTTGGTCGAAAGCAACTAAGCGGATTTTTCAACTACAGTATAATAAAATAAAGTTTGGCTGCGTAAAGCTCGAGTTTATAAACTTAAACGATAAAAATGTTATATACAGTATGGATGGTGACGCAAGAGGCTAAGCTTTTAGGTTTTCTTCAAATCAATATTCTTATTTTTAAACGGATGGTTGGTGATACAAAAATTAAAGATAGACAAATTGAGAGATTTTATGATTTCCCAAGTTTTCGCTGGACGCTTCTCAATGGAACCGTCAGAGTGAGTAAAAAACACTAATATAGCGAAAATGCATCAAAGAAGGTTTCTGATAGGATGAGACGAGTCGGCCAATCAGAAAGCGGCTAGTGAGAAGTTTTCAAACCGTAGACAAATTCTTTTTGTCGGAACAAGATTATGCGAAAGATCTTAATCAAAGTTGCTTTCAAAAGAAACTTCAAAATTCAAACTCATCGAGATAAGAACACATTTTTAGGACATTCCGCTGCTAAAGTAAAATAAGGAGAAAAAATTGCTGATTTACACAAATCGTAAAGTTTTCAGCACCACGCTTATAAAAATATTTCTTTTCTTTTTTTTCAGGGCAAAGCACCTCCGACTTAGCAAATCCAGAGTACAGCTAAGCAACTTACGTGTACTTTCTGGTATCGTAGTTGGCGGTATGGTGGAAGATGTAGTAGCTCTACCTATTCATAAAGATGAACATAAAAGTTACTTCAACTGTAACTTCAAAAGTTCTGAACACAAATGCAAAAGCGCAAGTATGTATACAGAATTGCAGATAGTGAACACTGTTTCGGCCAATCAGGTCTCATCGGAGCAGTTGGTGTGACCGACATTTACTCACGGCCATATATATCTGAGACGGAATTTTTTCTTGTGGTTTGTAACTATATATCAGTTATCAGAACTTGCAAAAAAACTCTGTCCCACCCGTTCGCCCTTAAAAAAACGGGGTACAAAGCAGGCACTGTGTCTGTGCATGCAGGCCTAAAAATACAGTGAATGTCAGCGCTAAGGTCACAATTTGTAGCAAAAAATTCCTTTTTAGGTATACATTGCCTTCAGTAAATGTTGGTCTCACCAACTGCACTGATGAGACCTGATACGTCGAAACAGTGTTCAACGTCAAAAGTTCTGTAGTTATATAGTGCAAGGGTTTTCGGTAAAAACTAAAATGCTTTAAAGAAATCGTTTCAGCTAGGAGTAAAACTTCATCCTGATGTCATAATCAGGATTTCCAACCGCGAGTCATAGCTGCTTCTTTTGCATAACACCGACGGCCGGATCTAGCGATAAGCTAAACAGGCTGAAGCTTAGGACCTCGGAAAAATAGGGGGTCTCGTCAAGAACAACAACGACCTTTTCTTTTGGAGATCAACCATCAAGACCTTCATATACGCAGAGATGAGTCTATTCATTAATCAAATAGTTTAGGCCCTCTTATTGTCTAAATCCAGCCCTGATAACATCCCTTTAGGTTAGGGTCTGTATCATAAACAATGCCCCTCACTAAGCTAAACACACCGGCGAATCCAGGATTTTTTTAGGTAGACATATGAGAGGCAAAAAATGCTAATTTTGCAACTTTGAACGTCCAAGACTATAAAAGTATCGAAGTACCAATCTGTTATCACGTAACAATAAAAATTCAAGGGGGCTGGAGTACTTTTATTTCCCCTAAATCTGCACACAGAACAACTAACACCAGAATTTAATGCTTACCTGGTGTATTGCACAAGTTTCCTTGACAACAACTAGCCCGGCATTGGCCAAATTCGACAGGTGTGTCATCTGGCAAGGCATTGCCTATTAAGTTACATGATAGAGCATTGCATCCGGCTGGTGGTAGACACTGGAATGCAGAAAGTGTTCCTGCAAGACAAATTTACCAGAATTTTTTTGAATTAGTACCCGAAACTTAACATTTTTTCAATTGGTAAAGTAGTATACCTCTGAAATTTAAGATAGAAATATCTGCGTGATATTCAGCACATATATAGTTGATCCGGCATTGTACAACGCTGGTTGTGTCCTGTTCAATTGCTCCTGGAAT
This sequence comes from Trididemnum miniatum, assembly GCA_964006365.1. Classification (NCBI taxonomy): domain Eukaryota; kingdom Metazoa; phylum Chordata; class Ascidiacea; order Aplousobranchia; family Didemnidae; genus Trididemnum; species Trididemnum miniatum. The sequence goes on along the minus strand of OZ023234.1, from coordinate 11,621,755 downwards.
TGATGTAATGTATCCAGATGTACAGTTGAATCCACCTGTTGATAAAAGAAGTGCGTTTTAGCTTCGAAAGCTTTATTTTCATTCACATGCATAAATTATTCATTCTTTGAGGTATTAGAAAAAATGAATTTGCAAATAGCGAAACTTGGAAGAACTGCAACGCCCTACTGATAACCTGAATAAACTCACCAAATGCAATAGATTTGGTAAAAGGTACTACTCCAAGCTCCGATGCTAAGTTTTCAGAAATAATGGTTTGCGATGAATCTCAGGCAGGTTTTAAACAAACAGCAAATGATGTAAATTTCGACACAAAAATTAAAAAGGTCTCTCCTTAGCTTTTCTGAAGTTCTGTCGTATTCCTCCTGTGCAAGCCTCAGATATTGCAATTACAGTAAGTGGTTGCGAAAGACAATTGTCCACTCCCAAGAAAGTGGCTCGGTCGCCTAGTTGATATAGCCAATTCCTCCCCACATACAGTACTGACACGCACAAAAAAACTGTTTAAGAAATACGATCTGCTAGGTCATTGTTACAAATGACGTCACAAACTCAAAAACTGTTCAAGGCAGCAGAGAGCTTCATCAGAAAAAAAAAAACTTAGAAGAGGCTTTGCAAATACAAATATGCAACGTTCATATCCAGTCAATAACCACTCGCATTCTGTTAAAATCTTTGCAAAAAACGTAGTCTATGGCATTTCAGTTTACTTTTAAGGGTCGGATTGGAACACAAATTTTGGCCGTGTACAAAATAAATGTTACTAATCTTTATTTTTTTTTTATTTTCTCAATAAATAACAGAGGTTACTTTCAAATAATGTTGATCAGAAAATTCAACAGTAATTAAGGGAAACTGCGTCGTAAGTTCGCGCCATCGGAGTCCGCAGCCGCCTGTCATACATGTGAAATGCGATCGGTTCCAGCCGTAAAATCTGCAACTTGCGCGCGGTACCGCTAGGCCATGTCGCTTTCTGAACCACATTTTTGTAACGTGGGTCAATATTAGTGTAGGCCTAACGGCAGTTTCAAAATGTTAAAACACCATTCTGCAGATGCTTATAGCTGCTGCTCTTTCATCGCTTCCTCCTGGAAGGTGGTCAATAAGAAAAAGATCAATCAGTTAATTTCATCTTACATAATTCCGTAATTGACCTATAACATTACCCACGTCTTTTAAGAGGTTTATCGTTACTGAATGTAATATTGAAAGCAAATTTACGGTATCAGAGACCAAGTATCAACCAATCTTTGAATTTAAAAAATTTCAATCAATGAATTGAAATTGAATCTAACTCACCAAGATCTTAGGCCAAATCAAACGTAATCAGAAAAGTTTGAGTATGAGTGGGATTCGAACCCACGCCCGCAAAGACCAGTGACGTATCACCAGCCCAATAATGGTTGCGCCATTCTTTATATTGATTAATAAGTTTGATTCACTCTCTCAGCCTAATAGCTATATTTTAAACACTGAAACCGTGGTAGTTGCTAAATCTATAACAAAACAAATGAGGAATGTTTCCGGTCGAAACTCGAGCAAGAATTTGAACTTACCCAGAAAGTCTGCTTCAGTTTGATTGAACTCAATTACGTTGCATAAATTTTCAGCACAACAAGTAGTTCTGCAGGTTAGTAGCCGAACGATGGAACCAGGAAGAAAACTCTCAACTTGGGAGCAATTTAGCACAGAGCAAGACTCCGCAGGAACACATTGGCCAAGAGCTATACTTTCTGCAAAGATACTCCATTATTACTTTTCTGCAATAACCCCCAGTTTTTTTGTGACTAAACCGTGATTTTTTAGGTACTAGCTCAAAATAGAAACCGTTACAGAAGTAAGTAGTGATATTGCTACTGTTTGATGTGTTCTAAACAACATATAGTCAAGAAATGGATAATTGGATATGATGAACAAGTAGATCTCCAATTTTTAGGGGATTCCCTGTATGATTAATAGAAGTCATTTGATGATAAAACAATTTTTTTCCAAAAACTTTAGTTTGATAAACTAGAATTCTGTTTTGTCATTTAACTTCTAGTAAATTATTTTTCAAAATCCAACACAAAATTTAACTCTCATGAAAAGACCAAAATAAAAACAGCGGGCAGTAGACTATCAGCATCATCAGCCTTGTTATGTACATTGCACAGCCAATCCAGAGCACAGTCATTCCAAGCAGTAAGGTCACCGTTCCTTTGCTCATTCTACACCTCTCATATAGTCGAAATGTAAGATATAAAAATTTTTTATAGTCGAAACATTTAGTTGTCCCTTGCAGCTTTTTCATCTAATAGACCATCAGTTTATACGCTACATTCATTGATGGGCACTAAGACCTTTCTGCACTAAAGCGATAACAATAATCGATAACTTTAAAAAAGTCCTGGGCGATATCGATAATCGATAAATTTCAATTTCTTAAAGCGATATCCGTAATCGATAAATTATCGCCGATAATTTTTTCCAATAAGTGTTGCGGTAAATTTTCAATGCGCTTGACAAAGTTTTTTTTTTGTAAGTCGAATTGCAAAAGTGTTTTTTCTAGATTTTTCATGAAAAGAGAGCAGTTCACGGACTCTGCCGAGAAATATTATTAAACAAAACAAAGAGATAATTTTTTAAAATTACAACAAGTCTTAATGGACACCGTGTATTTTTTCCATAGCGCCAACGCACTAACTTTGAAGTTAAAACACTGCGTGCATAAAAATCGTGTATCGCGATAATTTATCGGCGATAACGAAATATTAACAAAAGCGATATCGGTAATCGATAAGTCAAATTTATTTTGAGCGATAACGATAATCGGTGATAAATTACCGCCGATAACTATCGCCGCTAAATTAAGACGATAGATGCCCATCTCTGGCTACATTAATTATTAGTCTACTACTAAAGCCTAACCTTCAATTTCCGATCCCTCATATTGGAATGATGCTGTGACAGCAGAGCACACTTGTCCTTCTCCGCACACAGTTGTCTGCGATCCTACTCTTCGGGATGACGAACTGTGTAAACCAGTGTAGCATCTCAAGCCTGCCAATGTAGATTTGAAAAAAATTTTCTGCGAGATACAATAAGTACGGGACGAAAATAGCTTAAGGAGGAAAAATACAGCCACGGTAAATCTCAGAACTGGACGTTTCGACAACATGGATTGAACCGTCATCATGAGCAGTTTAGGCAAGGCAGTACATTTAAAATTAATGTGGTTTTATTTTTCTTCTTTCCAACGAGAATTTTTGAAGCCCTTCTTTTCAAATGCACAAGATAAAACGTCATAACTCTTGTCAAATGAGTTAGATCAATTACGATTAAAAAACTATTAAAAAATGTTTAAAAAAATATTTAAAAAAAAATATATAAAAAAATATTAAAAAATGAGTTAGATCTTGTCAAATGCTTATCCATCTTGAAAACATTTACAAATCTTTTTAGATTTGGCAGTCTTGTCACCATAAAAAAGTTCCTGAATCCGCACCCGGTCCCCCCGTAGAAAAAATTATTAAAATCTATGCAAAACCATGTCTCCGCGCAAAGTACGGTCTCGACATGGTGGAAAAAACATTAATGCAATTTTGGTACATTCAACTACAACAAAGAGAAAAAAACTGAATATTTTATTCAAATAGTTGTTGGTTCTGCTTTATTTTCTTTTAGGAAGGAATATTCCCTATACAATGGTAAAGGGACAGCGCTGTTTCTGGCTATTAGCCTTCATCAGCCGCGCTTAGGAAAAGATACACTTATTCTTCAAAATGACTGACCTAATGCAATTTACAGAAACAATCATCCCACAAAGAAAATTGTCATTTGGTTGTCTTCACGTTCAGCACTTTTTACAATACGGTTAAACCATGGATAAACTTTTCTTTATCCTAGCCTACGGTAAATATCAAAGCAAAGAAAATTTACAGGCAAAAAACATCTACCTGAAGTTGTTGGTGCTGTGGTTGATTGCACAATAGAAGTAGGAGAAACAGTTGCCCCTTCATAAAGATTTTTTGTTAGTGTTCAAATCATCATAGGCTTAATTTTACCTGGTTAATTACCTGGTGAATTGCACAAGTTATCTTCGCAACAAAAGGCTTCACATTCACTGAATCGTAATGGAATGCTATCTGGTAGGACACTCCTTATCATTTCACAAGATAATACGCTGCAACCAGCTGGTGCTAGACATGAATATGCTGAAATGTCTCCTGAAACTAAGCGCAGCAAAAAACAATAAATTAAAAAAACGACGCAAAAACAGTTCAGGCCCAGACCCTCTTTCATGTATTGTGCCTAAAGCGAGCAGAACCTAGATTTCTAGGGCATGGCATACATTTATATAATCCGTAATCCCTTTTTCACGGTTCTAAGTAACCTTGTGATGGCCGACAACCAACATCGTGGTAATTCGTCCCAAAATAATGCACTAGCTTTGGATGCAATGCTCGTCTCGGCTTCGCCTCTATCATTGAGATAACTATAAGATAATTCTTTGAGATAGGAAAATAGAATGAAATTGTCTATGAATAGCTCAGTTGTTAAACCCACGAAATTGGTGTGGAAGGTCTCGGGTTCGATTACCGAGTCGGTCAAATCGGGCACAGTGTCGCTACCGGCTCGCCACCGCTGCGACGTTTTTTCAGAGCTGTGTTGCCCAGTGCTAGGTCGCGGAGACGGGCCCCACCACTCGTTATACGCTTCGACAACACACCGCGACTATCATAAAAATTTGGGATAATTTTTACGCAACATAAAGCGTTTGTGATCAACTACACTATGAGATTTTCACCACCTTATGACTATGCCCAATAAGTTAAATAAAGTACTGGGATGTAAAAATCCAGTTACAAACAGTGAGCTTTTGGGGCTTAAGATTATAACAATGTTGGCATATCAGGAATCGGGAAAACTGCCACAAATGTTGAGAAATGATAGGCACAGAACACCAATTTAAATTCAGAAGATTTGCTTTTTGTTCTACAGTACTGCACGAAGACAGAAAAATGTGATAAATGATCTGTATCAGTGTTTTCAACCATTCTGGTGGAGCGGAACTCCAATGAACCCTGCGCATTAATTTAACTTACTAATTTACTTGAACCCAGCTCTAGATTGTAAATACTTGCGGAGCCATGGACTGTACTGGCAGAACCCAGGTTGAAAACCACTGATTTGCTTATGCAAATATTAGATACCTCCTAGTGATCCGCTTATTGAGATGTTCGAACGAAGCTGCGCACAAACATATCCAGCTCTACATTGGACAATTTCAGTAGCATCTTGCTCAGTTGATCCAGACAAAGATATCACGTATCCAGCAGTACAATTAATTCCTCCTGAAAAACATCACAAACGGTGAGTTTATGAACCATAAAAAACTGAACTGACAACTCCTTTAAACTGCAACAACGCCTGTAGTCACTACTCTTGCAAATGCTTACAAAGAAGAAAACTTCAGAAATGGTACTACAACAATAACTGAGGTTATTTTCAAATTATATTGAACAGAAAATTCAACGGTAATTGAGGGAGACTGCGAAGTGAACTTGCGCTCTTCGAGTCAGCAGCCACCTATTAAATATGTCGATTGCGATCGGCTCCAGCCGCGAATCGAACCCGTCACGGAGGATCTGTCACCTGCGCGCGGTACCGCTAGGCCATGTCGCTGACAACATTGTCATAATAACTAACAAGTTCTTTTGGGTTAAAAAATTATAGGGGAGTACACAAGAAACTCTTCCGTAAGTACCGAAAAGCATGCGTACACTTAATTTACGTATCACAAAATCTTTTTTGGAATACAATAAATGGGACGAAAACAGCTTAAGGAGGAAAAATATAGCTACAGTAAATCTCAAAACAGGACGTTTCAACGACATACATTCAGCTGGCATCACAAGCAGTGCAAGCAAGGCAGTACAAAACTGAAAATCGAAAAGTCTAGTTTTTACCGTGGCTCCTCCCAAAATCTTTTTTGTTTCAACTCCAAGCATACAACGCGGCCAGTTGGCCATACTGCTGGAGCAATATATCACCGCACACTAAATTAAAGTTTTTAATCAAATTTCCTTTTCAACGACTGTCCACACGTTTAATCTTGGTGGGCCAAAAGCCTACGGGTGGTCTGTATCATAAGTAAATTTTTTATGTCATAATCAATTTCTGTGCTCCTACCTTCAAGTTGAGGTAATGTAGTTTCGTTTCTTTCAACAACATTACATAAATCTTCGTCGCAGCAATTCACGTCGCAATTTAGTAGTTCAATAGGAAAGTTTGCGGGCAGGAAAGACCTCACTTGATCACAACTGAAATTGGAACATGATTCCCGAGTTGTGCACTGGCTGACTACAGCAACTTCTGAAGAAAGATTGCTAAATATTAATTATACAAGTCCATTGCAAGTAGTTAATATATTTCTTTCATAAAATTCATGTACGTGGTATCAAAGAGTGTTGTACAGCTCATCTTTCCCAGGAAAAATATCGCATAGATTTCTCAGTCGGAATTTTGCTTATGCGGTTTCTGCTTAGTAAAAAGTAGTGCTGATATTACAAGTTTTGTTTTGCACCATTGATCTTTATTCTTCTCATTGGTTAACCGTAAAATCTCATCATTTACTGTGGCGTCGGTTGTCTTGTTATGAAACTTTGCAAAAAATACGGAAAGTCATCTTCTTCCAATTGCTTTTAGCATTTCAAAATACTGAGTATGCTATGACGCAATATTACGACAAAGAGGTTGACATTTGCGGACCTTCACTGAGCTCATATGACGTAGCATTGTACTTTCCTATTCTTTCTACCAGCAAATAAACATGAACTTTGTATGTAAGTCTAATAGCAATATTTAGAAATACATTTCGGACTAAGATATCAATACCACGTGAAAGAAAAGTTGGTTGAAAATGTTTATTTTGGTACCAATATGGCTCTTAATATCGTGAGGGTGATTGCTATTCTAAAAACTGAAGTAATCTGCCTTCCTTTCGATATCGGTAGAATCTACCAGGAATTAAGGTATGGACTTGGTCGCTTTAAAGATCATCTGCCAATTAGTGGGGAAAAAAACAAAAATTTTCCCCTTTTGCAGCCAATAAGTGGAAGGTTTAAATAAGTATTGTGTTAAAAATAGGAACACTTTGATGAAAAATCATTGCCATCATGAAAATTTAATCAGTAAAATAATTTCATGACGGATTCAACGGTGAGAGGTTCAAGCCATGCATTGAAACTTTTAAACTTCTCACAGTAAGCGTGTAATCAAGCTAATTTTTTAATACAGACCATTTGTCGAAGAAGTTGAAGACCGTAACGTTGTTGTTCTACGTCTAGAAGTTTAAATGCATGGCTTGTTTGGAAGTTTAAACGTTTAGAAGTCGAAGCCTAATGCATGGTGCGTCGTCTAGAATTTTAGAAGTTTAAATGCATTTGCAACTTTTAAAAAACTCTGGATCCGTACCTAAAAGTACACATTTAGATGCTGTAACTTACCATTTATATCTGATCCATTGTACCTATACTCAGCAGCCAAAGATAAGCAGATTTGCTCTGGGTCACAGGTTGTCTCTCTTAGTTGCAAGCTTGAGATAGAAGTCATTCCCGAGTAGCTGGCACCGGTGTAACAAGTTAATCCTACAAATGTTACAAAACGTAAAAGTGTTAATGAAGTCACAAATTTTTGCGATCAATGAGCAACTGACTTGATTATGATTACGTCACTCGAGCAATCAATTAACCCTACACCTTGAGTTCTTGAAGTAAGAACTTGGTGGCGGTGACTCAAGACTTGTTTCAAGCATAGAAACGTATTTACCGAGTCTTTTCGTCGAAAAAATTGTCAAAACACTTGTCAAAGGAATCGTGCGAATGAAAAATAAAAGCAGAGAACGCTTGCATAAGCTTAGAGTCAAATACGTCGAAGAAAATAAAAGTGCGCTTCTAATTGGAGAAGAAAAGACGAGAATCTACCAACCAAAAAACGATACACTCTAGTTATTAGAACAGGGGTGGAAAATCTGCGGCTCGCGGGCCACATGCGACCCGCTTAAGTTTTGAATGTGGCCCGCGTCAGAACTTTGTTAAATGTACAACACACTCGTAGAATGGAAAACATTAATCTTTCTTAAAAAACTGCTTCACATTCTACTACGTGCTATATTTGTGACGTAAAAACTGATCTAACCGTAAAAAACAACTCATCATGAATGTTAATAAATTTGCGACGTAATATTGTGTATTTATAAAGCGAATTTTACAAATTAAACGCAAACATGGCCAGTTGGAAATACTAATGCCATCGATGCGGCCCGATGTGCTTTGCCAGTTCCCCACCGCTGCAGTAGAGTATGGCCGCCGATTCCCCATTCCTGATCTAGTGAGTGAATTTGAGGCCCTGCATAGACCAAGTTTTTTGTCGGCACACCCTTAGTTGAGAAACTTTAATGAAAGTTGAATTGAAGTAGAAAAGCGGAAAGCAGAGCAAACTCAGGAGAGAATAAAAAATCTATCGCCTTCGCAATGTATAACACAGCACGATAGATTTTCAACTAGGGTTGTCCGATGGCAGAATCGCAAGTCAAATCATGGTTGCTAATTTCCACGAGCGATTGAAGGCCTTGAAATCTTGAGAACGTTAGTTGTTTTGTTCTGGACCATCAATTTATTGTCTACAAATCCATAAATCTTTGTGTCGCGAAACAGGAATGGTATTACTTCACTGACAGGACGATTAATAAGAATTGTACGACAAACCGTAGGAATTAATTCGTTTTTAGATCTGACCTCACGAAAAAACCAAGACCTACTTCACTAAACGAATATAATAATAGACCCAACTTAACTCACTTAGCTACGGTACTCACCGTACTACTTTTCAATAAACACAAGCACCACTGCTCACTTCAGTAACACTATACAACAAGGGCTATACCCTTTAGCATACAACAATATTGCTTACTCTACGTACACTAAATCTACACTCGAATAACTACGCGCGAATAATTTTTAGATCGAAAATTCACGCCTATTTTAAATTTAAGTTCAAGAATGTTCTATAACATTCTCAAAAAGAAACAAGAAGAGAAATCACATGACATGCAAAAATTCACACCAAACTATGGTAAATACAATTGTGACGTCTCAAGCACAAATTTTGACCCAGTGAAATTACGTAATGGAGAGATCTGTCCAGAATATTCACGAAAAAATGCGTCAGTAGAAAATTATGACTTTATAATGCAACTTTACGAAACAATCCCACGAATAAAACTTCGGAAACCAACGCATCGGTCTAGAACAGACATGGGCAAACTACGGCCCGCGGGCCAAATCCTGCCCGCGGGTTCTTTTATTCTGGTCCGCCGGCACTTACAGAAAGTTAAACTCCCATCATGAATTAAGCGGAAGACTTTTTTTTCCTTTAGAGATCACGGATGGCAGTGATTTTTAAAACAATAAGCCTCAACGGTGCAAAATTGAAATAAAAAACGAGGTGAAAACCTTTTATTTTGGAGATCACATTCGTACGTGGACTGTGATCGACAAAAAAAAAAGAAAAAAAGATCTTCACCTTGTTTTCAAATCAGCGTGCGGCCCGCGGCTTTAACAGTTTTTCCAATTTGGCCCTTCGTGTGGAAAGTTTGCCCACCTCTGGTCTAGAACCTTCTACAGTAGACAATGCATTTAAAACAAAAACATATTAAACAGTTATATAGTTACACTTTGGTAAAAGTAGCTATCGCCAACAAATTTCAAATTGTTAACAAGTTTGTTCAAAATCTAAAAGTTTTCGACCCACTCTTTACGCTCTCGTCAGAGAAAAAATTAATACACTTTTCATTCAACTGAAATTTAAAAAAACGTTATTTTAAATAATCTAATGTTGTGTTGATGCGACACAATACATGCAATTGATACACTCATTATATTTACATTACCTCAGAGTTTAGATTTTGAATAAATATATGTTCACAATTTTGAATCTGCAGGCAAGGGCTACTTTATAAATCTACAATTAATTCACGATTAAGTGGTAGCATACCTTCTCTGGTTGAATCTGTAATGGGAACAGGTCTTGTACGAGCTATTGTTTCACTTGTTGCTTGAGGTGTAGTTGGTCTGGTGAAAGTGGGCGATGATACTGTTGCAGTGGATAGCTGAGAGACATCAACATCATCTGGAACATTGCATAGACTACCTTCGCAGCAACTGGCCGGGCATTCGGTAGTTGTTAGTGGAAAAAATGGAGGCAAGTTCTCAAAAAGTTCGTTTTCACAATTCGCTTGATTGCATTCAGAAGCTTGAATGCATTTCCATACAGAGGCTTCTCCTGCAAATTAAATATTGATCAAATTAACAGTGCATCCACAATTTATTCCACTACACAGTACACATGATGGCATACCTTCGATTGGAAAACTAGCCACATTAAGGGATACATTAAAATGAAAAACTCCACACCATTCTCCAGCTTGACATTGAACAATCGATAAAGTATCCTCTCTGATATCATCAACGAACGTTCTATATCCAGATAAACAACTGACTGATTCTGTAAAAAATATGGTGAAACTTAGTGCTGATTCTACTTATATTTGCTGTGATAAAATATTTTCTTTAATAAATGTCAAAGTTAAAGAAACTCATCAAGCTTTGTGACGCCATAAGTCTCTTTCAGCAACCCTAAGCACTCAGCTAGGCATTTGAAAAATTTTGTGATGATACGTTAGAGCAGGGGTGGGCAAACTACGGCCCGCGGGCCACATGTGGCCCGCGAGATCATTTCATGCGGCCCGCGGGCACTTACAGAAAGATGAAACTTGTACTTTAGTGAAATCATATGAAAAACAGGACATTTGCGGTCGTGATGACCATAGGCGCACGCAGAGGGGGCCACGGTGCCATGCCTTCCCCTTGGCCCTGTAATAAAGTGCTAAAACTCAACTTTCAGTTTATAATTTCTCAAGCTAATAATGGTTGCAGCCTCCTTTTGCTTATTTTAGCCAAGCCTCAACTTTTAGACATAAGCTGCGGAAATATTCTTGCAATGTCCATAGTGACTGCACTCACTGCATGCCCTTTTTCGATAAAAAAGTGTGCTAAAATGAGTGTTCTTTATGTGAAAATCGTAGAAATTCGTTGATTTGACCGTAAAAAATCGTAAAGATTTGACCGACCGGGATTCAAACCCAGACCTCCCGTTCCGATAGCAACATTTGTTTGTAGTAATATTAACTTATCATCTAACAGTTTGCGTATCGCATCCTCTTCCTCCTCATCCTCTAACTAATTTGAATTTCTTTATAAAAACTTAAAGCAAGATGCAAACATTGCCAGTTACAATGTTAAAATGGCATCAACTTTGGTACATAGTTTTGTTAATTACGAAATCAAGCTTCTGGCAATAAATGCAACGCTCGCGTAGCTAAATGCATACATGGTGCGAATTTGGTTACACAAACATTACCAGCTCACAATAAGGGTGTAATCAAGCTAATTTTTTAATACAGACCATTTGTCGAAGAAGTTGAAAATCGGGATCTTGCGGTCGTGGATAAGGCAGAAGCAGCTTCAATTTCTCTGAATGTAGTCGCAGTTGATGTGGTTGCAGAACCTTCAGTTTCTCCGGGTGTTGCTGAAGGTGCCGACGTCATGGATGTAGACCGTTGTGCGAACGATAATGGAGCGGAAGTCTGCTCCTGCTGGGTTGGCGCACTTGCAGTGGTCGTCGTTATTGTTGCTGGTGGCCTTGTGGTATTTTCTGTAGTTGCAACAACTGAGTCGGTAGCAACAGCAGTACTTGCTTCTTCAACGATATCGACTTCTGTTGTAGTTTGGATTACATCTGGAGTGTTGCAAAGATCTTCATTACAACAACGAGCAATGCAGCCGTCCATCATGATATCGAACTCTGGAGGAAAAAACTGCGCAGCTCTGTCGCAATTGAGAGTAGCGCAAACTCTTTCGGGAAGACATTCACCAGCAGATGCGGTTCCTATCAAAATAATAAACATTAGCATAGGCCTAGAATATTACTGTCACCCTAAATCAGGGATTCTTAACCGAGGGTAAATTTACCCCCTACCGACCGAGGGGGTAAATTTTCTGAATTAAAGACTAAAGAATACTTTAATTTCAGTAATAAAAAAGCAGTAGGGGTACACTGGGGGTAAATTATGCTTCTTTTTTTCGGCAAGGGGTAAACGAGACAAAAAGGTTAAGAAACCCTGCTTTAAATCAACTTTGCTTTGAGATTTGGTCATTTTAATAATTTAATCTTATGCACTCGGACCGATACAGCTGATGCTTTTAAGATATCACACGACAAATTTTACAAGCACTAAATAGTGTCTTACTGCCAAGAGACTTTCAAAACTCTTTGTTATTGCCTTGTCACCAGTGATAAAAGCATCCGCCTCTGGAGCTGTAGACTCGGAATTGATTCTAAGTCGGGTCAAACCAATGACTTTAAAATTGGTATTCACAGCTTCCCTGCTTGACGTTCAGCATTAAAGGGACATTGTGGAGAGCAACCGGCAAGTTTACTTGTTGTGCTGTTGGGAAATGCACTTAGCGGGATTCTCCCATCTTGGGCTGGTAGATAGGTGGCCGGCAACTCCTAAGCGAGCTCACTGTAGCGATTTGATCGCTTTCTCGTGATAGGAGGATAAATATGCAACTAAATACAAGTAAGTTTCATTATGTAAGAAGTGAGCGCGGTGCGCATGAGGCGAAGCATGAAATTGAAAACGCATACCGGTAGTAGATTAGCAGATGGCAATAACAAACCACAGTGTGATGTGGTGACGTGTAGTTTTTTGTCTATCGCGAGGCCAGGGAATGCAGTTTGTGATTATTGAATTAGTTACTTTTACGATCAAAAATCAGCAGGTTAGCTCAATTGTGAAGATATTGTTAACGGTGAGAAAGGACTGGGGTTCGATTCTCGGCACGGACGATTCGGACACACTGTCACCAGGTGCTCGCTACTGCTGCCACCTTTTTTGGAGCTGTGTTGCTCAGGCGTTATAAGCTGCGGAGATGGGCCCCGCCACTCGTTACACGCTTTGGCGTCATAACGCGAGTATAATGAAAATTTGACTTGAACATCTTACCCCTTATTTCCATGTCAGGAGTGCTTATTATAGCGTTGGCCGTCACAACTGCACAAAGAAATCCTTCATTGCACTGAATAGCTGTGGGAGTATTTTGCATTCCACTGTACCCAGTGACACTTATACCAGCAAAACAAGACAAAAATCCTAAAAAAAAATGTAAGCAAAAGTAGGTAAAAGTATTATCCAGGTGTCCATAAATTTTCTATCAAATTAAACAGAATTTTTGTTTTATTGGTATTTATCTTTTTACCTATTTGGCTTGGAATTTTATTCCAAGTTATCAGGGGCGGCAATTATGTGCAGCAGCCTCCCCGCCACACTATATTTGACACAAGAACGTTTGGCAGTCCAAACGTCTGGCACCTTTGTCATTTTTGCTTTCGTCATTACACTTCATCCAACGGCGTTTCCAAACTCTTCTTGCCTAGTTGACTAAGATGCCCTGAACAGCTCGGAAGACACCCTTTCAGCGGCCCTCAAAATACTCCATATTTTTTTACTCCTTGAAGTTTATAACCGCTGTTTGTGTGTATCCTATCAATTGGAAAGGAGAAACTTGACAGATCGGTAATTATCGGTAATTTGGTTCGGTAAGTGAGGAAAAAGAACAAATATTTTACCAAAGACAACAATGCTGCAATGCCATATGTGGGCATCGTATCCGTACCCAACAATCTTTCAAATATAACCAAAGCTTTTGCCTAAATAAAGAACCAGCGTGAGATTCAGGAGACATAAACCCATTATCAGTGTTGTATATAGGCAGACCAATTCAGGTTCGAATGCGAAAACTTCCAGTAAGTCCCGACCTAAACTTAATGCAAGCCCGAAAAAGTCAGTAAAATAAGTTGATCTAAATCACTTAAGCTATATGTTAAATTCTTGTTGTCTAATGAACTTTGATGTTAGGCAATCAACTGAACCAAGTTCGTCGTGAAGGCAACAGAATAGCCAATGGGAGGCAACAGAAAAAGATCATACTCACGCAAAAGCTGGTTCGTGTTAAGGGCTAATTATGACTAATTAAAACAAAGGCTAACAACAGCAGCTAGCTGCATTATTTTGAGAAGTATTTGCATTGTTAGTAGAAAAAATCAGTAACTCACTTTCACTGACAGAAACATTGCTTGGTCCCTCTGTAACAAATTCCCCTAAACAAATTATGAACTTTAAAACACTCGGTCAAACATGACACTGTCAAAATGTTCTCTGAAATCAATCATGACAAAAACAATCGAAATTTTTCATTGCAGATAGCACACCCTTTTTACATTTATATCAAAAAAGCGTTGAATTTGTCGGAATGGGCAGTGACAAAAGTAGTCAAACACCTTCCTTCATTAAAAAATGTCGATCGCGCTTTTCAAGTGTTTGTATGGCGCCTTGTCGCCTTCACTTGGCACTAGGAAAGCAAGAACGAAGAAATCCGGTCCTACTAAACACCGCAAAGGACGACAAAGGACCTCAAATTGATGTCCTAAACACCGCTAAAAACGACAAGGACCTTAAATTGATCTACTAAACACCGCAAAGAACAACAAAGGACTTGGAATCATACCATAAGAACGACTAAGAACTTTAAATTAGGGTTAGGGTTAGATTAGGGTTAGGGTTTTAGGGTCCTTTGTCGTACTTTGCGGTGTTTAGTACATCAATTTGAGGTCCTTTGTCATCCTTTGCGGTGTTTCAGTCCTTTGCGGTCTTTAGTAGGACCCGAAGAAATCAATTACTCAATCATAACTGAAAGCAAACTTTTCCTCTGCCACAAAGTTTTCCATTAAAATCGGTGCTTTTACTTGTTTGGGAGTGTCTGAAAATTTTTTGAAGTTATACAAGTGTGACATTTCAGGGATACAACTTTGAATACGATTTGGGCATGAACAGCACTTCATAATCGATATTAGGGCTGTAAATGTGTAGTATGCAGATTCTAGGTAATCGGGAATATCAAATTTTCTAGCTGCGTTTTATCTCAAGACTTACTGCGTCATGCCGAGGATTTTTCGTGATTGTCGAAGCAAATACTAAGCATTATCGTGCCTTTACATACTTATTTTTCACATTAATCTTGAAACGCTGTCAAATATTGTTGAAGATTTATTTTTTTGATATCGGCGAACTCGAAGATTTTGAATGTTGACTAATTTTTCAAGAGCAAAGTTTAGACCTAGGGTATTTTGAAGTAGGGGTAGAATTTTTAATTTCAAACGATTTTGAGCAAAAATTCAAAAATTGCTTAGTATAAGCTTAACTTTGACTTTTGAGTAGCGGTTTTGGCTTGATTTCAGCCTGATTTAACTTCGAGTGCTGACTTAAATAACAAAAAAAATGTTTAGTTCAAATTAAAGCCGGGTTTTAGACTTGGCTGAGACTTAAACTAATTTTTTATGTAGTTCAGGTTGAGATTGAAAATTATTGCTGATTTTGGGAAGGTACAAGTTTTCAGCAAGATTGTTTTTGACGTTGGGATCGATCGTGTTCAAAACATATGCCCAAAAAACAAATTGATCTGGGGAGAAGTCTACTAATAGATGCAGCGAAATTGGCCGAATAATAATTAAGCCTAAATAAGTTTATGTTTCTGGATTTAACAAGACCTGCTGGTAGGCGTATTGGTTAAATTGCTATTGGTGCTGCAGTTCGACTCCTGGGACGGTCAAACTGGTAGTAATGACGCAACGGCTCGCCACCGCAGTACCGTTACTTCGGTGCTGTGTATGCCCATTGCCCAGGCGCTTAGTCGTCTGGGCCCCACTACTCGGAGATGGGCCCCACTACTCGCAAAACGCTTCCGCGTAATACCGCGAACATAATTAAGATTTGATTTTGGTTTGGTTTATTTGGATTAAACAATCACTAAGCAGACTCGCCTACTTCTTTTAAACATAGCCTGTGTTGTTACAATCAATACGGCTAATTTAATTTTGTCACAATAGCAAACAACGCTTGCTGTTTGAATTTGTAAAAACATTGATTCAGAGTCGTAACTTTAATAAAAATGCGGAAACATTTTTTCGATTACATGTAAATTAACTCAACCATGTTTAAAAAAATGTTGTTCAACAATAGAACTAATTATGTAATATCTGTAAGCTCCGAGAAACCATTTCAGTACACAATGAAACAAGTAGGCCTAAGTTTATACACCAAAACATAAAAAAATAAAAAAAAATTACATTTACATTTTTATTCAAAACTCATTCAATTTTTACTCAAACAAAGCTTTATTCAATTAAAATTTACCTTCTGTCGGCTGAATTTCTCGGGGTTCTTCCGTGGCTGTGGTTTGATTGACAACAGCATCTACTAAGCAGAAAAAAATTAAAACTCGCAAACTGAGCAACCAATTGGTACGTTGACCCATGGTGCTCTCTTTTGAATAGAACAAGCAACTTAATTCTATTCTGCAATCCAACAAAAAAAACGTTTTCAATCTCGAAAAATAAGTTTAATGTATAGGCTACGTCTATTTATTATACTGGAAATCAAATTCAATCTGCGAGGTTTATTTTTTACAATTTTTTTTTCTATTTAGTGAAGTTTTTTAACATAACACGGTGTATGCTCAAAACCATTTTCTACTTTTTTCCAATAAGACACTAAATTATTAGTAACGTCTAAACCCCTATTTTTATAGTTATTTATTTTTTTTAAATCACTGACCACTTTTATTTAAAATCAAGTCATAAAATTTGTAGTAACGCCTGAAGCACTATCTTTTTAGTTATTTTTTTATTCTTTTTTTTTTACTTTTGGTTTTATGGGGGTTCAACTTAGTACTCCGCAATCGGTCGATCTACCAGTTACCACCTTTATTTCAAAAAACACATTTTATTCTCTTTAAATCTTTCTACAGACGTATATACCAATGATGCAACTAATAAGCCTATTATTATTTTTTCTTTTTTTTATTCTCCGTTCTTGTTGCTTGCTAAACAAGAAATAGATTGTATATGCAGGCCAAATGCTGGTAGAGATAAAAAAAAAGAAAAAAATGCTCCAAAAACGTGACCTCTCTTAACTTCAATCAGTAACTTTTTGCTGACCGGTGCATTCGTGCCAGCGAACATGCTTCAAGAAAATTTCCCTGACCCAGTTGAGTAATTATTCAAGCATGACCCTATCAGTCGATGCCGGCATTTTTAATGTCTGTCCAATAAACCTTTCCTGCATACTGAAACCAACTTCAAAAGTTTGTTCGAAAAACGAATTAGGGTAATAATTTTTTCCGAATTTCTATTTTTTATCTCACATAGTTGTTGCATTTATTAACCAGACAACAAAATCGTGACGGCCTCTGTGAAAACACAATCTGAAAATTTGCCATAAACCATTGCTCATCGCAATTATAGTGGCTTCGCCTTTTGCTAATTCGTCATCGAAAAAATTTGTGTCAGTTTGATCTCAATGAAGTTCACAAAAGTTTGAGTTGCCACGATCAGGCAAAACAGTTGCAGACTTCAATTAGCAAATTCAAAACGTTTTTTTGCTTTTGCAAAAGCATTTGCTTCGGCAGTACAATGGAAAAACTTTCAAACGCTTGTTTCGCAAATGCTTCAAACTTTTTTGAAATACCGGAATGAGTTCTTTACAATTTACATCAACCATCTTCCAGGTTCGATGGCATTTACTTTTCTGTGGATCAAATTAAACTTATTTTTTATGGTCTCAGTGAGATATGCAGCGGATTTAAAAACTTGGGTCTTAAAATTTATCAACAGATATCATTATAGCGCTGACGAAACCGAGGAGAATGCGAAAAAAACAGATTGCTTTGTTGATTCGCTTTGCTTTGTGTCATTACTAGGGCCCGCTAAAGTTAATAAAGTCAAAATTTTTTCAGGACTTTATTACGTGATCAAACGTGTACTTCGTTCGTTTCAGGCGTTAAGGAGTCTGTTTAGCTAGATTTTATAGGTCAAAATAAAGTCAAAATTTTGCATGAAGTCCAAACTTGTCAAAATTGTCTTCATCATAAATTTCCTTACAAAAATGAAAAAAAAGTATATTTCTTTTACATTTTTCTAAACTTTTTGAGCTAATTTTATGCGCAGGTTTATTTGATTACTCTGAAATACTCGTAGTTGCAATAGTAAAAATGCGTGCGGTAATTGAGAAGGAAATCGCACTTATTATGAAATCGCAATTTATTATGAGAAGGAAATCGCACTTATAATCGCACTATACTTCGTGGTTTTCGTTAGAAACATCCATGATCGCAGACAAACAGTAAATGTACTGTAGGCCTACAATACAGTTGCGATAACTACGCATTTTTGTATTACACACTATAAATTCATTGAACCGGTCGTTAGCTCTGTTGCTTAGCTGACACGCTATCGGGGCGCGAAGTCCAGGATTCAAATCCTGGATCGGTCAAATGTCGCCAGCGGCTGGGCGACACAATGTCGCCTACGGCTCGCCACCGCTGCGACGTTTGTTCGGAGCTGCTGTGTAGCCCAGGGGCTCAGCCGCGGGGACGGACCCGCCACTCGTTTACACGCTTCGGCGTAATACCACGAGTATAATGAAGATTTGATTTTTTTGACACTATAAATTGATACCAGTACACAAAATGGCTCATTAAGTTGGGTTTTGACGTCATGCGTCGCTTTGTTGCATTAGCTTCAACCCTGAGTAATTGAGAAAATGTTCAGAGTAGGCTACCTTCTTTAAAAATTTGTGTAAATTGCGCATTACAAAACAATAGTAATGAAAAAAGTGAAACAAGACATAAATAATAGGCGAAAGCGGTTAGGTCAAAATAAAGTCAAAATTTTGCTAAAATAAAGTAAAAAGTAATTTTTTTTAGGTCAATAAAAAAATGGCCCCAGTCATTACATATGGTTAATTTCAGTGCAAAAAGTTGACAGAAGTTTATCGAATATAGAGTTTTGTCCAAGGTTCGAGCCTGGATGAGGTAATAGCAGCTGCTAAGCCCTTCAGTACAACAGCACGGTGGCCAGGATGTGGGTAGGTCAAAACGTTTGCCCAGTTTGATATTTTTGGTTCAAGTAAAGAAGTATAAAATCAGGTTTGAGCAGAAAACTTTGTTGCAGTAGTTTGATCAAATAAAACGAGACTTCACGAACACCTAATAGAAATCGAACTTCTGTGCATAACAAACGCCCGGTTTTTCCTGAAACAACGAATCCTTATTTTAGCCCACATTTTGCTATAAGTGCACGTTGTATTGCAACGTTCAAATATAATGTCTGAAAATATTAGCAAACCGAAAAATCTGTCAGACAAATCGTGCAGCGAAAATTCGTAATATGTGCTGCATTGCGTGTAATTCGTTTTCAAAAAATGCTTGCGGAAATCATGAATTATTAGGCCGGCCTTCCACGAGCAAGTTTCTTGCGCAACTTTCATATGCAAGATATTGCTGGCCGCTTTACATGAGAGAACATTTTTCTTGCGCAGGCTGCGACGGTACTAGTATCGCATTTAGCAATGGCTGAAATACGAAAGCGGAAGGCAGCGACAGCTATTGTGATTTTGAACCATTACAAGAAGAAAAAGAAAAGACGTTGATGGTGGGTTCGTCCGTGGCTTGCTCGAAGGAATACTATGGGTGCCTATAATAACTTTTAAAGCAACAAATGACTGGAAAGTTCATAACAATTTTGAATCTTTACGTGGATGAGTGCTGGTAACTTAGAAGATGTGGGGCCAATCATTTCAAAGACCAATGCTGATATAAAAGCAATTTCTGTTCTTTTTGCAGAATGTGAGAGATCTTCCAGGCATCGCCTTTCTTGACCCGGTCTTTATAATTTAAGGATAGTGCATTCCATATACTTTCCCTGGAATCAACCTCACTAATTAGGACGTAAATTTGCTCAGTTGTCTACTGCGTTGCATATTTTATAATAGCCTATAGTTTATAATACTCTACTGGTTCTATTTTCCAGCAATGTTGCAGCAACACTTTCAAAATGATTCGAAGCGGTCTCTACAAGTGGAAAGAAATTTCTTGTGCAATATTGCACAAGAATATTGCTGGCGTATTTACATGCATAAAACACTGCTGCAATATTGCTGCAAGAAATCTTGCGCAAGTTTCTTGCTTGTGGAAGGCCGGCCTTACGCTGCATTCCTGCATATCACAATGCACAGCCTCGCATTCTAGTACTGATTACTTAGTGTGGTATGTAGTATTCTATCTGGTACGCATGGAGTTTTGCATTAGATTTTTTGTAAATGTGGAAAAAAATTACCAGTTTAAACTACAATGCAAGAACAAGTTTACCGTCAGAACAAAGCCCTAACTTCCACCTAAAACTCTTCCACTAGATGGAGATGTGGGTACAAGCGCATACCCCACATTTTGAAATCGATATATTCATTTTGTGAAACAAATAGGCCTAACTCGCTGACTTTTTGTGTTATAATTCTTTTTAGATGTCACAATTAAATAAACCAATGAAACTTTAATTTAAGTGGATTAAGAATAGCAAATCTTTCAGCAAATTGTTGTTAATTACAGAAAAAATGACAAGAATAAATATCAGCTTTTTAAGAAGACCTCAAAGTACACATATAACTGTATAACGTGGTTATCATAACTAATAAACTGCAAAACATTATTTGGTCTTAAACTTTTTCTATATAATTGTCCTCACTTGAAAACGATTCATTATTTAAAGCCAAACTCAAATGAAAAAAAAAGAATAGCTGAAGTCTGAAATGAATTTTTGCTTTAGTATTTGTCGCAATAAATTAAAAAAAAAGAAATATCTTAACTATGTCATATTGATTAAACTCATTATACCAACCTCTTGACTACTCAGCAATATAACTGCAATGACGCCTGCGTGGTTTTCTAGTCTCGGTAAGAACATGTTTGGGAAGTGCAAGACTAGTACCGGTATAGAAAGTCGCTTGTGCGAAAAAGAAAAATATTGCAGATGTTTTATATCAGTTCTAAGCGATACTATGTGCCAATGAAAAAACGCAAATATTTTGAACAAGGCTACAATTTTATAAATCGCTTCGAAATTTTGTTGCTATGTCAATTGAGTAGGCGAAACAGAAATAAAGCCCGAAAAAGGAAACAAATTCAAAGAAAACAAAAACAGCATACACAAATCATAAAAACTTGATGGTTTGTTATTTTTGCTAATAGTCAAAAACCTAAAATGCAAAAGTTGCAAAATTAGAAAACCATGTTAGTTGCATACTTATAGCTATTAATTTAATTGCTCTATACAAGAAAAACTACCGTAGTTATTGAAACGATGCAAAACTTTTAGGAGCTAAATATTTTTTTAATTTTTAAAATGATGCTGGCATATGCTGTTTATTAGCACTACATTGGAAAATAGAGTTTCAACTTTCAACTTTTCGTTCAAACTTTGACGCGTCACTCTTCTAAATTACGTGACACCGGTATTTCGCAACTTTCATGCATATTTAACTAATGTGAGAAATGCTTCAGTAATTTTGACCAAAAGGGCGCAGCAAAAAACAGTTATCTAAATGATCGTTTTGGATTAACGTTTAGCAATTTTCCCGGGTTAGAAAACGAATTTTCGAAGCCCAGAAATTTCGCCAGCATCAAGGCGCATGGACTTTGGCACGATTTACCCGGCATATTTGCTTCTCACGCCAATGGTTGCGCAATTTTGCAAGAAGCCCGGTCAGAGACATACGTACTAATGCAATTTTGACAGCTGATTGATGGTTTTGTTTATTGAGTTTTGCATAACATTTAATGCACCCAGTGTTAAATTGAGTCATCAAACAAAAAGTATTTTTATGGCATATTGCCAAGCCAGCCGGCAGGAAAATACCACTTTAAGCTATTTAAGCACCGGTCCTGTTTGAATGTTGAAAAATTACTTGAAAAAGAGCGTCAATTTAAAAGTCTCTTTCTGCCCTATATCTGCTTTCCTGAATACATCCAGGTCGGAATAGCGGAAAGGGTTTGTTGCCAGAGGTCTCTTACTTGACGGTGACAGTGCTCAATAAACTAATAAACTTTCGTAGTATTCAATCGAATAACCAGCATTTAAAAGCTGCCTAAAGAAAACATAGCAACCAGTTGGGTAAGAATCACTTTTGTCATTTCCAAACAAAAAAGTTTGACCACCATGAGAACCACAGCAGTTGGATAGAAAACAGCACTAAAGTTGTAGTGCAAACCCCAGGCACCCCATAAGTTCAAATTTTTCAACTTCTCTTCGAATGGCAGGTCTCACGGGATAAAGGTCTTTTAGAGTTCCGTCACTGCACATTTTTTTAGGGAACAAGCTAGATGCATGATTACTAACGCCTTTTTGACAGTTGATTGATTGGTCAGCTTGTCAATAAGTTTTAAATTATGCACTCGGGTATTTACGTATTAGTCATCATAGAAAAACAACTCCAACAAATGATTAAAAAATAATCTCGACGTAAAGATTTGTCGTTGGGAATATTCAGTGAAAACTGTATTCCCACACAACTCTGAATCAGATAAATTAAATTATTTGTGGCTCTTCTCCAAGTCGTTTGCCCAAATCCCGTCAACCTGAGTAACTTTAGTTGTGAGCCTCTCAGCAGACTGAGTAACCTGGAAATTGTGCATATGATCCTGCCTTCATCTCAATTTGGAGTAGCTTCCTATAACTAAAGGAATTAGGCTACCTTTTCAATGATAACTCTGAATCAGTAAATAACTATTTAAAAACCAGACCTAAAGCATCGCAAAAAGCTCTTGAAAAAGATCCTCACAGTATGTCGCGAACAATCAATACACCACAGACCGATAAAAAATAAACGCTTAGTTGAAATCGATGATAAAACAAATTTCAAATTGACTTCGGTCGGAAAAAGTCTAACTTGGTTAACTGCACCACTGACTTGAACCAAGCACAATTTTCCAAAATTGTTTTTTAATCTTTCATTTTTATTGCATTTTAGCAGTTGCATAGTTTTTCATTCTGTCATAAAATTTTACAAATTTTTTAATTTCGTTTTGTAGTCTGTAATTTTAATCGAATACCTACACCTAAAGCAAAAGTTATTTTTCTCCAGCTGACAACTTTCTTGACAGCAAAAGTCCTTTCTCAACACTGCATTGTCACAACCACAAGGTTTTGTTTATAATTATGACATCATACCTCGCGAGCATGAATTGATAGCCCGACTTCTAACTGCCCCAATAACTCTATCGATTTCCCCAATGCGGAATACGTTTTCCTCAACTGGTTTTGAAACGATTTGGTCAATAATATCGTAATTTGGCTCGTCACCCATCGCCACAATCGCCACTCGGATACCTCGCCGTTTGAGCCGCTGAAAATAATTACAAGTTTAAACGAAACAATAGCAAAACTGACTTGAACTTGTGACGTCAAAACAGATTGAATTGCTAGATTTCTAAACATCCGTAACTTGTTTGTCTGACCGAAGTGGAAAACGTGAAAAGTGAGCTTTCTTCGAAAACGCAAAACAGTAATAGAGTTTTACGAAGTTTTCGCGAGGTTAATTTTACCATTTTGATACAGTACTTTAAACAAAATGCTTTTTAAAGAGGAATCTCTTCTGCTTAACCCTGAGGTACAATTGAAAGCACACTGGGCTACGATAATAGTTTACGATTTTTGATACTAAAATGCGGAATACTTCAATTCATAAAGCAATTGCAACATTGAAGTGCTGCAGCAACGGTACAAAGCAAAAAACAATAAAAGAAAATTATCTTGATTAAAACGAACGGCCAGTTGGCGTAGTGGCAAAAGACATCGCTATCTGTGTGGGGGGTCTGAGTTCCATTCCCGGGCCGATCATATCGAGCACCGTCGCCGCGGAGGCAAGCTGTTGTTGCCTATAGGCGCTAAGTCGCGTGGATGGGCCCCACAACTCGTTGCATGCTTCGGCGTAATATCGCGAGTAGAATGAATAAAGCTTTGCCTTTTGATTTTGGCTTCAAAGCAAGTTGTAAAAATTGTAGCTTCAAGAATAGCTTGAAGTTCGTTTTTTTTATACTGCAATGTAGTACTTTGTTGGTTCTGCCCTAAGTTAGCAAAACGTTGATTTCTTCGTTTTCTCCGGTATTTTAATTTGTTTCTTGCTGAGAGAAAAATTGATATTTTTTCCTCGGGATTATCAGATTATTTCACTTGTGCGCTAAATTCCAAGAATCCGATGTGTTGGAGCGATCGTTTATTTTAGAAGCATCAAGTTGAAATATTCGTTGCAAATTTCCGGTACCATTGTCAACGCTCTAAGTCTACGCTATTGTGGCACCAAAATTTGACAAAGGTAACAAAAGTGAATTGAAACGTTTGTCCGAATATTTTTAGCTGTGTCTTGGCTGTATTGCATTGGTTGTATTGTTTATGTTAAAATCGATGAATTACTGGTATAGTAGCGTTTGCTGATCAACAAACTGGGTCGCGTCACAATTCAACAATAAACAAACTGAAGTTCTGCTTGCCATCTGTTTGCTACTATAAATGTCATCGACGTGACCAAGCAGTAGCACGCGCATGTGGCAGATCCTACGTGACGGGTTCAATTCACGTCTAGAGCCGATCGTATTTGACGTATGTATCATGTGGCTGCTGACTCGAAGAGCGCAAGCTCACTTCGCAGTCTCCCTCAATTACTGTTGAATATTCTGTTTGATATATTAATTTGAAAATTACTGAGGTTATTTATTTATGCACTATGTACGTAGAAAACGCAGCTGAAGAAAACTGTATATACGAAGGTCACATGTTCTAAAATTAGAGAGACGTGAAAGCAATTTTTCAATGCTGTAATTAATTTCGACGAGGAAGCTTTCAATGGAAGGTCAGAATTTAAAAATATAACAAAACATTCAAAGGAAAACATCGATCATTGTACAAAAAAAATAGAATATGCCAGTTCAAGAGCCGATGGACATACTTATTTATTCCAAACCTTCGTCTCTTGAAAGAAATTTCAGCTTTCCTGCACGATTATTTTACATCGAGAAAATTCGGTCTCCAAAAATTGTCACTTAAACTATTCTCACAAAGCATCGTGCATGTGATACACGTGCATATGGTGCATTGGAAAGACACCGCTATTTTGAAGGTCTGGGATTCGATTCCCGGGCTGGTCAGGTCAGACGCTGTGTTGCCTTCCGCTAGCCACCGCTGCGAGGTTTCTTTGCAGCTGGCTTGACAGGCGCTGTTAAGGCGAGGAAATGAGCCCCGCCAGCCACCGCCTGTAACAGATCGGGTTGATTCCGCGATAACAATGACGATTTTAAGCAAGGAGTTGCCCGAGTGTTTGACGTACTACGGAGTTTGTCTAGTGGGTTCGATGCTAAACTGGGTCATCTTTCATGATGCTGCATGTACTCCACTAATATAAAACCTAGATGCAGTTGTAGCGGTTTTTTTTTTAAATAAGCAAACTTTTAAATAACATACCGATACTTTACTTTGTGGACGATCATTCGAATATCCATCAGTAAAAATAATGACCATGTCCGGGACTTCATCTCTGTTTCCTTCTTTGCTAGAAAAAGTCCTTAATCCAACATGGCTGAACGTGCTCGAGAGCCTTTTCTTTCCTCCACTTCCAAATGTAGCGGATGCTAGTCTGCTATCTACTTCTTCGGCACTGGTTGACTCTTTGAAGTCAAACAAAGGAGACTGAGAACGGCTGAACTTCACCCCAGCAATCTGTTCAAAAAAATTAAACATCAAAACATCCAAAAATCAAATTTTCATGATACTCGCGGTATTGCGGCAAAGCATGTAACGAGTGGCGGGGCCCGCGGTCCGCGGCTTAACGCCTGGGCAACACAGTTTCGACGACACGTCGCAGCGATGGCGAGTCGTTGGTGACACTGTGCCGAATTGACTGGCCCGAGAATCGAACCTCAGACCTCCCGTACCGATAGCGTGCGCTTAGCAAAAAATTAAACATGAGACCATTAATTGTGTTGAGCCAGCACGAAAAAAATTGTTATCAACATTATTCGCACCGTGAAAAAAAAATACAAAATTGCTGATCTTTGTTTTCCTTGTCAGCTTTTATGGTACTCTTGCTGTAATATTTAACGCAAGCACAAAATAAATAAAAAAGAAATGAAAAATTAAAGAATATAATTTAAAAAAAGAAAATTGCAAGAATTTTGTGGTAATAAATGACACAATTAACTGACACTCAAAAACAAGAACAGTTTTTTTTCAGCTTTTGCAGAGTAATAGCGTATCATCCAAGAGATTGAAAATTTTTTAAAGATCTCTCCCTGCAATAGTTAAAAACAAATAAGGTTTGACTGTGATAGATACTTTTTGGCGTTTTTATCATAAAAAATTAATCACTATTATCTTACTATTTCTATTCAGTTTCTTCACTTTTTAGCGTTTTTATTATAAGAAATTACATCACTTACAGTAAAAGTGTTTTTGAAAAAACTCATATCAAGTCTTTTCAAGAACACTTTTACTGTAAGTGATGTTAATGACCTTGAAGAAAAAAAGTTTTAACACTTTAAGGCATTTATAACTTGCATAATATACTGCCGGTTCTTCCAAAAAAAAAGCCAAAACTTTCCAAGCTTTGTCGTATTTTATGTATTTAAACCAACAATTTGCTTCAAATAAAATTCGCAACGAAAACTAATAATTTACTAACTAGGCAATAGCAAACCGGTTTCAAGTAATTTTCCAATTAAAAACTATTATTTCTCGATTGTGGCAAAGTGAAAATGCTTGTTATTCACCGCTGTATCACTTGCTTTGTAATCGGCTTTCGCATTTGACTTAATAACCTGGTCCACATGTCCAATTTTAGCAGGCTTTAGGTCCCTGTTCTTGGTTCTAGTTTCTGCATCATAATTAATTGTTTGATATCGCAATTATTTTTTTAAATTATGACGTCAAGAAATTGATTATGATGCAGACACTAGAACCAAGAACAGTAGACCTAAAGCCTACTAAAATTGGACATGTGGACACTGGAGAGGGTAACTAAATCGGATTAAGTTTGAAAACTGGGGTCTTAAAGTTGAATAAAAGTTCAAAATCAGTTCTCTTTCATGTCGCTGCTACTACTAGAGTTGTATCAGTTACAACTATGATGGTACCATAGAGCGGAACAGCGCAGTTTCGAGCTGGTAGCTCTCATCAGCCGCACTTAGGTAACAGGTACATTCATCCTTCAAACTGATTGACCTTAAGTAAGCCAATCACCCCTACGGATTTAGTAGTAAAATGTTAATCATAAAATTTTTTCCAGCAATAATTACAACTGCAACTGAGCTTTTTGTGTTATTGTGATGGTAATTTTGAAATGTTGTGGCCTAAAATACGATTCCTTTTTCTTTCTACGAATTTACAAAGTTCTACCCACATTTCCTGAACGAGCCATGCCTAAAATCCTCCCCTTTTGTAAAAGCAAGTTGGATTGTACCATTTACCTTTGGCAATGCCGTCAAAGCATTCCACTTCCTGCCAGATTAGAAACTAAGGTTTGAGTAGATCTTTTTGTTGCTTCCCCTTTTTTTTTTCCATCTATAGTTTTCATGCGTATTCTTCGTTCGACGCAAAAATAATTATAATTGTAGTTGCAAATTAACTATTCCGAATGCAATTTTTAATCGTAATTTGAGTTTTTTGATCATAAAATAATCACAGTTGTGATGCAATAGGAAAATTATTAAGTGCAATATTGATTCACAGCTGCAGCTGCGGTTGATCTCATTCTAGTGGCTCCAGCTTCACTTTCTTTTTGGTCTCCCCTTAATTGATTTTTTATTTATTTGCTTCTAATATCCTGTTTCTATTCTTTGAGCGCTGTATATATAATTTTATGTAAGAATTCCACTTGCATAGAGAACCGTTTATTACTATTTTTTTTCGTAGATAATGCTGTTTTTTTGCGTTTGCATAAATCTGCGTTTGCATAAATTAAAGCTATTTGATTGGCATTCACATCTTGTGCATCATGCAGTGTTTTTGTCCAGTGCTTCATGCATACAGACTCGTTAAGTTCCTGGCCTTTACCTCAATTGCCCTAAACAGCTAAGATTTGGATTCAAGGGAGAATTCAAAATTTTTTTAGAGAGGGGACTGAAAATCTAAAACATGCTTATCGTGCGATTTTGTGCAGTTAGATTCTAAGGCGAGGAGTAAAAGTGTTCTTGAAAAGTGTTCTTGAAAACTAACTGTTACAAGTATGGAAGTCTAATGTACAACTACAAATTGGGGGGAGACTTGAGCCCTCTTACCCCCTTGAATCTTCCAACTGGGGATTCTGGGGTAAACCACAATAAAGCTGTCTTCTCCCTTATTACGTCATTGGTTTTTACACAAAGCAAAAGGTATTGATTTCAGTCATTTTGAAATATTTTGTCAAACTTTCCAGTAATATTTTGTCATTAATTCATGCTCGCCGCGGAAGGAAACAGCTTGAAATAATTTTGGCTTCAAATTTATTCCAAAATTTTTTGGAATCCAAGGATTGTCTTTCTTCCTGAGGATGCATTTTTCAGCAGTGGCAACAGAATGTTGACCTATCCATAGGCTGAATAAGGAAAAAAATTTGCCCCTAAAAAAATTGAACTATTAACTTTGATTTTCCATTAGCTTACTGGTCTATGTGTTTAATATTTGCTTGTATAAAAAATTAATCCGCTTAAGCGTGGAAAAAATTTAATGTAGGCCTACGGAAGAGCTAGGTTACAACTAGATGCAAATACAAGTCAAAGCTTTTTTAACAAGCGTTATTGTTCTGGGACAATATTACAGTTCGTCCAGTTGGGCTTTAAATCCAGCGTGCCGTCGCCGCAAGCGTGCTGTGCAGATTTCAAAAGTTTGCTCACGATTTTCATGTGCAATTGCAGCATGATCGAAACAGATCATTTATCATCTCATATCACTCAAACTGGCATTGCCTGTCGCAAAACAGCATGTAGCAAGTAAAAATTAATCACATTTTGCTTGACTTGTTCTACGTGACTGCTTTATTTTGCCTATTCAAAAATAATTACTATTTAAACGCGCTCAGCAGCCATCAATGTAATTTGCCCATCATACGGCCCGTCCGCCCGTCCGCCAGTCTCACACGCGCCACTCCCGGACTTAGTTATTATAATTTTCCAGAAGTTGTTGATTGTAAAATAAATCGATATAAATTCACAAAATATATAAATAATAGTGTAACTAACTCCACTACGGATTAAGGTAAAGAAATTGCGCTGGCACGCTTGCGAAACAAATAAGCAAACATTGAGCTCGTAGCAAGTCCACCAAGCATGCAAAAAATAACGGTTCTAATACAGAGAAACATTAACAGGTAGATGAAAACAATACAAGCTTACACAATCATTGAATTAAACACAGTTTACTACAAAGTTTAAATCCAAATATTACACAAGCATTTTTTACATCTAAAATGTATTTTGAACGATCCAATACCGAAATAGCCCCAGGTTTGCTTTTTGTTATCACGTATACTATTCACTGCATTATCGTTTATAATACTTGGTGTGCAGCCTAGAGTATCACGCTGATGTACCCGGTGTAACATTTTTACTCATTATATTAGTTTCGTTTTTTTAATTTCGTGAGGCATAGTCGTCAAAGTAGGCTATCAAGCTTGATATCGTCACGTTCTAACAAATGCCGCCCTTTTGCAATCAAAAATAAAACGATTTTAAATCAACATTTCAAAATATGTATCTTCGCATGCACGGCTTTCGACTTCCTCCGAACTATAGCTTTGTTCCGATTTATAAAACACTCTTTTCAAGTGTTCACATTTATGATTATTATATTAAGTGTTGTTTTGTGCAATGTGCAACAGGATACTTAGTTAAAGTAGCCTATCTTGTGAGTCCAAGTGCTTTTCACAACGAGATAAATCGGAGTGATAATTAATCAGTAATTCATTGAAATTTCCACGTGAGTAACAATGCGTTCAAAAAACGAATCAACGGTTTCGTTAATTTCAAAAGTTGAACCATTTTTAAAGTAACTACTCTGCGCCACTTCGTGTCTGTGGCTGAATTCCAGAAAATATGTGTAGGAATCTTGTCGTCTTATCTCAGAAAAGTTTCTGTTTCTCCAAGGTATACTCCAAAAGTCCAAAACAAATAAATAAATAAGATACGCACTAGTGCAAGTTACAAGGTTTCAAATCATCATTTTTTGCACGAGTGTACAGTTTGATTTTATTTTTATAACCCCGATATTCCTCGAGAAAACACTCCCAGTAGCCAGTTCTTTCTGCAAAACTGATAATTAGTCATTGCCGCCAATTTCAAGATTTGTGCGTTGATCTAAAATTTGTTTTTCTGTTTCAGTTTTCTATGTTATTTTGTAATTTTTGTAATTTGTTTGCGTGGCTTCTTCGTAGTGTAACGAACAATAAGTTTACTTAACTTTGATCAATTCAGAAAACTGAAATAAAAAGGTTAAATATGCAACACAAACTGATTTAATTTCTTTCCACATAGCGTAATTAAT
This sequence comes from Trididemnum miniatum, assembly GCA_964006365.1. Classification (NCBI taxonomy): domain Eukaryota; kingdom Metazoa; phylum Chordata; class Ascidiacea; order Aplousobranchia; family Didemnidae; genus Trididemnum; species Trididemnum miniatum. Next base: position 11,591,200 of record OZ023234.1, on the reverse strand, counting down.
TTATCATGAATTCGACAACTCAGATTATTATCATTTCGCTGGAATCGTGAAGAGTTATCAGACTCGGCTACAGTGTAAAGTTCACAATCACCGCTGTATTTAATTTCACTTTTCGCAAATCCAGAGTGCAAAACATGAAACTTCATTAAGAATTATGCTTGCATATTAACCCCACCAACATCCATCATGCAGGCTAGTACTTGCTTTACTAATCAAGAATTTTTCACTAAAGCTACCAACATGTCAGTGACATGGCCTAACGGTACCGCGCGCAAGCGACAGATCCTACGTGACGAGTTCGATTCACGGCTGGAGCCGATCGCATATTACGTACTGTATATAGCAGGTGGCTGCTGACTCAAAGAGCGTAAGCGTACATCGCGGTCTCCCTCAATTACCGTTGAATTTTTTATTCAATTTGATTTGAAAACAACACAGTCCTATTTCATTTGCATTTTCGAGAAAATCCCTTAACACTTACTTTTCGAATTCGATAGTATGTGTAGAATGTTATTATGTCAAAAACAAGTAGGCTTACTGTATCGTAAGAAACTACTATAATGGGCGCCCATGACCGGTGCATAATTTGTCGCAGTGTTAGGGCTGCCCTAAAAAGGGTTTAAATGGTCGTCAACTCCCTAAAGACCCTCGGTGTACTGTTGGGGTCCAACACATTGCACGTGGGCATTGTTTGCCATTTGTAATCTTCCTAAACTTAATCATTCCTTCTTGTTTGGGAGAGAGGTCAGTAAGTAGTTAGTACACAGCAATGTAGGCCTATCGCCTGTAGATCTGAATATCAAAAAAGTAGATCTTTGAGTGAAAAGGTGAATAATGCCACAGTTACCCGCCATTTCTCCAATATACACCCTCAAAGTTAAGTGAATTAAGTACTTTTTTCTACAGAAACGTTGTACCGTATCAATGCAATTGTAAGTCAACAATTTGCTGCGGATATATCAGAAACGTTACTTGTAACAAGCCCGAATAGTCTCGTGCGCCATTAATCATGCGCACTCGAAAATGTCTTAATTTCCAGGAATACTAATGTCACACCGTGTCGCCTTACTAAAGTTTTATTTGTTTATTTTTAAAAAATTACGTTGGGCAACATGCCAAACTTGTTTTGAGTGAACAGTAAGTTTCCCTACTGTGTGAAAAATGTGATTGTGCATGCCAACAGCTCTTGCTAACTTGCTAAGTGCCGTTAGTGAAGAATAGGGCGATTTTAGGTCACAAAAGTTACCTTTTTTTGCTGGCTCCAATTAACAGAAAAAGCGTGAAACCAAAATTTCACAGGTATACGGCCAGTATTTAAAAAGTTGTAAAGTTACGAAAAGTTACTTGTTGTGTTTTTAGGTTACATTTAATTTTTTAGGTTACAAAGTTTTTTGTGCCATTTTTTGCCCAATTTTCCTTTTTTATAATCTTTTCTCGCTGCAATTGGAATGGATTTACAATCTGCATAATTCATCAAGGTGGTTTTATACTAAACATAAAGCCCTACATCTTCCAGTAATGCAATGGCATCTTTGCGATGTCAACACTTCGATTTTCAAACCCTTGATTAAACTATTGCATGGATTAGTTTTCGCTCAGAACAATACATTTTTTTGAAGATTAGACTGAATGAAAAGCGAATGGACTGGTGCTGATAACACTTATCTTTATGACGTGGTAGTGGCTAGTAAATCATAATGTCATAGGCTATCTACCAAAATCCAAATAGCTTTCACAGCCTACGGTAGTAAACACTTACAGTAATTTTAAAATTTTCCTTGATATAAATGCAGGGTTTGGAAAAATCGATTGTAATCGATATTCGATTGCGATATTCTTTACTTCTTTGTACATCGAATGCACAGGAGCCTTAACTTTTTTGAATGAGTATCGAATATGGCCTTCTTTTTACTTTTTTTTTTTTGGCGCAATTCGATATTCTATATTCGATTCTTTTTGTCCAGGTTAATTTATTTCACTTTAGTAAATTTAAAATAATCGTCGTTACGTCATTACTTTGTTTTTGCTAATAATTTTTTTTGTGCCAAAAAAAAAGATTTTTAATAGCAAAGCTACTTTGCATCAATAATGTCGTACACCATGTCCGCCCTTTGTCTGTAAGTTACCGCATGAATGTAAGAACATCACAAAAAATGCTTGGCGTACACCGCTAAATGCTCAGTGTGATATCGAATATCGATTACAATATTCTTTATTCTTTACTTTTTTAGACTACCATTGAAATCGATTATTTCTTTACTTTTTGGTGAACTATCGAATATCGATTATTTCTTTACTTTTTTCGGTATCGGTTCCCAACCCTGTTTAAATGAGAGATTTATTTTAACATTCAATAAAAAAAGCGGCGGTAATGTAACACCTAGTCCTAGAGTCTCCTATACCAACTTCTGTCTATTTCAAAACTGAAGGGTTAAAATGAACATCGTAGATGAGTATAGTTGGAATACTGGTTTTCAACAACGATTGAAAAAAAAAAAATTATTGCAGGCAGGCCGAGACCAAAATTATATATCAAAATTATCTGAGCTAATTCTAAAATTGTTTTTAATCTAGAAGGCATATCAGTGGTAATTCATATCAGCAAAAAGTGTGCTAAAATGAGTGTTTTTATGTGAAAATAGTAAAAATCCGTTGCCTGGTAGGAGCGGAGCACCAATTAAACCCCATAGACTTCGATGGCTCAGCGGTTTTGGCCAATTCTTTTGCCAAATCTTGGGTGCGCCACTGGTATGGAGCAACTACAATTGCATTGCTTGAGTTTTTCGAAACAATGGAATGATGGATATCACTACAATAAATCGTCAAGAAGTTGCTCCTGCTGTATATTGCTTGCTTCAAAGATGCCAACCAACTGCGGCTGCAGTAGAACGCAGTTTTTCCATGCTGAACAAGTTACTTGCCAAGACAGAAGCTTTTTACCGAAGAATGTTCAGCGCAATATGTGCGTGCACCATAAATTGAGCACTAATTGAGACCATTTTATCGCTTTTTAGCATAGACTGCAGTTTTTTTTCATTTTGTGCTGTTCTTTGATCAAAGTCACTTTTTGGTTACTTTTTTGCAAAAATAAAGTGACGTTTTCAAGTTTTTTAGGTTACGAAATAATCACCCTAGTTATGAATTAGCGAAGACAAGCAAAATGACTTTCACTAACTGAAACAAACGAAGGCAATATAGTTCATGTAGTAGTCAACGTTATCTGCTTAAATGGCCAAACTGATCAGCACTATTGCTATGGGATTATGCACAAACTACCGGTAAATACTTTTTAGGAAACTAGGCTTTTTTACCAAATATACGCTGAAATTAAAGCAGCAAAATACAACAGTCGTAGCGTGCAGTATATTTTCGGAAATACATTGGGCTAGATTAGTGGCAATCAGTCAAAAACCAGCAATAATTGAAATAATGCGTATTTATAAGGCATTAATCTATCATTTTTACTGTAAATGGCAATTATATCGCTACCGGTACACGATTATTACTTACTCTAGTTTCGTTCATTCCAATGTTCATATTTAGAAGTAGATTTCGAACAAACTTAATGCTTCGGTTGAAGTTATCTGGACCAATTGAATCGCTAGCATCAAATATGAAAGCCAAATCCAGCATTTCGCAATTTGGATATTTTAGGTACTCTCCTGCAGTGAAAGAAAATTGAGAATCAATTTCTCTTACGTCACATTTATTCTTTGTTACAACATAATCCCTGCTTGGACAATTTTTGCGTTTTTTGTGAATCACGGTTGCCACTCTTAGGAATTTCTCCCTACAGTAGAGTTTTTTGACTTCTGCAGGGTTATGGCAGTCCTACTCAAACTTTTTAATTATAGTGTAACGGCAGCACACTTTCTGTCATTCATTTCAAACGGAAAAAAAATAGGCCAAAAAAAGTGCATTTAATAAACAACAACCATACAAAAACTGTAATAAACCACTCAAAAAATGTTAATAACTCAAGCAAGTTTTGTACGCACCTGAATCGCTTCTTGGTGATTCATTTTCTTGGGCTTTGCTTATCACAACTGCCAACACAAGTAGTAACAAATGAATTGCTACTTTGCCCATATTGACCTTTTTCTAAGCACTTTTAAAAACACACATTTCTGTCGAAACACTCGATATTAAACCTAGTTATTACCGATATCATTATCAGGTTTAGAGAGAGGTTGTTGCGGTACCGGCGGTAGTTGGAAAACTGACCATCCAGTATCCTACCGAAATACGATTATATTTACCAAATCGATACAACTTGCAGCAAAGCAAATACAATTTATTTTAGTGACTCGATGGCACACTTCATATTATTCGACCAAGGCCACTCTGGATACAATTAATGCAGATGCCTTAGGACATGCGTCGCGAATTTTAGCATAGTAACAGTGACGTTTTGCCATTGGAGCCCTAATTTTCTGAGATGTGTTACTTTCTATAATTTCAAAATTGAAAATTAAAAAAATAAAAAATTCAGTCAGTGCCAGCCATTTCGTTTTCACCCTTCAGACTAACCCATACCCCCCTTTTTTATAGTGTAAATTTCATTGTTTTGTTTTTTCATTTTTGCTTTAATCAATCGCTTCGACTCAGGAGTAAAGTTAGTTTCTTGATCTGAAGTTAGAACTTAGAATTTAGAAAACATTTTGCATGCGTTGTTAAAAATTATAACCTAAAACACATCTACACACGTCAGCCCATCAAATCAGTCAAAACCAATAATGATTGCAGCCTCCTTTTGTTTGTTTTAGCCAAGTTTCTGCTTTTAGACATGGACTACTAAAATATTTTTGTATTGTCTGACACTATAATAGTGACTGCATTCACTGCAGGTATCGGTACGTCCTTTTTAGGTAAGAAAGTACGCTGAAGCGAGTGTTTTTTATGTAAAAACAGTAAAAATCCGTTGGCGGCTCCGCCCCCAGACCCCCCTTGCCTCCGGCGGCTGGGGCTTCGCCCCCAATTTCCCACCAATGTCCTCCCTCTTTGTTAAATCGTGGGGCCACACTGATTGCGCATAATGCTTATGGGAGCGGTTTGAAGTATCGAAATATATTTAGATTTATTATCCAAAAATTGGGGTACCACGACATATTTTGGTATCTTTTCCTAACTTCTTTTTTCCGTGATGCTACTCAATTGCTAAATGCAGCTTTTATAACGGTTAAAGGTTATCAGTATCATGCTGTTTAAGTTGTTACTCGGGCCCCTCCAAATTTTTTGGCTGCACGACGCCTCTGCACAGTAATAGGCTATACATTGTAAAACAAGAATAGGTTTAAGCTAACTGTGTGCAAAAACTATTTGTTTAAACGTCATCTATTTCTTGGATAAGCAATGGCAGCTTACAGCTGATACGGCAAGAACTGTAAGCAGAAAATAACACTACATTTGTTATATTGTTTCAAAAAAAATTAAGTAGTCAATTTGAGCGCTTTAAAAAACCGCCAAGCCTTACTTTCAGTGGCGTATTTGAAGGGGGGGAGCACTGTGCCATGCCCCCTTCCCCCTTTAGACTTTGCCGTTTAGTAAAAAAAGAACGAGGGGTACTAAGTGAGTGAAACATGTCCGACTCTTCTGTAGTTTATTCCCTTTCCCCATATTTTTTGAAATTGAAACAAGAAGCTACGTCACTGCTTCCTCATCATTTTTGTAGATGTTTACTGCTCAGTATTTAAAAGCATCAAGCTTATGTCAATTTTGACCAGTTTGCCTGCTTTAAATTACTGGTTCAAACTTGTATCAGTCGTGCATTTAAGTAGGCTACTGTAGATTGAAGATAAAACGCAATATTACATTTTGAAGTAAATTGACTAAAATCTAAATCTCAAGAAGTAGCTGTTTTCCTGTCTGGGTCTCGATAAAGAATCTCATTAAAGCCTTGTAGGTTAAAAATAACAAATTGTTTATTTGAGCATTAAAGCTACGTTTGATAAGTAGGCCTGTTTTAGTATTTACTTGCATATTTATCCTCCTATCACTAGAAAGTGACCAAAGCGCTATAACGAGCTCGCTTAGGAGTTGCCAGCCATCTGTCTTAGTCTACCACACCAAGATGGGGGAATCCCGCTAAGTGCCTTTTCCAACGGCACAGCGAGTAAACTTGCCGGCTTGTTCTCCAAACTGTCCCTTTTATGCTGAGCGTCAAGCAGGGAAGCTGTGAATACCAATTTTAAAGTCATTGGTTTGACCCGACTCGGAATCTCTACAGCTCCAGAGTCTGACAGTCTTACCACTCGGCCATCTGAGCTGCTTTAAAAATTGACAACGCGTTTTAAATACTAGCATTTCGATACCAAAGTATGATGGTACATCGAAAGCAAAATGACTGCATAGGTAGCCACCTGTCAACTTTTAAAGGAAAGTACTAACGCCATACGAAATTAGCAAACTCTATTAAATTTTTCATTTCGGTAAAATGCTCTAGGTTACTATACTATTTTACGCTTAAGCTTGTTAGCTTACATGCTACAATATCGCCTATCGGCGTGTACGTAGCTCTCAACAGTATTACGAATTTCTCGTTGTTAAATAGGCCACCCTTTTTTTTTCTAATTATTATGAATCCGCAATACGGGTTAAATAATTTTTATATCTACGGTGTCTACCTCAAGATTTTGAAGCAGACATTGACTTGCAGGCGCGAGCTTGCTGTTAATGATACAAATAAGTACCAGCAATTCAAGGCTAAATTAATACTTCAATATGTTCTGAAACTGAACTAATGAAGATTAATGGATTTTTTTGACGAGTAGTCACTGACGGTCTCGCCTATCTACAGCATGTAAAGCGCACTTGCAATTAAATGCACATTTGGATCTACGACCAGTTTTCTTTTGAAATACCAGCTGCTAGGCATGAAATCTTGGCTTGACAAATTGTCTTGCTCAATTTGTTCTACCTGGATTAATGCTACAGGTTCTACTTCCTTCGAAATAAAAAATACCTTTGAATAGCCAAGTCATGCATATAGTAAAGCTAAAATATGACGTACACACGTTAAGCTGATGAGACTGACTGCACGTTTTATATCAACCGGCCAAGATTGGAAATCTGACGATGAGATTAACGATATAAACTTTAATTTAACGCAGCCTGACTTCCGTACATCGAGGCTACAATTTTTAAATGGCGTATTTGGCTTCAAAACATAACGTAAAACCATTCAAATCGTGACTAAAAGAGCAAAATGGGGATGCTGGACCAAGCAACAAATAACAACAAACCGTCTTAAAGTAAGGTTAAAAGGCATTTCATCTGCATGTCGCTTGTTAGAGACATTGTGGCCCATTGCCCAAGTTTAATTAAGTTCATGTGAAAAAATTAAAATTGTACAGGATTTTTGCCCGTGCAATCGTTGCACAAAATTTCTGAAAAGGGTTTTAGCAAAAAGCACAATTAAAATGACAAAATATTAGCAGTTGGTCAAAAATAATTAGCATTTTACTTTATAGATGTCAAGTTAATTCTGTAATTTTACAAAATACTAATTAAATGACGAAATACTACGTGGAAAAATTGAAAAATCAAGCGCGTAAGTGATATGCCACTGTAGGCTGCAATACACGAGGCATTGCTTACTGATTTCAATAGTATTTACTGCTTTTGCCAGGGTGCTAAATAATATTTATTGAATAGATTAAATTGATACGCGATTATTTAAACAATTTGACAGAAAATTCAACTATTTTGTGTGGTTTCAAAAACGTCATAATCTGATAATCCTATGAAAATTCTCACAATGCAAAACTAACCATTCGACTATATTTCACCTCGATTTGATTTTAAATTACTACCGGTAGCCCACTAAGCTGTCTTCATTTAGGTATAAGTCTGGCACTTTTCGTGGTTACTTTTTAGCTTCTGCACGTAGATAGATCTTGATAAACAGTTATTTGATAAGAAAGACGGAATCTGTTTACTTCTATCATCTTATTTCAAGCAGATACAACTAAAACTGTTGAAGAAAAGGAATATTTTTATGTGCTTCTTGAAAAGCACTTATTTTGCTCCTTCTTGTCTTTGAACCCATTTTTCTGCCCCATGCAATTTCATGGTGCATTGACAAGACTTTAAAATCTACCCGCATAAATTGTTTGTATCCGCGCACATTTAAACGTTGTATAATCAGATAGAATATCATGAAAAATGAACACGTTTTAACTAATTTGGAAGATGGTAGCAAGCTAGCTACCACTTGCAAGGGTAATGCGAGTAGGCAATGCTCTTTTGTTCCTGCTACGCAAAGAATTTAAGGATGAATACAGCATTAATAAATTGAAGTTATAGAGTGCTTTAAATAAAAAGAGATAGCTAAGCAAATATACCTGTTTAATTGCAATCTCAAAAATTTGTTTCAGTTTTGTAAAACCTCAACGCCAGCTTACTGACTATAAATTTACCAAAACTGTCACCCCATTTTGTACCAAACTTTGATTGATGAACTATTGTACCGTTAAACTGATATACAGTCATTACCAAAAGTTTAGAGCCACCCAGGCAAAAAACACATTTTTGCTTGTTTTTCACAAATGCGTTCTTACTTACGTTTTGCTTTCGTTAGCTATATTTCTTTTTTGAGCAATGTCGCATGACTCTTACTTCGGCCCCCAAAAGGGGGCTAACTGACCTAGTTCCTGTTTAAGGGTGATTTAAAGAAGAAGTTGGAGGGAATTATAGCTATCATTCAGAGAGGTATTATGGGTAAAAAGCATCCTTGAGTATTGCTCAGCGGTCAAAAACTGTTATGAATCGTTCCGCTTCCGTTTTCCGCGACTGATTATCCGTTCCCAATCAAGTGTGAATGAGGTATAACAATTTTTGACCGCTGAGCAATGCTCAAGGATGCTTTTTTACCCATAATACCTCTCTGAATGATAGCTATAATTCCCTCCAACTTCTTCTTTAAATCACCCTGAAACAAGAGCTAGGTTAGTTAGCTCCCTTTTGGGGGCCGAAGTAAGAGTCATGCGACATTGAGCAAAAGCGAAAAAAAGCTAACGAAAGCAAAAAGTGAATTAAGAACACATTGGAGTGAAACAAGGAAAAATGTGTTTTTTGCCTGGGTGGCTCTAAACTTTTGGTAATAACTGTAGGCTACAAAGCTACATGAAAATCTTCTTTTTACTTATGTTACGTCGAAGCGTTCAACGAGTTGCGGGACCTATTTGCGCGGCTTAGCGCCCGGGCAGCGCAGAAACGCCGCAGCGCCTGTGAGCCGTTGACAACACTGTCCGATTTGACCGACCCCGGATTCGAACCTAAGGCATCCGATAGCAATGTTTTTACAACTGAGCTAACTGCCCGTTTCTGCTGCAGCATTTATTTTCCTACTCTCTATCACAATTTGCTTCGACTAACTAACTACAGCTGCAGCCATCAGCTGAGATTAACCGTTCAATGAATCTAAATTAGCAGAATTTTTATATTATTTTTGCATGCAAAACAGATGGATAACGCCATAAATAATACGTCTGCATCGCATTGAAGTTTCTTAATGAAAGTTTGCTAAAATACCTAATCTCATGGTTCAGCAAACTGGTGCTATCAGATTTAATTACATATGCGTGCAGACGGTATATAGTTAATGACGCAATAGTTATTAACTCTGCAATCGTCAATAACTGACCTTAAATAAACTGGTGTTGTGGTAAAGAGTGAAAATATCATTTTCGATACTATTTTGAAATATACTGTCTACTTGCTTACAGTTTTCTTGCACTGTGCTTTCTGAATGTTGCTAAGCTTACAGACGAAAATCGCTGTTTTTTTTTGTTCTCATGAGAGCGAGTTCAAGGCAGCATTGCTGTTTTATTACTTTTTGATTAATGCTCAATCCATATCTTCAAAAGCGATTTAACAAATTCTATGTTCACAGTATTTACAATATCATATATATGATAATTACAAATATGTACCCACCCTCAAGCACAGGTATATTCAAAGCCAATATTTCAGGCGGCTAATTTGCTAATTGTTCCAACGCCGGCTAATTTGATACTGTAGGACTAATTTCAACGCATTTTAAGAATTGATCTTAATCATAAATTTTTTCTGAGGCATGTGATACGTAAGCCCATCACTTCGCACAAATTGAAATCTGTGTTAGTAATACGTGCCGAAGACTCTTGCAAAAATTAGGTTAAAATTGTTTCCTATCTTTCTTTCTCAGGGTCTTGTAGTGATTATACGACTTGTAGGCTGATACAAGAAAACAACAATCTGCATAACTTCAACGTCCCGATTGCAAAAGCGAGCAAGAGCCCTAACTACTAAATACGATATATACTGTAGTTCCAAATTTGGTGTATTATTGATCAAAAATACTTAAAGCTACCGTATATTTTTGTCATTATAGGCCTTTACAGCAAATAAGCAAGCTAATAGTTTACTTAGGTAAAGCAGAGCTAAAAAACTTGCTTGATCACATTGTAGATACGTGTTTGATTTATCAAACTATAATTGATTGTATTCAATTAAAGCCTAACATGATTGAATGAAAAGTGAATAAATTCAGACATCAATAGATTAAAAGCGTGGAGTTCCTCAAGCAGAAATCTTTTATATTTGGCAAGCCTTCAATACTAATCTAAGTATCTAACTTACCACGTGCACATCGTTCCAATACGAACTCGAAGAGCGCAAGCTTACTACGCAGTCTCCCTCAATTACTGTTGAATTTTCAGTTCAATACAATTTGAAAAATAAATTTTTCAAGCTTTTCAGTTCAAATGCGCCACCCTCATTCGTTACTTGTTTACCGTTGAATTAATAATCAAATTATCACAAATGCCGCGAGTTTAATGAATGTAAGATTTGGATTGTTATTGCCACAAATTTAAACTTTGGCTCCCGAACTTTCAGTTGAAGCACTGCTAGCATAATTATACTGTATTATTCAATACGTCCCATATACTGCATTGCTCACGCAATGTTTTGAGTATAATGAAGCCGTGCAAGGTGGAGTATATGCAACTCTATGCCGCACTATTGCCTCAGTACTAATGAGTTTTTGAAAAATTGTCAGTAATAATCACTGCAATTACCGCTGTTAAAAGTTCCAATTAAATCTGATTTTACTACAAACAGACAATATTATATTGCAATATATTACGATAACAGCAAGTAAGTATTGATGCTCTTTGATTGTTTTATTGATAGCAGAAACAAATCTTCATCCTCTCGTCCAGTTACAAACAGTAGGAACGCTGAAGAAGTCTAAAATCAGTTTACAAGTAGGCTACCTCTTGACCTTCTACGGAGAGTTCATTAAAAACTCTTTCTTCCAAAAACTTTTTGGGGTTGGTCATAGTTCAAAATTTCAGTATGCTAACTGAATTGTAGCTTGAGAGGAAAAATAAAGCCATGGTTATTCTCAAAACTAAACGTTTTGACGACATAGATTCAGCTATCATCTGCAGCAATGTAAGCAAGGCGGTAAAAAACAGAATTCCTTTCGGTTTTGTACTTTAAACTGCCCAAATTGCTCACACTGCTAGTGATGACAATTGAATCTATGTTGTTGAAGCATTTAGTTTTAAGAATTGCCTCGGTTTAATTTTTCCTCTTTAAGGTATTTTCATCCCATATTTATTATATTCCGACTCATAATTTGTTATTAAATGCTCCAAAGATTTATAATTTTTGGCATTTTGCAACCATTAGTTCAAGTGGATAACTTAATGCCCCACTTTCGTGCATTCTCAGTCACGTAATTGTTTCTACGAATTCATTATGGAGTGTTTCCCAAATATTGCACATTGTTTATTCGCTTGCTATATAGTAAACGAGACGTAAAACACTATAATGCTTTTTTAACTAATTTTAAAGTTTTTTAATTGTCTAACTTGTTGTAAATTGTATAATTATTTCCTTACATGCAAAGACACGAACATAATTAGGGCTAATTTAACGGATGAACTGAGATGTTACGATTTCAAGCGACGAGACAAAGTTGTTATCATTGAAAAACAGCGTCGCAACAACATCGTATGCTGGATTTACAGTATGCCTATATCAGATGGAATAAATATGATTTAGAGGCCGACCAAAGGCATTTTGGAAGGGTTACGTCGAACATCTTGAACGATCTCGCCTCGAAATTTTGCTAAAGCATTCCTTCGTTGGTAGGATCGAGATGCGTATCAAACGTAACTTGGGACTTTATTTCTCATCCCTAATTTTCATTTTGAAATTTACAAAAAATTTAAATTTCAGTGTAAAATTTCTTCTAAATTTCAAAATGAAAATTAGGTTTCTTCTCAGCGACAAGCATTTCATCTGCGGCGTTCAAAAGATTTTTAATTTGTAGATTACCGGGTTTCGAAACTTGCAAGATAATTAAGTGAGTTTTTGGCTTAAGCAATTGATTCCTATAATAAAATAACGCTCTAGAAGGAAAGATAAGCACAAACTAAAAATTACTGCTTAATTCCTTTTGCACAACAGCAAAGAATAAATCATTATGAGAGGTCTCATTCACGCTTTAGGTTTTCTGGACTTACGCTAAGATTTGAGGAAACATAACGTGCGAGATAAGGTGCTACGGTATTAGACGAATCTCCGCAATTTTTAAAGACACTTTCGGGCAAAGTATAACCTTTTAATTTCCAACGACACTAGCTGTGAGAAAGACGTATTTTGACCGAGTTGATTTTCGCAAATCAAACTCACTGTATTACACTCGAAACAGGTTTTTCGCCACAAGTGAACCAGGAACCTAGTAATTACACGCTCAATGCTCAAAACAAGTTTGTTTTAGAACACATTCGACGGTTTGTAGCAAAGCATTCGCTTGAAAATTGCTCTTTAATTAAACGTGTATTATTTAAAATGTTTTAAAATAGCAGTTAGGCTGGCCAATTTTCACTGGAACGCAATTTCTTGGTTATATTTACCAAAGTAGGCCGTAAAGAGAAGTCGAACCTGCACTAACATTTAGATGGAACCAAAGGCAGCAGCATATCGCTCAACTAATGAACTGCCATAATCTTGTCTAAGCAAATTGTATTAGAGCATGTTTGGCAAGTCAGTGATCTTTCTTTTTCCAGTCCTTTTTATGGGCCTTATGTTTAGGCAAATTAAACAGATTTCAGCTGTAATGAAGCGGAAGAACTGGACCAAATGATGAAATACGCGAAGTCACAATATCTCAACAGTACGCAACGTCATTCTTGAAAATGTGGCGGCAACTACTTCTCAATCCCCGCTATTTCTGATGCGATAGGTTAGCAGGCCTGCAAGCTCGCTGCATTTTGATTGAGCTCACTAAAGATTTGCAAGTCGTGTTCAAGTTTAGAGATTTTTCCGAGTTTATCCGTAGTTCAAGTAGTTTTTATCGGGCTTTGGACAAGTTGAAGCGATTTTTGTCAAGTTTAGAATAAGTTCAAAACTCAATCAACGTTTATCGAGATCAAGTTCAAGTTCAGGGACTTTTGGTTTTTTAAGTTCGAAGCTTTGTAGGTTAACGAACCATTCATCAGATTTTACATATTCAGGCATTTATTTCAATGTCCTACTTTGTGCCTTCGCCCTGCACGTCTCTGAAAATAGAACACTGCACAGTTTGCATACAGCTTCACTTTATTGCACCATCTGACCCGCTACAAGAGACATTGCTACAACCACAATAAAATCTTAGCAAATTCAACGATAACTGATACAAAAACTTAGTATCGAAAAAGCATTTCAAAAAAATACACGCACACCGGCAGAATAGCTCAGTTGCCGAGCACTCGCTAGCGGCGCAGGAGGTTTTGGCTTCGATTCTACAGTCGGTCAAAGCGGACACAGTGTCGCCAATGGCTCGCCACCACAGCGGCGTTCCTTCGGAGCTGTGTTGCCCAGGCGCTAAGCCGCGGAGATAAGTCCTGCCACTCGTTACACGCTTCGGCGGAATAACGCGAGTTTAACAATTTGATTTTTTTTCAAAATCAATGCACAATATAATAACATCACGCAAACAAAGAAATTGGTACCCTGATTCTACTATAGAAGCTGGCTTAAGATCTAAAAAACATTAGATTAAGCCTTAGTGCAGTTCAATTTGCATGGAGCCAGTAACACAACGACTCGATTCAATGACAGCATTCTTGTTTCATAAATTCTGCCAATCTACGCTGCAATAAGCAACCAATGTAACAGCATAATATGCCAAATCCCAACATAAAGCAGTGACTAGTCTGGTTTCTTTCTTCGTAACTCCTTCAGCTTAACTACAAAGCAAGTGCCAGAAATAAAAAAACAAAATTCAGCCCCATTTTACTTTGAAAACACAAACCTACTCGCCTTTACCACAAACCAAGGTCAAACTAAAATATTGGTTCATCAGCTTTTTCTTCAACAAAGCAGCCTAGGAAACATTGTAAAATGAATGACAATTATCTACACTATGCCTTGTTGAAAGAACATCAGAAAGACGTTACTTGCAGCTGGTAAACGAATTTCATTGTTCGTTTGCAACTACTTGTTGGTTTATGTCAACTGAACACAAATCACAAACGATAAGCCATTGGAAAAAAGACGGTAAACATACAGACGAAACCGGTGAAAACGCGTAAATCGTTTTATTGCATAACAATCTGAAAACCAAACCTTTTTGCTTGAACACATGTATCGGATAATTGCAAAGAAATTTTCAGCTGGACATGCATCCGGTTGGCAAATTACGGCTAAAGACAGCGCCAGTGGAGTGGGAGGTCATGGGTGAGATTCCCAGGCCGGTCAAATCGGACAGTGTCGCCACAGACTCGCCATCGCTGCGACGCTTTTTCAATGCCCATCAGCGGAGATGGGCCCCGCCACTCGTTACACGCTTCGACGCAATACTGCGGGTAGACTATAATGAACATTTGATTTTTTTTATTAACCGATTTCGTCTGTAGTAAAATATCAAATTAAAACAAATGTGAATTCGCAGTTGGCTTACGTGCACGTTTCTACGGATATATGCTGTTTACTGGAATAGAGGAAGATTTTAATCCACAAACTTATTACTAAAACTAAGAATCAACAGACACAATACAAGTTGATGTAACGCGGTATGAAAGATAGTTTTAGAATGTCAAAAACATATTAACAAAACATGGCAACTACAGACACACACCGGTCAACGTCATTCACTCAATAAATGTTAAACAAGCAATGGCCGAGTTGAAGGGAGTGAAAAGAGAATTGGTTGGGGGAGGCTGCAAATTGGACAAGCAGGAGAGAGGGAGTAAGAGCGATCGCTAACGGAATAAGGCGCATCCGGCTACCCTCGGTCACGAGGAACACACCGGATTGAAACTGGATGATGATGATGATGACATACACTGGGGAGGGCCACCTTCTCAAGCCTCTTCAAACATGCTTAAAGCCGGCACTACTTCAAATTCTCTTAAAAAATATTTTTTGATAAGGCAAAGTTTTTTACGTCCTCAGAAAATTTCTGCATACGCGCATGAAAGCATTTCAAAGCCAGCGTGAACAGAGAGCACCAAAATGAAACTATTTTAACTAACGGTGACCCTACGTGATAATCATATGTTAATTTCGAGGAAGACAGCAGTGGGTGAATACTAGATTTGTAAATCGAACAATTAGTGAAGCGGTGTTTAACGCCTGTGACAAAACACAGACGGGATTTCCATTTGAAAATCTGAACTTATATTCGAACAGACGAACACACGCAAAAACATATATCTTGAAACAACGCTAATGTGTGACACTGGTAGAGATTTTGTACTAATTCAAAGTAAAACCGAGTAATACAGAATGAATATTGCACACTTGTTCCAACTAGAACAGTTAGATCAGTTAATAAATAAATTAAGTGCATTTCGACCACCAGATGCTACTCTGCGCATTCTTTTACAATGGTCTCTCGCTACTCGCTAGTGACCATCAGCTGCGCAGCTCATCTCGGAAGCTTCTATCCAGCAGTTCGACAAAAGCGATTATTTTCTTGTTCGTTCCAGTTCAATGGTGCTTGTGACGTCCTTTTCCTCGCACTGACGGCTTAATGACGCTTTTTGCATTGGGCCGAGACGCAAACCAGGATGTCTATACAAAATTTAAACTCACGATAATAAATCGTTACTGAAATAGCAGGAGAATGAAAGTTTATCAGAATTGTTCTAGGATGCTATAACATCTACGCCAGGTGGACAAAATCGTGTTTCAGGCAGGAAAGACTAGATTTCAGCCAAACTGTTTTGCAGAATACGCAAGTTATGTTATGCATATTTGAAAGAGATTGGGTCCATATTACAGCAGATTATATTGCACCCATTCACAACCCAAGCCCAGGCTTACGGTATAAAGGTGTGTTTACCGATAACGATAAGCAACAGGTGACAATTTTTTATCGCACCTAGTTTGTTTAATTTTACTGTTTAGCGGAGGGGATAAGACGTATCCGGTCACCTCCGGTAACGAGGAGAAAACCGGATTGAAACTGGATAGAAGAAGTTTACCGATCACGAGAAAACCTACTACATTCACTTACATTATAATTTTTGTCGCTTGAAGTGAATCGGTAAATGTAAAACATAAGACATTACATCCAACAGACAGTCTCTGACTCTTTGTTTTACGTCAAGTAAATCCGTATCCCAAAGCGCAACTGCAGAAAAGAAACACTAAAAGGCTACTGAATACAACTCACTCTGTATTCCAACATTTCTCTAACAAGCTTTTCCTCGTCCGATGTAAATTTTAGGATAGCGGAAATGGCTCGGATCAACTGAAGAGCCTAAAAAAAGTTGCGCAATGAAGAATCATGGAGTATATTATAAAATGTCAAGTAATTGCACATGTACTGTGTAGTATGGCTGCATCGTTTGCCGGAGTGGCAGAGCTCATCACTGCGGCTTGCCGCCTGAGCAACGCAGCTCAGAAGAACCATCGCAGAAGATGCAAGCCGCTGGCGACACTGTATCTGATTTGACCGGTCCGGGAATCACATCCCAGACCTGTACCACCGATAACGATGCCGTTACCATTTAAAACAGTGAGTGTTTGCTTTCTATCGCTAGTTTGTTTTTTCGTAAGGAACCAAAAAGAAGAAAAATGAGAAAACAATCACGCAGAACGAAACTCGGACCTCTGATTGACCACATGATAGAAAAGTAAGGACCACGTGTTTAAGATATTTTATGACAACATCTCGCTGCCCGTCACTGAGAGATGGGTCATCCAAGGACATGTCACCGGAGAGTAAGGATGGGATAGGATTTGATTCTGGCTCTACTCCGTTTAACGAATGAGCAACTTCTTCTTGCGTATTTTTGACTGGAGGCTTGTCCCCAGATTGAGGAGATGTGTTTTGCTGCTTTTTGGTCTGAAATATCGAGAAAAATGTCATTAATTTATCTGCTACTGCAAGGAAACTCGAGGAGCTTCTGTAACCCACAAGATCGTATTAACTCGTACCATTTCTTTCTGTAATGTTTTCTTAACGTCGTTCAACCTCTGTTGATGGAGCTTTAAACTTCGCTCTTTTTCCAAAATTCTGTCCTCCAGACGAGATCGATCCGCCCGCAACCGCTTTAATTCTTCGCTCTCCTCTGATTGGCTATTCTAAAACACAACTTCAAGATGAATCACGAACTAAAGCACCTTTCGAAAGTGTAATCTATCTCATCATCTCAAGCCCAAAAAAATTGAAATGGTGATTAGTTTTCCAAGTGCTGCAAACAGACCCGCGCAACAGTTAAACTTCGACTACAACATTACCACCCCTTGTAAAGGTAGTATCCAGAATAAAAACCAAGGTAATTGCTTAATCAGCACGTGAATATCAGCTATTGGAACGATTTCAAAACGTTGCCAAATTGAAATGAACTACTCCCCATACGGTGTGGTGCACCACACTGTCAAGCCCTCATCAGGCAAGCTTCACCCCTAACAAGAATTCATACTTTCAAACTCGCAATTTCTTCTTTACACGATATCAGTTCTGTCGTTCGACTATCCAACTGGGATTCCAATTCCGTGACCTACACAATAGTTTACACTTAACATAATCTTAAACATATAGAAAATACAAAAGCACGTGAAGTTGGTCGAATGGTTAGTTTGTCGGGCTTGGACACAGCGACAAGCTCGATACTCGAAAAGGCCACCTTCTACAGTAAATGCACAAGACCCAAAAATTTCGCCGCCGCAGCAGAGGGCAAAGTCTATCATTACGTTATCATCATGTATTAATCAATATAAGACTGATCATACATGTTCTGGTCTTTGAAAAACTGACACATTAGTAACTATGCAACAATTTTTAAAAACTGCCAGAATCATCTAGTAGCGACACCTAGTAGATAATCACTGAATATTTTCACACCACCGAAGTTTTATCAATCATTCAATCAAGTTTACTTATTTCGCCATATCTACAAGTAAAAAAGCGTTTGAAACAAACAAGAACAGTGGCCAGGAAGCACCTAAGAACCATGCAGCAGCCATTTCATAGTGAGTTTCAGTTCACACGTTTTTTACTTCATAACGCGCCAAACAAATTATCACACATTGTTCAATTGCACCATGTACATCAAAAAAATCAATTGAAACTTCATTATACTCGCGGCATTCCGCCGAAGCGTATAACGAGTGGCAGGGCTCACGTTTATCTTCATTCTAACCTTTGTAGTGAGAACTTTTAACTGAGCATCTTTCTCATCTGATGTTCCTCTTGATAGTAATAATCCCTGATGTTTTTCGTCCACCAGCATCCGAGCTTTCTCCAGCTCCGACGACACACTCTCGTTCTTCTCTTCTGCGCTACTCAACTGATGTTTCAGCTGAACCAAGTCTAAAGATCAAAAAAGTGAAAGCAAAATCTACAAGAGTTGCGCGCAAACCAACGGCCAAATGCAACAGTTAAGGCAGTGTCAATGTGTTTTTCTGCACGAATACACAAACAAATCAAAGCAAACTGGCCGGTTAGCTCAGTCGCTAAGGCATTAACATCGGTGCGAAAGGTCTGGGGTTGGACTCCAGGGGCGATCAAATTAGGCACAGTGTCGCCAACGCCTCGCTGCAACGTTTCTTTGGAGCTGTGTCGCCAGGGCGATAAGCCGCAGAGATGAGCCCCGTCACTCGTCACACACTTCGGCGCAATAATGCAAAAATAATGAAGATTTGATTTGGATATAAAAAACTGAAACAGTGAATGCACTGCAGGGCAGATGAAGCCGGTTCGCAAGATGATGAAAACAGCAAAGTGGCAATCTACCACAGATCATCGCTCGCCTTTGTAAACAGGCGTGGTATATACCATTACTGTGTTAAAATATAAAGCAGGCAGGCTTTGCTCCCTGGACCACATAAAATGACGAGGACGATTATATTTGGCCCGCTGCCTACTCGTTCAATATAAAAGCATGTGCTCTACAGTCTGGAATTTTGAATGCACCAGGACAATTTTTCGACTGTTTTTGCCGGACAGAATGGCATCTTTTGTTACCTGCTGTAAGGCTTTCGATACGCGAGTTAGCTGTAGCGAGTTTTTCCTTGTGAGAAGTAGATTCTCCTTGCAATGTGTCCAGAGATTTCTTTACGCTGTCTCTGTCTTTGCGAACTTCCTCAAGAGAAATCACCACCTCGTTATTGATCTTCTCACGAGATGAGATTTCAAGCTGAAATTTAAATTTTACATCAAAAATGATAGTTATATGCATAGCACTACTCCCAGTGTCAACTACAAGACTTTGAACATTGGTAACGAAAACTAACGTCAGAACATTGGTCTTACGCAACCTTTCATCAGAAAGATAAAGCTGAAATATTCTTTTTTATTTATGTTGCATGATCGATCGGGTATGTTTTTTATTTGCAGAGTATCTTTCAAAACAAAAATAAATGCTGCTACTTACTAGCGATAAAAGAAAGGAAAAGCAATCAGAAAAGAAAATAACAAAAAAGTGATAGAGAAATTTCAACACTGTTTCAAACTACTAATATATTAACTTACATTTTTACTTTCAATTGTTCCTTTCAAAGCAACTATTTCTTCTTTCAATTTCAGTTTCTCTGCATCAGCAATGCTCATGGCATCTCTGTGTTCATCCTGTGAAAGAACATGGAATTCAAAAGTCAATGCGCAGAAGGACAAGGCATCTATTTTGTTGTTCTAGCCCTATCTAGTTAGAGATGACGGTTATGTCAGTGACTGGACCTCGGGGAAAAATGATTGTGGAAATGGTTAAAAATATAGCAAATGATCCGAAAGTTTAGCTTAATCACTTGACAGAAATCAGCCGAATGCTAGTGAACTTAATTCTGAAAATGGAAAGTTGCACAATACACACACTTAAGAGACCTAAGATGATTTAAGCTCTCTTAACCAGGGGAATGATCCTTTTTTTAGCATTGAATAAGTATATTAAGAAGCGCTTAGAAAAAAAATAATGCAAAAACCAATGTGGAGTCAGCATAAATTGTTGGAGAAATATCTGGTTTCCTCTAGTTGTTAACATGCTAGCCTACATCAACACCTGTGGAAGATTTATTTTCTCTGTTAAAGTCCTTGGTTCGTGAAAACCGAAACTTTACCGATGAAAACGTCGCATTCTATTATGAAATTGTACTTCAACACTTGAATATCTCACTCATGGTAAAGATGCATCAAATATTTGAATTTTTTTGCTGCTATTGATTTTCAACGGCATTTTTTGTAGTTTTGGGTAGCCTACGCTCTTGTATAAAATGCACGTTTAGACTGACATATGAGATGATAGCAAATAATTGTTGAATACTCAAGATAGGATAAATTTGTTGTTCCAGCAATAAAGTCGTATAAAATCACTTATTTTAAAAACTAAAGCTACATTTTTCAATACTGTTGGTCATAAAATATGGCCCTACTCATTGCGCAATAAACTGAATATTGAGCTCTGCAATGAAGAGACTACGAGCTTGCGCTTTTCGCTTCATTAGACACCAAAGCAATCACCAAATTCTATATGCCCTGGCTGTGAATCAAACCCGCCACACAGAATTTTTACGATATACGCGCGGTGCTAGGTCGTACTTTATCGCAGAGAGGATGAAAATCCTTCTTGTGTATTGGTGACTGGTGATTACGCAGTGCGGGCGGCGGGTCTGCATAAAAAACATGTCTTTTCGCATTACGCCGAAAATGCTCTCACGATGAACAAAGGCAATACACTTACAATGATTTTTTAGTAATTTTAGTGTAACATACTTACCTTTAAACGACGAGTTTCTTTTGAATTTTGTGATAATTTTTCAGATAATTCATCGATTTTTTCACGCAATTCTTTTTCAACTTTGCACAATTGTTCTTCCAAATCTTTTTCTCTCTTGTGAAGTTTATTAGTACTTAAATCATTTACAGTTTTCTGAAAACAAATCAAGTCTTTTGATAATAGTGTGCAGATAAAATTTAAAGTACATGAGCATAAGGAATCTACAGGATAGAAACAGACCGGTAAGCGTAGTGGTGACAACATTGCTATCGGTGCGAAAAGTTAAAGATTCGATTCCCGGGCTGGTCAAAGGACAGAGTCGCTGCCGCTGCGACGTTGATAAAATATTCTAGGAGCTAAGCTGCGGAAATGGGGCCGCTACTTATTGTAAGCTTAAGCAGATTTCCGCGAATATAATGAAGATTTGAAATGAAGAATGGCAAAGATTAGTCTTCCAATTTCTTCAATAAGCATCATTTCGGTTGATACAAATATGCTTCACTAATCTCTTTTAACCTTCATTTAAACGGTCAAAATTTTTTCTTTGTTTCTTCAATAATAAAAACTCAAAAGAATGATAACTTGAGTAACATGAAATAAGACCTAAGCGTTTCTTCATAAAATGAGAAATTCATGAGGGCCATCCATTTCTTACTTGTTCAATTAGTTTAGCTTCAGCTTCAGCTATTTGCTCTAAAATGAGTTCATTATGAGAAAGAAGATTTGAATTCTCTTCCTTCGATTCGTTCAGTTTCATAGTAAGTGACTCGATCTAAACAAACATGTTATTATAATCAATAATTTCTGATGAGGTCCAGATTCAATCCAGAGGAAATTGAAAATTAGCTATCGGCGGTTTGGAGCAGCGGTTAATGACAACGCTTTCGGCGCGGAAGGTTTTGGGTTCGTTTACCGGGTCGGTCAAATTGGAGAAAATGTCGAAAACAGCTAGCCGTTTCTTCCGAGATGCGTCGCCCAGCCGCGTAGATGTGTCCCGCAACCCGTACAAGCATCGGCGTGTCCAGCCGCGTAGATGTATCCCGCAACCCGTACCAGCATCGGCGTAATACCGCGAGTATATGAAGATTTGACTTTGGATTTTTTCAAAAACAAACAGAGCAATTACAATTCGCAACAACAACCGCATACATCGTATCAAGTAGAATACGTAACAACTTGGAATACAGAGATAAAACATTACGGCTTACCATCGTCCATCTAGAAGACAGCCAAAAGTGATTGAAAAAAAGAGCAATAATTCCAAGATTTAAGAATGTTATACTT
This sequence comes from Trididemnum miniatum, assembly GCA_964006365.1. Classification (NCBI taxonomy): domain Eukaryota; kingdom Metazoa; phylum Chordata; class Ascidiacea; order Aplousobranchia; family Didemnidae; genus Trididemnum; species Trididemnum miniatum. The sequence goes on along the minus strand of OZ023234.1, from coordinate 11,568,713 downwards.
TTGCTAACCAAGCTATCTAATTTTTGCTACCGCACAGGACTATAACTATCTGCGTACAAAAATATCAAAGACATATCACCTTTTCATTCATATCTTTTTTCACTTTTTCTAGTTCCATATTTTTCTGTGATAATTCTTCACAATCTTCAGCGATTTTTGTATTTAGATGCGATACCTGCACAATACAAAAAATGTAAAAGATCCCTCAATTCGCAGCTTCATATCATACTGCTTAAGTATATTAATATTTTACTGCGTATGTATCGGCAATAAAAAACCTAAAACCATGTTTAGACATGTGTTTTCGACATAAAAAACATTAAACTTGAATGGTAGGTTGGTCGTTTCGGCCCAAAAATAAAGATTACTTGAGATTATTGCATCATGGTACTGCTAAAACAAAATATGACCCTTTCTTGAAACGAAGATTACGACAGATACAAAAAATTAGGACATAACACAAAAAAGCAACTACAAAAACAGGTTGCTAGGACTCCAGAATCTAGGAAATACGAGGACACGACTTTTCGACGTTAAGGCAGTGTTTTAGAGTTCAGGTTATAGTTAGGGGTTTGGTTTAAGGCTAGGGTAGGGCAAGGGTTAGGTGGTTTAAAGCCAAGTTAGCCTTACTAGGTTGTCCCACCCTGGAAAGTGGTGCGCTCTTACAGTTCTGATTAGTGATTACCCCGTTGAAAGGCTCTCGAGAAACCCCACCAAGCCACCGTAAAAAAGCGAATATCATAGACGAAAACATGAAAGCAAACATTACTAAAATCAGTTTGTTCATTGAGTTCAAATGCACCAAGAACACGCACTTGATTTTCAAGATGATTGATTTTATCAGACCATGTAGATTTAATGTTGATTAATTGCTGATGGGATTCTTCAAGTTTTTGCTCCAAAGAAAGACGCTGTAAAAACAAACAAACATATTGCCGAGATGACTATAATTCGACAATAGTTTAAAAGTGCATCAAAAACCATTGAAAAAGCTTAGAATTTATGTTAAAACACTTCAAAATAAAAACAATTGACAACTCATAAAAGTGTGCAGACTCTTTTCCATTCCGAGTAAAGTCAATCAGTGCACAGAGCAATGTCGCACATAAACATAAATACTATTATATTCAAATAAGTGAACTGAAAACACAACAGTAATTGAGGAAGACTGCGAAGTGAGTTTGCGTTCTTTAGTCACCAGCCATTTCGTATACATGTCCAATGCCATTAGCTCTAGTCGTGAATCGCACCCTGTCACTTAGGATAACCTGCCCGCGCCATCGCTAGAGTGTGTCTCTGACAATACAGCTATTAAGCCAATCTTTTCTTCAGCTGCGTGCGATCGCGGCTTAGGTTTTCATAATATTTTTATACATCATAGCCAAAGAGAATACATCTCAGCTAATCATCGGACACGCGACATTTGGTGTCGATGTCCAATACATCCGACTACTCCACCTATTCCATATGCACTTGTACCCTAATCTTCTCACCTCATTAACAAGCGCTTGCACTTGCTCATCTTGGGGCAGCTTCTGAGTACTTGAGCGCTGCTCCATCATGCTCAGTTTGTTTTTCAAATGAGTAATTGAACTTTCTTTTTCTTCCAAGTCACTTTGAGCCTAAATTGAAATATTGAAGCAAAATTATAACCAGCAACTAAGCAACGCTAAAAAATCTTTCAACTTAATTCAAATTCTGGCCTGGAAGTTGTCATAAATATCTAATGGTACGTTACGATTACGGGATAAACCAAATGGGAAAAACGACAACAAAAAATCATTTTCTAGGACCATAATTTCAATGCCCAAGATAACGTAAAACGATTATTGCCTTTTTAATTTTAGCACCATGTTTAATCTTTGCACTTACAGCTTATGAACACCAGGTACAACACCAACGTCTACCCAATCTCACAATTTTTCAAAAAAATCAATCACGCTTTCAGTGAAAAAGAAACGTTAGTAACAAACTTTCAAAAATATTTAATCGAAAAAATCTATTGCTAAACCACAAACCATCCGACTGGTTATGAAATCACAAACAATTGCGAGCAAGATTTACTAACTATAGCTCAAAGAGTTCAAAAAACCGTGAGCGAGTAAAATAAATTGTGAAGATGGAAAAAGCTATTAAATTGTAATCATGCAGCGTGGGTATTCCATGCAAATCATGGTGTTGAGCAAAGTTTGATGAGAAAAAACGAAAACGATTGATTAGTTCTCAAAAAATCATGAGCAAAATTAATGGGTTAATAAAGAAGGAAGACATGCAGGTTGCAAAATGTTGGGCACAAACCTTGTCTAAAATGGCCTCGCTATTATGCTTCAAATATTCGTACTTATCGATCAGTTTATTGTGCGCAGTTTCAACATTGGTCAGGTTGCTACGAGTCTATACAACAAATCAAGCTCAAAATAAGCAAGTATCAAAAATTCTACAATCACACGTTGCCCTAGAGAAGTTGTAGCAATTTCTACTTGATATGTGAGAAAGCTACACTTCAGCTATGTCTACAGTGAAAACGTACACGGATTTTACAACGTCAAAAAACCAACGCAAACACAGTAATTTTACAGCTACTCACTTTGTGCAAGTCTAAAGCTAGAGATGAGAGCTTATCTTTGTAGTCAGCGTTCTCACTGGCAAGTTTTTTCTTCGCAGATTCACTTTTTTCCAGTTCTTGGGCAAGTTTTTCACTAAATAATAAGCATAGAAAATGAAGCACGCAGACTTAGCCAAATTCTCACTGTTGTTTAGCCAAATTGTTTAGTCAAATTTAGCCAAATTCTCATATTGGACGCAATAGCTGAACTAGCTTCTACATTTTCCTGTGAATGCAAGAATAATGCTGCTAAAAACAATCTTTTTCCAAGCCACAAACAATTGCAGCTAAACTTATGCATTAATGAAGAACGTGCATCATGGAAGATGACCTAGTTGAGCATCGAACTTGCAAAAACAGCACGGAGCCCAACGCGCTACTCACCTGGACAACTCCATAAATTCACTACATTACTCGAACGCAACACTATCAGGATCCTACAATCAGCCGCATTCTTTGCTATTTAAACAATTTTGCTAGCTTCACCATCACTGCAACTGCAACACTTCCAGACCAGTACTTGCTTACACATAAAACAATTTACGCTTGCTCAGATAAAAATTACGGTAGTCATATGCTGAAAAAATTTCTAACAACCCTTCAGCTCGCTTCATATTCAAAAAAATTCTCTGAAAGCTAAACTAAATCAATTCAAAGCACAAGTAGCGACCTTTTGCACATACAAAAAAATAAGAGTCGCGAAAGCGGCAAATTATGAAGATTCACTTATTAGTAAGTCACTATTCGCTGAAATTGGCTTTTTTTCTTTCGTCAACAGTCAGCACGGCAAGCCAATTTTTTTTTTCATAAAAATCACAATTCAATCTAATAACAATTCTTAGCAAAGATGTTATTCCAATGAGGGTCTGCGAAAGACTATGAAACCATAGCACAAACACAATTAGGGTGGTGGAGTCTGCACTCTGCAACCTATCAATGAAGATAAAAAATATTTATCTAAAAAACGTAGCAACAACATTACAAAACTATATTTCATACAGCACGTACTTATCACTGACAGTTTCGTGCAGAGCGGCTTTGGCAGCGTCCGTAGCCTTCACTGCTCCACGTAATTCAATTTCCAGTTCATCATTTTGCTCACGACTTTGCATCAGACTAGCGACATTCTCGTCCAAGTCTTCTTGCAATTTTTTCACCTCTTTTTGGCTGTTCATCAGCTAAAGACGAATTCAAGTGTTGGTCAGTTACAGGTAAACGAACTTACATCGCATAATATTGTAACCTGAACTCAAGCCAAATAAGTTATTTCCTCACCATATGTTTCAGTTTTGCCAGTTCTTGTTTCTGAAGATCTTGTAATTCTTCGCTGTTATCTCGTTTTTCATAAAATTCTTTTTTCTGGTGGTCGAAGTCATTTCTCTCGGATTCCCACATTTCAATACGACGCTTCAACTCTTCATTCTCCTGCGGAGTAAAAAGAATTGCAACAAATGGGTGATAAGACCAAAACATTTCACGGAATAAAAACATTTTTCCGGCAACCCGGCATCTTTCTTCTCACATGTGTAAAAGCCATGTTGCAAGATTAGGGTACAATTTCCGACAAGGTACGATGCTGCGTTTTTAGGCAAAATACAGATACAGTATTCAACTATTCATCTCCGCCGACTAGATCCTCAAAGGCAGCAAATTCAAGCAAAATTTAATCTAAAAATCCGAAAACGACGGTAGTTTTGTATTATAGCTGTCCCAACGTCCCATGCAAGGACAATAAGAATTTTTTCGTCACAAAAGGATAAAAATGGAAATCAATCAATTTTCATTTGACTTTACCCCTTGCATTTGATTGAAGTTTGCAGTCAAAGTTTTCTCCGATTCTTCAAGTCGAAGTATTGTTGATTCTGAATTCTTTTTATCCTTAGCATATGTTTCGTTTAATTCATTGAACTTTCGCAAAGCATTATCTTGTTGCTTTTCCAAAGTATTTGAAAGTTTATCACATTCCCTGGATCGCTCCTTTAATGATTGGCCGAATTCTAAAAGAACTTGAAATAGTTAGAGGAAGTTAATGTCTATTGTTTTGGTACGGTCAACACGTCAAAGATGAAAAACGGAAATCAACGGTACAAAAAAAGGAATGGTGTGGTCAACCTAAACTGAAATTTCAGAAGCAGAAAACACGAGAGCAGCTAATTGCAAAATTATGTAGCAAGAGTAAGCACTGCACTCTTTACATGCAATATAAAAATTACGATTTGCGACAAGAATTGCCAAAAAAGGAAAAATCCACCAGCCATAAATTTCAAGAGACATATTATAAATCATCCTATGCATAAGATAGTTGTAGGTAGAACTCAAAACCAAAACGCAGTTAAATCAATGCCGAACCGATTGTAAAAGTTTGGCAAAGTGAACATAGTAGAAAAGTGCTGAACAGCCTGTAAATAACAAACACTTAGATATAAATTTAGACAAACTCTACTTTTTTGTAAAGAAACATACCTGCTAGCTTAACTTCCAAACGCTTAACTTGTATGTTTCGAGATAGCAACATCGAGTACAAATCTTCTTTACTTGTGGCATCGGTAGGTTGCTGAAACATAAAACATTTCAGATGCCTCGGTGAAAAACATTGGGCATATACAACGAGTAAATTTTCTAAGATGAAGTTTCTACAAGGCCACACAATAACAAACGTGCTTAAAAAATGATTTACCAACCCATGATGCCATTTCGACATAGATGTTTGGAAAAGATTTTTGAACAACATACTTTTGATGGAGCAAATATTACACGTTACTTGTAATGCAGCACAATGATTTGAGTTGGCAATTTTTCGATTCATTTCAAATAGTCAAAAGTGGAATCATAGTTTGGGCTAAGATGAATAAAAATTTTCGGATAACGGTTTCATGAGCCAAAATATATGTACACGAGTTAAATGCAATTCATTACATCCCTATGCCTCTTGCTCATGAAGACTTGAATACGATTGAAATATACAACTTGACATTCCAACAACAATTATATCATACACATTACATCACCAAACTGATACACCGTACAAAACTGATGTAGCACGTGGCAAATAATGAAATAGTATCATCTTTTTGCAACTGTTCAATAGCAACCACAGATACAGTCACAACTTGGTCAAGTTGGCTACCGACACTATGTAACAACGCTTCATATCTGTTCCACTGCATATACAATTTACAAAATATAATACCATAGCTTTACAAAATATCCACAAGCTATTTGTTTTTTTTCTCACCATATCTTCACTGTTCAACGATGATAAACTGTCAGTTTTTTTAAGGTTTGAAGCTGCATTGAGTGACCGACTGGAACGTCGACCATCATCAGCTTTCCTACCAGGTGTACCTTCTTGTGAAGCAGGATTATCACCATTATCAATTTTTTGTTTAAGCCTTTTAAACATCTTTAATGCATTAATCCTGATTCAAGTTCACAAATTAATAAAAATCCAAGTCAAGCACCACCGTTGAAACCAGTAAACAAATTTTGAAACAATCATATTTTTTGAAAATAAAAATTCAAAACAAATCAAATTAAACCAAATTTTCCAAACCAGCAAAACTTTTTACGCTGTAACAAAAGACATCGACAGCAAAGCAAAAAATTTAGGTCATAAACATATATAGTTGAAATTTGAATTTTGATCATAGAAAAATCGAAAATTTTCAAGATCAATTTCAAACAGAACTGTAATGAGGTTGCTTAGCAAAAAAAAATATTTTGAAATCACTGGCATTGTAAGCTTGTTTACTTAACTTTTAGAAATAAGCAGCAATTCTTTTCAATTTTCATAATCCTTTGGGCAAAACTAAAAATCTTGTACCCTAGTAATAAAATAGTTCAATCCAGCACAATGGAAAACATTGCAGTTCACAACTGTCGCAGACTCGCAGTAAGTTTTTCTTTACAAAACACGAGCTAATTTACACAGCACAAACAGTTCCACAAGATATCTTACCATATTTTATGTACCCTAACGTAAACTGTCAATAAAGCGCTTTGCTTAGTTTTCATGAATAAGGTGTACCAGACCATAAAACTCAACAGTCTTTAAGAAGTATCAAGTTATCCTATAAAGTTCATTAAACAATAAAACTCGATATTTTAATGGCAATTAAGCATAAAGCACTGCCTGATCCATGCATCAGGCACACCAGCTCATAAGGCCCAGGATCAATTTTTGAGAAAAAAAAAGATTTCAAGTGCATCTTATGGTCTGTAAAATACAGTAAATATAACTGGTAAGCTTACATTAACACAAAATTTTCAGTTCAAAATTCAATAAATATCTGAAACAATTGACCCTTGAATGAAGCAAGTATTAATGACCTAAAAAGCCTAGTCAAAATATATGGCATGAACATTTTTCTACTGTGAAACATGCAGTCAAGTTGACACAAAAATAATAAGCAATCACATTCGCTTCCAAAACTTTTCATTAAACCACCCAGATGGTCTATCACGTTCTTCAACATCAATGATGCGTTTACCACTGCTTTTAAAAGCATCATTCTTAATGTCATTTTTATATCTAAGCACAACTTCTTCATTTAATTCTTCACCTTTTTCACGCAACATTTTTCTTATTTTTTCTGTTTCATATCTTGTCTGATCATAACACGTCGGACACAATAACCATTTTCGATGGTAGCTTCCACAGCTATCACAAGGAACAAGATTATGCCATGATCTTGTATATTTGAAATAATGATACAAGTTTGTTTTCCTTCTCCATCGTAATTCAGCAGAACGTCGTTGCTTAGGAGGTGTTTTAGTCATTTGAAAACAAGTTAAAAACAATGTTCTTTGTTGGCATATGGTTTTTGAAACAGGAATTCTCAAAAGCATGTTGAACATCTTTTAAGCTGGAAAAATTGCTATTTAACACTGTTCAACCCCTTAAAAAAGCAAAATTTTTATAATCTAATCTTTAACCTGGCAATATTAACTAAATTTTATTAAACACACACAGCAACACTAAAAAGAGCAAAATAATGCAAGATGATTGAGTTCTACCAAATAAGCAATGAATAAACAGAGTCAGCAGACAAAGGCATAGGACAGAAAATTACAACTTTAGAATAAATTATGGTTAGCTCTAATTTTATAGTTGACGGTACAAATTTTTAATCATGAACCTTGCTTGGATTTGGTGCTAGGTGTGTTGAACAGTCTGCATTCTAAATTTGGTGCCAAAGAGTCAAAAACTACCATAACCATACACGTTTGCTGGCCAAACAGCCAAAACTGCTCAGTGCTGTGGACTAAACTCAGACAGCCAGAGACTAGTCTCCTGAACATGAAACTGACTTCCATCACTATTACTACAATACACCACAAGTAACACCAGTATCTTGTTACTGGTACTGGTACACATTACTGGTACACTCTGCACCGCACAATTAGATAGCCTGCAGAGGGCCTCATCAGTAAGCCGTCCACGTCTTTCATCGCCTTACCTGCTTACCCTTATGCAGATGGGTGATTCTAGACACGGACGCAAGACCTGCCTAAAGATGCAAGGTGTACGCGACCCGCACCATACGCGAGACCTGCTTACACAGCTACAGAAATCCGCCTACACGAGACGCGAGACCGGCCTACAGGTACCGATACAAGGTGCACTGGAAGAACTGTTTTTTAATAGTTCAGTGTTTACAGATGAGATACCGTACTCTGTAACATGGTGGCCAGTACCACCACCAAAGGCTGAAGATACCAGTCTGCGTAGTTTATTCAAAAGTAAAGGCTGTATTTGCTATAGACTAGGCTACCAGTGCAGTCCCACTCAGTACTGTACAACTTTTATTAACAGCACCAATACCAAAACTGGTACATTCGGCTACGGCAATTTGCAAGTACCGGTATCGCGATATGTATCGCACAGTACCGGTACCATGGGTATCATCTAGTACCAGCCCCCGCAGCCCCAGGTTCAGTTAACTGTTAATGTGGTTGGGTTTGGTTAAGATTAGGATTGGTTAGGGTTGTAACTGAACCAAACCCTAACCAATTCAACCCTAATCGAACCTAATCCTAACCAAACCTGGGGGCTGATACTAGACGTTACCCCCCAGTACCGTATATACCATTCTGGTATCCTACAGGCCTAACCTATCCTAATTCTTAGGACCATGCTGGAATCGAGGTTGTTTCTGTGGAAGCTCTTCGACTAAAATGAGAATAACAAATGCGAAGCCTAATTTACGTCAACTGGCGGAAATCGACGCCAAAATATGGTAGTACCGGTAAGCTTTGGCATAAATTTACACCTACCCAGGGAAATTGACGGCTTGACGCCAGAATATACCAGTAAGCCTTAGCGTAAATAGTGGAAGAAAAAAACGAAAACATTTCTGTAGGCCTAGGCCTACTCCGGCAGAAATGTAGGCCTATGGTGAGAAAAATCATCGCTTGACTAGGCCTAATTCACCCTCCTTAGCACAATTTCCACTAATTTATGCACTCTTAACTGCATAACTCTTGCACATCATAGACGATACGATAGTTACCAAGGTATGCGGACTGCGATATTTTAGACTCCAACCACAGCGTACTCATTATTACTAAAAAGTTTAATACGTTGTGCTCCAACCATAGATCCAACCCAATCCGGTCAAAAAATAATATAGGCCTTGTTACGCTATCACAAAAAACGCCTAGAAAATGGATTTCGTGATACCCACCGAAGAACTGGATGAAACTTCGTAAATTTGAAGATTAAGAAATGCTGAATTTAAATCTCGTGTCTTCCGTGTCCAACAGGTGCCGTTACGTCATGATGACGTCATAAAGACAAAAATAGCTCTTTCAAAGATGCAGAAATTCCACACACTTAAAAGCCTCTAAATTTTTTTGTGGTTGATGTAAATGCATCAGACCACTTTCAAAGTAATCTTTGGTTGACAGACTATGTCCATGCCAAACTGGGACGTCATAAGTTGATGACGTCATAACCTACGAGTAAAAAATTTTGCAAAAACAATTATTTTTTCTGGATGGGGTGTATACAGTTCCTTGTAACTTCGGTTGTAGTACGTTTAACAAGCAAAAAATTGGTGTGAAAAATCTAAATATACATATTACCACATCTGCAAAATTTCGACCAGTTTTATTCAGTAGTTTTTTTGCTATTGACCTACAATGATTACATATTAACCATTAGCTTAAACCGCAACCAGACCAGAAAATAAACAATCATATTGAGTAATTGCTTCTAACTTCTTGCGTTAGTAATACAAACACTTTAAAATAGTTTGGAGACATCTCTAGTCAATAATTTGCATCTATTTCAAATACTGACGTCATAGGTTGATGGCGTCATAACTCGCAAACAAGATTTTGCAAAAAATATATTTTTGCTAGACAGGGTGTATATACAGTTCCTTATAACTTCATATATAGTAAGTTTAAAAAGCTGAATTTTGGCTGGGAAAATCTAAGTATACATATTAATACATCTGCAAAACTTTGACTAGTTTGATGGAGTATTTTTTTTTCTTCTATAGACGTACAACAATTAGTTATTTATCGCTAGCTTAACGCGCAATCATACAAGATAGTAAATAATTGTATCGAGTAATTGCTGCAAACACTTAAAAATAGTTTGGGACATTTTCAGTCAATAATTTGCTTTTGTGCCAAACACTGACGTCATAAGTTGATGACGTCATATCACCCAGAAGTAAAAACTTTCTCTGAACAGAGTGTACATAAATTTTTTAACCTCTATTTTTATTGAAAAACAATGTGAAACTTGACGTGGATAAATTAAGCATACGGTACATACTGGCACACTTGCAAATTTTGTCCAGTTTTATCAAATACTTTCTAAATTACGAGACGATTTTCCTACTCTCTAACAGCTGATAACTTTGCAATACTTCACGTATTTCAACTACTGCATCAAGTTAACGCTAAGGAATTCAATTGGTATAAATTAAGCACTTCAAAGTATTTTTTTAATGTAACCAAAAACAACATACCGGTACCCTTTGCGTCAGTTTTGTGCAATTAAATAATGGCATCATAATTCTCGAAGGAAATATATTTTACGAAAAAGAATTTTATTGGATCAGCAAATTAATTTTATTAGTTACTGTTCGTTGCAGCCAATCTACTTTAAAAAGATATAAACATAAACTTTTACGCCGTAATATATTTTCATTGACTAAATTTCGTATCTAGCTAAAACACCTATAGGCTACATTGATAAGCAGGTTTTATTACTTGAAAAACAAAGAGAAATTTGGTGTGAATAAGCTATATTAAATTTCGTTACATTAAAATAAAACCATTAGTTACGACAAACACATTTTAACATTTTTCAACTAGCTACAAATTGGTTGTCATCACTATCATCGTCGTCATTACTGACATCATTCACTAGTTCTACTTCAATTACGGTCTCCGAATCATTTTCGCAAACAACGCAAGAGCAGAGTTCGGTGCATGATACGCCGTTTCCAACGCAAGAACACTGATTTATTGTCTCTGTTAACAGTCTGCTCAATCACTTGATCTGCGGCTGTTGCGAAAAATCCGTATCGCTCTTGTTGCTGAATTGCAAATTCACCAGCACGTAAATGCTCAAGAGCCAATGGGCGTGCTTTTTCAAATTCACGCATTTCATGCAAATAGACAGGAACGTAGCGAGAATAATTCACACAATCGTAGGCAAGCAGCTAAGGAGTTATCTTCTCCAAAGTATTTAAATGACCTTCCCAATCTAATCGACGGGTACAGCTAATAAAGTGTAATAAAGTAGACACCAAATGGCTGCAACAGGGCAAAAGTAGGGAAAGCGGAGGCTTGCGTAGCACAGAACATATCGTAATTGCTTACAAAATATTGAAAGACATCTTCCTGAAGTGGATGGAAAAGCAGAGATCATCGCCTCTGACAAGTCACCAATTTCTTTTTTTTCCCATATGTTGAATGAACTTGATGACCGCAACGCTTGTATGGACAAACTTTCAATTCTTTCAGGAGAATCATCTTCTGGAAATATTCTTTTAGAATTCGAACATACGCGCCTTTCAATATTTCTTTCATTGGTAAATCGAAAATAGCATTATCGATTAAAACCATGTCTATGGGCGCTCGGTGACAGATCAGTTAATGAATTTATATCCCATATAATTGTAAATTTTTAGCAGCAATAATTTTTTCAGTACAATCCAAACTCAGCCATTTATAAGCACATTACTTCAGAGTGCTGAAACTTGTTGCAGTAAACTTTTTTGAATCACTGTAATAGACGTCATCATAGTGAACAATTATGCATTTCATCAAATCAAAATCAAATCTTCATTATACTTGCGGTATTACGCCGAAGCGTGTAACGAGTTGCGGGGCCCATCTCCGTGGCTTAGCGCCTTGGCTACACAGCTCCCAAGAAACGTCGCAGCCGTGGCGAGCCGTTGGCGACACTGTGCCGATTTGACCGGTCCGGGAATCGAACCCCAGACTTACCGCACCGAGAGAGTGCGCTTGACAACTGAGCTAACGGCCATTGATTCTCTAAATACTACTCACCGATAAATGAAAATGATAAGCGCCAAGCTGAATGAGATCTATTAGCACCAATAGCATTGGTAGAGTATTTTTGTATTTAGTCGCATATTTATTCTCCTATCGCGAGAAAGCGATCAAAGCGCTATACGAGCTCGCTGAGGAGTTGCCGGCCATCTGTCAACAACACCAAGATGGGGGAATCCCGCTAAGTGCATTTTCAAACGGCACAACAAGTAAACTTGCCGGCTTGTTCTCCACACTGTCCGTATAATGCTGAGCGTCAAGCAGGGAAACTGTGAATACCATTTTTATAGTCATTGGTTTGACCCGACCTGGAATCAAACCCAAGTCTACAGCTCCCGAGGCGGACGCTCTAATCACTCGCCCATCTGAGCAGTATGGAAAACTAGTCTATCCGTAGGAATTGCACCCAGATACTGGATTACCACAAAAAGCACGTAACTGTAGCCTGACTTTTTATCATCATTTCCTCACAAACCTATCCAGCAACAGAGTATACAGATACGTAGGTTATATGACGTTTCTGTAAGTAAACCTATAAGTCATTTCGATAAGCTACGCTAACTGACTTTTAAAAAGGTATAATAATACCGCTTCAACTTTTTAATTTTATCTATCTCTACACTTCAGCAGCTAAACCTACCTAAGTTTGTGCCACTAGCACTTGTAGACTGCCAGTTCCACTATTTCGTTGTTTTACCTTGATCAGCTGTTTGGCGTAACTATGACGAAACAGCTGATAAGAATATGTTTCCAAATTTTAACTTGCATAAGTTAATTTTTTATGAGTTAGATGCTGTCACTTCATTTAAAAACTATACAAAAATAATTAAATTCAGCTTACAATTTAACTTAAAAATCAATATGTTAGATATGTTTTTCTACTTCAGTTTAAAATGTTATCGAACACTGAGCAAAAAACATTTAGAAACTAACACGGCAACACCTAATGACGAAAAAGCAGTGATGCGCTTTAAGCGCAATAGTATTCATCCGCTCAAATTTTTCAATATTCAAACGGTTATATCTCAAAAACGGCACCTACTTGCAAGGGAAGACACTCCAGTTTCGATCTACTACCATAATTATATTTACAGACAATTTTTTACATAGTTCTTCGTTAGGTATCACGAGACGACAAGATAGAGGACAGTGCAACAAGGCCTAATAATAATCCGATGAAATTCCAAAACAACGAGCAAAGATGAAAGCCAGGTGGAAGTCCACAGACCTCAGTCCGAAACAAAAGCCAGGCCGTATTTAGGGGGGAGATGTGGGGGGTTCACACCCCCCCGAAATATTTTTGTAAGTTTGAACTAAGACAGTCCAAGCTCTGCAATCGTCAAAACATTGCACAGTACGCAGTAGTACGATGTAACATTTTGACCCGCAGGTCATTGCTGCGGCATGCGTTTCTTGATAAATCATAAAGGTCAGCGCTCCAGGCGGGGGATGCCGTAGCATTTGGTACATCTGCGATATGGTTAATCAAGGCCGTATTTAGGCGAAGACATGGGGGATCAAACCCTCCAAAATATTTTTGTAAATTTTAACTAAGGCGCTACAAGTCCAGTAATCATCAAAAATGTAGTATGCAAGGACTGCGGTAAAATGTAACATTGTGTCCCTCGAGTCATTGTTGCAACAGTGCGTTTCTTCATAATAATGTTTAGCGCTCTAGGCGCAGGGTGCCGCAACATTTCGTACATTTGCCCTACATTTAATCCAGCTATGCAGTTGTGTGCAAAAGTTTAAGACCACATAGATAAAAATAAAAGTTTTGTTGGATAATAATAAAACTCGCGATATGGTTATGTCGCTTCAGCCTTTTATGTTCTATAAACATTAAATGGTAGGCTTGTGAAGCCTATAAATGATAAGATTTTTTGCGCATTTCTGGTTTTGGAAGCACAAAATGTTCAGTTTTACTCAAATTTTAGTGCTGGAAATATGGGCAAAAACAGGAGATTATCAATAACAAAAAGGGCTAAAATTGTTACGTTGAATGAAGAGGATAGCCTACTCCGAAAGACAAATTTCAAAAGAACTAAAATTTAGCAAAACAGCTTTCCATCAGGCAATTTCGAAGTTTTGGGAGTTTTCAGGACTTGCACAGGTCTGGAAGACCCAAGGTTATCTCCTAAAGGGATGATCACCTGATAAATATATGGCAGTGCGTTCACATAGGCCTACCAGTTTAAGCAAGAAAATTGGGTCGGCCTTGCACAGGGCCGTTGAGAGGGGGTTCCAGGGGGTACCTTGGTACCGGACCCGGAATTTTCGGGGGGCCTGAAATTTTGAGAATGCTGCGCGTAAAAAATTTCGTAAAAAGTTTGAAAGGGCAACTCTTGCTTGGTTGAAGGCAGACAAAGTCACCCCTCTTCACCACCTCACTCACTCACAGCTAGGGTAGGCTTCTACCTCTTCCCCCCAGTCAGCGCCACAGCTAAAGTACCAACCCAAAACAGTCTTAAATGTGTTGCAACTCCATAATGCGGTGTGGTATACTGGAGTATCGCTGCGATTGTTTTTAGATGTGTTATTGCTATCTTAACATAACCATTAACCGTACCTCTTAACTTGTTTTAATATGCATCGAAGAAGGCCTGAGCGGGGCGGGCGCATATAAGACACCCCTGCGTACGCTATACTGATCATATCGATATCAGAATGGACCTCAAAAAAGAAAAAGGCCTCGGAGAGGAAATGTTTTTTATCAAATTACGCAAAACACTCGTTTACTCTTAATTTTAATATTTTTAGTTGCATATTTATCCTCCGATCACGAGAAAGCGATCAAATGCGCTATTCGAGCTCGCTTAGGAGTTGCCAGCCATCTGTCTACCACACCAAGATGGGGAAATCACCCTAAGTGCCTTTCCCAACGGTACAACAAGTAAACTTGCCGGTTTGTTCTTCATACTGTCCTTTTAATGCTGAGCGTCAAGCAGGGAAGCTGTGAATAGGCTATCAATTTTAAAGTCATTGGTTTGACCCGACTATAGGAATCAAACTCGAGTCTACAGCTCAAGAGACGGACGCTCTATACCACTTGGCCATCTGAGCTGTTAAGGAATAGGCTAATTAACTGGAATAATTAACCTAAGGCCGGTACTACTATGATTTGATCCGTTAAAGTCAGAGGCGTCGGGCCATTGGGGCCCAAAAATTTCCTGAGATTTGTTTTTTTTATGATCTAAAAAATTGAAAATAAAAAAAATGAAAAATTTAGCCAGTGCCATTTTGTTTTCATCCTAACCGCCCCCTTTCATATACCATAAATTCCATTTTTTGTTTATTAATTTTTGCTTCAATCAATCGCTGCGACTTAGGTGTAAAGTTAGTTTCTTGATTTGTAGTTAGAATAGAGAACATTTTGCATGCGTTGTTGAAGATTATAGAACAAGCTACACGTCATCCCATCAAATGCGCCAAAATAATAATGAATACAGCCTCCTTTCATTTATTTTCGCCAAGTTTCTGCTTTTAGACATAGAATGCTAAAATATTTTTGTATTGCCTGACAAATATAATGGTGACTGCTCTCACTGCAGGGACCGGTTTGTCCTTTCTCGATAAGAAAGTGATGTGTTAAATTCAGTGTTTTTTTTTATGCGAAAACCGTAAAAATCCGTTGGTGGCTGGCCGTAGCCTCCAGACCCCTTTAGCTCCCAGACCCCTTTAGCTCTCGGCAGCTGGGTACTTTGCTCCCAAAATCCAAACTATATGCCCCCTTGCTAAATCGTGGGGCCCCACTGATTGTTCATAGTGTTTATAATTAAGAAGCGGGCGAGGGCTTCAAAATAATTTTGATTTCATATCCAAAAATGTGGGACATCACGACATATTTTGGTATCTTTTCCTAGCTTTTTTTTTTCGTGATGTTACTCAATGCTAAATACGGCTTTTACTAAGGTTGCGATCAGTATCAGCCCAGGGGCGTGCCCAGAAATTAAAAAAAGGGGGGGTAGCCGCAATTTCCTGCTTCCGTTTCCACTGAAAATACCGGTAAAGACCAAAAAAAAAGAAAAGGTCATCGCGTCCTCAGATTTCCTGTTTCCACTGTTCCGCTGCCTGGAGATATATATCAGCTTATATTTCAGCGGGGGGAGGGAGCAGCTTATATTTCAGCGGGGGGTGATAAGCCCCTGTAGCCTATCTGTTTAGGTTGTTGCTCGAGCCCCTACAAATTTTTTGGTTGCACGGCGCTTCTGGTTATAGTTCGATGTTTTTGCGGATCAGCAGCGGTTACTAAAGGTGTAATATATTGCTGTGCTGTGAGCTACCAGTAGCTAAATGGTAGCCTATATTTCAACAAGGATAGCTAAACAGTAAGCCTCACCTGGTCAAGAGTTTTAATTTATTGGCCATTTTTTGGTTGTTAATCGATTTCAAATCGGCAAAGTGTCTCTTCTGGGAAATCATCTCTGTTATCATTTTGGCGGACCATTCTTTCTGTTACTTTGCGGGAGGCCCAGATTTCATTTTGGTACCGGGCCCGGGCTTGGCTCTCAACGACCTGGCCTTGCAGCAACTGCAGCGGTGTTTTTGAGCAACAACACCAACCCAATTTTCTTAACTGATTTGTGAACGCACTACCATATATTTGTCAGGTGATCATTCCTTTGGAAAAGGTAACCTTGGGTCTTCCAGACCTGTGCAAGTCCTGAAAACTCCCAAAACTTCGAAATTGCCTGATGGAAAGCTGTTTTGCTAAATTTTAGTTCTTTTGAAATTTGTCTTTCGAAGTAGGCTATCCCTCTTCATTCAACGTAACAATTTTAGCCCTTTCTTTAACTTTTGCTTTTAGACATAAGCTGCCAAAACTTATAGGTAGGCCTACTAAAATATTTTTGTATTGTCTATTAGAGACTGCTCTAACTGCAGGTAGGGTACGTTCTTTTTCGCAGGTAGGGTACGTCCTTTACGATATATTTATTCGAAGGGATAAGTGATCCTGGCAAGATCATTCGTTCTGGATAATGAATGTATTTTACCTGAAGGCGGCCGATGAGGGCTAATAACCTGCAACAGCTGTGTCTCGCTCTACGGTACGTTTTACTGGAGTCCTTTGCACTGTCGGTGATGGAGTGCTGATGTAACCTCCGACCCGACAAGAGGAAGTCGTCATAACTTCCCGTCCGGTAGGCAAGGAAGGACATTGCTTTTTAGTTTTTGATCTTCACCCTGGCCACGTAAAGGATTTGACTGGAGTGGTAACGTAGACACACGAGTGGCTATGTACCACAAAGGTTAAATTCTTTGGAAACATTTATGCGAAGGGATGAATGATCCTGGCAAGATCATTCATTTTGGAAGACCAAAGAGGAATCGCCCAAAACCTTGCAGGAGCCTTGTTTTCAGCTTTCCACTTCGTATGCGATGTCTTACAACTTTACAAGACTAATTTCAGTAAAAGCGAGTCTGATGAACTTGATTAGGAGCACTGGAGCAGAGGTGCACGAAAAGGACAGGGGCGTAGCCAGAAAAAAATTGTTTTGAGGAGGGCAAAAACTGAACAGTAACATAATGCAGCATACAACTTTCTTAGGTGAGTTGAACAAAATGCGATTTTCATGCCCTAATTTTTACGCTTTTCTCCATGCAAAGTTGATGAAGAAATTATTCTTCCGCAAGGTTAAAACTTGTAGAGCTTATATCTTTAAAAAAAATGCAAAATTGTAAAGGTACATTTAACTTTCTTAGAGGTTATTTAAGTTTTTGAAGTTTAGAATCTGTTAGCCCCCCAAAGCTTAATTGGATCACAAGCCCTTATCTGTAAAAACTAAAAATCAAATAAGGCATCTGCTCTTTGCTTTAGTATGTTGCTTAATTTATTTTCTAGGCTTGCTTCGTTGCTCTTGCTTTATTTGTTTTATTGCAAGTAATCTAATGCTACCGGTCATGCAGCCATGCCAAGTCGGTTTCGATTGGCATGCCTCAACGGCACGCTCACCCGTTTTGCTGCATATTACGTTTTCCGTGTCAATATTCATTAACTTTGTATAAATGCGCGTTTTTAACGTTTTGGTGCGCGAGAATTAAAGGTGAATTGATTTGATTGATAGATTGATTGAGTGCCCGCAGAAATTTTTTCGAGATTGCAGCCTGCATTCTTGATTTTAGTGCCTTTCAAACAACTTTTGAAGTAAGTTTGGTTTACACTTTTTAGTATCAATTGAGACCAGTGGCGACTCTGGCTTTTTATGGCTACTCGGGCTCGACATAAACAGTGTTAAAAAAACGGTAAAAAAAGCAATAAAACAGCGACTTACACAACAGTTAAATTGTTGCAAAATACTTTCATTCATACATAAAGTTTAATCTTCTTAATTTGATGGCAAACTCATACTGAGTTTGTTGTGTAGCTCTTTGTTATCAGCTATCCATTGTGAGCCACAGAGGAACAGACATTTATGACCAAAAAAAGCCTGCATTTACTACATGGCAGCATGATGGCAGGCGTCTTACGAAATCTTTTTTCTATTCCTCTCTCCTATTGTAGCTCGGACTATATTTCTCGAGGGGCCGAGTTCCACAAACAAGTTAAGGAAAGAATTGTGTGAAACAACGTAACAAACGTTTGCATTGTCTAACTCAGGCAAATGCGATCGAGCCCGAGTAAGATGTAATAAGGAAAAAAGCTTTTGTCTCGTTTGTCTCTTTCTTTTCTCCGCAATGCGGCTGGGGCTATTTTCCTCTAGCCAGAGCTTACGGCTAGACAAATCGTTGAGCGAAAAACGCAACTGCCACCGCACACTTCGTTGTTTTTTACGATGACTGTTTCTTTCAACGAACCTGATACGAATTAAGTTAAAAAAAGCTTTAAGCTTACTTTTTAAAATTTAAATAATAACAAGCCTTCCATCATTTCGTAACTTAGGCTCAGCCCGAGTAGCCCGAGTGCCGGAGTCGCCTCTGTCATCATTTTGTAACTCGGGCTCAGCCCGAGTAGCCCGAGTGCCGGAATCGCCACTGATTGAGACCGCTACACCTAACAGGAAGACAAGTTTTTGCTTTATATGTGTGATGAAGCCGCAATTATCAAAGGGATTCAAAATAAGCTTATTAACTAAATCGATCACACAATATGCGATAGTTCTGTTAGCTCTTTCTGGCTCAGATTTATTGGAAGGAGGAAAGACGGTGTGCCTTTTTTTTTACGGGGGGTCGGGGGTCGTGCCCCCGTGACAGCTGCTTGTGTCCCTATTCCAGAAAAAGCTCGCCATTTTGATACAAGCTAAACACCACGCAAGTGCAAAAAGTGACGTTTTTATTTTCTTTCAACTGAATTGAAACTGAAAGAGGAAACATTTCATTTTGGATTGTTTCGTCATTCTTGCTTTATTTTTATATCACACAATAGTCTTTGTGAGAAAACTATGCTTCTGACTGACAATCAGATCAGTAATTGAAAAATGGGTAAAATGTTTCATTTATGAAAATTGAATGGAATAATTGCTTCTAGCTTTATTTGCTCGATTCATAAATTTATTGAGTTTGAAAATTCAAAATGCTTTGCGACGGAATTCTACCTTTTTGCGATTTTTTTGTGGAAGAAGAGGAGTTCGAAGAAATTGTTATTGAACCAAACTGGATTGGATGGATTCTTGGAGCAAAACCAAAAATAATTTCAAAAGCAAAACCGAAAGAAAAAAACTGGATTGAAAAGTTATTATCTTGTGATGATGCAAATATGGACTCCCTCAATGATATGAATACTCATAACTTGATTGAAGCAAAAGATGTTGATGAAAAATTTGATTTTAGCTTACACTTCAACATGTTTCTTACAGTCTTGCTATTTCTAACCATTTTTTTCTCAGCTCTTATAACATTCAAGTAAGTTGGTTTTACTATTTTTCCTTCGTTTCAATATTTGTCTTTTAACTTTTATTTCGTTCCACTAAAAATGTTATGGGATGTCGTGCCACAGTAAACAGTCTTTTTTCCCATAATTTTTGGAAATGTGAATCCATTATGCAAATCATGAAGCACAAGTGGCCGAAGGAATGATTACCACAGCAAAAGGTTGTGAGCAGAACAATTTGATTTGAAGAATTAACATCGCTAGCTGACATTGGCAAACCCTTCCCAAAAAATATTCGAAGCCGCAAGAGATGTAGGCTATAGCTCGCATAAAAACGAGCATTTACTTTGACGCTTTCCGTTTTTTTTCCTTTGCTATTCTTTAAAAGTGTACCTTCACAACCGAGTAACCTATTTTCATCCAAAAAAAATCGACAAATAATTTTTTGAGACCTAAAATTTAAATGTGCAATCTCAAATAGAATCGCGAACCATTTAAGAAGCTCTGTTTTGGGTGACCTATGAAAAAGTCTTTGCGGAAAAATTAGGGCAGTTTTTGACGATGTAAAACTCCGTAATCATTGGCGCTGGGACTGCACGCAGTCTCTTTACACCAGGACTTCCCAAACTTTTTCGCTCGCGACCCCTTTTAATCTTCCAAAATTTTTCGCGACCCTTTACAGCAAAAATCACAAACAGTGCGAAATATGCATTTGTGATTATTATTGAAAGGCGAAAACTAAAAACAAGTTACCGCTACTCAATTATTTATTTATTTTATTTTTGTGGCATATTTATCCTCCTATCACGAGAAAGCAATCAATGCGCTATACGAGCTCGCTCAGGAGTTGCCAGCCATCTGTTTACCACACCAACATGGGGGAATCCCGCTAAGTGCCTGTCCCACCGACACAACAAGTAAACTTGCCGGCTTGTTCTTCACAATGTCCCTTTATTGCTGAGCGTCAAGCAGGGAAGCTGTGAATACCAATTTTAAAGTCATTGGTTTGACCCGACTCGGAATTAAACCCAAGTCCACAGATTCAGAGGCAGACGTTCTTACCTCTCGGCCATCTGAGCTCTGGATGCCTACAATGCCTACTGGTTTATACTTAAATAGCTTATTAGAAACAAAAAAAGCAAACACATTTATGTAATGTGATGGGTGCAATTGCTTTCTCCTACAAGCCTAATCCAGCCGCGGCTCAATATTTGTTAATGCCGGTCTCACGGCGGTTTCAATGTTGCTTATGCAGGAACGATGTTTTGCCGTCAACGTTGAACATGCAGACTCGCACAGACACGTCGAGACAAACGGCCGTAGTGCGGTTACTGCCGAGGCCGATGATGATGGATATTCGGCTTTAATGCTAACCATTGATTAACCAGCTATCCATTGTTTAAATAGTTTTTAGTTACCGGTACTATAGCCTCTTGCCAGCAGAGTTCTACATGGCGTCGCCAACCGAAGCGAAGAAACAAAAAGATACATCCAGCTTTGTCACTTGATACCAAAGTGACGAAACAAAACAGTTCATAGTTATACAGAGAACTACAACATTCAACCGCTACCTCACCATTTCGTATTTAGCTTAGAGATAGGCCAAAATCTACAGCTAGGCCTAAGTTAAGAATGCTGTTTGCGCAATTGCACCAGTTTTAAAAGTTTTAAAAATCACAACAGCATGCTACGCAATTGCGTAACACTGAATACGCAAATACTTTGCCGAAAATTTGTACAAATGTGTACTTCCTGCGACCCCTGAAGTTTGTTACGCGACCCCTCGCGGGGTCGCGACCCCCAGTTTGGGAAGCTCTGCTTTACACCATTGCTAACAACTGACGAGCAATTTCAATTTTTAGAATTTTGAAATGGTTGATCGTCCGTTTGGCTCGTTGGATTTTAAATCGCTATGAGGTAGGGCCGAGTGGTTGGTGCATTGGGCTCCGAAGCAGACTTCGCGGGTTCGATGCTCAACTAGGACATCTCCATGATGCATGTACTTCACTACCACAAAAACTCTAAGCTGCAATTATGTGGCTTGAAATAAAAAAAAAAAAAAAAAAAAAAAGGTAGGTTGGAAAAAATTAAAAATAAAGAAGCATCTGAAACAGCTTTATTTCTGCGCATTCGCAAATTAAAATATTTTCACATGATACCGGTAATCAAAAATCAAATCTTCATTATATTCACGCTATTACGCTGAAGCGTGTAATAACAAGTGGCGGGGCTCATCTCCGGGTCTTAGCGCCTGAGCAACATTATCCGAAGAAACGTCGCAGCGATGGCGAGGCATTGGCAACACTGTACCGGTCTGATCGACCCGCATTTCAAACCCCAGACCTTCCGCTTCGATAGCGTGCGCTTTACAACTGAGCTAACGCGAATTGAACCTTGTTATTTTCTTTTTAGCCTACTAAGCGTGCCCATGAGTTTCATTGTACAGTAGATCATGGCCATTTTCAGTGCTGGATAATTTTTGAAAATATGTATTTTGAGCAACAACTTAATTAATTATTATCTTTTGTTTAACATTTGGTATTTCTACGCAAAAATGATGAAGGAAAAACAAAAAATCAATGGCTTAATAATAACTTTTATCTGATTCTTATGCTTTAAATTATCTAAATGTGGTTTTAGCAGCTGCTATCACAATAGCTTGTCAATTCTTTACTAACATTTTTACCCGAATGCAACTGAATTTGCTTTACATAGGATCCCTTGGAAGTTGATATGTTCGAATATCACAAAGAAGTTATTGAGAATCTTGTAAAGAAGCAAATGGGAATGTATAAAGTAAGTTTAAAAATCGACTCCATGCAAAGTACTACATTGCTCAGCTCTCCAATTAAGGAGCAGAGAAAAACTTAAATTGTTCGATTTTTTGTTGGTTAAGCAATCAAGCTGTTTTTTCCTATACAGTGAGTAAATTGCTCTGACTGCGCCGTTGCAGTGCTTTCTTCAACTTAGTTATCCAATGCGCAGTCAGACTATGATAAAAAAAAGATTTTGGAAGCGTGCAAATAAGCAGAAGTTACAAGCTGTAGATTATGAAGTTGACAGTGGAAGCTCGTGGCATTTTCAAAATGAAACTAAAAATCAGATATGTTATCGTATAAATTTCTGAAGAATATTTTTGAACGCTTAGACAGGAATTCGCGAAAACTTCACTGACAAACAACGTGAGCGATTTCACAAGGAAAGCTTCCTCATACAAGAATACTTCAACTGCATGGACAAATTTCTAAACGTAGTGAGCGCCTTTGAACAGCAGGTGATGATTTCATTATGTAGTTGTAAAGTCGCAGCATCATACTTTCAACTATTCTCTATATGCAAAGCGTTTATTCTTGATTGAAGACATGATGCTGTTCAGGTTCATTTGTGTAAGCTTATAGGGCAAAAAACTGTGAAAATGACGCTGAAACTTTATCATTTACTGCAAGTCTAACCGTTTTTCTGCTCGGCTGCTGAGGACATTTTGTTGATATCAGTGCCAAAATTAGCGCCCCCCGAACCCCCCGATTCGGGGGGGGGGGGGCGCACAAAAAAGGGGCCCCGTAAACAGTCAGTTCGTAGTACTATTCACTCAACGTATGATAAAGGTGCCTTTAATAGGCTTATTCTAAGATTCAATATATTTTTTGTCTTAACTCGCGCGTTGTGGGGCCCCCATACCATATTTATGCTTTTGGCTATGGTAGAACCCCTGCAAATTTTTCCAAAAATAGCAGTCGCAAAACTAGCAAACAAATGTTTAGTAGCATACCAAGGGCCCCTCGTCCTCAAGTGAAAGGCGCAAAAATAAGCCTTAAAAACGTTTTTTCTTCGCTCAAGTAGCAAAATGTTAGAGTAGGGTTTGCTTGCAGCATTATTTTAGTTGGTTTGAAAGGGGCCTAGTAAAACAGACTACTAAACCTAGTTAAAACTGAGGAATTTTAACGGCTCAAAACGCACAAAAAGCCTCCAAAATAAGGTCGAATTCCGCAAAACTTTCTGCGGGGGCATGCCCCCAACCCCCCCCTAGCTTGGCATCGCTCCTTCGGGGCTCGCTCTTTTGTAGCAACATCCAAGAAAAAAAATTTAGGGGGCCCCGAAAGATGATTTTTGGGGGAAGGGGGTGCATTGCCTAGTTTCGGCCCTGGTTGACATCAGCTCCCAACTCTTCGTAATATTGCTTAACTTAACAGGAAATTACATCACAATAAGTTTGATGGAAGAATAAGATAAGTTAATGTGCGAACACGTTTTCCCAGCTTGGCTCATTTGGAGAAGAAACTTTGCCACAATAATTGTTTCGCTATGAGCAATTCAGTTTGGGACGCAGCCAGCAGAGAAAAATTTATTGGGGCAGATCCATGCTTAGACAATGAGAAGACCCCGCTTTTTTCGCTTTTAGTGTTCGATCTTAAAAAGGTTTCATATTCGTTAAAACGTGTTGGGGGAGCGGCAGTGCTTTCGACCCGGTGCTCCCTTTGTTTTACCACTGCACTTAGTAGACCGAGAAAATGATTGGCGGATCCAGAAAGATGGGACTATGTGGACTCAAATCCCGTTAAGTCTTTAGCTTGAGGTATCAACAGACAGGGATTTTGATACCCAAAAAAATACCAAATCGCAAGATAAGAATGCGTTTGATTTTTAGTCCATTCTTCCAAAATCCTATTGTGTTCTTGGAACTAAAATATCTTTTCTGCGTAAGCGACTTTACTTTGCTGTCACTCTTGCCCAAATTATTTTAA
This sequence comes from Trididemnum miniatum, assembly GCA_964006365.1. Taxonomy (NCBI): domain Eukaryota; kingdom Metazoa; phylum Chordata; class Ascidiacea; order Aplousobranchia; family Didemnidae; genus Trididemnum; species Trididemnum miniatum. Next base: position 11,544,019 of record OZ023234.1, on the reverse strand, counting down.
CAGAAAAATAATTGTGCGAAGTAAAACCCTGACTACGCGGTAATAAAAATAAATCTTTATTTCAGATTACTAGCGAGAATTCCAAGGAAATGAAAAGCTTAAAAGAGAATTATAAAGAGTTGCATGATGGTGGACAAAATAAAGTAGTGCATACTGGATATAGTCACTTCTGAGAATAGCAAATTTCCATGCTCACGGCTTTGTAATCATGCTGCTATACGGCAATTTTCTTTATTTTATTTGCTTTCATATATTTCCTAAAACTTACTAGACCTGTTTATATATATTATATTTTATTGATACTGTTATTTCTAGCGCTTTTATTTTTTTATAATATAAACTACTAACCCTATTTATATAAACGCGTGTTTCATTATGAAGTAATTTGTTCAGCAGCACGTATACCGGCTAATCATACGAACAACTGGTGTATGTGTATTACCAATCGATATATGGTTTGCAATACGAATAATTATACCAGCAACTCGCAGGGGTAACTCCGGGTGAGATAGCCATGCTTATTATAAACCTCCGTGGTTTGCTTCCTACTTGCTTAAAACGTACGCAAAAGATTGGGTTGATACTGTTAAGGACCAGAGCTGTATTCCTGTGCCTCATCAGTTCAAATTTGTCGTACCCAAAATCAATATTTCTCATTTAAAAAATGACGTTATTGGCCATCTCACATGAGAAGTGTATAGGTGAAATGGCCAATATGGTTGCATCACGAAATGAGAAAGATTTATCATAAAATAAACAAAAATGTTCATGCATATAAGGCTCAGTCTATCATAACACTGTTTTATTCTTGCGCAAATACAAAAATGTAACCTGACTTGAGCAGAAATTTCTGTTATTTCGGAACGTTTATGTTAGTTAGTCACGCTAGTCCTGTAGCCTTGCTAACACTTTACTGCAACATTAAACTTGTTTACTTTTTGCCATGATGTCATATGTGACGTTTGCACACAGAAGCATATGCTCGAAGGAGTGGCCATCTAACCTTCATAAGTGGGTGTCCAAACTGTCCATCAGCTTAAGGAGAGATGGCCACCCACGTGATTATACGGTATTTTATAGCTTTTAGGAGATACCTGCTTTGTGATTGCATTCTTGGAACTGTAAATTCTTTAACTCGAAGACTATAGCGTGAAAACACGCCCACAAAAAACGTTACTGCTTGCTATCTATATTCTGCTGAAAATTTTCACCTACCTTAAAAATTATTTCGGCAATATCTCGCAAAATTTAGCAAATTTCGACAGCAATTTCAGACATGTTGCAACGTCATGTGCTGATTCGAAACCGGCGAAGTCAATCTTGCGTAGCATGTAAAACTAAGAAAATAGCGGCTGATGGCCATCTCTCCCGGAATTACCCTATATGGGCGACAGATCCGCTTTATATCCAAAAGAGCAGGTTCGATTCAGTGTAAAGTCGTAGCTATAAGATCTCATCTGCAGAAGAAAAACCTGAAGGCTTTCGTTGATAATTCGGAGAGTTATTGGATGTTCACCAGTTTGACACAGAGTTGCCAACGGGCCGAAGATGTTGAGCCCGACCCGAACCCGGATTTTAACTTTATCAGCCAGTATGATTTGAATCTGAAATCAAAAACATCGCTAAAAATTTGAAGAAATTTTAATAATAAAGAAAATGAGTTTCACCCATTCACAGTCACACTAGCTGCGAACAGCAACAATGTGTTTTCTTTGCTTTATTCCAGCAATTGCGAAAGCCCTATATCACTCACTGAAAATCTCGATTTTGCTCCGGCGTTCAGCCCGACTGAAGCCCTACAATTTTTCAAAATCCAAGCCCGAACCCAGCCCTTACTCGACCCGACCCGAAAAAGCCAAGCCCGATTGACAACTCTGGTTTGATATTTAGCACATTACACAAAACTACACCATAGAGAGTGAGCTTGCAAATGAATACGATATCTCAAGGTTTTAATTCAGCAAATTACTATTTACTACCCTTTGAAGCGGGTGGTCGGTTTGGATTAGTGAAAGTTCTCTGCCAGGCTAGCCGCTTGCTTCTACCTCTTTAGACAACTACTTGTCTCGTCTTCCAACATTACAAAACATTCACCCCGAATATTATCCAGTATGTTAACTTAAGCTTCAGCTTATTCAAACAGAATGAAAACAAAAATCAAGAGATTAATTACTTAACAGATGAAAGAAGGATCAACCTAGGCCTAGCGTGAAATGGCGTGCACAGCTCGATCTCACTCAGTAACTGCGGCGTCAAAAAACACACATCCATGTTTATATGATTAAAAGCACATGTAAAGTTTTGTGCGGCAGAGTTCGATTGGTTAGTTCAAACGTCATCACAATGTCTTTGCGTCGCATTGTCATGGCAGCAGCGTGCTCGCATGTGTTGGAGAAGGATGCAATCTTCTTGAAGAAGCTGCGGCAATTTGTAGACTTCAGAGTTGATATGTCATTCCAAACGGTTTGAAGGAAAAGAGATGTCGCACGATGGCGCTCCAGGTATTATAAGTTGTAGCGAGACTTTGCCACTGCTACACCCTCATTCAAAAAATCAGCCGGTTGGCTTAGTGAAACGACATCGTTATCGAAGTGTTAAGTTTGGAACTCGATTCTCGGCCCGTCAAAGCGGACGCAGTGTCGCCAACGACTCGCCACCGCTGCAATGTGTTTTCGGAGCTGTGCCGCCCAGGCGCAAAGCCGCAAATGTGTTTCCCGGCACTCGCAACATGCTTCGGCGTAATGCTGCGTATTGTGATATTTTTACAGCCTAACTCAAAGCAGCGTTCTTGGATAACACGTCGCCGGTTAATTTTCTGTCTTGCTGATTCCCATAACTTTGGGATGGAATAGTTTTAGCCGAAACGGTTGCAATTCACTTCTAAAGCTCCAACTCAGTAAGGTGCATGTTTGTACAGTTATGGAACTGCTACAGCGAGTGCTAGTAATACCTTAATACTGATGTTCAAGTAAGGCTGCGATAGGTAACGCAAAACACAGAACAGTACCAATAGATTTGGTAAAAACAATACAAATTTTCTCATTTGTTTTTTAAATTACAATGCACACTACATACATGTGGGTAGATTGAGGGCTATTATCCAAAAATTCAAGTTTTTTTTTAAAACATTTTAGAGACCTGGCATGGATCCCCAAATATATATGTTATACATAAACCAGGTACCGGTATGCATATACCTAAAATCAGGGAAAATTGCAGAAAAAAATAGTTTTTTTAATGCAACTAAAATCTTCCTTAAAAATTTGCCAAACCTACACTTGCTCTAGCAAACCATAGCATCTTTGATCCAGTTACCACTACATGTTTCTGCAATCATCAACCAACTTTAGCCTAATCTTATCTCAAGAGTATCAACTGTCTGGCAGTGGTCTAAACTGTCTAGGCAACGCATACTGGTAACAGTAGCCTACCATTACTGATTAGCCCAGAGTTAGGCTACTGATATCTGCCTGCCTAGTCTAAAATAGAAAGCCTGCCCAGTCTAAATCTGCATCAAGTACCGGTACCAACTATCATAGAGCTCTTCGACAAACTAACTCGATCAGATGCAGCAGCCTAGCAGGGCTAAAAACCAGTCCCGTTATTATGCCATGAGCCAGAGCCAGATCCCTTTGATCTGCCTACAGAGCAGCTCATACAAAAATTGAACGGCGAGTCCAAAAAACGTCATCAACAGTCTTTGTCTCGTCACCGTTTGGCTCATTTGCATACAAAAAAACTTGAGCTGCAGACAAAACAGGGATTTCATGTAAAAATTTATATTCATATATGATCAAAACATGGAAAGAAGTAAGAAATTTAAAAAATTTGGCAATAGAACTTCAACAGATAATGAAAAAAAAAATTAAGTACATAAAAAAAAGTTAGGGGGTGCTGCAGCTCTGCAGCTCTTATGTACAAGCCGCCACTGCTGTTTAGCATTATCACAAAGCCTCCCCCTACTGTGTCGTCCCCAATCAGCCACGTGGTAACATCTACACTATCCTCCTCAGTAAGCCCATGTGATAATAATACAAACACAGTTGGGTAGCAATATTATTGAACAAAACATATAATAAAGAAAACCTTGTTCCACGAAGTAAATGAGCAACTCCAGCGCACTCGAAGTATCGATGAAAAACTTCTTCGTACTCGCACTCGAAGTCTTGCACTTTCCCGGCGCCGTAGATGAGGTCCTGCGCACTCGAAGTCTCGACGTTGACGCAGTCCCACGTTGCTGATCCTACAAATAAGGAGACAACTGTTGTTATCCAATCGAAACCGAAGTGGAAAACAAAATTTGGATCACAACCGAACAATTGTTGATGTTGGTCAGTAATTGCCTTGAGAATTTCGTTCTTCCGTGAAGGTTTCCAGCCATAACGAAAAACTAATGGAATGTTGTCCAACCCGTTGCAATGGAAGTGATGGCAGTAAAATTTCCATTACGCAGTATGGATGACATGCGTATGGCGCGCCGTTAGGAAAAAATTATATATTTTTGTAACACATGTTTTTTCAGTCAATTTAGAGCAAAAAATGTCCAACTTATATGTCGGAAATTTCCGACTTATATATCAGACAAATTGTAAGCTTAGCCTACTTTAAGTTGAGCCAAACTACACGCGCAAAATAAGTCGGAAATTTCCAACTTATAGATCGGAAATCTCTGACTTGTCTTATCAGACAAATTGTACTCTAATTCGGACCAAAATACACGCGCAAATTAAGTCGGAATTTTCCAACTTGTATATTGGAAATTTCCGACTTGTTATATCAGACAAATTCATCTCTTTTAGTGGGACAAAATTGACTTGAAAAACAAGTCGGAGATTTCCAACTTATATATTGGAAATTTCCGACTTATTTTGCGCGTGTATTTTGGTCTGAATTAGAGTACAATTTGTCTGATATGATAAGCCGGAAATTTCCAATATATAAGTTGGAAAATTTCGACTTGTTTTTCGGGTCAATTTTGTCCCACTAAAGAGATGAATTTGTCTGATATAACAAGTCGGAAATTTCCGATCTATAAGTTGGAAATTTCCGACTCATTTTGCGCGTGTATTTTGGCTCAACTTAAAGTACAATTTGTCTGATATATAAGTCGGAAATTTCCGACATATAAGTTGGGCATTTTTTGCTCTAAATTGACTGAAAAAACATGTGTTACAAAATGTATAATATTTTTCCAAACGGCGCGCTATACATGCGGCTTGTCAGTCCGAAGTAAGTATACGTGTAAGTATACGCCACGCATAAGTAAGTTCACTGGGTTGATAACGCCAATGCCGAAGTCAATTTGAAAGACGACAAACTCTATTCAAGCCTAGCCTAGCTCATAAAAAGATCTTGCTGACCTACTACTGTTGGCTTGTGTGGCCAACACAAACTATTGATAAAATCTCCAGTTCGTTTGACATCGATCACACAAAGAATGGGAAGCGATACCAAATCAGTAAAACCAAATGGTCAAAAGCTCTCTTTATAAGCTACGTGAGAGAAATGTCGACATCAATTGTTTTCCAGTTCTATTCTTCATTTCTCCGTTGTCCTGAATTTGACAGGGCGCATCATTTTGTTTTATTTCCAATCAAAATTTTAATACGTTATTAAAGGTAAAAAATTATTTGAATTAACAGATACTACTGTCGTTGTTAGCAAGCTGATGATGGAATAGGCTGCTTTGTAATTTTAGCTGTCATCTCTTCGTATCGTTTGTCAGTCAATTCAAGCCGACAGCTGCAACTTATTAAAACATTTTTACCGCCAGAAGTGCTACCGAAACGTAAGTGAGTTTCGTTGTTCCCAATCATGCTCAAGTAAGCACATGGAGTTGGCCGAGTGGCTGGTACTTTGTGCTCCGGAACTAGTTTCGCGAGTTCGATACCCAAGGTCATCTTTCATGATGCATATACTTCTCTAATATCAAGTCCTTTGCTGCAATTATGTGGCTTAAAACAATGAATAATTAAATAAAAATCATGCAATGTACTAACTCAGTGGTTGTCATCCGGGGTTCCGCAAGTAGCCTACAGTCCAGGAATTCCGCTAGTTTACAATTCAGTTCAAGTAAATTAGTACGTTAAATTATTGCACAGGGTTGCTCGTGTCTCTAGAATGTTTCATTGGGGTTCCGCTCCACCGCAAAAGTTGAAAACCACTAAACTAACTAAATCTGCATCTGAAAGCCATGAATTGCGTTTTTACCGCAGTTTTCCCACACATGCTTGCCTCCCTATATCCGCAAAACTGTTTTTTTAATTATCTGTTTTAGCACTTTAGTGTCGTATCGGTAAGCAAAAAAGTTTCATTTATTGTGGATTTCATGAATGAAATTTGAATTTTCGGTTCGACTAGCTATTTGAATTATCAAAACGAAGAATCAAAATGAGAAGCATGAGATATTAACTTTTTTTATTTCATTACACTGGTGCTTGCAGCATATAACGATAAGGCCAATAGAAGCTTGCTGTTACGTTTTCCGATCATTGTAGTAGCTAATGAAAAAAAGTCTTGCAAATTATTTTGTATTAAACCTCATATGTCTAGAAATTTGATAAGGAAAGCATTTTGTTTCAATTTTTTTTCTCCTTTCGTCATTTTTAGGTCAGGCACATATTGTGAAAATCTTATCGACTAGTGTAAAGGGGTCAGACAAGTACAAGTGTGCGAAAGATGAGATAAAAGAAGAAAGACTTGACGGTTTTCAAATGGCCTCATATGCTCCCAACCAGCGACCGCAATCTCACAACGTTTAAGTTGTTTTTGCTTAGCTAAGCACATCAGATTAAGCCCGGCTAATTCGCTGTTGTCTGGATTAATCTATCAGTAGGACGACCTATTTAACAAATGCGCTTTTGATTTCGTTGCTTCGTTGAATTTCATTGAGATTCTACTATCTTATTAGAAACATGTTTATGTAATATTGATTAAAATTGATTTTTTTCTGGGTAAGACTGAATCTGGACTCGTTATAATATTTGTGGTCAATCCGAACGCATTTACAAAACCAAGCATAATTTCAACACACCAAAAAAACTAGAAATGAATCAATTATGAGCACAATTTTGTATAGGCTACAGATTTTAGAATGATTTCGCCGAACTGGAACTAAATTTTTTTTAATAAGCTTACGCAGCATGAACTAAATGCAAATGAAACTAACCAATGCTCCTCTTGAAAAGCTGCAGATTGGAAATACTTAGAAAAGTCTGGTTAAAATTTTGGCTTATATCACTTCTATATGATAAGGTAAAGACCATGTGGCTCTAAAGACGAAACTATCGAGACATATTGTTTCCAAAAAAGCAATGCCGTCTCAAAAGAACCTGAAAAATTGAAAAGTCTTCTCTGGGAAATGAGATTTATGATTTAGGTATGTTGTTGGAAGGAATCGGCCGGTTAGCTCAGTTGTTACGCGCACGCTATCAGTGCGGCAGGTTTAGGGTTTAATTCCCCGACCGGTAACATCGGCACAGTGTCGCCAACGACTCGCCACCGTTGCGACAGTTCTTCGGAGCTGAGTTGCCCAGGCGCTAAATCTCGGAGATGGACGCCACTTATTCATTACACGTTTCGGCGTATTTCCACGATGATAAAGATTTGATTCGTTAGTTGTATATTTATTTCCTATCACGCTATAACTAGCTAGCTCAGAAATTGCCGGCCATCTCTCTACCACACCAAGATGGGGGAATTCCGCCAAGTACCTTTCCCAACGGCACGACAAGTATAAACTTGCCGGCTTGTTCTCCACATGTACCGATAATGCGAAGCGCAAAGCAGGGTAGCTGTAAACACCAACGTTAAAGTCATGGTTTTGATCCAACTCGGAATCAAATGCGAGTCTCCAGCTCCCGAGGCAGACTCTTTAAACTCTGGGCCATCTGAGTCGTTTTTAGAAATCCTACATCGGGTTTTCTCTTTGAGCTGGTCAGATGACTGTAGCTGGAAAGTTGTACAAAAATGATATAAAAATTAAAACAATTTTGTTGAAAAAACGTGTGGAGTTTCCAACTTGTGTGAGAAATTTTGAGAATGCATGAAATATGACACCGCTGACGAAATCACATTTTCGATTCTTGAAGAAGTTTTACCCCGATGAGCACAATGATTATGCAAATTAAGCGGCATTAAAATAGGACAAATAGCGCCATGGCCTAGTGGTTAGAGCGTTCGCCTTGGCAGCTGGTAGGCTGGGTTCTATTCTCAGTCGGGTCCAACCAAAGACTTTAAAACTGGTATATGCTGTTACACTTGCTAAACGCTCAGCAATTAAGTATAGCGCGTAGGATGAAATAAACAGCGAATAAAAATATGTCAGTGAATTCTCGACAAAATTTTATCCTGGCGCTAAAGGACCTTAGTAGTTATAAAGCGCCATAAAACCACACAACATTTCATTTCTATCTTTGTTTCGGTGTTGTTCTTCCGAATACGTTAATTCGGATGATTGCAAAAACATGAAACCTTAACTTGGTGAAGTGGTCAGTGCCCACATGCAGTAAATTAATCGTGACTTCCACTACTAGTATCGAACCGGAACTACTAACAAAAAAGTAGCCTACTGTAGTTTGATATGTGACGTTATTCGTCACATAGGCCACTCGAGAAAACGAACACGTTCAATATAAAACAAAGTGGTGACAGTTAATTTATTGAGAAGGATTTTTCGATGCTTTTCGTGAGGTCAAAATTTACTGGTTTATTTTCCCTTTTATGCGCAGCTTTATTGTACTGAAGTTATAGAATAAGACTCAATTGACTCAATTTGAGAAAAATGATAAAAAAATGCCTTAAGTGTTGAAATTCACGTCAGGCATGTTTTTTTTTTAGCGGAAAATAGTCTTATTCTTTTTATTGATCTGGATACTGTTGTAGCGCACAGCAATACAGGGCCACCATGACCTGAGTGAGAAGCTCACCAATAATAATTGAAAATCGAAATTTCATACTTCTTCAAAAATTTTCAAAAAAAGACAAAGAAAACGCAGATAATATAATAAGTAATTCTCCAAAAATGGAACAGTCTCGATGCTTTTTTTTTTTAGAGTGAAGAACTAGAATCGGTTTATCTTAAAACCAGAATATTTTTCGTTTCGTATTCATGTATTGGTAGGTCGTACCAATTTCGAATAACATTGTTATCGTTTGATTATTATAGATAGGTTTGCACTAGCTAAAGGTAATTTGCAGTACGAAAATACTTAACTACAAAATCTTACATTAATTGTGCGTGCAAGTAATGTTGTAGTGGGTAGGTATCTTCCATTAATTTATTTTAAAAACGGAAAGGGCTTGTTCAGATCTTTAGAACGTGATAAAAACGTGCTTGAAATTCTTTAAATGTAAATGGTGCGAAATAACCTCGACTTGAAACATGCATCATTGCATAACGGTTGTTTTGTTATTGCGTTCAATTGTCAACTTGTTGACACATTGTTTCATTGTTATGACGTAGTTTCTTTGGTCGGAATCTCCCACAAAGGCCACAGAAACTACTGTAAACCTTAGTTTAAATTTAAGCCCTTATTGCTTATTCGTGATAGTCTTAGCGCGTTAAGAGTAGAAGATTGAAAATATGGAACTGCAAGCTGCAACGAATGCCAACTGTTAACCCAGAGCTGAAGTTCAGTTGTTAAGCTTACGCTATCGGTGCGGGAGGTCTGGGGTTGGATCCCCGGGCCGGTTAAATCAGCATAGTGTCACCTACGGCTCGCCACCGCTGTGACATTTCTTCTGAGCTGTGTTGCCCATGCGCTTAGCTGCGGAGATGAATCCCGCCACTCGTTACACGATTCGGCAAAATATTGCGAGTATAATGAAGGTTTGATTTTGATGAGCATACTGCGCTAACAAGACTAGGTTCTCTCACATTTTAAGGGGATATGCATGTTTTTTAGGGGGTTGACTCAAAAAAATTGTTCAAGGGTTAGAAGTTGTTAGAAGGTTTTAAACGGGTGTCTTGAAAAAACTCTATTGGATTTACACTGTATTATCAAATATCATATCGATACAAAATAACCTTATGGGAATTTAGCCCCCAATAGTCCTACCCTCCGTGGCTACGGCTGCAAGTTTAATGCCGTCATTGCTGTAGCGTTCTCCTGCGTTTGTTGTTACGTAAGAGCAAGGGGGAGCCGCAGAAATTTGTGGAAGTGGTCGCGTAAAGAAGCTTTCCCACTATGAAGCATAATTTTTAAAGTAAATTTGAGCATTGACCGCTTTTGGAATGTTTCAGAAAAGGTCAGAGGGAGCACATATACCCCTGCATACGTCACTTCTAGGGAGCTAAATCGTGGAGATCGGCGCCTCAAGCTCTTGAAACACTTCTACGTATCAAGCATAAAAAATAAAAAGAAGCTAATAAGGGAAGCAAAATCAAACAGGTTAAAATGCACAAAAATTGTGTTGTGCCAGTAGAATTACAGTCGTTAATTGAGAAGGATTTGTCGCTACGTATACAGGCAGTGCTGGGCTCTGCAAGTTTTTTATGAAGTTTGCAATTCGTAACTCCGCAATTATGTTTTAAAATTCTTAGTCCACAACCGCAATTCCGCTACTACATATCAAACGTTTCATTCCGCTACCGCAAGTCCGCAATAATGTTTTCAAAAGTCTTAATTCGAAACCGCAAGTCCGCAGCTCAAAAACTTTTCAAGTCTATGAGCGCAATTCGCAACATAAAAACGCTATAGCTTAGCTTATGTACTCGAGAAGATCCTATTCAAAACATAATTCTGACCACAAAAAAAAACAACACAACTTCACATTTTCTCACAGAGCTGACCAATCTTATGATGAAAGTGAGCTACGTAAAGGATGAAGTAGCGAAAATTGGCGAAAACTGGAACAGTGTCAACAATCAGAACAAACTAATTGAGCGGTAGGAGGTTCTCAGTATGATATACTAACCCAATATCCGATGCTGTTTCCGAAATAAGACAAAATTATTATTTTCGCTGAAAGCAATGCTCGTTCAAAAAGGCCGAAGGGTTTTTTTGCAAATACTATAAATTACGCGTTATGTGCAATTCGGAACGCAGATGGCCCTGCTTCATGGTAGCAGGATTGCTGCAAGCATACGCTGCAATACAAACATGTGACGCCACTGAGTTTTGCAACCAACAGAAGCTGGTAATTTGAAAATGTTTTTGTTCAGTCATAGGGCTTGTGGAATCACATAAACTTACGGCTCTCCTAGAAAGTAAATTCACAATCGCAAGTCCACAGCCTTTAATGCAATAGTCCGCAACGTTTTTTTTTGAGTCCGCAAATGCGGACTTGCGGACTTAGTTGCGGACTTGCTCAGCACTGGATGTGAGTTTGCACTTATGCCGTCAATTTGGTTTCTAGCACGTTTGAGCATTTTGGACAAGCTGACAGTGGCGTACGCAGGATTTTTCAATGGGGGGGTTTCAGTGACGTCTCTTCGTGATGACGTAAACATACTACAATTACAGTAGTTCAGAGATGTTAAAGTCCATTGGATTGTAATATTTCTAGTCTAAATTATTGCGCAATTGCAGCTAACCATAATTAAGCTATATAATGGCATAACGAAGAAAACAATCAAGATATTTTATTCACACTTTTGCTTGATTCTTTGTGCTTCATGAGGAGAGAAAAGACTTCACGGAAACTCAAGCTGTCAAGCCGTGGTTAGAAATTTACTGAAAAAAATTTTAGTTGACTTGATTTTTGGGCCATAGGAAAGCTAACTGACTGAAGTAGGTTAGTTTTCGCAACGTCACAAACAGGATTTAGCCAGGGGGGTTAAACATGCAATTGCTTCCCTCCAAAAAATCTTTTTTCAAGAACCAACATTGATATAAACAGCGCATATAAACCCTGATATAAGCATTTAATATGCACTCACTATGAAGGGGGCAGCGTCTTCCATAACTGTCTTGAAAAGTGAAGATAGTGGAACATGAGAAAAAACTGCCCTACCTACCGAAACATTTTTAAACGAAAATAAATTACGCGCGAGAGGAATCCCTAATCATGCGATTAAGGTCAAAAACAGCGTCGATATTATCTAAATTTTTCACCCAAATCACAGCGTCGATGTCATCAGATAGGCCTGCTCTCAAACACATAAACGGGGTGTCTGGGAAACGCAACACTCCAACTCCTGAGACAGTTACGATACGTAACAAGAATTTTACCCCCTCCCCACCCCGTTTCGCCCCTGGGCCTTTTCAAATTTTTTGTTGGTCTGGTCTTCCTTGGCAGTATTTTTATTCCATTTTTAATTAGGCAGAGTCAATTTAGATTTTTATATTTGAATAATTTTTCAACAAACCGGCCGGTTATAGCGCAGTGTTAAAGATTTCGTTATCGATGCGGAAGGCTTGGAGCTCAATTCCCGGGCCGATCAAATCGGATGCAGTGTAGCCACGGGCTCGCAACCGCTGCGACGTTTCCTCGGAACTGCGTAGCGTAGGGTCGGACCCTGCCACTCGCTACCACGCTTCGATGATACAGCAAGTATAATGAAACAAGTAAGCCTACAGTGAAGATTTGATTTAAAGAAAAATTTTGTGTGCAGGCATATATTTACCGCAGATACACCGTATTTAAGGAAACTCCTACTTACCAATTGCTTCACAGCAGCATCAATGCCAAAAATCAAAAAGTTGGACTACCGGTATTGTTGCATCGCATTGTAATGAAAGTTTCTCGAGATCAAATTAGAAAGGTGGACAGAACGGAAAAGCATGATAGCAATTTCGGCAAGCTCCGCACGAAAAAAAGTCGGTTCGTTTCAAAAACGGAAAGGTTTCATTTTTTCTTCAATTGTCAAAGGAGGGGGAGGAATGTTGACTTCCCATCCCCCTCCCTTGCGTACGCCACTGGGGCCTATCTCCGCGATTTAGCGCCTGGGGAACACCGTAACGTCACAGCGGTGGCGAGCCTTTGGCGACCCTGTGCCGATTTGACCGGCCCGGGAATCGACCCCCAGACCTTCCGCACCGACAGCTTGTGCGCTTAACAACTGAGCTAACGGCCGGTACCGGCCCAGAAATCGAACCCAAAACCTCCCGCGCCGATTGCGATGTCTTCAGCCACTACGCCAACTGGTTAAATTAGGACCATTTGGTTAACTCAAAATTATGACATCGCTAGCGGAACAGCCTGCCGGCGTAGCAGCCATTCTCTTCCAAGAATGCCTTCTGTGCTGAAACGTCTTGTCCATCCATAGCCGTTAAGAACAATCGCTTTATGACATCACAACACTACTCCAGCTTTAACAGTGCCCATTGGCTTTATCCAGGCGTTGTAAGCGCAACGCAGTGAGCGCACCGCAAAAGTTTGACTACCGGTAGCATATTATTGCATCACAATGAAAGTTTGTGAAGCAGGTTGGACAGCACAGAAAAACATGATAGCTACTTCGGCGATTTCTGCATGAAAAATGGCGGATCGTGAGGTTTTCATTTCTTTTCCCAATGTCAATGGGGGGGGGGAGGGGGTTGACCCGAATCCCCCCCGTGCGTACGCCACTGCAAGCTGGACATACAAATTACTGAAGGCTGGGATAAATCATAGGCTTCAAACCGAGTGGATCAATCAGGCTTTCACGTTCAGAGTGAATTTTTGTTTGGATTAAGTCGAAAAAAATGCAAATGATTTGAAAAATTAGGAGCCAAGTTCGTTTTGATTCTAGTTCGCTTGCTTGCAGTGCATTTAGGCAAAGACTCCTCTAACCAGTTTGTTGCGTCAAGCGCGTGTCGAGATTGCTGTGTGTAGTTCAAAGAGAAACCAAATTTTCTGCACCGACAATGTCAAAAAACCGCGGTGTGAGCATACTAGTCGATGTTGCTGGGTAAATCCGGTGTCTTTCATGTTAACCAGCAACTGATAGGCGTATATGTTGCTTATTCAAAAGAAGTTCTGCAAAAACTTTGCTGCCTTAAGGTGCGTTACCGAAACGTGGCAACGCCACGCTTTTTTAACACTTTCCTGTTCTAACATTTTCATTTTCCTGTTATTCGATCACGCGAAACCTTTACTTGCATTATTATCGCTGTCGCGTGTCGCATGTCTCGTATCGGAAAACGCACCGTTACAGTAAAAAAATAAATCTGTCAAAATTGTTTATCCGTAATTTTTGTGGAAGTTGCGTGTGTCTTTTACGTGTTTGGAACGTGAAATCTTTGCCAGCAAATTTGAAGCGCGTAAAAATTAAAATAAAGCTACATCCACTTGTCTTTGTAAACTAATTTATTAAAACCAAATGCTGATGAAGTATTTTGAATATGAATGTTTAACTGGATGAGTTGAATAGGTCTTCGGTGCCAGCGTTGTGTTAATTAATATTTAAAAATTGTGAGTGGTGCAAATGTCACACCCTTTTGACAGATAGTATGTTTGTTGGCATATAATGTAATTTAAATTTAAGCTTGATGGGTAACATACATTAAAAACAATCCAACAATGATTTTGTTATAATTCAACTTCCAAGAAAATGGTGAGAAAATTGGAAAAAATTAAGCTTTCAAAAATCTAAAACTGAAAAAAAATTGACTTTTGGTGAAATAATAGTCACAAAACTACGTAGCATAACTTTTTTGCAGTTGCATCATGTGCCAAAATAATCGTCAAAAAATTAGAACTATGCGATAACACGGAATGTGCTGTAATTCACTCTCATTCAGCAGTTTTTTCTCATGTTCTCACCCTGACGAATACCGTCAATGATGAAGCAGGTAAAAGATGCATTTGCATATAAAAATTCTTGAAATTTTGTTTAATATATTTTTTCACATGCTGTGATTTTTTTTGGATTTGACTAATTTTTAGGCTCATTTTCGCGTTTTTTGATCACAAATTAATTTAGGCGCGAAATTAATAGTGAAGTTCACGGGCAGCTCAAAGAAACTGGGTCGTTGTGATTTAAATATTATTTATGCAGATCTTACGTAACATCATGATTCTTGCGTTGCGTGTATGTAGGTGATTACCTAAATAAAACTGGTCACGAATTGGAGGCTTTCTTCTGTGAATTAATGAATGTAAAGGGTGAAATTATGCGTGCACTTACTTTAAATAGGCGCATTGTGGCCTAATTATGCTGTCAATAAAATTGCCACAATGACAGTTCTCGGAAAAAAATTATGTAATATCAACTATCTGCTCCTGAAATGTTTTCTTTTGTGTGACGACAGATTATGTGAAGGTTGATGCTAACCGTCGTCACTTTCTAAGGTCGAAAACAAGTGCGACTTACTAGATTAAAGGGTTAGCCTGTAGCTGCAAGAGTGAATAGGAAGTCTGTCGCAATGCCATCTGCAAATAACGTCTGCAAAGCTGCTAAGGTTTTTGAGATAAACACCCTCAATAAACTTGCAAATCATCTTTCCTGTCAGGATATGACTTTATAAGCTCCTGGGATCCGATATTTAGGAACGAAAATTCAGATTCTATTTCCATAAGTTATCAAGCTTGTAAATCACAGATGTGGTTTTTTGCTAAAATTTCTATCCAAGAGCATCAACCTTGCAAAGAATCACCCAGCAAGGATTCGAGATCAAGTTAAGAATTTATAATCAATAAAAAATACCCGAAATTTGTAGATTAACAAATAAAATGAGGAAGTTTAAATTGTTGAACAAAAAGTCAACATTGCTTGGAGGAGACTGCGATGTGAGCCTACACCCTTTGAGCCAGCGGCTACACGAATGCGTTATACGCGATCGGCTCCTGCAGTAAATCAAATTCGTCAAGAAGAATCTGCAACCCACACGCGGTACCACTAGGCCTAGTCGCTGACCAAAATTACAGAACATAGAACATACAAAATTGAACAGAACAGACCAGAATTACAACTCATGTTTGAGTTTTACAAGCTTATCAACTGTCGAATGTAGACTTACGTGAATTTAAAAGAAATGTGCATTGACAGCATCTTTTCGTTTAATCTATTTTGAGTTTACGGCGGTTTTTGAGTTCATGTTGCGAACAACTTTCCAATACGCAATCTAGATAAATCTAGATCACATGTTTATAAAACCTGTTTGACCTTACCGACGTAAACAAACGTAATGTAAATAAACAAGCTGAGAACAAGAATGCTGCTTTCTAAAAGTTTAACTGTAGCCATTCATGAGAAAATGTAATGATTTTTATCCAAAAAAAAATTAATGAGAAAATAATCAAATCATAAATATATTGAGTTTTTTCTTGTTTTTAACATGAGGTATATATATATGTCATGGTTCTTCAAAACGTGTTCGATCGGCTATAAGTTTGAGTATTTAACCGCATTTGAGTTTAGCGGGTTTGAATTGAGACGATAAGCCGGCTGGAGGCCATCAGCATTACAATCTGACGATGTTTGCTCGCTGGAAGGTCAAAGCGGTTCAAATTTCAACCAATCATTTCACATACAATTGCAATGACTCCGTTTTTCGTTGCGATGGAAAAAGTTGCCGAATTGTACCGATTTCGTTTGATCGAACACAGAATTTATCACACAGTCGTTAAGCAAGTAAAAAGCAGGTGATCGATTTTATCAATCAAGAATGCTTAGGAAAGTGATAGTAGTCTACGCATTTGATGAGGACTAAAACGATTGATAATAATAGAACTAGGTGTAAAAGAAAAATTGGGCAAAACACACAACTAGGTAAAAATAGGTTCGCGAGACGTTTTTTCTTGTGTAGTTGCGAAACAAAGTAGAAACTTGCTTGTATTTTTACGAAGTCTTATTTAGTACGGTAACTTAGAAGGCGCGTAATTATTCCTTTGTATTCAGCTATCAAATACAGGAAGCTATAGAAAATTAGCATAACAGCAGAAGGAATTTTCTATAAAAACTAAACAAGCTGCTCACTCGGAAAGTGGGATTGCTGTATTTGCGCGGTCAGTGAGGTTCAATAGCGAATGCTTAGTTTGATTTCAAGTTACATAGGTGCTGCTCGTGGCGGAAATTTACGCCATCAGGACAATGGTATAAATTGCAACGGTGAACAGGCTACCTGTTAGTTCCAGAAAAAAGGTAGGCCTACTCGTATTGCTTGATGCCAGATTATAATTAAACACTTGATAAGTTGGAAATAGTGTGATACAGGAAAACAGTGGATTAAAATTGTAATTTTTATTAAACTTCACCTTTTGCGTAAAAATATTTAAAACGCTGCCCGAGTTTACGCTCGACTTTTAGCGTAATTTTAGGCGGTTTAAGTTTTTTCAAAATGCATTGCTGCATTTAAAGTAAACATTTGATGCATAATTTCGATTTGCAAAATTAGCAGTTTGGGATAGTTGTTTGCAATTTTGTTTGTGATTCAGAGTGGTCCATTACGACCAAAAATACTGATACAAACCTTCAATATCATTTATTTTGCTCGTCTATCAAAGTTGATTAGACTATTATAAGCCTATGAACATCAGTAGTTTTTTAAGAAATACTTTAGATGTCCAAAATAAAACTATACTTTAATAAACAATGATAAAATTATATTTCACAGTAAGCCTACAGCAGCACAAAAAATTTTGATCTAATAAATTTTGTGAGATACGTATTTCAACATAGTCGTAAAAGTTTTTTTTCAGGTCTGTGAGTGAATGTAGGCCCAGTAAACTAGGTAAATGCCTATAAGTCCCTCTGCTGAGTTTCTTCCATTGTCTTCATCCGACTTCAAAATGTGTGACGAAGTTCCAATCGCAAACAAGCCTCCTCGGAGCAAGACAAGTGCGATGTTTGTCTTCAATTTAATTTTAAAATTTTTGGTGTATACAAACTTTTAACGTATAAAAATTTTTGACTGCTATTTTTTGAACGAAAAGCAAGTCGTATGTAGTCCACTGAAAATATGAGGTACAAAAAATGGACGTTTTTCAAGCACCTACTGCACTGTAATCAGTGGCGTAACGAAAAATTTTAAAGGGGGGCACAATTTCCACATTTTTTAAGCGTATTTTTTTTCGGTAGAACAAATTTGTAGCAGATTGAAAAACAAGAAAAGCTTTAAAAGCTTTAGGGGGGTACGGGGCATGCTCCCCCGAAAAAAATTAGAAAATTTGCATGCTGCAATGGCTACTTTAGTGCTCTTTGAACAATTTTCACGTAAATTTTGTTTAAATTTTTTGACCCTAATTCTGAGTGCTTCGCCAAATATGATGCATTTTGTTCGCACATTTTCGATTATGCGTGCTTAGGGCGTAAGGCTTATTGCTATCGAAGAGGTTCGAAATTATGGAAAAATTGTATACATTAAAAACATTTTTGAAAATGGCTGGTGGGTAGATGCATACCCTCATCCTACCTCCCTGGATCCGCTCCTGGCCATAAGCTACAGAAACCATCAAAAGAGTGTGGTATATTTCAGTCACTTGGCACCATTAACTTTGTTCTTTTTTGCTAAAAGGCAGAGTCAAAAGGGGGGGAGGAAAGCATGGCACAATGCCCCCTTCCCTAAATACGCTCCTGACTGTAATCAAGTTCTTTATGCTGTAGTGTGGAGTGTATGACTTGCAGTTTTGCTACCTATAGCTATAACTGTGTTTTGTTATGCGATTGCTGTCTGTGATTATCAGTTTTTGTACGTTGTGTTAATAAATAAAAATGCTCTATAAGCCAAACAAAATTATACGCAGTTATTTTTTCTTCCAAATTTCATATTTCATAGAAATTTGAAAAAGCTAACCACAATAAAAAAAGATTGGATATATGTATAAGATAAGGGTTAAAATCATCTGCGGAAAGCTTACATTTACATAAAACTAACTTTAAGTTGCGGATTAACACTTTTGCTTCCATGCGAGAGAGCCAATCTTTAGCGATGTCACAGTGATTGCGAAAGAATTGATTACGTACACAAAATTTATGAAGATGTTTTTAAAACTTTTCTCGTTTTTACAGCATCAACAATCGCTGAGCTAAACATGCTTTGCAAAGTGTGTGGTGATAAAGCATCCGGACTTCATTACGGAGTTTATTCTTGTGAAGGATGCAAGGTAATGTACAAGTTTAGTAATCCTTTATGAAGTTTGTTCACCTTTTCGGGCGTGGCTAAGTTGCCCCAGAAAAATGCATTTCGGGACCGCTTGTTTTGCATTCTCTTTTATCACCTCCTTTTTCTTGGCTCTTTCCTCTTATTTTGTTGACTCATAGCTGCAGCAGCAGTAACGTAGCTAGGGTAGGGGGGGGGGGCTACAGACTCCTCCATTGGTATGCCAATTATCTGCTGTAAACTTGAATAGTGCTTGCAAACTGCTGCACCATCGTTTACGTCAGTAGCATAGCTGGGGGGGGGGGCTTAATTCTCCCCTCCCATTATATTGGTATGCCAAACTATCTGTTGTAAACTTGGATGGTGCTTACAAACTGCTGCAACATCGTTATCGTTAGTAGCGTAGCTAGCGGAGGGGAAGCTTTAGCTCTCCACACTCACTGGTATGCTTCTCTAATTTTAACAAGTATGATTTCCCGATTTGTTTTGTCACATTACATTTTGGCTATCAGTATTTATAAGCCTACAATTACAGCATATCTTTTGCATGTGAGCTAAGAAAAGTACTTCAAGGCAGCAACCATTGTTACATTAAATTGATGAGGCATGAGGTTGGTTCCCTACTTTTCGCCATAGAGCAGCGCTTACCGATCAGTGGGTAGGAGAGCTCTTAACAGAGGACCGCAAACCTTTCTAAAGTTTCTAAAGTTGGAATGTTAGAAATTATGGGCTGGGTTGGCCTAGAGCAGAAGTTGATATAATTTATATTGATGAAAGACAATTCAGAACTGATAGAGGGCCCTAGATAAAATTTTTTGTAAAAGTAGAGCGTGGGCGAAAAATGATGGGAAAGCACTGCATTAGAGTCTTATCCAAAATATTTAAATAGCCTGTGATAGACTTTTTTGAGGTTAAAGGCTCGTTATCTTTTCACGGTTCACACTTCACACTGTGGTCTGCAAATTATTTTTCAACCACCTTTCAACATAAGACGATTTAATCGACAGATTAAAAAGTATGAGCAGTGTAGTTTTTGTTTTGTCGTATTACCGATATTGTAACTCTAATAGGCTGTGCACGAAGCCAATAAGTCACTCCACCCGAGCTGTGAATCAGTAAGAATGCATCCAATATTGCAACTATAGTCTGCTCTGCAGCATAACATACTGCAACTGCTGCATGTTCTGTATGGTGTATAAATCATACGATGTCACAGTATTTTGTGTTTGTATAATACCTAATATATAAGACGTTGTTGCAGCTTATTATACTGTTAAACGCGCTAAAATTTACTTCTAAGTAATAAGTACAAAAATTTTCAGCGGCTGGGGGCTTCGCCCCCAGACCCCCGACACAGCCCCCCCCCCCCTTCCCCCATTGCAAAATCCTAGCGACGCGCCTGTGCAGCAGTAGATTTTAAGTGCAATGACGAACAGTTTAGAACTCTCAGAGATAATGAAATCATAAATAAGCCTTAATAAAAAGCGTACGTGACCTGTAATGGCTTTTGTAAATTAATGATTCTTACTTGGAGTGAGCCAGCAGGATGAGCCCATACTTCAAACTTGTTTGCCCACTTAAAACTTTGGCAAAATTTTCAAACATTTCCTGAAGAAATGAAAACGTTAAAAGTTTACTTTCATTGTGGGTTTCACGCGTTTCCTGAGCATTAATGTAACCGGACTTTTATGAGCTGTTCAGTCTAATTGATGTTAATGAATATGATTGCTTTGGTCAGCACGTTTATTGCTGTTATTTTCTATTGGCTAAGAAACTGACTGAGCCAAGATACAAGTGAGAGACGTGCTTGCAAACCTTGCAAACTTGCTGCTAACTGCGGCTGTTTTCGTATTTTTAGGGCTTTTTTCGCCGCACTATCCACCAAAAAATTCACTATCGATCTTGTGGATTGAATCAGTCATGTGCAATTACGAAGTTCAACAGAAATCGTTGCCAGACCTGCAGATTTCGGAAATGCCTTGAGGTTGGAATGTCTAAAGATGGTTAGTGCTCTTATATTTTGAATGAAGTGCGAGCAGGCGTGTGTTTCATTATTAAAACATTATAAACGAAGATGTGCCACTTCATCATACTGTATATCAACCGTGATAGTCTAAATTTCTCTATTGTGCTTCGCGAATCACTTTCTCTAAAATTTCATTCTTATGAAAACTTTCGAAATGCTATTCACGTATCAATTATATTAAAATATACGATGATATGTCGGGCAGTGAAATCGCCAGTTCATCGTTATATAATTTGCACTACTTTTCAAGTGAAGAGTGTATGGGGCAAGAGGTAAGACTAGCGCTATTCGTGTTCACAGGCTATTCAAAATAATGAAGTAGGCCGAAATAAGTATAATGAGTAGCCTTTTTTCACGTGTAGAGTTCCCAATGTCTATATCTGCTTTCGTAAAGCAATGACACTTGGTTTGTTTAAAAGTTATGAAGTAGAATCTTGTGCGACGGGCTCGATTCAAAACTGGATCCGAATATGTTTGACCCATTTTTTAATTGGTGGGTACTAACTTGAATTTCAAAACTTACTTAGCATCCTGTGCGGTTGCCCCACCGTTGAAGTTTGGAAAAAAACTACAGAACTTATACGTACTTTCCGCATACTTTCAAAAATTTTAATTAATTCCACTACAATGGGTTTGCGTTGTTGTCCAAGAAATTATTAAGACTTGTTTTATAATTTTGATTTCAGTTATGAGTCTTAAAATTTGTGCTAACATTGACCGCTATCCTTTAATAGCAGAAACATAATTATTGTACCGGCCGTTAGCTCAATTGCTGAGCGCACACGCTATCGGTGCGTGAGGCCTGGGCTTCGATTCCCGGGTTGGTTAAATCGGCAATGTCGCCAACAGCTCGCCACCGCTGCGACGTATTTTCGGAGCTGTGAGCTCAGGCGCTAAGCTGCGGAGATCGACCCCGTCACTCGTTACACGCTTTGGCGTAATACCGCGAGTATAATGAAGATTTGATTTTGATTTGTAATTATATTTTTGTAGCTGTCAAATATGGAAGAATTCCGAAGAAAGTCAAGGCCCAACTAATTGCTGAAAGAATGGCACAAACAATGAGGTAATAAAAGACAATTATTATTATAACACTAACCAATAGCCATTTTGTGTTTTGTTTTCGCGTTTCACAATCAAAGTTTGGCCGACCGGTTAGCTCAGTTGTTAAGCCATTGCCACCGGTGTGGGAGGTCTGGGGTTCGGTTTTCGGGTCGGTCAAATCGAACATAGTCTTGCCAACGGCTTGCCACCACTGCAACGTGTCTTCGGAGCTGTGTTGCCCAGGCGCTAAGTTGCGTAGCTAGGCCACGCGCTTTAGGGTAATGCGGCGAGTGTGATAAAGATTTGTCGTTTTGATTTGACAGTCACAATTTGTGTTCGTAATTACTCGTAATATTTTGCACGCTTGTTTTAAAATAATTATTAATCAACCCAGCGTCCCCGTTTTGCAGTAAAAATAAGTGAACTTTTAAGTGTGATATAACTTGAATAAATACAGAATCGTTTGAATTTCTCAGAAACATGTATAAGTGGAAAGTTTTAGTCCCGGAGATCGGGTGTGCGACTTCGTCAATTATCGATACTTCTTTCATTGAATTAATGCTTCCGCTTTTTAGATATTCGGTGCTAAGCGAAAAATGCGCCAACGATAAGGGGGTGGTCATGGCTGTAGGTCGTCATAAAAGTAAAAATTGTTTGTACTTAATAAAGGAAGAGCGACTTCTCAAATTATGGTAAACTGTAATCGTTTAATTTCTAATTTTACAAAAAATTGTCTTAGTTCGATTAGTTCTGTGCGTAGTATATTCCTGAATGAAATTCATAACGTTATATTTTTAATGTACAACTATTCCAGTAACCAATCAACAGGCATATATTTTAAAATTTGACTATATTTAGTCGAACACTTTCTAACTGTGCATCCGGCATCCACGTGTTCTTACAATAGATTTGCCGTTTTTGTGCAGAAAAAATAGCTTCAATGAAATATCAGAAAGCGAAGAGGTGGTTCCCACGAGGAAGGAACTGCAACTTTTCAATGAGGTCATCAATTTGAGTTCGAAATTTAAAACTGGCGCCAATTCTTCCCGCATGGTAGATTGTCCGTATTCCACCGCCAATAATCAGCCACTTTCCTTTGATGGTTTTTATCAAAAATCCATTAATCCCAACAATATAAACTCCAACTTTTCGTCCAAGTCATCAGGAAATCCGGTGGCGTCTCCGTTAAATTTGTCGCTTCCGTACCTGCGTAATCCACCTGCTTTGGTTGCCTCTAACTTCTTTTCGTCAACATCAGAACCAAACTGCTACAAGAGAAAAGCCTCAGAAGCGGATATTCTGCATCAAAATGGGTCTAAAGTTTCTATTCCCAATGGAAAAAATCCGTTACCCCGTCGCAGAGTCATATCATCGATTGAAGTCGGTAGACCGCAAACATCCGCTGCCTTTTCGAGAGAGCAACGATCGGCATCTGAAAGCACCTATGATGATTTTCACAAATCAGTGTATCCATGCTCTAGCAATAGTTCCACTTCTCCGATGATTCCTTTTTGGAAAAATCCGTTTCTCTTTAATCGTTTTGCAGCTCATGATGAACATAAATCTGATCCAGCAATCGGTGATAGTGTGTCTGGAGAGCAATCTCTTTCCAGTTCATCTAACTCAATTGCATCAGAAAAAAATAAATCGTTTGTTCGGCCAAATCATTTCCCTCAAGAAAGGAAACCTTTTATTTGGAATCCAAGCCATTCGTTGGAGGAGCACAGTGAGGTATCAAACGCTTTTGTTCGTCGACCTGAGCAATTGTCTCAATTTCCTTGGCTGGCTGGTGGACAGCATCAACTAATGACCGCAGAGTTGCAGGCCATTTTACAAAAGACCAATCCTTTTTTGTTCTTGCCTGTTTGGAAGCAAATGTCGTCACAATGTCAGCCATTTTCTTTTCAACCAGTTGTTTCACCTGGAAATGCCGCAACGAGTCACTTAAACTCAGACACATTTAAAAGTCCCTCGAGTACACTGAGTTTGAGAACCTCTTCAGCAAACTTCAACTCATCATCCAACTTTTCTCGGAGACGTCCAATTTCCTCTTCTTCTTATGATAGTGGATGCACAGAAGCGGAGTCTGAAGGAAGTGAGGGATCCAGTCTTGAGGATGACAAGCACATTGAGGTAAAAACTTTACTGAAAACTGAAAACACTGAAAGGCATTGATTAAAACGTGAAACGGTACGTCTGCCAGTACGCAGAAGGCGACAACGCGACGCACGGCTAATTTCTTTCGCATCTTGTTGATTTATTTCTGTTTTTACCGACCACACCAACTCCTGCTACGTTCATCAAAATTATAATCGTGCTCCACGTGGAAAATCTGTAAACGCACCGTAAACTTTATTGATTAGGAACAAATACTGGCTGTTTTTTTCTTTTTTATTAACACATGATTTTTTATTTCAATTTGAGGATAAATTTTGCTAATTGGATTGACTTGTAATATTTCTAGTTAACAAATTAAAAAAAAGGTTTGATGAACTGTTTATTCTTAGACAGGAGTTTAAAGCTGAAAGAGAATAAACAATTCATTTAATTCTTTTTTGTGTGTGGTGTGACAATTGATGACTTCAGATGACATTTGCTTTTATTTTCAGATGCTCAATTGTGTATTAACTGCACAACAAAAGACCAACCGGGTTAGTAGATATGCAGCTCTTCTTCCGATATATCACACAACGCAGGTGAATTGTATGATAGTGTGAACTTATCACCTTTGTCTAAATGGGTAACATAGCTCGCGACGATTAGTGCTCTCATGCTAATGAGACTGCATTGTATGTTAAACAGTACATTAAAAACAATTAAGTTCAATTAAAGTGTAGCTAAGTCGTATCCTCGTTTACCTATGCCACATCTGTATTCCAATAAAAATAAATGAAAGTTACGCAAATTCGAATTTAGCTTTACAACAAACACTAAAAATAGTTTGATTTTCCAGCAACCTTATTGGACCTGAGGTACAAGTTTTGCTACAAATTTCAATTAAGTGTAAAATACTTGCCTTATAGTTCACATTCAGAAAAGGAAAAGAGAATAAAATGCACAGCTATCCGAAAAAAAAGGCACGAATAAACAAGTAGACGATTTGTAAAAAACTTTTTACAGTTTTAAAATATCGATATATTGTTCAATCTAGAAGTTACATGAAAATACATTTGAAATTTTTGAGACAAAATTTGCGCCACACCTTTTTTAAATTATTGCGTAATTCTTTCCAGAAAAACTTAAGAGAAGTAATTCTAATTTTTAAAAAAGAATTTAAGTTATCGTAAATCAAACTTGTTGTGGAAGAGTGATTCATAAAATTGCTGACGATGTAAAAAACCCACGAGCTTCTAAAATTAAATCCCCGCAAAGCCATGAACCGCTTTGACATTGCTTTGTGAATTCGGAAAACATCGTTAGTTTGATTGTTACGTATCAACGACGTTTCGCCGGGTCCTGTCGTGGATCTATTTGACCTCTGCGGTATTTTGAGGGCGGTAGGGTTGCGCAAGGTCGAAGGGAGTGTGGGTATGAAAAGAAAAAATGAACTTAACATTTTTTTCTCTTCGATTTATTGATATTACAAACGGAAACGCCATCTGAGAAATATATCCGTTATTTTATCAGCACTATAATTTTAATCCAATCAAATTGTTGTAAGCCATGTGCAATGTAACTTTACCCATGCGTAATACGGAAATTAAGTTTGTTTGTGTTTAATGAAGAAACACTCGATTGCTTCAGAAATTGATACTGTGTGTTGGTGTAATGTGTAAAATTTACTTCTTAATGTAGCAAAAGCTGCATGGCAAACTAGACCTTTCATTTTGAATGAACTTATCCAAAGTTTTTTTCATAGCTTCCTTCGAAAGCATTCTCAGTTATAGACCTATTTTAGTGGTAACTTTAACCAATTGGGATGGAACGGTGAGGCATTTGCCTACGTGATCTGAAGTCAAACAATTCGTCCATTTTAACTTTAGTTTTCCAGTTCAATTTTCAAATTAATCGGTTCATCTCTTCAAATAAGACACTTTAACTTCTTAATCTGTATGTGAGACAATTTTTCCTCGGTTAAGCATAAAGTATTATACTTTTCTGGAATACGTTTTAGGTGGTTATTGATGAGATTCGTGCAATTTTGCATTTTCAGGGTCGAACAAGATTTTAGCCGTAATTTATTCTCTCTATTGGTTTTTTGTTTTTTCGTTACGCATGCTTAGCATTGGGAACCGTAGAATTAATCGCACATCACGATATAGCAGCTTGTAAAAATATGAGTATGCATTTGAGTCTATTAATCATAAACAAGCGCATTGCGAAGGTTATTGTTCATTTTCTAATCAATGGATTCAAGTGCGGAAATCAACTTCCTCGAGGAAAGGAAAACGTCGTATTGACGTATTTGCCAGTGAAATAATTACTTTGCACCCTAGTACAGATAATCTATTAACGTAAACCTTTTCTCAGCATTGACATAGAGGAAAAATTAGTTTCTATTTTAATACACTCACAAACCGGTATGCCGCCCCTTGACGTCATTGCATATTAACCATTATTAACTCGCAGTATTGAAAACGCGCGGTCTCTGTGTAGCGACAATTAGCAACCGGCAGTCATTGTTTCAACTTTCCCGGTTCAAGGCATAACACTTTCCAATGATCCTATTCAAAATCCTACTTTAAAAAGAAAAATGGCGAATGATTATAGGTGCAATGCAGCTTTGCAGCATTAAGCTTTCATCAGCTAGTTTGCAGATAAGATAAAATACATGATTCGTTGTGTAATTATAAACAATCATAGTCATTTTGAAGAGAATTTGAATGTAATTTTTGGAACATCGGAAATCGTATATCACGTATTTAATTTCTATCCAACATCTTGGATGGCAGCACTTACCCGAAATTTACCAGTGGCTTAACCTAGGCAAATGTACACTTTTTTCATAAAATTTTCAAGATAAGCTCTTTAGTGCATATTAACGATTACCTTGTTTCGTGCTTTGTAGCAATCAGCCTATCTCAAGTTCACTAATAAAATTAAACAGTTGGTTTTAAACAAATCCCCCAATTAAATCCTGTTGCTCTATTCAGAATTAAAATTGAGCAGGGTTATATTAGAACACAGTTTTGTTAATCGAATTGTTTTTTGTCATTTGGATTAAGTAAGGTTTGATCGCGTCGATTTGCATTGTAAATGTTCATGTCGCAATGATATTTCATTTGCGGTACTTAAGCTTCCACGTATCATGGTGGTTGGCGTGATCGAGAGTAGCTACAACGCCTTGAATTGAATCAATAAACATTAATTATTCTACTTGACTTCATTACAGATCGATTAAGCGCACACTATCGATGCGGGAGGTCCGTGGTTCAAATCCCGGGCCGGTCAAATCGGCACAGTATCGCAAACGGCTCGCCACCGCTGCGACGTTTTTTTTTTCGGAGCTGTGTTGCTCATGAGCTGAGCTGCGGAGATGGGCCCCGTCACTCCTTACACGCTCCGGCGTAATACCGCGAGTTTAATTAGGATTTGATTTTTTTTTAGTTCAAGATCCAAAGCATTGAGCCGATCTTTGCTTTTGGAGTGTTTAAAGTTGACTGGTTTCGTTTCGCTTTTGAGAGTGTTTAAAGTTGACTGGTTTCGTTTCGCTTTTGATCGTGTTTCACAATATCCAGTTTGGAGTTCTTTTAATTGCTTATTGGAGAGCTAATTAAGGTCATCCTTCATTTTCCTAAAAGTTTGACCTATGATAAATCATTTGAAAAATTTCGTTTTAGAACTATGCGGCTGGAATCAATGACATCAGCACGCCTCTAGCTAAAGCAATGCAAGAAGTGTATGAATTTATGCAATCCATTCCCGGATTCGATCGACTTGCGGAGTCAGATCAAGTTCTTTTACTCAAAATGGGTTCATTTGAGGTGAGAAGAGTTATCTAGATTATTTATTTTCTTGACTCATAGGAGAATGACAAATCCTACGTGGCACAGATATTTGAAATTCTCAAACATGCAACTCACTCGAATAGTTGATGAGCAAAAAATTCCCCAATCTTCCGGCCAAGCGTTTCAAGAAACTGATTGGGCAGATTCTTTGCTTCGTCGTTTTCATCTGTGTATTAGCAAATAGAATCCGTCAATGAAAACCACATTTAAAAAACTTCAATCAAAAAGCTCAAACAGTACACAAAGCGCTACGCTAATATTACTCATTCATTTGTTAATAGTTGCTTAGTTAATTGACTAAAATCGTTTCAGTGCCCGCGGAACGCACATTGAAATAAAAATCCGTTTTTCAGTGAGCGCTGACAAACTTTTTTATAGTTTCTTATGAAGTGTTTTTATTGTGCTCTGCTGGAGGAGTTAAGCGCGTATTTACAAAGGGGATAACACAGAGTTTTGGGGACTTTTTCTATTGAAATATGCTGTACTGTTGTAAATTTTACTTATCATACATTATTTGAATGTTAGCGCAAGGAGTTTACAGTTATTTTTGACAAAAAGGTTTTAAATTTCACCTTTTTATATTTGAGCCTCTTCAAACCTTTTGCGGTAGGATAAGAACCGTGTGCAAAACTTTGGAAAGAGATGGTTCGAAACATCTTTTTCTGTTTGGTTTAACCCTGCATCTGTTTTTGTAGGTTCTACTGGTACGCTTAGCATCCCAGTACAACGTGTCATCTGACTCATTTAACATTGGAACTGAAAATCACGTGACTCGATCTCAGCTGCGTGGCAAAGGTTTGTAATATACTTAAAGGAAACAGCTTAGATTTGCATCAAAAAAATCGAATCTTCATAATACTCGCTGCATTACTCCGAAGCATGTAACGAGTGACGGGGCTCGTCTCCGCGGCTAAGCGCATGGGCAACATTGGAAATATCGCAGCGGTAGCGAGCCGTTCGGACACTGTGCCGATTTGACCGGCTCGGGAATCGCTACCAAAACCTCCCGCACCAGTGGCGTGTACTTATCTTGTTTCTCGTAACCACAAGAATTTGTTTTAATTTATTTTTTTTTAGGTTGCGATGATCTTGTGGATTCTATATACGACTTTGCTTCAACTTTATCCGACTTAAAACTCGATGACACAAACCTTTCTTTATTTTCTGCTCTAGTGCTGATTGTTCCAGGTTAGTTAGGTTTGCTTTTTGTGCCTTCACCTAAACCCTAAGCTTGTAGCTGTATGCTTTTGATGCGGAGTTGGTGATTGGCCAAACGCTTATACGACGACTTCAAATATTTTACATTTGTACTAACAATGCGTTTGACAGCATGTTATTCTCACATGGCATGTTTGAAAGACGCGTTTATCGATACGCGACAGGCGACAAGCGACAATTTTTTATCGCACCTTGTTTGCTTCATTTTACTGTTTAGCGATTACGCAAAACCCTGAAAAAACCTTGCACATTCAGCTACATTATAATTTTAGTCGCATTGTCGCTTGTTGTGTATCGGTATACGCACCTTAATGTTTGCGTTTCCTAAAGGCAAGAACGAGGGCCAAGACTAAGGCTTTATCCCGATACTGTGGTCATTACGCAATTACATTGCATCGTAAGTATAAGCATTGAACAAACATCTTTTCATAAAAAGTGTACCTTTGTGATGTCATGTCGTGTAATGTCAGTACGCCTTGATAACTTTTTGCGATCATTTTATGCTACAAAATTCAAAAATTTTTGAATTGAGATATTTTTGAATAAATACATTTATCTGTTTTGAAGATCGCCAACAAATCGAAAACAAAACTGCTGTTGAAAATCTGAAAGATGTGCTCTTGAGCGCTCTATGCCGGTACAACAAAACATCGCCAATTCGGTTTTCGAAACTGTTGACGAAGTTGGCTGAACTGCGTAGTTTGAATGACTTGTACACGAAGTTCTTGACTTTTTCTTCCAAATCATCTTCTCCTTGTGAAAGCGACCAAGATTCAACGTCAGATTGCTGTGACAAAGAAACTGCTCTTGCCTTGCCTGTATATGCTAACCACAAGGTGGCAGTAGCATAAAAACTTGTATCGTATTAACTGAGCCCATTAGTCAGAAAACATTACTTTTTAACTATTG
Source organism: Trididemnum miniatum (assembly GCA_964006365.1). NCBI lineage: Eukaryota > Metazoa > Chordata > Ascidiacea > Aplousobranchia > Didemnidae > Trididemnum > Trididemnum miniatum. Next base: position 11,513,909 of record OZ023234.1, on the reverse strand, counting down.
AACTGTATTGTTTATATTAACTTTCTTCCGCGAACTTAAGCTTTCTTTCTGGGGAGTACACAAAAATTTTCTGGAAGAAGGCATAAAAGAGATTGACCGCAAAAATGACATTTTTTTTTTATGAAAACTGGGTTGTTAAAGGCCTGACGGGAAAGCGCACGCTTAGGATCCCCAACGAAAGTCACTGCTTCCTGCATATTTTGAAAAATCCTAAAACAAATGTTTTTTTACTTTTGTGTACTGAACCAGAATGATCAAATCGGAGGCAGAACTGAAAAGTCTTTTAGAAACTTGTAAATTTGTTTTTTTTCTTTTGCTTTGTGTTATTATATGTTTTCAAACTGAATTCATGTTCGTCATTCAGCGAGGTGTAGAGAGTAAACCTTCTCAACTCAATAATTTTGGTGCGTATACACACAGACTGAATTCATTGTTGACTCCTTTTATCATTGTGTCTAGCCGGTGTGACCAACTATAAAGCGTTGAATTAATTTTCATGAAAGTTAATCTGTGAAAAACTCAGCGTATGCTTTTATCTACTTTTTTGAAACTGCATTGGGAATTGAATTTGCTGTGTGCGCAGAGGGGCGTGCTGCAAAGCCCCCTTATTGATGGTGACGTGGTACCTTGAAACCTGAAAAAATGAGGCTTCTCCTTTTTTTCTAAAGTTAACTTTGTTATTTGGTTTCCAAGTTTTCATTTTTGTAAAAAAGCACAACAAAATTGGAAAAAATGTCTTGCTAAGTCAAAAAATTTTGGCAATGTCAAAAGCCTTGGCTGCGTTCACTATGGCGCCACCCAACGGCCACTTGGAGATTAGGAAAGTTTATCAAAAATCAAGTACAAATAAATCACTTTACCACGAGGTGTTGTAAGAGAAGTAGTGAATTCTGCGCAGAGTTGATGATTTCTCAAAGATGTAAGCTGAATTAATTATGGTATTTTTTTACTGCCAGTTTTATTTGACATCAAAATTAAACACTATACATGAAGTTTTCTTGACTGTGTGACTGAATTGGTGAAAGTTCCAACTGTGTATGAAATTACGTTGTGAAAGTTCATTTTTATATTTATTGTTTAAAATACTGAAGCGCGATTTGTGTGTTGTAGTGCATTGCTGCAAAAGCGCGAATTTTTGCTGAACTTGAAAAATATACCATATATAACAACATAAGTTGCAATGAATTTCAATAGATTAACACTAGAATCTAAACTCGCGTGAGCTTAGGCTAATTTGAACGCAATCCGATCACTCTGAAATGGATTTGAAGCTGCGCAGGCACCGATTTGTGACGTCGCTAGCCCGATGGTTGCGGCAAGCGTTTACTGTAGACCAGTGATTTTCAGCGGGGATTCCGCCCGAACAGTCCAGTGGTTCCGCATGTTCACAATTTAATGCTGGGTTTAAGTAAATTAGTAATTACAGTAAGTTAATGCACAAGGGTTCCTCGGATCCCTGGATGTTTCATTGGGGTTACGCTCCACCAGAAAGGTTAAAAACCACTGTTGCAGATGAAATCTCCGCTCGGCTATTGCGTTCTGATACCAGTGTAGCCTCATTTTCATTACCAAAATTGTAATGACAAACATTAAAGTTGGAAAGCGACTGCTGCAGTCTAATCGGTTAGTTAATTGTTTGCATAATTATTTATCTTCCTATCACGAAAAAGCGATTAAAGCGCTGTAACGAGCTCGCGTAGGAATTGCCGGCAGTCTGCCTACCACACGTAGATGGGGAATCCCGCTAACTGCCTTTCCCAGAGACGCAGCAAGTAAACTTGCAGGCTTGTTCTCCACACTGTCCCTTTAATGCTGAGTATCAATCAAGGAAGCTGTGAATATCAATTTTGCAGTCAATGCTTTGACCTGACTGGAATCAAACCCGAGTCTACTGCTCTAGAGGCAAACGTTCTTCCACTCGGCCGTTTTAACCACTCGGTTTCACTACCATTCCATCAAAACAGATTAACCTTATCTTGATAATATTACTTCAAATAACTTTTATCTAAGTGTGACACAAGTAACTATTTCAGTTACAGAGACGTCAATTTTGAAATGAATTTGCTGTGTCCAGAAGTGTATTCAGAGAGGGGGAGTATTGCAAAGCTCCTTTTTAATCTTGACTTTGTAAAGCTAATTAAACTGCATTTCTTAATTATATTACAACGTCTTATCCAAGTTTCCAACAGATTTTGTTGTCAGAATATTTAAACCTTGTTTCAGGCAAAGTTGCCAGATCAAAATTTTTGAAAATCCCAAGACATAGATCCAAAAATCCGAAAATAGGCCTTTTTGAAAAAAATTTCAAGACTACGAGTCGGTCATTTCGTCTCTCACGACCAGTCGATTACGCCCTTGACAGACCCATTTTAGAGAAATGGAACATTTAAGAGAGACGAAAAGCAGTGGGTGTGCAAGCTTGCTTCTCGTGCGTATCATTTCAAAAAAGATTTGTTCTAATCCACACCTTACACCTGTGCTATCTCACTACCCGTGCGTGCGGTTGTGGCGGTGCATTAATGCTGCAAGTGCGTTTTTTTTTCATTGCCCCATTTGCAACAATGCCCATCACTATTTAATTGAATGGAATTTTCTTTTATATTCGACTTCAACGATGTAAAACGTTGATACAAGTTATTTTAAGATACCGAAACACGTTTTTGCAGTTTTATTAAACAAAAAATAAATTTGGTGTATGAAAATCGTCTTTAAAATTGTTGTGAAAAGTCTGTAAAAAAAAACATAAAAAGTAGAAAAATTAAAAAGGCCAGAAAAATTTCCCTAAAGATTCAAGACATTGCAATACTGGATTTAGGCCCTTTAACAAACAAACCTTGTGTCAAATAGTCCAACTTATGACGCATTAAAACAACCATTGTCATCACGCAAAACAATCAGTAATTTTTCGCAAATCCAAATAAAAAAATTAAATATTTTATTCTGAATCTGAATACTAAACTGTCAATTACTATACCTGAATATTCCAGCCATAGAAGTTCACTATTCATCAATATTCATAAAATTAATCTAAAATGTTTTGGCTGTCATATCTTCCATTCTATGAACTTCTCTTTGGCGACGAAAGCCAGGAGATAGGAGTATTTGGTTGGCTGCTAGGAGGGACACGAAAACCTCAGGCAATTGATTGCCTCAACTCAGCAATATTTCCATCTCGTCTTGAGGATCCGTACACAATAAATGACATCGTTGACATCAAGGAAGCGAAAGATGTAATAACAGCATTGGACTTGCAACATCTTTATCTGTATCTTCAACCTATTTTTGGGCTTTTCTTGATCTTTATGGCACTTTGTACGGCAGGAATCACTTACAAGTACGTGCCTACAGTATGCTCAGTGGCGTAACTAGGGTACCCTGCGCCCGGGGGCAAAAAATAATTCTGCGCCCCTGCTTTTACTCCGAATTTTGCACAAATTATAAAAATCACAGTGAAATTTGGTGTTTCATTCGAGTTGCTAATGAATCGCGGTTTGGAAAAGAACAAAGAAGGAGAAAGATTAACAAAGCAAGAAACGAAGAAGAGTGGAGAGATCAGTGACGCATTCAGGATTTGGCAAAGGGAGACCACAAGCGAGGGTCTGGGGGCAGAGCCCCCAGCCTCCAACGGATTTTTAGGGTTTTTACAAGAAAAACATTCATTTTAGCGAAGTGTTTTTGTCGAAAAAGGACACACCTGTGTCTGAAATTTTAACAGCACGTATGGGTATCCACACCAACAGAACAACGCCATGGCCAAAGGTGGGGCCATGGTACCGTGCCCCCCCTATGCGTGCGCCTATATGATCCATCCATTTTTTTTAATAAAAAAAAAATTGAAAAGTAGCCATGGGCGCCCCCCGGGTCTGCGCCCGGGGGCGGCTGCCCCCCTTCGCCTCTTGTTACGCCACTGAGTATGCTACATAGTATAAATTTTAGTCTTATAAACTGGAATCTTGTTTAATCATTCAATGAGTATTATTGAACCAGCGGCTTACTTCAGTTGTTAAGACAACACTATCGGTGCGGGAGGTTTAGGGTTTGATTCCCGGGCCGGTCAAATCGGACACAGTGTCGCAAACGGCTCGCCTCCGCAGCGACGTTTCTTCGGAGCTGTGCTGCCAAGGCGCTAAGCCGTGGAGATGGGCCCCGCAACTCGTTACACGCTTCGGCGTATTACGGCGAATAGAATAAAAATTTGATTTTTGAGTTTTATTGATTAGCGTAGAGAAATATCCACGTAAAAACTGGAGGTCTTAATCCACTTGATATGACTTGACTGAGCATTTATCCCAACACCCCTGCCGCGAAACAAACTCTCGAACCTCTTGACCAATCAACTGACATGTTTATCCGCCATATGCATTGTAATGTGTAAAGTGTATTTTATTATGCTAATATGATAGGCTTACAGTACTACAAGTAACTAATTAGTATTTTTAATTAATTAGTACCAGTGTGCTATTGTTTCTACACTGCCAACGCGATAGCGAATTTAAAAAATGAAAAGCGTTGAGTCGAACAAAAAAGGGAAAGCGGCAAAACAATCAACGAGCATCAGAATTACTGAGAAAGTGGACGTTTATTCATGGTCGGATAAGAGCGTTCACTTGTCAGTCGGCATGCTTAGATTCATGCTCATTGCTCGGGCGGATGGCGAGGTCATACTAAAAACATTTAAAGGTGTCCCCAGGCGCTTGGCAAAAACTGGAAGTGCGATTGCTTGAGTGCATGAGTCGTACAAATGGTTGTATTCAAAATTCATTTATTTCATTGCATTCGCAAAAACGTTAGTAAACAAAAACTATAAAAAAAAAAAGAAGTAAAGTTGTATGTCTTCATATATGTCTGACACTTTCAGCAACGTTCTCTTTAATAAAATTGAAATGAAACTGGCCTGCACAATCAATCAATCAATCAAGTTTATTTCACCGTATACGTTTAGAAAATTCGCATAGGCAGGAAACAGCGCAAGACCTCAGGGGTCATCTAAGTCTGCTGCACCTTATGCTTGAAATACCCGCTGTCCATACCTTCACTTTTATTAGGAATTAAAAAGTTTGAGAAAAAAGCAGAATATGATGATAACGGTATCCTATAGTCGAAGGTGAGATAATTATTTTTGCTTTCAGGCGTGGAAAGCCATTAATGCAATTCATTGCCTCTTCAGCGCAGTCTGGTTTGCAGGTACAGTTTATGTGAAGTCCGTCGTACTATGATTTATACAACCTTTCTTGTTAAAACTATTCTATATGAAGTTACAATAAACTTGCAAAAGAAGACAAACTAGATTAGATTGATATTCAAAACTTTTTTTCCGGTACTCTTGAACATAAACCATTAAAAAGTCATTGCGAGACCATATATCAACAATGAAAATTGCGAGACCATATATCAACTAATGGGAAGGACTCGTTCCCACTATGTGAGTGTACAATTTTTCATCAAATTGAGGATTGCAATGTAGTGACCACGTACATTACACCTTCTTCAAAATTTCTTATACCCTACATGTTATACTTCAAGAACAGGTTCTATTTTTTCCGAAATCATTCTAGTTTTAACCTCGTACGTGTTGGAAGAAGTTATATTAACCACGTTCCAACTTACTATGAATAACAGGTTATTATCAAATTATCCAGAACGAAAAATTTAATAATTGAGGACGACTGTGCAGAGAGCTCACGCTATAGTTGGTAATCCAAATTACATGTATGGGTCGATCAGCCCAAGCCAAGAATCGAACCCATCACGAACGATCTGTAGCCCTTGCTCGTATTGTTGATTCAAATGATGATGACGACGTTATCAAAACGTCCAGTAGCGACGAGAATACAATTTGTTTGAGTTTTTCAGTTATTATTCCTGAATGTCTCAAGCGTTCATGTTGATTAAAATGATCGGACAGTTGAATTTTTGGTGATCTTAGAAATTGTAATTGAAAATAAACTTTTAATGAAGAGAAAAGTCTCGTCAGCCTTGCTACGCTCAGCCAATCCAGGCTGGACTCATTCCTGACTGTAAAGACTCTTCATTACAGTACTCGTCCCCAAGTCAACTTTATTTCTTTGCAAATTCTTCATCAAGAAAAATTTATTTGGAATCTCCAAAACTAATAGATTGTTATCTTATCATTACTACTGGTCCTAGACCTTGTGTCATCGTGATAACCAACAGCAATTTTTGTTGTAACAGAAATGTTGCAGCGATCCAGATAATGAAACAAAACTGGAAACAAATTACGCTGGTTTTTTTGAAGAGTTGGATACATCATGTTTGGTAAGCGTAACGAACGTTCACAACTTCACATAATAGCTTTTGGGAATAGCAGGAAACTTGCAATTGTTATTGCAAGTGCAATTTTTAAGATTTTGAAACCTGAACCCGTTCCAGCTATGGAAAAACAGGATGGTTGATCTTTTCGAATCGTTTAGTTTTCAAATCAAAAAAATTAAATCTTCATTATACTCGCTACATTACCCCGAAGCGTGTGACGAGTGGCGGGGCCCATCTCCGCGGCTTAGCGCCTGGTAAACACACCTCCAAAGAAACGTCGCAGCGTTGGCCAGCTTTTGGGCACACTATGCCGATTTAACCGGCCCGGGAACCGATTCCCAGACCTCCCGCACCGATAGCGTGCGCTTAGCAATCTGAGCTAACCGGTCGGTTTTGTTAGGTTTTGTACTCGTTATATGTGCGACCTTTCACATATGATAAAGCAAAGTGACGTTGTAAGTTGTTCTATATAGAAGTTTGATAAATATTTTTCCTTTCCGAAAACCAATTTTTGGAAAAGAGAACTACGGAATACTTATCGGTATCTTGGAAACATGATTCCTGAAACTTTTTAACGGTTAGAAGCGATATTTGTTTAAAATTAGACAGCTCAGATTGCCGAGTGGTAAGAGCGTCTTCCTTCGGAGCTGTAGACTCAGGTTTGATTCCGAGTCGGGTCAAACCAATGTCTTTAAAATTGGTATTCACAGCTTCCTTGCTTGACACTCAGCGTTACAGGGACAGTGAGGAGAACAAGCCGGCAGGTTTACTTGTTGTGCCGTTGAAAAAGGCAGTTAGGGGGATTCCCCCATCTTGGTGTGGTAAACAGACAGCCGCGAACAGCTCTTACAAGCGAGCTCGTTAGGGAGGATAAATATGCTACTGAATACAAAATAACACATTTTGATATAATAATTTTATGATTTATCATGTACTTCAATTACCGTAGTTTTTTTTTTTTTTTTTTCTTTAAAATAATTGTAAACAAGCTTGCATCACTTTTCAGCAAGAATTAGAAAAAGAAGTAGTTACCAAAGCGAGAGAGCTGAAAAGTTGTTATCATATAAACCTAAAACAAGATTACGATTCTATGGATGAAATGGAGAAACAGTTCGACAAAATGGACCAGGTGACTGTGATATTATTACTGTAAATCTGCGAATGATATTTGCCCAAGCAATTAAAAACATCAACGTATCGGCACCAGAAAAAAGGTAAAAAAGGAATAATGAAATACTGTTGGCAAAAAAATGATGATTTTACAGATACCAATAGCATTGCATGATTTTGAAAAGCATAGAATTAAAGACATTGATGCAAAAAAATCGGCTGAGCAGTTGCTGGATTGAAAGGAGATATCATCTCATACAGCATACCAGCTCAGATGGTCGAGAGGTAAGAGCGTCCGCTTCTGATGCTGTAAACTGGGGGTTTGATTCCGAGTCGGATCAAACCAATAACTTAAAATTGGTATTCAGAGCTTCCCTGCTTGACGCTCAGCATTAAAGGTGCAATGTGAAGAACAAGCCGACAAGTTTACTTGCAGTACTGTTGGGAAAAGCATTTATCGGGATTGCCCCATCTTGGTGTGGTAAACGGATGGCCGGCAACTCCTAAGCAATCTCGTTATAGCGCTATGATCGCTTTCTCGTAATAGCAAGATAAATATGCAGCTAAATATATAATATATACCAGATCGATATAGTATTTGTATTAGTTTTTGGTATTTAGTTGCATATTTATCCTCCTATTGCGAGAAAGCGATCAAAGCGCTGTAACGAGCTTGCTTAGGAGTAGCCAGCCATTGTCTACCACACCAAGATGGGGGAATCCCGCTAAGTGCTTTTTCCAACTGCACGACCAGTAAAGCTTTTTCCAACTGCACAACAATTTGCCTTTGTTATGCCCACTGCCCAACAAAGATGAACAACAGCTTCGAAGAAAGTCAGCAAGTTTTATTGCTGCGGAAAATTATTTAGGGAAGGGGCAAAATTTAAAAATGAAGCTAAATATAAAATATATAATATGCAGCTAAATATAAAATATATAATATATACCAGATGGATACAGTATTTGTATTAGTTTTTAGTATTTAGTAGCATATTTATCCTCCTATCACGAGAAAGCGATCAAAGCGCTGTGACGAACTTGCTTAGGAGTAGCCAGCCATCGTCTACCACACCAAGATGGGGGAATCCCGCTAAGTGCTTGTCGCGAAATAGGAAATGCTATTACTTCGCTGACAGGATGATTTATAAGAATTGTATATGACAAACCGTAGGAATTAATTCGTTCTCAGATCTGACCTCACGAAAAAACCAAGACCTTCTTCACCAAACGAATATAATAATTGACCCAACTTAACTCCCTTAGCTACGGTACTCACCGTACTACTTTTCAATAAACACAAGCACCACTGCTCACTTCAGCAACACTACACAACAACGGCTAATACCCTTCAGCATACAACAATACTGGTTATTTTACGCACACTAAATTTACACTCATATAACTACGCTCGAAAATTCACGCCTATTTATACTCTAAATTCAGTTTCGAGAACGTTCTACAACATTCTGAAAAAGAAACAATAAGAGAAATCACATGATATGCAAAAACTCACACCAAACCACAGTAAACACGATTGTGACGTCTAGAGAAATCATATGACATGCAAAAATTCACTCCAAACCATAGTAAATACGATTGTGACGTCACAAGCACAAATTTTGATCCAGTGAAATTGCGTAATGGAGAGATCTGTCCAGAATATTCACCAAAAAATTACGTCAGTAGACAATTATAACTTCATAATGCAACCTTACGACACAATCCCACTAATCAAACTTCGGAAAACAACGCATCGGTCTAGAACCTTCTACAGTAGACAAAGCATTTAAAACAAAACCATAATAAACAGTTATATCGTTACAGTGCTTTTTCCAACTGCACAACAAGTAAACATGCCGGCTTGTACTCCACATTGTGAACTCAGTTGTTAGCGCATACAACTGAGTTATCAGCTTATCACGTAAGCATTTAGCGTTCACCGCATACGCAGCATTTGCCTTTGTTATGTCAATTGCCCAATAAAGACGAACAACAGCTTCGAAGAAAGTCAGCAAGTTTTATTGCTGCGGAAAATCATTTAAGGAAGGGGCAAAATTTAAAAATAAAGGGAAATCTCTTCAGGGGCGGATTTACAAAAGGGGGCAATTGATCTTTCCCTTCCCTAAAAACCTTTTAGCATCATTTATCTTTGAGTGCCATTTGGGTAACATTATATACTAAGATGTTCAATGACCATGCATTATACCTAAGTGCTATTAAATTAAGGAAGTACAGCATCATGATTGGCCAGTAAATGTCAACGCAACAAACCAAACTATTGCAGTTACTTAAATTGCTCGCGTTTGTAGGTTGTTTTCGGCTTGAATGAAGAAGCAGAAGAAGATGATTATGAAAACAAGTATTTGTATGAAGAATACGAAAGACTTTTTGAACTGATGAGGAATTCAGCATAAGGATAAAAAAAATACAACCTAAAACCTCGTATAACAATTAACACCCTAACATACATTTGAGTTTCAATGACTTGCTCCATTTATATGCACCGTATATTTATCATACAATTATATAGTGTCTTGTTTGATAGCTCAAACCATTGGTTAAAGCAACTTTTCCTATTTTAGCACTTCCAAGAAAAACTGAGTGATCTCAAGCTTTACAGCAAAAATGAAGATTAAAAGCTCGTCTTTCACGGAGTTTATAATGAAACCGGAATTCTATGTCGCTTGTTTGATAATATAGGGGACCGAGCAATTTGACTGGGTTTTGAATATTGAAAAATATTATTCATACCGAGTACTGCGTATAGTATGTAACTTTTGAAAGTGGTGTAAGGTTGTTGTTGAGTAAAGAGACGTAGAATATCTGTGAGACTCAGCAGTTATATGGAAAAACAGGTATATTTAATTGTTTATTGTGGTTGTTATTTTTTTCAACAACGTACGCAGCCGCAGCAATAAACAAAGAGAGCTGACAAGTAATAATCTAGTATCTTGGCTGCGTGTTTTTGTTCTTTTCACTGCATCACAAAACTTAATAACAAACTATCCCTAGTGGGGGCAAGAGAAATGCATTATAACGAGACTACTTCGCGGGTTCGATGCTCACTAGGGTTCCCTTTTTCCCGAATTTTCAACTTCCCGGAAAACGGGAAATTTTCTGACATCCCGGGAAAATTTCTCGAGCTTGATTATTTGGCCACAAGAGGAGTGACAAAGACATTTTTTCTTATTTTCAGCATTTCTAATCCAATTTCAAGCATTTTTTAATGTTGTTTTGACGAACTGAGTTCGAGTTTCTCACATTTTTCAACAAATTGAGGAAAGACTTTTTGATCTTCCAAGCATTTGATCGCAAAAAATTTTGGAAATTTTGAAAAATACTTTTTGACGAGGAAAAAAAATTTTAAACTTTACATGAACGCATTTTTACGTCACAATGATAAATATCAGTATCACTGAAACCCTTAAAATAACAAAGAAAATTTTTTCCGGGATCCCGACATAATTTTACGGGAAATTTTCCGTCCCGATTTCCCGGGAGGAAACACCATGCTCATATAAGCCATTTTCCATAATGCATGTGCTTGACTATAATATAAAACCTAAGCCACGCTTAAAAAAATGAGAAAAAGTTTTTTGGTCACTAGTCATTCTTTTCCACATTGTGTTCAGTCAAAGTGATTTTGGACTGGAAGGAGGGAACTATTGTTGGCGGTTTTCCTACCCAAGTGTAATTAAAATTTTGAGACATGTTATGGCGTTTCAAGACCCAGAATTGCTGCAACAAAATCCAAAATTGCAAACATTCCTTTTACAGGTCAGATCAATACCGATAGGCCCAGGCACGCCGAGAGGGGGGGGCAGAAGGGGTCATCGCCCGGGGGCCCGGAGACACAGAGGGGCCCTGGGTTCAGAATTGTCAAGATAGAATGCAAAACTACGGCCTACGGACGCCACTAGTGTATTTAGGGGGTGCAATTGTACTATGCACCCCCCCCCCTTTTGACTCTGCTTTTTAGTAAAAAATAACAAAACCAATGGTGCTAAGTGACTGAAATATGCCAGACTCTTTTGATGGTTTCTGTAGCTTATGGCCAGTGGCGGATCAAGGGGGGTAGGATGAAGGGTATGCATCCTCCCAGCCATTTTCAAACATGTTTTTGATGTATACAATTTTTCCATAATTTTGATCCTCTTTGATAGCAATAAGCCTTACGCCCTAAGCACGCATAATTGAAAATGTGCGAACAAAATGCGTCATATTTGACGAAGCACTCAATATAAGGGTCAAAAAATTCGAACAAAATTTGCCTGAAATTATTCAAAAAGCACTAAAATAGCCATTACAGCGTAAATTTTCAAAAATTTTCCGGAGGAGCATGCCCCCTTTTGTTTTTCTCAATCAGCTTCAAATTTGTTCTGCCGAAAAAAAATACGCTTGAAAAAAATGTGGAAATTATGACCCCTTCCTTTTAAAGTTTCTAGCTTTGCCACAGGCGATAATGTTTTTTTGATTTCGGGCCGAAATTTGAACATCTGTGGACGCTATGACCTTTTCTTTTGCTCATCGCTTGATTTTGGACCACCACTGACCAAGGGGCCCAAACGAAATTTTTGCCCCTCGGCCCGAAATTTTCTAGGCGCCCCTGGATAGGCCTACCTATTGTATAATTCCGCACCTGCGCGTGGTTTTGAAACCCGCTTCCTATCATTTTGGAATGTCAAAAAGCATATGTCTTTGAGTACATGATATTGATAAGGCTGGGTGAACTGCGCTCGCTATAGCAGTTCGAAAACTACAAACATGCAGTATGCACCTCACTGGGTTGGAGTTTAGAAAGTAAATTGCAAGCATTTCGACTACTCTGTAGAAAACTATTGCTTCTCAAATTTATTGGAATCAGCAAGACAGAGTAAGTTAACTTTAAACGTTATCCATAAACGCCGCTTCGAGTTAGGGAGCAAAACCAAAGCGTGTAACAAGTGGAGGGACTCACATTCGTGTCTCTGGGTCTGGGCGGCACAGCTCCGAAAACACGTTGCAGCGGTGGCGAGTTGTTGGCGGCTCTGCGCCCGATTTGACCCAGCCGGGAATCGAGTTCCAGACCTATCACTTCGATAACGATGTCGTTTCAATACGTCAAGCCGCTGGTGTTTGAGTGAGGGAATAGTAATTGGCTATATTAAAATCTTTAAATTATAGTCATTTGCAAGCTCACTCTCTATAGTCTATTCTGCCGTACAAATCAAAAACACGGTAACTCCTTTTTTGTTGTTTTTCAGATTTTGTCACAAAATGGTAGGTAATTTATCGACGCATGTGTCCACTAAATTTTGGGGAAAAATTCTCTCAAACAAAAAAGTTGGCCCACAGTAAGTCCGTTCTCTTTTGGAATACCGTCGGTTAAAACAAGGCAAAACACGGCAAAATAACTTCTGTGATTTACCTACGAGGTTCAGCGACCGCGCTAATTTTTTTTTTTTAAACGCTTTTGTTCTCTATTTTCATCTTAAGCATGTTCAACGTATGTCGTTTTGTCGCCCTTTCCTTATTTTTATCCCTGTTGTTTTTTGTATTGATGATGACGCTATTTCGTAGTTAAAAGTAAAAAATTCTACTGCTACTACTACCTTGAATCAATGTGCTGTTTTTACGCTGTGAAACTAGGCGAAATTACAGTAAAGTAACTTGCTGTGGTTTTCTGGTAAAATAGCTACTTTCCTCACGCTTGGAACAAGACAAAAACAGTGTAAGTACTTACTGTAAATTGGTTATTTTCTTTCAATGGTTTTTACGGCGAAAGTGGACTTGCTGTAATTTCGGCAAACTACACTGTTATGACGTAATAACCCTACAGTTACAACTGCAGCTGCGTTAACGCAATTTGAAATATATTCTCGGTATTAAGCAATCACTTATTAGTGCTAGATATGTCCTTGCTAATTGAAATTTTGATCGATTATTTCATGCTGTAATAAAGATGACAAAACGGTCTCAATAATCTTCCTTCTTCACAATTTCAAAAATTCACAATGAGCATCTGTTCAACTTTTGTAGGCATCCCTTTTTACGCCCACATTGAATTTACGACATTTGCAAAAATTGAGTTTTCAACATAATGAAAATAACACAGTGGAATTGGCGTAAAAGACAAAGCTACCTTTTTTCGTTACTTTCTTTTTGCCAATTTAAAAGTATTAACGATTTTTAGAGAAATAAAATAAAGCTTGGCGTAATAATTTCCGACGAAGCTCAAAAAACATTAAACCCAACTTCACAGACTTTTAAAACCTTCCAAAATTACTTTACAGCTCACCTTTTTTTTTCTCCAAACAAACCATATTTCATTTGCATTTTTGCAGTAGACCTAAACACTTAACTCGTCATTTTCCTTCTTTCGTCACAGTGTTCAGTGACTTGCTGTTTTTGCGTTATTTTAATGCAACAAAAAATCGAGCTGAATTGGACTTATTGCTTTTTATGTCACAATGGACTTGCTATGTTTTTGTCTCGTTTCGCCATAACAAAATAAGATTTATAAATTACTCCCATTTATAAATTATTTACGCCATAAATCAGTATAATTCATTTAAAATCGATTCATATTTCAAGCTGAAATCATGCACACCCCTGGCTTTGTGCTCAAACGTTGTTTATCAATTTAGGTGTTCGTGTGATACGAATCAGACATACATCGGTATGTCATCTCGACATCCTGAGCACCAGAGTTAGGACACACCTTAATTTCAGCAGCAATCAAAAAAGCTCAATCAAAGACCACACAAATTCATGCGACATCTGTTCGGAAACTAAGTTTGGATTGGACTCATTCAAGATTATTCGAAAATGCCGTTCTGAATACGATTCAAAGATTCATGAAGCGCTAATAATCAAGAATTTTTCGCCTAGTCTTAATCGCCAACTTTACGCTAGCGGCGTATCTTTTCTATCACAAGTTTTTTAATCAAAATTTTTGCAGATTGAGTGGGCTTTACACAATGTATATATTTTTCTGATAAAGAACAAATTAGGGAGCGCCCAGGTTCCCAAGTTTGGTAGGCTTTTGATCAAGATAGACTCTTCTGCATCGATTCCGTGATAATGATACGTCACTTAAATCCTCGAAGCGAGAATATCTTGCCTTCCCACGATGCACAATTAGAGTTACAGTCAGTGCATGAAGCAACGCAATTTCGAAAGTAACGGGATATAAGACTTAAAGATTAGGAGAGGGTAGATGACAAGAAAGCATCGCAAAAAATAGCAATGCAGGGGATGCAGTAGCAATCCACGACCGGTTTCGCTCTCATTTTGAGCTCATCAGGTGAATATAGCCGGAAAATGGTGCAAAAATGGCACCGAAGTGAAGGGATTTGAGAAAAAAGTATAAGATTGAGAATAACAAGTAATGCAGCTCACCGTTTCCAGCGAACCGCATTCGTTGTTCCTTCAAAAAGTTTAAAGTGGAAACAGCAGGTTTCATAGAGATGACGGAAAATTTTCTTAAATACACCAGATGCCAACGTAAGCGAAATGATGTCCATCCGGTAATTTGGATTTGTGATTGTCATCGAAATTGGATCCATTGTTTCGTCATCATCGATAATAACAAATTGAGATTTAAATCGGAACCAAGAGAATTAAACCAGAATGACGGAAAACTCTTTTAAATATTCGGCTAAATCGTGAGAAAACTTCCGAGAAAGATCATTGCGCACTTTTCGCTGGAATTATGGAATAATGAGAAGGGTTCCCAAATAATTAAAAAATCAGAGAGGGTTGTGGATTGCTACTGCATCCCCTGCATTGCTATTTTTTGCGATGCTTTCTTGTCATCTCCTCTCCTATGGATTGACACCTTAACGTGGTGGGGAGGTTTGAGTTTTCAATGATCCTTAGAGCAACGCCGTCGGTAGTGTTTAATCACTTCCATCAGGGTCACCCATGGCGGTAAGGTCGAAGGAGAGAAACAGACCAAGTAGCAATCCAATGCTGTAGCTAAATGGAAAGTTGTAATAACAATATTCATGCTGCATCGGACGGCGCGCAGGATAAAAAGGTCCGCGTTCGAGTTTTAGGCAGAGGGACTCGTTCGAAAAATAAGCTACAGTCTCCCCCACAAGCTGACCGTCACCGGAAACCCACCAACGCAGTCGCTAAGCGTTTGGGGAGGCAAATGGGGGCAGCGCACAGAAAACGTACTCGAGTTGGACCAAACTGCCGGGATCTAGCTATCGGGAACTGGAACGTTTCGTCACTGACAGGAAAAGAGCAGGAGCTTGTTTGCGAAGCCCAACAGTATCGCCTTGATGTTGTGGGAATTTCATCAACAAAGCGCCGGGGTTCTGGAACTGTCGAGTTGAACGGTGGGTGGAAAATTTTCTACTCAGGTGTTGATGCAGCAATGTCTGCTCAAGCTGGTGTTGGCTTACTTGTGAGCCCCAACATAGCTGAATGTGTCATTGACTGGGTACCACTAGGAGGAAGGGTTTGTCTTCTAAAGCTAAGGCTGCAGGAGCGATCTCTGTGTATATTGCAGGTGTACGCACCTAACATAGAATCACAGTACGAAGCCTTTCTGGAGGAAGTTGAGGTTGCATTGGGAAAAGCAACTTCATCAGAATCCCTTGTCCTTTTGGGCGATTTCAATGCACATGTGGGCATCGGCAATGCAACCTGGAAAGGTGTTATTGGGCAACATGGTGATCCTGACATTAACAAGAACGGAAGGTGTTTATTGCAGTTCTGTGCCACCAATGGGCTGTGCATAATGAACACATTTTTTCAGCACAAAAGAATTCATAAGTACACCTGGTACAGAGACTCTCTGGGACAACGCTCCCTGATTGATTTTTGTATCGTTTCGGCGGACTTGTTTTCTACCGTGTCTGATGTCCGTGTTAAAAGAGGGGCTGAGTTGTCAACTGATCACCACCTAGTTGTCTGCACTTTGAAAGCTTTGAAACCCTTGAAAAAACGAATGACTTTTCGACCACGAGAAACTTATCGAATCAAATGGGAATCATTGGCTGACAAAGAGGTACGAACTGCATTTGCAGACAACATTGCATCTAAGTTCAAAGAACTTCCGACCTCTACTGAAGACATTGAAACTGAGTGGTGTTTGTTTCGAACAGCAGTCATTACGTCCGCTACTAACTGTTGTGGACGTACGCGTGTTGGAGGGACGAAGAGTAGCGAGAAAAGAACTCCTTGGTGGAACCAAGAAGTTAAAGAAGCTATTCGTGCGAAAAAAGTGGCCTATAAGGCCTGGCTTGCAAATAAGTCATCACTTGAACTTCGTTCGCAGTACTCTGAAGCACGTAAGACGGCAGCCACAAAAGTTAAACTGTCTAAGGAAAGGGCCTGGAAGGAATTTGGAGAAAGGTTAGACGATGATTTCAAAACGGCAAACAAAGTGTTCTGGCAGACCATTCGCCGTTTGCGTGGAAAAAGATCTCGAGCCGCTCTCTTTATCGAAGATTCAAATGGTGTGACTCTGAAAGATCAAGATGCTATTTTGAATCGGTGGAGAGAGTACTTTAGTGATCTTTTAAACCCAGTTGATGCTACACCGATACAAATTCACGAAGAACAGGTTGGGGAAGATATTCAGATAACCGAAGCAGATGTGAATGCAGTAATCAAATCATTGAAAACTGGAAAAGCACCTGGTGAGGATGATATCAGACCTGAAATGTTAAAAGCAATGAACATACATGGTGTTCGTTGGCTGACTCGTGTTTGTAAGGTGGCGTGTAGTACTGGGCAAGCACCAAAACAATGGCAAACTAGTGTGATAATACCTATCCACAAGAAAGGAGACAAGAGAAAATGCACCAATTATAGGGGCATATCTCTCATCAGTGTCCCGGGTAAGGTCTATGCCAAATGCCTTGAAAAGAAATGCCGTGAAATAGTCGAGCCTAAACTAACAGATGCTCAGTGTGGCTTTCGTCCTGGCCGAAGCACAATGGATCAGATCTTTGCCTTGCAGCAAATCTTTGAGAAGTCGTGGGAATATGCAAAAGAGATCAATGCATGTTTTGTTGATCTTGAAAAAGCATATGATCGCATTCCTAGAGACAAGCTTTGGGCGGTGCTGTTGCAGTATGGCATTGATGGCCAGTTACTAACTGCCATTAAGTCGCTGTACATGCATTCCGAGATCTGTGTTCGTGTTAACAGTGCAACGACGAAACCTTTCAGAGTAAGTGTGGGACTACGGCAAGGCTGCTCTCTTTCACCTATTCTGTTCCTTATTTATATGGATAGAATAGTTAAGAACAGTGAGTCTTGTGGCGGAGTAAAGATCGGTGAATGCACTGTACAACGTCTGTTATTTGCAGATGATCTCGTGCTACTCGACTCTACCCAAAATGGTCTCCAGCAAGCTCTTGACAGGTTTTCGGATGCATGCTCTGTTGCCGGAATGAAAATCAGTACAACAAAAACAGAAACCATGTGCCTGTCCAGACAACCAAAGCAGTGCTCTCTCCAAATTGATGGAGTACCACTAAAACAGTCAGAGAAATTCAAGTACCTCGGCGTCTCATTCACAAGTGACGGCAGACAAAATAGCGAATTGGATATCCGCATCGGAAAAGCAAGTGCAGTAATGCGCCAGCTCCACCGATCTGTGGTACTGAAACGGGAGCTTTGCACCAAGGCAAAGCTATCCATTTTCAGATCGGTCTATGTTCCTATTTTGACTTATGGCCATGAGTGTTGGATCATGAATGAGAAAGTGAGGTCTCGAGTTCAAGCAGCCGAAATGGGATTCTTGCGAAGAATTAGCGGTTTGATCTTGTTGGACAAGGTTAAAAGTGCAGATATTCGTGAATCTCTAAACATCGAATCGCTGCTTCTCCGACTAGAAAGATCGCAACTGCGTTGGTATGGACATGTGACACGAATGCCCCAGGAAAGAACAGCCAAAAAACTGCTCTGTTCAACACCGATTGGTCGAAGGCCTAGAGGCCGTCCCAGAACTCGATGGCGAGATTACATAGAAGATCTTAGTTGGTCTCGCCTTGGCATCCCAGAAGAGCATCTATCCTTTGTTGCAGAGGATCGAGATGCTTGGAGGCTCCAACTTGAGCTGCTGCCCCCGCGACCCCCCAAGGATAAGCGGGTCCAGAAAATTGATTGATTGATTCTTGTCATCTACCCTCTCCTAATCTTTAAGTCTTATATCCCGTTACTTTCGAAATTGCGTTGCTTCATGCACTGACTGTAACTCTAATTGTGCATCGTGGGAAGGCAAGATATTCTCGCTTCGAGGATTTAAGTGACGTATCATTATCACGGAATCGATGCAGAAGAGTCTATCTTGATCAAAAGCCTACCAAACTTGGGAACCTGGGCGCTCCCTAATTTGTTCTTTATAATTAAAACAAGGGTAACCGAAGTTAGCCTACCAAAGTGGTCATTGGGCAGTCCACACTCTGATTTTTTATATTTTTCTGGTCATATTAGGTCATAAATTTGTTTAAAATCGTAATAATTGTTTTAGTTTTTTGTCATAATTACTGTTCTTAAACCGTTGTATTAGTAATGTGTAGCATTGTTAAAGAAGGAAGTTTAGCCAAGAAGTAATGTGCAGCTTTAGTTAGTCGTACTTCAATCTGTTCCTAAGTTTTTGAAGTTAATCGTATGACTATTTTAGAAAAATACCTGACGAGGGCCAATGTAGAGCCGAAAACGTTCATAGTATCTTTGTAATGCTGTAAATAGTGTAAATAAATCAGTGAAAATGCATCAGATTTTTTGGTTGCTGTACCTTGCACCCTTATGATACAAGAAATCAACCTCTTTACCGAAATTAATAAAAAAGAGCTGCGTGGACATACTATTATCGTGCCTGCATAGGCTTATCAATTGTTCTGTTTTAAGGCAGTGATTCTCAAATATTTTTTGTCACGACGCACGCTCAAAGAATTTTTATTCTCGCGACGCACTGGTGTATAAATGTAAAATTTTTTGAAAGAAAATTTTGTGTTTGAACTTCGTGAAGTTTGTCGCATTGTAACAGCAAGATTTTGTCGCAACGACTACTCCGTTACTTTTTTTTTAATTTTACGCACTTCACAGGATAGCATACTATGGTGTTAATTCCACTTTACAGACGTTGCTGGGGATACCATCAGTTTAGTTTTTGTTTTCGCTTGAACAAGTAGCGAAGCCAATCCCTCAACTACAAAGTAAAAACTCGAACCACTGACTTAATCGCAAGCTATGAGGTCTCTGCTAATAACAAAATCTTTTACAGAATCGTCATCTTAGAACGATGAAAGCGTATGTATGGATCTGTAACTAATTACTTAGTATTTTCCGTTTTTGTCAAGTGGGTGCATGCGCTGGAACACGATCTATAAAACGAAGTTCATTTATAAAACAGATGTATATAAACTCAAGGTCACAAAGCTGCGCTACGAAACCACACATGCACGATTTGATATCGTAGCTGGAACTGATGTTCTCCAATAACAAGGCCGTCGCTTTTCTAGAGCCTTCTAAAAAAATTCAAACCCAATCTTTATTATACTCAGGGTAATACGTTGAAGCGTGTAACGAGTGGCGGGGCTCATCTCCGCGGCTTAGCACCTGGGCAGCCCAGTGGGCAACATAGCGTGAATAAACGTCGCAGCGGTGGTGATGCGTTGGCGACACTTTCTGTGTACGATTTGACCGGCTTGGAAGTCGAACCCTTACCTACCACACCGAAAGCGATGTCGTTTCCTCTATACCAACCAGCGGGTTGTTGAACAAAAAATATACAGCAGCATCAAATGCACTGAAAATTAAATTATTACTGTATAACAATAGGGTTATAGCGCATAAAATATAAGTTACTGTTGAGTTGAAAACACAATATTCGGAAGAAAGCAAAAAGTTGTGTAATTAATTAAGGCCGTTCATTTTTGCGAAAAATGAAACAAAATTGTGGTTAAAATTTAGTCCCATCGTGTATTACAAACTATTTTGCGACGCCCCTTAAAAATTAGAACGACGCACCAGGGCGTCGCGATGCACAGTTTGAGAACCCAAACAGTTTCTTTCTTTGCCTTTTTCACGAAACTTGGGTTTTGCACTTACTGTGTTTTTGATTTGTACGGCAGTATTGCATGGGGCCCTGCTGTAGAGCCTTCAGTTACGTAGTAGGCTACCTGATGTCATAAGTTTGCTTGTTTCACTTTGTTATGTTATAACGCTGTTTTATCCTCTTCACTTAGTTTTGATTTGTAAGAAGTTTTTTTACGAGTAGAATCAGCAGGTTGGCTATAAATAGCATTGTTTTTAGTGAAATATAACAGGGTAAATGGTAGGCCTTGAAGACTTACTAAATAAACGCTGTAAAAACCAATTCTGCAATTGTAGAATTGGTTTTTACAGCGTTTATTTAGTAAGTCTTCAAGGCCTACCATTTACCCTGTTATATTTCATATATATAGACTTACATCGGCTCCTCTTCATTCATTGTTTTTAGTAGTATCCCAGATATTTCTTTTATGCTTATATTATTTAGGTTAGATGCATAAAGAAGAGATCACATTGAACTAGACTATTTTAAGTTAAAATATTTTTTATTTTGCAGCCATATGATTAAACATAATTTTAAATACCGCTATCTAAGCGTAAAAGATTTCCCACCCCTTGTGCAATAGGCTACGCGAAGTTTCAAACAGTTGAACAGTCAAGAATTATTCTGTCTCTGTGTACTGTAAATTTCAGCACTTTGATATTTTCTTTTGCAGATGAGATCTTATAGCTGCGACTTTACACAGAAACAAACCCAGCTGTTTTGGTTACGAAGCGGATCTGTGGCCCATATACGAGTTGCCGGTACAATTAATCCATATGCGAGTATTCGTATGGCAAAACATATTCTATCATTCGTGATACTCATACACGAGTTATTCGTATAATTAGCCAGTAAAGGTGTTGTTACGCAAATTATAATGAAGCACACGTGAATAAAAATAAGGCTAGTAGTCTATATTATAATGAAATAAAAGCGCAAGAAATAACAGTATATCAATGAAGCAAAATATATAAATAGGTTTAGTAAAAAATATATAAAATCAAATGAAATATAAAGACCGCAGTATGGGATTTTTTTTGGATTTGTTTACTGTGTAACATTTTTGAAAAATTTTTCCTCCCCATATTTTCTCCAATTTGGTCTGGTATTTAATATGCAGTGAGCCAGTGACTATTAAAAAAAACAAAAATTCACATTGTGGTAAAACTAATTTTTTTCCCTTTTTTCTTCGAATGTTGATTGTCAATGACCATCATATACCGGTAGGCCTAAGTATTTGTATCAAAATGCTATTTTATTGAGACGGTGACGAGTGAATAAATATGAATCTTTACAGCAGCAGTGATTATAATGCCGTGAGCATGGAAATTTGTCATTTTCAGAAACGCCTATCCACTAGTTCATTTGTCCACCATCATGCAACTGGTTAAATTCTCTTTTCATTTCCCTTAAATTCTCACTTGTAATCTGAAATAAAGATTTATTAATGACCATAGCCAGGTTTTTACTTCGCATAACTGTCTTTTAACTGAAATAATCAGGGCAAGAGTGACAGCAAAATAAGTCGCTTACATTGAAAAGATTGGGTATTTCAATTTCAAGAACAAATCTGGGATTTTGATAGAAGGAAGCTAAGAACCAAAAGTGTTCTTATCTTGCAGTTTCTAATTTTTGTGAGCATCGAAGCACCAATGTGCTGATATCTAAAACTACAAATTCAAGAGGGTTTGAGCCTCCACAGCCCCATCCTTCTTAATATGTCAATCATTTTTACGGCCTATAAGTGTAAGGCGAAGCCAGGAAGGCACCGGGCTTTTGAGGTTCGCAATGTTCTCCCCACGTTTTTGACATATAAAGACGTTTTAAAGATTAATTACTGTACTACGGGCGAATGTCCACAACCTCACATGGTATCCTTAGCAGCCGTGCAGAAAAACGGTTAGACTTGCAGTAAATCATAAAGTTTCAGCGTCATTTGCAAAAGTTTTTTGACCTAAACTTACGCAAATGATCCTGAACAGCATCATAAATCTCCAAGGGTAAACGTTTTCGCTACCGGTAGTGTTGCAAGTATGATGCTGCGACTTTACAACTACATAATAAAATCATCACCTGCTGTTCAAAGGCGCTCACTACGTTTAGAAATTTGTCCACGCAGTTGAAGTATTCTTGTATGAGGAAGCTTTCCTTCTGAAATTGCTCACGTTGTTTGTCTGTGAAGTTTTCGCGAATTCCTTTCTGAACATTTTAAAAATGTTGTTTAGAAATTTATACAAATTCTCAGTTTTATTCTGAAAATACCACACACTCCTTCTGTAAACTTCATTAGTCTGCACTCCACAGATTGTAGCTTCTCCTTATTTATAGGCCCACACTTCCCACTGGTTTGATTTTTTTCCATAGTTTGATTAAACGTTGTCAGGGTCATAGCCTAGCGGTGACAGATCCTACGTGACGGGTTCGATTCGCGGTTGGAGCCGATCGCATTTGACATATGTAACGGGTGGCTGCCTCGAAGAGCGCAAGCTCACTTCGCAGTCTCCCTTACTTACTGTTGCATTATCAGTTCAATATAATTTAACAATAACTTCACTTATCAGTTCAATTATAACTAAGTTGAAGAAAGCTCTACTGTGGCGTAGTCAGAGCAATTTATTGTTTAAGAAAAAATAGCTTGATTGCTCAACTAACCCAAAATTGAACAATTTAAGTTTTTCACTGCTCCTTGATGAGCTGAGCAATGTAGCACTTGCAATGAATTGATTTTTAAACTTACTTTGTACAATTTCATTTGTTTCTTTACAAGATTCTCAATAACTTCTTTTTGATATTCGAACATATTGACTTCCAAGGGATCCTGTGTAAAGCGAATTTAGTTGAATTCGGATTAAAGTAGTAGTAAAGTTTATAACCCACTAGTGTGAATTTGCGATATTAGCTGCTAAACAAACATTTACATAAGTTAACGCATAAGAATCAGATAAAAAGTCATTGTTAAGCCACTAATTTTTTTGTTTTCTACCGTCATTATTGCATAGATATTATTGAATGTAAACAGTAATTTTTCAAAATACATACATATTTTTAAGAATTTTGTTGTTAGGTCAAGATTGCTTTAATTAAAATGAAAATGACCATAATCTATCAATGAAATTCATGGGCGCGCTTGGTATAAGGCCGAAGAGAAAATCGTTTGGCTCGATTATCATGTGGAAATATTTTAATCTGCGAATGTGCAGAAATAAAGCTGTTTCAGACACTTCTTTATTTTTGATTTTTTCCAACCTACCTCATAGCGATTTAAAATCCAACAAGCCAAACGAACGATTAAGCATTTTAAAACTCTAAACATTGAAATTGCTCTTCAATTGTTAGCAATGGTGTAGAGAGATTGTGTGTAGCCCAGCGCCAATAATTACAGAACTTTTCATCTTTAAAAACTGTCGTAATCTTTACGCATAGACCGTTTTCACAGGTCACCCAAAGCAGCGCTTCTTTTAACTATGGTTTTCGATTCTATTTGAGATTGCACAATTAAATTTTAAGGTGTCAAAAAAATTTTACCATTTTTTTGGGTGAAAATAGGTAACTCGGGTTGTGAAAGTACACTTTTAAAGGATAGGAGAAGGAAAAAATGGGAAGCTCTGAATTAAGGACTCGCTTTTATGCTAGTTACATCTTCCGCGGCTTTGGATATTTCGAGGGAGGGGTTCGCTAGTCCTAGCTAGCGATGTTAATACTTTAAATCAAATTGTTCTGCTTACAACTTTTTGCTGTGGCGATCATACTTCGGCCACTAATGCTTCGTGATCTGCATAGTGGATTCACATTTCCAAAAATTATGGGGAAAAAACTGTTTACTGTGGCACGGCATCCCATAACATTTCTAGTGAAACGAAATAAAAGTTAAGAGACAAATTGAAACCAAGGAAAAATAGTAAAACCAACTTACTAGCATGTTATAAGAGCTGAGAAAACAATGGCTAGAAAAAGCAAGACTGTAAGAAACATGTTGAAGTGTAAGCTAAAATGAAATTTTTCATCAACATCTTTTGCTTCAATCAAGTTATGAGCATTGATATCCTTGAGGGAGTCCATATTCGCATCATCACAAGATAATAAGTTTTCAATTCAGTTTTTCTCTTTCGGTTTTGGTTTTAAAACTATTTTTGGTTTTGCTCCAAGAATCCATCCAATCCAGTTTGGTTCAATAACAATTTCTTCGCACTCCTCTTCTACCACAAAAAATCGCAAAAAGGTAGAATTCCGTCGCAAAACATTTTGAGTTTTTAAAGTCAATCAATTTATGAATCGAGCAAATAAAGCTAGAACAAAAATGTAATTCAATTTTCAGAAATGAAATATTTTTCCCACTTTTCAACCACCATGATTGTCAGGCAGAAACATTGTTTTATCACAATTGCTTTAGTTTGATATAAAAAATAAGCCAAGAATGACGAAACAATCCAAAATTAAAAGTTTCTACTTTTAGTTTCAATTCAGTTGAAAGAAAATAAAAACGTCACTTTATGCGCTTGCCTGGTGTTTAGTTTGTATCAAAATGGCGAGCTTTATCCAGGAAAAAAAAGAAGAAAATTCATTAAGTGTCTTGATTTCTTGCATTAACTTGGCAGGAAGCTTAATCAAATCCTAAGTCTAGCTTGGATGGTGCGTAAAAAATGTGACATGGGGAAAAAGAATGCGTAAAAGAACTTTGCACAAAAACTCAAAATCATTTTTGTTGTAGATCCTGATCGATAACGTCTTGTAACAAGTGTTTACCGAGGCTTGAGGGAGGAGGCACGTGCATAATCTCCCTCATCTGCGTACGCCACTGCTTCTAACCAAGGGTATTGAACCCATGTTTAAAGTAATTAGTGGTGTATGAGCTGCTTGAATAAACGAGACCGCATACGAAGTTGGGAGCTAAAAAATGTACCTGCAATGTTTTGGGCGATTTGTATTGAGAGTGTTTAAGATTTATAACCCTTGGAGGCGTTAGAGAGCAATAATCAAAATCAAAATAAATCTTCATTAAACGTCTTTTTATGGAATGTTTAAGGTACTCCATTAGCACAAATCAACTTTGTCCATCTCAGTACGAAGGAATAATCACTTTATTGCCCAAACCCGGAAAAGATCATCACTTTGCCGCTAATTACAGAACTACCACTTTACTAAACTGTGATTACAAGATAATTTCTAAAGTTATTGTCAACAGAATAAGTCCTTTCTTATCTTAACTTGTTAAAAATGATCAAACTGGTTTTATTAAAGGTCGTTATATTGGAGACAACATTCGACTAATGTGTGATATCATTGATTATGCGAACTTTAAAAATATACCTGGCGCTGTTTTATTGATTGATTTACAAAAAGCGTTTGATTCTTTAAATTGGTTTTTTATTTTTGCAATGCTTAGAAATTATGGTTTTGGTGATTTTTTTATCAACTTGATACGAATTATTTATAAACAGCCAAAATGCTGTATCATCAATAATTACTTTTTGAGCTCTTATTTTGACATTAAAAGAGGGAAAAGACAAGGTGATCCCTTATCTCCAACCATTTTTATTTTGTTCATTGAATACATGGCGCTTTTGCTTCGTCAAAGTCGTTTGTATGACGGCTTGGTAATTGAAAAACACTGTTTTAAAGTATCTTTGTTTGCTGACGATACTGTAGTCTACTTAAGCAGCAATCTGTCCCAATTCAAACACGTATTTGATATTTCAAATGTGTTTAGTGATCAATCTGGATGTAAGGTAAACATGAATAAATCAAATGCTTTTTATACTGGGTCAAGTAGTAAAACTATTTTAAGCCATTTTCTACTGATGGACTGACAAAGCAAACAAACACCATCAAATGCTTGGGTGTTTACATTTCTATAAACCAAGGTGATAACATTTCAGTCGTTAATAAAAATTTTTTACCTATTCTTAATGAAATGAAATCTATTTTAAACATCTGGACACCAAGAGGGTTAACTTTATTGGGAAAAATTACCATCATAAAAAGCATGGTTATACCTAAACTTGTCAACAAAACCTCCAATTTGCCCGTAATGTTACCTGAATCTTTTATAAAACAAGTTAACCAAATTTTGTTTCAGTTTATTTGGGGCTCTAAATGGGAGAAAATAGGAAGATCTCAACTATGTTGTGATATTGAGGAGGAAGGAGCTAAAATGATGGATCTTAAACAACATATATTGGCACTACAATTTAAAGGAGTGGTCAGGTTATTCGATAACAATTATACATCTGCTCAGAAAACGCTTGAAAACCTGTGCTTGGCAGAAAAAGTTAACCAACATGATGATTGCTAAATTGGCTCTCCTGCGTTTTAGCCGTTCCACTTTATCGACTTTAAAATCTGTTGTTAATGCTTCAGAAATCCCCCCTGGTAACAAATTTTTGTGGTTGAATACATATGTCAAATATCAAAATAAGCCCTTGTTTATTGAAGAGTTTTTCAACGCCGGGATTTTTGATTTTTAACAATTATTAGACTCCGATGGTAACATGAGGTCATATGATACCTTATCGGCAAATTTTGGACTAACCCCTAATGACTACAGTTTTATAAAACACGTCAAAATGACTTCTGCTATTCCATTGACCTGGCAAGATGAAACACAATCAAACCAACATTTTCTCTTGTTTAAAGAAAAAATTATACAACTGATCACATTACTAGGAAAATCCAATAAAACGGTCTACTCTTTCTTAAGAAACAAAAATAAAGTTTTGCCTATTAAACAACAGCAGAATGGTGTGAAATTTTGCAAACCTTATCCTCATGTATTGATTGGTCTGAAGTTTACAACAACAATTACTTTGCAACCAGGGAAACCAAATTGCGATCCTTCCAAATCAGATTAAATTTAAAATCCATTGTAACAAACGTACAACTGCATGGTTTGGAAATGTTGATAGTAATTGTTGTGTATTTTGTTTGAAGGAACCGGAGACTATCATGCACTTATTTTGTAATTGCAAATTTGTTCAAATGTTTTGGTGTGACGAGTCTGACTGGGTTTCTGTGAAATTTTTCCACTAATTCAAGTTTGAAAACAGACACAAATTATTTGGATTTTCAGAAAATAATGACATCTTTCAGTTTATAAATGCATTACTGTTGTATGCTAGATTTTTAATATATCGATGTAAATATTCTAAATGTAGCCTAAACCCAATATGGTCCGATATTTCAATCTTGTAAACTCTATTCGACAATCTAAATATTTTGTAGCCAAAAGCAAACATGAATTAGATGCACATTTTCGAAAATGGTCATACTTGCGATGATACATCGTAAATACACATTTTGGTTTATTTTTGCTATATTTGCTTTTTGTTGTTTAATTTTACCGCAAATAATAAAAAAAATAAAAAATAAAAAAAAAATAAAATAAATCTTCAATATACTCGGGACAGTACGTCGAAGCGAGTGAGGAGTGGTGGGGCCCATCTCCACGGGTTAGCGCGTGGACAACATATCTCTTACGAACGTAGCAGCGGTGGCAAGCCGCTTGCGCTCAGTGTTCGTTTTGAACCGAATTTTTCCGCCCGGAAACCGAACTCCTGACCTTCGACACCGGTAGCGATAGAGAGCAATAACAGAATATTATTGTAAATCATCTAATACATAAAATAACAGAATATTACTGCAAAAACGGAATGTGATTTCATTATCTAATACACAAAAATCTCTAAATCATAGCCATGTTATGCTACGGCAATGCCGCATCATCGCTATAACGTCTTTGTAAGCCACATGAAAGGACGAAACAAGCAAAAACGGATTTAGCTTTTGAAAAGATTGCCTGGCAATCAAACAAAATTGAAATGAAGAAACTGAAGGTTTTGAATGACTAGTCACCAGTCATAATTAAGTTTGGTATAATTAACGTTTAATATGCAATGTTTTTATTCTCATTTCACTTTAAAACAGTTGAGAGTGCAGAATTTTCGTTTTTTTTCACTCAGCGTCAGTCTTTTTCCTATAAAGTTAAAACCTAATTTGGACATAGTTTTAGAATTTTTACCTCCAGATTTACTGAATCTGAGAATTTGCCCTACAATTCAAGGCAAGTTTTTGTTTTTTCATATTTTTTAACGCTCAGGTAGCTATTTTTTCTTTTTTAAATTTTTATCACGTTTCTCAAGGTTTTTGATTCTCAGGTTCAATGAATTTAGATAGTTAACATAGGCCTATTTGCTTCGCAAAAAATGTAGTTGTTCCTATGCATTTTCTGAGTGTCTTACTCTCAATGACTATTTCTCTTTAGATTGATAATAATGATTACTGAAACGCAACTGAAACGTTTCATTTGAATATGTATCAATTTGTTTTGGCTTTATTATTTGTGATTAAGGGTTTACGACTTGCTTTTTAATTATGTCGATATTCTAGTTTAAAGTTTAGAGACTTCAGGCTGAATATTTTTTCATGAAAACCTATTTCGAAACCAACATGACTGATGTCTATGTAAAAATGCAAAGCCGATTTTGGTTTTTAGCAAGAAATGAATCATTATTTACATTAGGCTCTGAGCTATTACAAAACTGCAAAGTTCTTAGTAAAATAAAACAATAGCTTTTTCATCATAAACTTTATTTACAGTACTTAATTAAGGTAGTTTGAGGTAATGCGGATTTCTCGAAATGTTTTGTGTTTCGTTGTGTTTACAGCTGATGTGCGGTTGCACCACTCATCCGAGCAAGTTGCAAAATATGTTTTTGCTGTTGATTGGAAATAACAACATCACAAATGATCTAAATTTTTGCATGCTTGCGCAAGAATCTGATAAGTAATGTTTATTGAACGAAAAGGTAAAACAATAGACTTTTCATAGAAATTGTTTTTGTTCTTCAT
Source organism: Trididemnum miniatum (assembly GCA_964006365.1). Classification (NCBI taxonomy): domain Eukaryota; kingdom Metazoa; phylum Chordata; class Ascidiacea; order Aplousobranchia; family Didemnidae; genus Trididemnum; species Trididemnum miniatum. The sequence goes on along the minus strand of OZ023234.1, from coordinate 11,484,637 downwards.
ATTAGATTAACATTTGCAGTAAAATCTGCAGCTGTTTATCGCAAAGCAAGATATTGTTATGTAATGAAATCTTTTGAGAGTTCATACACTTTTATCTTCATAGCTATAATCTTTCTTCTGTGTTGGCAGTGTAAGATCACAGTTAACTCCGTTGAATATCCATATATGGTGCAACAGCTAGAAGGCGCATAGATTATGATGCAGAAACTAGAACCACATACCGTGGACCTAAAGGCCAGTAAAATTGAACATGTGGACAGAGTAACTGTTGTATATCCAAGATTTTGTAGCTATCGCTTTTTGTTTTTAAAATTGCTTTTTACAATCTATTTAGAAAAAACCTTTTTATTCGTGCGAATTTTATCGTTGTAGATATCAGCCAAAAGGGTGGTTCTTGACTGTACACTCGCACAGATGGTCAAGTGGATAGAACGTCTACCTCTGGAGCGATACACTGTGTTCACTTCCTCGTCGGGTCAAACCAATGACTCAAACTTGGTGTTCACATTTCACAGCTTCCCTGCTTGGCGTACAGCAATAAAAAGGCAATGTGGAGATCAAGTTTGCTAGTAGTGCCGCAGTGAAAAGCACGTAATGGTATACTAGATGGCCGGCAAGCTGGCAACACGGCGAGCTCACTTCAGCGTTTAAGTCACTTCTCTTGATAGAAGGATAAATTAAACATGCGACTAATTTGGTGAGTATTTTTTTTTGAAGAATTAGTAATTGACTTGGAACTTGAAAGAATCGGTTCTTTCCGACTCTTACAAACAAACAATTCGATGATAAACTTTTATACGTTTATTAGAAAATGAATGCACGTATCGTACAGCAAAAAAGAGATGGTGTAAAGTGGGTAAGCAATAAACTCAGTAAAAATCTGAAAACCGCTTTAAAAGCACAGTAGCTTAGTGCACAGACTTTAAACCGTATATTTAGCATGGAAGCACATCCTCGGTTCCTTAAAAAACTTAGTAATTCATATGTAAGAAAACTGGAAACGCTAAACAGAGCAACCAGGCGTGGTTTGCTCGATATTTTAGATTTAGAGTTGTACCAACTAGCCTACGGTTGTCCAAGATAGTGGTTGCACCGCGATATCATAAAAGCTGTTGCAGTCCAGCCAAAAGATTAGCTTGTGCGTATTGCTAAAAGATTTCTGCTATAATATTTTCAAAAACTACAAAAACCATCTTGCAAGCATTATGTAGTGACTTATTTTTTTGATAAAAGAAAGATTGGCTATACAATAACAATCTGGTTTGAAAGTTTATCATTATCTTCCGTCCAATACGATCGTTGTCACGACCAATCGCTAACAGTTTTCCCTAGCAGTTTTTGAAGTGTTTTTAATGAATATCTGACTCAAATCAAAGACTTTCTCAGCAATGAAAGTTGTTTTGCGAACTACGAAGCAAAGCAAAATATTAATTGTACTTCTTAACCTATTTCAAAAACGTTTCAAATTGCTAGTGAGCTCTATGTTTTCTTTTTAAGTGCCTGCATTCTCGAGCAAATAGGTTGACTTTTTCGGCGTTATCAATACTCCGGCATCCATAAAGAGTTTGATGAAAGTAGGAGCGAAGCAGCTTTGACCTTATAACAATACATTCCCCATCTTCACGCACCATCAATTGTACTTCGAAACTACAAGGAGTAGGTCTTGTGCTGTTGGCAGTTGCTTCTAGAAATAAAAACAAGCATAACTTTATTCCTCTTATGTCTACTATCTTTATTTATTTATTAATATTTTTTTTTGTTGTTCTACTCTTGTAATTTTTATGTTGATTAACATCCTCGAGGAAATGAAAGGCTGCAGACTCGGCGACCGCGCCAATTTCCTTCGTGAAATTGGGCCAAAGGCCTTCCGCAACCTCTCATTGGAAAGCAATATATAGGCCTATATACTATGAAATGTGTGTATATGAGTTATTATTCATTCATCGCTTTTCAAAAATAAATGCTGTTCTGTTCTGTTCATACCCGGTATAAACCGCAGCTTTTTGTCACTATTCTTTTTTTTTTTTCTCAATTGACTTTTTTAATTGAAGCGTTAACCAACTTCTACTTAAATATCATTCAACAAAAATAATAGTTCGTACCACGGTAAATAGTGTATGAGACGAAATAAGAAAAAAATACAACCACAGTAAATCATGTATAAGTGGAATTTTTGACGACATTGATTCAGCCGTCGTCATCATTAGCACACTGCCATGCATATACTGATGATGATCAGAGCTGTGCTGAGATTATGGAGGACCCTGGGTTATTTTTTCGGGGGACTCAGCAGCAGATTTTTTTTGAGGGTGTGATTTGTGGGGGGCTTTCATTACGGGAAAGGCGGAGTTATAACTCCATAGACCCCCTGCTGGTGATGAGAGCTGAATAATCTATGGAGTAGAAACGTTCGGGTTCAGGTATTACTGCGGCTGCATTTTGTCTCCTAAAAAATATAACCTTTCACATTTTATTCCTTTGCTGAAGTGTAAGCCTATCATTGCTTGAAGAATGATTGAAAGGGGTCAAAAGCAATATCTTAGCGGAGAACAAAAACGTGGTCTAACAATTGAAATATTTAATTACAAATAAAATAGCCAAAACAAATTGAAACATATTCAAATACATAGACCTTTCGGTTAAATACAGTAACCATTGTCAATCTTATTCAATTTTATTGAAATAGAAGTAGAGTTTATTCAAGTTTTATTCAAATAGAAATAGAATTTATTCACATAGATTCTATTTGAATAAGACGGACAAGGGCTGTTTCAACTTGTTTTGGTTATTTCATTTGTAATTAAACTTTCTAAAATTTCCATCAAACATGCTGCGAATTGGAATACAGATAGCTAAAAAACGGTTGGTTTAGTTGCAGGTCGTACGTACGCTCACGTGACGCTGTATTTGAATAGAGCCAGAGGCACATATCAGTAGGAGTTTTCAAAAGGGAAAGCGCGGCATAATGCCCATATCTTAAATACATGGAGCATTTTAATAACCAAAAAATAAACTTACTTGCTCTTTCAATGAGCTTTCGTACTTCTTCGTCCGTCAAAACACCTCGATTTTCTTCCGGTAAAAGACGGTTTGTGTTATCTCGTACATCAATGCAAGTAGAATGATTGCGATACCGTTTTACAATTCGCTCACCGTTCGAAAGCCTGCATGCGCAACAACAAAAAGGTTAAACTTTGCCTCTTTATTACATTTTAGAGGCTTTGCTCAGTTTATGGGTTCGATTTTTAGAGGGGTCTCTACGCGTCTGGTTGCAGAACAAAAAATAATCTTATTGCTCAATTTTGTTACCAATAATCAAATCTTCATCATACTCGCGCGGTATTGCGCCTTAGCGGTTTACAAGTCGCGAAGCTCATCTACGCGGCTTAACGCCTGGGCAACACAGCAACCAAAAAACATTGCAGCGGTGGAGAGCCGTTTGCGACACTGTGTCCGATTTGACTGGCCTGGGAATCCAAACCAAGACCTTCTCGCCGATACCGACGTCGTTATAACCTACTGCACCAACCGACTGGTAACTTCGGCACAGCAACAACAGCACGAATGAGCTTGAAGCAATTGGTTCTTTACCTTAGTAGTTGGTGTTGTATGTTAAAACAAATTGCTTTAAGTTGTCAGAAGTTTCACAGGGTCTTTGAGTTATAGCAGAGCGTCTTTGAGTAATAGCAGAGTCGTCCTTAAAATTTCTTAAAGCGCACAGCAAATACTCATTTTTACATACTAGGAATCACAATGCTGGCAGAAAAGAAGTTTATTTGGCCCAAAATTGTCGACACACAAATATAACCGGTCTGGTCTGTTTACCTGTTTACGTCAACATTATACAGTGAAAAAAGCAATTACCTAGAGCGTATTGGATCAAAACTGACACGCTGTAATTTGCCTCTGGTTAATTGAACCTACACCGATCAAAGCTTGTATTGTGATTTTGTGATTGAGAATTGATGTAATACGTATAGCGTCGCCATTACGTAAGGAAAAAGAAACGTTATTAACACAATAATTAAAGCACTGTTCTATTGATTTGGAATACATTTTTGTTCATTTTTTTACCTTCATTGCCACGTATTTTTGTATTTTTTTTTGTTTGTTATTGTTATGATTAAGCACGTGCAGTGGTGCTTATGCAAAAAAATGAACTGGATCATAATTATGCAATTATGCATGACTGTTTGTATTCTAATCAAATAATTTCTAATTTTACTTTTGCGAGCAAAATACTTCGTAATTCAACATCGTAAAATCAACCCAGCAATCATACTAAGCTCTAATGATTGATATGTGTGGAATTATTATGAGTAGTTATGACCAAAATAATGATGTCGTTTGCTTCAAAATATGCAAACTCAAGTTCCGATTCGAACCGGTCGTTTGGAGTTGTAGTTGACGTCACCGCTATCAGTGCGGGAGATCTGAGTTTGATTCCCGAGTCGGTCTAATCAAACGCATGGTCGCCAAAGGCTCGCTATTGTTGTGATGTATTTTCGGAGTTGCATTGCCGAGGCGTTTAGCAGCGGAGATGCCCCCTCGCCCCATTCGTTGCAAGCTTCGGTGCAATAAAGCGAGTATGATAAAAATTTGATTTAAATATCCGTTTCGTTAAAGGCTTAAAATACATGAAAAAGCACTTGGCGTTTCAGTAATTTTAGATTTAAATCGCTACTAAAAATAGGTGGCAGTTTTTTACATAAACTCAAGACGCATTTTCTTTTCTATCCAACCAAACGAATCCACATCGACAGCACAAACAGTCGAAAATCAAAATAAAAACTTACAAGACTTCCCTAACCTTGCCGGAGGTCTGGGGTGAGAACACCGGGCAGGTCAAGCCGAACGCAATTTAGCCAACGGCTTGCCACTACTGCGACGTTTCTTCGGAGCTGCGTAGCCCAGACGCTAAGCCGCGGAGATGAGCCCCGTCACTCGTTGCTCGCTTCGGCGTAGTAACGCGAGTATAATAAAGATTAGATTTTTTTGATTTGATAATTATGTTTACGTACGTTCCAACTGCATAGCAAGTGGGCCGGTAGAACGGGAACAAACACGCTCCCGGAACACGGATCTTTCTTCTATACTCCACTTGGCAGGGTCCCTTGACCTAAAAAAAAAGATCCAAGGGCGGATGAATACAAAGGTTATGCTACATTAGAAAAAGTCTTAATGAGTAAATACAGAGGTCATCTTTGGCAGTGGCGAAATTTTTACTTTACAGATCTCAACAAAATACATAAACACAACACTAGACAAAAATCAATTGGCAGTTATTATCATCATTCTTTCAATAGCGAGTTTGGGAGGAAAAGATTACAGCACATCTGCTTACAGGAGTGGGAAACTATTCCTCTTGCTCAAAAAGAGTGCTCGTTTGCTAGATTTAAAAATAACTATAAAGCAGTTTTATTTGAGCATTACTCCAAAAATCTTGTGTAACTTCATCAATTATCTTAATTGCCTGCTTATTTCAAGCACAGTGAAATTATCCAGTGAGTGTAACAGCTAATTTTTAAACTCATTTATTGTTAAGAAACGTTCTTGCTAAATTTGAATTATATTTGTAGGAAAATTGTTCGCCGAAAATTTCACTTGTTGGTACAGACGAATGTGTAAACTGGGTTACATTGTAAATATTGTTTTTTTTTTGTGCCTGTGCTGCCATTTTTTATTTTATCATACTTGGCAGTTTTGCATGTAATCGGTCACTATACTACACTTCGTAGTTATGCCTGTAATCGGTGTCTAGTGTCAGATTTGCAGATCGGTGTCTAGTCTAGTCTCAGATTTAGGTCACCTATAGAACAATAACCTTTTCTTAATAACGAATAACTTCTACTTTTTGTTTACTTTGCTTCATTTATAAGTAGTGGTCGGGAATAGTTTTATAGCCTAATGTTTCATTTTATGATTTGCATTATTTTTTTAATCCCAGCTATGGCAGTACTGTCTTGTAGTGTGTTCTTTCTTTTTAACGTTTTATGTCACGCTAAGTTCACGCCAATATGCTTACTGTAAGTATTGCTGTAGTAGGTGCAGCAGACTTAGATGACCCCTGAGGTCTTTCGCCGTTTCCTGCCTATGCGAATTTTCTAAACGTATGCGGTGAAATAAACTTGATTGATTGGGGGGGGGAGGGAGTATAAACCAGCGGTCCCCAACCTTTTTTATTTGGCGGACCGGTGTCGGAACGAAAACAGTCTCGCGGACCGGTTGCGACCCACAATACAAAAACAAAAGTTTGTCGTTTTGATTCCTAGGCTAGATTGCTGAAATTCCAACTTTTTAACTGCGATTTAAGCACGTCTTTCTCTTTACGTAGCTTGTTGCCACTGACTTAGCACCCGCAGTTCTGCTTTTTAAGAACTTTTGTTACGTCACAATGGATCGATTGCTATTTTACGTGTGAACCTTTTCTACAGTTTCGCCATGTTTCCAGCATTTCAAACGTAGAAAATTACAGATGTTGGTAGGCCTGCTTATAGTAGTTGCTTGTAAACAAAATTTATCAAATGAATGTATGAAACTGTCGCATTTTTCATTTTGCAATCAAAATGTGCTATAAGACTATATGGTTGCATGTTAACTGTCCGCCGCCATTTTGACTGAGCGTTTTCGCGACCCAGTTGCTACCTTTTCGCGACCCAGCGGTTGGGGACCTCTAGTGTAAACTATATTTTAATCACGTACCGGTAGCAACAGTTGTTCTTTATTTACTAAAATACAAAGTCAAAAATACACCCTTGATCTTTGGTTAACCAAAACAAAAACTTTTTCAGATCTGACCTAATTATTCATTATAGGAACTTTGTTTTCTTGTTTTATTTCAGTTATAAATCTGAATCTTTATAAATTTTCAAGACTGAACCGAAGATTACTGATGAAAAATCGAATGGTTTTTAGATAAGCATAAAGCAAAGTGTAGGTTTCATAACTAAAAATTAATGTTTGAATCTCTAGTATTCAGCCCAATTGCACGGCATGTGAACTTGCCAACTCTTTCTCCACACTGTCTTTTTAAAGCTGAAGATCAAGCAAGGAAGACAAGAATACCAACTTTATATTGTTTTGGCTTCGCTCGGGATCGAACCCGTAGACTACCGATCTATATGTAGACATTCCATCTACAAGACAATCTTAAAGAGTAACATGTTCAGCGTTTTCAACAGCTACTTCAGCCACTAAAGCTATTCCCGGACAATTACTTACTGGAGAGTTTAAGCATCCACCGTGAGCTCGGATTTGGCGCGTTTGGTTCCGGCGATATTCGTCCCATAATCGTTGTGTAAAAATACTGCTTTGTATGGAATCCGGTATTTCAGAAGGCATCACACAAGCTTGTGAAGAAGCGTACGAAGATGCAAAAATTAAAAGCAAACATAACTTCATGATCATAAACTAATTAATTAATCGCGTATAGCTGAAGAAGATAAAGCGATTTACTCAAATCACAAAACGCTACCTTTTATAATGGATTTTATAGTCACAGTTATAACAAATATTTTAAGCTGACATATCAAACAATCTTATGCATTGACTTAACGAGATTTTTTTGCGCTGTTTTGTATATCCGCCTTTGAGATGACTAAAACTATATAGTAAAAAATATTTTTGTCGCGTAAAATTATCACTTAGTTTTCAATCTCGTTTCATCTCTATTTTTTTTGATGAAAATGCTGGGTAGTCACTCGTCAATATAGGTGATAAAAGACTTTAGCCCCTGAATATTGATTCTTTAACATCAACAAAAAATCAATGCTTCATCATACTCTCAGCATTACGCCGAAGCGCGTAACGAGTGGCGGAGTCCATCACCGGAGCTTAGGGCCTGGGCAACACAGCTTATAACTACGAAGAAATATTGCAGCGATTCCGCGCTGATTGCGACACTTTATCCAACTTGCCCTGCCTGAAATCGAAACCAAAGCCTCCTTCTTCAATAGCGATGTCATTTTTCATTACACCAACCAACCGGTTGCATATTTTTGTAATGTACCTAACACCAGTAGAACCAACATTCAAAATTCTATTATCTTGACTAACCCAATTGTTGAAAACATGTCACAAGCGAAGCTGCGACGACAATTGAACCCAAAACTAGTGCAGCGCTTCCCCTCCCACGCTGCGCTCCAAGCCACGGCGCCTTAGAACAGTCGTTACATTCTAGCACAAAATGGCGTTTATATACCCACGCTTTGTCAGAAAAAAGCAAGGTTCTGCTGGTGCTGGGTACATTATATAAAAATGCCAACCGGTTGCATGCGGGTAAGTTGAGAGAAAAACTGTTTTTGTTACAGCTTTTTTTCCCCTTGGAAAAAATCTATGGTTGACCGGTTAAAAATATGTTTGCATATCGATAAATTGGTGTTTTTTGACAACCAAACCGGTAAATCTACTCTACGTACTAGCAATTACGTTTTTGTTTCTTTCAAGTGAAAATTTATGCAAACTCTATTACAATCTGCCCATGCTCAGGTATTAATATTCAAAATTATGATCTCAATTTCCAAAACGTTTTTACGTGAAGCAAGAAGTTGTGTTTTAAAAAAATACTTTTATGTTTTAATTCCGCTAGTTTTGCTCCAAATAATGCCTTCAAAACAGAGCATGGTGCTACAATTATATGTAGCTTTTCACGTAAACAAAAACCTCAAATAAGACTTCATCCTCGAATTCCGGATATTAGCTGTATTATTCTCACGCCTACGCTCGGCTTTGTGATCGACAGAATTTGAGTTCACTTTTAAATAAATACATTCGAGTTAAAAACGCCTTTTTTTCCGAACAGCTTTATCGCTAATCGTATATTGCAAAACTGGTAAGGTAAAATTCCAAACGTACTACACTTTGACATAATTTTATCTGGGATTTCTTAGAAAAGGGTAATAATGAACAACTTGTCCAGTTTGGTGCTGTTAAATTACAAGTTCATCAGTAAGAAGATAATAAATGGCTCAGCAATTTCTCGCAAGCAATCGATTTTTCTTTATTTGTCAAAATGTCTGACCCTGTCAGTGTATTGCATTTAGCTGAGCAGTTCTTGACTTCACAACTCAAAACTCTACTTTAATGCTTTTGAAATACAAACCTACTGTATTTACCTGCCAGCAGTTCAGCCAACAAAGCAACAATTTCGTTGACAAATATGCCCACGTTTGCGATTAATATTCTTTTGTACATGTCACTCCCCAATTTTTGTCAGGTCTTGCACTATTTTTGTGTGGATAATCGATAACAAAAGCTCAATTATATAGCTGAAATTCCGCTCAAAACAACAATGCATCTTGCTTTGCTGTTAAGGCTATAATTTTGAAAATAACCAAAGCAAACCAAGGTAATTTTTGATAAATAGTCTGACTAATTCCAAGAACGAAGAATTTAATTAAGGATCTATTTATCTATTGGCATGAGCATGTGGTATCCACTGGGATGTAATATCATATAATATTGCTAGCAATAAAGACTTACGCATCAACGACAGAGTAGTCCATATAAACCTTACTACGTAGCAGAGATGTCTCGAATTCGAATTAGGATTTATTGGACCGGATTAGGATTTTCAACTTTTTTACCGATCGACTTTGGACCGCCTTAGGATTTTGGATGAATGAATATTATTCGGATTTTGAAAAGAAATGCCAATTATACCGCATTGTATAGGATTTGAATTTGTTTGTAATAAAAGTTTGGATTCGGATTTGTGGTCTCGGGTTTGGATCGGGTTAAAATTTCGAAAGGTTAAATTCGGACATTTCTGTTATGTAGCACAACAGTGATGTTCGGTAAAAACTTAATACGGAGCACCCTGCAGCAAGCACCTTTGCAAAAAGCCTTCGCAATTTTACTGAATTCTTTGTGCATTAGTTACACGCTTCATTTTCGAATCTTTTGTTAGACGATCACGAGGCGAAGGGTAGACTACATTGCCCCAAAAGAATTGTACAAAAGAATTGTACAATTGTATGAAAAACACCGCTGCAGTATAACGAGCTCGTCTGCACGCATCGCAAAAATTAATCGATTTATCGAATTTCTAATTGATGTTTTTGTGAGCGCTAAATATTAAAAAAATCAAACTTTTTTCTGTTAAGTCAAGCGCCTTCGTTTCTTTCCGTCTCGCTATATCGGTGAAAAGCAGCGGAGCCAGCTTCATCGAGCAGGGCATGGAATGGAATGGAAGATGATTTTTCCGTATTCCATACCGACAATTTTTTTCCATTCCGTACCATAAAAATTCTTCCATACTCCACTCCATACCAAAAAAATTCTTCTATATTCCATTCCATACTTTCATACTAGCAAAAGTTGATATTATCCTTCGTTTTTTGGAAGTACGATATTGGCTGACTTTTTTGCGATGCAGTTTTTTGATCATAAGCGTGTTTAGTAGTGTTTCATTGCTTAGTTGCGCAGCAACTGCAATATTAATGCGTTTAACAAGGTTCCAGCTAGTACCGATAGCGTATTTAGGGGGTTATTGTGCCATACCTCTTTTTGATTAAGAAGTTAATAAGACGAATTCTTGCTCAGTGACTAAAATATAATACCAAACACTTTATTGTCTTTTTAGTCTGTAACCTCCTTCTTTTAAAATTTCACGCTATGCCATTGGCTCTACCTGCGATTTTAAGTGATTCGGAGTACAGGTATACCAATTAGTCGTTGTAGAAAACGAATCAGTTCCTTGCTAGTTGCTATAACTTCCCCTCAGCGGTAGTTTGTTTGAATTGCAAAATATTTGGTCCTTTCTCCGTCCTTCCTATCTTTATTGCTAATAATTGAAATGATAATTTTGTAATAATATTTCCTGTTCTTGGATCTGTTTTGCTACCTCTATATAAATTCTTAATTGATTTGGTATCAGTGTCTAATATTCGATGTCTTTGCTTTCTCGTCTTCAAGTAGTTGGTAAGTGTGGGTTTAACTTGACTTTATTAATTTCAATGCTATTTCTCATGCACATATCACTGTTTTAGAAAACCGCTGTTCTACCCAATACATTCTTTAAACCGTTCGATTTTGGGAGTTGCAACCAGAGCGTGATTCAACCGTAGGCACAGCGAGATCGCAAGTTTACCGTGACACATATTAAAAGCATTTTTCGCACTGATTGACATCTTGTTTTTAATGATACAGTACAGTTTTGACCGAATCTGAAGTTGTGAAATCTGCTTCAATTTTCTGTTATGCATCTGCCACCGTTTGTGCACACGGCACGTAGCTTGCACCGCCTTTAACAATTTAGCGATACTGTGCCATCAGCGCCGCAGAGTAAGGACAACTGCGGACGGTTAATTTCTGCCTCATTGTTATCTTCTGTTTAAAGTTCAAGCTTTTTTTTCTGTTGCTTAAACCTTAGTTCAGAATAATGCAAGTATAGAAGATTGCATTCTATTCCATTCTTAAAATCTTCCATTCCTTTCCATACTCAAAATCTTCCATATTCCATACCAAAATTCCTCTTCCATTCCATTACATGCCCTGCCAACGAGAATCCATCGATAGATAGAACACGCACATTTTGCCAACAGTGTGAATGTAGGTAGGAATAAACTGATAAAAACGTAAGTTCAGTTATGAAGCCATTAGCAATAATTATTTTTTCAATCGGTGCAGGGGTGGATCAAAAAATTCTTTTTTTTTTTTTTATCAGCAAAATTCTTTTATTATTACCAAGTTTAAATTCTTTAAAAGAATTCTTTTATTAGCAAGTTTGGAGTTGAAAAATAAAACGCTTATCTCGCAGTTTTGTAGGTCTTGTTAATGTATTAATATCTACCACTAAAATTCTAGGGGGTGCTTGAACAACTTAGCTTCTTCCCTAGATCTACCAATGCCAGGTTGTGAAATAATTCTGGAAAAGCAATCTCGGATCTGCTATCGGCTTACCGAAAATAGTTAGATTCATTTCGAAACTAATTGGTTAACAAAAATATATCCAACAAATTTAATATCTCGAAGTCTTGTACGCTTCATTAAATGCAATTACAGTACGTTTAACAACAGAAACTTTCATACTGATTAATTTTTTAAAATTTTCATTTTGAGAAATGAGTTATAGAGTTGTGTTTATTTTATTCTGTTTTTGTTATTGCTTACAAATAAACACGTGGTACGGAATACGTGTAAGCCGAAAACTCAGTCTATATTTGGTTTTTGTGGCTATGCATTTGTCACTTTATAAACACCGTACAGATTGCCTGGTCTTCATCAAACTGTTGGCTCAAGTAGAAAAGATGTTTCGAGTAATAAATGTGGTTCTATTGTCACGTTTAATGAAATTTTTACACCGCTAGTTTGCGTCACACTTATTCTATTGTTTTCTTATCAAATTTATTAATCGGTTTGATGCGTTGGTGTTTAGATTACATGTAAATCCGAACTGAAGTTTTCAGATATCTTGCAATCTGATTTGAAACGATGATGCGTGAAAGAATTTTGTGGTTCAAAGATGAACAGATTCACAAGTCGTAGGTCCACGCCCAATTATCAATGTTATGTTAGTTTGTGGTTCATCTACTCGTGACAAGCTTAGCTTTCGTTTTAAATAAACACTTCCTATCTTAACAAGAAATTGTGGTGAAAAAGATCGAAAAAGTGGCGTTTCATTTCCCTTGCAGTATTACATTACTCAAGCGGTTTGGCCAAACGGCTGCTAGCGTGAATTACAAATCTTGCATGACGAGTTCGGTTCACGGCTGAAGTCGATCAAATTGAAACTAACCTAGTTGTATGCTGTGTTGGTTAGGGTCTCGTGCAATAAATAACTAAGAATGTTTTCAAATCACTGAATTGAATTTTGTAGTAGGTAAGGTATCTGTGAATGAGCTTGCGCGATTCGAGTCAGCAGCCACTCAAAAAAGCTTCCGCCATGAATCGAACTCGCCACAAACAATCTATCATCTAAGTATAGTATCGCTAGGACTACTCAGGGGCTCCGAGAACCGCCAATGGGCCAGGGGCAAATTTTTTGGTGGGGCCCCTACCTTTTGCAGTTTCTAAGCACAAAGACAACATTTTAGTAAATTCAGTGAGTTAGTTGGTTGCCTATTAATCCCCTTTATAGCGAAAAAGCAATTAAGGTGATACAACGAGCTCGCTTGTTTTATCCTCGGGAAAATTTTGAGGATACTTTTTGATCACCACGATGAATCGCTCAACGTATTTACAAGGTAGATGGAAATTCAGTGAAGACAAGGTCAAAATCATAGAGCGGATTTGGAGTCTCTCAGCTAGTGCTGCGTACAGTAGTAACTCCATTGTCAGTATAAGCACTTGGATTAGGAGAACTTCCACTTGCTTCATCAGCTATACAATATTGAATTTCAAATTTCGACTTTGCTTACATCATCACTCGGATTAGGTGCTGGATTGACATTTGAAACTTCAATATCATTCCCTGGACTACTTTCGCTACATTTAACACTTCATTAGCAGTTTCCTGGTCAGAAGCATCTTCACAAGATCTTTCGCTTTTATGCACCGGATTTATGTTTTATCATTTCTCAACATGCATTTACAAAAATACACCTACTTCCAATAGTGAAAATAATTAAATATATCCCAAAAAAACTTTTTAAAGTCTATTAGGCTATGTTTAAAACCGTTTTTTTGCGCATGCGATCATCGACAAGATTTACTCCAGTCCGGGGATAGGCAACAATTTTTGACCAAGGGAGCCATAGAAGCTGGACTGTTTGAATTGCATTCTCGTGAGAGCCACATAACATTTTGAATACCTGTTCGAACCAAAAGTGTTTTTACCCGTACAAGATGAAACTCCGCTACTCATGGATGATTATAATTGTGTTTCATTAACCTCAGGTCATGCACTGTCTCGTTGTCTCGCCTTGCCGATTACTTTAAGCATAATATGCTTTAAATACCGATACCTTTTCGCTTCAAAATGCTTTAACGTTTAAATGAAACTGTTCTTGTGCTCCCATCAAACTCAAGTTTATACCTGAGCCTTAACATCTACTCGATTGTTTAAAAATTCTCTAGCGCCACATGCAGGAAACCTACGGTAAAAATTCCACTGATCTCTCCTGCTTCAAGCTACAGTTGGAATGCTATAACTGGTCGCAATCGCATACTCGCAGTTGCGCAGCCACAAATCTCGGATAAACACGCTTATGATTCAACATTGTCTTTAATTAAGACGAAGCCGAATGAAATTCAGATGAAGCAAAAATTTTAATTTTCAGCTTATAATGCCCCTTTATGCATAGCATACTCATCAAAATGATGCAACTTCACTTAAGGAGCCCATACGCTCCGGAAAATTAGTAATACTTGGATGTATATCAAGCTCAAATGCTGTTACAATTTTTTATATTTCTTTTGCTATATTTCGTAAGATATGGGCTAATGGGTCCTTAGAACAGCGTGATGACTTATGTTGGGGGCCCATGCGTTCCATAAAAGTGATTACTTGAAGTATATTGAGCTCAAATGCTGTTTTTATTGTATTTTACACTTGCTTTGGCTCCATTTATTTCGTTTGATATAGGCTAATGGGATCCTTTAGAACAGCCTGATTTTTGCTAGGGGCCCATGCACTCTATAAAATCGATTGTTTAAAAGTTTCTTTGCTGTATTTATTCTGTAAGAAATGGGCTAATGGGCCCCTAAAACAGCATGATGACTTATGTTGGGGGCTCATGCGCACTATAAAATTAATTGTTTAAAGTATATTGAGCTCCAATCCTGTTTTAATTATTTTTTAAACTTGCTTTGGCTCCATTTATTTCGTTAGATATGGACTAACGGGTCCCTAGAACAGCATGGGCCCCGGGGTCATTTGCCCCCTGCCCCCCCTTTCATGGGCCCAGGGATTACTCGCTAGCAAGTTACTGTAGTATTGCTTAGAAAGTAATTACATCAATGGTGCAATGTCCTCTTCTTTCGACAAAAAATTTACCAACGGAACTTATTTGCAGAAGGACATTTTTTAAGTGTTGTTGTTTGACTCAACTAAAAATTGGCGGAGGAAGTAGAATTGCTGGCTAAGGTATTCGTCTCAGGAGTGAGTGGGGAGAAATATTTGCTGATTTAGGGAGAGTTATGCTTTTGATCATGTTATGCTTATCGAAAATTACACGCTGTTTTTGAAATTCTAAACTTATTATTGTGGGTGTGTTGAAATGAAAAACATTCGTGAAGGAGAAAAATACAACAAATAACTGCGGAGGTTTGCTGCAGACAAATTTTGTCGTCAACACTAGCTTATTTATAGAAAACAGTAAGCCTGTGAAATCAGAAAATTCTGCATCGTAATGTAACATAGCCAACATCCTTTCTCACATTATACGAGTTGCCCATGCATAAAAGTAAAATGTTTTTCGTCCATTAATTAACTTTGCGTTAAGAATACTGTACGTAAATTTGAAAAGACTTGATAGTCCATGAGCGTGTTTAGGTCTATTCCATTCCAACCCGCCTATCCATGGAGGTACGAGAGGGTCCCAGCTATGCAGTTACAGTTTCCAAGCACTTTTCAAAAGTTTGCAGTATCACAGTATAATGCAAGTACTAACTCATCTATCTCCTCGAAACGTCTTGCACTTATAACACATCATGATGATTTTCTTGCGTTTTGCACTTTTTTGATCATGACGTGATTAAACTTGTAAAAATTTTGTAAAAATTTCAAAAAAACACTAATCATGGCTTCTTTTAGCTTCACAAAATTAGTTATTTTAATCCCATGTTCACCACATTTAATGAAAAAGACCCTTAAATCGTTTTCAAGTTGTTTAAAAGTTTCAGGTAGTTAAAATATTTTAAATTTGGACCGTTGACGCTAGCCACGTGACTTAAGAAAATTAACAGCGCAAACTTTAGTCTCTCATCGTCTTGCACCAATGAAAATGTAAAACACAACTGCAGTAACCTGGAACCACATGTAATTTGTAAAATGATGCGGCAGAAACGACTGCAAAATGAAACGATTAATTTGTTGATGCATCTCTGTTATCAACAACCGCTCAAGTAGAAGTATTTCAAGGTCAGAATAAGATTGACAGCTTTGTATTCAGTGCAAGAGTGTTTGACGGGGGTGAACTTCGTACAATGATGCATCTGTTTGTTTACGATTTGATTCGGGTTTTAAAATCCTCTCTCCACTTCGCACGAAATTTCGCTGATGCAGTAAATGCGGTTTTTGAAACGATGATAATAACCAGTGGTGGGATTCAACCAGTTTGCACATGTTCTACAGAATCATCTCACGGATATTTATTAGATCAGCAAACCGGGCAGCATTGCTGTTTATACTTGTAGTGTTCGTTGAAACAGAACCGGCTGAAAATATAACTTTTGTAATAGAACGGGCTGGCAAACAATTTTAATCCCACCATTAGACAAAACCAAAACTAATCACACTACTAAACTGGGCTTTAACGCTCGAAAAAATTCAGCAAGATTGCGAGAAATTGACGCATCCAAATAATCCAGTAGTTAGCCTAATTACAACTTTGGTATACTGAAGGTCAATAAGTTTTCCCAGCCTAATTCCAAAGTCTTTCTACTCTCATATCTGTTTGGTTTTAACACTTTAAAGCAGGGACTTTTAAACTGGGAGGCGCGCACACCTTGGAAGGCGTGCAAGGTTCTCAGGAGGGGGGAGACGTGAGCATGACATGACATATTGATGAAAAGCTGCTGTGAACTACAGTCAAATCTCGTTAGCATACCACCTGATTACTAAACCAACAGATTAGAATCTGCGACCTAGTTTTCAAAAAAAACAATTTACACAGGTTTTAATTTGTTACTCTCCAATTTCCTCTGTCTTGTTTACAGCGCTGTATGCTTCGCCTTCCTTTCTCCGCCGACTCCACGCGATATGTCACCCTACAGTATTTTAACTTTATCATTTTCATGCAACATTCCTTCAACGTCGGTTTCGTACCTTTTCATTTATTCGCTCTCTACATGTAGCATCTTTTCCAAACGTTTTCGCTGAAAGCCACTTCTTTATTGTAATTTAGTATCCATGTGGTTTTATGGTAGCAACTATTAATTTCAGAAGATTTACCATTATTCACATTATTTACAAATGACGTACTATAGAAAAAATATTATCATAAAACCAAATACTGAACGTTTTCGGACAAAATCGATTGTCTTTCATGAGAGCACCATTGATAGAATGAGAAAGTCAACTCAGGGGCAGGGCAAACTAATATATGGGAAACGCAAAAAACAGCTGGGGAGAATGACATAAAGTTCAAAAGTTTTCAAAGATATTTGCAACGATCAAAATTACGCGAGCTAATAGAATTTGACGTGTGGTTACTACTTTTCTAAAACACACAATATCCGACACGAGCTACAATAAAGCAGACCAAACTCAATTCAAGTCATATTTTTTGCGGGTTATTTTATTTCAATGTTGATGTCACTGCAATTTAGTCTGCTTTATCGTAGTTTGAGTCGGATGTTGTGAGTCCTATTATGAAAGCAAATTATTGTGAAAGCTAGTCCTTGGGAACAGCAAAGCCAAACTGGAGAGTGGGCTTAAGGCAGAAGTGGAATCCCACCACCAAATTTTTGAAAGAAGAGTATGACTGGTATTTTCTTTTTTTGGAAAATCTTGAACTAGCAGAGTGGAAGATGACAAGAAATCCCTTTTGAATCAAAGAAGATATTCTTTCGGAAGATTTGCAGGAAACGTTTTTGGGGATAAAGAGCAACTCCACCGCAAAAAATGACATTGAAGCAATGTCTCTTAACGATTTCTGGGCTAAATAGTCGCTTTTGTATGAGAATGTGGGCAGTGTGGCGGTACGCACCCTTTTTCCTTTTTCATCGACATATTTATGCGAAAGTGGATTTGCAGCACTTGTGAGTATGAAGACCAAATTTCGCAACAAACTGGAATGCGAAGCAGATCTTCGATGTGCGTTGTCTTCAACACAGAGATGGGCATTTATCGCGATAATTTATCGGCGATAGTTATCGGCGATAACTTTTTATCGATTATCGTTATCGCTCAAAATAGTTTGGATTTATCGATTACCGTTATCGCTTTTGTTATATATTTTGTTATCGCCGATAAATTATCGCGATAAACGATTTTTTATGCACGCAGTGTTTGAACTTCAAAGTTAGTGAGTTGGCGTTGTGGAAAAAACACGGTGTCCATTAAGACTTGTTGTAATTTTTAAAAATTATTTCTTTGTTTGGCTTAATTTTACGGCAGAGTCCGTGAACTGCTCTCTTTTCTTGAAAAATCTAGAAAAAACATTTTAGCAATTCGACTTACAAACAAAAAACTTTGTCAAACACATCGAAGATTTACCGCAACATTTATCGGCGATGATTTATCGATTATCGATATCGCTTTAAGAAATTAAGATTTATCGATTATCGGTATCGCCCAGGGCTTTTTTGAAGTTATCGACTATCGTTATCGCTTTAGTACAGAATGGTTTATCGTGCCCATCACTGCTTCAACAAAACCTGAAATTAAACGACTCGTTTCCCAAAAACAGTTAATCAGTTAGTCCCAATGTCCACGTGTCCATTTTTCGTGATCCAAGAACTAATGAGCTTTCTTTGTCACAATTAAACTGGATCACTACAGGTATCACTTTTTCAATTATGATCATGAAACTTGCCAACCTATATCATATTTGCAAATAGAATCTGCAAATATGCTTGCAGTAAACGAATACGGTAGCACAGCGATTGCAATGGCCTGCCAATCAAATCGAAAATCTTCATTACAGGCCTACACTTCGCGGTATTGCGCCGAATCGTGTAACGAGTGGTGGGGCTCATCTCCACGATTTAGCGCCTGAAATGAAATGTTGTGTGGTTTTATGGCGCTTTATAACTATTAAGGTCCTTTAGCGCCAGGACTAAATTTTGTCAAGAATTCACTGACATATTTTTGTTCTCTGTTTATTTCATCCTCTGCGCTACACTTAATTGCTGAGCGTTTAGCAAGTATAACAGCAGATACCAGTTTTAAAGTCTTTGGTTTGACCCGACTGAGAATAGAACCCAGCCTACCAGCTGCCAAGGCGAACGCTCTTAACCACTAGGCTATGGCGCTGGTCGGTTTAGCGCCTGGGCAACACAGCTCCGAAGAAAAGGCGTAGCGGTAGCACATCGTTCGCGACACTGTGTCCGATTTGACCGGCTTGATAAAGAAGCAAAACCTTTCGCGCCGATGACGATCTCTTCAATCACAGCGACAACCGGTTGATTCACCTTGGTAATGTTGTAAGACCCTTTAGCAAAAAGAAAAATTGAAAACAAGTTTACGCGCTGCTAAACTAAAATCTGTCTCCATCCGTTAAAGGGTAGTTTTTAATTTAAGTTTTGTTTTTCTAAAAGCCTTTGCTCAAATCTGGTTAATTGAACCACTGTATTGCTTGAATTAGTTATGAATCACTTAAAGGTACGCAGAAGTGAACCATAGTTGGTACGATCATTTTCCACGTAAATTTAATACGTCACTTGCAATCATATTACGCAATCGCATAAAAATACAAAATCTGAATATCATCAACTTAGGTTGACAAAACCCTGGCAGTAACGACACAAGAGCTTTTTTATCCTAATTATAGGATCATCAATGTTTGCTCGCGACTCAGTTTAACCTGGCTGACCACTTAGTCGGCAGCGTGGCGTAGTGGTTTGGAGCGTCGTTTTTACGACGGCCATGATCGCAATGTTGATGGTTCAACTCTCACCCAAGCCTCGTTGTTGCGTCCTTAGATAAGATGCTTCAAGATAGTTATTCCTGCTTGGTGGAATCTAACAAGCAGAAAATTAAAGAAGCCACAAGCAAAACCTCAAACGGAAATCTCAGAAACAAACGCTGCTTTTAAGCAAGTCTGGCTTCGCCCTGTGCGTAGCGCCTCCGTTCCTATATCGTGGCAGGAGGATAAACATGAAGAAATCATTATCATTAAATCATATACAAAGGCGTAACGAGAAATTTAAAAAAAGGGGGGTGGGGGCATGAACTGCAAAGGCCATCAAAAGAGTCTGGTATAATTTAGTCTCTTAGCAACATTTGATCATTTTTTTATGAAAAGGCAAAGTTAAAAAAGGGAGGGGGCATGGCAAAATGTCCTTCCCCCTAAATGCGTTATTAATCACGTGACAAAAGTAAACGAAAAGTAATTGCCAGCACTTATTGCAATCGTTTTTCATAACCTAACCTAGACCTAAAACCATTCCGTGAGACTTTTTTGCAAAGTTGGTAAACATCGTTTTCGGTAAGCGTCTGGCGCAATATTATCTGTTTAGCCAAGAGCAATCAAAACGGCTTGGGTATAAATTTAGGTCATGATTACTGCATGGTAATTAAGATCAGCACGCCAACATGTATCAAGTTATGTAATGCGGGTTAATATACCATTTTTTTTCTTGTGGCTTGGGATCTTTGACCTTCGTTTATCGTATAATCTTTTGAAAGTGATCAAACATTTATGTGGTCGTTGCTGCACGCAAGAATTAGGTTAGTGACGGGTAGAAAACGATTTCAGCATCGTCATATTTTATCTAAAACGTAATTATGGACTTACAATTTTTTAGAAAAACAAAGCTGAAGGGTAACGGAGTTAAAATTGCAAAATAATCTTTTCTGTTTCTGAAATATTAGTATCAATTGCTTGAGTGCTGTGTTCACGCAGTATACACTCTTTGACCAAAAAAATGCATTTACAAAAAAGTGTCCTTTCTCCTTAATGCTTGCGTGCTGTGAAATGTGTTCTCCCACAACTCTTCGTTTTCGCAAAAGCAAAAAAGTGTTTCTGAATTTAATGCCAAAAAGCTTTGTGAACGAATAAACAATAGTTTTTTTCGTTGAAATAACCACATTAATCAAGACTTATCTTTTATGAACATAGAGGTACAAAGTTTTATTTTTTATTGTTCAAAGCATTCACTTTTGAAATTTGAAAAAATTATATGGCAACATCTCTACGAGGTTACATAAAATCCGCATCATAACCGCAAAAAAGTAGGATATCCAACGCTGTGCAGATAGTTTTGCTGAAAAGCTGAA
Organism: Trididemnum miniatum; assembly: GCA_964006365.1. Classification (NCBI taxonomy): domain Eukaryota; kingdom Metazoa; phylum Chordata; class Ascidiacea; order Aplousobranchia; family Didemnidae; genus Trididemnum; species Trididemnum miniatum. The sequence goes on along the minus strand of OZ023234.1, from coordinate 11,463,594 downwards.
CTTAAACTTAAAGAGGAAAACTAAAGTCAGATTAAATCTCAAAACTGGTGGTTTCGACAACATAGCTGTCATCAGCAGCAGTGCAAGCAGGACAGTACAAATTGTAGTGCGGCTTTATTTTTCTTCCTTGAGTTATTTTCGTCTCATATTTATTGTATTCTACTTGAACTGTAGTGGTTACATGAGATACTACAAAAATTGTTCTAAGCTCAATTTCAGCCTCTTTCAAGGGAGGCGCTCTTTTGCAAACCAAACAAACTCTTACCGCACAATTACAGAGCGTGAAAATTTTTATACCGATTCCTCTTTTGCACATTCGAATTGCAGAATAACCCAACAAAGTAATTTAACACACAGTAAGTGTAGAACTAGACGGGCACTGTAGGTAGGCTAGTTTTACGCTGATGATGGTATAAGTTTTCATCGAAACGTTTGTAATACAATTTAACATAGTATTCCACCCATTACTGAAATCATATTGTTGTAAGAAAAGATTAATTTATCATTTCTGATGTCCTGTTTCCGGTTTAATGACGAATGCTCTCGCCTGTAGGAGCATTGATGACAATGTGGCAGTAATCCTTATAATATTTCGCGAAAGTATGCGTTCACTATAAAATCATAGGTAATTTTTGCTAGAATGAAGACTCGGCAGGCTTGGCAGCAGTCCGTTAAAATTGTATGCAGAAGCGAATACCAGCAGTTTCAGCTTGGGAGAAATCATCAGGGTTTCTTCGCAGCCAATAATTTTGTAGGATATCTTATCGTCATAATGGAGTTACAAAAAATTCGTTTATAAAGTAGGTCTATGGTATCTAACTGAGTTTTTGTCAATATTAATATTAGCTGTCAAATTAATGATCTCACTAAGACAAAAAAACATAAAATGCGACTTACTTCACAAAGGACCTAGTCCACTGGCGCTACCCAATTCTATCAAGTTACTGTACTGTAGAATAGGCCTACCAATAAAAACTTAATAGGCCTCGTGTAGGCTACTGTACAAGTAGTACAAAGTTTACCAATGCACATAATTAAAAGTTAGCCTACGCAACAGCATTTGAAAAACCCTTCGAAAAGTTGGATGCATTTTCTTGAAAAACTATATTGGGGTTTAGAAACGTCTTGTCGTGCTTCTATTGGACGATTTTTTTATCAATATTTACTTAGAAATCATGCTTTGTAAACAAGGACTCGCATATTTTCGACTGAAGCTTCAAATAAGAACAGTGACAACAAGCACCAATATGTTAAGTATGCTGCATCGTTTGTGTGTAGCCTATATATTGCTGTAAATAAATACGGAAATTTCTATGATGACATTTAGCTCAGAAACGTTTATCGTGGCCATCACTGCCCACTAGTGGGTAATTCCCCACGGCTGGGAACCCACGCTGTAGAGTCACAGAAATATAGTAAGCACGTAGAAACCATACTAGTTTTTGTTTGAGCTATTTTTATTCCAAAAAGGTATAAGACTGCGAGTGGTTGGAATTAAAGCACTCATAGTTGGCCAGAATCAACGTGGAACATCACTATTTTAATAAATAATAATGATTGAACGCCGTTGGGGACCAAAATTATACACTCTACCCTTAACCTTCCCAATAATAGTGAGTGTTTGACAGATGCGATGCCAGAGGCGTAGCGAGAAATTTTAATTGGGGTGGAGAGGATAAACTGCTAAGGCCATCAAAGGGTCTGGTATATTCCATATATTTAGCAACATTTGATTTTTTTTTACTAAAAGACAAAGTCAAAAAAGGAGGCTATGGCACAGTTGCTCTTCTCCCAAACATGCCTCTGTGCGATACAAATACTGTTTTTGAAGCAATTAGAATAACGCGACTGGGAATAGAACCCAAGTCTACTAGTTACGAAGAAAACGCTTTTAACCGATACACAAAGCGCTGGTTATTCTTGTTTCGGCGACTTGCAAATGGTTAGAAAATCCTCCCAAAAGTCCTGATTCGTAAGCTAGAATATTGTTTCATCCTCTAATGATGTACATACAACAACAACAACCAGAGTATATTTATATGCATTTGAAAGCCCGTGATGTTAAAAATCTGTTAAAGTACCAACCTAAATTTAGAGTCTGACGGCCTACAATTTGAAGACGTGTCTGAGCCCTATAAATATCCTCTCATTGGAACGTCCCTTAATTATTCGTGGATAAAAAAATTTGATTTTTCCTCCCTGGGAGATCATGAGATCAAACGACACAAACAATTGGGTCCAGTGTATAAGGAAAATGTTCCACCAGGTAATTGAAAGATAATTGCGACTTCTTTCTTTTTAGGTTTAAAAGTCTGATTTGACTACTCGACATCCTGCGTCAGATGACCAACAACATCATTAAAACTTTTTGATGTTGATCATAGCTGTGTTGCCTAATTACTGAATAGTGAATTGGATTACGCTTTGGATTGGAGTTAACAAAAGACGATGCACACCATTAGTCGTCAAAATTACATCTAGATGCATTGGCTACAACTGCCAGCAAATCCATTCAAATTTGGAACTTCCGTAATTAAAATTTCCGTTTTTCAGCAAAAGGTGATGAAATTACCGAAATAAATCCACTTTTGCTTTAGGTTTAACTGAAACTGTTGTCTACACTTCATTACCATCGGATGCTGAAACGCAATTTCGAGCAGAAGAAAGATGTCCGTATCGCGATCCGTTAGGCCCGTTGTACGAAGTCCGCAAACAGCTTGGGGCTCACACGGGCCTAGTGAATGCGAACAATGAAGAATGGCAACGAGTGAGGGCAAAAGTATTTCTAAACACAGGTGTAGGATTTTTGCAAAAAGTTCTGGCGCACAACTAATTATTTCAAGCGTCAAAAAGTGCAAAATGCCGACGATCAAGAGTATTTTTTATCAGATTTGTGATTTCTTATCAGATTTTTATCTTTGTGAACTTATTACGCACAGCTTTCGAAACAGAAATTCTTCAAATTTAATTGTCATGTCTTATTTGGAGCTGAAATCGGGATTGCAGCAAAAGAAATGCCGCAATTCTGCATTGCATGCCGATCGTCAAGAGCTTGTACTACAGAGTCAGACTACGAGGCTCGTTCGACAACTGACATAATTGTAAAGTGACGGTTCAAAATTTGCCCCAGCTTTTTAGTTGCGTTCTCGAAAATTGCTCCTCTATGGGGCGCCGTTTCGAAAAAAACTATTTGTTTTGTGAACCATGTTTTTTAAGCTTATTCAGACCATAGTTTGTCCGATATATATATCGGAAATATCCGACTTATATATCAGACAAATGGTACTCTAAGTCGGACCAAAATACACACGCAAAATAAGTCGGACAAAATTGTTTTTGGTCAAACGGCGCGCCACTCGCCGTTTGGAAAAAAATGATTTTGTGACCCATGTTTTTTGAGCTTATTTAGACCATAATTTGTCCGAGATATATATATTGGACAAATTGCACTCCAAGTCAGACCAAACAACTCACGCAAAATAAGTCGGATATTTCCGACTTATATATCGGACAAATTCGCCGTTTGGAAAAAACTTATACGTTTTGTGAACCACGTTTTTTGAGTTTATTTTAGACTCAAAAAGCATGGTTCACAAAACGTATAGTTTTTTTTCAAGCGGCGCCCCATATATATCGGACAAATTATGGTCTAAATAAGCTCAAATAACATGGTTTACAAAACGTATAGTTTTTCCCAAACGGCGAATTTGTCCGATACATAAGTCGGAATTATCCGACTTATTTTGCGTGTGTTTTTTGGTCCGACTTAGAGTGCAATTTGTCCGCTCAAAATTGTTTGGATTTATCGATTACCGATATCGCTTTTGTTATATATTTTGTTATCGCCGATAAATTATCGCGATAAACGATTCTTTATGCACAAAGTGTTCAAAGTTGGAAAGTTGGCACTAATGCAAAATTCACGGTCTCGATAAAATCTTGTTGTAATTTAAAAAATCTCTTTTTGTTGTGTTTAATCCCACGGCAGAGTCCGTGAACTGCACTCTTTTGAAAAATCTAGAAAAACTTTTGTGATTTGACTTACAAGAAAAAAGCTTCGTCAAACACATTGAAAATTTACCGCAGCATTTATCGGAAAAATTTATCGGCGATAATTTATCGATTACCAATATCGCTGAAAGAGATTGAGATTTATCGATTATCGGTATCGTCCCGAGCATTTTTGAAATTATCGATTATCGTTATCGCTTTAGTACAGAAAGGTTTATCGTGCCCATCAATGGTTTCACCATTATTCACCAGAACCTATTTTTACTAGATCTACCAAAGCGGTTGATAATACAGTACTAATACACTGATTGATTGGCTCCATTTTAACGTCTTTGGAATTTGCGGTAAGATGGAACTATTTTTTGATAGATTCGAAAAGTTATCAATCCTTTATTGCTTAAAAACGAATCCGTTTGGAAATTTACCCGATGTCATTACGAAATCGCTGAAGACTTTGTTGAGTTGATAAAACAAAACATGAACAAGAATGAAGAGGTAGCAACAATCCTGGAACATAGAAGTTTTTGGCTAATTTCATTGTCTTGTTTTTGTTCTGACTTATCTTCTTATATGTCTAACTTATATGCTTTTCACTTTACAATTAAAAGCATCTTGTTTAAAATTGTTTGCTCGCGTTTGTTTTTTACTTGAAGTTGAGAACATGTGTCGCTTTTAATCGAGTTTCAAACCGAGTTTATTGGGCCTATCATAAACTCGAATCCAATTTCTAGCAGTGATATGAGGTGGGGTGGCCTTCTTTGGATGTCAAATCTCATAAAATTGGGGGTAAATCAAAGTTTAAAAGGTTGAATTCATTTTTGCTTATGTGCTCGATAAATAAACTGCTACTACTACTACTAAGGTTCCGAATTTTGATCAAGCTTTGAACAGATGGGCTTTTGAATGCATTGGTGTCGTTGACCTAGTGCAAGGATGGCGAACTTTTTCTAATAGTTGGGTCATATACGAAGCCTTAATTTGAAAAATGAAAAAAGGGGGTCACGCATTTAATGATATTAATGAGAGACTTGTTAGGAATGAGCAAAAATTAGTCTGCATTATGCAGAAGTTCCCGCAAACGGTGGGTGTACCAGCGAAAAAAGGTCGTGAATGCCAAAGAGTTACACCTTTCGTCACTACTTAAATGTTTGTTAACTCTTTCCTAAAAGTTTTGATACTACAAGTGGGTCACTGGAATCGGCAAGTGGGTCACGGTGTGACCCACGGGTCAGTGGTTCGCCATCCCTGCCCTAGTGCCCTAGACTCGAGACTTGGTTAGCGTTGCTTAATTTAAAAATTCGAGGAAAAGCTGCTGTTTTTTAAAAGACTAGTCCTGTATAGCTTTTTCTCTTTTCAAGTTAAGTATTAAAATGTTTTCATAAATTTTTTTTGGAAAGAAGTATTTCTTTCGTGTTGCTTTCTTCCTCGTAAAAAATTTGTTTCAAAACTTGTTGCTTGTTCTGCAATAGTTTAACACAATGCGAACCAAGTTAATGTTGTGGCAAATCCCGGTCCTGTAAAGGTTCATAAATTTTGCTTAAAGATTATTGCGTGATTATAATTGGCAACTCAGGTTAGAAATCTTATCGATATGGAATATTTCAATTTAAATTACAAAGAAGGCAATTAATAAAAATCCATTTAAATCGTCAATATATTCGTGGTATTACGTTGAACCGTGTAACGAGTGGCAGGGCCCAACTCCGCGGCGTAGCGGCTAGGCAACACAGCTCCGAAAAAACGTCGCAGCGGTGCCGAGCCGCTTGCGACACTGTTTCCGAATTGACTGGCCTGAGAATCGAACTCCAGATTTTCCGTACCGATAGCGATATGAGTAACAACCAAGCTGACCGGCTGGTAGGTTATTGTTAGCATTTATCAAAATTTTAACTCAACTTGAATATATTCCAGGCGCACTGAAATCTCACTTAGAAACTAGTTTGCAGCAGACCATCATCGGCAATTCGGTAATGTTCGAAAACTTGGGGAAATTATTGTTCGGCTTACCATGGTGGAAAATTAGAAAAACAAAAAGTTTAAAGGTGAGTGTTTGTATACGACAAATCTCAAACCCGATGTTACACAATCATCAGAACCAAAACTATTTTTGTTTTGTGTGTTATAAGCAAGAGCTTTTACTTAAAAAATGAAGTCTAATAATAAGATAAAACCGCAGTTTATGACTAAATGAATCAGGCGCTTCAGTATCTAACAGTTTGATTTAAGAAAGGTAATCGAATAAGTAGATGTTTGAGGAGCGCCACAAACCTACGTAAGTCGGATAAAAAACCGGCCGGTTATAGTTCAGTTGGTAAGCTCACGCTATCGGTGCGGGAGGTCCGGGTTTCGATTCTCGGGCCGGTCAAATCGGCAAAGTGTCACTAAGGACTCGCCATTTTTGCGACGTTTCTTCGGAGCTGTGTTGCTCAGGCGTTAAGTTCTAAGTTCAAGTTTATTTCGTTACATAAGTTAAATCAATCACAAAAAAAACAAGACAACATAAAGGCACACCGTTAAAATTATGTGCAGTGTTGTTGAAATTGTAACAGGAAGCTGCGAGGGGACCTTTCGGTCATCGAGTCGAGCAGCCACCTTATAGTCACTTGTAAGGTGCTAGACGAATTTACTGCATCTCTTGGCTAATTTATAAAATTTAATGAAGTGTGGATATATTATTATCGCATCGACCTATTGTGAGTGTTGGGTGGTTTTTATTAACATATTTGTCGCCAATATCATGCAGTCTTGCAGTAGATTAGAAAAAAAAAATTTTTTTGCAAGCGCAAAACTTCAATAGTTAGAAAGTACGATTTTTTTGTATTTCATTTTAAACTGACTGAAAGAGAGTTTTCTTAGGTCATTAGGTATAGAGTTCCAAATGTTAACCCCTTGAAATTTGAAACTTCTTCGCATTTTGTTTATTTTGTATCTTGGCAAATACAGGTCGTTGCAATATGAGACCAACCGTGTTGTTCGAGTGTGTATCGAAATGATTGGAGTAAAGAAGGAAAAATATGCAATAGGAGCGGTTTTATGAGCATATTTGAACATTAATTTAGCAATTTCGTGGGTATATAGGTCATTTAACTTTAATATGTTAAGCTGAGCATAACAGGGATTAGCGTTGCTCTGCCACTGACAATCGACAATTTGTTTAATGGCACGATTTTGAAGGTGGAAAGACGCTTTAAGTAAGATTTGAATGTCGTACCCCATATTGCAATGCCATAAAGCAAGTGAGGGTGTATCATGGAGTAATATAACGTGCTCAATGCTTTTGCAGGTAAAACGTGTCTCAGTTTAGTCATTATTCCGATAGATCTAGAAATTTTTGATTCTAATTGTTCGATGTGGATTTCAAAATTTAATTTTTTATCAATCGTGATACCCAGATATTTGACCGACTCATTGATTGCAATTGACTGGTAGCCTTGGGTGGTATTATTAAAACTGACATTTTTTTAGGATTAACCGTTATTTTATGAGCTTTAGTCCATTCGTAGACATTTACTAGTTCTCGGTTTACGCTATTCTCCAGTAACGATGGGTTAGGTGCTTGAATCACCAGGCACGTGTCATCGGCAAATAATCTGGGTTTAGAGAACAATGCGTTAGGAATGTCGTTGATGTAGATAAGGAATGATAAAGGGCCAAGGTTACTCCCTTGCGGAACACCAAATTTATTAACTGTGTCGTTGGTGCGTAAATTTTGGTCGGCAACGAATCGTGAACGATTACCGTATTTTACGGACCATCAGGCGCATTCAAAATCCTTTTTTTTCTCCAGAATTGATCGTGCATCTTATAAGCCGGTGCGCCTAATGTATGGATCAGGTAGTGCTTTATGCTTTATTGCTTACACTCAAAACCAGTACCGGTACCCTTACCATTACTAAATGAGCATTAAATGGCAACCCGATGCTCCTTAAAGAACGTAGCGTCTTATAGTCCGGTGCGCCTTATGTATGGAAGAATAACGAATCAAAGCAATTTACCGATAGTGCGCCTTAAAGTCGGGTGCGCCTTATGGTCCGTAAAATACGGACATTAGTTAAAAATGATTTTACAGTAACAGCTTTAGAGTAATTCCACGAATTTCATAGTGCTCTAGTTTATTCAGTAATATGGAATGACACACGGTATCGAAAGCTTTTTTAACGGTATCGAAAGCTTTTTTTAAAATCTAATAAAACTATGGCAGTGTAATCATTACTCTCAATGTTATCATAGGCGTTCGTAAGAACATCTAATATAGCATGAGAAGTAGATTTGTTATTTTGAAAGCCATATTGTGTTTCGGCTGTGACAGAATGCTTTTGAAAGAACGAGACCAAGCGCGTATAAATTAACTTTTCAAATATTTTCAAAAGACAGGTTAGTATAGATATTGGACGATAATTATTTACTTCTTTTTTCCCTGCTTTAACTAAGGGAATGACTTTTGCTATTTTCCAATTTCGCGGGAATACACCAAATTGTATGGCATTGTCAAAAAAATAGCAGAGTGCTGAAGCTAAAATGTTTCATGCAACGCGTAAAAAATAAGGAGCAATATTGTCATGGCATGCAGCTTTACTTAAATTCAGGGAATTAATCAAATTTATCACTTTATTGGTTCTAGGAGGATCAAAGTATATTGAGGATTTTACCTTGTTGCGTAAAAAGTGCGCAAATCCACTGTCGTTCGAATCAAAATTCTCAGCCAATTTCTCTCCGATCGTCGAGAAAAACTCATTAAATTCATTTAAGATTTTTCTTTATCAGTGATTTTGCAATTATTAACAATTATTTTATCTGCGAGGGTAAATTGTTATTAGAGGTAGACGTAGTAGAAGGAATCAACGAGCGAAGAAATTTCTACGTTTTGCGAGGATTAGATTTATTTTTTTCAAGTTCTTCCGCAAAGTACTTCTTTTTTGCATTAGTTTTAATTTTCGTTAATTTGTTAGAAAACTTTTTGTATTTTAACTTCATGGCTGCATCACCCTTAATGTAGTGAGTTTTATGCATCTTGTTTTTGAGACAAATTAATTGGTAGATGTTCCAAGTAATCCATGGCTTTCTTTTAATTTTTTTTGCTTTCGAGACATGCGTTTCAGTGGTGCGTGTTTGTCTATTGTGTGTTGAATGATTGACACAAATGCCTCAAAGGTATCGTCAAAATTAGTTTCAGTGATCTCTTCCGAATCTAGCATGAAATTAAATATGGAATCATTTAAGTCAGTACAGTACCTACCAACATCAAAGTTGGACTTATCTCTAAATGTGTAATGCATCTTCTTTTGTTGGTAGGAATTGCGTACCGAAGGACTTCACAAAATATAGAGTAATGATCAGATATATTAGCAGTTTGAATAACCCCAGGTCTAATGCAATGAGAAGTGTCATTAGTAATTACATGATCTATTACTGTGGATTAAGTATCAGTGACTCGTGTAGGAATTGTAATAATGGGCACGGAACCGCAGCTAATTAAACTGTTTATGTAATGGGTCGAAGAAGGTGTTCTTGCTTTTGCAGATATGTCAATGTTTATATCACCAAGGACGCAAAATATTTTTTTCGACAATAAGTTAATGGTATTAATAAAGGCTTCGCAAAAAGTTTCAATTTTGCTTGACGGGTGACGATATACGGCACCTATTATAAAACTAGTTTGTTTAGTACGAACTAAGCCGCGGAGATGGGTCTCGTCTATCGTTACACGCTTTGGTGTGCAGTAATACCACAGTATAATCAAGGTTTGATTTTTTTCTGTTATTTGTGATTAACAGTAAGCCTAATTGTAAATTTGGTGCTGACTGGTTGTTATTTTAGCGTCTTGAAAAAGCTTATGCCGACCAACTTGAATTAACCATCACTCATATGAAAAGAGCTCTGAGTTGTGAGAGAAGGAATAACGCTTCGATCTTAAACAGTTTGTTGCATTGTCAAGATTTAACTGACAAGTAAGCATAGAAGAAGTTATATTAAAAAAGTATTTTTCATTTATGTCATATCGCAGAACTTCAACATTTTCTTTTTCTTTTTTTTTCCGAAGAAAATTATTCACAATTAGCTGTCTCAAAGATTGATAATATTTCGCTCGATCTCGGACCTACTGTAGCCTATTCGTCATATTCAATTGATTAATTGACAGCAGTTAAAACCCTTGTTTTTAACACTTAGCGAAGATTAGTAATTGATGATGGTCACTTGTGTACTTCACGGATTTTACGCTATTAATTCTGATTACATTTTGGAAAAGTAGTTATTTTAAGAGCAGTCAATAAATTTTCTTTAAAGATAGCTGACAATGTCAATTAAAAAACAGTTTTGTAAATCTTGTTGGCTAAGCTTTTTTGCGCCATCTAGCGAAAAGCCCACTCTACTCTCGGAGTTTTTAATCGCTGGAATTGACGCAACTGCGAACTGTGCTGCGTTTTTTATCTACGCGTTGGCGTGAAATCTTCAAAAACAGAAAAAGTTAATTACAAGATGGGAAAAGAATCTGCACACTGTGGATGACATATTGCGACTACTTGAAATAAAACGCGAGAATTTTTCATTGTTCTTGACTGATGCTGCTCGGTACATGTCTTCGGCTGGAAAGACATTAGAGGAATTATACCCTTCTTTGATGCATGTCACCTGCGTTGCGCACTTACTACATAACTGCGCTATGCGTGTGCGTGCTCATTTTAAAAATATTGATGAAGTAATAGTAACGATCGAGGCAGCAACAATGAAAAACAAAGATCGCAGGAAAGATTTTCATGATGCTGGTCTGCCATCTCCTCCTGACCCAGTAATTACAAGATGGGCAACTTGGCTTAGAGCTGCCTTATTTAATATATTGTGAGAACCTTCCAGCTGTTCGTACCATCGTCAATAATTGGACAAGTGCAGGCCTCTTAGTCAGCAGAGCAAAAGACGCTATCAATGTGGAAGGTTTGGTGTCGGACTTGGTTAAAATAAATCAATACCGAACTCTAGCAGCCAACGTAGAGTTTTTAGAAGGAAGTGCCTGCACAATAACCAAAGCATACGGACTGCTGAAGAATATGCAATTCGATGATGATCCTTGCGCAATTAAAGACTACATTAACAAACGACTATCCAACTCTGATTTAGAAACAACAATAAGCTGTACCAACTTGACAATTGACCCAACAAGCTACGCACTATTGCAAAAAGCCCAGCCAACCTCTGCTGCTGTTGAGAGGTCGTTTTCTATGCTAAATAAATTACTGAGAAAAGACAGAAATTTTGATGTTAAGAACGTAAAAAAATATATGATGCTGTATTAATATAAAACGTCCTTGTAATTATACTGCGTGGCTTTCATTAAAAAAATCATAGACATACTGTTAGTGTACAGTACAGTTGCGATAGCAACGCAATTTTTGTATTACACACTAATTGATACCGGTACACACAATGGCTCGTTATCCTAGGTTTTAACGTCATGCGTCGCTTTGTTGCATTAGCTTCAACACTGAGTAATTGAGAAAATGTTCGAAGTAGGCTATTTTTTTCTTTAAAAACTTATGTAAATTGCAGATTATAAAACATATTTAATTAATAAAGTGCAACAAGACATAAATAATTCGCGGAAAATTCTGCAAAAAATATCAAAATTTTTCACTCTTACCAGAGACATCTCTCTTCGCAGTACCAGATCTACTCAACAAACTAAAACCCGTTTATATATCCCACGTTATCCTACTTCTCGCTCGCAAAAATGTATTAAGTATCAAGGAATTACAATTTGGAACCAAATTCCTCCCGAAATACAAAGCGCATCTTCCAAATCATTTAAATCTAAATTTAAAAAGCATCTCCTTCAACTACAAATTTAAGTCGTGTTCTGAACTATCCAAAACAAGCTTGAAAATTTACTGGTTGTCAAAAGTTTTGAAGTGTAACGATCAACAACCTTCTTTAGTCTTAGTGACTACTAGGGTGGCAGCTGACTCTAGATGACCGTAAAGTCAATTCGCTGTCTCCCTGCGGTTAAGACAAATTGTATCAGTTATGTTTGTGTTTGTATTTTACTTTTGTGAGTTTTTTTTTTTTTTTCTTTCCGCCAATAAATTACCAATGAATGAATGGAAGCGGTTAAATCAAAATAAAGTCAAAATTTATTTATTTAGTTGCATATTTATCCTCCTATCACGAGAAAGCGATCAAAGCGCTATACGAACTCGCTTAGGAGTTGCCGGCCATCTGTCTACCACACAATGATGGGGGAATCCCGCTAAGTGCCTTTCCCAATGCCACAAGTAAACTTGCCGGCTTGTTCTCCACACTCTCCCTTTAATGCTGAGTGTCAAGCAGGAAAGCTGTGAATACCAATTTTAAAGTCATTGGTTTGACCCGAATCGGAATCAAACCCCCAGTCTACAGCTCAAGAGACAGACGCTCTTTTCCACTCGGCCATCTGAGCTGTAAATTTTACTAAAAATAAGTCAAAAAATATTTTTTTTAGGTCAAAAAAAATGGCCCTAGTCATCACGTTCGCAGATGTCCAATTTTTCGTTCATCAACCCCGCACCCCTAGTTAAAAAGCCCTATTTTAGCAAGTCCAAAAACAATTTTCCCCAACTTGCCAACCGAGAACAATGCTTTATCATGATATGTTTGTGCGCAGTCTCTGAAAGCCGTGTGCGCGCGCACACACGCACAGCTTAGAGGGAACACTGCCTACATGTAAAATAAAGGCCGTGTGTTGGACTGAAAACGTAAGGGAGTGGCCGGTGGGCAATGTCCCCTTCCTTTGGGATAGGCATCAAGTAACTGACATCGACGCCATTGAACAATGTCTCGGTCATGTGGAACCCATCAGCGATATGAAAACTACCGTATGACACGTTTACAGTCACACCTCGGTCTCTCTTTTAGGCTGCGTTCGCGTTAAAATGAAACCTATTCTATTCAGTTCATTGCATGAAGACTATTGTATTTGGTTATACCCCAGTGTGCTTCATAACGCAAAAACAAGATCATTATTTTGACCCGCATTTCAGATTCGCAATGTCCGGTCCTTTTGGATTGGGATCTCGAATGTGTCCAGGAAGAAAACTAGCAATTCAAGAAATTTTACTCCTTGTGGTGGCGCTATTGAGCAATTTTCACATCGCCTACGAACAGACACCAATTGAAGTCAAATTTAGATTAGTTTCATTTCCTTCTAAAAACCTTAATTTAAATTTCTTCCGTTGAAATGAAATTGAAATTACGTTTTGTAGGCTACCAACTAAAATCGAGATAAGTCGTAAGTGGTTCTCTATTTTGTACCAATATAGAAAATTTTCTTTCATCATTGTATCAGCTGCAAGACAGCCCGTTTGGTAGCCTACTTGTTTGGCGATAGAGTACTGAGTTTTACTACCGGTCGGGTCTCACTGAAAACCGTAAAAAATCGTAGCTTTATCGCCAGAAAAAGTTTTGGGGAAGCGAGGCAATCGTAATTTTTTGGAGAGGACACCATTTCTTTCTACTAATGCCCATGATTACACTAATTACAAGAGGGGCTTTTACCATGCCTAGGCTTTTACCGGTTGACTAAATGTGACAGCAAACCTGCTCAAAATTTTTAGTTTCAAGAAAAACAATCACTTTGAAATTTAAGCCAATTCACCGACTATTAATGTTAACCTCCGAAGACCCGCACGAAGCCAAGTAGAATCCCAAACAGTTCTACCTACTACAGTATATCATTGTTTCTCAAACCTTTTCTTGCGTGACCAAAAATCGTTCAAAAGAACTATCTAAAAGAATACATGCGACCCAAGTAAAGCAAACTAAGCATAAAGAAAAAAACACCGTAACACAAAAAAAAATTTTTTCGCTTTAACAAGATTTCGAAATCGTGGCTTAACATTGCAGCATTCATTGCTCAACGTTAAAAGCATTGGATAGGCCTACTCTGCATTCAGACGGTTTCTGCATTTCTCCTTCATATGCCAGAGCAGAAAGTCCCATCTCACACTTAAACAACTTGGAAAAGGAATTACAATTTTTAAGACTTCTACAATCTACATACAAGATACAGGGTTTTCATTTACCAACGATCTTGTTAACATTATTCACGTCTGCAACAAAAATATTAATAACTTGCACTGCCCTATTTACAAAATATATTTTTCGGAAAAAAGCTGACGATTATTCCACGAATTTCTGCTCGATTCAAGACGAAATAGACGCTATCACAAAACAATTGTTATTGTTACCTACAACCAGGCCAATGTTAGATGACGTGCAAATACTTGTTTTAAATTTCAGACGCAAAAAATTATAATTTTTTGAGATTTTAGGAACACAAATATTGAAAAATCAATGCCCAACTAATGATTTACAGATAAACCAAAAGCTGGAGAGCGCCCCTATTGCGTCAGCGACCCATGGATGAAGTCTTGGCGACCCACATTTGGGTCGCGACCCATGGTTTGAGAAACGCTGAACTATATCATACCAACTGAAGAGGAATAATTGCTGAGATGTTGGTTCGAAAAATAAACGTCAAAACTAACATGAAATAGAGCGTCTGCATGACCACAAAACGGAAAGAATGAAGAAATGGTGGCAAAAAGCGCACTTACGCTTTCTATTTACTTACGTGCGTTCTGATGTTCGAAAGTACTAAAAATCATTCACGCGAAATTTCCAAATATTGGCATAAACCTGCTAACTTCAACACTCTGCGTTCAACTCAATAACCCTCGTCTATGGCAAATCGATTGGATCTGTGATAAAAACGATTTATTGCGTAACAAATGAACAGTTTCAGCACCAGTACTCGAATTGGACGCAGATTTGAAATGGCAATGCGGGTGACCTAGATTTCATATCCACGATTTATAACAGAAAGGAAAAAGGTAGAGTTTGTAGAAACCAACGACATCTCAATGTCGGGGCAATGATAGCAGCGCTTAGACTGAAAACTTACATAGATTACGCGCTACAGTAATGTTATCGGCAGTGCAGAAAACAATTCAAACATTTTAGAGTAGGCCAGGTAAACGCGATTCCCAAGCCAACCGTAAGGTTTGATTTTTCATCTAATCTGAACAATCGCTTAAACAATGCTGTCGAAACAAGAATGCATCACCGTAGAATAAGTTATCTTGGGTTGTCACTTACAAGAGTCAAAAAATGATATTGATGATGGTCTTTCTAAAAATATAAAAATACAAATCAATCGTCAATCATCTGAACTGCAAATTCACAAATAGCAAAACACAATAGGTAAAATCAAGTTACAGATTCGACAAATGGAATTTGAGCAAATGTTGGCAGTGGAAAAAACAACCGCATAAACTGGGTTTTGCAGACGATATCACTGTTTCTACATCATCACTCTTCTCTCACACGTCATCTTTTCACGGGTTTGCTAACAATATCATAACATTCATCGACCAAACTTGTTTCGTCAATTTGATACCTGAAATAGGCAGAAAAAAACTTAACCAAAACATACATCGTGATAATACGTCGAAGCGCGCTACGAATGGCGGGGCCAATCGCCGCGACAGAGCGCCTGCGTAACACAGTCTTTAACTCCGAGGTAACGTCGAGGCAGTGGCGAGCCTTCGACCACACCGTGTCCGATTTAACCGGCCAGGAAATCGAACCCCATACCTCCCACACCGTAAGCGATGCCGTCAACCATTATGTCAACCGGCCGGTTCATATCTAATACGTACGCGTACGTGGTGAAATAGAAAAATGCATGCTCTGGAATACTCAGCCACGATAGATATGGGCAATTCAAATCGCAACAAAAACAGACTTATGCTGTAACTATCTCAAGGAATGTTTTTAACCCAAGCGCAAACTGGAAATACTCATTAGCGTGTCCACATGGACTCCACGATGGGCAACTTGGTCCGACTACACAAAACGACATTAAGTGCCTCTATAAAGATCACCGCCTCGGAATGCTCCCTTTCATCGGTGCGGGAACAAGTAATAAAATATTCAATTAAAATTGATCGAAACTTTTTTTCGTAACTTCACTAAAAGTGAATTTGCTAAGCAGAAAGCACAAGTCTACACTAGTCGCTTCAGACCGTAAATAATAGGGCTAATGGTTGTAACCGATCAATGGTTCCAAAACATTTTTAATGAGCTAGTCAACAGACGTAGTTGATATATTACAAAGCTAACAATGAATTTACTCAGCTTTGTGGCCAAAAAGAAGCCTGATTGGTTTTCAAGCACAAGTATATAAGATTTGCACTAACTTGAGTTTCTCCATGAAAAACTTCGTTGATACTTCGTTACAGTGCAATAGCGTGGCCATTACTTTATGCATTCCATTCCTGAAACATAAAATCCAAACGCTTGAGACCTTATTTTAACTTAAAACAAACAGATGGGATATTAGGAAGTAGAAACGCTAGAAATGCTACAATGGATTTTTAGCTAACTTATATCAAATATCAAACTATTGAGCGTGAATGCAAAAATCAAATCTTCATTATACTCGCAGAATTACGCCGAAGCGTGTAACGATTTGCGGGACCCATCTTCGCGGCACTGCGTCGGATTTGACCGGGGGGGAATTGAACCCCAGACCTCCCGCACCGATGTGCTAACAACTGGGTTAATCGGCCGATCTTGAGCGTGAATGCAAGTCAAGTTGAATGCTGTAATTGCAAATCTTAAAAAAAACTGTTGCTCACAAACCACACGGAATCGAAACAGAAACATGAAAAAAATAAAGAAAACATACAGTGGCACGTTAAGTTAGTGATACTGATTACAAAATACGAACCGTATTGCAAGAAGCTGTAATATTTGCATCATAAATGTCCCCAGTCCTTTTCCTGTCACATCTTTACAAAGTTGTATTTCATAACTGCATAAATAAAGTGTTAAAGCAAATTACAATTAATTAAGCACTATCCCTTACTCACCAATAAACAACTGGAATCTTGAAGTCAAGGTCGTATCTGAAACTAGAAAACGCGACAGGTTTTTCTCCTTGCATAGCAATTAAATACCACATTCGATCGTCTGATAGTTCGTTCATTTTTTCCTTGTCATTCCATCCCCAACTCGATTCGTATCTAATAATATCAAGAAATTATTGCATCCAATAGTAGCTCTACACCAATGGTTCTTAACGAGGACCCCAGTGACAAAAGGGGAAGGTGCTCAGGAATGCCAAAATGTTGAATACACATCTCAATTGCAAGTTGCGCAAACAAGGAGCACCCAGTTAATAATTATGAAAATACGAGGGGTTGGAAATGTTTGAGAATCACCGCTCAACACAAAAAAATATTCCTGATAGAATTCGAATAAAAGCACCTCATACACGTATTTGTATTTCATTAGCCTTTAGTGAATTCGTTTTAGGGATGTTTGGCTGTAGCTTGAAATAAAATTTCGCAGCAGAAATCAAACCAATTAGGACCACAAAGAAAAACAACAGACGTGATAAATAAAACTTGACAATCCCAAAGAATAATCTGCAGCAAGCAACTAAGAAGCTACAAGCCTGGGCCGTTAAACAGGAAGCTTTCAATAAACTATTGATAACATATATATTAATCTTGTCCATTCACAAAAACTTTGTTCTATGTCTACTCACGGCAGTGAGCGCAAAAAATCAATTTGGAGAGCAAAAATCATTGCTAATCAGCTTTATTTTGCGAAATTGCAACAAAAAGAAAACAAATGACACAAAAGCTATACCAGTATCAAATCAACTTGCTGTTGATACCCACATTTCTTCCATGTTCTGCTTTGTTAGCTCAAAAGCCCATTGCAGCTGTTCTTCGTCCAACTCTGTTTTTCTTCGACATAACAGGCCAATTTCAAGCCCGTTCTTATTGTAGCGTTGAAACGAAACCAAAGGCCCAAGTTGGTCAGATATCTAGAAGTGGTCGTATTATTGAGAAAAAGTGTTAATAAAAAAGTATATGAAGATTTTACACAAAAATGCTGGATGTTATAGTGTCAAAAATAAAGCAAGAGCTTTTGATAAAAAATTTCAAAAAAGCTCCTTCATCTCAAGTATATTACGCTAAAAAATCGTTCCGTATGCTCGTCTTCTGAGAAAATATCGAAGAGCATATTGTTAATCCTATTACTTTTTTGAACGATGCTTAATAGTGACGAGTTTGAGCCGATATTGCCTTGTAATCCTACGGAGCAACCCTCGTCTTTTTGGGCAAACTTACTTTATTAGCTCCATCAACAAGTAGCCAGTATTCGTCATTTTTTTCTCTTTCCTAAAGCAAAAGGACGTTTTAAGATTTAAAATGCTCGCCCAGGACAACGAAAACCTGCATTAGAAAAAAAAACTCACTTCTTTTCGCAGCATTTTTTTCGCCTTTGCTTTCGCCAATGCAGCAGCTTTCTAAAATAAATATACAGTTTCTATTAATAAACTGCGAAAAATGTCAGCGAACTTATCAATAAAGCGACAGTGAATTGGATCATACGTACCCGACTTGCAGGCTTTGAGCTCATTGTACCGGTATCTATATTTCAATGTAAAATAAACTAATTGATTCTAATACAAATCAATGCTAAAAAATGCAAAGAAATGACGACAAAAAGAATTTTTGTCGATTGGTTTAACAACTTTAACAGCTCAGATGGCCGAGTGGTAAGAGCGTCCGCCTCTGGAGCTGTATACACGGGTTTTATTCCGAGTCGGGTCAAACCAATGACTTTAAAATTGGTATTCACAGCTTCCCTGCTTGACGCTCATCATCAAAGGGACAGTGTGAAGAACAAGCCGGCAAGCTTGCTTGTTGTACCGTTGGAAAAGGCACTTAGCGGGATTTCCCCACCTTGGTGAGGTAGGCAGATGGCCGATAACTCCCACACGAGCTCGTTATAGCGCTTTGATCGCTTTCTCGTGATAGGAGGATAAATACGCAACTAAATACCAAATGCAATCAAATAGAAATCAGTTACATTTTGCAGCATAGGCAGTTAGAAAAATATAGACTAGGTCATTGTCGATAAAACAACCCTTGAAAATCCATGGGTAGTTAATACGAATATTGCTATATTAGCAAACTACTATCGCTTTTTAATCATGCAAATATCAATACACAGAGTCAGAACCACTATCAAACCCACAAAAACGTTTACTGACATTAATTTTCTTTTTACTACGAATTCTCAGCGCCATTGCTATAAAACAAAGTAAAAATTAAACAAATATTCAAAAACCTTTTAACTTTTCAATTTACGTAAACTGTGGTAAGCAGATATTACTTTCGAATTCAACAAATACACAAAGAAAGCTTTGAAAAGAAAACGAAATCTCACTAATCTTTGATTTCTCTCCAAGAAAACGATTTGACTACAGAGAACAACACATAACCCTCAGCACTGGTCAGCAGTGTACGGTAGGCAGTCAAAAATACAGCAATCTGGTCTTGGTGGGTCATTTTTACGTTCAGGGTGCGCATTGTGAATGCCGATAACGCACAACTTAAGCTGTCATGATAAATAATAAAAATCGTAAAACTTGCAAAGAACTTACTTAAACATCAATTACAAAGAATGCACAAGTGGGTAACCGGCAGCATACCAAAAACTAAAACCTACAAAAAATCTACCACGATAACAATCTCAAAAACGCACGAAAAACATCAAATTGAGAACAGTTGCGTTTGCCAATATCGCCTTTGGTCAGCATCATCACAAAAATGCAAATCGACAATATGATGTATACTAAAGCGTAGTCTACACCACACTAATCTAACATAAAACACGATAAAAACAATGAAATATCGTAGGTACTCGTGCAATGGAACTCACAGCGATGAAACTTACAAAACAATCAGCTACCTGGGACAAGCGAAATAACAGCGGGGCCTGAATTAAGGGTAAGAAAGACGACAAAACCCCACCCTTGTTCAAAAAATGCTAAAATGGCAACTACAGTATCAATAAATTAATTTTCAAAAAATTTTTCGGGGAAGCATGCCCCCGGACCCTCCTAGAGCCTTTTTTATTCTCACTATGGTTCGAAATAATTTTGCCCGAAAAAACACGCTTGAAAAAATGCCAACTTTGGGTGCCCCCTCCCTGAAAAAATTTCTTGAGTACGTCGCAGGCATTAAAACATTTTCAAGGGGCTTTTTACGCTTTTTTGGGGTTTAACGTCTTTGTATTTAGTTAACACTCAAACAAATTCAAAATTTCATACCCAAACAAAATTTTTTGGATCCGCTGCTGAGTGCGGGATGGAGTTTTTTAGACCCCTCCCCCTGAAATTTGCTGGGTGCGCCCCTGCCTACAACTACGAAGCGGTGTCTACATAGCGCCTCAGCTGCTTTTTCGATACAAGAAGATAAAGATGTTACCAATGCTAAAATACAGTAAACCTTGAACTTAGGGACGTGCAAAGATATAAGAGAAAAATGCACCAACTTAAACCCTTTTCATTCTCGTTGGTTAACTACCACATCACAGAGAGCGTTACTCTTTTTAGACCCAGTTACTAGTGCATTGCGTCACATCAGCACATATTTTTCTATCAAAAACAGCAGTATACACTTCTACTAACAAGTCACACAGTACAGCAATGATAGATTATCATTTATACATGGTCAACTTTGGCACAGGTCCAAGCAACGCTTTGCAGCTGCGATCATGTCCTTCTGATCAGAAGTTTTCCCGCAAGCCACAGATACCCACTGAGTGCTGAGATTGACAGGTTCATCAGCTTTTCTTCTTCGAGTAAAATACACCGACTTTACAGGAGTGACCTTTCGTTTTTCAACGACAGCCGTTTTTTCAGTTAAAGAACTGTGATCGTACATGCCTGTGGAAGATTTTTTGCTTTGCAATTGAGATAATTTTAGAAAACCAGCTCGAGTGTGCTGGTTTCTAAGATGAGATTTCAAAGGGTGATCAAGCAAAAGAGCTTTTCGGGCGGTTTTTCTCTTTTGAGAGGTCGTTGGAGATTTTCTTTTTGAGGTTACAGAAGGCTTCTTGAAACACTCATTATCACCACGCATCAGTAAACCATGATCAAGCTTTTTCTCATTTGATGAGAAAATTTCAGGTTTAGTTTCTCGACTTTCTGGGCATTTGAAAGGTGAAGGTGTTCGCATAACAGATTCATTTAGATATTTCTGTATCAAAGGTGTTTTGTTTTCATTGTTTTTAACACTTTTAGGTGTAGATTGCATTACATCAGAATTAAAACGAATTGCAATTGCTTTATCAGGTGATTTTTCCACACTATTGCTCAGCAATTTTCGTCGTGATTTTGATCTAGGAGTCAAAGAAAAAGGAGATGAAAGAGTGAAATCCATATCAGATATTCCACTATCCTCACCGGAAAATGATAAAACTTTGCAGTTTTCACTAACAATATGACTTTCTTCAAATTTTCCTATGTTAAGGAACCGAGAAGGCGAAAAAGCAAGAGATTTTACAGGAGACAGTAACGCTTTTTTACCTTTTTGCAAATCAGAACGTCTCAAAATATTTGGATATAAGTTGACAATTTTAATGCTTTTGTCGTCTTCTGCAAAAGTAACGTTCTTTGAATTTTGCAGAATTTCTTTGACAGAGGCATTAGGACGAGTTACTAGTCGTTTCGACTTATTTTGCTGCTGTTCATTAACGCTGGGGCATAACACCTCAGAACCATCTTCAAGTAAAGATATCGGTAAAAGAACAAGTTCTCTATAACAAGCTGAAGAATTGCCAGTCACCAGCTCCATTAGTAAAATTAGGTATATATATATACTTCAAATCATTTTATAATCTAAAACAACAAAACAAAATCGAAAATTAAAGAACAGCAAACTGTTTGAAAATGCAGCAGTATCACGATTTTTGGTTGACAGAAATAAAATTTGGGAGAAACGTAGTTCTAGATAAACATAAAATTTAGAAGCAGTAACAACTGTACATCTTTTGCTTTGCAATAAAACCTCAAGTCACAATGACATGAATAAAAATGGAGTGAATAAACAACTAAACGCCAATATTACCATCTGTAAAACAGCATATAATTCAACGAACACGGACAACTGACCGCGAAAAACGGCTCCGTGCGCTGTATCGTAGCGAAAGCACGCTTCGTGCGCTGAATAATATGAAAACGCTCAAAAAAAGGCTCACAGCGGGGAGTAGGTTTGGTTCGATTTGAGTTAGGTTCGGTAAGGGTTAAGTTCGGTAAGGGTTAGGTTCGGTTAGGGTTAGGTTCGGTTAGGGTTAGGTTCGGTTAGAGTTAGGTTCGGTTGGCTGATAAAATTTCGGTTGGGACCAGATTTGGTCAGGGTTAGGTTCGGTTGGGCTTAGGTACAGTTAAGGACGGGTTAGGTTCGTTCAGGATTTCTTGTAGAT
The DNA here is from genome assembly GCA_964006365.1 of Trididemnum miniatum. NCBI lineage: Eukaryota > Metazoa > Chordata > Ascidiacea > Aplousobranchia > Didemnidae > Trididemnum > Trididemnum miniatum. The sequence goes on along the minus strand of OZ023234.1, from coordinate 11,441,262 downwards.
CCACGTGGCGAAAATTCTTGTTAATAAATGAGGCGTTTCTGGCGGTCAGTTTGCATGGCGGTCAATTGTCAATTGTGCTAGCGGTCAGTTGGCGGCGGTCAGTTGACTCGCGGTCAGTTGTCGTGTACCGTGATTCAAATAGGCGAAAATTACGAAAATGCAGCACAAGTGAACACACACATACTCAACGTAAACCAACAACACAATGACACAGCAAACATACACCCACTATGTGCTGAGATTGTTTTTGCCGTGTCATATTGTGCTGTTGATTCACAATGAGAATGTATGTTTCACTCGTGCTGCATTTTCGCAATTTTCGCCTATTTCATTAAAACTGTAATTCATCACTAATTTAACATGGTTAGAATTTTTAATTTTAATTTGAATGCCACAAGAAACAACGCCAAACTTCATAATTTTTCAAGCAGTACAAAACGTAATGCTGTGAAAACTAAGTAAGACCAAAGCCAGTGCTAAACTCACAACAGCAAACCAGTGCTCTTTATTGCTAACATACAGTATATTATATGATTTAAATAAAATTTAAGAAATTGCATAAAAAAAATTCTCCCAACTACTACAGAAATACTGCACGTAACATCACCAGTAATTTATGATTTATTAGATAATTTTAGATGAAACAATTATTATTTGTAACAAAATAATAACTGGAATTAGCATAATCAACAAATCCTTCATTTCTTAGTTTTTAATAGTATATATTTCTCAATCTTGAGTTACAAAATTTTGAATCATGAAAACATCTGGCCCAATTACAATAAAATATCTTCTGACGTAGCTTCTCCGGTAGCACCTGTACGTTGATAGTTTAGACGGCAAAAAATCTCAATGCATTTCTGTCACAATGTTACATTAGGGTTGTCCAAATTTTGGATATTTTTGAAAAATCATGGTTACTGCAGCTTTTCCCATGCCTATGACCTAAAAATTAAGATTGCAAAAAAAATTTTTGAATTCGGACATCGTTTTGCTCCTCCTCATCGCTCCCAAAGTTTTGCTCTTAAAATCGCTATAATTAGGGGATTTCCCTAATCTTAAATATGCGTTTTTGATTGAAAACTTTGTTATTAGGTGTCATGAAGCTGAACTTTGGTTGTATATTGTGTGTATAAGTGATGCCAGTAAGAGAGGGGTAGGTTGCAATTTTAACCCAGTTTGGGGATTCCCCTAATTTACCCTAATTCTTTAAAATCAACAAGTTTCATTATAAATGTCTCCAGCAGTATTATACCAGTATCTAAAATTTAGAATATTAGAAATATATGCCATGAATCGTAAACTATATTCATTTTTGTTTAGGTTTATTGAGAATAAACTAAACGTTAGCTTGGTGTAAAAATGAAAAGAAGAAAAATAAGTAGATCATCAACTGATTATTACTTAGTTGGTTATTCATCTGAATCGATTAGTGGATCAAAATTACCAACACTGCGACAAGTACTAAGATATGCTTTATACTTGAAAGAGATTTCTTCTCATACTGTTGAAACATCATCAATTATCCAGCATACAGTGGAAGAAGTGACTGCATTTTGGATGATAGCTGGAATCAAAACCATTCTTAAGCACAATGCAATCAGTAATTTAACAAAAATTTGGAAAAATTGGATGGCTTTAAAAAAAAACAGAGGGCGAAAGACTGATCCAGGAGAAAAGAGAAAGATGTTTGTCAAGAGTTTGGATAAGCTTTGGGACATAGGGGCATCGGATGCAATTGAGATCATCAAAAACAACAGGTTTTTGTCGGCAGCAAAAAAAGAAGAGGACTTGAAGTTCTATGAAGACCAGCAAGGTGAACGAATTGCGATGATGAGTGGAAGAGATAAAGTTTTCATGCACAAAATTAAACAGAAAATGTCAAGACAACAAGAGAAGACATCTTTTGTAATCACTGATAATGAACCCGTTGTTTGTGCATCATCTTCAGACATAAGTGATTGTACAGAATCAAGCTCTGAGGCCGAATTTGCTGCTTCTACGAATTGGCAGACAATGCAAAACACAGACTTCATCACTTTACAGGCACCAAAAAATGTGATAGGTAATATTGAAGTAAGCAATGCTATAGACAGACTGCAAGTAACTGACAATACAGCTACAATGTTGCTGGCAGCTTTTATAAAAGCTTGCAAAGGTGACATAACTCAATTTGTTATTTCAAGATCAAGCACTCGACGTTCTCGCATCAGTAACCGGTGCAAAGTTTCTCAAGCCATATATTCTGAGATCAGATCTGATCCTCCTGACAGTGTTGCCCTGCATTGGGATGGAAAAGTAACAGAAAATCGCTTAGGTGAAAAATACGAAGCACTTTGCATAATGGTTACAGATGCTTCTAGATTTACAAGTGGCAAAGTTCTTGGTATACAAAAAATTGCAAATGCTAGTGGGCAAACACAAGCAGAAGCCACTTTTGAAATGCTGAAAACTTGGAATCTCGACAGCAAAGTTAAAGCACTTGTATTCGACACCACTGCCAGCAACAGTGGTTGGAAAAGGGGTGCTGCAAAGTTGCTAGAAGATTTTTTGCAAAAGAAAGTGTTGTATCATGCTTGTCGTCATCACGTTCATGAACTGATTATTGGGGCTGTATGGAAAAGTTTGTTTGGCGCCACAACAATTGGGCCTGAAAATCCTTTATTTAAGCAGTTCAAAAATACTTGGCAGCATATTGATACATCTAAACCATTCAAGATTTTGGCAATTCCCCATGTTCTTCAAGAGAGAGCTGCATCTGTAATTGCCGAATTAAAAAGCGTACTGCTAAAGAAGGGATCCTTAGTACGAGATGACTACAAACAATGTGTCACCAATACTCTTGCATTGCTTGGAGCATCTTCACATACAACTACTGTTCATTACAAACCAGGAGCTACTCATCACGCTAGATGGATGGGGGTAATTCTTTATTGCCAAAAGATGTATTTGTGGTCTGAACAGATGGCTTATACTCCTGAGCGTGTCAATCTTCTAGCCAGAATAAATGTTTTTCTTGCTATTTTTTATGTTCCACTGTGGCTCAAATCAAGCAATGGTTCTGAAGCAGCTATCAATGATATGTTTTTCATTCACAGTATGCTGGAATTTGAGAGCATTGATGCTGTGATTGCGACTGCAGCATTACAAAAACTTTTCAAGCATTCATGGTATCTGGTAGAAGAGACTGTGGTTTATGCTCTATTTTCTGATAATCTTGATGAAGAACACAAAAAAGCTCTTGCTCAAAAACTTCTTTCTGTGCCACGTCCAGACTCTTTTCGTCGTGGACCTCCTATCCTAAGTCAAATTATTGATCGAAATACAACTTTGGTGAACTTAATCGGTCCAGAATCTTGGTTTTTGCTGCAGGAGTTTGGCAATAACAATGACTGGTTACAATGGCCAGTGAGCAAATGGCCTGAACATCAAGCGTTCAACAACATTCACTGTTTTGTGCATACAGTTAAAGTCGTTAACGATGCTGCAGAAAGGGGAATAAAACTGAATACAGATTATGCCACTATTCTAACTGACAATGAGCAGCAAAAGTCAAGTTTAATCCAAGCTGTGGAAAAACACCGACGAGACTATCCTGACTTCAGAAAATCTACCTTAGCTCAAGCTCAAACTTTGAACATTCTACCTTGACAATTGGACATATTGTTATAGCAATAATTGTGCAATAACCAACATACTTTCTTATAGCAAAATATCATTTTTAGTGATTATTTTCTTGCATGCTCATTGTTTTTTGCCGAACCAGACACTAATTATCGTTTATAAGCCCTCTAACCATATATTTTTTGTTTTGTTTATGTTGTACCTTTTTAAGTTGATAATACTGTATAAAATAAGTGTTTTTAGTCAAATTTGCTGATTTTTATTAAATTGGGGTAAATTAGGGGAATCCCCAAACTGGGTTAAAATTACAACCTACCCCTCTCTTACTGGCATCACTTATACACACAATATACAACCAAAGTTCAGCTTCATGACACCTAATAACAAAGTTTTCAATCAAAAATGCACATTTAAGATTAGGGAAATCCCCTAATTATAGCGATTTTAAGAGCAAAACTTTGGGAGCGATGAGGAGGAGCAAAACGATGTCCGAATTCAAAAATTTTTTTTGCAATCTTAATTTTTAGGTCATAGGCATGGGAAAAGCTGCAGTAACCATGATTTTTCAAAAATGTCCAAAATTTGGACAACCCTAATGTTACATATATCATGGTCAAGTCTTCTAGGCGGTGCAATCAAAATTAATAATCATGTACATATTATATAGCATATTGGATGTTTGACTTCATTCAGAAAAGGATAGAGTTGACAAGTAAAAACTGAATAATTTAATCGAACATACCAAAAGCCTCTAAAATATTTTTCTGCAATATCATTCCTTTATCAAATTAAATAGCATATTGTAGCTACTTTAGATACATCATGTATGTATGGAAAACAACCAGCTTCTACAATTTCAAACACTTTAAACGTAAAAAACATAGGCATGAGGATAATTTTTGGTGTATATAGTAAATAAATAAACCTGTATGTAAATTCGCTTATTTAACAAACAATCCAACCAAAATATTTTCTTAACAAGCTTCTTTGTAGATTTGCATAAATTGGGAATCTAGCATATTGAAATCCCACACAATTTTACTACTTTTAAAAGCATTACCGGTACATTTAATAGTACAGTTGAACAGTATATAAGAGTAAATTTAATCATTGAGAGGCAGACTAGCTAAAATGCGTTTTTATTAATTTGAAAGTTAATTTTTCCACCCTTAAAAATCACTTTCCAAAACAAAACTATTCAACTCAATCAATCACAAACTAAGACTTGCACCAAAACAACACCTATTAATAAAAAACATTTCACTAGTAGAACAGAACATCCTATACACCCAAACACAAAAAAGCAATAACAGAAAAAATGGGGGCTTTTCACAACATAGCATTACTGTGCAAGATAGACCAGACTGACGTTCAGTAACAACATAAAATGTAGACAAAAACTCATATGAGATGAAATATTTAAATAAAATCAGGTTGAAACATCTTAAACGAAGAATTTATCAGGAATTTTTTTTTAATATACAGCATTGCAATTTTTTATTTTGCATGCTACAAATATTAACACAATCCACAAACAGTTTTGCATCAGTGCTACGCCTTTACCTAAACTCCTCATAGGCAGTGATGTAAGCTTTAAAAATAAAATGCATTAACATAAAACAACAACTGGAAAAAAGTAACAAGTAAAAACAAACAAAAACTCAAAACAATAAAAAAGCTCTCTAATTTCATCTTTCTGGATTCCATAGTAAAATAAGTTTTTGTAATGGGGTGAATTTTGGTCAAAGTATTTATCTGGTACCTAATTTGGATATCGTTTTAGCAAAAGTTTAAAAAATCTTTATCACTCTCATAACGTTTCATCACAATTTGAAACCCAACAAAAACGTAATTGAACAACCAGAGTATGTACAATTTAGCAGCAAAAACACATAATTTTGTTTTCAGAAAGCATTTGATCAATCAAACAAAAAGCAGTTTCAATGATAATTTGAGATTATTTTTTACAGCTTGACTCTCCCAGTTGCGTTTGTACGACGCCTCACTGCAAGTGGCAAACTTGAATTCTTCTTGTCAGGGTTAAGAGGGCAGTGGCCGAGGGTATGAGCATTATCTCCACTGGCAAAGCAAAGTGGACAAATATAACTTCGCAAAATAGGGCACATGACCCGGTTTAAACTATCCTTGAGTTGATGAGACATAACCCAATCATCCACTTCTTTGTTGTTTCGACAAAATGAACATCCCATGTTGTTACGACGTTGCAAGGGTACATTCAAAGATGGTAATCCTGACATTTGACCATCTTTGATCAAATTTGCTCCTGAGTACTCAACTGAATTAAAATTAGCACCAGCGACAAAATTTTGCTGCAAATTTGAATGTTCAAGGGGAAATGGATAATAAGCATTAGAGGCTTGCTGAGTTGCAGTAGTAGTAATTGGCCAATTGCAAGCACTAGGTGATGTTGAAGTAGTTGATGTTAGCCAAGATGCAGCATCTGGAGTAACAGGAGAACTAGTCAAGCTATTGACATTAGAACTTTGAGTAGGGGAAGGAAAATCATTCGAGACATTTTGGGATGTCAAAGACAAGAGGTCATTATGATTAGTGCGAGCTCCATTTAAAACAAATGAATCTATCCCCATTCCCTTTGCATTACACACGCTTTGGTGATTAGAACCTTGAGAAACAGGAAGAGCATTTTTAAGTGAGTACTGGTGAATTATTTCCTCAATTCTCTTATCGATCCAAGCATCACACACAGTTTTAGTGATGACAGTTTTGGAACAATCCACAGCAGGTGGCTGAGGGTCATGATCTTGACTTTGCTTGAATATACTAGAGAGTCCCAAATAATCGTTAAAAGGCAGGAAAGTCTTTTCCATTATAAACAAACACAAAAACATACAAAATGCTATTTTTGTAAAATTGGCTGCAAGTAAAACATTTGTCCATAAGACGAACAAACATAGAACAAAATACATCAGTTACAAAAGTAACTTGTGAGTATGTTTGTCAAGTGTCAAATTTACAGCCTTAATATGGTTTACCAGCAAAATGTAGATTTTTTCTAGCTTGTATAGGGTACGCCAAAAAGGCCTGACACATTTGAAAGTTTCATTTTTAAACTTAATAAATTTCCAAATAAGTCAGGTCTGTATCCACCTTTTGAAGAAAAGTTTAGTATTGTAGCAACAGGCGGTTTTTGGCCAGTTTTACTCATTCAGCAGGTCAGGAAGGACGACGTATAATAATAATAATAGCATATCATACCGGTATTAAATTTATGACCTCTTGTATCATATCGACATTCAACACTGTTATTTAAATACATTAAGTTAGACCAGGGGGGTTATTACAGGATGCTTGTTAAGCGGTTTACGAGCTCGCAAACTGCTCGGTAAAAAACTTTTCCTCGCTAATGTGCTTTTCGGAATTACAGGATTTTCTGAGCTGGCGAACTCGCTCGGCATGTAGTGAGAAAAAATATGAGCACGTTAAGTTACTGAGCGACAATTTCATACACAACCAGCCATGGCAGAGCGCATTTTTTTAGGTCAGTGTTTATGCACAATAGCTAGTACCTAGTATATGACACAACTAGAGCTTTACAAAACTCTCAGGCTTGTTGTGAAATGGTAGACTCAAGTTCAAGTTTATTCATTCGTGCGAAAGAGACTAAGGCTCATCAAGTCGCTACACTCTATCTCAAATATGACACATGTCAACAGAAAAAAAATCAGATTTTCAAAAATAAAAAACAAAACAAAAAGAAAAATGCAGAGCATACCGGTAGTCCACATACAAATACATACACTGATACACATCAAACTAAGACTAGTAGGCCAGCTGCTGATCACTGGTACTAGCTAGCGCCTAGTCTAGTGCTAAAACTGTTCTAGGATGACTTATTACAAAGTTGGGATGGTTTTAACTTGATTACAGGTAAGAGTGTATGCAGTAATGGTGTCTACAGATGTACCGGTATAGGCTTGCTGTGAGGTGCTAGACTAGCTGCTGCTCTTTGCTGGCTGGCACCTAGTCTGGTGCTGAAACTGTGCTATTACGCCTATTGCAAACATGCGTTGACTGCAGACTTGGTTAGAGAATATGTAGTAATGGTATCTTCCACCATTAACTGTGTGAGGCCATGGCCAGCAACTGCTAGTCTAGCACCTCACAACAAGCCTATGCATCAGTACACACCATTACTGCATACACTCTTTACCTATAACCTAGTCAAAACCATCCCAACTTTGTAATACCAGCACAGTTTTAGCACTAAACTCAGAACTAGGCGCTAGCCAGCAAACAGCTGCTGCCAATCGAGCACCTCACAACAAGCCTATACATACCCAACAGTTAGCGAGATACCCGGCTTTACCGAGTGGCTGCTCTTTCTCCGAGCGCAACCTGTAGTCCCAACTTTGCGAGCACGTTATCTCGGCTGCCGCTCGGAGAATTTCTCCTACGAGGAGAATTAGCGAGAGAAATCGCTCGCTAACACATAAACTCTTGTGATCACCCCCCTAGATCAAGTTTCCCAAACCTGGTTTTCCCGCGCGCACCGTCATTATTTTCTTTTCGATTTTGGCAGGGTAGATTTTAAAATTTAAGGTTTCAAAAAGTAGCATAGGCTACTGCTAATGATGGCATCTAAATTAAAACTTATCGAAACGTGTCGTTCAGTAACGAGAATACTTATTTTTTCGCTTTTTAATGCATTGCAAGTGTAAACTATGGCTTGTAGTTTTGAAACGAGTTTCTACTTTCGACCTTGGTGAAGTTGGTGTTGTTGTAGCAGTGCACGATCCTAACCGATCTGACTTCAGTTGATATTTATTTTATTTTTTATTTAGTTGCATATTTATCCTCCGATCACGAGAAAGCGATCAATGCGCTACACGAGCTCGCTTAGGAGTTGCCAGCCATCTGTCTACCACACCAAGATGGGGGAATCCCGATAAGTGCCTTTCCCAACGGCACAACAAGTAAACTTGCCGGCTTGTTCTTCACACTGTCCCTTTAATGCTGAGCGTCAAGCAGGGAAGCTATGAATATCAGCACGAAAAGGGGGACCCGACTCGGAATCACACCCGAGTCTGCAGCTCCAGAGACAGACGCTCCATACCACTCGGCCATCTAAGCTGTCAGAACTTTTCTCAGAACTTCAGAATTTCATTCATTTAAGTGATGCAGCACAACGCAGCGACGACATCGTTGAATAGAAATTCAGTATGTGTGTCTTTGATGACAGAATAAGAAGTCTATATCTATAGCATGCTGTTTTCTGCCTGCTCATGGGAACAGGAGTATGTGAAATTTGCAGGAGTAGCCTATGTGAATTTAATGAATAATAATAATTTAGGCAATATCCGTTCCAGGGCCGGCGCCAAGGGCTTGGCCCCTCCAATTGACATGCTTGACCCCTCCAATTAACAAGCTTTTTCTTTTGAAGACAGCGGTTTTTGTGCTTAGTTTCAAACTTTGGCCCGCCTGATAAACGCATGACACCCCTAAGTCGACTGCTCTGGCGCCGGCTCTGATCCGTTCTCACACAACATGCATTATGTAATGGGTTAAGGTACATTAATATCACTACATTCTCCCCTAGGTTGTCAAAAACAATTGCAAGCCATGCGGCAAATGATTGAAAAACAAATTATCTAATGTAGGTCTACACAGGTAGAGGTCGTACACAAATGAAACGGGGCATAAAGTAATTGGCACGCAGTGCCGAAACTAGCGCCCCCCGAACCCCTCAACCGGGGGGGGGAGGCGCACAAAAAGGGGGCCCCGTAAATAGTCAGTACGTAGTACTATTTAATCAACGTATGATAAAGGTGCCTTAAATAAGCTTATTCTAAGATTCAATAGGCCCTATATTTTTTGTCTGAACTCGCGCGATGTGGGGCCCCCATACCATATTTATGCTTTTGGCCATGGGGGCCCCTGCAAATTTTTCGAAAACTAGCAGTCGCAAAACTAGCAAACAAACGTTTAGCAGCATACCAAGGACCAGGGGCGGATCCAGGGGGGGGTGTGGGGAATGCACCCCCCCACCACCCATTTTCAATAATGCTTTGGATAAATAAAGTTTTTCTATAATTTCGAACCTCTTCAAGCCATGGGTGCAAATCTATGGAGGGATGTATCCCCCCCAATAATCCGGCAGCATCCCCCCAATATTTTCATGTCCAAAAACTGGGCATCAGCAAAGGTGATGACCTTTTTTTGGTTTTCACTTCGTTTTGGGCAAAAAATTGGGCATCTGGAAACGTTATGACCCTTTTTTTTTGGTCTTCACTTCATTTTGGGCAAAAAATTGGGTATCTGGGAACGTTATGACCCTTTTTTTTGGTCTTCACTTCATTGTGGGCAAAAAATTGGATCTCCGCAGACGTGTCAATTTTGCTAAATCATCCCCCCAACTTCGAAAAATGGTCGATTTTGTCAAATCATCTCCCCCTATGCTTAATATAGATTTGACCCCTGTTTATAACAATAAACCTTAGTCGCCTTAAGCACACATAATCGAAACTGTGCTTACAAAATGCATCATATTTGATGAAGCACTCAAAGTTAAGGGCGAAAAATATGAACAAACTTTGCCTGAAAATTGTTCGAAAAGCGCTAAAATGACCAGTACAGTATGCAAATTTTCAAACATTTTTCGGGGTAGCATGCCGCCGAACCCCCCTAAAGTCGTTTTTGTTACTTAAGTTGCTTAAAATAACTCGAACAAACTGCATCATATTTGTCGAAGCACTCAGAATTAGGGTAAAAAAATTACACAAAACTTGCGTGAAAATTATACAAAAAGCACTGAAATATCTATTATAGCATGTAAATTTTCAAAAATTTTCCGGAAGAGCATGCCCCCGGCCCCCCCAGAGCCTTTCTTAATTCTCAATCAACTTCAAATTAATTCCGCCGAAAAAATGCGCCTGTAAAAAATGTGGTGATATGCCCCCCCTCCCTTTTTAGAACTTCTCGCTACGCCAAGCAGATGCTTGGCTAAAATAAGTAAAAAGAGGCTGCAACCATTATTAGTTTGAGAAATTGTAGACTGAAAGTTAGGTTTAGCACCTTATTACAGGGCCAAAGCGGGGGGGCATGACACCACGCCCCCCCCTGCGTGCGCCTATGTCTCCAGACCTCCACCACTGGGACAAACCAATGAAGCTTTGCCCTTCCCCTCCCCCGAAATTTTTGGCTGGCTACGCCACTGATCGTCACACTAGTGCAAAAACTTTTTTGTGCAAGTTATGCCCCAGTTGCTAAAGTCAGCGCATTGAATCGAATATTTTAAATCATAATAACGCATTGTGCACCATGTAGCTCTCGTTTGTTGTTATTTCACTTGTGACGCAATAGTAGATAGCCTACTTACATTCTCATGTTTTGATTTTGATTTGGTATACACTTGGGTACACAGTATACCCGGTTGAGTAGTATCATCAAAGTTTGTGAAAGTTTTTGGCTTGATGTTGCAGCAAAATGCTTTTTTTGAAATTTTGTTCAAAGTTAGGTTGGCGTTCATAGTGCGTGATGTGACGGTATACCCTTCGTATACCAATTCTCAGTTGTAAAAAAGGTAGTAAAGAAAAGATCGAAAATTACAGACCTATCTCTATTCTTTCTCCGTTCAACAAGATTTTTGAAAAAATTTTGCATCAACGGTTATCCGACTATTGGGCAAAAACAATGTGCTGTCAGATTAACAATTTGGTTTTCGCAAAAACAGATCCACAAACCTTGCTGTAACTTACTTATACGAAACCATATTACAGTTACGTGATAGTGGGCACAAAGTTACAAGTACGTATCTGGATTTAGCCAAAGCCTTTGACTCCGTTGATCATAAAATATTTTTGAGTAAATTAGAGCATTAAGGAGTTAGAAGAGTAGTTTACCAATTAATGAAGTCGTATCTTTCAAATAGGATGCAATATATTAGTACAGACGCAAAGTATTCCTCAGACATGTGTACAATAGAAGCAGATGTCCCCCAAGGAAGCGTCCTTGGCCCTTTACTCTTTCTAATATATACAAACGACCTGCCAAATTCTGTTAATTCTAAGTTAATCTTATACGCAGATGATGTTGTCTTAATATCTAACGAGCGCGAGAATGAACTCCTACGAATTAACACTGAAAAAGAAATTGCTAGAGTTATAGCTTGGGCTGCAAGTAACAAGCTTTTAATTAATTCAAGTAAAACCCAGTGTATATTGTTCTCAGACACCAAACCAGGAAGGAGTAAAAACCAGTTTATTATTAAAATCAAAGATACACCAATGAATACGTCAAACTTTGTGAAATATTTAGGGGTATTAATTGACAATCCACTAAACTTTAGGTATCATACTGCAATGGTAGCAAAAAAGCTTTCAGTGGCTGCAGGTGTTATTAACAAAATTAAACATTATATTCCACATGCCATGCTGAAAAGCATAGTATAGCTTACCCACATCTAATTTACTAAGTGACGATTTGGGGTAATACTTCAAAAATTTATCTTCATAAAATTCAAGTTCAACAAAATCGAATAATAAATGTTTTAAACAAAGCTCTGACCTTTAGAGTAAAATTAGCACCAATCTATAATAAATTCTCGATTTTAAAACTGGATAAAGTCTTTACGCTAGAAGTCAGCAAAATTATGTATTTGGCTAAACAAAATACACTTCCTAGTTGTTTGCAAAGCTTGTTTGCTCAAACCTTTGAAATACACACTTATGAAACTAGACAAGCCAAACGAAATTCGTTTTATGTTACCCGATTTAACAAATCCGTTACAAAACGATCCATCAGTTATACTGGAGTTAAGACATGGAACAATTTGCCAGAAGATATCCAAAACCTAGTTCACAATTCCAATACAACCTTTTCAAAAATACTGAAACTATACTTCTTAGAAAAACAAACGTAGGTAAAGTTTGTTTCGCGTTCTCACTTTTATTATTTTTCACTGTTGATTTTTATTGGTTATCAATGTTTCTTTCTTTCGCGTAAATTTGTTTTTTGCCGTGCGTATCGTGTTGGCCTACTGAATTCTTACTAGAAAAGTGCACTCTGCTTAGTCAACAATAATGAAGTGAGAGGCTGCAGACTTGGCGACCGCGCCTTGCCTTTCTTGTAATGCAAGACAGATGTTCTTTCGCAGCCTCTCACTGGAAAGAGCAAATTGTTACTGTGTACCTTTTGTTATGTTATTATTCTATAGTTGCCATTTTTGAACAAAAATAAATAAATGAATGTACGAATGAATGTATATCCTGATTTTGATTTGGTATACACTTGGGTACACTGTACACCCGGTTGAATAGCGCTGCTATATAGAATGCGTGTGTGTGCCAGTGAAATCGTGTCCGATAGAAGTCAGACACGAATTGTCGCTTTGTTTCATATCCAGTCCGTCAAAAGCAAGAAATGGTTACGTCAGTAAGGTAATTACAGCATGTGTTAATTATGGAAGTGTTCTTTTGCTGAAACATATATGCCGGTACAAACATCGTGAAGCAAAGCACAAAAGCAGTTTGTTATCATCTTAAATTATCTATAATTTAAGAAATGATCTAAACCTCCATCTAACAAACTGTGAAGACATGGATAGAAATTTATTCTAAAACCAAAAGCATTATTTTATCGACCATTTACAGGCATCCTACTTCAGATATTACAGAATTTCAAAGAAAACTACAGTGCGTGATACTTTAATAAAATTATAAAATAACTTAGTAAAGCAAATTACATTATCAACGGAGATAAAAATATTAACTTCTAAAACTCGAATAATTCTAATGTAAAACAATACATTGATGTGCTAAATTCTATTGGAAGTTGTTCTTTTTTAACCTCACCTACCAGATTTTTCACGAATTGCGTACCATCACTGTGAGATGACATTTACTGTAATATGTGTAATCATCCAAAAACTAGAGGAATATGTCTATGCGACATTTCAGATCGTCTACCAACTTTTTTGATGATAGAAACTTTAAAACAGGGGTTCCCAACCTTTTGCTTTCTGAGTACCACTTCTGGACTTTTTCTGTTGCTGCATACCACCTAGCCTTGATAAATACTTTTTGACCATAACAACCTAGGCTATAAGAGCTGTGCTGAAAGGTTTACTTATTAATACGTAATTAAATCCAATGTTCATTAACTTACGATATTACGCTGAAGCACATAGCAAGTACTGTAACACTGCGGCTTAGCATCTGGACAGCACAGCTTCGAACGTTGAAGAAATCTCACTATATGTGCGAGTCATCATTGTGAATCGAGCTTTGGATCAAGGCAGTCTAAGGGTGGGCAAAATTTTCACTGAAAGAGCCACTTGCGGAAAAGTAGAACAACCGAAGAGTTGCCACCGGTGAGTCAAAAGTCCAAAAAAAATTCTTCAACCCCACAGGAGATGCAAATGGGGGATGAAAGAGCAAAAAAAGTCTTCGACCACACAAGAGCTGAAAATGGGGGATGTAAGTGGAATTGCAAAACAAAAAAATTCTTCGGTGTTTCTCATAAAGAGCTAAAGAGCCACGTCTCGAGGGTCAAAAAGCCGCATGTGGCTTGCGAGCCACACTTTGCTCAGTGCCCACCCCTGATGTAGTCGATTTTATTGCATAATCAACGATGTTCTTCCCAGGCCCCTGAAGATAACAACCACAGTGATTCATTACTTACAAAATATCTGACAAATAGGAAAGGTGAAGAATGAAGTTTATGTCTTGTAAAATCTGAATTTTTTAATCCTTTGTTTGGAAGAACTGAAGCAGCTTCCTTTGCAACACAAAAAGACGCATCCCCACAAATGATTCGCTTCCCTCGAGACAACACAAAAAGACGCTTCCCTGGAAACCTCACTTCCGTATAAAGCAGCGATGACGTGTATTCTGGTCTCAGTGGTCTGTATGGTGCAGCTTCGTAATGAAGCTTTGCGAGGTCGTTGCTTCTGAGATATCCAAGGGTGTGAAGTTTAAAAAAGTAGGGTGGCAACTGGAAACGCACAATTTTAAAGCGAAAACCTCCCCAAAATGGGCGCTTTTAACTGCAAAATTTTGGGGAGGTTTTAACTTTAGCCTGAATGATAAATTAATAGATGCATAGATTCACAAGTTTACGAAAAATTTTCACACCCGGTCTACGTTTATTGCAACTGCTTTTGTTTGAAATTAAGAACGTTTTGCAAAACCAGTGCGAAACGCAGTTTGCATGCGTTCCTATTTCACTACACCAAGCAATGTCAGCTAGAACTGTGAAACTCAAGCAAAGAGTAATTTTGAACCCTGAGTTTCACTACTGTATTTAGATGAAGGCGAAATAAGCACAGAATTGTGTATACTAAAAGTTTTTTTGCTGGTGAAGTTGATCCATAGATTCACCTCACCATTTCAATTGCGCCAGCTACAATATTCGATGGTGTTGAAGCTTGCTGCTGCAAAAAGAAAAAAAGGCCCGCAAGCAAGCGAGCTATTGGCAATGTCCATGTAAGAGTATGCTACGTCATACGACAGTCTCCGCACTTGATTATACACATATCTCTATCTAACCTATTTTTATGTAACTTATTTCAGTTGTAAAGCAAAAGAGTTTTTGTGAGTATTATGTGAAAACAAAATCTGCTTGTATTTTTGGAAAATATCTCGCGTACCACTTGAAAAGCTTAGGTTGGGAACCCCTGCTTTACAACATTCAGCTCTAACAAAACCATCATACAAAGGATCTGTGGCGTTTTGTTACGTCACTCTGAAGGAGGGGGAAATTCTCATATTTTTTTATTTGACGCAAACATAATATGGTGTAGATTTTGAATTTCAGTGCCAACGCTACGCGGTAACACTGAACAAGAAGGGCCATGGAGGCTTAGCCTCTACCCAGAGGCGTCGGGGAGCAGGAACCACTTCCCAATTGACATCTTGAAAGAAGATTCTTTAAAATTTTTTTGCTTTCCTTCTGAGGGATGGAAGTGGAAAATCAGGAACCATTTTCCAATTGGCATCTTGAAAAAAAATCCTTTAAAATATTTTTAAACATGTAAAAACTCACGTTTAAAAATGTAAAAGCTTATCTAAAGAAACGGCACCCATTCAAATATTTAAAATCAACCCTGACTTTTAGCAAAAAATTACCAGTTCCCATTAAATAGCACCCCCGACCACTTTAAAAAAAATAAACTAAATGGTTTTTTAATGTTTTTGACGGTATAAATAAAACTTTCTATAGACACCTCGCAGGTGGTCGGCATTGCGTTCGATTGGTGCAGGGTAGGCTAGTTGAGAAACGTAAGGTCTCGATTTTATAAAGTCACCCCCAACACGGGGTGACTTTATTCGTCATTTAAGCGCGAAATAGCGAATAGAGCTGAGTCATGACCACAACGGAAAAGATAATGTTGGATAGCATAAACCTAATGGGCCATTCCATTATATTTCAGGTCAAAATAAGCGAATTGTAACCCATGTCAAACAAAAAAATGGTTGATTGTTAAATATATGATTGCTAGATGCAAACTGAAAACAACAAAAAAAAATTTTTGAAATCTGCCCTGCGGTTAGGAGATATTGCACTTAGCATTTTCGCCACATGGTGGCAGCCACATTCGATGCCAAAATACAAAATCTCACAATTTCTCCTAGAATTGCTGTAGTAATGCAATGAGAATATGCAAAATACCATTTTTGAGGGTGAGGATTCCAAACCTTCAGTCAAAAATTGAGAAAAAAGTTGTAGTTTTTGTTCAAATGTGAGATGAAAACATTAGGGGGACATTGTTTGGGGGTGCAATTTCACCATGTAGCCGAAGTGATATCAAAAATTTTTATGTCTCAAACGGATCAGTAATACATGTGCTTTTCAGAAAAAGTGTTTGTTTGGTTGTTCCATTTTGTTTGAGCATATTTAACTTAGTCTTTATAGCCGTGTTTTCTCTTTGATTTCCAAACGCTGAGCAATCACGTACCGCTGATAATGTTGTTTGTCTGTTTGTTATTTTAATAAAGTGAGGCAATCTGGCAATGTAGTTCTCTGCTTCATTGATATTACCGGTATCTTTTACTGTAAAACCCATCGAGATGGATTAGTATCAGTGAGATTTTCAGAAAAAAATCATTAATTACCATATTTCACCATGCTACACTGTTATCAGGTTATCGGTTAGAGTTCTGTGAAGAAAAATAATGATTCCAGCTGCAGTTAAAACAACCTTCTCAATCATCTAGCCCATTGGCAGTATGCAATTGATTTAGAATTCATTTTTATAGTCTTGTCTTGAAAGATGAGTGCAACTGGCGAAAAAAACTTGTAATTAAAATTTAAATTATGCCGAATTGTGATTTTACTCATTATGGTATTCCTGACTAATTGCTATTTTCTTAAACACCGCCTATTCTTTATAAATTATGCATTATACCGGTACTGTTATACATAATACCCTACTACGCTGTTTTTTTTTTCATTTTCAGACTGTTTAGACTAAATATTGTATAAAATATTATGCAATAGTCACATTAATAGGAGATACTGATACATGACCTAACCCCAGAGCTGGGCTTTCCACAAACAGTTTCGCAAATTGTGTAATTGCAAAATTTGAATTATGGTTTAAATATTTTTTTACCACTTGTGAAATTTGCGTTGCGCTTTAAATTTTTTTTGCTTCTTGGGCAATTTGTGTTGCGTTTTAACCTAAATTTTTGACCAATTGCGCTATTTGTGTTGCGTTTTAAGCAGAGCTAGGCATTCCGCAAACAGTTTCGCAAATTTTGCGAACTACAGCATTGGCAATGCTGTAGTAAAACAGTCCGAAGATCTGCCGGCAGTTGTTGCTAAATCACTTGACGAGTGGATAGAACAGACCAGAGGAAAAGTGACACCAAATTGCTTCCCCTCTTTGCATCAGGAAGCATGGGTCTACGCATTTAAAAAATATAACATCATGATCTCAAGCTGAGCAGCAGTAGAAAGAGTATTTTCCATTGGCTCGGACATTTTGCGGCCAAAACGAGCGTCCCTAACTGCAGAAAATTTTGAGTGCTTTGTGTTGCTGCGGCAAAATGAAAAATGTCTCCTCCAGGCTTAGTTCCTTCAGAAATAAAATCATGCTTAAATTTTTATCTTCATGAAAGCTAAGGTCTGGTAGTTAGCTCGTTGATGTTTGTACCATTATGTTTTGATTTTTGTTTTCGATTGCTATATTGCAGTGCAATGAATGCACATGCAGTTGTGGTTTGCTATAGTAGGAAATCTTCGAACGGAGAAAGATTAAAAAAGCTGCCAGACCGAGCTAGATACTGGGGGCACAGTCTTGCCCTCAGCCAGCCTACCATTTTATTATCAACAGCTGCTCATTTGCGAGCCTCAGTTAATTGGTGATAGGTAAGGCAAGATGACATGTGGGATGATAGCTGCTCCTCTGCACCACTCTTACAAAAAGCTGCTGCTTCAATCATGAGTTACATAGTTTGCAGCTGTGATGGCAAATGGTGGAAAGGTATGATATTAGAACTAGACTGCGAGAAGAATGACGCGCGAGTAACTTTTAGGCATCCTCATGGTCTAGCAAAATCCTTTTATTGGCCAAATTGAGGTGACATATATGTTGGATGCCACCTACTTCCGTATATACCGTTGAAATTAAATCCTCCTTTAACAACTAATGGCAGGAGTTACACAATTGACAACCAAGCTCTGAGTAATATCACAGAATAATATTACAGCTCTGAAACATTACAGAACAATCTGGGGTCTGAGTGTGAAGCCACCAGAGGCCAAGGGGCTCAATGAATTTTACGGTTGTCACATCAAAAACACTCATTTTAGCACACTTTTTTATCGAAAAAGGGCATGCAGTGAGTGCAGTCACTATGGACAATGCAAAAATATTTTTGCAGCTTATGTCTAAAGCAGAAGCTTGGCTGAAATAAGTAAAAGGAGGCTGCAACCATTATTAATTTGTGAAATTATACCTAGCCGCCGGAGGCAAAGGGAATCTGGGGGCGTAGCCCCCAAATGCCAACGAATTTTTATGGTTTTCTCATAAAAAACACTCATTTTAAACACACTTTTTTATCGAAAAAGGGCATGCAGTGAGTGCAGTTACTACGAACAATGCAAAAATGTTTTTGCAGCTTATGTCTAAAAGCAGAAGCTTGGCTAAAATAAGAAAAAGAAGGCTGCAACCATTATTGGTTTGAGAAATTATAGACCAAAAGTTAGGTTTTAGCACCTTATTGCAGGGCCAAGGGGGGGGGGGGAGGGGCATGACACCATGCTGCATGCAGCTATGGCGACGAAATACAGTTCGTATAATATAGATAGGGTTACTAAGTTAGTAAAGGGTCAGCAGTTTAGCACATAAAATAAAGTCGAAATCTAAGTTTATTAAGTTTTGATTCAAGTTCAATGCCGATATTAACTGACAAAACTACGCTTAGAAGTCCATTCGTTGTCATCTTTTGCCAGCCATGGTTACTAATATCTGATAGCCTTTTCTTCATCTACCCTTTCTTGACGGCAGAGAAGCATGCACAGTTCTGAGAGGTGATCAGAGGCCATAACTGAAGGTAATCGAACTGAACGTAATAATCGCAAACACGAAAATGATTGATCAGCCTCGTCGTGGGCAGTGTCACGATAATGTGATTTTACTCATCTAAGATCCTACAGTTTATGGAGAAAGGCTTGAATTCAACTTTAATTGTGATGCATCGAGCAGTTAAGGAATTTCAAGGAAAATACTCCCACCCATCTGTAGATTGAACTTCTTGATCAAAGAAGCGATGTTTTCGTGGCAGTGTGCATCATGCTACAACAACTGAGTGCTCGACGGGACGTTTATTTGTTCCAATTACTATAACGTGTTGTCTGTGCATCACTCGCCTGCGATGTAGCTGAAAAATTTTGGCGTTCGGCGATGTTTACAAAATTTTTAAGTACTGTAGAAGAATTTGTAAAGCCATGCCCCACCTCCCTTCCCTACCAACACAACTGCTCGAAGTCAACAATGATTAACCAGAGGGGCAAAAAGTTTCAAGCTTATGTTTGGTTAATGATAATTTGTAATTCGATTTAAATTTCAGGGGGGGGCATGGTCCCTGTGGGCCCGCCCCCTGGCTACGCCTATGGCTGTGAGGCCTGCCTGGACTACACAATTAACGTAAATTTTCTTTTCTTTTGGTAAAGCAACATCCAGGGAACATAAACAGTTAAGGCTGTAGTCCTAAGCAAGCTCTTGAAGCTTGTGGAACACCAACTAATGGTGTATGTTCTTCGTGTTATCTTGGCATTAAATTTTCTTTTCTTGTTATGTGATCCTACCTGTACTTAGTCAGAACAGTGGCTGTGTTGCAGTGGTCAAGTGAATAATGTGTAAATGTAACTGCAATAATGCTGGCAAAAACCATAAAAATGCATCAATATAATTTTGTTTGCATTTGCCCCAGTACATCAAAAGTTGAAACTTAATTGCAATATGGCATAAAATGAAACAACCAAACAAACACTTTTTCTGAAAAGCACATGTATTACTGATCCGTTTGAGACATAAAAATTTTTGATATCACTTCGGCTACATGGTGAAATTGCACCCCCAAACAATGTCCCCCTAATGTTTTCATCTCACATTTGAACAAAAACTACAACTTTTTTCTCAATTTTGACTGAAGATTTGGAATCCTCACCCTCAAAAATGGTATTTTGCATGTTTACATTGCATTGCTACAACAATTCTAGGAGAAATTGTGAGATTTTGTATTTTGGCATCGAATGTGGCTGCCACCATGTGGCGAAAATCAATGTTGCCACCATGTGGCGAAAATGCTAAGTGCAATATCTCCGTAACCTCAGGGCCGATTTCAAAAATTCTTTTTTTGTTCTGAGTTAAGTAATTGCTTCTTGTTTCATCTTGTGTTTTGTGTTAATGTTTACATTACAATATGTTCAATTTGTTTGTGTCTATGTGGGTATCTAATTAAGGAGTTTTTTTTGTGTATTGGTGCAGGTCTTCACCTAAAAACTATCAAAATTTGGGTTTTCAAGTTTATGATATGTATTTTTTTGGGGGGGTAGGCCTATATTTGTTTAATTGTTTGATATTTACGTTGTGTCACTCATTCTTTTATATATGTTTTTTTTTTTCTTAATATTAGTCCTGGCGCTAAAAAACATCCTTAGTTACAAAGTGCCGTAAAATTTCCTAATAATAATAAAAATAAACAAACTTTAATTCCACCTGCATTGTGAAAAGTTGTTTGTAAGGTATCTCGTTAAGAGATTAGCGATGCAGTATTCTGTTTTGGAATTTTAATCTCTTCATCTTGCTCTATTGAATGTTTCTATTTTTTCATGGTGTTGATTGGTTGGATTTTATGAACATCTGAGGATAATTTGATTCATTTTCAGCAAACGGCATACTAATCTTGGAAAAGATTTGTTTTATCTTATTCAATTTATTTGGACGTCGATTTGATTGCATCCAAAAAGGCCATCAGTTGTTATCGTTACCATCTGATACTTTTCTATCTAGTACTATTCATCCATTTCTTTGTTTTTCTTCGCTATATTTCTGTATCTTTAGCTTTTTATTAGCTATATTCACCTGACGAGCTCTAATGAGAGCGAAACCGGTCGTGGATTGCTATTTCTATCCGCAGCTATATTATTTTATAATGTTTTCTTTGTTTTTCTTGAAATTAATCTAGCTAACTCCATTTGTCTGTTCTTTTTCTCTTTTGCAACTGCTATCCTTCTTCTCACTGTATTGAATGCCCAAACGCCAGATTGAGTAATTCTGTTGTGTGGTTTTCGATATGGTCCTCCCCGATTGTTATCACTGATGAGGGACGTAATCCCGAAACAGGATGGCTCAGGTCTTATCTTGTAAAAATAAACAAATGTATTTTGAGAACATGGGGTTACGCCCTGACCTGAAATACAGTGGAATGGCCCTAATGTGTTACAATGAGGCTGTGAGACCAGTTGGAAGAAGTTAGGCCTTGTACTTCTAAAGCTTGGTGTTGGTGATAAGATACGTCAAAATCGTATTTTAAAGTCACCTCGTTTGCCGGTACCTGTCTCAGGTCTTGGGTCTTGTGTCCATTACTGCATACTGGTATAGTTACCAGACAATATGGCACAGTTATCATACCAGGTTAGAGAATTGAAAGAAACAGTGTTATACTAGTGTGGTGGTTCTCCTTGCTCTGCACTCATTGTTTATGTCTGGCTTGTTTCACTGTGGTGCAATCACCAATGACCAGGTTCATTTATCTGTTTACTGCAACATCAAATCAATTTTCTTGTATCAACTCACTATCTTTCATTTAGATATAGACTAAAGCACCGGTAGGTATATGTAAATCACTTGCTTCCAACTCTAGTCAGCTGGTACCAGTAGCCTACCTTTATTTTTAGTAGTGTCAGAGGTTAATGCAATATGAACACGTCTTTGATTAGTGATCTCACAGATATTATACCGCTGTGCTCCCAGTCAAATTTATATTTGAAACCAATTGCAAAAGTTAATATCAGTGTGACTTTGCCTAAATTGAAGGTACGTTAAATAGATACTGTACGTTAGAGGGTTGCCAGTAACTTCGCCACATGGTAACTTCGCCTCAGAAACCAGCTGGGTTGCCAGTAACTTCGCCACAGAAACTTCGTCACATGGCAACTTCGCCACACTTTCAGCTCTGAGAAGTTGGGGGAAATATGGGGATAGTAGGAAAACGTGTTGGGGTGTGGGGGGAGGAAGGGAAGATGATGGAAGACGTATGAGAGGAGGTGTAGGAAAGTGTGTTGGGGTGTGGGGTAGGTAAGGGGAGATGTAGGGAAAGGTGAGGGGAATGAGGTAAGGGAGGAAGTGTGTTGGGGCCCCACACCCTAACACACTTCTCTACTCCTCCCCCATTCCTCTCCCCACATCCTTCCCCACACGCCAACACACTTGCACACTCACCCCATACACACCCCTACCCACACTTCTCCAGTCCCCAACATCTTTCCTTATCTCCAACACCTACACCTCCCCTTATATTCCCCATACCTCTTTTCACAGCTCCCTTCACCTCCTTTTACACCCCAACACACTTCCCCACTCACCCCATGCACTCTTCCACACCTCTCCACAGTTTCAATTATGTGGCGATGTTACCTTATAAACCGAATTTAACTGGAAAAGCTCGATAAAATTTTTTCCGACAACCTGGAATTTAAAGTCTTGTTTCGGTATAGGCAATGTAAATTTTCGATGTGTGAAAGTGTGGCGAAGTTAGCTTGTGGCGAAGTTACTGGCAACCCGTTAGAGATGGTATATTGGACGGTTGGATGTACTACAGTAGTATATTTCATGTTTAAGGTGTGGGTTATTATGAGCGTTATTGGCATGTTATTGCAAAAATGTGTAATTGTTTATGGTAAACTTCTGTTAAATTGTGTAGTCAACTTGTCATGCTTAATAAGGTAATTGTTGGATGGCCAATAAAAAATGTGTTTCACTGGTAGATCTAAAGATAGCTCAGCCCTATCCCCCAGTATTTTATTCATGCTGTTATTGATATTATAATACTATTATATAAGATTAAGGATTTTTATTTCCCTTGAAAATTTTATTAAAAAGGTTTTAGAGGCAAACTATTTTTTTAACAGTAATGTTAGATAGAGAGTTTATGAGGATTCTTTCTGCTAAATGTTTGTACAAACTTTCGTTTGGCATATATCATATGTTTGTAAAATGTCAGCATATTAGTGATCAATGCTTTCGAATAATTTGACGTTTAGTTTGTTTTGATTTTACAATGGTAATTTAGCCTGAGTTTTCGACTCAAACATTCGATTTTGGTTTAGAGGGTTAAATGCCAGTGTTTCGCAATATTTATTTTTTCTTTGGTGATGTGCAGTATCATGTGTTTTTTGATATCTTACTGATTGTGCTGCAAGTTTGCCAGAACTAAGACATGTATAATACCGGTATTTAAGTTCCAAAATGATTTAAATATATATTAATTATGTTATGCTTAATTCATTTTACTCATTGTTATTTGTTTATGGTATTAAAACTTTGCCAACTTCATTGTTTGATGAGTAGGTTCCTGGCCAAACGATATCAAATTGGGAGTTAATGGAAAAGATCAAAGCCATGTGCACTCCTTATCAGTTCACTTTGTTAAAAGTTAGCAAAAGTTCACTTGAATTTGTTAGGTGAGTGCTTAGTAATAAATACTGTAGAAGGGAATTTTGCATAATAGTCTCACTCGAATATTTCAGTGTATTTATTATTAATAATATTATGCGTAGTAAGTCTGAAATCCTTATTATGCCGCCTTTTTGGTGCAATAAAAAAGATATGTTTTGTCTTGTTTTTTAGCTTACTAAAGGTGATTTACTGTGGGTTATCTTTTTAATTTTTTTTTTTTTGAAGTTGCTGGGAACAATTCATCATCATGGTGTCATTTAATTTGTTGCAAGTTGGGAAAGATTTGTGTGCTGTGTTTTCCATGGCATGACAGAGTTATTTAATGGTCTGTTTAATTCATTTCGTTGTGTTCTACTTAAACTTCTAAAATTTTGTCAGTAATTGACTTTCGGGAAGGTTAACGTCGCCTCTTTACAACAACAGCTGGTGAACTTGACTTGATAAATGCCGGTTTTGTATTATTCAAAGAGTTTTCACATTTTTTTTTGCAGATTTGAGGGTGAGCTTGAAAACAAGTCATTGGTTTCAACGTTTCTTTCCATGCTTGATGGACAGCATATTAAACTAGCAGGCTTTCCAGTTTTATTAAAGGTGCATAAAAATTCACTACTGATATATTAGTACTTTAAAAGAAAAAACATTGTACTAGTTTTATGATGTGAAGTAGTTAAATGTAACCGCTTTAAACGTTCTTTTTCGGTAAAATGTGCTTTTCCATTATATATGCAGTCACTGCATTAGTTATATGTTCATTGCCGCAAATATGTGTGTGCTTTTGTCCTAGATTTTTTGTGATACAATTAAAGCTGTCTAACTTTTAACTTTGGAACAGCTTTGTCTATTTTGATTCTGTATTACCAGAAGGAGAGGACACAGCTCATGTTAAAAATTGAGCTTTTTGAGTAGTAGGTTGAATATTGATTCTAGGTTTCTTGTGGTGAAAGCAAAACTCCCTTTCCAACCAGGCATGACTGGGATGCGTTTTTTCGAGATTCAAAAGAATTTGATGAAATGCAACCTGGTGAAAGACCAGACACTGTCCACCTTACAAATGTTCCTTGTAAATTTTTTACTGACAAGGTTGGTTATAGCAGTAGTAAAGTTACTCTCGGTAGATGCAATTTTTTAAAACTAGTTGCGTAGCCTAATTAAGCAATTCTATTGCGTGATGATGAAATGAGGTTATCATTTTTAAAGTTAGAATATCAAGGCTGAAAATTCTTTCTTAACAAATGAAAAATAGTGTATAATTTTCATTTCTTATAATTATATGATAAAAAAACAAATCATTCATTGCTAGGTTACAGCACACTTCACAATCACGAATCAGCTATGTAAAAATGTTGCACTGATTCTAGCAGCCAGCTGATTGTCTTTCTGATGTACGTTAGGTTGAGTGACGAATTTTTTGCAGCTTGTAGATTTTGCGTGTGTTTCGTGTCACAGCCTCGATTCTGCCATTGTTTTTTTGTTTAACAATTTTATAGTTGCATTCTTTATTAATCAGAAAAAGCAAGCAGTATCAGAAGACTTAGTTCGACTTTCTTTCCTCTCATATGGAGAAATTCGCAACATTGATATCCCTATGCTTGATCCATACCGTTCAGATATGCAGGTATATCGTCATAATCGTTTATGATCTTATGTTGGTATAATTTTCCTTGCCGTGCTTCTGTGGTCATTGCTTAACATACACCACTGTGATGACAGTTAGTCTATTTTGTCGAAACGTCTGTGAATGAGACTGAGTTTGACTTAGTTTTTCTCGCTTTTTTCGCGAAAGTTCGTGTTACTTTCGGCGTTGCCTTGGTTTTTGCTCAAAGCGAGAACTACATCATTTGCTACTTGCTGGCGTCCTTTACTTTTTGGAACTATTTTCAGTCATGCTCTGGTAGCTAACTACCGGTATCAGATATTATAAAAGTGATGTTTTGTGATTACTTTACTTGCACTGTGACCCACTCGTGTTTTCAGTATATCTAATTGTAATAATGGAAATTGCATTATGAAATACGTTATTGCTAAATAGTGATTATGGAAGACGGGCTTACCCATAATCGATTTTACCAGAAGCCCTAACAAGTATCTTTTTATCGTTGTGTGTGATTTTATCGTCAAAGTTCTGTATATAGCTAGCATAAAAGTGGAGGTAGTGCATGTACTTTTCAAACTCTTTTTGACATTGTATTTTTTAGGCAGCAGCTGGAAGCAACTTCCAAACGTTTTCATTTGGTTCTCGTCTCAATTTTGAACTTTACATCCAGTTCAAAGAATACATTGGTTTTGCAAAATGCATGGATTCGTTGAAAGGCAAGAAATTGGTGATGAAAGAATCGGATGGGAAAGCCTTAGCTGCAACCATTAAAGTAATTGTCTTTAGTGGTTTTGATAAGCTCATGTTAATGTCAATTTTGTTCAACTTTTCGTGACTATGTTAAAGATCCGGGCTGAAAAATAAGGGATTGAAGTGGTATGCTTGTGCGAATGTTTCGTGAAGTTTTCCGGCCAGCGCAAGGGTGGGCAAAGTGCGGCCCGCAAACATTTACAAAAAGATAAACTCCCAATGTGAAACAAGCCGAAGACGATTTTTTTCTAAAGCTTTGCGCTGAATGTCAGTAAGCCAATTTACAAGAGCGGTTTTGATTATGCGGGCAGTGGCGTAGAGAAAAATTTTAAAAGGAAGAGGGAAGGCATGATTTCCATATTTTTTCAAGGGTATTTCTTTTGGCAGAACTAATTTGAAGCTAATTGAGAAACAAGTAAGGCTCTAGGGGGATCCGGTAGCATGCTCCGCCGAAAATTTTTTGAAAGTTTGCAAGCTCTAGTGGCTATTTCAGTACTTTTTGAATAATTTTCAGGCAAATTTTGTTTGAATTTTTTGACCCTAAATTCTGAGTGCTTCGCCAAATATGATGCATTTTGTTCGCTTATTTTCGATTATGCGTGCTTAAGGCGTAAGGCTTATCGCTGTCGAAGAGGTTCGAAATTGTGGAAAAATTGTATACATCAAAAACAATTTTGAAAATGGCTCGTGGGAGGATGCATACTCCTCATCCTACCTCCCTGGATCCTCCCCTGGCCCTGGCCATAAGCTACACTACAGAAACCATTAAAAGAGTCGGTCATACCGGTATTTCAGTCACTTAGCACCATTATCGATTTTGTTCTTTTTTTACTAAGAGGCAGAATTAAAAGGGAGGGGCTTGGTACAATGGTCCCCCCCTTAAATACGCTCCTGTATGCAGGTTACACGCTTCAGTTTCAGTTTAGATTTTTTTGCTCAACCCTCTATTCTTTTAACGCGCTTTTAAGCGGGTTAAACCTACCTGTTACAAGCGAGTAATTTCCAACCCGCAATGCTTACGCAAGCCGAGTGACATAAGTTTTCGTCTGCCGTAAGCGGGTTGGATTTACCGGGTTGACTCGCTTAAATTGTGCATGCAACTTGGTTTAGTGATAAAAAGGACATCTGCGGACGTGATGACCTTTTTTTACTCTTCCCTTGAATTTGGGTGAAAAATTGGACATCTGCGGACGTTCAAACTTTTTTCAAATGCGGCCCTTCGTGGGAACATAATTACCCACTCCTGGGCTAGCATAATGCAAATTTGCTTCTCGTTAATTTGAATGTAACTTCTCGTCTCTGGTTAATCCTGTCGTCAGCCATTTTTAGATGACTTCGGAAAGAAAAAATGTGTACCGATACTCCGCAAACATTGTTGTGATACTGATGTACATATCCAAGTTTTGCTGTTGCAGTGATTGTATGATAATTGATACGTACTTTGAAATGGATAGGATTCATCGTTAATGTGGTTAATGTTAAACAAACAGTTTTTAACCACTGTGTATTTGTTTTGTTTTTGACCAATTCAGGTTGATTTTGATCGTACAAAGCATCTCTCTGCCCAGTCGATCAAACATCGCTTAATTGAAAAGCAAAAAATTGAAAAACTGCAGCAAGAAAGAGAAGATGAAAAGCGAAAAGAAAAAGCTGAAATCCAAAAACGTTTGGACGAGGAGAGGTAAAGTCATTCAACCTTTTTTCTCCTTCAGTTTTGCATCATCTAATAATTCATTACGAGTGTTTGGTGATTTTTTTTGCCTCACTCTTTTCTGTCAATGTTTCTCGAAAAGTCTCCGATCATCTTACCCTTGAATTTTTTATAGAAAAAAAGAGGAGCAGATTGTAAAAGAGCAAGAAGAGAGAAGGAGAAAGCGTGAAGAAAAACGCAGGAGAAAGCGAAAAGAGAAACGAGAGCAAGAAGAAGCGCAGCGATTGGCTCATCGAATTGCGATGGAAGAGAGAAAATTGTTATTGGCTCAAAGAAAGTTGGAATCTATTCGACTGATCAGCGAGTTGATCGATAGAGTAAAGGTAAGAGGTTTGACTGTAGTCACATGCTATTGAAATATTTTCAGTTGTCAAAATTTATTTTTTATGCTGGTTGACTTTTTTTAGTTTCTTTAGTCTTTATCCATGCTTTTCTTTCGATAATTGTTTTGCAAAAAGTGAGATATTTTTGTGTAAAGTTTGTTTTCTACTACAATAATATAATATTCCGTATCATACAGTCAATTTAAAGACCTCAACAGGATTGAATTTTGAATTTTTGGCGATTTTCATGATTGTTGATTTTTGGTGACGCTCAACTTCGCCTGTTTTGCTACAAAATCTGCGTACCTGTTGCGTTACGAAATTTATATGGTAAGCATTGTTTCCAAGTGTTGAGCATTTCTCCCGTAATGAATATGCTAGGTTTATGTTTCACAGGCCACAAGTCTAACTAAAATTGCGCGTGTATTATTTTTAGTTGGGTTTATTCAAAAATAAGGTTTCAAATTTTTGCTTTATCGCAGTATTGTTTTTTTCTTTGCAACATTCAGGCTGATGCTCAGCAAGCCGAAGTGGAAAGACTCGAAAAAGAAATAGCTTTGAAAGTTGAAGCGGAGAGAAAAAAGAAAGAAGAAGTGTTAAAGAAGAAAACAGAAAAGGAAAAACGAAAACGAGTAAGTGATTGAATGTTGCAAACCAATGCTTCATGTGATGAATCCATGGTACAATTTCCATTAGGGCACACCAAAATTCCCTTTTTTTTTCAAACATGGGTCACATCAGTTTTGCAATCCGCGAGGATGTCCGAAAAACCGCTTCTGTGAAAAAATCAGGGAGTTTCGTCAAGTATTCGCGCTACAACATCACTTTTTAGTTCTAGGGGGGTATTTTTTTGAAATTTGGGGGTGCCAATATCTAAAAAGTGCTATATTTTTATTCTTACGTACAAAAATTGTTTTTACACGTGATTATATTTACGTGCCAAGGTTGACTTATCAATCTAAACATGGTTTGCCGATACTGCTGCTTAACAAGGACCTTTTGGGGGTAATTTTTCTCATTTTAGAACGATTTTTGAACAAAATTTCAGGTATTTATCTAAGATTCAGCTATTTTTTGAGCATGAATGCACTGAGCATGTTAACACTACACTTTGTGAGAAAGGTGTTTTTATGCAAACTTTGTTTTAACGCCTGAACACCACGTCAAGGTGTTGCCCGTCGTTCAGATTCCTCTATTTTTTATTCCGGAGAGGGCCCTTTTCCTGCATGTCATAACGGAACGATCACGGTTGGGAATGATAAGTTCAGTGTGTTTTGGCCAAAGTGGATTTACGAAAATCTGGGTAGAGTTTTCGTGTGTCTTCTACACAGTGTAGTAGCATCCTCGTTTGTTCCTCATCATCCGTCAGAACGTCCTTGAACTCCTCCAACGGTCTCACTCCTCTTTCCGCCACATCATTCACAACTTTGAGGTGAATGGTGAGAATAAGTTATGATGTTCAGTTAATAGATTGGACTAAATGTGAATAGATTTGACCTCAATATGTTGACAGTGAGATCAGATATCTACCGTGAAACCTCTATTTCAGCGCCACCTCTATTTGAACGCCACCTCTAATAGAACGCCACTTTTAAGGAAGTGTTGAAAAATAGAGCGCCTCCCTCTAATTGAACGCCACTTTTAGCGGCGGAATTGTATTAGCAGGTCTCTACTGGTAATTATAAAATTGATTAAGTTTTCACAATCTAGCAGTTAAAGCAGCCATTTAAAAGATACCAACCAACATACCGGTACTGTTGTAACAATGCAGTATCACGTTACGATAAGCAGCAGTACTGCGGTAAGCAAACAATTGGAATTGAAACCGGCTATGACCAAACAGAAGAAAGAATTTTTCTTTGCTTTTCATTAATAAATTTCATTTCAAAATTTTAACCAGCTAGTCGAAAAAAAAATAGAGCGCCAACCTCTAATTGAACGCCACCTCTAATAGAACGCCACTTTTAAGGAAGAGTTGAAAAATAGAGCGCCATGGCGGTGAAATAGAGGTTTTACGGTAGCTGTGTGACGAAAAAATAATTCTACACTTCCTTTATCTTAATTAATCTCAAAAACAATTAAGGTTATTGGATCACAATGTTGAATTATGACGTTGCCATATACCACGTGTAGTGTTGCAAAGCATTTTCGTTAAAGCATCAGTGCAGTTGCAAAGCGTTAGTATTAAGTTTGTTTAAGCTGGGGAACAAAAAGATGGTCTCAACAAGATTTGCAGATGTAGCATTTCCTCTTATCGGCAAGCGAATAGATAGGCTCTCTTTGAAACTACCCACGAATTTGGTGGTGATAAAGAGATTTTTGTATCATTTTAAATGTGACAAATTAAGCAAACAGAAATCAATCAATCGGACTTGCGACGAAGTTGTCCTTTTGCGGCAAAAAGTTGCAGAGGGTTCTACTCCTGGATACACTTGCTACCTAAGTGTAAATTCTATCCAGACCAAAATCAATACGCTTTGGGAAGAATACAGGACAACGCAAGCTTGGGGAGAAAGGAGTTCTGAGAAACAATCTACGGCTTCCGAAAATTTCAAGGAAAAGTTGGCATCTCTTTTTGATATTGCTAAGCCGGATATTGAGTTTAGACTGTGTGAAGACGATTAGAAATTTGTGCAGGATCAAAGAATGGAACGAAAGCCGACGTTTGGCAACAGGGACACCAAATTACTTGCTCGTGTGGAGCGAAAGAAGATACGCGAAGAAAACCACAAGAGATGGCAGGACCAGGCAACAGAGGAGAAAGAGATGCTCACAGTGGTTTTGGGGGGTAAAGAAAGCGATGGGTCAGTTAAGGAACAAACGGGTGAAGATTTCTGTGAGCCTCCTAAGCAACGGAAGAATTCGGACCTCATCGCATCAATCATCAGAGAGAGTCAAGGATGCGTAGAAGATTTTGTGCTTAGCCAAATGAGTACTTGAAGAGGACGTAGGAAGCTCCGTTCCTTGAAGTTCGAGTCAGTAGGAAAATTTTTTAGCCGGGTTGGATGATCGTTACTTCACAATTCACTGGGACGAAAAGTTATTGAAATGCGGAAAAGCCTATACTCACAAGGAGCATCTAGCTGTTTTGGCCAGTTCTACAAACGGGAAACTGGTGAAGGTATTGGGCATTGCAGATCTTGATAGCGAAACTGGTTTAAATCAAGCGAAGGCAATCAAAAATATGCTGGAAGAATGGAGCATTGAGCAGCGATGTGTTGCAATGTGTTTTGACACAACTGCATCCAACACCGGGAAATTCGCTGGAGCATGTGTTCTATTGGAAGCTCTTACAGGCCACCCATTACTGTGGACATCATGCATGCCATCACCATATGCCGGAAGTCATTCTGGGATATGTCTTCAAAGTAATATTCGGTCCTTCCAGTAGCCCCAAAGTAGAGTTTTTGACATTTTGAAATCAAAATTTATCTTCAATTGACCAGTCTGACCCCAATTTAAGACCACTGGACAGTTTCTAACTCAAGCCACAAGAGAGTCTTCAACATCTGTGCACTGACGAAAGCACCTACTTATCCAGAGATGACTTTGATGAATTACTGAAGCTGAGTTTTTTTACCTCGAACAGCATAGTGTTAGTAATTTTGCGTTTAGGCGCCCAGGAACACAACATCGTGCGCGGTGGATGTCGACACCGATTTATGCTTTTAAGATGTATCTTCTCCGCAGTCAACTGGATGTAGATGCTGTTCTTGTCAATGGATTGAGGCGGTTCCGTAACTTTGCGTCCATCTTCTATGCTCCATATTGGTTGCAGTGCCTTTTAGCTTCGGAAGCAGCTGTGAACGACTTGGAGTTCCATCGAGCCATGATGAACTACTCTAGCGTTGATGAAGAAGTTGCTGAAGCTGCCAGACTTGCCTTTTTGAGACATGGGTGGTATTTAACAGCTGAGTTAATACCACTGGCATTGTGCTCTCAGCAACTGCCCGACATCGAACATGAAAAGTTAGCTTTCAGCATTTATAAAACTTGTCAAGAACATGTATCTTGTGTCCAAAATCCAACTGCCCCTCTAACCTCGGAGAAGCCTCAATTTCCTAACTTATCCTTAGTCACTTGTGTCTCTGACCTTGTGGACGAGCGATCGGTAATCATATTCCAGCGACTGAACGTCTCCTTGCAAGACATTCTCTTTCTAACGTATTCAAAGGATAAATGGTCCGAATTCGATGAGTATAAGAAATTTAAAATGCTGATTAATGACCTCGAAGTTGTGAATGATGTGGCGGAAAGAGGAGTGAGACCGTTGGAGGAATTCAAGGACGTTCTGACGGATGATGAGGAACAAACGAGGATGCTACTACACTGTGTAGAAGACACACGAAAGCTCTACCCAGATTTTCGTAAATCCACTTTGGCCAAAACACACTGAACTTATCATTCCCAACCGTGATCGTTCCGTTATGACATGCAGGAAAAGGGCCCTCTCCGAGATAACAAACAGAGGAACCTGAACGACGGGCAACACCTTGACGTGGTGTTCAGGCGTTAAAACAAAGTTTGCATAAAAACACCTTTCTCACAAAGTGTAGTGTTAACATGCTCAGTGCATTCATGCTCAAAAAATGGCTGAAACTTAGAAAAATACCTTGAATTTTGTTCAAAATTCGCTCCAAAATGAGAAAAATTACCCCCAAAAGGTCCTTGTTAAGCAGCAGTATCGGCAAATCATGTTTAGATTGATAAGTCAACCTTGGCACGTAAATATAATCACGTGTAAAAACAATTTTTGTACGTAAGAATAAAAATATAGCACTTTTTAGATATTGGCGCCCCCAAATTTCAAAAAAATACCCCCCTAGAACTAAAAAGTGATGTTGTAGCGCGAATACTTGACGAAACTCCCTGATTTTTTCACAGGAGCAGTTTTTCGGACGTCCTCATGGATTGCAAAACTGATGTCCATGTTTGAAAAAAAAAGGGCAATTTTGGTGTGCCTTAATTTCCATCTAATCTATCGGATATCTCTGAATGAATATTTTTTGATATTTGTCTTGTAATAAGAAGACATTTTGGGCCAGGCAATTAAGCATATTTGTATTTAATATACCGTATATTACACGCCTTAAGGCGCACTGTCGATAAATTGCTTTGTTTTTTTTTTAACCGTAAGGCGCATCAGGCTCAAAGACGCAACAGTTTGTTGAGAAGAATCAGGTTACCGACTATCGTATAAAGCTCATTAAACAAAAAATACTCCATATTTTAATGGCAGTAAGGCATAAAGCATATCTGATTCAATTCGTAAGGCGCACGATCAATTTTTTGGAAAAAAAGGATCTAAAGTACGCCTTAATGCCTGTAAAACGCGGTAGAACGTTGCGGTGCCCTGCGGTGTCGTTTGTGAGTGTTATATTCTGCGTGATGATTTCATCCATTGCTCATCGCATTTGACTCATATGTCGCGTGGCTGTTGACTTGAAAGGGCAGAAACCCACTTCGCGATCGCTCTCCGCACTGCAAAGTTTTCTCAAAAGTAACCTCAAATATTTGTCTATTTCGAATATTTTTTTAACCCGAATCCGGTCGGTTAAAGTAGTGAAGTTATATTATTGCGTCACCAGTGATTACATCAATAACATATACTCGTGATATTAATATTTTTCAGGAAAAATTACAACGAAAAGAACTGGAAATGAAATCTCGATTACTTAAACGCAAACTCGATGAGGATTACAAGCGTGGAGAAAAGCGGAGAAAGCACGCAATCCGTAGGATCCATGACGAGGGAGCTCCTTTGCCCTCAGCTATTGTTGTTCGGTCGTCGCGTAATTCGGACTGAGAAGCGAGTCACGTGAGAGTATAGAGAGTTGTTATTGGCTGAAGGGAACTGACGTTGTGTCATCTGATTGGCTGTTGGATCATGGAGCGACGAGTTGTTCTTTAAGTTATGTTGTGGAATTCGTTAAACTTTCAGAGTGCGGTAATGTTTGCAGTGTGGAGGGATTAAATTTTTTAAAGAAGGTGTTTTGTGATTGGAGTATTTTAAAAATCACACTTGCCATTTTTGGCGCTTTTTTATTTTTGTCAGTTTTTCTTTTATTGAAACTTTTTCTGCTTCTGAATAAACTTTTGCTGCCTTGCAAAAAATGTGTCTTCACAGCAAGATCTGGTTGTGGAAGCCACGAGAAAGTTCTTTATGTGGAAGAACAATGGAATTGCGAATAACAACCTCACTGGGAATGTGGACGTCTCTACCTGCGACGTACATTGATATAATGTGAAATTTGTGGAGTTATATCGTTTAGCCACAAAGGCACTTCAACAAAACTTTTTTGACGGTTAAAGTCATTAAAAAAGCAAAAAAATCAAATCTTTATTATACTTGCGTTAATACGCCGAAGCGTGTTGCGAGTGTTGGGGTCTATCTCCGCAACTTAGCGCCTGGGCAACACAGCTCGGAACAAACAATGCAGCGGTGGAGAGCTGGTGGCGACATTGTGTTCGATGTAGCCACCCCGGAAATTGAACCCCAGACCTCCCGCACCGATGGCAATGTTATCACTACTCCTACCGGTTAGTATTAAAAAGGCATTTTACCTAAAATTGTGATTGAAGGTCGTAGTTTTCCTTTGTCATCGAACAGATAAAAGTTGTCGGTTGTGGCGTGTGGCGAATTAGGATCAATTTCCGTGGGTGTTCCTTCAACTCGACTCCACTCCCCAACTACAGAGTGCCAGCCAATGATGCTATTGAGAATGCAGCTGTGATCCTTAGAAAAGAAAAGCGATTTGATATAAGATTGCTAGCTACTTCTCACGCTGACTGATTACATCACTTCCCTTTGAATCGTTGTAAGTAAAAGTTTCTCTAAAATATGCTGCAAGAAACTTTAAAGAACCATAAATACTTCACTGCAAAAAAAGCTTAAATTAATAGAGGCTTTCAAGCAGGTTGATCATTTTGTAGCATTCGACTAGCATCCAATATTTCTAAAACATCAATATTCGCCCTCTAGCTATAGCAGGGCTTAGTCCATTTTCACAAAAGAGAATAAAATTGTGAGTTACAAAGTATTGATAGACTTGGTTGTAAACAGGGCTGCGAACAGGCTAGCATTTTAATCGAGTTCATCGAAATCTCGCAAGCCAAGTTCAATTTCTTTATTTTTCATTTTGCGAGTCCCAGTTCAGTGATTTGTACCGAGTTCATGTTAAGTTTAAGTACAGTACTTTGTATCGGCTTTAGGCCAAGTTCAAGCAATTTTTGTCAAGTTTAGGATCAGTTAGTAGCCTAATAGTAGAAGTGAATTTTTGTTTTCAGCTCTAAAATAACAACACCATCAACCAGGGCTGCGAACTCGAAAGAACTCGATCATTTTGCCGCAATCGAACTTGAACTCGAAAAAATGTTTTTTCTGAACTCGAACTTGAACTCGCATAAAACTGTTCGAATTCAGTAGAAAGATATTTAAATTGTTGAAAAGAAATAAAAGATCACTACGAAATACAGTTTGGATTTTTAGCAAGGCTGACGAGACTTTTGTTATAGTCGAAATATAGTTTGTTGTTCAAGTAGTCGCAATCCGTGTGAATTGAAGTTGAGGTTTTACCCAAAGAAAAGCTGCATGTCGTTTATTTGTTCATGCCATTGCGGCCTATAAAGTCCAGGGCTGCAAACTCGCTAAACTCGGTCATTTTTGCGAAACTCGAACTTGAACTGGAAAAGTAAAATTCTTAGAACTCGGACTTGCAAATATCTCTCGAACTTGAACTTGGTTAAAAATCCATCGAGTTTGCAGCCCTGCTACCAACCACAGCATGGCAAAAAATGAGGAAACAGCGACAGAACGATATACGTTCAACAATTAGTACAGGTAAAAACAGTTAAGATAATTAGCACAGCCGCTGCATCTAAGTTTAAAACTCCATAAACTTTTTTCAAGTTTAAAGGTTTTTGTTTTTCGAGTTTGGCAAAAAAGACTGACTTCACGGAGTTGGCAGCCCTGATTGTAATCACCTGTACGGCTGCTCCATCCAAAATCATGGAGTTTTTTATCCGAGCACCTTTTCCTACAATCGCGCCAGCACTAATTGTAACGTCTGGACCTAACTGAAAATAAGTGCATGTATAAGATAACGTAAACGATGTTAGATTCTACGGTAGTCCTATATATGTTCTCGCTCTTTCAGAAAAATGTATTCTATAGAGAGCAACAGATCATTCGCTTTACGACGAGGCTTTGTTTTTCCGCTTGATTGCATTTTTCAAATTCATGCAAGATGCAACCACTTAGATTGCATTAGTTCAAAATAACTCTGGCGTCAGGGTACCGATTAATGACGTAACGTTAACGCTCACTTTGAAATGAAAACATGTAATGGAATTAAAAAAAAAAAAGAACCAAGTGAAAATAGTCCTCCATACTTTATCAGTTAAACAACCGCCTACCGTAATATTAATGAAAACTTACTAATGCTTGTGAATGGATTTGAGCACCTGGATGAATGTAAACGTTACCGATGCAGTTTTCTGAATCACAAGCGAGCAGCTCAGGATGCTTTGATTGATATGATTGTAAAATTTCCCTGTTTGCGTATAGAGCGGAGCCAGCTGACTTGATGCTAAACCAAAAGTTGTTGAATTTATAAGCAAACAGTTTCCCACTGCTTGATAGTTTTGGTAACACCTCCAATTCTAAACTGATTTTTTGGTTATCTTCTTTCTTTGAAATATAGCTCTGGTGTTCGCTTTCATCTCTGCAAAATAAAGACATACTGTATAATATTACTCAACTAATTTAGATATATACATTACGCGGATCCAAAGAAAGCTGAGGTAGTTCTAGTATCCGTTTTACTAAATTTTTAGTTGAACTTACACATGCAAATACTGTATTATTAATAAATACTTCGACACTTTTATAGGCAAAAATACACCAGATAAACATTTTTTGAAACTTAGCCCCCCCTCCTAAACATTTTTCTAAATCTGCCCGTGGTCTGGACATTGCAGTTTTGGAGACGTACGGAGCAGATTGCAGTAGAGTGTCATCACTGGTAGTGATGTCATCATTGGTAGTGACACTCTATTGCAATCCAATACGTACGTCTCCAAAACTGCAATATCCACAACCCGGGCGGATTTTGAAAAACGTTTAGGGGGGGGCTAAGTTTCAAAAAATGCTTATCTTGTTAAGATTGGTGAAAAACAGAATCAGTCTGCCACTTATAAAAATCTATTTAAGGAGATATATTTCGCTATAACAGCATCATCAGTCCTGCAAAAACGAAACAATAAATAAACTCTTACCTTGCTTGCACAGAAGATTTAACTCTGGTCTTAACTGGAAGAAAAAAAACTATTGAAAAAACCAAAAACTCTACCCTAAAGTAAAAACTATACTCAAAGAAGAAAATTATAACTACCTAATAAAAATCTTAAGACCAGAGGTAAATCCAAAATTTGTTATGAACGATATAGTGACATCATAAACAACACAAATCACGTGAAAAACAGTTATATAATCACAAGAGTAATAAACGCCAAATAATAGGGTAAAAATTATAGGGATATTATAAAGGAGAAAGTATTAAAGTAATATTACTAAATTATAAACTCTAAAATACCAACGGCAAAAGTCATGTAAAACACTGCAAGGATGAAGAAAAAAGAAAATAGAAAAAATAGTTTTAAATAATGTTCAACGAAATTATTTAATTTTAGGCAAAATAATTCTCTTTATATTGATAGTTGCCCCAATTTTGTTTACCCATTTGTCTTCGGCACGGTCTAATCTGTCATAATCTGGCTGTTCAACAAAAATGACAGTGAAGCATTGGCAAATTTTTAAACCCTTAGTAAGATTGACTTGATGTTGTTGCTGGTAATGTTGAAACAAAGCTGCTGTGCCATCCTCATTTACATTGAAGGTTTTCTGACTGTTCCAAGCAGAACGATGATTGTTCCACCTAATAGAAAATCTGTTTTTAGTTTGTCCTACATACTGTTCCTTGCAGATACAGCATGTGGCCACGTAAATACCATAATGCTTACATGTCAGGTGTTGTGTCAAATGAAAGGAGTTATTAGGAGTATGTAATATGTGGGTAGGAGAAACCATGCTTTCTTTGTTCTTACCAAAACTACCGCAAAGTGCACAGTGTCTACAAGGAAAAGACCCTGGAGAGAAATGGAACTTGTTACCATGATCACCGTGAGATAATTTCTTGTAATTGGTCAATAGGTTAAACAGGTTAGGAGGGCGTTTGTATGAAATCATGGATGTAGGTGCCAACTTTTTTTGCTTTTCATTGAGACGTAGTAAATGCGGAAATGCAGTGGGCCAAGTTATAGGAACTCGTTTTTTTATGCCATCAGAATCACCATTATTGCCTTCGTTATCTTTGATTTGATCTTTCCACTGTGACGCTAAATCAACAACTTTCTCTACAGTCTGAAGTGAAAAGTTAGATTTTAAAGCTTTGTCCTTTAATTTCTGAAGACTAAGTGTAAAGTCATTGTAGTACTCATTCAAGCGTCTAAGGCCGCGTTCACACATAGTAGTTTTCGCAACCAGGCACGAAACTTCATTTTGATATTGTGAACGCATTTTTCAAGATTTTGAAAACTGTTTTAGCAATTCGAAAAGGTAACCAATTCGGTTTTTGAATTGCTGAAACAAGTTCGAAAAGAATTAAAATAGCGTCTGCAATAACAAAATGAAGTTTCGTGCCTGGTTGCGAAAACCGCCATGTGTGAACGTAGCCTATGTCTCTTGGCTTCTCCTATTAAGATAGATGTAAACACTGAAGGTGGATGGTGAGAACTACCATGCAGAAATCTACGGTGAACTGCTGTGGGTTTTACGTAATTTCTGGTGATGAAGCCAAAAGGGTTTGTATTATCGATTACATGGTTAACATCTAAAAACTCAACTTCACTTTCCAAACTATCCGTGCTTGCTTCACGAAAGGAAAGTTCCAAACCATATTTAGAAAATGCGGCCTTTAAGCATTGTTTAATCATTATTGTCTGATTATTACCAATTGAAAGAAAAATAATGTCGTCAATAAATCTTTTAAACAAAACAGTCTTCGTTAAATCTGATGCGATGGATTGAATGATGAAATGCATAGTAATGTTTGCTAAGCTAACGGAATGATTATCTCCAGTAACTAATCCTTGTGACTGACGGTAAAACTGATCTTGGTGCTTCAAAATAACATTCTCCAAGGTGTGCATAGTAAGCTTAACAATTATGCTAGCAACTATGGATGAGAATTGGTTGTATTTATCTAATGCAAATAAATGCAAATTGGTTGTATTTATCTAATGCTAATATAAAAAAAATATAAAATAAAAATAATACAATGCTTATCTTGTGTATTTTTACGTATAGAAGTGTCGAAGTATTTACCTACACATTAACTAGTCTGAATTTTCGCTACGCCTAAAATCTCTCTTTTTTTCGTGACCGAGAAGATAAAAATAATGTTACGCATATTTTGTTTTTTAAAAAAATGTGTGTTATTTATGAGACCTCTGTAAAGAACTCTATGAAAACTGAAAAAGCCTACAGCAAAACCACCAAAAATTAAAAAAACAGGAAAAAGTCCTAAACCATTACACAAAAAGGGCAAAGTGTCCAGAACGCTTTCAGGTGAGTGATTTCTCATACTTTAATAGTAAGCCTACTTACTCCGACCAGCTAGAAAAGTTGGATCGATGTCGTTGATGAAACACAGAACCTATAACTTTGAATATATCTGTGCTCAGTAAATAAACACCGCCGTTTACATCACTGCTGACAAATGAATCTGGCTTATCGATGTAATGCTCCACTTCGCTTGTCACAGGATTTATTCCAGCGCATCCGTATTGGAGGGACTGACCTTTTGGCACCTGCAACAATTTACTATAGCATGCCAATAAGTAAGACATGAAACGATTTTGATACCCTCGTTTTAGTAGCTTCACTCTTTTACAGCTGGACCTTAATAGTAGGTGTTTTGAAGACGATTATAATAACAGAAATTTACAAAATAGCATCTCTACGTAAAACAACAAAATAATAAACCGATAAAAATAAATTTCATAAAAAGAAGAGTTTATTACTAGTAACATATAGGCTTTACCTGTACAGTCATCATTACGTAAGGCATAAACTTTTTTTTGAAATTGATCATTTGTTTTAATGGAAAATCGCAAAAAGCGTCACTAAACATTAGAATAAAGCCATCCGGATCTCCATTAGTAATCACGTCGCGAAAATGGTAAATGCATCCAGCAGTTCCCAGCATCGTGTATTCTTGTAAATACCTGAAAGTTACAACTATTGATCGAAATCTCATTATGCTCGCGGCAATGCGCCGAACGAGAGGCGGGGACCAATTCCACGGCTTAGCGCTTGTGCAGTACAGCTCCAAAGAAGCGTCGCAGCGGGTGCGAGCCGTTAGCAACACTGTGTCCGATTAAACCGACCCGGGATTCGAACCCAAACCTCCCGCACCAATATCAATGTCTTAACAACTGAGCTAACTTTCGACTATAACAAAAGTCTCGTCAGCCTTGCTACGCACAGCCAATCCAGGCTAAACTCATTCCAGACTGTAAAGACTCTTTTTTGCATTGCTTTACCTGGACATCTCGACTTCATCTCTTTTCTAGGTTGTGCCCTATTTTTAGCAGGCGACTGGCCCCAAACAACGATACCCAATGAAAAAGCCTATAACTACTAACCCCAAACTAAACCAAACTAAATAGTTTGGGGTTAGTAGTTATAGGCTTTTCCATTGGGTATCGTTACCCCAAACAACGATACCCAATGAAAAAGCCTATAACTACTAACCTCAAACTATTTAGTTTGGTTTAGTTTGGGGTTAGTAGTTATAGGCTTTTTCATTGGGTATCGTTGTTTGGGGCCAGTCGCCTGCTAAAAATAGGGCACAACCTAGAAAAGAGATGAAGTCGAGATGTCCAGGTGAAGCAATGCAAAAAAGAGTCTTTACAGTCTG
Organism: Trididemnum miniatum; assembly: GCA_964006365.1. Taxonomy (NCBI): domain Eukaryota; kingdom Metazoa; phylum Chordata; class Ascidiacea; order Aplousobranchia; family Didemnidae; genus Trididemnum; species Trididemnum miniatum. The sequence goes on along the minus strand of OZ023234.1, from coordinate 11,400,116 downwards.
GAATGAGTTTAGCCTGGATTGGCTGTGCGTAGCAAGGCTGACGAGACTTTTGTTATAGCCGAAACATTAATTTGTCCCTAGCAAATTTCTGAGCTAACTTTGTAATGACAAAAGCTTGTTGCCAAAAACAAAACTATAAAAGTTACAACAGCGCAAAAATGTTATGTATAGTGCTGACATGATGGACCTTTACCATTTGAGTTTATTAGGTTATAATGGGTCCTACTAAACACCGCAAAGGACAACAAAGGACCTCAAATTGATATAGTAAACACCGCAAAGTACGACAAAGGACGTAATAACCCTAATCTAACCTTAACCCTAACCCTAGCCTAACCCTAACCCTAGTTTAAAGTCCTTTGTTGTTCTTTGCGGGGTTAAGTAGATCAATTTAAGGTCCTTTGTCGTTCTTTGCGGTGTTTAGTACATCAATTTGAGGTCCTTTGTTGTCCTATGCGGTGTTTCAGTCCTTTGCAATGTTTAGCAGGACCGGGTTTTAATTTGCTTCAAATCCAATAAACGATGAAACAAGATTTTTGAAACAGTGTGACTACCAAAATTGCTGAAGGCGAGTCAAGCCAAAGTCACAAAACTCGTCAAAAGATAGTCTTGTATGAAAAATACAAGATTGTCTGGCATGGCTTACTGCTGTGGCAACTTTTATTTTAAAGTAGGCCTATATCTGATCGTCAACCAGAGGCGTAACTACAGCTAGCTGAGACCCTGGTAATTGCCCATTTGCCCAATGGCGAAGCACCAGCATGGTAAAATAATATGAAATATAGCATGGAGATTACATGCGATTTTTGTAGTCGACAACAAAATGATGTGATCAATTTAATTGCGTCGATTGACAACAAAATGATGTGATCAATTTAATTGCGTCTCTTAACGTCCGAGTTTCGTAAAAAAATAAAACAAAGAAGCTCTGCAAACCTTAACCACATTGAGTGGCTGCATATAATCCTACTGACCAGTGCCCACATTGAGTGGCTGAGTGTAATTTCATTTAAGTAGGCCTAATAAAAAGGATTGATGACCCCAAGCGTTCGCTACCAGATGCAGCAAAAATCAGAGCCAGAAAGATATCAATCTGGCACACACGTTTGTGGTGGCTCACGTTCAAAAATTTCTGTGACATAGCATGCTATCTTAATAGGCCTAAAGAATGAGTATAATGGTGTGATGCGCAGTCCATATCTGAATAGGGGTGATAAAGGTCACCGCACTCCGAAAAATTGTTCGTACCCCTCGCAAATTTCGAAGTCTTAATCTGACATTGTTTTTTTTTTTCGGTCATTTGTTGGTCATTGACCGAATATTTTTGGCAAAGACCGAATTTTTTTGTGACCAAAAAATAATTCGGTCATTACCCGAAAAAGTTTTACTTCAACAATTGCTCTTTTCTTCTGGTGATAGTAATAGCTATTACACAGGTAATGACACAAAGTGTATTTAATACGTTGCTTAGTTCCCAACATAACTACTGTAATTTTTTGTTTGTACCACACCGTATGCTTTCGAATTTCCCATTTTAGTGGTCGTAGGCCTACGCATCTTGTTTGAACACTTCAATAAATTTCATGGTTCACGGAAGTGTTGAAAATGTAGTTTTTAAGCTTAAGTATAGAATATCATCGAAAAAAATCGAATTGACTGAAAAAAATGGTGCAAACTTACCTGAAATCGGTCAAATGACCGACACAAAATTTTGAAAAAATAAAACAGACTGATGGGACGTATTTTGTCCCCCTCCCTAATCAAAGCCTCTGCAGTTGCGACTTGCAGTAAACAAAAATGTCAAAACTCAATAAAAGAATTGCTATTATGCATGGATTATGATGTAAAAGGTCTTTCCCAAAACTATCTTCTAAACTAGAACTATTCGCTTGGTCCAAACAATAGTCTCCTAAAGTGAGTTCCAAAAAACTAAAAAGCAAAAAAAAATACCGAAACTTCACAAACATTTCCATTTTTTATGTATTTAATGGCAAAATTATTTACGTAGGTCTATATTGAAGACTTTGAAGTTCATCAAAACAAAGGAATTGTGTGCAAATTACCGCAAAATAGCTTTAACTATTCGTTGGCTTAAAGGCATTGCGAACACTCCTTGAAAAAGACTTTGGGCATTTGTCCCAAAATAAAGGCCTAGTTACGCCACTGCCGTCAACTACAGTTTGTTAGAAGTTTTTTTCTGAAGCACTCGACTTATTACGGTATTTTAGCATCTTACGTAATCGGCTTTCCAAACAGTTGCCTCTCCTTTCGTACAAATGATTTAATAGCATCAGTTGGTTGGAAAAAGCCAATCAAATGAACATCAGTAACATTTGGAATCTAAATAAGACCGCTTTGCAGTTTTTTTTAAAACTTACGCCACAAAATCAAAATGATAGAATATAGCCTACACTCAGGGCCGGATTTAAACAATGAGAGGCCCAAGGGCCAGGCTATTTGATCACACTGATTGGAGGAGCAAAAATAAAGGTCTGCATTAATGTCCTATTTTCACTGAAAATATCGGTGTAGAGCAAAATAAATGTCTTCGTTGTTCGTGATGAGGCCCCACATTTTCTCTGAGGCCCTAGGCTTTAGCCTGCTTAGCCTATAGTAAATCCGGCCCTGCCTACACCTCATAGATTAGCCTACTAGCGAGTGACGGGCTTCGTGATTTCCAAATTATGTTCCAAAAGAATTGGGCATTTGAAGTCTTGTTCATTGCTTATATAGCCTGTTGTTTTGATAGAATGGTACCGGTAATTTTTTTCATTTTTATTTGCTTTGATAGTAATTCTACACCACTTCCATCACGAAAACAGGACAGAGGTGGCACAACAAGCTCGCTGAGAAGGTGCTCCCAGTCGCTTCCCAACCTCCATTTAAAGATATAGAAACCTTCATACGATGCGTTTTCTGACGGCGCAATAAACTAGTAGGCCTAATCTTGCTAGATGTTTCTTCACACCGTTTGGTCTATTGTTGAAGCCCAAAGAGGAGTAGCAACTGTAAACACCAACTTATAAACCATTGGTTTGACCACTGACCAGACTAAGAATGGAATCTCGAGTCCGCCGCACTAGAAGCATACGCTTTTTACCCACTTGACCATTTTTGCTTTATTAGTTTATCACTTGTACATGCACTTTACCTTGCAGCAAGCTTCTATGTGGTGATGAATTAGCGGAAATCCAGCAATAGGAAACAAAGGCTTTGGAACATCAAGGCTAAGAGGCCGAAACCTTGTTCCTGAAAAATAATGTCGGTTGACAAACAAATCTAAACACAACGTTCATCAGGGTGTCAAATTTATCAATCTTGTGCATGGTTGTCCAGCACAATTATCATAACTGAATTCTTTAAATAGCAGGCCACAATCACGATAAGGCTTGTAAGTGGGGTGTTTCACATGACGGTGAAAATAATAATCCAAGACAAAAACATCATGAGTTCTTAGTAAATCATAATGAATGAAGAGGTGCCGATGTAAGTCTATATATATGAAATATAACAGGGTAAATGGTAGGCCTTGAAGACTTACTAAATAAACGCTGTAAAAACCAATTCCACGACTAGTTTCGCGGTTTGACCGCTCATCAGGTAAACTCAGGTTTTGAACCCAAGACCTTGTGATTGAGAGTTTTACCTCTCCAACCAGTTGCAGGGGCTTGAGTATGTATAGCTGAAAATTGCATTGATAACGCTGTCAGCTCGGTGGCCGAGTGGTTGGAGAGGTAAAACTGTCAATTACAAGGTCTTGGGTTTAAAACCTGAGTCTACCTGATGAGCGGTCAAACCGCGAAACTAGTCGTGGAATTGGTTTTTACAGCGTTTATTTAGTAAGTCTTCAAGGCCTACCATTTACCCTGTTATATTTAGTAAATCATAGACACTGTAGGCCTACTTTGTTACTTTTTCTGGTCCACCAACTAATATTACCGCTTTTAATCTCAAGTTTGACGGAGATTTCATTTTTGTAGCTTCTTTATTACATCAGCGAACTACAACACGGCCTACTTTGTTACCTTTTTCTGGTCCACCAACTAATATAACCGCTTTTAATCTCAAGTTTGACGGAGATTTCATTTTTGTAGCTTCTTTATTACATCAGCGAACTACAACACATCACAGCAGAGTATTAACATTTTGGTAAGTGCGATTGCATTTGTTGCGAACATAAAATTGTGAAGCAGCTGCCCGAGGCAATCATAGAAGTAGTCTCAATGTCCTCAGAACTTCTTCCTTTTTTGAAAAACTCTTTTCGAAATATTAGAGGCGACAATCATGGCGATTTGTACAATAAGGGAATGAATCAAACTGACAACAAGGAATAGAAGTTAAAAACAACGCGCAGTCTCAACTTAACTAAGCAGGACGACTATTTTTTGGATAAAACAAAATTTTAAAAATATACTGGTGAGCCAGTGACATGATAGGCTACCAAAAGTTGAACGGAGTCCCAATAATTTTCACCAATAATGCTCGAAATTTTACTTCGAATGAAAAGAATTAGGTTTGAAGCATGATGATCTAGCTGAGTAGGCCTACCCGAATCGCGCATGCGCTTCAAAAATCTCATTAATACTGAAATTAATAATTTTATTTCGGCGTAATTGCACATATGCTGCATTATATTCAGCCAGCTACTAACTATAGACTACGACAGTGGTTCTTGATGGGGAACTGAAAAACAAAATTATTTTTTCACTAAAGATATTAAAAAATACGACAAATTCAAAAATGACCTAAAGGTGTTAGATGCTTTTAGTTAACAGAAAATTGGCGTTCCAAGTTATAAGATGATAACATTATGAGTGTACATTTTACGCATTGACGCGTGCAAAAGTTACAACTGCTATGTTTGTCAACCGAAATCTCTTTGTCTGACCAAAGGTCGAATATTGCAGCTGTAACTTTTGCTCAATCAAGTTTATTTATTTATTTCACCGTATACGTTTAGAAAATTCGCATAGGCAGGAAACAGCGCAAGACCACAGGGGTCATCTAAGTCTGCTGCACCTACTACAGCAATACTTACAGTAAACATATTGGCGTAAACTTAGCATGACATAAAACGTTAAAAAAAAAGAACACATTACAAGACAGTACTGCCATCTGATCTGGAAATCTGACACTAGACACCGATCTGGAAATCTGACACTAGACACCGATTACAGGCATAACTACGAAGTGTAGTATAGTGACCGATTACAAGCAAAACTGCTAAGTATGATAAAATAAAAAATGGCAGCACAGGCACAAAAAACAAAACAATATTTACAGTGTAACTCAGTTTACACATTCGTCTGTACCAACAAGTGAATTTTTCGGCGGACAATTTTCCTACAAATATAATTCAAATTTAGCTAGAACGTTTCTTAACAGTAAATGAGTTTAAAAATTAGTTGTTACACTCATTGGATAATTTCACTGTGCTTGAAATAAGCAGGCAATTAAGATAATTGATAAAGTTACACAAGATTTTTGGAGTAATGCTCAAATAAAACTGCTTTATAGTTATTTTTAAATCTAGAAAAAGAGCACTCTTTTTGAGCAAGAGGAATAGTTTCCCACTCCTGTAAGCAGATGTGTTGTAATCTTTTCCTCCCAAACTCGCTATTGAAAGAATGATGATAATAACTGCCAATTGATTTTTGTCTAGTGTTGTGTTTATGTACTTTGTTGAGATCTATAAAGTAATTATTAAATGATGATGGAAGCATGTTATTTTTGAATTTAAAAATAAACTTTGCAAATTCCAATCTGATCATGTCTTTTAGTTTTAGAGTTTGAAATTTAACATATAGAGAATTGGTAGGAGAATTTCGAGGAAGAAATAAACTGGCTCTAATAAATTTATTCTGCAAAACTACAAGCTGGTGGAGATATGAATTTGTAGTTCTTCCCCAATTAATTAACGAGTACAATATGACGGAATGAAACATGGAATAATAAATTAATTTGCGAGTGATTAAAGGTACATAGTGCCTTAGTTTAAAAATTAGCCCACAAATTTTTGAAAGGTTTTTGTTTAGTTTTTGGACATGATTTTTCCAGCTTAACTGTTCATCTAATAGCACTCCTAGATATTTAATACAATCACTTCGTTTGATGTTTACTTTATTCATTGATAAGCTAAATTTTGAGGCATCAAGGGGCTTGCGACTTATAATCATAAAACAACACTTTGAATAGTTCAACGTTAATTTATTAAAGTACATCCAGTTTTCAATTTTCTCGATTTCTTCATTAACCATTACTTGCAAGCTGTGTGGATTTTGGTGGGAAATATGCAAGTTAGCATCATCCGCAAATAAAGTAGCATTAAACTTTGATGCTTGAGGTAAATCATTAATAAATAACAGAAAAAGAAGTGGGCCTAAGACAGAGCCTTGTGGAATTCCGTGAGTCACTTTAAAATATTTTGAAGCTTTTTGTTCTACTTTAGTGCAAATTTTTCTATTTTCCATATAGGATTTCAGCAAATTCCATATTTTTCCTCGAAAACCGTAGTGGTCTAACTTCTTGAGTAAAATTTTGTGGTCAAGGGAATCAAAAGCTTTTTTGATATCAAGAAATATAGCACATGTATATTGATTTTTATCAAGATTATCAAGAAATTTATCATAAATTGTGGTAATTGCTAGTTCGGTGGAACTGTTTGTTGTAAATCCAAATTGCTCAGGAGATAATATATTATATTTGTCAAGGAAATCCATAATTTTAGTCTTCAATACTTTTTCAAAAATTTTTGAAAATAAGTTTAAAAGAGAGATAGGTCGAAATTCACCTAGTTCTTTGGGTGTTGATGTTTTGGGAATTGGAATGACTTGACCCACTTTAAATTCATCGGGAAAACATTCTTGTTGCAAACATTTATTGTATAATTTAGTCAAAATAGGAGTCAAGACTACTCTAGCCATTTTTACAAATTTGGGGGAGATGCCATCGATTCCAGGGGCTGAATTACTTTTAACATCGCTAATAGCAAGAGACACTTCACTTTCAGTAATTTCATGCAATGTAAAACTTTGCATTATGGACTTGGAAAAAATCTTTAGTTCGGAAATGTCAGATTTATTTCTTTTCGATAAATTTGAACCAACATTAGCAAAATATTCACACATTTGGTTCAAGAATTCATCACTATCAGTTTCGCATATTTGTCCATTTATTTTTAAGGAAGTGGGCAGTTTATTACGCGATTTGCTCCTGCCTTCTATAATTTGTCCAAGTACCTCCCAGGTTTTTTTCGGATTAGATAGATTTTCTGTCAATAACTTGTTATAATATTGACTTTTTGCAAAGGATTTTACATGCGTAAGCTTGTTGCGATATTTTTTATATAACTCAATTTTGTTTGCTTCAGAACATTTATAGCAAGATTTGAATAACTTATTTTTTGTCTTTATAGATTTTAATATCCCTTTAGTTATCCAAGATTTTTCATTCAATTTTCTTTCACGCCGAGACAGTGGCCTAAGGGGTGCATGACTATTTAGTGTTTTTATAAAGGTTTCAGTAATTCTGGACACGTCTTCATTAACGTTAATGCTTTATATATATATATATATATATATACGTCTTTATATATATACGTCTTGTATTATATATATATATATATATATACGTCTTTATATATATACGTCTTCATTAACGTTAATGCTTTATATATATTAACGTTAATGCTCGCGTTAATGCTTTATATATACGCTTTTATGCCATCATATTAAATTTCAAACGCCGATTTTTCATTTTTGAATTTATCCTATTTTTTAAAATTATCTTTCGCGAAAAATATTTTTGTGCTTCAGCTCCCCTTTAAACTTGTCGGAGGTATCGAACCCAACTAGTGTCATACAGGCATGCACCGAACCCTTAGTTACAACCAGGGGCAGATCCCGAAAATTTTGGTGGGAGCCGGGGCGGATTAAGAGATTGCGGGGCCCTGGGCAGTAAACGGTGATGTCCAATTTTTCGCCCAAAATCGGCTGAAGACCAAAAAAGGTCATCACGCCCGCGGGCCGCAGTTTGAGCTGAAATTAGTATTGTTTCGCAATCTAGCAGCTAGAGATTGGTAAGTGCGCGGGGCCGGGGGCAACTGCCCAGTTTGCCCATTGCTTAATCCGACCCTGGTGAGGGGATGCAGTTTTGAATTAGGCTGAATGTTAACTAAGTGCAAAGACGTTGGACGATTAGACCTGGACAAGGGCGTAAATAAGCCTTTTGAAAATGTTTCATGTCAGAGGCGTATTCAGAATTTTTTTACGGGAGAGCATCAAATTCTTACACTTTTTAAGCGTATTTTTTGCGGCAGAGTTGATTTGATGCAAATTGAGGAACAAAAATGGCTCCTTAGGGGGTCCTAGGGCATGCTCCCTTGAAAAAAATTGAAAATTTAGATACTGCAATTGCCATTTTAGTGCTTTGTGAACAATGTTCAAGGCAACTTTTTGTTTCATTTTTTGCTCCTGATTCTAATAAGATCCATTTTGTTCGCACATTTTCCATTTATGCGTGCTTAAGATTTATTGTTATCGAAGAAGTTGGAAATTATTTAAAATTTGTATTCATCAAAAATATTGTTGAAATTGGCTGCCTTGGGAGAGATAAATCCCTCTGGATCCGCCCCTAGTTATGACTCATATGCAAAACTCAGTGTAAACTAACTTTAGCCAGCAGTGAACTATGATTTGTTGCACATGAAACAATTTTATTCAATCAAACACAACTAACAAAACATAAATTCCACGAACGAATTCTAATTTACTACAACTTTATGCCTTTTCGTGTATTTGCGTAAACTTATTCTGATCTTGGCCGAACCCCTGCTACAGCCTCACCGAACCTCTGGGGTTCAGTTGAACCCAGTTTAAGAACTACTGGCCTGCGGCATCCAAGCTCCACAGCCTTCTTGAAGCAGCTGAAGTCGGGATCTATATTTGCAGAAAACAACGTTGTAAATTTGCGGTTCATATCTTGCCGATGAGTAATATGCGGTTATTAGGTTGGATTGACGCAGGTTACTACACTTGTTGCAGTAGGGCGGCTAGCAATCGTGCTGCTATCTGCTTTTAGTCGTGCTGAAATTAGCAGACAATTCTTTCGATATAGTAGTTTTCCTTCTTCACGAATTAAAACAGCTGCATATTGTCAGAAACTTTATCATTCCATTGTTTTTTGGTTACAAAAGACACTTTACACCGCATAGGAAATAATACACTCATCACTGATTGTATTGTCAGTTTTTTATACAGCTATGCACATTGTTTTCATTCAGAAGGACCGTTAACGTTATTGAACCTACAATACCGTAGGCCTATAATTCATTCAATCGTAGCTTTGTTCCAGGCATCGGTACATCCTACATCCTTAGAACACATATCATAACTCGATAATAAGCAGAGGCGTATTGCAACACAGTAATTTTAACTTCAAATTTTTGTTATAGCCAAGCAGTACGGGGATAAGACAGCATGAGCTGATACAAGAGTACTAAATAAGCCTTAAGTGTCTCGTGTTTTCGTGTCTAGATAGCCATGATCTCAATTCGCTTTGAAAAGGATTGACTTTATTTTGATTGTCAGTTGCAAGGAGAAAGCGATAAAAGCGCTGCGCGTACAATTTCTCGTAAAAAAATTGTCTTCTTTCCATTAATGAAATAATAAAACATCACAGTTCAATCGCACACGGATTTCAAATGAATCTAAGCAAGAAAATCATTCCGACATGAAACGCAGCTTTCTGACTAAGCCTACTACTAGGAACTACAAATTATCAAACCAGCCGGAAGGATGCTTATTTTTCAATCATCCACACATTTTACTATTTTTAGTTTGCACAATAAATCGTTGCAGGTCCAAACAGAGCAAATTTACTTCATATCTTTGTCGGTCTTTGCTTAGTCTCAGCATGACCCAACCAAGAGTTGAACTCAATGCGATCAACAAAATGGACGACTGAACTAATAAAGAATCTACCTAATACAAAACTATATGATACATCGTAGGTGACATGACTATTATTCTAAATTTCGATTAATGGCTAAAGTGTTTTTGCTTAAAATGAAGATGGAATAAAATGAGCATAATTTTAAAGCCACAATTACTCGTGCCAAATCGAATACAAACTAATTGAAAATACTGTCATAAACTTATACACAAAAAAACAAGCAATACAACTCTTCTAAATATAATATGAGCTTGCATTTCACAATAAGTACAAGTGTCTGTCGTATGTACAATAATTCAATTAACATTTTTTCCTTTTTTTCTGCCACTTATTTTTTCTGCAATCAACATTTACATAAAAAGTCAGGTTATTTACAATACCCCATTTTAAATTTTTTTACAAAAATTTTTTTCTTTGTTTACTTTTTATTTTTGGTGGCGTCTTTAATACAATGCAGTTGCGGCAACTGTTATACAACTCCCCACGCAGTTTGCAACGCAGTAGCCTCCCATAAAACAATAGGAGGGTGTTTGTTTTTTAAACTGTTTGATCTCCTTTTTACCACAGTCTTATGTACAAATAAATGCTATAAGGCGCAAAATTATTCCCAAGATAACGCTGCGAGATGAAGCAAAACATCACATTACAGATTGGTGAGTGTTGACTCTGTTTCGACCGTTTAAGGCATCATCAGTACAACCTCCAAAAAAACCCAACCTTCATCAGACTCGCTGTATTACGCCGAAGCGTGTAACAAGTGGCGGGCCCATTTCCGCCGCTTAGCGCTTGGGCAAACACAGCTCCGAAGAAACGTCGCAATGATGCGACACTGCGTCCCAGTACAACCTTACCCGAGCAAAAAGCATTATATAATTTATTAATTATCAGTCAAAAATTGTTCCCACGAAACGTAAACGTCGAAACTGCGTTTTTGCATTTGAAGCGCAGTATTATTCACATTATTTCACAATTCTTCCATAAATAACAACCACAGCTCATTAAAAAGGGTTCCTTGTCTGGCGTAACGCATGTTTAGCACAGAACAGTAAACACTAAACAGGCGTATTCTACGTCAACAAGCGATAGTTCAAGTACTTGGTACTTTAAAAGTTTGAACTTGTGGGCGCGTAACGTACTATTGAAGTGCTAGTCAAATATTAATAATAAAAAAAAAAAACACAATTATCACAAAATAGAAACAATAACTATTTAGTACTTAAGCATAACACAGCATCAAAATTAAAATCACGGAATTACCGCGAAGAACAGAAAACGAAAACCGAAAAAGCATGAGCACAATTTAACCAACAAATAAAATGAGACGTGATAAAATGAAATCAAATTATAAAGCACAAGTAATACTGAAAAAATAACACATCATTCAAAAACCTGTTAATTCAAAAAAATTTATCTCACCGGTAGTTGAATTTACTAGACACTGCGAAACTTATTCGCATATTCGCAAGTTTACTTGGTCGTGACGCAACGATGCGAAACACCTCATCACATAATAACAAAACAAAAATCTAAGCATCTTTTGCATTATCAGCAAAAGATTGAAGCTATAACCTCATTCAAATGTAGGTAAACGAAGACCATAATTTTCTTTGGTGTTAACAGTAAGTGCATAATAAAGAAATTTAAGTATAAAATTTACTTTGCCTTCGAACACGTTATGTCACTATAAGACATCGTCAAATCGTACGGGTAAACCTGCATTCAATGCAAAACACGTGTCTCAATTACTCGAGCAAAAATTGCGTAAAATGGGCCTCTTTACGAACAACGGAGAACCTAGTTTTTTTGGATGATCGACCATCAAGACCTTTATAGTATTTAGAGATGAGTCTGATCGTTAATCACTAGGGCCTCATTAATCAATTAGCCTAGGGCCTCTCATTGTTTAAATTCGGCCCTGGCTTTTACGCACGGAATTTGTAGATCAGCTCTAATATAATGCATTTTTGCTGTATGATATAGAACCATCAATACGAAACACATACAATCCACTTGTGCCCTAAAGTACTTTATAGGGCAGATTGCTTTAAAGATAAATATTTAAACAAGCTAAAATTTCATTAATCATCAAATTAATTACAATTCACTGGAACGTAATTAAATAATTAGGATAAACGCTGGCGTCGTTGAAAACAACAAACAAGGTTGGAGAGGAAACATCGTCCACGACACTGTCATGTCTTCGGAATGCTTTGCCAAAACCCATCGGAGGTGGGCACTTGTGCTCTTTTTCACCTTTGCAGAAATTTCCAGTAAGGACAAGCGCCAGAAACATGCTCTTCCACCCAGAACGATCGCAGTAACCCACCGAATATGATGAATTAACAGCAAAATACACACCTCTTCCGTACAAAGAAGCTGAAAACACCAACATGTAATAGAACCAATCGCATATTGTAAGAATTTATAATCATTAATACGGGTATGGAAACTTTGCAAGGGTACACTACACACGCAATTCAACAGACATAGTGATTTTTCATCAGCTGTAACCTTCGATGGGAATTAAGCCACGACGGAGGGTAAATGCCAACATAAGCGTCTAGTGGTTAAATAGGATTATTAGTGCTGCGGTTAGACTAAAAACAGTCAACTTTGCGACTCCGATAACCTGTTTCTTTAGAGAATACGAACCGTTTTTTCCAGCAAATCCGCGATCAAAACCATGACTGCATATGGCGTCAACATCATCGCGTGATGTGCCGTGGAACAGCTTCCTGGATGCTGGTTTGTCTTTCGGCATGTGCTTTTCTACCTCTCGTTTTTTTACCTCATATCCGTGATACAACTCAGGGTTTTGAATACGCTCAATCTAAAATTGAATAAGAACCTTTTTTTATAGGATGCATGCCACAATACTGCAGTTTCTCCGCCAGTTATTCAATTAAAGCTAAACGCATCTTAAGTTAACAAAAAACAAATATTTTTACATTTTTTAGTGATCGAGCTAGTAAATAGAAACAAAACAGCGCTACACTGGTCCACCTTACACTAGCGTCGAATTCAACGTATACGCAACTATCCATCATACATTTTAAATTTGACAAAAAAATTAGGAGTGGATAATACTCTAGTTTCAATATTGTAAGAATCAAAATGAAAACTGGTGCTAATCCTTCAAATATTTCTTGGTTTACTTTTTGCACCGAGGAGAAATTTGGTCTGCTTTTGTTGAATAGATTCAGCACATCTTTATATTCCGTGGAGTCAGGAGATAGAACAACCCGCTTCATAAGTTCTCCGTTCATAGGACTCCACTCGCATGGAAGATCTAAGATTGTAACATAGTTTGTAGTTTATAGGAGCAAGGTAACAAAAAGTCTTTACAGTCTGGAATGAGTTCAGCCTGGATTGACTGTGCGTAGCAAGGCTGACGAGACTTTTCTTATAGCCGAAACATTAGTTTATACGTTTTTTACCTACTCAGGATGAAGCTTATAAAAAGCGGAACATGCTAACTTATATTTCAAAATGGTAATAACGACCAATCCAACATCACGATGATAAATTAATTAATAATCATTCTTTGTACAAAAACTAGCGATCGAAAGAGGTTAGAGCGTCAGAGTTTTGTAACCAAAAAAGGCGGGTTTGACGCTCAAACGAAACAAACGGGACACTGCGTCATTGCAAACGGGTTCGCACAACGGCATGCACAATAAACGCCTAGTTCGACTAAAAACTACATTTTAAACTTGGTAGGATTATTCGTTCCTTTGTTCAATGGGGTTTCACAGCCCACACCTTTGTGTAACAGGCAGAAGGTGGAGCCATTAGTATAAAAGCAACGTAGTAAGTTAAACATCAGACAAACAAGTGTAGAAAAACAAAGATATGAGCAAAACTCTGAAAATAAGAACTTAATTTTCAAGTAGATACGCTCGATCGCACACGTGATATTCTATTACGACTCGGATGAATAAAGGTTTGATGTTTGTGAAAAAATACAAAAGCAAATATGATATTTCACACTCAACCAGAACATCCACAATTCCAATTCAAGGCTTCAGTGTTTACACAGATAACATCTGTCCACAACCAATGTCAAAGCTAAGCTGCGTTCAATAAGATACTTTTGGTAAATGAGCTAGTAGCAGTCAAAAACATAAACTGCCATTAAATAGGTTTTTAAAATGTCAATTTGCTTTTTTTAACCAACCAAAAACATGTATTTTACAACTTTCTAGCCAGCGTTTTTTTTTTTACCAACACTTTTACCCGCTTAATGAAAAAAATAAACAAATTTACATGAAATAATTTTGAAAGCTAAAACAAAACTAGTTACCTCGCCGCAGTTTAAATTTGTGTATATTGAGTGGATTCTGCTGTATATGCAGTAGCTACTAGTTTTACATACTTGCATCCAAATTATTAGCAACTTCTCTCTTGATTTTGCCAGTCTTTAGCAAGCTGCTGATGTAAGCCATTTGCGCAAAATCAATCTGGAATGTACTTCCACGCATGCATATTTTGAATCTAGAAGTTGGAGATTTCTGAAAAAATTAAGCAATATATCAGCACTTTAAACTATTTACTGATACACATAAAAGCTTGTCGAGTAGAGATGCTTTGAAAAAAGCTCGGACATATGCAAAACGCGTGGATAAACGGAAGGTTCAGGTTCAATACCGTGCCCATTCACTTTTCCGTTACCGTATACTGTGCTTAATATTGAAATGCACTGCTGTAAAACAAGCAGTTTTAACCGCAAAGAATTGAAACAGCAAATAAAGCTACAAAATGGTTGGAACAAGTTACCCATTTTAACATAGGAATCGCAGTGAGCGACGCTAAAGAAAATAAAAAGTATCAAGTTACTGTTGTAATTACGGAACCTTTAACAAAATATTTAGAAAACAAACCGGTAAATGTACAGTACTAACGATCGTTTCAGTTCAACAACAGAGGTTGCTTTCGTGTCGCTATCGATAAATAAGTATACGATGAAATTCAAAACTTTATAATGCAAGTATTTCAGTACTTCATAGTTTGTAGACAAGATGCGGGAAACCCGAAGAGGAAAAGGCTCGAATGTCCCAGAGGAACTTTCCATCTTCCAGACGCAAGCTTTTGCAACCACCATAGCTTCCGCAAGATCATTGAGGAGAAATTGAATCTTCTTTTTCACACGTGCTACGTTTTCTGCCAAACCTGTTATCGCTACCTTCGAAGATCTGAAAATTAAAGTCAGAAATGTCTTCTTTCAATGAAGTAATCAAATCAACAGCACAAAACAACAAAATAAACGATTTCTTTTGTGTTTGGAGGTAGATTTGAAAAAGCTCTGCCTGCCAGATAGTTGAGCATGTGTCAAACAGCCAAGTCAAAACTTCTAAGATTTGCTTAACACTTAGAACACAAGAGAGCACCGTTTCGCTAGCAATACACTGTATAACAAGATTGAAGAAGCAAACCGTTTGTGCTCATACTAAACATATAAAATAGCGTAAAAGTATCAAAACAAATATCACTCATAAACAGAAACGATGTCGTAGTACAAAATCTATTGCCAAACAATGCATCGCTTACTTTTTGATTTCCACCCTAGCACCAAATTCTTTCACCGCTTTTTCGATTTCATAATACTCATTTTCTTCAAATTTGTCAAGTTTATCATCAACCAGTTCTTCAGTAACAATTACTTTCTTTTTCATCTGCTTCAATTTTTCAACCACCTAATACAAATATTAGCTCCTGTAACAATACATATTAAAAAAAGAAATGAAAAATAAGCAAGATAATTGTTAATGCTTGACAAGAATATCTATGGAAAACTTGCAGGTCAATCATGACTCCTTAACTGTCAGTGACATTAGCAATATCGTGCGGAGGTTACACATCCTTCATGACGGTTCAATACCCGGCTGCAGCAGATTGCATTTTACAGAAGAACTGGGTGGTTGCTGTTATAGAGAGCACATGTTGACTTCACAGTCTTCTTCAAGTGCTGTTCAATTTTTCTTCAATTAAGTGAAACCAGCTCCGACAATAAATTGAACTCATCCTGAGGGATCTGTAAGCTGTGAGCCTTGGCTCTTTTTTGTGAAATAAATATCTTGCCTCGTCATTGCTTTTTCGACTTAAACTTGTTACAGTGATTCTCCATTCTTCTTCGACAGAACTGAAGTTTTGAGTGGAGGAATTTTCAACACTTGAAGTATCATCTTCGCAATAATAACGAGTAAGCAAATAAGTAGCCACAAGTCACCAAACAACATAATGCTGGATTGTCACACACTCTTCATTAAAAAATACACACATTCATACACGCGAAGCATATACGTGCGCCTGTTTTGCAAACAAATCACGATAACGTTATTACGAAGAAGCATTACTCACATAATGTTTCTCCCAAACTCCGCATTAATTACACCAAAACGATGTTTGTTGACACTATCATAAAATGGACGTAAGTAACTTACCGCTGGGCAGTGCAAACTGCTGAAAAACAGGAACTAATACATTTTCGAAGACAATAATATTAATGGTTTTAAGCGAATTCGAACCCAGTTGGCTGCCTTTCGTGAATTCTTCAAATGCTTTACACATAGCCAAGGCCACCTCCTGTGGCTCGATACCGATTGCACCTAAAATCGAGATCACACTGACTGTAATCTTTAAAGCTTCCATACTGCTTATTGAACTAAACTTTGGTGGGTGTTCATTGTTAGAATAGTTGCTAGTCCTCGTAACATTGGTCAACCCTCGCAAGTCATACCTCTATTTGCTTTTAGGGATACAGCAAGGCGTGAAAATCTTAGTAAGTTTTAACCATGCTTAAAGATGCAATAATACTGTAAAAACCTACCCAAGCAAAGAGGTCACCCCTACATTGCATTAATATGTTACAGCAGCAAAGCTTCACAAAATTACAGAAAGGATGCGATTTTGAAATCTCCTGAGATGCATTGACATACGTAGCAAAGAATAGCTTAAAATGAAGCTTACCAGCTCCAAGCGTTGGAAAAGAAATGGATGTAATTCCCAACTTTTTAGCTTCATCCAGCACGATTTTCACTCTGTGGGTCAGTTCTTGTGCAGTATTAGGTGTAATTAAATGAAATACATATTTACATGGCAGATCATATCCCTTTGTAACTCTTAGACAATCAGTTGATACAAGTGGGTTGGACGAACATCTGCGTTGCAATTTTACTCCAGCTTTCTTCGCAACGATGGGAGCAATTTTACCTGAAATATAACAAAATTACCTTAAAGTGCACACCGCTTGTGGCATTATATAGGGGGAAAACGCAATGATGATCTATGAAAATTACACCAGAGACATTTGCTTACCCCAGCTGAGGTCAAAGTTTCCGGAAACGCCAATAACAATTGCGTCAGAATTTTCATCTGAAATGTCGCCTTGGCGAACTCTGTATTGTACTTTCGGAAGGCTTGTGCTAGTCTGAAACGGAATAGTGGTTTCACTGATATATGACACTTGACCGTTGCTACAAACAGAGACTTAAATAGCATGAGCCACAGGATAATCACAAAATAGTAAATCACCGAGTAATGTTAACGTATAAAAAAACCCAAAAAGGTCGTTTCGCCGCAAAGAACTTGCGAATAGGAGAGACTAAAATCAGTAAGCGATAAACTTAATTAGCCATGCTTCAACGACTAGGGCATTAATTAGGGCAGCACGGAAAAGGAGATATGGCAGTGCAAAACACATGAACTCTAACGAAAGAAAACAATAAAAAAAGAGCGCTATTAGCCTCTTTGTTAAAAGCCAAGCTGTCAAAAGGTGCGAAGAAAATAGACACAAGGAAAACAATCCCTTAATACACGTAGCAGCTATAATTAAAATCGATTATCAGTATTTACAGTAAAAAATAATACTGATATGAAGTTCAATTAGTGCCTACCAGAAAACTATGGTTCGTGTTTTGTGGGACCACCTTGCTTTGATTGGTCGCAATAGAACACTTGTAACGTTTTTCCAAATCATCGCGATCAGTAGCCCACTTTTGGCTAGTTAAAAAGTAATACGAGAGCTTTGCGGCTTGAAATTCAACTTTATCCATCAAAAACTGTTCTTGTTCCAGCTGGTAAATACCTAAAGAATATATCAAAGCGAGTCACAAATACCAATGCCTTCGAACACTGGAGCAACTTAAATCTTCATTCATTTCTACAAATCAAAGCCACGCTTATTCTATTACTTCATCACAGGGTGTCAGGGCACACAGTGTTACTTGATGATTTTTTGTAAAACTGGGCTAAAATAACATGTTAACAACGGCTATACTGAAAAATGGTATATGCAAGTGGTTCTCAATCTCTTATGGTTTGTGCACCCCGTTCTAGAAACTCTCATCAGCAACCGGCCCCTGCTCAGCAAAAAAATTATTCTGTCGGTATTTCATTTGTAGTGACTACAGCCGTCCACTGGTCACAAGCGTTAAATTACCATCAACAGGTGAATAACTTTTGTTTTTGTGACCCTGTAAGTGGGCCAATGGCTGAGAACCCCTGGTATATGCTATCAAAACATAGCACCTATGACAGATGCATTTAAAACCATTGCTATTTGAACTAGCAAGGCAAGTTTTTAATTAATGTTTGAAAAGCATGTAAATACTAACAGCAGAGCGTATAACACGAACTTACCCATTTGAACTTCCAACTCTTCGCCCATAATTTTCACACCGGAAGAAACCTCACTTACTTGAGGCAAATCGAATGAATAATGTTTTAAAATAAAATCTGCCACTTTTTGATCACATTTGAAGATCTTAACGCACAAGAAACTTTGAATAAAATCTTGAACAACTCTCTTTCCTTTTTCAATATCTGGTTTATTGAAACTCGCAATTTGCACCGTGCAATCAGCTTCCTACAATAAAATGGTACTTTGAGCAAATTAGACAAGCAAGTAACTAAGCGTAGCTTCGTAGTTATTGACGGCGAAGTTTTGCTGATTGGAAACACAATTTTAAAGCGAGTTAAACCAATCACAAAAGCTCAGTTCAGAAATTGAAAATGCAGAGAACTGCAGGTCATCAACAACATTGTAGCGAAAATATGCTGCATACTACAGTACTAAAAACAAAGTTTTCACGTACCGTTGCTGTCACTGTCAACTCTATGCCTACGCGAAAATAAGTTTTCTCTTCTCTTAAAGTTTCGAATGATTTTACCGGACCTTGTCTATATTTTTAAGCATGCTTACTAGAAAACTTACAACCACCGACTGAGGTAATATTACCTACAGTTGAGATCATGTACAACAAAGTTGAGTAACATGGCTATCTCAAGCGCTTAAGCTTGTCAGCCAAGACGTTTCGGCGAAAATCTTTTCTTTGTCATCGCCGTCGGAGCAACTTGCTCACTCGTTTACGACCAAAAAGAAAACAGGTGGAACTGTTTAAGAGCTTAAAATGATCGAAACGTAGACCAGGCTTACGTGTAAAGAAACTAAAACATGGAATATTGCTACCACAGCATACTCCAGTTCAAAACGTTGACACCATCAGTCCAAATGAAGGAACTACACACTTTGTAATGCAGAAATAATCAGAAGACGTTGATAAACACTCACATCCAGACATAAAGCCAAGTACTTTAATTTTTCCTCTTTAATCTTCAACGCCACCGACGTGGAGGTGATTTTAGATCCAACAAGAGTTTTCGGAACATCGATTGAGTCGCATTGTATCATATCATCCAACAACTTACAACATTCGATATGAGAAGCCTCAGTGGTGGTCACCAAGATAACTTTATCATTGACAGCAGCTAGTCTGCCTGCAAAAGGTAGCAGGAAAATGATAAAACAAATAGTTTCTGTTAGCTTTTTTCGAAAAAATAAACAAGTGACCGGTAGGCGCAAATGCAATGACATTGCTATCGGTAAGGGAGGTCCGCGGTTCGATTCCCGAGGAAGTATAATAGAACATAGTGTCACCAACGGCTGGCCCGAACTGTGACGCCTATTCGAAGTTATAAGCTGTGTTGCCCAGGTGCTAAGCCGTGGATTAGGATATACGCCACTCGTTGCACGCTTCGACGTAATACCGCAGGAGTAATGAGAATATTTTTTACTCTTTCCTGCTTATTTTTTAAAGAATAATTTACCAAAAGCGATTTTATATCACAAAAAAGCTAAAAATTAACATTTTTTAGAGTCACTTCCTTACCTTTTGCGTGGTTGCAATCAAAAGTTTTGTTAATTTTTTTGTTGCAAAACTGTTTGTATTTTCCACAAAGCATTGATTGCAGGTAACGTAACTTTTCATCAATGATAGTGGGAGATTTTTCAACAAACTCTTGTCTTTGACCATCCATAAACACCTAAACTCAACGTTAAGTGTTTTGTTGATAACCAAATATTTGAATCAAGCCATAATGGGTGGCAGCGTACCCCAGTCAGTGAAACTACGGTTACACTAAACACTGTCGCTTTATGATTTTTTCCCGAATATTAGTCGGCAACGATCGCATAACACTCATAAAGGCAATTGGCAGTGCTCGCCCTCCATCGGCAAAAAGCATTTCGAAAGATTACCAAATTCAGACTAAAGCTTCAACCTCCAAGCAACAAAGTGAGGTTGCATTTACTAAACACCCGTCACACTGAATCGTGCAATTAAAGGATTGTAAAACTGACCGTAAGTCTGCAGATACTTTAATTTGGATGACTATTAAAACAAGCAAACTAAAATATACCTTTGTCGTGGCAAGCAAACTCGAAAATTGAAGTCACACAAAAAATAATGTATAATATCATTTCAGCAGAAATGCAATAACCAAGCTAACACCAGACCAGATAATAATCAAGTAACTTAGTGGAAAATACAACTCAAATCTCGTTTTTTTTGTATTTTCATCAATTACATGTATGTAGCATAGCAGTTTAAGCAACGTGATACGGTATTCATACTGACCAACCAAACTATTTGGTCTTAGTTGTTCATTAACAAAATAAGAGGAGAAAAAAAAAAACAAAAACAGCGAACTCAAGAGACATGAATGTAAACTCAAAGCAAGTAGCATCTAAACTCAAGGATATTTTGAAGAATGCGAAAGATAAAAAATACCTAAAAATAAAAAGATACAACTGCATCAGTCCAACAACTTTGTCAAAAAAAAGAAATGGAATATGATATTAACAAGAAGTTATAATACAGTATTTAAAAGGAAATGCAAAAGCGCCAAACATCTATCAAGAAAACTCTGCAACTTTCAATACCAGCAACAGTGTTTCATTTCCAAAACTTAAAAAAATTAAACTACAGTAAATACATTAAATAACGTAATTGCAAACAAGTTCATAATTCAACACATTTATGCACATTCGTAATTTTATCTTAAGGAATTACCTTTCTTTCATCTGATAAAAAATAATCATTTTCACGGACAGGCAAGCTGACACTTGAATGCCTAAAACAAACATCTTAAACTATTGTTAAAAATTAAATCTATTGCACGCAACATGTCTCTCTTTTATCACAAAGCAGAGAATCTACGTGTAAAACATTACAGACTAATATCAAATTAACATTTTCGATTTAAATATAGTTCCAGACACGATGCACGTAACAACATGGCTCAATAAATTTTCATACCTAACGATATATTACGCTAAATTTTACACTGAAGTTTTGATTTGAAAGTAATTTTGAACTACAAGCAACACTACAATGTTACCTGCTTTGGTTATTTATTTTTGAGCAACTTGGAGAACCGCTTATGTTGCCAAAATTAGATGAACTTGCATATTTGCGATGTCTTTCAAAGTCCTGTTGATGACAGTATATTGTTACGTCGTCAACTACCGTACGTTGAATTGTCTAATGTAAATCTATTTCACGTGCCCAGTGCAAATTTATTCTAGTTCTCAGTTGACTGGAAATTGCGTTTAAAATTTTACGTTCAAGGCACTGTGCTAAAGGCTTGTGGTTGGTTCACAACTTCACACTAGGCGCGGTAACGGTAAAATCCGTCGCGGTCAACGGAAACGGCAACCGCTAAAACATGTCACATTCCATGGTGAGCGGAACGTGTTTTCCGTCGACGGTAAAATTTCTGAGTCTCAGCGGAAAAAATTGAAATTAAAAAATTTTAACTTTTTCCGTTGACGCTTGCGGAATTTCTCATCAAACAGTCGACGACAGAGCGCGTTGAGCAATCGCAGCATAGTTCTCTATAATATAGCAAGTGGGGGGGAAGTGTGGAAAAGTGTGTTGGGGTGTAGGGAAAGTGAGGGGAGATGTGGGGAGAGGAGTGGGGATGTGAGAAAGTGCAGAGGGAGGTATGGAGAGAGTACATGGGGTGAGTGAGGACGCTGGTGGAAAGTGTGTAGAGATGAGTGAGGGAAGATGTGGGTAGAGGTGTGGAAAAGTGTGTTGGGGTGTGGGGCACTGGGGCAGGTGAGGGGAGAGGTGTTAGCGGAGATGTAGAAAACTGTGTTGGGGTGTGGGGGAACTGGGGGAGGTGAGGAGAGGTGTGGGAAAGTGTGTTAGGGTGTGGGGATACTGCAAGAGGTGAGAAGAGATGCGGGGGAAGTGTTGGGGTAGGTATGTGTAAAGTGCAGTTGTTGGGGTGTGAGGGAGATATGGAAAGAGGTGTGGGGAAGTGTTGGAAATTGTGTTGGGATGTGGGGGGGGGACTGGGGGAGGGGAGGTGAGATGTGAGGAGAGGTGTGGGGAAGTGTTGAGAGGTGTGGGAAAGTGTGTTAAGGGAGGTGAGGAGAGATGTCAAGAGAGGTGTGGGGAAGTGTGTTGGGGAGGTGAGAGATGTGTGGGAGAAGGTGAGAGGAGATGTTGGGGGTGTGGAAAAGTGTAGAGGTGTGGGAGAAAGCATGTTGGGGTTTCCCATGCCTCCCCACACTTCTCCACACCCCCTACGACTCTCCCACACCCCCGGCCCTTACCTCTCTTTACACTTCCCCCTGCACTTCCCCACACCTTTTTTCATATCTACCCCACGGCTTACACCTTAACACACTTTTCCACACCTCCCCCCACCTCCTCTTATTCTTCCCCCACACATACCCACTACTACCCTACACTTTTTCTTAAAAAATGTTTAGCCTATTTCTTACAATACACTTACACATATGGTTGCTGCGTTCTGTGTGAACAACAGCGCGTGAACATTGAACAGAATTACCTTGCCGCTGAACGCGACGGATTTTACCGTTACCGCGCTCAGTGTGAACCAACCATCACCATTATTTCTTGTACAATCGGATAGCTACCTCACCGTAATTTCATTCCACGGTTTTAATTTACAGTTTGCAGCTTGCAGGCCGGAGTGTTATAATCTTTGGCGTTTTGGCACGTTGTTAGATACAATGTACAGTTCAAACAGTTGGCAATGTTCTCAATTGTCTATATTTTATTTTAAAGGAGTTTGTTCAGAGTTGACCTGCAATTAGTAGTTGGTAAGTTACAGTATTTATGTACGTTTGTCAGCAGTTTGTTATTTTCAGTTTTAGTGTTACAACGTAGGCCTACGCAAACATTTATTCATTGCGCTTATTGAGTCAGTTGAGATTTGTAGCTCTGCGTTTACAATTGTTTGTTTCTATTTTTTAGAAACCGGTTCAAATTATACTGCACGGCAAGCCAGTGCCCTTGTTCAATGTATAACAATTTATACTGCGTTTCGCTCTGTGTTCGTCTATAAGCGTTCAGGCCGCGCACTCACGGTCCACGTAACAGTACGCTATACAACCCGAGAATTACTTCAATGCATTCTGGACTTTCAAGAAGCAACAGAAGTGAAAAACATTCAAAATTGTGGGTGCTTAAACGTTTGATAGAGTAAAACTAATAAAATTGAATGTGGGTGCTTAAAAGTTTTTGGAACTACACGAAGCTAAAAAGTATGACCACCAAAACATAAAGAAACGTTGCAATATCTCACCTGCTTTTTCCTATCTGTATCAGAGACGCGTCTGCAGTCAAGCGAAGAAGCTCTGGAAAGCCATGAATGCAATTTGTCATTATATACAACCTGTAGTTAATGCAGCTGTAATTCTTAGCATTAACTATCATTTGCCTGCACTTGTGAAAAAAAAAACTTTCCAATCAAAGAAGGAAAATAATTAAAGCAGTTCAAAATAATCATTTATTAGTTAAAGTTGATTTTCTCTTCAGTATCTAAAAACAAATTCACTTTTTCAGATACAAACATGCTTTTGTGAACAGCAAGCTACCAAAAACTTCTAACATATAACCTTTTGTTGACTACCTGTTTTGCTGATTCCCTCTTTCACTTGAAGGTATAAACTTTTCAACGATAATCTTCTTTCTTCCAATTTTTCTTCCATTAAGCTACAATGTTTAAATCATAAATTAAGACAGATAATATATTAAGTACCAGAAACTTTCGATCTTTGATTTCACATGTAAGAGTAAGAATGTTAACATTAATGCATTCATTTACAGGCCTACAAGAGTATTAGAAAACAAGATAGCATAATGTTAAAACTAAGGATGTACCGATACCGATGTTCAACATCGGAAAAACCGATGCATCGGCAATTTTGAGCCGATCCATCGGCTGATGTCAAGTAACTATACCGCACCCGAAATCTCGAGCACACAACCGCGCACATGAACCAATCTTTAACTTTTACCAGCGCTATTATTTCTGATTGTTAAGGCCGGTTTCATTTTACATGCTTGTTTTAAAAAATCAATCATGACAAAAAATCAGCTTCTCAAGAAAATTTTGTCATGGCGCTAATGTGTTTTTCATTCCTGTTGTTGAAGAGTTTTTCTCAAATTTGGACTTGTCCTTTGATTAATAAAATTGAACTCCCTCTGCTCTGATAAAAAGTTTCAATTCTCAAACGATGATTTAATCAACAGAATAACATTTATCAACGCTTTTTTAAAATTTTATTGTAATTTCTTGTTTAGCTTTATTTTCAACCAAATGATATAACAAATATAAATCTAGCGCTATAGTTCGCCGTTATAAAACGTATCAAATGCGATGTAGTTGCGTTCGAATCTCATTGTGGCAGCTGTAAAGCTATTGCTAGTTCAAAATTTTTAATTAAGGTATTCATTTTTCATGCGAATTCTATTTGAATAAGAACAAGTTTTTAAATTAATTGAGTTACTGTAAAACGAAAAGTCATCAATACGCGCTGGTCAATTGTTACGCAGTATAGCCTACCGTTACCAATAGTCAGTAGGTATTTTTCTCTCGAGATTTGAAATTCGTGTGCCTAACTTTGTTGTTGATTGTTTTTCCTTATTTGTAGAAAACTGCGTTTATGCCGTACGGAAAAACGATTGTGGTTCACCGTATTAAAAATTGTCACCTCAAACTGCAAGACAAAAAGCGTAGACGTTATCAGTTAATTTTGTGGCAGGTAATCAAATCTTCCCACCAACGATAGCGATGATAATCGCCAGAGAAATACGCGATTACGCCGATCATAAAAAAATTGAAAAGAGGCAATTTCACCCAGCGCTTTTCAACAAATAATAGAGAGTAGTGTAAAACTAACGAAGATAGTATGTTTTTATACGCGTCTGTAAAATTAAATAACGAAAAGTCTGTAAAACTAACGAAGAAAGTACGTTGCACAACAGAAGAGCGCTTGTGTTTAAGTAAAATTATAGCTGCAATGATAAGCGCAAAGTCTGCGGGAATCGAAGTGACACACCTAACAGAAGTTCAAAGTTTATGAAAAAATCGACTAAGCCTATCTTTAGCTATTAACACCTGTCAGGACTTTAATCAAAGCGTTAAAGCTGGCATTGAAGTCCGAGGTTGGGTGCATTGTTGTAATGTGTAATTGATCTACATTTCAGCTAAGCGCAATTAACACTGATAACAACAATAAAGTAAGGTTGCAATTGTGTCAATGTTACTACCACGACAAAACAGGTGTAGCGGACTTTTAAATATCAACTTTGTATTGCGTAAAGCACGCTTTTTAAAGCTGGAACATACACAGTCATTTATTATCATGCGAACAAAGCGTATTATAAAGAGGAAGCTTCTTATGAACTCTTCGTAGTCACGTCTAGGCAAAGTCATATTTATCGACTTGGTGTGTCTTTGTTTGCTTAAAAAATAAATTACTGATCTTGTGAGTAGTCATGAAATGACAGTGATATCGGCCGATGCCGAGAAAAGATGATACATCGGCATCGATAACATTGGTAAAAATCGGCGTCGGTACATCACTGGTTAAAATAGTCATTTACTTGACAAATTGCTTCTTTCGCTTGCAATTCTGTTTCATAATTTACATAAGCATATCCCTTAGAGCCATTTTCATCTGTCGGAATCTAAAAAAAAAGAAACACTGAGCGGAGGAAATTTTGAGTACCGGCATCGAAGATATTTGACAAAAATTCTGTTGGAATAAAACTGAACTTATTTCAGTTCGATCAAAGCTTTTCAACCTTTCTGGTGGAGCGGAACCCAATAAAACATTCCAGAGACTCGAGGAAGCCCTGCGTATTAATTTAACTTAATAATTTACTTGATCCCAGTAGCCAGTTCTAAATTGTACATTTGCGAAACCCCTGGACTGTATTGACAGATCCCTAGGCTTCTACAGAAACTCGATTGAAAACCAATGAGTTGGATATTGGTCTTTTAGACTTATGTTTAACTTTACAACTTTACTTTACAACTTTACAGACTGATTTTCATAATCCTTTTTTCTGTTACAACAAAGAAACCAATTTCTGGATTAAGCAAGAACTGCTCTTGTCTCAAAATTTTCTTCTCAATTAAGTTTTTCGTAAACAGCTAGTCATTCCCAAGCATAAATCATCATCATTAAGCATCTCCACCCAATCTATGAGTGGATGTATAGGCTCAGGAGGAGGTTAAATCAATAGCTTTAGACCACAGCATTACAAAAGCCATCCTTCAGCCTGTGACCATCAATAAAATTTTATCATAACTTTTGCTTGCATTTGCTTTTGTTTTTGCTTCATAACAAAACTGACATAAACTTTTGCTTCATAACAAAACTGACATAAATTTTGCTAGCAAACGCCACTGATCTATATCAGGTTTTATCGCCAAATAAACAATTGAATCATTCCTACCTTAATTGACACAATTGTACCAAAACTTTCAAATTCTTTTGTCAGCCTCTTCACATCAACAGACTTATCCAAATTCCTGATAATTAGATTGGCTTGTTTTGCCTGTTGTATTGCAGGATCGCGAACATTCCAAGATATTTGCATAGGCTTTCCTTTAAGAATATCATTGTTCATACTTTTTTTCACATGATCAGCTGTAAACAAAAAAGATACGATTATACAAGAGTTGGTGTATAATAAACATTAGAATATTATGAACTATCCTTTAATCAATCACAATAAAAACTAATCAACTTTTTAACTATATATAAGAAGTCTCGCCAGCCTTGCCTTGCACAGTCACTCCAGGCTAGACTCACTCCAGACAAATCATTCTCAACAATCTGCAGATATAGCACATTTGCTACAAAATTAGCCGGAAGGACGCTTTGTAATAAGAGGAAACAACTGCAAAAAGTAATGAAGGTGAATGGTTGAGCAATGTAACAAAGAATCCTGATGAGTCTAGCCTGAGTTGGCTGTGCATAGCAAGGCTGATGAGAATAACCAATTTTTAAGAGGACATTTGCCCAGTGCACCACAAATAATAATAGATCACTACTTTTTTCAGAGACATAAACAGCATACAATAAAGCGCCCACTAATTTTCACCATAAAGTGAATATACATGCAGACAAAAAACATCAGAAACTGTGAAATTACAGAAACCTTTTTTTCTAATAAAACATTAGAATCATTTTATATTTCTTTTCAGAAACTGTGAGCCTACGCTACAAGTAAAGCCTAAAACTCTTAAATTATAAACCGAACTATGTTAGGACAAGCTATTCTCCACAATGTAGAGAGCTACCGATAGCTTACTGGTAGTACATTAGCTACAAAAATTTCGAAAAGCTTACCATCATCGTGATTGTCAAAATATACAAATGCATTGGTGCAGTTATCATTTTTTCGAATATCAACAGACACTTTTCCAACAACTTGAAATTTTTGTACAAGCATGTTTTCTGTGACCTCATCATGAAGATTTTTGATGAAAAGCGATGTAGCTTTCATTTTCAAGAGCTACACTCTATGCTATATATTTACAAACGAGATGCAGATCAACAATTCATCAAAACAACATGTAAATTTGCCTTACATCAATTCAATAAAAAAGTATTTTTTACATTCATACACAGCATCAGTACATCAGCAAATGCCTGTAACTCTGAATTATACTGTATAGCTATGTATATTAATCCTGTAATCAGCAGATCAGGTACTGGTAGCCAGTGTTACCTCCAGAGTGAGAAATTTGAGAAAAATGCGAAATTTTTGGGCAAATTTTACTGATTTTGAACCAGAAATTAATATCATAAAATGCAAAACTGAAAAACTTAAACAAAACACTTGAATATTTTAATGCAAGATTGTAGCTTGTATCTTGGAAAAGCAAATTTAATGCAAAAAATTTGTGAAAGGGGTCCCCAAAATAGTGAAATCTTTGGGCAAAAATTTCAATGAATTTATTATTTGGGCAAATTCGCACTAATCAAAATCCTAGAGGGAACACTGCTGGTAGCACAAGAATTCATTCTTACATGCTTTTTCAACAAAAAAGTATTAACAGATTAAGTTGTAAAAAAGAACTTGTAAACTCACAGCTCATGCTTGTAATAACAGAATAACAGATTGATACCTTACTTCAGTGCTTCTCAACCTTTTTGACATCACGGCCCACTTTCACGAAGTTTTTTTTTTGTGATGCAACAGAAAGGTAATACAAGAACACATAAAATTTGTTTTTTAACTCAAAATCTGACCTTTTGCAGTGGAATAAGGTACAGTCTGGAGGCACATAGAGTTGACCGAGTGGTCGGCGCATTGGACTTACGCGCTGCGAGTTTGATGCTAGGCTGAGCCATCACCACGATGCACAGGCCTATGCTTCACTAAAAAAAAGATACAGCCTGGAGTTAGGGTCAAAATTGGGAGGTAAATGCACACGAGAGTGTTGTTTTTGAACAGTTCAACTACTTCTTCATTTTCTATTTCCGAGGATAAAGTTTTATACTTTCCGTGGCTAAAGTAATGCTTAATGGGTTCAGAAACTGCAAGTTTCCGGGTCGTGGATCCTTCTTTCCAATTAAAATGAATTAGCATAACATCGTAGCCTGCTACAAACAACTTTGAAGTAACCACCAAATCAACATTAGGCTGGGCAAACTAACTCACAGGAAGAGTCATTTTAAAAATGAAAATATTTTTTGGTAGGCACAAATTGTCTTGAGTCAATTCAAAAGCGTGAATCACACAAAAAATTGAAATTTATTGAACTACAGAGCAACACTCGTATTCACACTTGACAACGTTTTGTGTTTGCACTTTTGTGCTACAACATTAACAGAAATTGTTTGAGACTGATTTATGCAATAGAGGAAGGAAGCCTCTCAATACAAGCATTAAATTTTCTGCATGCGCGGCCCACTCGAAACAACTTCACGGTCCACCTGTGGGCCGCGAACCACTGGTTGAGAAGCACTGCCTTACTTCATAACTCACTGTAACTGAATGGAGCCTCACAGTTAGTGGTCTACCACTAGACTAGACCTGTCACCTGATCTGCTGATTATATACACCTGCCAGCATACTGGTACATCATTTGCAGATGCCAATTCAAACTAAGCACTGAGCAGTAACCTACACCCTAACCGCAAAATACTGATTGGCTAGCGTCAATACGCTCAAATATAGATTGGCTTGCATCTATACGCATGACTGATTTTGAGAAAATCAGCCAATCAGTATTTTGCCTTTTCTATTTTGTTGTCACAGCAAAATAGACACTTCCACTTGCAAAACAAAACAAAAGGTGGACGTTACTATTGATACCAACTACTGTACTAAGCTGCTAAGTTAGAAGAGTGTGAGCGACAGTTTCTGAATATTACCGGTATAATCTCTCATTGCAGATTGTGGGATCAACACCAGTACCGTAACTTCACTAGGCTAGCTGACTAGTGTCTCAAGCTGTTAAACCAGACTTGGTAAAAGTGTCTATGCTACAGCAACTAAGAGCAACTACCAGTAGTATGCAATGCTCTGTGTTTCGGCTAGCTTTTTTATTCTATTAATTTATTTTGAACAAATACACAATGGTGCTTGGCATCACACCAGTCACACCAATGAACACTAACATGTGAAAAAATTCACATAAAAACTAACAAAAGATTGGCTAAAATAAGGAGTAGATTATCACAAAAACACAACAGAAATAAATAAGACAACATTCCGGTATAGTTTGCAGATCAAATCTTTTCAATCGCTTATTAAATACTTGAAGACTGGTGGCAGATACCGGTACCTAAGTCATCAGGTCATGAGAAAGGCTACCATATTCCAAATTCTAACAATATAATTAAATTTTTACATGACAAGCTACCAAGGTAGACTACAAACTGTACAAGAGCTACCCTACACCACCCAGTTACAAGTACTGGTACCGTACCAGAGTACAGAGTAGCCTACCTGGTACTGTACCAGTAGGCCTAGTTCTTTTCACCACATTACATGTACCATCGTGCTATGGCAGGGATGGCAATCCACTGACCCGCAGATCACTAAATGATCCACTTGCACATTTTATTGACCCACTTGTAGTTTGGAAAACTTTACCAGCAGACATGATGACCTTTTTTTTCGCTCTTCACCTGATTTTGGGTGGAAAATTAGACATCTGAGGATGTGATGATCTTTTTTTTTTGTTCTTCACCCAATTTTGGGCGAAAAATTGGACATCTGCAATTATAATGACTTTTTTTAACCGATTTTGGCGAAAAATTAGACATGTACCGACGTGATGACCTTTTTTACATTTGTAACCCACCTTTTTTCGGTCTACAACCTTAAATTTGACCCACCCCTTGAAAAGGTTCACCATCCCTGTACTATGGCAACAGTACTTTGGTACTGTAGTACGGGTAGTCTAATTGTTTCCCCTTTATTCCATGTTTGTAGAACTGCTTCCAATACAGGTTTCAGGCTTTCCTTTGCTCCTAGTCCAACTCCCTGCACCAGTACAAGTCAATTCTTGATGTAAAACTTTGGTTAGCATGTAGGGAAATTCCCACAATTTTCTGCGGATTGATCATTGTTACTGCCTTCGACTTAAAATCCATTCCAAAAAAACAATAACCTAGTGAACTAATTTGCAGTTTTTTTATTTGTTACTATATCTTTAAATAACCATAAATATATTTAGTGCAGCCAACATGAAGCAGTAACACGTTAAGCACAAAAAAGTTTAAACTCTATCCCAAAATTGACTAAGCTAGGTTTTCCGTCGAAGAGCAAACTACCTTGTTTGGGGGATTCCCTTTTCGTTTACGGCAATTGCAAAGCTGTTCAGTGTCAGCATAGTCCGTACCGGTATAGGTATAGGTGGTATCAGCAGCATAGCCGTAGTTCTACTGGACCGGTTCGTGCTGTAGCAACAGAGCAATGTGGCACTTTGTTAGACATAGATGTTTGTTAGTAGAGCTGTTAAGATTTAGGCTACTACATTTCTAACTAATTGACAAATGTTATTACTTTGAACTTCCATAAACTGCCCTTACTTACGAATGTCATTGCTCCAAACCTTCATAAGCAACTTGGCAAACCACCAGTAACGTATGTCATCGCTTTAAGCCTCCATAAACTAATCCAGATCAAGTTTGTGAAATTAGCCATTGTGCTACTGTATCATGAACTAGGCTGCCAGGCTTGTGCTAGACCTGTAGACTGGCGTTACCTATACTACATTACTCAGGCTGGGAGTATTTCAGCTGTACTCAAACTAACATACCGGTAGCGCAATATGCCCATTCTACTATTTTAGTCCAGCAGAAAATAAATCTGTTTCTGAGTTAAGAAATATAATTCTTTAACTTTTAGCAGTTTAGTGCCGCTTCAAAAATTTTAATCACCCCTAAGTGGGATCAGCTGATAGTATTGTAGTGTTTCCGTACAGCTGATGAAGTGACCTTTTGACTTTTCCACTGATGATGTTGGTACACAGGTAGCGGTATCAGTACAATAAAAAATTTTGCAATTATAAAAGACTTTGCAATACCTGATACCAAATATCAATTTCGTAGAAGTAACTATTTGGATTTTTTGTTGCATTTTACGCCAATCTTGGGTTTATATCACTTCAAATAATTTTTGTAAAAAGGTACCTCTGTGATAAAACTGAACTTAATCTCAGCCTGTAAAATATATATATACTATATACTTGGAATTTGCTGCCACTTGAATTGCATGTTTCCCTGTTCAGTGTTTGTCTGCCATTTCAGAATGTTTGCTGAATATTTCAAAACTTTTTACTGGTACTTCAAAAATGCTTTTGAAAGTTGCTTTAGCTTTATCTTTGATGCTTGAAATTAACTTATTAGTTTGTTCTCAATACTGGCCCACATTTCATTAGCATCAATGATGGATACACTTTTTGATTGATTGATCTGATTTTGCATGAATTAAATCTTTACATATGCTACAAAATTTGCTATTGTTTGATTGATATTGATTTTAATGATCTTTTCGTATGTCATGAAGCTAATTACAATCTGCACTGTTGACATGCTCTGGTTCTAAGGTGAAAACATAAACCAAAGCATGACTCTTTTAGATGCTTTTTTCGCAACCAAATAATCTCCGTTTGGAATTTCGGTTACCTGAATCTGTTGTTAGTTCTACTATTTTAATTGCCTTCAAGAAATGTTTGAACAAATTTGACTTAAGCATCATTTGCTCGTTAGTATATTAGTCTCAGTATTGCTTTTATGTTAACTGTTATTCCGTGTCTTTTTTCTTGCGTCACTTGTGACTGTGTCTGGGTTTGAACCCAACACCGTAGAGTCAAACTTCATAAATAAATAAATAAATCTCAAATTGCACTATAAGTGTAGATGCTCCTTCCTCTCATGAATCTGACCAGTCAAAGCAAGTAAAAATTTACAATGGACTAAAATTTGCTTGGTGATATATTTCAATGGTAATATAGTGGTGCATGGTTTTCTTTTTTTTCAGCTTGATTGTGTAGGCCTACATGGTTTTTTTTTTGAAAGTTTTGCTAAAGTTGTTTTTTGTAACTTTTTATGGTAGTGATGATAGTCGAAAAAATGCTGCAGATACTGAGCTTCTTGCAATTCTGGATTACTTCAGATCACTCATTAGAAGTCTTCTTATACTTTGTCTAAATTGCTAATGCTGACCTTTGATGTTTTAGTTAATAAATATCCTTAAATACGATATGTAATATACTGGAACAGTGGTTCTTAACCTTTTTTTATGCTATTACCCCTGAAATTATTTGGTGTATGTCAACTACCCCTTTATCAAAAATCAGCCTCTGTAATAGCTTGCAATCAAATGTAAAGAAACAAAACAATGGGCTTTAGGGCTTTTTCCGTTGCAAATACAGTTAATACCGGTATTAGCTTTCTTCTCACACAGTACTAGATTGAGTGGTTGCTTCAATGAAACAGGGCTTGTTTTGTTCATATTCTCCCAGAGTCCAAGTAGCGATTTTTTATGTTTGCAGATTTTTGCCTAAAGAGGTCAATTGGCTTCTCTATATACCAATTCGCCTTGGTAAGACTCAAAATGTTGCTTCAGTTTGCTAGGTTTTATACTTCCAGAGTCTAAACAAATCGCATACCACGACCTTTATGGAATTTTTAATCGCAGTAGTTTTGTAAAATCAAAGATCATAAAAGCTTTTTGGTAACTTTGCTTTTTTGAAAGCAGCTTAATAATTTTTTGGCCCCAAATTAGCCTTGTGCAGCAGCAAAGAAACAGAATTTTTTCCTCACGTCTATTTCTAACTGGACACCAGACTCAAGACTCAATGAATTGTTTACGAAACAAGGCCATGTATTCCCTAATAAAATTTAGAAAGCGTCTATTTTGCCTTTGACGGCAAAATATTAATTAGCTAATTTTCTTAAAAACCAGTCATGCGTATAGATGCTAGCCAATCAACAGTCATGTGTATGGATGATAGCCAATCAATATTTTGCCGTTAAGGGTAAAATAGACAACACCCAGTGTTTAGCTATGAAATCTCAGAAAGCATTGTAGCAGTGATACACAATGGGAGTTTCAGAGTTAGTACCATCAATCGTGATCGTGCTTGCTCGATGGGACTCACTCGCCAAAAAGGTTATTTCTTTTTTTTATAAATTTACATTACCAATTGTAAAATGCTAAATTACCCTTTGGGGGTAATTACCTGCAGGTTAACAACCAGTGTACTTGGATAATAAAGATGGTAATGTGGGTAGTTTAATCTTTGCGTATATACTTTGTTAGTTTGCTTAAAAGCTGATCTTTTAGTTTAATAAATAGTTGACTTCGCTCAAGTTACTATTAGCATACTGAAAGTTATAGCAAAATTTTTCAAATTTAAACAAGTGCTTACTGTAGCATTTTGTTGTAAATCTACTCCATTTTTTTCATTGGAAGTGTCTATGTTGCCACCAGCGGCAAAATAGTTTCTAGATCTATTTTGACAGATATAGTGCAACCCATATAGTGTGGATGGTCACTCAAGACTTAACAAAGCAAAGGGCTTACATTTTTCATACAATAACCCAGTGTTTTTCAACCTTTTTTGAGCTGAGGTGCACGTTTTGCACAAGAAAAATGCCACGGCACACGACTTTTATAAAGTAACAAAAAACGGCAACTTCTCTGCAGTAACATATCTCCATCCAATTACACAAAACACACATTGTCCAATAGTTGAGCGTTTTTACCAACATCTGTGTACTCGTCTAATTGCAAACAAAACTGTTTGCTAGTTTGTATTTTATCTAAATGATCGTTTTGATATCTTCAGATATCTTCAGACGTTTTGATATCTTCAGCAAAATAGACTTAATAACTATTTTGCCGTTATTGGAAAAATAGACACTGCTTTTTTCAATATGACATTTTTTGATAGAGCAATTGCATCATAAATTTTTTATTCGTGAAGCTTAGGCCGTCGTGGAAAAAATAAAAGTGTTCTTTTTTTTCTTACTCCTAGTAACTAATATGATGTAACAATCACTAAATGAGTCCAGCAAAGCTTGACAGCATTGAAGCAGTCAATTATGTAAAGATGGTCGTTTGATATTCTGTAATTCTTTACACTTGTTTGATCACCTTTACTACATTCAAAAGTTACAGTCTCTGGCGGCAGTTCAAATGTTTTGCAATCCCTCACAAGCAAAAAATTGTGCTGCAATCCTACGCCAAATTAAGCTCACGAGCACAAAGCAAATGTTTGTACAGAGCAAGTAGTGACGTTTTCTAGAAGTAGACCCTGCTAAGAAGCTTACAACTTTAATGTATGAGTAGCATTTCGAATAAAATTTTAAAGATCAAGCTGTTTAATTCTGGGTTACCATCATTAAAACAACCCTTATGATGAGAAGTATATATCCCTCTAGTTACGGTTAGCATGATTTTGTCAAAGTTACGATGCAGAAGCGTGTGGCTTGCACCGATTTTGTGTAGTGCATTGGACAACCAGTACGTGTTTTAATCTCCAATCAATTGGTAAGCTGTTGCAATTTTTGTGAAGCGTTTATCATTTCACTGCTTGTAAACGAAAAAACGTTTCAAGTATTTTACAAAAAATGTTCAAGTTTTCTAGGTAATCTCTAAATTTTCGGTCAATAAAAGGGAAAAGGCAGAAAAGTTCCTGAAAGATTTATTGTAAATATATTTTTAACATATCATACCGGCAATTTTACATTATTGAAAGATCCTGGAAGGCTTATAACCTTGTTGTTTAATATGATACAGAACAGTTTTTTTTTTCACTATCAATATTATAATTTATTATCATCTTGAAGTACTAGATTCTATCTGAATAAGCCATTTCCTTTAGCTATCGCCGCGAAAGGTCTGGGGTTACATTTCTGGTCCTGGCAATGGGTTCACCACTGCTGCAACGTTTCTTGGTAGTTTGAAGCTGTATTGCCCAAGCACTAAGCCGCGTAGAAAGTGTTATGTCAGTAAACACGTATTTCAATTTTAAAAACTTTGCTTTAGCTTTCATTTTGCTCACGCTTAACCTGAGTAGAGTCAATTATATATTTACTGTACGCGGTTCGGCGTAACACCGCCAAGTATAATGAAGATTTGATTTTGATTTCCTAAAGATCCCATCCGGTGAAGTAGTGTGGATAGATCCTGTTTTAATGCGAATAAATTAATTCTTATGTGTCAAAACCATTGCGTAGTTTTAGTTTTTGGCTTTGTAGTTGTGTGGTCTGCAATGCTTCACACTCCGTGAATGTATGTAGAAATATCAGTGCGTCATTTGTCTGGTTGTAAGGTCTTTGTTGTCAAAGATTGTGTCAAACATTTTTTAACCTCATTACATGTAGTGCGGAAGCATGAGCAGCGGCTATTTAAGTAATCAGCGTACTTGGCTTATGCAGCTCCACCTCCATAAGTTAGTTGTTTTGTGTGGAACATAACGTAATAAGTTGTGTGCTTTGCAAGTTTTGCAGCGGCTATTCAAGTAATTAGCGTACATGGCTTATGCAGTTCCACCTCCATAAATTAGTTGTTTTGTGTGGAACATAACGTAATAAGTTGTGTGCTTAGCAAGTTTTGCGTACATATGTAGGCCTACATTGCTTACACAGTTCACATTTGCTTCCGGTTCATTTTGATTGATACATAGCATTTTTAAACCGGCTTCAACATTTTTGAAATCATGATGTCAACAACAAAAAACGATAACAAATGCGAAAGCGTTATCATAAATAAGTCACTGCAGAGCGCTAATTGTGAACACTGCTTCAGCTTTTCTGGTTTTGCCTGCGCACTTGGTGTTATCGACATTTACTCGAGGCCATATCGTGGAGCAGTTTTTTTGCTCGTGTTTTTTTACTATGCCAGCTACCGTATGTACGAAATCCTGCATGAAACCTTCTGCCAAACCAGAAAGAGAACGGTAACTTTTTGCGTATAACTTTGCTGCAGTGCGCATAGTAAATAAGGGTTAAAATTCAATTACAAGTGTATGTACTTATATAGTCGATTGCTAAGAAAATATCTGACCAAAAACTATAAATAACTAACTAATGTTATTTTCAAGTTATATTGAGCCGAAAATTCAACAGTAATTGAGGGAGACCGCGAAGTGAGCTTACGCTTTTTAAGTCAGTAGCCACCCAGTACATGGCCTGTGTCAGGGGTGGGCAATCTTTTTCGGTATGGGTGCCAAAAGGGCTGAAATCAATGGCCAAATTTTTCCGCGTGCCAACTAACAGTTCGTGTTTTCCACTGAATATATCGGCGAAGAGCAAAAAAAAGGTCTTCACGCCCCCAGAATGTTCTGTTTTCTACTGAATCTATCGATGATAAGTAAAAAAAGGTCTTTACGCCCTCAGATGTCCTGTTTCCCACTGAATACATCGGAGAAGAGCAAAAAAAAAGGTATTCACGAACTCAGATGTTCTATAGAAAAAAGTGAGAGTGCCGTATGTTAATCAGTGAGACTTCTGCTGCTGCTTTTCCGTTGACTCGTTTCCGTGGCCTCGCTCGCGTGCCATGTTTGGCATGCGTACCAGGGGTTGCCTAACCCTGGCCTATACCTAGGCCTACCATACGTCCCGTTTTAGGCGGTCCAGTCCCGCTTTTTAACGTCTTGTCCCGGCCAGTCAGCCAAACGTCCCACTTTGGCGCTTAGCCAGCGTAATACACGAACATTACCAATTAGCATGTTCGCGTTGCTGTTTCTCGCATCGGAAGCCTACTTGCTGAAGGTGAATGCATGGCTTTGAAGCAGCGGTTTACATATTACATCACTATTCACGGAAAGAGGTTCATGAGTTCTGACTGTAACGATACCTCAAAGCTAATTTAGAAAATGGTTGTACTCAGGGTTGGAAAAACTCAGCGCAATATTGGGAGTTACTTATCGATTTACAAACGGCAGGTTATTTTATTGTTACTTTTCGTATGGTTAACGTCTTGTATTGTTAAAATTACTCTGTATTGTTAGCGTCCATTCCTTTCTATTTTCAAACTGAAACCGATATTTAGACCAAACTAGATAGAGAATATGCGCATAAACTCTCAATGACAATGCGGTCTGTGATCCCGCCGGGATGGTTTTAAATGAAGGCATGAGTATAGGAAAAAGTAAAAAGAGTATAGCTAAGGGCTCTTACGTCTTGGCTTGTGGAGGCGTTCCGCTTTAAAGTTACAAAAATGTAGTTAGCTTACCTATGCCAAATGCGATTGGCTCCAGCCGTGAATCGAACCCGTCACGTAGGATCTGTAACCTACGCGCGGTACCGTTACGTCATGTCGCTGACATAACCGTAGCAAATGCGAATTATCTGTCATTTTTTCGAGACAGAGTAAGAGATCACATATAATTATCTGAGTGATTGCTGCAATCCTGCAATTTTCGTGTTCTGTTTCCGACTGTAAGTTGTTACGATGGTCATTCGTCATGGTTGTCTTTGCGATGAGTTCGCTGCGGTCAGTTCTGTGTTCAAATAGCAGCCAAGTAATGTTTAGTTGGACAGTATTGCGTGCGCAAATGAATTTTTGAGCGAGACCCTACTTAAACTAAGCGTGTTTTTGCAAATTGTCGCGCGAAAACATAGTGCTTAAACTTGTATTTTTAACGAATCTCTGAGAAGTCTACGGTACAAAAATGAAGGCAGAAATATCGCCAAAGTTATTTGCACTGTTAAGCGCGTAGTGCTGTTAAATATTTATAACAAAATTAAATCATAAGTAGCCTTTTGCCTTCGCCGCTTGTGTTATCTGAGGTGTGTCTTTGTGAATGTCACAAATCAACTTTGATTGTACGTATTATATGCGTCTTCGTCACTCGATATTCTTGAACAATACCGGCGCGTCGCATTAAGTTTTGCCTGTATTAAGGCGAGGACGCATTGTTTATTTGACATGAACCAACTTTACAAAGGCGTTGTCAATTGCGCTGTTGCTTTGTCCTCCACACCACTCAGTTCACAGCATTTATTTTTATTGGTATATTGACATAATTTAGAAATTTGGCAAATTAATATTTTTATTCTCTCGGATGCGCAACAAATTTTTTGTTGTAACTGTAAATAATCAAGTAATATATCACGGCAAGTGTCACGTGCGTGGGCAAAGTAGCTACAGAATTTACCGCATACGACTACACATGAATACGCCTATTAAAATATCTCTGTAACCTGCGCCTAAATACAATGGCAATGCTATTAGCTTTGATTACGCAACTGCTCTACTCTATATCAATGTAAAAGCCATGTAGGTAGTTTCCCAATTATATATTACCGGTTACTATTGGGTTCTGAGCGTGCAAGTTAGCTAGGCATGCAGTATAACTAGTTTTCTATTCATGAGGGTATTTTTTATCAAGTTGTTTAAAACATATTGCGATATATGTACAAATTAAATAATTTTGTTGTGTGTTGGTCCTCCCTGATTGTTATCACTGATGAGGGACGTAATCCCGAAATAGGATGGCTCAGGTCTTTTCTTGTATAATAATGCTCACTTTCAAGGGTGTGAGCGCTCTTGGGAACCTGTCTTGTGTATGGTAGCATTGTGCGTTGCTCACCAGATGGTTTGAGCTCTCTGGTACACTAGCGCTGACATCTTTTTTTGAAATGATGATCGCGAGATTTCCGTGAAAAGTTGTTTGTAAGGTATCTCGTTACTGTGTTGAGATTGGCGATGCAGTATTCTGTTTAGGAATTTTAATCTTTTCGTCTTGCTTTTTTTGAATGTTTGTTTCTTCCATGGTGTTGATTAGTTGAATTCTATAGACATCTAAAGATCATTTCATTCATTTTCGGCAGGCAGAACTGATTCTGGAAAAGATTTGTTTCATGTTTTAAGTTCATTTGGACGTCGCTTTGATTGCGTCCAAAATGCCGTTAGTTGTTCTCTTAGCCATCTGATATTTCCTATCTTACACTATTTATCTATTTCTTTTGTCTTTCTTCACTGTGTTTCTGTATCTTTTTGCACAACTTTCTATTAGATGAGCTATATTTCCCTGACGAGCTCGTAATGAGAGCGAAACCGGTCGTGGATTACTATTTCTATCCGCAGCAACATTATTTATAATGTTGTCTTTGTTTCTCTTTGAATTAATCCGACTAACTCCATTTGTCTGTTCTTTACTTTCTGTCTTCTGCAACTGCTATCCTTTTCACTGTATTAAATGCCCCACCGCCAGATTGAGTAATTTTGTTGTGTGATTTTCAATGTGGTCCTCCCTGATTGTTATCACTGCTGAGGGACGTAATTCCAAAACAGGATGGCCCAGGTCTTAACTTGTA
The DNA here is from genome assembly GCA_964006365.1 of Trididemnum miniatum. Taxonomy (NCBI): domain Eukaryota; kingdom Metazoa; phylum Chordata; class Ascidiacea; order Aplousobranchia; family Didemnidae; genus Trididemnum; species Trididemnum miniatum. Next base: position 11,359,759 of record OZ023234.1, on the reverse strand, counting down.
TATATATGCGGTATATATTATATGTGTATATGTAATGATGATCGTTTCTTTTGCGAGAAACACAGTGTAGTGGCTGAAGTGTATGCTGTGAGTTTTGAAGCTATATAATTAAATTAAGCACCGGGTATTATAATATATTTTTACATATTTCCTGTTATGATTCCCTTTAATACAGTACATTGACTAGGTATACATCAGGCGAAAAATTCCGGTAGAATGATGTCTCTTTGAACAGCATGGTGAGGTGTATGCTGTGAGTTGTGATGAGTTGTGAAGCTGTGAAGCGTATGCTGTGAGTTTTGAAGCTATAGGCCTATAATTAAATTAAGCACCGGGAGTTATACACTATAATATATTTTTATATATTTCCTGTTATGATTCCCTGTTAATGCAGTACATTAACTAGGTGGTATATCAGGCGAAAAATTCCGGTAGAATGATGTCTCTTTGAATAGCATGCAATCGATCGAGGGTATTAATATGTGTTGCACGCTTATTGCTTAAGCATGCAGAAATCATGTGGACGTCTTTGCTTTGTTAACATTGCTTGTAACTAAGAGTGGACCCAGTTTTCAGTTTATGTACCAGGAGTGTACTATATGAATTGGGGTAATGAAGAGGAAAACTCCAGCTGTGTTAATCACTTTGAAGAAACCACCGGAAATCATCAGCTAGCATCTTCATGCGCAGGCGGATCCAGGGGGGATGTGGGGAATGCATCCCTCCCACCAATCATTTTCAACAATGCTTTGCGCGTTTGGATGAATAAAATTTGTCCATAATTTCGACCCTCTTCATAACAATATGCCTTAGTCGCCTTAAACACGCGTAATCGAAACTAAGCGAACAAAATGCATCATGTTTGGTGATGCACTCAAAATTAGGGGCCAAAAATATGAATAAACTTTGTCTGAAAATTGTTCAAACAGCACTAAAATGGCCATTGCAGTATGCAAATTTTGAAAAATTTTCCGGGAGAGCATGCCTCCAGACCCCCATAGAGTCGTTTTTGTTACTTAAGTTGCCTAAAATTAACTCTACCGAAAAAAACTACGCTTGAATAAGTGATGAAATTTGGTGCCTTCTTCCTAAAAAAAGTTCTGAATACGCCCTTGACATGAAACATTTTCAAAGGGCTTATTTACGCCCGTTTCCGAATTTAAACGTCTTAACATCTTTGTATTTAGTTAACATTCAACCTAGTTCAAAATTACATCCTCCCCCCACTAAAACTTTTTGGATGCGCTCCTGTTCATGCGCCATCAATTGTTTCGAGGTGAACACAACAGCAGTAGACGAGAAGCTAAATACGCGAAAAATCATTTTCAACAAAATCGCTACAGCGACTTCAGCATAATGCGCTGACAGAAAATCTAAGCCTAGGAGGGCATTGATTCCCTGCCCTGCGAGTGGGAGTCCATCACACAACCCCTTCACCACTTCACTGTTGCCATTTGCTCGTAAAATTTTAGTACTCATACTTTCCTTACGCATCACGTGACTCAAAAACGCTGTAGCGGTTTTGTTGAAAATGATTTTTCGCGTATTTAGCTTCCCGTCAGCAGTAGTCTATTACGTTTGTGCTAACCTCTTACGAATCACAAACGCAAAAATATTCCTCAACTATGCTTAGGGATGGCCGTTATCGAACCTAAGCTGCTGCCGAAGCGAATCCGTACAATTCTTGGCTATCTATTTAGTAACGAGCCATGTGCTTTATTTTAAAATTTGTGTAAATATGTGAAATTTAGCATTTAATTTTTTCACCCTCCTATTAATTTTGCCAGAAAATTGAGGGACCGAGGCGAAATAGTGATGTAAAAAATTAGCCAACGATGAAATTTTCAGTTTTTCAAATAAATTCGATTTAAGCAAATGGAGATACAATTCAATAAATCGTGTGAATAGCAAAAAAAATTAATACCGTGATGTAAAAACTTTTGCTCTTGTGGAGACTAAATAAAGTTGACGCTTCGAATCATTGCTATTTTCGATTTAAGCGTCCTATGCGTTATATTTGTGCTTTGATCATTGCGTATTATTTTTACGATTGTTTGTGTAGCTGCACCATAGGTATCGTGGAGAAAAACTAGATAGCGTATCGCCGCAGAAACTTGCGTAGAGAAAATGAAACAATTTGAAGCGGCGCCGGTTACCCGAATTGCGTAAATGCGAGTCTGGCAATAGTTAAAAACAGCAACAAAAGAACTGTTTGGCTGAAATATTTTAATGAGTTTAACGTTATTATGAAATCATTGATTGATTTGAAATCACTGAAATCGACAAAGTGTTTATTATGATTAATTGTATATTGTAAACAGTGCGAAGTATCTTCTCGTTAAGGTATATTTCATAAGGTTACGGTTACTTGGCAATAGTTAAAAACAGCGACAAAACAACTGTTTGGTGTGAAGCGTTGTTTGGAAAAAAGTAATTTTAGTTTTTCCACATGTTTTTTCGGCCAATTTAAGCTACATTTTGTTCAATATATTATATTGGATATTTCTTATTTATATATAAGACAAATATGTAGCTTAAAATAGCCGAAAAAACATGTGGAAAAACTAAAAACATGTGGAAAAACTAAAATTTCACACAACATTAATAGGAAATTAATGAATCGCCGTTTGGAAAAAAATAATTTAGGTTTGTTGAAATGTTTTTTCGGCCAATTTAAGCTACATTTTGTCCAATATATTATATAGGATATTTCCTATTCAAATATAAGATCAATATGTGGCTTAAAATAGCCGAAAAAACTGACACAAAATATATAGGAAATTACCTATATGTGAAACCATCCTGTCGTTTTTACACTGAAGATGGCATAAGTTTTTACCGAAACGTTTGTACAATGACTGCAAACATACTGACTATCATCTTTTTATTAAGATTGTGTAAAATTAGCAATCTGTGGTTTGGGAAAGGATTATGAAATAATAGGATAGAAGTTATGCAGAGCGAAATAGTGTCTTCTGTTTCTACACTGTCAACTCAATAATGAACGCGATAAGATACAGTGTGATGCTTGATGTGTAGCCTATACTGGCCATTGTTGTCTCAGTCTCGTTACTACCAGCGCTATACCCCACCGCGCTCTACCAAATATTCTGTGATATCTCACCAATATCGCTTAATTTAAAAGTCTACAGTTCGACAAAATATTCTGGCCTTTTAGCGCGCTGCGGCCTTTAATTTTCGATTTGCGGAACATATTATGTGAACAAGAAAGACCACAGCAAAAAGTTTGCAATCCTAGAAAATTGTGTTGATACAATGCAGGAACAGATTCAGAAATGCAGCTTAAAAGAAGCAATTACATCAAAATTAAAACAGTGACCTTATAAGCTATAACCATGTTTTTGAGCTCCAAAAAGATTTTCTGTTTTGGTCACAATGATGGAATCTACAGTAAGGTATCTTCTCAAGGGCGGGAACATTCACCATTTTAAGCCCTTGGCGCCCTGGTGCAATGATAGAAAAAGTTTGAAAAACATCTATTCCAAATTGGATCTATAACTTACGCAAAAGTAGGCCTACTTGTTTAAAACCGTAATTTAGCCGAGAAAATAACCGTAACCTTATGAAATATATATCTTAACAAGAAGATACTTCGCACTGTTTACAATATACAATTAGTCATAATAAACACTTTGTCGATTTTAGTAATTTCAAATCAATCAACGATTTCATAATAACGTTAAACTCATTAAAATATTTCAGCCAAACAGTTCTTTTGTTGCTGTTTTTAACTATTGGCAGACTCGCATTTACGCCAATTTGGGTAACCAGCGACGCATAATGGCATCGCTTCAAATTGTTAATTTTTCGACAAGCGATGCGCTATTTAGTCTTTCTCTACGTCGTCTACAATATTTAGGAGCTGCACGCTGCTCTGTCTGCGCCTTCACCCTTACATTACATGCTTGAAAAGCTAAGCTGTAAAATTTTTGGCCACTAAATTTTAAGCAAACGCGTATACCTTGTTCCTTTACCCAGCGTTTCGAATACAACTTTGGTTTTTTCTTTGTTCACTTCGCTGGTACTATCCTACACCATGGATTGGGCTGTCAAAGTTCCAGTGCAAAGAAAAAAAAAAAAAAAAACGTGATACCTGTATTAAAAGTTGTGACGCAAGAATACCACCAGCTCAGTTTGCTTTACAGCTAAGTGTAACTGTGTTTGGTGTCAGTGGTGTTCTAGATAGAGCCAATCCATAGTCTAGAACTAAAAAGGTAACACTTCCCTGACCCTATCAAGTAACGTAGGCCTACTTTTTCCTTTTTAGATTACCGATAATCAGGAAAAGCAAAGCTTAGTTTACGATATTTAACTGTGGAGTCTCGTGTGAATGCAACTTTAGTTCGGTAAGAATAAGTTGAACTAATCACTGAGAATTTCTTTGGACCAAGCTTTGATGTTGGACAAGCACTGCATTTAGGCGGATTTACCATAACCACCAAATTTTGTTCGTATGTTAAAAAATATACAGTGAAGGCAAGTTACAGTCAATTTTTGATCTTGCATCATTTTAATTTCGTGGTGCCGCTGTTAGTCCACGGGGCGCTAAGCCGAAATTGAGAGCATTGGCTCACTGAATCCACCAATGGTTATCATACCTTTTTAGAAAGCTGTTGATTTGTGAATTAGCATGAAAACAGGCTATTCATCATAGCTGCGACGTCATTGCTATGTCGAAAATGCATCTACGTTAAATTGGACTGGTGTCAGAGAAATGTTTAATTCTGGCATGATTTGGCTTTTTTAGATGGCATAATTGACGACATAATCCATGACTCAATTAAATCTTCAGGTTGCTTAATTGTTTCGCTGTCTATAAATATCGTTTGTAACGTATTTTTTTCTGATCGTCGTGACAGCTTCAAAATTGGCTGTTGTGTAGATCTATGCGGTGATATTAATGCAGGGTTGGGCAACTTTTGTAGACGGCGGGCCATGTGCAGGAAAATGAAGTTCTTGGCGGGCCGGATTAATTAGATGAATCGTATTCAATATCTTAAACAACTGCCAATATTATGGCCGCACTGATTGGAAGAGCAGAAAAAAAAGTCTACACGTCTTCAGATGTCCCATTTTTCACTGAAAACATCGGTGAAGAGCAAAAAAAGGTCCTCGGCTTGATTCACGGTGGGGGTTTATTTTTCTGTAAGTGCCGGCGGGCCGCATAAAATGGTCTCGCGGGCCGTATGTTGCCCATGTCTGCGTTAAGGAGTACAATTTTGGTCGGTTTTCATTTAGTGTTTGGTACGAAAATAAGAGTCGAATTATTGGATGACAGATCACTACATTATATTGTGAAGTTCGCTATTAGCACAGCTACTAGGGAAGGATATCGTTTTTCAAAATGGTATCAAAAAATCGGGCTTGGACAACTTCCAAAACTGAAATCTGAATGCATGCTTATCGACATTTGGTGAAGAATTAAATTTTAGGTGTTTTCGACCGAAGCCATTCCAACGTTTGAACCAAACTCAACTTTGCATTTAAGGACTTCGTTGATTTTTGATTTATGACGTCATTTTTGCAGCACCAACTGTAGCATATCTTATCTTCCAGTAACGTGAATGCTTTTATCAGTGGCGTGACGAGAAATTTTAAAAGTGGAAGGCATGAACTACGAAAGCGATGAAAGAGTCTGGCGTGTTGCATTCACTTAGTAACTTTTGTTCTAGTTTTACTAAAAGGCAAAGTCATAAGAAAGGGGGGGCATGGCATAGTGCCCCTCTCATCTGAATGTGTTAGTGGCCTCTATTAAACCGTGACCTTTGTCAGTTTGTAATTATCGCAGCCCCAATATTTTTTCTACCCACAAGATGTTTCAATATTTGCTGCTCCAAGATGTTTCAATCTTTGAAGTGCTGGAGTAAATTATATAATTATATTTTAATTTTACAGATCTTAAATTCTGCTTCGTGATTTTAATGGAGGGTGTTATTAAGAAATATTTTGTAATGAAATGCGTCAACTTGTTTTAGCAAAATGAGCAGGTCTGTAACTTTCAAGACCATTGGTTCAGAAACAGAAAAAGCTTCTCCGTTGCAAGTAAGTATCAAGACCATTGGTTCAGAAACAGAAAAAGCTTCTCCGTTGCAAGTAAGTAATATTTGGATGTAAGTATAGATATGGAACAGTTATATTTTATTTATTGTGTCGCAAAAGAAAAAGCAAAAGTGACGTTGGTAAACTGGAACATTTCCATATGTTCAATTTTTTTTGCCTCTTGCAGTGTTCTGCGTTCGCAGCTGATTGCTTTTGTGCTAAGTTGCGGGAAATAGCTGCCATAGGTGGCGGAACCGGGGGAGGCTTGCCCCCCTCACTGTTTGTTAGGGATGCTCTAGAGGGTCCTAATTTACACGTCTATTTCTACAATATTACCTCTGCATGAATGTATTTGAAACTTAATAGGCCTACCATCGAAATTGAAACCCAGGAAAGAGCTTTATTCCAGAGATGTTTTCCTTAAAAATTTTGTTTGTGGGGTGGGGGAACACAAAAAGTGTAACTTTTTTATTGAAAAAAATTAACTTGGGCTTATAAATGTTAAAATACGCATCTTGTCATGTAAAAGGCAAACCAGCGATTGGTAGCATCTGGGCCAGGGGTTGTCAACCGTGGCCCTTGGCCCCCCAAAAGGACCACAGAGCACATAGTGTTCTTTTGTTAGCCCAAGCCACAATGGTAGGAATCATTAATGAATTATAACAGACCGGGACTTTTAAACTTACACTCTATGGGGGCCACGGGCTTTTAGAGGTATAAGGGGCCACGGCTCAGAAAAGATTGAAAATCATTGATCTAAGCTTATGGTATGGAGAAAGTATTTTACAGTACGTTTTGAGACGAGGCAAGGTATAGTAGTTGTAAGTGTCGTTTATAGTAAACAATAGCAACTAAACTCAAAACTAGGCCCCTCCACCAATATCTTATAGTATACCCTATTATCTTCGTTGACTTTGCAGACAGTCACTCAAGAAAAATGTAGCCTACTCTATTTGCGGTGTAATTTTTCATAATGCGAGGGGCGGGGCTAATTCTCGCGAAGGTGGGAGCTTTGCTTTTTTTAGGCTTACTTTTGACGTTTGCAACTAACCTTCAGAATTGAAAAAATAAGCTGCTGTCATAAAATAAAAGCGGCGGACTGTGCAAAATATCTATAGCCTAGTTTTTTAATTTTTTTCAATGTATTTAAATTTTTTAATTCACTTTGCTTTGCTGTGCATTGCTAACCCTAGCAATTCCTTTGCAAACAAAATTGCTTTTTTTAGTCAGAGAAAGCAATTAAAACGTTTTGATTTTAGTTTTACGTGTGACGATACGATTTCTAACTATCTCTCTTCGCATCACCTTATCGGTGTAGGAAATAACGTTAATCGGACTTGAGTTATTTATCATCTCAACTTTATCTTTTCGTAAGCTCCTAAAAAGCTTACTGCTCTCGTTGTTTCCGTGACCGCAACGGTATACGTGACATATCGTGAAACCTCTATTAGAGATGGTGCTCAGTTTAGACTAGAATGGTGGTATTTTTTGACTAGCTGGCCAGAATTTTGAAAAGATAAATTGAATTAATGAAAAGAAAAAAACTTATAACAGAGTTAACATTTAATCTTTAAGGAAAAATAAAATATATTTACCATAACATAGTTTTTGATATAAGTAATGAAAAATTCAATGCGCAAAATCAGGTGACACATCCCTGTGTAGCCGTGCTCGTCATTTTCAACACCTTACCCTGTAAAGGCATTACAGGTGGTGTTCAATTAGAGGGTGGCGCTCTATTTTCAATCCTTTCCCTATAGTGGCGCTCAAACAATGGCTTTACGGACGGTTATGGTATGTACAGTAGCTGTAAGTTGGGGTTGCTATAACAATAAACTTTAGCTACACAATTACCCTGTCCACATGTCCAATTTATGTGGGCTTTAGACCCACGGTTCTTGGTTCTAGTTTCTGCATCACAAATTTTTGATACAGAAACTAGAAGCAAGAACCGTGGATCTCTAGCCCACATAAGTTGGACATGTCACATGTGGACTAGCTAAATGTGGGTTGTAGGCAAAGAAAATCTGGTCATTGCTTTTGCCCCCCCCCCCCCCTTTTTAGAAATGCTTCCGCCATCGCTGATGGCAGCGCAAAATTATGATACGCTTCGACGTAATTTAAGAGTATGAAAGTGAATTAGTAGGCCTGCTGTAATTTGCTTTTCGAAAAAACTTTGCGCGGAAGAACCCAATACAGCAAAATGTGATTTAGCATAGAAGCACAATCTTTTTTGTGCAGAGCAGAGGCTGCGTAGATCAGGAGTTTCATCTACGAACGAGCTAACTCCGAAACATTGTAGCCTATTACGAATTATAAACTAAATCGGAATTTTCCTACTCTGTTTAAATGCCGAGCTTCGTGTCACATGTTGTTTACGAAATAGACACAGTGGTGGGATTCACCCGGTTCGTACTGTTTTTTTAAAGCGTCTCACGGAGTTTTATTTCATCAGCAAACCGGCCACTCGGCCAGCAGTGCTGTTTATACTTGCACCATTGGTTGTAATAGAACCAGCTCACAAAAAATTTGAATCCTAAATCGCTGAATGGGGATATAATTTACTACCTACATATTTTCTTGTAGAATTTCAATTAATGAATTGAACTTGATTCTAACTCACCAAGATCTAAGGCTAAATCAAACGTAATCAGAAAAATCTGATTACGAGTGGGATTCGAACCCACGCCCGCACCGACTAGTGTCGTATCACCAGCCCAATGGATGCGGCGAGTCTTAACCGGAGAACACGACCTTAACCACTCGGCCATCGTACTCTGATGCCGGAGCAGCCGAATTTCTCGCATACATATTTTCTTACAAGAATTTCAGCAAACCGGCGATTTAACTGAACTACATAATTATGTAGGGAAACCAGCTGGTTAGGTATTTAGTTAAAGACATCGCTATCGGCTTTGGAGGTCGTGAGTTCGATACCCGGGCCGATCAGATCAGGTGCAGTGTTGCAAACAATTCTCCACCGTTGTGACGTTTTCTGTGGAGCTGCGTTGCCCTGGCGCTCTTCTGCGAAAATGGGTCCCGCCACACGTTACGAAGATTTGATTTTTTTGATTTGATTATAATTCTGCGACGACCAAAAATGGCTCTCAATGAATACTAATCAATCGTATTGATGGGCATATGAATATTTTAGGTGCGGATCGTTGGATTTTCAAGTCAAGAAAATGAGGGAGATTTCAGTTCAGGTTTCTACAGCTATTTTAAAGCATATTATCTATAAAAATAATTCATGCAATTAATATGTTTATGAGGTGGTGCGCGTACCGGCTGCTCGCTCTTTGGAGTTCGTTATTTATTCAGTGCATTAGCGCTGCGTTGCTCGTTACCCTCGTTTTTTCTTCAATACATACATATTTTTTAATCTAATGTTTTGTATTATTGTGCTTGAAATTCATTTGCCTAAACGTTTTATTTTAGCCTGTAGGCCTAATAAAATTGAAGATTAGTTCATCAATGTGAATTCAATACGCTGAGTTGGTTTGGCCTATTACATTGGTAACAATGTGGTTTACAATGTGTTACGTGCGCAGTTTTTTGAAAGATTTAATAAATAGTCCAAATATTGTGAAGTGCTGGCTGTGCTGCGGTCACACACTTTTAAAAAGTTTTAAATTTTAATTCCCTTTTGACTACCTACTATTGAATTCTGAGTGCCCTTATTATCTCAGAATTTTTCGCTGGTCTTGAGCTTTAATGACAAAATTTTCAGTGTATTTTTTTGTGGTCTTACAGAAAGGCAAGTAGTTTTGTCAAGCCGTCCCGAATGCGATGGAGTTTTGTCTTACAGTGATTTGCGAAAGCCTGGGTAAGTAAAAAGTAGGCTACTTTTACAACTTGTCAATATAAATTAGATATAATCAACGTCGGCAATGTCCATAGATTGAAATAATTGAGTTCATCTTGTTATTGCTTTTAGTTTTTTTATTTTTTCAGTTGTTTTTTGCTGCAAAAGCCAGGTGATGCGTTTAAATATCTTGGAAGCGCGCCGAGGTAAAACATTTTTTGTAGCTGTCAGCTTAGAAAAAGCTGGTAGTGTGTTTAGTGAAAACAAAGTTGCACGATAATCGCGGTACTTACTAGTAATAGTAGTAGCAGTAATAGTTAGTAGTAGTAGCTTTTTTTTAACTAAATAATCAGGTTACAAATAGTGCCATAGGGAGCAGCCACCAAACGAGAGACCTACAAATGATATTAAGTTATCAACCCAAAAAACTCCCGTTTGAGATTTAGCACGGCGGCTACCTCTATAAAAATAACGATCGAACACACACGCAAAATAAATCAGTAAATTCCGAATCGCATATTTGACAAAACCGTCAGTCAAAAAATTTTGTCCTACTTATACGATATTGTTCATTATAGATCGAGTCCAATCAAACGACATCAGATTCGTGATCAGTGCTTAAAGCTAAATGGAAAACTTGCGTATCAGCTGCAGAGTTGCAGTTTTGTCCGATATACAGGGTGACCCAAGAAAAACGGGCCTCAATTCTAATTATTTTGAGTGAACGGGACCGTTTTTTTGGGGTCACCCTGTATAAGTAGGAGATATCCGACTTACTTCGCGGCTTTTATGTAGTCTGACTTAGCGTACAATTTGTCCGTTATGCAAGTCGAGAATGTTTTAGCGCGTGCTTTTTGGTTCAACTTAATTGTACACTACAGTTTGCCCGGCATAGAAATTGGGTCTTAATCTTAATGGTGTAAATGAGACAAAGTTAAGTGCAAGTAAACTGAAATAGTTATCCAATCCGCATGTCCAGTTTAAGTGGGCCAAAAGTCCACAGGCTTTCTGGATCACAACGAAATTTTGATGTCACAATTGAAAAATGTGATTGTGACATCAATGCAATTGTGACATCAAAAAATTCATTGCAATGCAGAAAGTCTGTGGATTTTTAGCCCACTTCAATTGGACATGTGGACAGGGTAACTATGGGTTACAAAATTGTTTATGTCCAAATGCCCCTCAGGTTGCCGTTAAAACAATACTATTTCGTTCGAATTATTTAGCGCGTGGTTATTAGTACGATTTATTGGACAAATTATGGTTTAAATAAGCTGAAAAACACTGGTCACAAATCGAATAGTTTTTGTCTAAACAGCACCCCATATAGCATTTAGCTAAAACGTTCAGCTCGTGAAAATTGGTTGGAAATTTTCCAACATAATTCAAAAAGCAATAGACTATACAGTTGCGGCAAGCGTGAAAGGTGCCTGGCTGAAGTGACCTTGAGATCTACAACTTTTTCTTTACTTTTGGTTTCTTTTTTCAGACATGAACTTAGCTCATCATCGCGTTATTCTGAAGAAGCTTTGAAAACCCGAGTTAGAAGAATCGAAAGCCCATCTTCAGCAAACCGTTCGGAAAATTATGATTTGAGGGAAAGGCTTCATGAGAAACGTCATGATGATATTGCGATACGAGCTGATCCATCTGGCCGGTACAAAGAGCCAGCACATAGGCCTCGAGAAATGCGTCAATATGATGTCACTTTTGCAAAGGAGCCAAGATATGCAATAAGACGATGTTATGATGATGAAGAACTGGATAGCCGAAAAAAAACAAGGACTTTGTCACAGCAGGGCTACCGCACTGATGCCGAGCGTCGTTGCATATTTAATCGAACAAAATCCTCTTTTTCTAACCGTAGAGAGTTTGGATCCGTTCATCCGTCACTCCCTTGTAATCGTCAACGTTCACCGTCCCATGAAAGAAATGATGTCCCTGGGAGCGCTCAGAGCTATTCCAGGAATGGTCAAAGAAGCAGTTCAACGTGTGGGTTTCGCGAATCCAGGTCCTCAATATCTAGATCAAGTGGAGATTTAAATAGAAAGCACGAGCGAGGTATTCATGATGAAAGGAAAAGGAAATATGGGCACAACAGTTTGAGATCTCGTTTTTATAGTTACGAGTCGGACGCTAGTTCGTCTGAACGGGGTGCTCGAGAAAAACGTCGACATAAAGATGGATCAGAATCTAACCAATGCGAGCATTCCCGTGGATTTTCTCGTGGTACTTATGATTCCAAAATCGGAAGATATCGCTCACCATCTCCAGAGTCCCGGAAAAGTCCCAATGCTTACCGCTCCGGTTTAGATCAATCAAGATTAAAACTAAAGGTTGACTTGCAATCTGCTAGAAGTCGAAGTAAGTTTGATAAGTCTAAGTTTAAAGATAGACTTCAAAAGAAAGATAAAAAGAAACATTCTTCGAGGCATCATCGATCTAGTGGTAAACAAAATGCGGAATCTAGTGACAAACAGAATGATTCAGAACTTTCAGAAGGTGAAATTTGTTCTGACGAAATTAAGGAAGATCTGGAGTGTGAAAGTGATTATTTATTATTTGACGAATCTCGAGAAGCATATATTCTAGAAAACGAGTTTATCAATACGGAGGCAACCGAGTTGGAAGATGTAGAAACTGATGATGAAAGCTTTTCCACTCCGTTGCAAATTAAGGCAGATGCAAATTTGTCTGACGAAGACATCGTCCATTCTTGTAACGAAGTGAGAGTCTCCCAAAGTAGAGATCTTTCTTCCGAAATTGCCGCTCAAAACCACCATCTTGTACTGCGAAAGGCGCGAAGTCTTTCGCCAAACTTGCTAGTAAGAACGAGCGCTCACTATAAAAGGTATGAAGAACAAAATATAGACTTATTTTCCGATGTACAAGCTTTGCATAGTCATAACACTAAAACGTCATCGCAAAAAATCCCTGTTGAATCTGTTATTCTGGATACACCTTCTTTTCAAGCAATTACTCAACAACAAAATCTGATTATAAAAAAATGGAACAGTTATCCTGTACTTAAGGCGTCTGGATTATCAAACCGAGGTTGTGATGTTACTCCTGTGCAAGAAAGACATAGAAGTCGCTCATCTGATGCAATATTTTTTGGTTCTCAAAATAAAAGCATGGGAAAGTCTTCAAACTTGTGGGAAGGAGATGATGCAGGAAACTATGTTGCGAAACATTTTCGAATAAGTAAAGAGATGCAATGTAGTGATGATGGTAGTGTCGAGTCTAAGAGTCTATCAATTTTGACAACACCGAGCAAAGATGTTAGTGATTCCAACCTCCAAAATTTGCCGGAAGGAAACATGAGAGTCGATATTTTACCTAAATCTTTTGTCGACCAAAATATTTTCCATCAGACCGGTTCCTGTCGCGAAAAGTTGAGGGAAATCAACAGAAGCTGCAGTAAACCTAGATGCCGAAGCCTACCTCCTCAATTTTCCATTTTGAATCTGTCAGCACCTTCAAAACAGGCTGCCTCCCGCGAAAATGTAATACTTAATGACGCTGAAGCAAAAAAAGTTCCAGTTCCTTCGAATCAAGTACGATTAGAACTAGTGTGCATTACATGTGCTAGAGTGATTCCTGCAGGGAGTCGAACCGAACCCGAACCGGAGTTTTATAAACCGGTTTTACGCTATTTTTGTCGAACCTTAGCCGAACCCAAACCGTGTTTTTCAAAATCGCAAAGAGCGAACCGGAACTGAACCGAATAATTTGAGTACTTGCGAACCTTAACCAAACCCGAACCGATTGAAAAAGCGGCTCGCTCCGTGAGGTCACACGCGTCACTTTGATCGGCGTAACCGGTAGACACTGTGAAGGTGGCTTATATTCAAAGAAATACAGTACTTGCTCGGCACTGCAATCTGTACATTGGCCCGTCAATGTGAAGATATGTTTCTTTATCAAAGATTAGGCCGCCGGTGTCGAAGCATAGTAACAATTCAATTATCTCTAAATTGGCTTTACTACAAGTATTTTATGTATTACATTGGCCTGTCAACGCGAAGAAAAATTGCCTTGTACGTTTCATTTTTTAAATCGATTTACTAAAATTATACCACTTTTTACTGCGAACCTGAACCGGAACTTTATAAATCGGTTTTGAAATATTTTTTACTGGAGCGAACTCAAACCGGAGCGTTTCAATTTATCTGAACCTTAACCGGAACTGAACCGAAATTTGAAACCGCTGTTGAAACCGAACCTGAACCATAAAAATTAGACGGTTCGACTACCTGGATTCCTGTACATCTTGTAATTTCTATTATCGCTTTTTTTTTTTTTCAGAAAAAAAAAAGTGATAAACGAAAACGTGTCGTATCTACTTCCCCGGCCAAGAAATTAAAACTATGTGAAGGTAAATTAGAGAATCATTAATTTCACTATTTTTATCTCAACTCCCAGCATTTATTCTAAGCTATCTTGAAAAGTGGATGAATTCGTGAATTGACTTTTAACTTGGTCACAAGAGTATGTTAGGTTATATTAATTTTCTGCATTGGACTAAAACTTTTGGTAGTGAAGTTGGCCGAGTGGTTGGTGCATTGGGCTGCGAAGCTGGCTTCGCGGGTTCGATGCTCAACTAGGTCATCTCTCCATGATGCATGTACTTCACTACCACAAAAATCCTAAGCTGCAATTAAGTGGCTTGAAATAAAATTAAAAAAAAAAAAACTTTTGGTAGTTAAGGCACTCACATTTAAAAGGATTTTTATTCAAGCAACTGATTTTTGAACCAATATTGACGATTTTAGGGATAAAAAATTCAGTCTCTTTTTTAATGAACTCATTTTATTGGTGCAAGTTCAGTGTTTTGGCAACATTAAGAGCAAAAACATTCGACTATCGTTTACACCGTTACTCAGGTCCGGATTTACCAACAGGCTAGGCAGGCCAGAGCCTAGGGCAGGGATGGGCAACCTTTTTCGGTCCGCGTGCCAAAATCGGCTAAAATTAATGGCCAAATTTTTCCGCGTGCCCACCGACAGTTCGTATTTTCCGTTGAAAATACCGGTGAAGAGCAAAAAAAAAAGGTCCTCACGTCCTCAGATGTCTTGTTCTCCCCTGAAAATGTCGGTGAAGAGAGATACAAAAAGGTCTACACGTCCTCAGATGTTCTCTTCTCCCTTAAAGATGTCGGTGAAGAGCAAAAAATAGGTCTTCACGTGATCAGATGTTCTGTTCTTCCTTGAAAATATCACCTCCATGCCCTCAGATGTCCTACGAAAAAAAGGGGGGGCATATGTTGGTCAGTGAGATTTCTGCTGCTGCTTTTCCGTTGACTCGTTTTCGTGGCTTCGCTCGCGTACCACAGAAACAAGCTTGCGTGCCAACTTCGGCACGCGTGCCAGGGGCTGCCCATATCTGGCCTATGGCCTCGGAGAAATAAGGGGCCTCGTCACGAACAACGTAGACCTTTTTTTTTTTTTGGAAATCTACCGTCAAGACCTTTATGTACGTAGAGATGAATCTGATCACTGGGGTCTCACTGATGAAATAGCCAAGGGCCTCTCATGGTTTAAATCCGGGTCTGCTATTACTGTAATGCTTTAGATAACCAGTTACAAGCATTAAATGAGTCCAAGGATGTTCATGATCCGAATAAATCAAATCTCATCGTACGAAATTTGAGCCCCTCGGTGGATAACAGAATGTTGTATCGAGTTTTTTCTCGTTTTGGTGATATCGCTTCTCACAAGGTAAAAGCCATTGTTTGGCAGTAATAGTATCATTGTTTTGTGTTTGCGTCAAACTGCTGTTACGTATTTTACTCATTTGCTTTGATTTATTACTTTTTTCACTGTGTTTCGAGTTTTTAAATGTTGAAAGTGATTAAGTGGAAATGGCGCAGCGGTAAGTGGTGAAAGTATTTTAATTATTAAAATAGTTCAATTTCTAATCTTGATCTGATACAGTTTTGTGTAAATAAATTTACTTTGATTTTATTGTTGAAATTGTTCCAACAGACCTCGGCATTTTGAAAATATAAAAGCATGAGGAGTTTGGGTAAAAACAGCTGGTAGCACCTATAAAAAAGTGGCGAGTGTCATGGACCAGGCTGTAACAGTTTCCTTCTCGAGTGCTTATGTTTGTGTTATTTAATGGACTAACCTTTGATTAAATCAAAATATATCTACGCTTTTTATTCATTTTTTCCTTCACCATAGAATCCCATTTTTAAAGGTTTGTACGGCTACGTATTGGAATGAAGGTAGGCTAACTCTGTCTTATTCTTGTAATTTGCGAAGCTTGAGGCGTTGCTCTTCACAGGTTGCGAAAGATTCTGATGGAAGATCTATTGGCTTTGGATATGTGCGATTTGAGAGTGTGGAAAGCGCTATTACAGCAATGAAAAACGTAAATGTTAAAGTACACGTGAAATGATATACTGTTCTGTGATGAACAAAATAACCCTAAAATTTTTCGCACATACCGGTAGTTTTGTATTCACACAATAACGGCCGCCCTCGTAAATTTTTACTGCTGGTAATAGGGTAAAAAAATGCTATTGTTTTCATTTTAATGGGCGGGCTGCTGTTGCTGTATTTTTCATTTTTGTGCCATTTTTACGTCGAAACAAACGCAACAGTATTTTGTTTTAGAACTTTCACCTAGATATGCTCCCAATTGCAACTTCAGTGGTACTGTAGAAAACATACTTAAAATGAAATTTTACCATTGACTTTCTTCAGCCCAGACTCTGCTTCACTTCCCACTGTACATGATTTTTGACATTCGGGTAGAGGAATTAGTTCAGTAAGAGGAATTATGTTTTATGCTGTAGACCAATGGACTGGAACTAGAGGGTTCAAAACTTCGAGTCGAGAAGTTTCTTCCTGTTAGTGAGCGGTGCAAGCGCAGGTAACACCACCCATTAGTGTAAGTTTTACCTTAATTATTGTGTCTCGTAAAAAGCGACAACAGCCGTCTTGAAGCCATTAAGGCGTTAGTTAGTTTGAAAGTGACGTGTTTCTGTAACCATAGGCTCCATGCTGTAACCACAATATTGCAATACAAAAAATCGCCTCTGAAAGTTTTGGGTTCGATTTCCGGGATGGTCAAATCTGATGCAGTGTCGCCAATGGCTGACCATCGTTACGACATTTTTTTGGAGTTGTGCTGCCCAGGCGCTAAGCCGCGGAGAATGATGGATCCCACCACTGCTTGCACGCTTGAGCGTAATGTCTGAGTATAATCATGCGATTTGTTGTTATTTGATGTTTCATTACAGTTATTTACTACTATCTTGCTACATAAATTTGTATTTGGTGAAGGGTTTACCTTAAAACTGAAGACAATTACTTACATACTGAAGAAGTATTCACTTGCTCACCAGAAGTTGCGAAGTTTATTATTAAATATTGCGGCAAAAAGAATTTGAAAGTTAAGCTTTTAACTTGTGATGACGGAATAAAACTGATTGGATGCAAGAGGAACGTCAATCAACGTAAGATATAGCCAATTGCGTACTTATCTTCTGTAAAGTGAGAAGGGTAACGTCTGTTATTTTGTTAAGTGATGCTTCTGCTTCATGCAAAACCATTTCAAGTTGAAAAAATTGATTTTTTTTCGCCGGGCTTATCACAGATATTGCAATCACACTCATTCAACTCGCTTGTTAAAAAACTCAAAAGATATCATTGTTCTTTATCCATTGACGAGGTAAGTTAGCTAAAAATTATTTAGAACCTGTTGATCTTACGTTTTACTCCACAGATATGCACTGATATGCTAAGTGAATTGTCTGAGAATTTTGAAAGTCGTACTTGTGTAGCATGCTTCTACTTCTTTAATCCCGGCCGGGGATGCCACTTTTTGCTCCGGTCCGGCCCCGGCCGGGGGGGTCATAAAAATTGGCCGTGGCTGAATTTCAAGTTTATTTACCGTATATTCCGGCGTATGAGACGACCTTTAAAGTGCGAAAACCTACCCTTAAAAATTAGGGTGATCTCATACAGCGAATATAAAAGTCTTATCTTGATTTTTACATGAAAATTATTTTATATTATGAAAAATGCGTTGGTGCGTACAATTAAAGAACGTGCATGCTTAATGCGTTTTTGAGGTTCGTCATGCACTAATAAAAAGCTCGATGAAAAGCGTGTACTATTACAAAAGCATTACAAAAACAATTACCGAAGCATTGCGTAACACCATTGACGGCATTTACTTGAGGAGTGCGAACGCAAGTAACCTACTTAGCTATGTATTCTAGACACAACATAAAGCATTGCATAAACCCCGGCCAGGGCTGGCGCAATCCCCCGGCCCCGGCCAAAATTGTTTCCCCGGTCGTTCCCTATCACCAAGGGCTTGCCACCGCTGTGACGTTTCTCCGAAGCTCTTTTGCTCAGGCGCTAAGCCGCGGAAATGGGTCCCACCACTCGTTACGCAGTTCTGCGTGATACGGCGAGTATAAAGAAGATTTTGTTTTGATACTTCTGTAACTGCTGCGAACATGAATACAGTTTTTTTAAATGTCTTCATCAAATTCTGAAGAAACTGTCAACACAGATCTTACTACAATATAATTGTATTGTAGTACAACCTGACTTGCCTTTATTGTGTGATTTCAAGCTGACTTTTTGTACTCGATCTTTAGTAGTAATACAAGGACGAAGTATAATAAATGTTAAATTGGTAGGCTCCCAAATTGACTCTGATTCGATTTCTTTCTTTCTACTATTGAAGTTTTGTAAGTTTGCGAGCAGCTCGTTTGTCGCTTTGAGCGTGAATCTTTTGGTGTTGACATATTTTAGATTTTTCTGTGAGCCAAATGATTTTGTTACCGATTTATTTAGTTTGAAATTGCGAAAAATACTTAGATTTTTGCAAGTGATGCTTGCACAAATGTTGTATTGTCGGCTAATCTGATATGCGTACCTTAACCTTGTTTGCTGATGCATTCATACACAATTTTGTACCAACAGCCACAACCAGTTTTCAAAACATTTTTAAAGACTGAGGTTTGTGAATCTCCGGCTTTAAATTTAATGTTGAATGAAGATGCTCCTGTTCTAAAACCAGTTCTAGTGGAATGGGATGCTGTCATTCGGATAGTTGCAGTACAAGAGCAGCTGGAGGAAGGTAAGGCGTTTTAACTTCTAGAATAGGCTTACAAGAGTTATTTCTTGCTTAGATTATATCGAGTTTTTTACCTATTGATGTTAAATTGTACTGAGTTCGTAGGTAGAGAATCGCAGTGTTTTAAAACATATACTTATCACTACATTAAGGTTTTTTTCTTTCTAATGCATTTAGAAAAAACTCTGCAACATGGTAGCAAAGGCTAAACTGGTATGTGACCGTAATGAATTCCAGGTTATTTCATGCAGCAATTCGACTAGTTCAGCATTTGGTTTTTGTAAGGTCAGTTGTAAAGCTTATCGAAGAAAGGGTAGGGGTAATTGTGCGATGAAAAGGGACTGTACTGTGCGTTGTTTCAAGGGTGCAAAGCATGGGCTGTCGCTCAGCATAAACAGCAAGATGTATGTAAGAGCAACATTCATAAATTGTGGTAAATCATTTCGTTGTAGATGCGGAGTATTTTTACGTAGAATAGCATTTATCAGCATTTTTATGCGTGCAAGAGACCTTGATGCAACTGCATACAAAGAGCATTTGTAAGAGGTATGGGATGATCAAACAAAATTGTAAAATTAGGAAAACCTTGAGGAAACAGTGACTATGTTGAAATTGAAGGGAACAGTGGAAAACATGGCGAAAACATGTGAAGTGAGAAGGTTTGGGCATGTTATGAACAGAAAGACTGTGGTGCAGTAGGAAAGGTGTTTGAGCTCTACGGTAAAATTTAGAACTAGCATTATAGATTTAAGAAAGCTGTTCGTTTTATTTCTTACTGTACTTTATTTAAAATGGAAGTTAGTTTTTTGAAAATGCAATTAGTTATTTGAAGTATATACTTTACTAGTTTCACCTGCGCATCATCGTACATACTGTAGGTTGATAGGTTTGCTTTAAGTTACTTAAATTGTTTCTGATTGACTCTGCGATTATATTCCTATTCGGACTCGCTTGCTAGAAGCAAAACCACGCTTATTTAATTGTCAAATTGTATGTACATTGCTAGTTTATCGATAACTTAAAAAACCGATGGATTATTTTTTGAAAGGGAGTTTTAGAAAGCTTATCATTAATTGGTTAAATTTCAAGACAACAATTCAATGACTGAAAAAAAAGAGACGGAGATCTTCCCGAAAATACCAATTTCATTTTCGAACTGTAAGCTTCAGTTGGAAGTGGTTGCTGATGACTGCAATGATGTGATGGAAAAAAGATTCATTGCTAAGTTTAGAGAAGCGAGAAAAGCTGGTGCTCGCGTGGTAGCAATTGTTCCGTTTGATCCTAGCTCAGGTAGGTGTATTGTAAGTTTGTTGAGTGGTTTGTTGCGCATGTCATCATTAAGACAATCTTCAAGCACAAAACAGTGTCCTTGGCCTGACGATACAGGATCCCGGTACGTCTTGTTAAACTATTCTACTCTTGAATCTTTTTGTAGGACTCTTTGGAGTTGGCGATAGACATAACATTAATAACTTCCTTTGAATTGAGTATGGAGTGATGATGAGGCTCTCCTGGGCTACCCCTACTGAGGTTCCAAATAAGTGTAACTTGTAAGGGTATTAAGTCATTTGTGTATCTAATTGTAATGTTCCAAATAAGTGTAACTTCTAAGGGTATTAAGTCATTTGTGTATCTAATTGTAATGTTCCAAATAAGTGTAACTTCTAAGGGTATTAAGTCATTTGTGTATCTAATTGTAATGTTCCAAATAAGTGTAACTTCTAAGGGTATTAAGTCATTTGTGTATCTAATTGTAATACTTGCCCATTTTGTTTTGTTTGTCAGTTTTACGCTGCGTCTGTCCACCATTTTTAGAAAAAAAATGGTAATAAACCACCATTTCCATTTGCACAGAATTCCTTCTGAGCGGGGGACTTCCAATAAATTTGTTACACGTCCTTTCTCCACTAAAAAAGTGGAATAGAACACCACTAGTAATGCTTTAAAGGAACTGAAGTGTGAAATTATTTTTTCACTAAAGGTGTTGAAAAACAGTACAAATTCATAACTTACAGTAAAAATTTTTAAGTGTATTTAGTTAACCAAAAATAGGCCTTTATAGCTTAAGCTGATGACGTACTGAGGATTTATTTACGCACTGAGGTGTGCAAGAGTTACAGCGCCAACATAGGCGTCGATTTTTTCTGGTTCAAGCAAATACTCGGGGGGCAAAAAAAATTTTTAAATGCAAAAAATTTCACGAAGCTACGGTCTTTCAAAATGTGAGCAGTATTTACCCTAAAAGTAATATTTCGTGACCGGCTTGGCGTATTCCACTCCAACGTTTCTTTAATAAGTAATTGAGCGTAGCTGCTGAACTTCAATAAAAAAACAGAGCTATGAAGAGTTTTTATTTCGAGTATTTGTAGACAAACTTTCACCGCTTAAACATTGCAAATTTAATCACTTTGTCAGACTTCAAGCTCTTAGAACATACTTTTGACTGGATGCTTTGCGGCAAAAATTAAACACTTAATATTATGACATTAAAACTGCGTGGCAGGTAACAAACCTAAAACTATATTACAAAAAATGGTCGTTAAGCTATGACGCTATCTGCTTCTTAAAGTCTTTACATACTCAGCAAACAGAAAAATTCGATGAATATGAGTTTACAGTGTTTATTTCCGTGAATTTTCATTCGCTTGTCAATGAATAAAATGAACAATCAATGCAAAAAGAAAAAAACATTGCTAAATAACTTGAGTTTTTTTTAGCTACCATTAGAAATAAACACACAGAACAGCAAACAAACAACAAGTCAAGGCAAAAAATGTGCTTGGACTATTGAACTTGCGCTCCAAACTATTGAACTTGCACTCCAAACTAGTTATGGTGGGTTTGAGACCTAGAAACAAATTCCGTAACGGCCTCGTCTAAATTCAGTGATTCCGTTTCATTGCGATGTGGAGAATACGCTTGCCCCTTCAATATCATCACATAACATGGTTTCATCTTCTACGAGACGGCGTAATAAATTTGACATTAACACAGCGGCCACGAGTGATAACGTCGTAACAATGAATTTGCTGCGTTTTTTTCTAACGGCACCCCATACTTAATGTTTTGCTTTTGTTGAAAAAAATTTAACTTATGCACTGTTAAAAACTTGCCGTGGAATCTTCTGATTGTTACGAAAGGCGTTTTTGTCGCGTTTTTGATCTTTGCACCTTATCTTTTAGCAGTGTAGGAATCCAACATATCGTTTATCAGTATAGTCAAAGTGACTTTTCGTATATATCTGCGTTTTTTTCTTAAATCACACTAACACATCAAAACGTTAGTAAGCATCTTTTCGCGAAATTAAACAAAGTCAATAACTTTTTCGTCAAATCGAAAGAAATCAAATCTTTGTTATTCTCGCGCTATTACGTCGAAGCATGTGACAAGTTGCGTGGGGTCCATCTCCGCGGCTTATCGCCTGGGTAACACAGCTTTGAAATTTGAAAAACCGTCGCAACAGCGTCGAACTGTTGGCGACGCTGTGTTCGATTGGACAGGCCCAAGGATCGAACCCTAGACCTTCCGCACCGATAGCGATGTCTCTTACCACTGTACGCCAACTGGCCGAACTCGAAACAAAAAACAAAGCGCTCGTGGCCGAAAGCACGATTGCATGCTTAGTTTTAACATGCAACAGTTTGCAGGTTTTATCAAAACAAATAAAATAGATGATAACTGAGGGGGCCAGACATATTTCGCCCCCTCGTGTTTGTACCCAAGGGGGTGGCGCCCTCTCGCCCCCACGGGAATCGACGCCTAGGAGCGTCAATGTTCGTTAAACCCAATTCGCTTTCACTGATCACAGTCAAACGCCTTAACCGCATGGGATCGTTAAGGAGATTTAAGCGCTTCATCTTTAATCAGTAAAAGCAAATTGGGTTGCCGAGCATTGCCGCTGCAGCACTATTGGACGCCTTCAATGCATAAATAACACGTCAGCACGTCATTAGCTTAAACTTTAAACGCCTATTTGTGATTAACTGAATGCAATTAAAAATTGTTACAGTCAGTTTTGAATTCAATTTTGAATTTCTGTTTCCCTTCAAGTTTTCTACTGGAACGTGAAATCTGTTGGAATTTACGTCACGCATTTGAACGGTTCACCACTCATTGATTGTTACACTCGGAATTTTACAGATTTAAACTGCAAGATGCCGTTACTTCGCATTGCTGCTGTGTTAAAGCAAGCCTTGACACAATTTAGAAATGAGCAAATTGAAAGCATTCGTGAAGGAGAAACTCACACTAATTACGTAGAAAATATAAAAATTATATTGATCAACAATAATAAACTCCTTCCTACGTTCCAAAAAGTTGCTATTCCCAGCTCAGGTATGCTATGTTGTGTTGATAATAAGGTGTACGTTGGAATGGATCCTTATTCTTCATTCCACATCTCCTATTTCAATCAACGAATAGTCGGATAGTAGTTATCTCATTTTTAAAAAAATTTGAACTGAATTTCTTTGCGATTTTTGTGAGGTAAGCCTAATTGTCAGTGAAAGCCTTTTTTTTTTTTATCTTAATCCAATACTGAATCGGCGGCAATTTTTTTGAGCGAGAATGGGTCACGAACGTGCTTGTGACGACGTTTTTTTGCATGTGAGGGATATTGGCGACATGGTATGGCATTAACGTCGACAATTTACGGATGGGAAGCGGTGTGTATTAACTGCTGTGAGTGCTTATTTCAAGCGAGAATCGCTCTTGGGAAGCTTTTCACGCTTGTCAATTCTCGCTTGCAATATCGGCTAAACTCACCGTCCATTATTGCAAAGTGATAGAACATCGAATGAGAAAACGCACCAATTGTTGCTATGCGCGAATCCGGTTTAAAAGTGTTTGTTTTTAGACAACCACAACCTATTAGGAGAACTTCCAGAAAAAGCGAAAATAGTTGTAACTGGAAACGATGCAGCTGATGTTGACAAAGTATGGGTAGAGCTACTTAATTGGTTATAAAAAAAGTGTTTACACGGAATTGTCTTTTTCAATTGACAATTTTTAATGAAATTAATTTACGGCGTTTAAATAAAAGTGTAGTTATATACAGGGCTGCGAACTCGAACTTTAACTCGTTTTTTTTGCCGAACTCGAACTTGAACTCGGAAAAACAAAAACTTCTGTACTCGAACGTGAACTTGATCTTGACAAAAGTTAGTTGAGTTTTAAACTTATCCTAAACTTGACAAAAGTTATTTGAACGGAGTCTAAACCCGATAAAAACTACTTGAACTTCGCATAAAATCGATAAAGATTACTGAACTCGGACTCGCAAAATTTAAGATGAAGAATTTCAACTCGAATCAAAGTTTGCAAATTTTCAGTGATTTCGAACTTGAACTCGATTAGAAATGCTAGCGAGTTGGCAGCTCTGGTTATATTCCAGCAGGCATAATTGAACTGAACATTCCGACCTATCGGGTCTACTTGTAGCAGTTAGTGCAATTTTGATTTGTCAATGCAGTATAGGTGTCGAAAAAGATTTTTTCACTTTTGTTTTGTAATTTTACCTGTATAGTCAAGTCAGAACAAACCTTTAGCGCCTAACGTGTTTACTGCTAATGAAATGGCAGGCTCTATGTCTGTGCATACGCCTCTGGCACCATTGAGGTTTGAAAGTTTGAGACACTGTTCATTGCCTTGTTGATTCATACTTGCACTTCTGCGTCTGAAATATGATTGATTGATTGTGGTTTTCCTTCACTTCTTAATGACTTGTATAAACTTGGCACACATCTGGTGACTTACTTGCTGCAGTTATCGACTACTTTGCCAGCATTTGGGGGCTCTCGTTTTGCCTTGTCAGGCTTCTAATGAGGACATATTGAAATAGGATTTTACTTTTTCCTTAGCAGGTTTATGCATTTAGTCGTTTGGGGGCTCGCGTTTTGCCTTGTCAGGCTGCTTCTAATGAAGACATATTGAAATAAGATTTGACTTCTTTTTCCATAGCTGGCCTATGCATTGAGTCGATGTGTAGTATGGATATTGGACGCAAAAGTCCGATTACCATTGATCACCGTCGACTCTTGGCATGGTGATGATACTTTTGCCATGGAAGGGTTCCTTTGCAAAATAATGCTCATATGTGCGAAGATTTCTGAACCGCCGTGATTCATTAGTATTGCGTGTATTTGTTGTCGATGTCTCTATTACCACCACCAACTGTATTCCTTGAGATTTAGGTAAAATCACTTGATTTATTTATAACAGGGTAAATGGTAGGCCTTGAAGACTTACTAAATAAACGCTGTAAAAACCAATTCTACGACTAGTTTCGCGGTTTGACCGCTCATCAGGTAGACTCAGGTTTTGAACCCAGGACCTTGTGATTGAGAGTTTTACCTCTCCAACCACTCGGCAACCGAGCTGACAGCGTTTTCAATGCAATTTTCAGCTATACATACTCAAGCCCCTGCAACTGCAGGCTTAGCATTGAGCAGTTAGCCTAGTTGGCATGTGTCGGCAATGGCAGGCCTGATTTTACAAGTAATGAATAAAGAGGTGCCGATGTAAGTCTATATATATGATACTGAGTCTACCTGATGAGCGGTCAAACCGCGAAACTAGTCGTAGAATTGGTTTTTACAGCGTTTATTTAGTAAGTCTTCAAGGCCTACCATTTACCCTGTTATATTTCATATATATAGACTTACATCGGCACCTCTTCATTCATTACTTGATGTATTTACCAAGTCACGTACAGTTTCGACATAACTTAGGAATGATTACCAATGAAATTTTAGGTTGTCCGTAAAATCAAGGACTACAGATATGAGCATCTGCGTAACGTTTCCATTAACAAGCACGCATTGTCCAGTTTGGAGGAACATGATATTGTTGAAATTGACCGTTTAACCAAAAAAGCCACCGTTTATTGTTACTTGGCCCCCCAAAAGTAAGTAATCCAAGGAAATAATCAGATTTAAGATCAAGAACAAGCAATAACGGCGTTATATCTGAAGGATAATATACTGTTAAATTACCGAGTGGTGTAGCTTTTTAAAAAATGTGAGCTCACCATCATTCTTAAATTACTCCAATGATGCTAAAAGAATAAAATTTTTTTGTTTAAGAGAGCCAATGATGATTCTAGCCGGATTGAAAAAAGAGGTGGAAAAAGTTCAACACGAAATTGATAAAATTCTTTTGGAACTTGAATCAGCTTTGGTTTACTCAAAACTTTGCCGATGGACTTGGCAGAATAAAAACGACCAGCACGTGCGTTTACCACTTCGCGTAGCTGCTATTCTTGAAAAGCAAAGAGAAGTAAGACTTTTGTTGAGGTTTGATGAGGTTAACTAACATTTTACGCATAAGTTTCGTGAGCGCGACTATTCAGTGTTACCAGTTTGGCGTATCTCTTACACCCAATATTCGTGCGCTGTCAGTGGTCCTGTCCTGCTCGAGAGGCAACACAATTACAATGTGCTGGTGAATACTTGATTATGTTGTCTCGCAGTTCGTATTTATCACCACAAAGATGAGACTTCCCGACGTGTTAACGACGAGTCGGTCACCCCGAATGGTAGTGTTCCGTATGTTCCTTTTTCTGAAACAGTTTCAATTCGTAGCAATTAGTTTTTGGACTATTATTGCGGCTTGCTTTAGTTTTTCGTTTAGCTCCAAATCTAGCCTCTTATCATGACAAAACACGTAAACGCTCAATACCCCTGAAGAATTGGTCATTATTTTATGTGATATACTGTTTTTGCTCTCGAGCAACCTAAGCCTAATCAAAAACAGCGCCACCCCTTTAACCGTATTTTTCTTTACACTAATAGCTCCAGTCGTGCTTTAACTGAATTAAATAAACAACCGATCGGTACAGTAATTTATTTGCGATAATCTTGTTTTCTCTCTGATGATGCATCGTGGAGAAATATCTCACGCTGTCTCTTATCAATTTTCTGCGAGGAACTAGAATCGAAGATCAACCAAACCAAGTCCCGAAAAATCCGAGCTGATAGAACGCATGAGCAATATCACATTCTTGAGGAAAATGTAATTCTGCCTTAAAAGATTGACAACCATTGTTGATGCAGTCAAAATGGATCAAAAATTTAAATGCAATATTTAGTCTCTAGAATGTCAGACACAAGCAACTGAGATAAGCGTATTTTAAAGAATAAAACCTTCATTTTGCATTTCAAAATTGCAAAAAAATCGTTGTTTAATAAGTTAACGCTTGGAAGAAGAAACGAAAAAATTATGTACGTAGTTGCTTAATCTGTAAATACTACTAATTTAATGTGTACATTTGCATTACCAATACTTGCAAACTAATTACCAATACAGAAGGTTACGTACAAAATCAAGTCGTAACACTGAGTACTAGAGATCCATACTGGATTAAAACACCCCAAGGTGAAAGTACACTTTTCAATCAATACTGCTTTTGTTGTTCAGCCCTCAGCATTGCGTGGCAACGTGAATACTGAGACCAGGTTGTTCGTTTGTCTCTGCCAGGGATGTGGAAGCGGTGGAACCAGTCATATTTTGATGGAAACGGAAGCAGAAGTGCGAAAAGTATGCCGCTTATGCTTCCACATTTGTATGAGTTGAATTTTCATCCTCTTTCCTTTTTTTGAAACACACTTTCGTTTGCTTTTTGCAAATTATGTTAAAAATGCTTGCTAAAGTTTGACCAAGGGCTTTCGGAGTGATGGAAAAAAAGTTGCGGTTTACGCTGTTGGCTGCCAACGCACTGGTCGTATTTTACTAGCAAAATTTTGGTGAATCTGTTTGGAAGCGGAAGCGCTGGAAGTGGAAGCGATAGGTGTGGAAGCGGAAGCTGTTGGCAAATATACCGCTTCCACATCCCTGGTCTCAGCAATAGCGTTTAGTATTACGAGAAAATTTGAAATATGCGACGACGCTCGTGTTGTAAGAGTGTTAATCAGTCTATAAAAAAACAGTTCATAAACCACGAGTTCTCAAACTTTTGGTGTTGTGAAGCCTGTACAGAGGTTGACCGTTATTTACGAACCCCGCAATAAGTTTCTAAAAATAGAAACATGAGCAATCGAATAGCTCACAACGCCCTAGGCTTCTTTACCGCAGCCCTGGGGCTCTGTATATGCGGAGAACTTTGAGAACCTATGCATCAAAACGACTTAGCGTTGCGTATGTAACCCACGCAGGTACCAGCCAATCAAAGGATTTTGTTCTCCCATGGCAATTGTATTGAAAGTTGGATTGTATGGGAGGAAGCACGACATCATAATTGTCGGTAAAAGCAAGAAAATGAGCAATAGATTTGACATTAAAACAAGTTAGTGCATCTTGATTTTGACAAAAGATTGATAGCTGTACCAGTAGGCGAATGGAATAATTATTCCAGGAGCAGGTGCTCTCACAATTTCTTCAGACCAACTCTCCTCGTTTTTACAAACGTGAAGGATTGAACTACCATCCAATGCGAAGATTCTTTTATCTTTCAAACATACAGCACTGAAACTTGTCTCGCAAAGCCAGTATGAACGAAGTCGAGAATTTAAGCGGGTCCAGACTTCTTCTTCAGTGTTCAGAACTTCAGCACTGGTGACGATGGATATAGAATTACAATAACCACCGACAACATAAATGCGTGTGTCTTGAGTAGCGCAACCAAACGAGGCTCTTGCGTCGTTCAAGTTTACTACTTTCTTCCAAGTTTTATCTCTTGGGCAAAATGCTACAGTGTCACTGCTGACCTCTTTACACCGTTTTTTTCCCTTGATGTTAGGTCTATCGGAAAGCTTGTATCCTCCGATGAGATAAATCTTATTTCCAACTACTTGTGCAGCTCCATAAGACCTTGGAGTATTCCAAGGAGATTGAAATAGACTCCGTTCGTGTGAAACACTGTCAAACACTTCATATGTCGTCGAAAAATTTTTTGCATCGGGATTGCTTTGTCCTGCTTTAAAAGTTGAGTCGGGAGAGATTGGATATGTTTCTCCTTCAAACACGTACAAATTATCGTCGTAAAACACAGCCGCTGATCCGCACCTAGCTTCTTTCATAGACGGCATCTCCATCCATTGGATCCCATCAAAGCGAACTACTTGATGACTTGTTCTATCAGAGTTGCCAATAATCCCTCCACATAATACGGTGACTGGGCGGTTAAAAGCAACAGCGCAACTTTTCAAAATCGTGTTTTCGGTTAATCCTTCGACAGATAAGTTTTCCCAAGTTTTACAATAGGGTAAAATTCGGTTAACAGATAGGTACTTCTTTCCGTATGGAAGTAACATTATGCTGTCAGGGTCAGGAACCAGACATTTTCGTGGTTTTTGGGCTTTAGATACGGTTGGAGAGATAAAATAAGCAAGTGCTTCGTCCACTACATCTCGACATTCATGGTTTCGATGTACAAATGTATGCGTTCTAATATCATCCATTACAAACCTAATTGAAATGAATTGAAGTCGCACATGCTGGAACAAACGTGTAAAGTGCTGTTCTCGGTGCTCTAAATCTTTATTCACCCAAGTAACAATGAAATTAAAGACCATCTCTTCGTCCCTAATTTCTAAGTCATCTGATTCAAGAATTTTTTCAATTTTGTCAACGTCGTATTGTAGAAAATCATCTGTACGAGCTACTTGACGAAACCGTTTTAAAAAGAATAGGTTGACTTTGTCAGCAACTTCTTGGAATGAATATAGCAAAGCGAGTTTCAAATACAAACAACAATTTCTCACCGTTAAAGATGTTTTCATCGCATCAACGACAGCATCAAGTAAACTTGTAAGCTGCATCAATGAAGCAGCATGGAGGATTTCTGTGATGCTCTTATTAGAGATGGAAAATTGGCCGGTGTAGATACAGTTTAATATCTCATCCATAGCCTTTGCTGTCACACTTTCAATGAAAATTTCTTCGCTTGTTTTTTCCTTCATATCAATCGTAAACATTTTGAAAAAGTATTCACTCGCGGCTGCTAATACATTTTTGTGTGCTTTGAAAGTCTTTTCTTCCACTCGTATTGTTACATCACAAAATTGCTCGTTTTTTCTCTGCGTTTGCAGCTTGAGGAGTGTCTCGTAAGGTTCATCAAGCTTCAATACGCGTTTTGTGCTGTGCCAACCATCACCAGATTCTAATGATGAATCGTCACTGGAAGTGTCGGACATGTTTACGTATGAGTGTGTTACCAATATTAATCACTAAATGTAAAAATGGACTGGTTAAATGTTTTGGATTTACACCACAACACAAATAAAAAAAACCAACCCTATGATTTTGATTGTTAAAGAATAATTTATTGAAAGAGATATTTAATGAACACATTGGATTTATAGCGCTTCGTACGCATTTTAACACTCCCTATTATTTCTCAATACAATATTTCGCGCTTGTTAGGTTAAGTATAGCGTAGTTTTATTTCTCTGTTTTCAACTGTAATTTCTCGGTCTTTAGTTAAAAAAATTTCGCTTTCTGAAAATCTGTCTCAGATGGCAAAATCTGTTGATAATCTCACACATCGAAACATTATTTACGAGAACTGATAAAAAATCTAAACTAGACAATGATAATGAAGAGGTTATGCGTTTGTTTTCTTGTAATTCTTATGTTTGTACCCTTAGGATCAGCATAACAAACATTTCATAATAACCCTGTCCATGTCCACATGTCCAATTTTTGGCGGGCCAAAAGCACAGGGGCTCTCTGCATCATAATTAAATTTTTGATGTTATGATCCCGTTTCTCAATTATAACATAAAATTTTAATTATTATGCAGAAAGCCTGTGAGTTTTTGGCCCACTAACCTTGGACATGTGGACAAGGTAACTAGCTGTACTTTCGATAAGATAAGACTAGTACTAGCTGTTTCCAATTTCTCTTCCACCTATACGGGCATATTAAGTTCTTTTGTGTGTTTGAATGTAGGTCATACAGTTCTTGGATTTCTTTGTACCTCTTTCTGTCGCAACAAAAGGACAGCTTCCAGTGTTTTGAAACTGTGTATTGTTTTGACTAAGGACAGAGTTACTGTAAGTGTATATTAAATTGTTGTGCGTGTTTCTATTACTTTAAACAATATAGCTTACATCACGTATTGTTAAGCACAATAGTGAAAAAGATATTCACGAGAAATAATTAGAAGCAGAATAACAAGTTAAACAGAACAATTCAATAATCTCATTTACCGGTACCTGAGTGCCACAAAATTGATGATTTGGTTGTTGTTCGCTCTTCTTCACGCTCTAGTATAAGTATACGTGGTTTTGCACAAAACTGAACTGTTGTTGCTCGGCAATTAATTTTCATTGAGTTGTTTTTTTTTATTCATTATTATTAATTTTTGCTATCTTATAGTGATAATAAACATTAGGATTTCGTTCTAGCTCAATAAATTTACTCCAGGGTTCAATTTCTATTATTATTATCTGCTCACTACAATGCTTGTCGCTTTGTTACCTCTTGTTTCTCGGGTTATCTTTAAATTTGTATACACTCTGTACCAGCTGTTATCATCTTGTTGACTTTGGAGTGATGTAAAGATATAAAATGCTGTTACGACCTCGTAAAAAAAGTAATTTGCTGTAGTTAAAATCTTGCAACTGTACAATTTTGCATATAAAGCAACGAAGGCTCACCAATCACAGCTCGGCAGTGCCCTCAACTTTATCAAATCGGGACATGACTATTTGGAGTGACCAACGTAACGTTGAAACAGCCTCGGGACATTTTACCTTTGGGGTGACTCGTGCGAATTGTTTACCGACGTAATTGCTCAGTTGTTAAGACATTGCTATCGGTGCGGGAGTTCTGGGGTTCTAATCCCGGGTCGGTCAAATCGAATACAGTGTCGCCAATGGCTCGCCACCTCCTCGATGTTTCGGATTTGTGTCGCCATTCGTTGCACGCTTCGGCGTAATACCGCGAGTATAACGAAGATTTGATTTTGAGACCAACTAATCATCACCTTCTAAATGTGGCAGCCTTGAGCAGGGTTACAGAGCATGACTGTTAGCCTTGACCGATACGTTTAATTGTCCCATGCCGAATAGTAGCGCACTCAACCAGGTAAACCACCTTATCTCTATTACACATGGAGTTGCCCGAGTGATCGGTGCATTGGGCTACGAACCTGCGTTTCGATGGTTCGGTTCAACTAGGTTATGCTCTATGATGCATGCATTAAGTTTGACTTCACTATCTTAAAACCTCAGCTGCAAGTATATGTAGCTAAGTTTAAAATGGAAGGTGTTCATCAAACATCAAACTGCTATTGACGCGATAACGAAGCTTTCAAAGGACATTTGCTTACGACCTTGCCTTAGAAAAACGACGCTGTAATCCTCTCCGCGATGATGGCAACTTAAGTTAAAAACCATTACTGCTTTTGCCTAACTCTATAGGACAGATAAAAATGTTTCTAGCTGTGCATTTTAATTTGCTCCTTAAAAGCAACTGTCCACTATAGCAGTTTTGATGGACTTTTTTTCTCGTGTCGATTCACAGCTCAGATGGCCGAGTGGTATAGAGCGTCTGTCTCTTGAGCTGTAGACTCGCATTATATTCCGAGTGGGGTCAAACCAATGACTTTGGAATTGATATTCACAGCTTCCCTGCTTGACGCTCAGCATTAAAGAGACAGTGTGGAGAACAAGCCGACAAGTTTGCTTGTTGTGCCGTTGGGAAAGGCACTTAGCGGAATTCCCCCATCTTGGTGTGGTAGACAGATGGCTGGCAACTCCTAAGCGAGCTCGCATAGCGCATTGATTGGTATTGATTAGTATGAAAAATATACCAATACCTAACAATAATTTTTCTATAAAATATGTACGAGACATCAACAATAAGTAGACATCAATAATTTTTCTATAGAGTATGTCCGAGAATAATTTGCAAAAAGATGTGCATGTAACAATATGTGGAGAAAAAATTACTGTACACGTCTCAAATGGATCGTACAAAGCATTTAATGGTAAATTTCACGGTAAAATTGTTCGTGAAGACGCAAGCAGGTAAATTTAAGTTACTTTTTTGCTCTATTGATTTGTAGTTAATGTTTTTCTATTGCTTTGTGATTGATGTTTTTCCATTGATAAATTAATATTTTTTTTCAGGCTTGGAGCATGTGGAAATCAAGGTAGCGGCTCTCTTACCACTCCCAAGGTATGCAAGTCCATGTATAAAGTCCCTGCATTATCCGCTTGTATGTGGATTTAAACTGTTTTTTTTTTTTTGGCGTTATCATGTACATGCTTCGTAATACAATAGAATATTTTTTCATAACCTCTAAAACAGCAGTTCCCAACCTTTGTTTCTTCATTACCCACTTTTCATGTGACTGACCCTCAATTGCAACGTATAGATGTATTAAACTGAACCAAATCAAAATTTGGCTGCGAAAACCGGTGTTCCGGCGTTCTTCAAGAACACCAAAGATCTTTACCCATGGTCGTAAAATTAAGGGAACATTTTTTTAACCGGTGCAGAACGGTGTTTAATTCCCCACCTGAAAATTCTAAGTTCCTCAACGATTGGTAATTCATGCTCTAAAAATATTTCGTTTCGTTCCATAGTAAAATTTTTCCGTTTCATGTTCCGCACTTTTCGATAATTGTGTGATATTGTAGCAAAGACAAAAAACGACCGGTCGGCGTAGTTGTGACGACATTGCTGTTGGTGCGGGAGGCCTGTGGTTCGATTTCCGACTTGGTGAAGTCAGACGCAGTGTCGCGGCAGTCCCCAACGGCTCGCCACCGCTGAGACATTTCTGCGGATCCGAAGCTGTTTTGTTCTTGCACCAAGCCGCGGAGATGGACTCCATCACTCCACTCGCTACATGCTTTGGCGTATTACTGCGAGTATAGAAAATTTTTCGGTCAAAGACCCTGAATTAACTTAAATCTACTTAGTATAATAATTCTTCCGAATCAATGTTCATTATAAAGATTGACTAAATTTGCTTAGGAAATTTCTTTGTCTCGCAAAATTGGTAATCTCTACATACATCAGCAGTAGGCCTACGTTAACACATTGCCATCTATCTACTTTGGTGAATTCCTGTCAGAAGGTGGCCGGTCCAAAATAAGATGCTTGCTTTGCCTTGAAATTGGATAGGAAATTCAAACACATATATTATTGCAATCTTTCGAAGGCGAGACTACTATAAAAAGACGTAAACTATTTGGCTATCTGTTTCAACATTTCCTAACATAGGAGCACTTTGCGAACTAACTACCAATGTTCCCCCCTCGTTTTTAGCAAGTGCGAATTTGCTCAAATGTAAATTTTAATAAAAAAATTGCGTAAAGATTTGGAGGGTTTAAGGAAAGTTTAACCCAATTTTTGCCTCAAAGTTGAGTTTCCAGAGTATGAAACTGTTGTTTTGTGCCTAAATATTGAACACTTTGATTGAAATTCTGCCAAAAATCACCATTCCAGTTGCCACGCTGAAAAAAAAAATTGGAATTTTTGTCCAAAATTTTTCATTTTTCTCCAATTTCGCTCCTTTGAAGGGCCAACGCTATGTAGCCCACTGTAGGTGCTGTAATTTGACATCAAAACTTTAAAATTAAGTTGCAATGATACTTAGCTCTGATAGATTATCAGATCTTCTTCGAATTATTGCATTTCACAATCTACATTCATTTTGATTTTAATTATTTTTTGAAATTTCCTGCAGGCGTCTAGTGCAAGTACATTTGTTGTTCAATCGCCGAAGCTGGACCATGAAAAGTTAGAATACTTGAAATCTATTCTGAGCAAAGATTACAAATATTATTCTGAAAAAAAGGTTAACCAGCTGTTTGCAAGCAACAAACAAAAAGGTATGTGCAAAACTTAAGGAGTATGTTCTCGATTTTTATGAAAATGTGCTTAAACCTATTCGAAACGTTTGCTCTCGCAAATCTTAAACCTCTGTCTTCTTGGAAAAAAGCTGACGTTGTAGGCCAGTTGGATATATGAGATTTCATGTCGGATTACTGTGATTACGGAGTATTTGCTTGCAATTTGTCTCAGTGGTGTATTAATTTAGCATTTAGTATTACTATAGCATCAGCCTTCGCAAGCGTAACGCACGCTGTTTCATTAACAGTCATTAAATTTTTGTAATACTTCAAGCCAGTTACGATTTTCATGAAATTGAAGTACTGTTTAAGCTATGGGCAGCAACAAAAACAATGAAAGAATTAGCAACAATAGCATTATAGCAGCAACCAGGGCTGGTGAGAGGGGGCAGGGGGTACAACGTACCGGGACCCGTCATGTTTTGAGGGGCAGAGACACACGGGAAGAAATGCTGGAGAAATTACGTCTTCGCTATGTTAGAACCTACGTCCAGTGTGCGAAGTAGGGGGGGATGGGGGAGGGACATGTCTCCCCCAGTAAAAATAGTCGTCCCCCCTGCAAAAAAAATTTGTCGTGGTGAGGGGATGCTAAAACGTCCCCCGCAGTGGTAAATACCACCAGAAGTTAAATGTTTTTTATACGTGTTGCTTGTGGGTACGGACTGGGTTGATACTTTCCAGCATATCTTCTAACCATTATGGTTTCCTTCGCATACTAATCAAGAACAACCTTTTCAGTGCGCCTATTACAGAACAGTTTATTTTTCATCAACATTACAACACGTCAGCAGTTTTTTATCAGCGTTAGTGAAAGCACTAAGATTATGTTAAATCAGCGATTCCCCAACTTTTTTCATATCATATTTGAGGTTGAGAGTATAAATTAAGAAAATGCTAGCCTATACCTTCTGGGGCTCCGCCCCGAACCCCGCTGGGGTAGCTTACTGCTCTTCCTCTAAACCCCTTGCTTCATTTATCAAATAAAAACCTGCCTAAAACCAAGCTTATAAAGTTTTCGAAATTCTACCGTTGATAATTTTTGTTCATCATGCTGGCAGTATGCAAACACGCAGTACGCCCTCCACCACTGTTTTAATTTGGTCATTGACCAATGACATCGCCCCAGAAGCGTATTTATGGGGCGACATTGTGCCATGCCCCCCCTCTCTTTTTTAGTTTTGCTTTTTAGTAAAAAAGAACAAATGGTGTAAAGTGACTGAAATACGCGAGACTCTTTTGATCGCTTTTGTAGCTTATGGCTAGGGGTCGATCTAGAGGGATGGGTGGGATGAGAAGTATGCATTCACCTCACCAGCCTTTTTCAACTATGTTTTTGATAAATACAAATTTTGCATAATTTCGAACCTCTTCGATTACAATAAGTCTTACTCCCTAGACACGCACAATTGAAAATGTGCGAACAAAATGCACCGTATTTGGTGAAGTACTCAGATTTAGGGTTAAAAAATTTAAACAAAGCTTGCATGAAAAATGTTGAAAAAGAACTAAAATAGCCATTACAACATGTAATATTTCAAAAATTTCCCGGGTGAGCATACCCCCGGACCCCCCGCTTCAATTAGCGCTGCTAAAAAAAACTACGTTTAAAAAAAAGCGGTGAAATCATGCTCCCCTTCCTTTTAAGATTTCTTGCTACGCCCCTGCGTCACCCCATGAACAATAATTACTATTTTCGCAGCATTAGTCTTGTTATTTGGGTTCAGAATTCAGGCAAAATTGTAGACAAAAACATCCCCCCAGTAAAAATTTTCTACTTCGCATACTGCCTACGTCTGCGCAATGTCAAGTCCTTTTCTTTTTTAGAGAGTCAAATTTTGGTACCAAGGGGGCCCGCATCATATCTCCGCCCCGGGGCCCGGATTTTCTCTCGACGGCCCTGACAGCAACAAGCAACAACTGCAAGCATCGCTTTTTTAATCGAGTTCAAAGTTCGAATTCACTGAAAATTTGCGACCCGAATCCGAGTTCAAGTCCTTCATTTTTAATCTTTTTCGAGTTCAGTAGTTTTTACCAAATCCATGCTAAGTAGTTTTATCGGGTTTAGGGTAAGCTCCAGCAATTTTTGTCAAATTTAGGATAAGTTCAAAACTCCATCAACTTTTTTCGAGATCGAGTTCACGTTCGAGTTCGGCAAAAAAGTTTTCAGCCCGGAAAGCAACGCTAGGTCGAACCAAACTGACTTTGAGTGTTCTGAACAAGCACGTGTCCATGTTACAGCAGAATTGCTTTGCAAAGTGGTTGGGATCTGTCAGACGCCAACGATACATGTTGCAACTTTTTTCGGCCATGCTGCTAGTTACTCTTGATTGCTGAGATTTACGTAGGTAACAGTCTTTAGGAATGTGCACAAAGTTGCAAACAAACTAAAAACTGCACTTTATCTCAGGAAGTATTTGATTTGCATACGCGCATAATTTGATGATATTGTATGCGTTGCAGGTCAATTAGCCGTTTTGAATGAAGGTCTTGTCTTAGTTACAAAAACTATTGACAGCTACTGGGAATGCTGCAAAGTCTTACAAGAAGGAACTTTTGTGGAGATCTTGCACATCCCCACTGGTATAAAATCGTCGGAAATCAGTGAGGCTTCTTTAAAACCATTGATAAAGTCGTTTAATCTGAATTGGCTTGGATTTAGCTGCAGAGTAAGTGTTATGAGAGAATCAAGATGGGATAAAAACTGTGAGAGGCTGCAGACTCAACGACCACGCCAAATCCTCCTGGTTTTGGTATAAGGTTATTTCGCAGCCTCTCGCAGGATTGACGACACTGTATTTGATTGCAAATTCTGTAGTTGATAATTTTTGATGCCATCTGTCCAAGCAAAAATAAATTCACTCTCTTTCTCATAAAGGCACTGCTATACTTGAACCCTAGTCATAATATGCGTGTATGCATGGTGTTTGCATGCCATTGCATTGTTTTTGTGTTCTATAGTTTCATCATTGGTTGGTAACTGCAGCTGTGCGTAGCAATTTTTACCGTATTTTAGAATGGCGAAGTGGTGGCTGCTAGTTTTGAGAGAAGTGACGTCATCAAAGCTTGTGATGAAATACGAAAGTTTGCTGAAAAATTCCATAACAGTGACGTGTACAAGTGCAAAAATGACATCGCTGGTTACGTAGTAAAGCATTGCTCAACAACTTACAAGAATGTAAAGTTAGAAGTGGTGGATGATGGGGTGAAGTTGTCGGGGTCAAAAAATAAAATTGAAGAAGGTGGGTTGACTGTTGCATCAGTACGAGCGCACTGGCAGTTAGTTTGATGTTTCGCATCTCGGCCTGTATGTTTTTTTGTAGATCTGAAGCATTGATTTGATTGAAGTTTGCACAGTGAGAGATGCAACTAAGAAAGCTTGCGTTGTTCTGGTCAGTGGCCACCCGATATGCGTGTCAAATGCGACCGACTTGTACCGTCAAGCCATGCCGCTGACACTTTTTTATCTAATGCGTGGTTCTATACTATTCTCACTAATATTGATTGTGTCAATTGAGTTTTAATTTTAAGGCTCGGTTATAAATCTCGCTTGGAAGTCTCGAATGGAGGCAGCAGCCGAAAATATGAGCAAGGATGAAAATTTATTGCAATTGAATGGCTCAGTGGGGCCATGCTCACTTTGCATTTGCCCTCCAATGCTGTTTAATTTTTCGGTTTAGGAGTGAAAAATAATCTCAGTTATTTATTTATTTGTTTGTTGTCGGGAATGTCCTATTACCGACAACATGTGTAGTAATAGTGTTGCTAAGTTAAAAATAATCGTAAAAAAGTGACTACGCTAGTGAAACTCCAAATCACTTTTGTACTTTCTAAATTGATTAATTATATTTATTAGGCTATTCTACATTTCAGAGATTTTTGTTAGCTTTTTTTTGTATTATTTTTGCAGTTATTGATTTGCTTCAAACAAAGTCATTTTTCGAAGAAACGTTTACTTTCGTCGCACCTAATTTACGTTCGTACTTTTGTGATAGCAATTGGCGCGAAATGATTTTGAACGTTTTGGAGACGAAATGTCGATGCTCTGTGAAAATTAGTCAGGTAACTCGTAATGTTTGACAAGACAATCGCTTGATTAAACTACAAATTCAAACATTATTCGCTTTAACCATTGAAAATTAGTGTGATAAATCATTATGTTCATGGTTGTTTGACTACACAATCCCTTGATTAAGGAACAAAACCAAACGTTATTGGTTATTGATGATGAATCCGTTATCCGGAGTTTTTCTCATTGAGTGGAGATGGCCTGATTAACTTCAATACCTTATCTTCACTCTCTCTTTATTTCATTCAGTCGTGGGGCCATCCTTCTAATTTAAGGGAGCTTTAACTCGTTTTTCCACCTGCTGTTTCCATATCCTCTTTGGTCGTCTTTTGTGATGGTGACGGAATTTTTTTAGAACGAAATTGTGCAAAGCCCTGCCACGAAAACTTCTGCTCCGTTGACGCAAATTATTTTTGAAGTGGGTCAAGGTGATATTACCAACGAAACGACTGATGCCATTGTTAATGGAGTCTCTCCTTCATTTGATCTTAATTGGGGTGAGAAAATACTTATTATAATGCATCAAAGGCATTCTTCAGCGGGTATTTATCTCCGAAGTTATGCTGGTTTAGAAATTATATTTGTGTTGTTGGACCGGACTTTGATGCTAAATGGAAAAATGAATTTCGGTAACGCCAAAACAGCATTGCTGTATCGGTGAAGCTTGTCAGTGAAGTCTTTGTTTAGGCGTCGCTTCAACTAATGAGACGTGGACTTGAATTAATAATAGTCCAAGAGACTGAAAGATGTGATTGAAAATACTGATTTCAGGAGAAAGAGCGTAAGCTCACTTCGCTTTTTTCCTTAATCTGTTGAATTTTCTGTTCAGCATACCACTTGAAAATACCTACAGTTATTTATTTGTTTCTTTAAAATGCGACTTCGTGATAAAATTTGGCATTTTACTGTGCTTTTTGAGGTAAAAATGCGTTAACGCTAGCTTAGGTTCTCGATGCAGATAATTTTGAAGCTTTCACACGAGAACGCATCTTAAATTGCGCTTTTGTCTGAGCAGAGCAATTACATTAGTCTGTGCTCAATTCAACAAACGTGCTTGATGTGTATTTACAGGCAAAATCTCCCCTACTGTTTTGGGTAAAGCAGGTTTCGAAATAGAAGCTGAGTGTTCTTCAAACCCACTCGTATCAACGGATTGTCTGAGAGTTACAAAGGGATATAATCTATCCTGTAAATACGTATTCCATCTAATTACCCCTGATTCGTCGGGCGAGTTGAAAAAAAGAGTGACAGCTGTTCTGACTGAAGCGCAAAAGTTAGGAATTTCTTCCATTTCTTTTCCCACTCTTGGTGCAGGTAAGCAGTGGCGTCGCTAGGGAGGGTACTGGGGGGACATGTCCCCCCCACTTCGATGTAGGACTATTTTTCTGAATCGTCTAAATCCGTAGAGATTTTTTTAGGGGGTAGGGGGGTGACGTCATATCCAAACCATTTTTTTATTTTATTTTCATATTTCGCTGTAGAATCGAAAAACTTTATTGCCTCTGACACTCCAAGTAGCCAATTCCTTCCGAGTGCTTATAACAAACCTTCGCTCAAAAAATCTGTATGTCGCAACTCTTACTCGTCGGTTGATAGCAAATAGCAACACCCATTATCACGTAATAAAGAATAAAACAGCATGCGACCGGCGGACTGCAACCGGTCGTTTTTCGTTTTAAATTATTCGTTTATTGCTTTTTCAAATATTTGACTCTTTTAAGAGTTAAGTAATTTGCAAAAAAAAAAAAAAGATGTCCTAAACTGCAGGCACTTCTAGTTCTAGAGATCCTTTTTCCGAAATGGTTCATAATGATAATTGGGCATTTGTAGTAAAATGCGGACCAATACAGCCATCTTTAAATATTCCTCAAACACAGCAAGGGCAAAGAAAATATAGGTTTCATAAAAAATGACCCCCCCCCCTTTTTGAAACCGAACCCCTGTTTTTAAAGTGAAGTGTCCAAACTGTGCAAGTGCAGTACGTGCTGTCATTTCAAAACAGCTTTCACGGAGTTTGCCTCACATCATACTGAAGCCAAATCGGGTGGTTGGCGTA
This sequence comes from Trididemnum miniatum, assembly GCA_964006365.1. NCBI lineage: Eukaryota > Metazoa > Chordata > Ascidiacea > Aplousobranchia > Didemnidae > Trididemnum > Trididemnum miniatum. The sequence continues at coordinate 11,318,860 of OZ023234.1, read as the reverse complement.
GTGGTAAGAGAGATTGTTATCAGCGCGGGCAGGGGCGGATCCAGGGGGGTTGTGGGGGATGCATCCCCCCCCCACCCGCCAATTTTGAAACACGTTTTTGATGAATACAATTTTTTCCATAATTTCAAACCTTTTCGATAACAATAAGCTTTTCGGCCTAAGCACGCATAATTAAAATTGTACAAACAAAATCCATCATATTTGGTAAAACACTCAGATTAAGGGGCAAAAAATTTAAAAAACATTTTGCCTAAAAATTGTTCAAAAAGTAGTAAAATAACCACTACAGTATGTAAATTTTCAAAAAATTTCTGGGGCAGCATGTCCCCGAACCCCCCTTGAGCCTTTTCTTTTATTCTCACTATGCTTTAAAATAATTCTGCCGAAAAAAACTGCACTTGAAAATATGTCAAAATTTGGTGCCCCTTCCCTGAAAAAATTTCTGAATACGCCGCAAACAAAGCATTTTTCAAAGGGCTTTTTACGCCTTTTTGGTCTAACGTCTTTGTATTTAGTTAACGTTCAACCAAATTCAGAATTTCATCCCCCACCCCATCAAAATTTTCTGAATCCGCTCCTGAGTGCGGGATCGATTTTTTTAGACCCCCCCCCTTTTGAAATATGCTGGGTGCGCCCTTGATTCAGGATGCTGCGTTGTGCTTTTTTTGCCGAAGCTTTGGAAGTCTTGGTAAATTGCAGCTGCATTAAAGATTTGGTATTGTAAAATTACGTAAGTTTTAAATCAAGATTGGTCAAACTTTCATCGTATGTCGCTCTATTTCATTGTTTTTATTTTAGTGACTGGTGGTCTTGGATTAAAATCCTACGCTGTCTAAGTCTGGCAGTGCTGTTAACTAACTAAATAAAGAATTGAAACTAAATAACACTGCTTGAAGCCTAATCCTAACCCTATAGGCGAACGCCATATACCACCAAACATTATCTATAGACTACTAGCAAATGTGACGTGGGCCACACAAAATGATGCCGCGGGCCACATGACTAGATAATGATTTGCGACTGCACCTTTTAACTCCCTGACTCGTGCTGGGCCCTTCATCGACAAACTCTGGCTATATGTCACTGCCGCAGCTGTATCTAGTAGCAATAAAAAATTGTCTCAAATTTTGTCCCCCCCAATCATTTATGCCTGAACACGCCTCTGCAGGTAAGCTTCAAGATTGCATGCCGCATAAGCATCGATTCAGATCTGTGTCCTTAAAATAGTATTTCGCGTTTTTTTTTTAATTTACGGAGTAGACTTGATAAGATTGAAATGATCTAACACCACAAATGGATTTGAACTAATGTGTACTTATTAATATGTGTGTGCAGGTTTGAGTCCGACCTAGGGCCGTTCACTCCTTCAGGGGAGCCGCGGTACATTAACCAAAGGGCGCCACAAGTGGAAGATTTATTAACGTAATTAACCACATGAAGCCAGCACAAGGCTGTAGACTTTATGAAAGAAATAGTGTGGAGAGTGTTGAGAGTCTCTAAAAGAAGACAACATTTCCACGAATCTTAAGAGGTTGAGAACCAATGAGTTAGACTGCATTGAATAACATACGAAACGCCGCAGAAATTGCAGTAGCTATTACCACTTTTACGCGTTACGCTATAACTTGTAGTTGGAATTGTCAATTCTAGTTCTTTCAGTTTTGTGCTGCCTTGCTTACACTGCTGATGATGAGAGCCGAATCTATGTTGTCGAAACGTCCAGTTTTAATATTTACTGTGGTTTTATCTTTCCTCCTTCAGTTATTTTCGTCCCATATTTATTGTATTCCCCGGTTTTATTCTTGTTGTATGTGCGACGTTTGATTGCAAGTATTGTTCTTTATGACAGAGTTAAGTTTGTTTTTTTTCTCGGCTTTGTTGTATTTAAAGGTGGAGTTGGTCTTGATGCATCAGATGTGGGAATTGCATTTTCCGAAGCATTTCAAGACTTCCAGCAAACTTCTCAAACTTTACTGACCAGAGTGCGCTTGGTTGTTTTTGAACCTGCCCTAGTGGAAATCTTCAAAGTGTTACTGTCAACGAATACACGTAAGCTAAGAGATAATCAGTATGCATCGGCGGATCCAGAAAGCTGAGGGGGTTCGAACTCTTCCTCTAAATTAGACATGTTAATACGTTAATGCTTCCCCCTTCCAGACCCACAATGCAAGATAAGCATTTTTGGATTTATTTGCTCCCCTCTTCTCAAAAAAAATTCTGGATCTGCTTCTAGTATATATTTTACCCTGTCCAGTTTTTGTGGATCAAAAGGCTGCGGGTTTTCTGCATCATAATAAAATTGGTCAGTGGGCAGACAGCCAGTGGTCAGACAGCCAAAAGCCCATTGGCCAGACAGCCAGTGGGCTTTGGCCCACTAAAATTGGACATGTGGACAGAGTAATTGTTTCCAAATTGTTTGAATCTTTTCTTAATTCGACTTTATTGCTGTTTTTATTAAGAGTCAGTGTAAGGTAGGCTTTGCCCATGTTGATGTGGTGTTGAGTAGCAATTCAATGCCTGAAGAGATGTATTTTTGTAGTGTTGAACTTTATTTCTTGTTTGCACAGAGTGTTCTTTTGGCTGATACAGTCACTGATACTGCAACAGCTAATTTTTGTTTCTCTTTTTCCATTGTTTCCATTTCGCCTTTCTTACTTTCATTTCAATGATTGCGTTTCTACCGGCCGCTTGGCGCATTTAATTAAAGACATCGCTATCGGCTCCGAAGGTTTAGGGTTTCGATTCTCTGGCCGGTCAAGTCAGACACAGTGTGGCTGACGGTTCGTCACCACGGCAATGTTTCTGCGGAACTTTGTTACCCACGCGTGAATCAGCAAAGATAGGCCCCACCACTCGTCAGCGTAATATCGCTAGCGCAATGAAGATCTCATTTTTTTGCTTTGATTCCATTTCTTGCCGATATCTAGAAAGTCTTTAATCACTTTAACAAAACAGCTGGTATTTGGTTATGCTGTAGAATTGGAAGAAGATGAGGAAGAATTTGGAGCTGAAGTGGAGGAATGGATGGTATCTCTACTATGCGATACGAAAGAAAATTTAAACAAGGTCTGGATCATTGGTTTTATTTATTTACGCAAAGTGGTTGATACATGTACTGTATTATTCACAAGTTTAAGCAAGACTCAACTTTTTCTGGCAGAGTGATCGATAACTGTCAATAGCTAGAGCTTATATTATAAAATAAAAACGTTAAATCAGGAAACCACTACAACCTGTTCCGCCGTTGTCGGCTCTTCAGGTGTTTATCTTATTGGAAATAGAATCTATTGGTTCATCCATTAGTATTTGATCGAGTATCGCTGGCAGTAAACACATGGTCGAGCACTTGAATTTTAGGTGCCGGTATGCGTTGGAGATTTTTTGTGTTGAGTGGTGGTCGTAGAATTTTAATGGGGTTGTGATATCTGTTGTTCTCGCTACGTAGACATTTGCATGATTTTATACCTGGGTCTGATTTTATCCCTTTTTTGAAGAGTTTTTATTAAAGTTTTGTTTCACTTCAATCAGACGAATTTGTAAATGAGTTAAGAAGCAGACTTACTTTAGTTTTATGGGTTGGAAGATGTTGATGCTTTCTTCGATCACAAAGTTAAATTGATTTTTAGATGTTTTAAGTTTATCAAAAATAAGATTTAAACAGCTTGAGTTCTGCTAAACAAAATTGTTAAAAAAAGTAGCCTTCTTTAACCTGACCATTGATCTCTCGTCTGCGTATGTTACAAATCATTAGATGTATCTTCTCGCAATTATTCTTTTAATTAACTAAGTTGGTGAAGTTTTCAGTTACCGTACTTCTCAGGCTTTGAAAGAGCTATCTTCTGTGAAATCTTCCACGTTGGAACGCGCAAAAATTGAAAACGATGCGATTTTTAAGCTAGAAAAACATGACATCGAAGAGTTGAAAGAAGTTTCCCTCCGTGAGAACGTGCGCTGCGAATTAAAAGCAAAGTAAGCGTTTTTCTTGGTGTGCATCATTGATTTATTTGCAGTTTTATGCTCCTGTTCAGAGGTTGATACTATTACAGCAAAACAAATCTATTACAGTTACACCGTACAGTTTTTGAATTATAGTATAATTACTTTGAACTAAAAAGTTTTAGTCACGGTTATAATTACAATTACTTTGAATGCTGCAATTTAAATACAAATCATCATTGCATTATGTTGCACTACAACATAAAATGCACGTGAAAACACTTGCTGGGACTACAGCGAAAGCAAGAATTGAGCTAAAACCAAGATGTAAAATGCTTTAAAGCTCACGTTGAATATAGACGGTGTGGACAAAAGTGCAAAGAACAGAAATTCGAGCGAACTGCACGAAAGCAAAAAGTAATTTTAATTAAACCCACAGTTTTTTAAAATAAAAATTGTATTTACGATTTCACAAAAAATTTTACTTGCTCTTGTATCGAAAGGAAAATTGATTACATTCAATTACAATTGTATTGATCCCAACTCTGCTCCTGTCTCGGAAAGCGATGGAGTTGCTAAAATGAGCTCGCTTAAAAGTTGCCGTTCTCCTATATACCTTTAAGATTAAGGAACCTCGTTAAGCGCCTTTTCCACTAGCTCAACAAGTCAACTTACCGGTATGTTCTCCACATTTACCCTGTCCACATATCCAATTTTCGAGGGCTTTAGGCCCACGGTTTTAGTTTCTGCATCATAATCAATTTTTTGAAGTCATAACCGCTCTTTTTCATTGTGAGGTCAATAAATTGATTATGATGCAGAAACTAGTACAAAAAACAGAGAGCCAAAAGCCCTCCAAAATTGGGCATGTGGACAGGTAAATGTGTTTTTGATGTTGAATGTCAAGTAGGAACTGTGAATACCAAGTTTTAAGTTGTTGGTCAGTTAACGCCGATATGTAGTATTGTACTTGATTGAAATTTGGTTATTTTTTACGGTTTCGATTCTTTTCCAACAACTTTTGTTATGCTGAGCATTTAGAGTCGGTTATCGCTGATTAAAATTCGGAAAATGAAGTTAACTACAGTAATTGACATGTTACATGATTATTTTATCTTCTGTTATGAGAAAGCGACGAAAGCGCGGTATTTTCGCTTCGGAATTGCTCCTGTTTGCAATTTTTCAGTGGCATCGCTTGAAATTGGTAGATGATTTATCACTTTTACAATTTGGGGAAGGATTATAATGTTAGATATTCCTCTTTTTTTGCCAATGTTATTACAATTTTCACAGACTTGAGTCATGAAAAGAAGGCTGGTCGACGTAATGGTATGGTGGCAGCACTGTCGGTGCAAGAGATCTGAGATTCAATTTCCAGGCCGGTCAAATCCGGTACAGAGTCGAGCCGCTTGTCATTGTTGAGACGTTTCTTCGGAGTTTAAAGTTGTGTTGCCCTAGCCCTAAAGCGCGTAGATGGGCCCCGCCACTCGAAACACACTTCGGCGGGAAACCGCGAGTATAATAAAGAATTGGTTTTGATTTTAGACACGAAAAAACAAATAAGCTGCTCCTTTATTGCATTTTTAGAGGATATTTTGCTTACAGCGTGCAATGAAAAAGTTTGGATAAAAGAAAATTATTGTTGCGTTAATAAACTTCTGATTTTATTTAAACAGGCAATCCGTGCTATTTGTATCAGGACTGAAGAAGGCTGTGAGAGAAACAACCAAGCAAGTAGATACTTTGCTTCGCGAATTAGAAGACGCGCTGGTTTATTCAAAATACAACGTCTGGATGTGGGAAGAAGAGGATGCCGGTAAATTCTCTCCTCTTCCTCTTCGTGTCTCTCGAGCTTTAGCAAGCTTGAACAGTGTGAGTACGAACAAGTGATTTATTTGTTGAATTCATTTCCAAAATTCAGTTGACTTTTATGTACTGCTGGTAGATTGAAACATTTGTGAAAGCCATGCTCAGTGAGGCAGTAGAGATTCGAGTGACGTCAATGTAATGCTGGTACCATAGAAATGAGCTCATATTTCCATGAGCCCGTGCTCGAGGAATACATGATCTGTTGCTATTGGATGACCATACCACATGATCATTATATGACGAATTCACGATAGCAAAAGCTAGCATAACAGCATCACTGCTGGCTTCTGATTCGGACTTTACAACAACATGGAATAGACCCTCAGCCTTAGAGCTACTTGCTCCTGATCAGGAGTGGATGTTCAACCGAGGGGTGGAAGCAAAAGTGGGAGAATGTTTGCTGGAAATGTTTCGTGGAAAATTGGTTAAAGATTTAAAATGCGCCAAAGTATGCTGCGATTGGCTAAAAATAGCTTCACCGTTAGCGGGTTTGATTCGCTCTGCACGTCCGTATAATATCTCTGTGTTGTTACTCAGAAAAAATTACTGAACAATGAGATACACTACTGCAATTTCTTGCCGACAACAGTTATCCTTCAAACTTTTATGCAAGGCTTTAATGTATCGGTCATGAGTGTTAGAAGGATACATTTATGTTGATGCTTAAAGCATCGCTTTTTTGTTCGTGAACAAGGCTGCTACATATGCCGCCATTTTTTTGCAGCGTGAAAACCCTACCTTTCTGAATAATGTTTGATAATTGATTTGTTGGCAGAAATCGGTCAAGGATGGCATGATTACCGTTTGCGGCGAAACATTTCAAGTTAACTTTTCGTCTTTCACTCTCACATCCACGAAAAATCAAAGAGTTTGCAAAATTTGCGAAAAGGAGCAAAAGGAAAGTATGTGCTGACATAAATGCGAAAGTTCAGGACCGCGAGCTCGCTGAACTCTAACTCACTAAACTCGGCCTTTTTTGCCGAACGTGAACTCGAAAAATAGTATTCCCTGAACTCGAACTTGAATTCGATTTTCAAAAAGGTTGATTGAATGTTGAACTTGGCCTAAACTTAATAAAAACTACTTAGCATAAACTTGGTGAAAATTTACTAAACTTTGACGCGAAAAACTAATAATGAAGAACTCGGACAAGAAATTTTTAGTGAACTCGATCAAAAACACCTCCAGTTTGCAGCCCAGCTTTATATGTAGTAGGCCTACAGTATGAATTGACGATGTAGTCCAGGGATGGCGAACCTTTTCTAGGAGTTGGGTCAAACACGAAGCCTTAATTTGAAAAATAAAAAAAGTGGTCAGGGTTTTAATGATATTAAAATGAGAGACTTGTCGGCAATGAGCAAAAATTGGTTTTTACAATACAGAAGTTCCCGCAAATGGTGGTTGTAAGAGCAAAACAAAAGGTCGTGAATGCCAGAGAAAAGAAAGATACATCTTGGGTCACTGCTTAATTTAACAGCTCAGATGGCCGAGTGGTATAGAGCGTCTGTCTCTTGAGCTGTAGACTCGGGTTTGATTCCGAGTCGGGTCGAACCAATGACTTTAAAATTGGTATTCACAGCTTCCCTGCTTGACGCTCAGCATTAATAAACAGTGTGCAGAACAAGCCGGCAAGTTTACTTGTTGTGCCGTTGGGAAATGCACTTAGCGGGATTCCCCCATCTTGGTGTGGTAGACAGATGGCTGGCAACTCCTAAACGAGCTGGTATAGCGCATTGATCGCTTTCTCGTGATAGGAGTATAAATATGCAACTAACTAACTAAATGTTTGTTAGCATTTTTTAAAAAGTTTTAAAACTACAAATGGGTCAGTGGAATGTGCAAGCGGGTCACGGAGTGACCCGCGGGTCAGTGGTTCGCCATCCCTGATGTAGTCATTGAAAATAATTTTTTGCCTTTGTGTTTCTCATTTGTGCGGTTTGAGTCACTCGAGTTATTCAACCTTAAACCCTGGTTTTGGTGTTGTATCTTGATAGTATTTTTGAAGCTAAAAACGAAAAATTGACTTCTGTCAAGCAGGAATCGTTTGCAAGTGTTGAAATTCGCGGTCTGGCTGTTGATTTCTTCCGAGCTTATAGCCCCGAAAAAAAAATGTAGTCGATGCTAAAAATGCAGTAGACCTACTGTCTACAAACATTGACATTTTTTAACTCCATAATAACTAGGGATACGCACTCGAAGCATGTTAATCGAGTTCGAGTTCACTAACAATTTTCAAGTCTGGTTTTGAGTTCTAGTTTTTCATATTTGAATTTTTGAGTTTTGTGCTAAGTCAAGCAGTTTTATCGAGTTTATGCCAAGTTCTAAACTCAATCAACTTTTGTTGAGATTGAGTTCAGGGATTTACAAAAGGTTGGATTTTGCGGGTTCAAGTCCGAGCCCTGATAATAACATATTTTTTGCTGTTTTATTTGGAATAGGCAAGATCTAATCAAGAAAAGCAACGTTTAGGTGATTTGCAGTTCGTTACTTAAACTTTTACTTTTATAGATGATAGTAAAAGTGCTTTGTCTTCCAAAGTATGTGCTAGGACATTAGGGGGTATAATATGTATGCGGCATTACCACTGACATGTAAAAACAAATAACAAGAAATTTTACCGTTTTTTTTTTCGGGTACGGGGCAGCTTGAATCACTTCGTTTTTAATAAATCGCAACTTTGATCGATCAAAAAATACACATTTTTTAGCTCAGTTGTTACGCACATCGCTGTCTGTACGGTAGGTCTGAGGTTCGATTCGTGGGCCGGTCAATTCGCCAACAGTGTCGGCAATGGCTCGCCACCGTTGCGACGTTTCTACGGAGCCCGTGCGCTAAGCCTCGGAGATGAGCGCTCTTGGCACCCTTGGCGTAACACCGCGATTATATAGGCTTTAACGAAGACGTGATTTTGATTTTGAAAAAGTGTAGATTGGCAGCCTTAGGTTGCGTACTTCAAAACTGCTTAACAGCATCTAGTTCGATCTAATTGACCAATAACTCTCTTCCGAAAAGTTGGATCTTACTTGCGTCTAATCGCTATGTTGCTGGTCACACTAGGTGACGCCGCTGTCACTGAATGGCCATATGACTAAAGATCACTGTTTTTAATCTACTTTTGCATTGTACTTTTAAAGTTTCTGGGAATTCATTTTGTTTAGATAATTTACCTCACAACTGGTCGCCTATGGAAGGCAAGTCGTATAGGCTTATCGCAGTAGCAGCTTTTTCGTCGGAATATAAAAGAATTGAAAACCGTTTTCGTGAGACCAGCCCTGACTTAAGCATTGTTAAGGTGAGTAATGTGAGATAAGCACTATTATATGCTGTGTGAGGCGTACTGCGTGCGATAGCAAACTGCATGCTAATTCCAAAATTCAGTGCAAATGGCAAAATTTGAGCAATTTTTGTTATTTTATGCTGGTGTCCAAAAACTTGTTGCTTCATTTGTTGTTTTTGTTTTGGTGGGAGGCAGCGAATTCTGTTGGATATCTTGAAAGTTTCTGCACATGAAACAAATCATAGATTCAATCCAAATTCTGGCTAAATAAGAGTGCTCGTAGAAACAGGTTTTGAATGACCCCAAAATTACTTTTGATTACGTTTAGATCAAACATCACTGCTTTGCTTTAATAGTCCTTAGTTTATTCCCCAGACACGGGCAACATCTTTTTTGTGGCATCATTGAGAGCTTCCATTAGATCAGTCCAAAGATGAAACTGAGACATGGTATTTTTTTGTGATTAGGCTGCTTGTAAATGATGACCCTACCTAAAATTGTTGCAATGGTTTTTTTTTTCAAGTTTATTTTTTGTTAAATATGTTTTTGTTAAATAGTTTTTTTGTTAAATAGTTGTTAAATAATTTTTTTGTTGAATAGTTAATGCTAGTAAAGTAGAGTAGTGAGTGCTGTTTTTGCGTCTTTAATTTGTAGCAAAATTGCGATTTTTTGTTTTGAAAAGATTCAAAGGGTACAGAACGAAGTGCTCTATCAACAATATGAAATACAATTGAAAAACAAAAAGAAGCACATGCAGACAAGTGATGATGTAGCAAGGGCGTTGTTTCATGGTACTTCGCGTGAAATTGCTGAAAAAATATGCATGCACGGATTTGATCGTGGGTTTGCGGGAAAAAATGGTGAGTGGTTATGAAGAACACTGTTTGGTTTAAAATACAAGATTTAATAACAAACCAGGAATATCTGCAGTAGAACAATCCCTGTCACAAACTTCGGTAGAATTTAGTAGATAATATTATACTGATGTTAGAATAAATGCTTCTTTTCACTGCTTCATAACAAAAAACAAAAGAAACCTTGAAGCAATTTTGAAATCATCTTTTTTCCATCACTGCAAAAAAGGTTATTCGCCAATATGAACAGGTTTGTTTCGCTTTGAACATCGACTTAAAGACGTAAGGCTAAATTTTGCCTGTATACTGGAATATTGTGTTTGTTTCACAGCAACAGCGTTTGGGAAAGGAACGTATTTTGCGGTCAACTCATGCTATTCTGCCTCAACCACATATTCACCGCCAGATCGTACTGGCTGTAGATACATGTTTTTAGCCGACGTTTTGACTGGAAACTATTGCCAAGGAAACAGCTCAATGGTGGCAGCTCCTTATTTATCTGGAAATAGTAAAAGGTTGTATGATAGTGTGGTCGATAACGTTTCATCTCCGAGTATGTTCATTGTATTTCGAGATGCAAGTGTGTATCCTAGTTATCTTATTACGTTTAAGTGAATTTTTTTATTCGCTTGAGATTGAAGTCAAGGCATTTTTGTGACATACAGTCAAATCTCCTTACTGTGCCACCCGTCGTAACCGAGCTAAAGTGACATATTGAAGAGAGTTTGCAAAATGGCTACCGTATACTCTTTTTTAACGTGCTGTACTGCATTAAGGTCTATTTTCACTGAATACGATTTTAATCCGATTTGTTGTGGAAATTTCATCCAATTTTTGACGTAAGCAGTTGCCGGAAATATCTTCCACACAATTCGAACCCAAACAATTTTGCTTTCTGTCGGTTATTTTGCAAAGCACCTTGCGATTGTTTTCTAGAATGCCGCACAAAGTGACGTGGATTTACGTCAGAACTTTTAACTGTTTTTAGCCTACGTCACTTTGCGTAAGAAAAATCGTATGGTATTCTGTGTAAACACCCTTAATGAAACTATAAACGCTGCGAACGAAACGATAAACGGTTACAGTAAATGTGCGTCTCATTCTCTTAAGTTGATTACCTCCGCCCAAAACTCTGAATAATCGTCAGCTGGTGCATGTTCTTTTGGCGGATGTCGTGCAATGTAGGCAAAATTTAAAATTCCAGAACACAACGCTGTTCTGCGTGTACAGTTAATTGCACAAAACGTGGCGTGCACAGGTAAATGCCGTAGTACATTGTCATATCACAAGGTTGTTTTATCTACAGTACAGTACCGCACATCCTATTCCAACCGTACGTGGCATAGTACCGAGATTATGAGGGGTGGCATCGTGAATTTGCAGCACCTATATTTTCTACTGAGTTTTATTGGGTGCGGTCAAACGTGGCATAGTAGCGAGGTGGCATAGTAAGGAGATTCGAATGTACTGCAGTAGCTTTCTGTTTTTTGTATCTGATTAAATTCGAAATAATGGACAGTGTTTTTGAAACTGTGACTTGACATTTCGAAAATATTTGGCTCTTTGAGATTTCTTTATTCCTTTCATTTTTTCGATTGCTTTTGATCTGCCATTTGCAGTAGAATCACAACACTGTGGTCTTGCTCTCGAACTTCACAACTGCAGTCGATAAAAGTGTTAGTTAAGAGCTTATGATCTGATTTTTTTGTTTTTTTTTTTGCAACATTTGGAGCTGTGATTTGATCTTTGTTTATATTGTTGTTAGATTGTTTGCTTTTTCTTTTTTTTACATTATTTTTGGTTGTTTTGTTTGCTTTTTGTGCATGCTTTCTCAACCCGAATTTTGGATCTCACATCAAGATCAGGAAGCATCTAGACTAGAAAACCTTTGGGTTCTTCGATGCTTCAAGGCGAATCAAAATAAATTCTGTTCTGTTCTGATATTTGTTTTCGCTTGGCGCAACTTCAAAAACGTGCCAGTTTCGATATTGGTTACGCTTTTTTAAAGTATTATCTATTAACTACATTGTATAACTTTTTCACGAAATGCTGCTCGTTTGTTGGTTGTACATATTACATGCCAGTAATACCGGTAATGCTTTTAATTAGCTTAGTACTGATGAAACATCGAAGACTTGGACGTAACAGACTACCGGTATTTTATACTAGCCTTCGAGCGAGACTTACGCTGTTAATTCTGCATCTTCAGAAGATATGACTGCCGCTCGGCGTTGTGTATTGATGCGTCGTTTCGCGACGGTTGTGATCCGCTAGACCATTGGTTCCCAAAGTGGGCGCCAGCGCCCCCTTGTCGGCGTTTGCAGCTCTCGAGGGGGTGCTTAGTACTAAATGGGCGATTGGGGGACGCTTAACAAGAACAGTGTCAAAGTGTTTTTGCGCTGTTTGTTTACAACACTCTGGGATAGTTTTATGCTTTGATTTGCTTTAACTTAGTTTACCTTCTTGTTTGTTGCATAGTGTGAGAATTTTCGGATAATCCTAAAAATTCGGAGTGAACCATTGTGGTGGTGAGGAGAATCGCCAGCAGTCCAGAGATATGTATTCGACGATTTTGCATCAAAATTCTAATATTGTTTGTGAAATAGTAGGTAATATAAAATCAGTCAATAATGTTGCTTACAAATCATATATTTTTAATCGATTTTGGTTAATAAACCATCTTCAGTACCTTATTCAAATAAAATCCAATATTCAGTACCTTATTCAATATTCAAGTAAAATTATTCAAGTAGATTCTATTTGAATAAGGTACTGAAGATGGTTTATTAACCGAAATCGATTTAACCATAAATGATTTGTAAGCAACATTATTGACTGATTTTGTATTAGGCTACCTACTATTCCACAAACAAAATCCTAAAAATTACTTCAATTTATCCGTCTTACAATTCCCATTGTTACCTAAATAAGCCATTGTAACGTCACAATCTCGTATTTTTCTCGCAAGCAATCCTAGTGCCAAAGGGTAATTTACACAACGGGTAAGTTGCTGATTTGAGTATCTCACTAATTAAGGGTTTTATGCCCGCTAATCCTTGAGGGGTCGCGGGGGCAGCTGCTCGAGTTGTAGCCTCCAAGCATCTCGATCCTCTGCGACGAAGGATAGATGCTCTGGTGGCATGCCAAGGCGAAACGTCTAAGATCTTTAACGTAATCTCGTCATCGAGTTCTGGGACGGCTTTTCTGGGCCTTCGATCTACCGATGTTGAACACTGCAGTTTTTACCCCTCCTTGGCCATATCAGTTTCAATGAAATAAAACAAAAAATAGTCAATGTTTCTGCACACGTGCGAGCAACCTCGCTGCCTGTAACCTGCACAAAACTGGTCTAAATCCCCCAAATTAGCCTATTTTCGGGGTAAGAAGTTATGAGAATCGAAATCCATGCTTATCTTGCAGAAGCGTGCGTCTGGAAATATTGAAGAAAAAGCTTGAACCTCCAGGATCCACCAATGTCTACTCCCATCTCTAGTTTTACAATTGTGGCAGATCAGCTTTACAACTTTCAGAATAAAATGTACCAAACTTAAAAGACAAAAGGGTCGGCTTGTGACAGTGGTCGGTAAACTTTTTTAAATGGAGGAGGTCGAAATAGCAAAGCGTGTCATTTTTTGATGAAAAGTCTCCCAAACTCTGATCCACTGTCTTCGAGGTGCGCCATAAAATCCCACTTTACTAAAGTTGTACAAAGATGATTTGGTTAAATTGTAGAGACATTTACCTACAGTAGATGGCTTAGCGATTCAACAGAGATTTCTCGTGAATTTGGAAAACGAATTTGGACTCAACGTAATAATGCATTTTATTTTCCTGTAATTCGGCTTTGAGCGCTCCAGCAATATGCTCATCAAAGTTGATATTCAGACAGAATTTAAGTCGAAAAAATACCCACTCGTAATAGTACATTATTACTGCAGAAGTACAGTTGGTACGTTTTGTTTGTGAATGGAAGCTCCGAAGTTCATGATAATTCTTCGCAAACAACTTCGATAAAGAAATTTCAGCATGTCTATGATCTATTACTGTACTTTTTCGGTATTGTAAATATAAAAATACGTGGTTAGTATAACTGGCACATACAAAAAAATTTAAAAGAACTCAATTGTGAAAGCCACCAACATATGGCGCCGATTGGTAAAAACTACCCGTTTTGAGAACCATGCGTTTTGAGCTTATTTAAACCATAATTTGACTAAGTATAGAATTTGTACGATATTCAAGTCGGATATTTCCTAGGTAATTATATGTCGGACAATTTATGGTTTAAATAAGCTCAAAAAACATGATTACAAAACGTGTAGTTTTTTCCAATCGGCACTCCATAGTGGTAGCGTAATTGGTACCAATATTGAAATTGTTGATAAAATGACCGTCTGATCAGAATTGGTCTGACCCATTAAATGGATTTGAGGCTGAGCACAAGAGCTAATGAACTTTAAGGGTATAATATTTAGTATATACCGGTATTCTCTTTGTTTCGTTCTCTGTAAATAAGAGTTTTAAAGGCTTTCTGAGCAAAACGATGGAAGATTTTTACGCGCCTCGTTGTCTCAATTCACAGATTTTGAAATTATGACAAGTCTTTTTCATTCTCGAAAAAACTGAAAAACCGGTGAGCTGCATGGTTGCTTAAAGTTGCTAACGGATCGACTAGTTCAGGCCCGAGCCACATTTGATTTAAAGCCTTAATAGGGCCCAGAAAACACTGAAAATTCTTGTTCCTTCAAATAATCGTTGAAGTTTTTGCGATCAAAGTTAAAATCAAGAGTAGCCTTAAACTTAGCCTCGAATCCCCACCCATAAGCCTATGTTCAACTAGCAACTCTGGATTAAGGTGTAATAGAAGCAAAAAATGTGGATGGACAAAATTTCTACTGTCTGCAACGTAATCTCACTTTCATGAGGTTTCGATTGTTTTGTTTATTAGAGAAGATCGATTATCTTCGCAGAGGTATATAAATAGAAGTTTAATAACAAAAAAATGCCGCTCACGTTTTAGATAAACTGATAGTGAATAGGTGAATGTTGTTTTAGTGAAAATCTGCCGCGCAGAAGGCGATCTAGAGGCCAAATAAAAACAAATTCATTCAATTCAAAAACGTTTCGTAAAATAGATAATGAAATAGGCTACACGTGAAAAGCAATGCGATCTCCGAGCTTGCAATTTTTTTAGCGAAAGCAGTTATGCTGATTAGAACGTGGAAGTCAGCAATTCTGTGGCGTTGTAGCTACGAATGCACTATTTGTCGCAAGCGTCCGCAAATCTGTTGCATTGTAGCCACAAATGCGCAATGCGAAGAATGTTTAAGCTGGTCACAGGTTTGTTGCAATTTTGATTTGTCACTGCGCGTTGCACCATTATGTAAGCCCAGAGGGGGATATGGTCAGCAGAAATTTTAAGGCAGAAAAGAAATTAAGGATTACAAAATATTATGGCCTAGGCTATTTTATAAAGTTGTTTTACAGTAAGTAAACTTCAGATTTGGGTTTATCCCAAAAAAGGAGAAGCCGCTGTCTGGGCCAATGTTTTTTGTCTTAGACCAAAAGCTATCAAGGCTGTTGGTTTTTAACCCTACCGGTTTGTGAAATATTTTCGTTGCCGCTATCGTATGGTGGTGAGAGCGTGGGCATTCAGAGTTTTTAATTAGGGTAGTTGCTTGCATGATTTCATTGCGTGTGATAATCATGAGCATTGTATTACTCAACTCATACTGTTATAGACGTAACAGTATGAGTCTGTTATACACTCAATACATGTTTACATCTATGCAGGAGCGTATTTAGAGAGGGAGGGGGCATTGTGCCATGGCCCCCCCTTTTTGACTTTGCCTTTTAGTAAAAAAGAACAAAACTAATGGTACCAAGTGACTGAAATATGCCAGACTCTTTCGATGGTTTCTGCAGCTCATGGCCAGGGGCGGACCCAGGAGGGTAGGTTGAGGGCCAGCGGTATACATTCTCCCATCAGCCATTTTCAAAAATGTTTTCGATGCATACAATTTTTCCATAATTTCGAACCTCTTCGATAGCAGTAAACTTTACGTCTTAAGCACGCATAATCGAAAATGTGCGAACAAAATGCATCATATTTACCAAAGCATTCAAAATTAGGGTCCAAAAGATTAAACAAAATTTGGCGGAAAATTATTCAAAAAGCACTAAAATAGCCATTACAGCATGTAAATTTTCAAGTTTTTCCTGGGCAGCATGCCCCCGGACCCCTCTAGAGCCTTTCTTGTTTCTCAATCAGCTTCAAATTAGTTCTGCCGAAAAAAAAAACACCCGGTACACTTGAAAAAAATGTAGAAATTGTGGCCCCCTCTCCCTTCCCCCTTTTAAATTTTTTCGCTACGCCACTGCGTTTATGTTTACACGCAATTGTTTATTTATTGTTTTTTTTTTTGCAATGAAGGATCGTTGAACGAATGAGCATGACTAGTTTTAGATTAGAAAGCTTATCCTGCAGATAACGCGCATGTCGCATCATTTAATAATAGTGTAAGCTATTTTTACCATTACGTTATATTACATTAGTATGGAAGAATGGAATGGAATATGGAAAAAAATTTTAGTATGGAATGGAATGGAAAATTTTTAGCATGAAATGGAAGAAATTTTGCAATATGGAATATGGAAAAATCGTCTTCCATTCCATAGCATGCCCTGCTGTTCGCGGCCTTGGTGTGAAAGGGGTTTAAAGGTTCAAGGAGTTTTGTTTAAAATTTTTATTATTCGATTTCGTTGAACTTGAATTTTATGAAGATAAATTTTTGAAATATAGCCCCAAATTGTCACGCAATAAATTAGATTGGATAAGCTATAGGCCTACTATTAATACATGCTTTTCAGCTTGGCATGTAGAATATAACGTTTAATTTTGTTTACCTGCAGCCACAGAAAGCTTTTTTTGCTACCATTACAGTATGATAGGCCTACTTAAAATTTAATTGATTGTCGATTAATACCCCTACATATTTTACAAAGTTTGACATGAATATATTCGTTGGTATATGTTTGATTTTAATAATTAACTGGTCTTTACTCTTACCTGATTTGGTATCTGAGAATAATTTGCACTGGGTTTTACTTGAATTAATTAAAAGCTTGTTACTTGCAGCCCAAGCTACAACTCTAACAATATTCTTTTTTTAGTGTTAATTCGTTGTTGCGCTCGTTACATACTAAAACAGCATGATCTGCGATAAAGATTAGCCTAGAATCAACAGAGTTTGGCAGGTCGTTTATATATATATATAAGAAAGAGTAAAGGGCCAAGGACGCTTCCTTGGGGGACGCCTGTTTCTGCTGTACACATGTTTGAGGAATAGCCTACTTTGCGTCTGTACTAACATATTGCATTCTATTTGAAAGATACGACTTCAATAATTGGTGAACAACTCCTCTTACTCCGTAATGCTCTAATTTACTCAATAAAATTTTATGATCAACAGAGTTAAAGACTTTGGCCAAAAATAGATACGTGCTTGTAACTTTACGCTTACAATCACGTAACTATAACATAGTTTCGTATACAGTAATCTTCCGGTTAAGTTCGCATCCCTATCAAGTTCGCAAAAAATAGTCAAAAAATCAAGATTCATCTTTTTTGATATTTACCGCAAAACAAACAGATCTTGAAAAAGTTTGCGGTTTAAACAAGTCATGAATCTTCAGCTGATGCATATTGCCTTCTCTCTTGTGCTTCGCTTCCAAAACCACCCGCCTCAATTTTCTCTGAAAGAATTCAAAGGAATTTTTCAGTTTGTTATAATCAATTTCTACTTCATCTTGCACGTAGGGGCACAGCAACCGATCCTCTACTTCAAGGACCTTAGTGTTTTCTCGAAAAACTAGGTTACAAGCCCTAACCCTAAATGGTCGGAATCTCCATCAGCGCTGACACAGACCTTATGTTACGTAATAATGCACTTTGTACCAGGCGCGGATTAAACAGTTTTTTTCGGCGGGGGGGGGGGGGCAGAAAATTTAATATGTTAAGGGCTTTTCAGGGAGCTAAAGGAGAAGTTTATGATTAAAGTAGCGTACGCAGGATTTTTCAATGGAGGGTGTTTCAGTGACGTCACATTGTGATGAAGTAAAGACTCGAGCATTACGGTATAGTTTAGATGTATTAAAGTGCATCGGATTGTAATGTTTCTAGTATAAATTATCACGCTATTGCAGTTACCCATGATGCTATATAATGCCATAACTAAGGAAACAACCAAGATATTTCAATCATACTTTTGATTGATGCTTTGCGCTTCATTTAAGGAGAGAAAAGGTCTTGCAGAAACTCAAGCTATCAAGCCGTGGTTAAAACTTTACTGCAAAATTTTGGTTTACCTCATTTTTGGGCCATAGGAAGATTAACTGACTAAAGTAGGCCAGCTTTTGCAACGTCACGAACAGGATGTAGCCATGGGGATAAAACAGTTAATTGCTTCCCTCCAAAAATTTTTTTCAAAAACCAACATCGGTATAAGCAACGCACATAAACCTTGATATCAATATTTAATATGCGCTCATTATAAAGGGGGAAGTTTTTTCCATAAATGTCTGCAAAAGTGAAGATAGTGGAGCATGAGAAAACACTGCCCTTCTTACCGAAACAATTTTAAGCTAAATAATGAATTGAGCGCGTGAGGAATCCCTGATCAAGCGATTAAGGTCAAAAATAGCGTCGATGTTGTCCAAGCATTTTTCACCCAAATCACAGCGTCGATATCATCAGATACTCTCAAACACATAATCGGGATGTCTGAAAAACGGAGCACTCCAGCTCTTGCGACAGTTACGGTCAGGGGCGCCGAGAGAAAGTTCGGGCCCCGGGGCAAAAATTTCGTTTGGGCCCAAGACCAAAAAAAAGTCATATCTTCCTCCCAAAATCAAGTGAAGCAAGTGAAGACCAAAGAAAAAAATAAGGTCATCACGTCTTCAACCCCAGGCCCCCCTTGTGTCCCCGGGCCCCCCTGTGTACCCGGGCCCCAGGGCAGTGACTCCACCTGCCCCCCCTCTCGGCGTGCCTAGTTACGGTACGTAAAAATAATTTTTTCTCCCCCCCCCCCCTGTTTTGCCCCTGGGCCTCTTCAAATCTTTTGTTGGTCTGATCTTCCTTGGCAGTATTTATATTTTATTCTTAGCACTACAGCAGTGTCAATTTAATTTTTTATATTTTAATAATTTTTTAACAAACCGGGCAGTTATAGCGCAGTTGTTAAAAATGTCGCTAACAATGCGAAAAGTTTGAGGTTCAATTCCCAGGCCGGTCAAATCGGACGCACTGTAGCCAACGTCTCGCCACCGCTGCTACGTTTCTTCGGAGCTGCGCTGTCCAGGCGCTAAGCAGCGGGGTCGGGCCCCGCCACTCGTCACCATGCTTCGATACTACAGCCAGTGTAACGAAACGATTAAGTTGTAATGAAGATTTGATTCAATTTTTTAAAACAATTTTGTGCGCAGCCATAGTTACTACAGATACACCGCATTTAAGGAAACTCCTACTTATTAAGTGCTTCGTAGTAGCATCTATGATAAAAATGCAGTTTAAGCAAAACACATCAGAAAAGTTGGACTACCGGTATTGTTGCATCGCATTGTAATGAAAGTTTCTCGAGATTAAATTAGAAAGCTGGACAGAACAGAAAAAAACATGATAGCAATTAATTGCGACAAGCTCCGCACGAAGAAAAGTCGCTTCGTTTCAAGGAAGAAAGATTTCTTTTTTTCTGCAATCGTCAAGATGATGGGTGTTGAGTGTTGACTGCGGGTGTTGGCTGTTGACAGCAAGTGTAGTCCATGCCAACAGTTCAATTTCATTAGTTTGTTTTTATATCTTTTTTTGTAGTTTTATTTTAAGCCTTATAATTGCATCTTGGGTTTTTAAGTAAGTGAAGTATATGCATCATGGAAGATGACCAAGCTGAGTGTCGAACCCGCGAAACCAGTTTCGTAGTCCTACGCACCAACCACTCGGCCAACTCCATGTGCTTGTTTTTATATCTTGGACTAATTTTCGCCCGAGGAAGGGGATACTGGCCTCTATTGGTTAACGCGTGCTAATTACAGAAAATAAGGTAGAACCCCAATTGGCAGAAATTAGACTTGTTGGCTCTAAACATCGGCTTATAGTATCGTATTACAAGCAGGCTACTGAGCTGAACTACAGTTCCTAGATTTTCAAAGCATAATGGCATATCAGTAGGCTACTTAATTCAATACCTTACCTTAGTACATAAGCAAACTCTTTTTCTGTATTGTGTTTTTCCGCAATACTGCTTTAATGCAGTAGCCTATACTGATTCACCGAATATGCAATCCAACCAACCTTTTCATCATGAATTTATTTCTGACTTTCATAATATGGATTATGATGTAGGCCTAACCAGTAACAATAGCTGCTGCCCAGCCGTTAATAAGAAAGGACTTAGATCACAAAAAACGCTGCTACTCAAACGACCTTCCTGAATCTTAGTTTAGAGTACCGGTATTTCAGATTTTAATACCAATTATGACATTTGCTAACAAGTAAAACTTTATAAAAATTTTGAAAATTTTGGGAGTGCCCGAGCCCCCTGCCCCCCCCCCCCCCATAAATCCGCGCATGCTTTGTACTAACAAACCATAGCCTAATTGTTATGTTCGCACCTACCATATAAGTTCGCACAAACTTTTCAGATTTAAGTTGCGAACTTAACCAGGAGATTACTGTAAGTAAGTTATAGCAAGGTTTGTAGATTTATTTTTACGAAAACCAAGTTGTTGATCCGACAGTACATTGTTTTTTTCCCAGTAGTCGCAGCGAAGGCGTAAGCATTTCTAAAGTGGAGGGGCCCAAAACCAATGACCAAATTTTTTTCACCTACAACCAAGGCCGGCAGTGGCGTAGCAAGAAATTTTAAAAGGGGGACATAAATTTCCAGCGTATTTTTTCGGCAGAACTAATTTGAAGCTGATTAAGAAACAAGAAAAGCTCTAGGGGGTCCGGGGGCATGCTCTCTCGGAAAATTTTTGCAAATTTACTTGCTATTTTGGCTATTTTAGTGCTTTTTGAATAATTTCAGGCAAATTGTGTTTAAATTTGTTGACCCTATAATTTTGAGTGCTTCGCCAAATAGTAATACATTTTGTTCGCACATTTTTAATTACGCGTGTAAAAGGCGTAAGGCTTATAGCCATTAGAGAGGTTCGAAATTATAGAAAAATTGTATGCATCAAAAACATTTTTGAAAATGGCTGGTTGGAGGATGCATATCCCTCATCTTACCCCATTGGATTCGCTGCTGACCATAAGCTACAAAAACCAAGAAAAGAATCTGGCATATTTCAGTCACTTGGCATCATTAGTATTGTTCTTGTTTACTAAAAGGCAGAGTCAAATGGGGGGGAGAAATGGCACAATGGCCCCGCCCCTAAATACGCTTCTGAGAGCCGGATTTAGACAATGAGAGACCCTAGGATATTTGATCACACTGATTGGAAAAAACAGATTGGAAAGGAAAAAAGAGCAAAAAAGGTCTTCACGTCCTCAGATGTCCTGTTTTCACTGAAAATATCGGTATAGTGAAGAGCAAAAAAATGTATAGGCACGTCCTCAGATGTTCTGTTTTCCACTGAAAGTATCGGTGAAGAGAAAAAAAGTCTTCATTGTTCGTGATGAGGCCCCCCATTTTATCCGAGGCTTTAGGTTTCAGTCTGCTTAGGCTATACGAAAATCCGGTCCTACGCCTACAATTAAGCCTGTCCACATGTGACATGTCCAATTTATGTGGGCTTAAGACCCACGGTTCTTGCTTGTAGTTTCTGTTCTCCCCACCCCACAAACAAAATTTTAAAGAAGACATCTCTGGATTTAAGCTCTTTCCTGGGTTTTAATTTCGATGGTAGGCCTATTAAGTTTCAAATACATTCATGCAGAGGCAATATTGTAGAAATAAAGGCGTAAATTAGGCCAGGGGGCCAGGTTCCGCCACCTATCAGTAGTTGGATAACTTTTGATGCAAAAATTTTTCGAAGATCTTGTTGAACGGAGAAAGAATAGAGATAGGTGTGTAATTTTCAATCTTTTCTTTACTACCTTTTTTATGCAGGGGTAGAATATTTCAATTACCGGTATTTTACAGTTATCCACAAACCAAGGCCGAGCAGATAGATATTCACTTTTTTTTGTCAAAAATCAATACTGCGTCAGTAATGCCAAAAAAACAAATGTCGATACAAACATGGGAGGTAATTAGCAATTATTCGACCCCGATAACAATATTAATTTTTCATGCATCTTGCGTAATTTCTCTTTTAAATTAAGCTTTAGCAAGGTGTGATCGATTTTGAATGCTCTATTAGCGTTGTTGAATTTTATAAGCCAATTAAATTTCTTCGCCTATTATCGTGTTAAGTACGTTACAGCTGCCTGCTCACTGCAATACACGTAGCATGCGCCTGTCTATCAGCCAACGTGCGTAATAGCGTATATTGTAAGGAATCCAGTTTTAAAGCCCCGTGCTCACGCAGAACGCACAAATGTGGCAAGCGGAAACAGGGTATTACATGCTATCAGCAGCTAAACAGTCCTCGCAGCTAGAGCAATGTAGTGTATGAAAATCATTCTAACAAATGTAGACGTCCACGCACAGTCCATGAAGTCCAGCAAGACGAAATATGCAAGGTAGAACTATATTATGTCAAAAATTCCAAAGTTTGATTACAAATAATTCAGCAAAATTTTATCAGCGTGCATAGGCTATATAGTAAAGCAAAGATCTTATATTAGTTTGATGACTCTTGGTAATATGCTGGAAAATATTATTATGCAGATAATTTACTGGAAATAAATTCGTTATGGCAATTGGCAGCAATTAAGTACAAGAAAGACCAGGCTAGGGCAAAACGATTTATTTTATCTTGTTTGTTGTCAAAGTTGTCAACCAATGACAAGATTTTCAAAGCTGTTTAAGTTATTAAAAGAAGCATTGATTAAGTCCGTATGGAAATATGTCGGCTAATGTTGCAGTACGTATGTTCAATTTGAATTTTTCAAGGATATTTTAAATTGGCCGTGCAATACGAGCATCCATCATTTGAGTGAAATGATTTTTTTTTTTTGTCGAACCGCTTTCGTTTTATAGACAAGAACATAAAAAATCAATCAAACTACTTAAACCTCGCCAGAAGTTCTGCATCACTTACGAACGCTTTTAGAAGTGTGCTTGAAAAGGTTAAATTAATTGCATCAACCAATAAAAGCGAACGATTTGAGTAAGATTGCAGATGGCAATAAGGCGGCGCCTCAAAAAGCTACAGACTAATTCCGTTTAAAAAACAAAAATAAAATCGTGTTAGCTTTTTGCAACGCCTTGTTCGCAGTGGTTTTTAAATAGTGTTTGAAGTGGCAAGCGAGGTGGTATGACCAGGGGTGCAGTCACCGGAACATTTAGGAGGAGATGAAATTCCAACAGGCCAAAGTTTTCGGTACTTAATAAAAGTTTTTATACGTGTTTCCGGTTTGGCTATTTCAAAAAAGGAAACCCAGTGCCCCTCTCTCCACTGTCTACGCCACAGAAAGTGAGACAAAGTTATCAGCGAACAGAAAATGTATCATATTTTAGTAGTTGAGGCCTGGCCCAGGTGTACGCTTGCATTTGTCTATGCTAAACATCCACTAACATCGGCACCGGCGTAGAAGCCCCCACCCAATTAGCTGTAGCGTTGTTTCAACGAAGAGGGGTCCGTTTTTTTGCCGAGTTTTTTGGACATACAAAATCATTTTGATTGACTGCTGCCATTGAAAGTTTGGGGATTTGGTTTTGAGGAGAACCATTTTAGCTGCATTGCTGATCACCAGGTGATAGCAAGTTGGTGGTAACTGTGCAATACTTTGTGGGTAATCAGCTTGAGCGTTAGGACGACATGAGCGTTAATTGCTTTTTTGAGGGTTGGAGCAGCGCAAGCCGCGTGCCAGAATAAAACCTACAATCTTAAAATACATACCTGATCGTCTTTTATATTTTCTCATTGAAAAGAAACAAATAAAAATAATGTAAAAAATCAATCTCTGCATTCGCTGGTAGAACTAATTAGATTTTGTAAGCTAAAAACAGTTACCAGCGATGAGAAACGTGATTCGTGACTGCTATTTTTCAAGCTTACTGATAGACGATAATTACATTAAGTTACGTTACAGCTGCTCTTTGCTATAGCTGAACATGAAAACACCTCGTCAAAAGCAAGGATATTCGGTAAGTTAGAAAAAACAGTTAAATATAGATTGAGCAATACGGAACTAGTTTTTTTTGTCACGAATAGAAACAGCTGCACTAATGCACCTCGAACTTTACAATGCACCAACATAGCTGGAATTACATCTAAGGTTATTGTCAGTCTAAATACAGCGCATTAGCAATATCAACCTGCTTCCTGATTCTTATACATTGTGGCACAGCGAGATGCTCGTAAACTAAATGTCGATGTAGATTGTTGTAATGAGCACCTGGGCTATTGTACAACGCATCACTACAAGTCTCAATAAATTCAAAAATTATTGGGCATCCTTCTACGTTTTGTATTTGGCTAGAATTTACATCTTCATTAGTAAAAAACATAGTCAATTAGTTTTTGTTCTATGGCTTCGAGATTATAGCGACAAGTCCTCCGATGTTTTACCTTGTGCATTTTCTGAAATGACTGTGTTGGTAGCCTGCCAACTATGTTCTTACGACCAGGGCCGAAACTAGGCAATGCGGAGCCCCCCCCAAAATCATCTTTCGGGGCCCCCTAAAATATTTTTTCCTTGGATGGTGATGCAAAAGAGCGAGCCCCGAAGGGGCGATGCCAAGCTAGGGGGGTCTGGGGACATGCCCCCCAGAAATTTTGCGGAATTTGACCTTATTTTGGAGGCTTTTTGTGCGTTTTGAGCCTTCAAAATTCCTCAGTTTTAACAAGGTTTAGTAGTCTGTTTAACTAGGTCCCTTCCAAACCCACTAAAATAATGCTGCAAGCAAACCCTACTCTAACATTTCGCTACCTATGCTAAGAAAGAACGTTTTTAAGGCTTATTTTTGCGCCTTTCACTTGAGGATGAGGGGCCCTTGGCATGCTACTAAACGTTTGTTTGCTAGTTTTGCGACTGCTATTTTTTGAAAAATTTGCAGGGGCCCCCTATGGTCAAAAGTATAAATATGGTATGGGGGTTCCACATCGCGTGAGTTAAGACAAAAAATATATTGAATCTTACAATAGGCCTATTTAAGGCACCTTTATCATACGTTGAGTAAATAGTACTACGTACTGACTATGTACGGGGCCCCCTTTTTGTGCGAGGCCGCCCCCCGGTTGGGGGTTCGGGGGGCGCTAGTTTCGGCACTGCTTACGACCGTGGGGCGTAGTCTAGGAGCATTCGGACGCTGTTGCCACTTTGTTTATTTTCTTCTGCTCTTGAAAATATGTTCATTTGAAAAAGAGGGATTTACGCTTCAATAGTATTTTTTAAAAATGAGCGACTTTTACAGTTTTGCATTTAATTTTTGTCTCGCTATACTTCCTTGATACTGCTTCGATGCGGCAAAACACTTATAGCCCAACCCGTTTTTATACAATTCTGGTCCAAATAGCAAGCGTTTTAACCGTAAATGAAATATGCTTCACATAGGAAACTTCGAAATGCAGCTTTTCGAAAAAGTAAAAAAAAGATCGAATCACATTAATCGCAGTCTATACAACCCCCGCCATTCCCTGCTTTTTTTTTGTGTATATAACGACCGTATTCTTGGGTTAAGATCAGGTGTTTCTCATCAATGTTAGTTGACTACGTATATTATAACTAGTTACGTTCTTGAAATAATGTTCTAGTATACACAATGCACATTGTTACACAGTTGTGTATGCTAGTTAATAAGGTTAATGGTTGGAGCTCGCATTCAATTAAAAAAGTAAAGGCACATCTCAAAAAGTTTAACTACTTTACTATGACCCTTAAAAACAAGGTTAAATACCGTACTCAAATTAATGGGTACTACTTTTTGCTGCAAAGCCAAGCTTAGCAGAAACAAAATGCGGCACATGTGCAATAAACAGTGAAGCGTCATAACAATCTAGAAAATTGTTATTGATGATAAGCTCCTTTTGTAGCCGCTTCAATATAACGAATATATCTTATATTTGATTGTTTTTCGTGTGAATTTCGTATAGCCTTAGTGTGAGGATAGAGAATTCAGTCAGGCCATTTCAGGCTTTTTTTTTAAGTAGATTTCATTAATGTAACGCTGAAAGCAAGCGAATGAGCGCTAAGTTGTTGAAGATGGATTTTAGCCAAAATCGTGGAATGAGTGAATAGCGCGTCAGCGACGTAGCCTAATCTACGTAGGATATGCTGTGAATAATTTTTAGCCACCAATTTAACTGTTTTTTGATTTTTTATTGAATTTGAAAGGAATCGCCTTATAACGTTGCACGAGGTACGCGTTTTTTCTGGAGTCGGTTACCTACATTTGAAGTTTTTGTAGCCTACTAAAACAAACTTTAAAAAGTCAACTCAAATTAGTGAGATTTTGGTCTGTGATTACGTGGTAATGTAGTGGACAGCCTTCCTTCAAGCAGCAACTAAGATGGCCGAGTGATAAGAGCGTCTACGTCTGGAACTGTAGACTCGGTTTTGATTCCTAGTCGGGTCGAACCAATGACTTTGGAATTGATATTCACAGCTTTCCTGCTTGTCGCTCAGCGTTAAAGAGACAGTGTGCAGAACAAGCCGGCAAGTTTACTTGTTGTGCCATTGGGAAAGGTACTTAGCGGGATTCCCTCGTCTTGATGTGGTAGACAGATGGCCGGCAACTCCTAAGCGAGGTCGTTACAGCGCTTTAATTGCTTTATCGTGATAGGAGGATAACTATGCGACGAAATACAATACAAACACAATCAATTAACAATGCATGTTGTCTGATTTACGTACTGTGCATTAATTTGTACCGAAGACTTTAAGTTAAGCATTACACCATTGAGTTTTTATCAATATGGGTGCAATGATATTTGAAAATTGAAAAGCCGCACAAGAGTTAATCAATTCAATCAGTTTGATTAATTTTGTCATTGTTTGATCTTACAGCTATAATTTTCATTTGCCGAATGGTATAGGAGTTGGCAGGCGCAATAACAACCTGACTGCAAAAAAAGATCAAACAAATGAGCTTCGTAAAAAACTTTTGAATGCATTAAAACAATGCTTAATCGCTCATGCACAGTGGCGTAGCGAAAAATTTGAATGGGGTCGTACACTGCCAAAGCCATCAAAAGTCTGGTAAATTTCAGTTACTCGTCAATATTTGTTCTTTTCTTACGAAAATGCACAGTTAAACAAAGGGGGCATGGCACAATGCCCCCCCTAAATACCCCCTGCTCGTGCAGCTTCTAATCGGTAGACTTATTTTTAGGGTTATTATGCAGCATAAATTGTGTTGACCATTTTTACACGTTGAAGTTTTAGCTATCTTTCGATTCTTCAAAACGAAGAGAACTGAGTGTTAGTAGCTCTGAACTTTCTATCGTAGCAGGAAGTGTGATTAATCTATGTCATGAAGACATGATGGATTTGATGTTGACGTTAGTTTGTAGTTTACAATGAAATCAATACTTCAAAGCATACACGTAATATTGCCAGCCAAGAAATGTCACATCAAATCTCTGTACTCACGGTATTGCACCGACGCGTATGATGAATGGCGGAGCCCATCTCCGCAACTACGCGCCTGGGCAACACAACACAGCCCCAAAGAAACGTCGCAGCGGTGGCGAGCCGTTGGCGACAACGTGTTCGATTTGACCAGCGCGGGAATCAAAACCCTAAACCTCCCACCCAGATAGCGATGTATCCAATCATTACTCCTTCCGGCCGATTGGCCGAGCAATTCTATGTTGAAGCAAAGCTGTTCAGTTCCAAGTATTTTTATAACAGTTTTTCCTTGCAGTCGCATCCACTTTAATGTTTCATGTTTCGCTTAGTGCAATATAATTGTTAAATGTGCGGGAAACATGCAAACAAACTAGGCTAGTAGGTAGTGCAGGCTGAATTTGTAGTTGCGTAGTTCAATTAGTGTTTGTCCGAAATAATAACTTTTGTAACAACAAATTTAGCATATCTTGCACTCTTATTTACAGTAGAAACTAGGAAACGCAACCGTTTTTTTTTTCAAATTGCCTGCAGTAAGCAACGTCAACATGAAGTCCAGGCTAGTTGTCGAAGATGAATCCAGATAATAATGCCAAATCAATTGAGTTATTTGTTTGCCAGCTTAGTTCATCAATAGCTCACAAGCATCCAAGATTAGTCTAGTCCTCTTTTTCTTAAAAATGTCATCAATTTAAAGGTTTTTGTTGAGTTTGTTGTTTTTAATGTTGACGAGTAGGAACGAATGAAACTAGATCTATGGCATAAGACTCTCCGCCCAGTCAGCTACTACTACGTAC
Organism: Trididemnum miniatum; assembly: GCA_964006365.1. Classification (NCBI taxonomy): domain Eukaryota; kingdom Metazoa; phylum Chordata; class Ascidiacea; order Aplousobranchia; family Didemnidae; genus Trididemnum; species Trididemnum miniatum. The sequence goes on along the minus strand of OZ023234.1, from coordinate 11,290,450 downwards.
TGTAAGGTTTAAAATAGCATTTCTCATTATTTAGCAATTTCTTATTATGTTTCTTTAAAACATGAGCTTATGCCAGCCTAGCCATTAAGTTAATTACTGAGCTTATTATGTACAGGTTGTTAGTGGCAGCAGCATTTGAACAGACATGCGCATGTCATGCGTCAGAATAATCAACAAATATAAACAACGCAAAAATTAGAGAGCACGAATGTTGCACAGCAAAGATTTTCAAACTTTTTAGTGTAGAAAATCCTGAACAATAAGCCTATGGTAAAACAAATATGTGAATGAAAAGTTACAATTGTACAAGTAGAATGCAGTTTTCATTAGTTTAGATTACAGTTTAGAAGAAGATTAACAATATTGTTATAAGGAGCGTAAAGATGAAATGTCAATGAGTCGATAAAAAATTGCAGATTACAAGTGATGCTTGGATGAAGAGCAGTAGGCTACTTTTTTCACTTTGAATCGTAAAAAGATTTCGAGTGACAAAGCTTGCAACCAAAAATTTTGCAACCAATAAAAGAACACTAGCCACGTTTGTTTTTGCTTTAAACCAATAATTTTTCTGATCTATAATAAACAAATTTGCTTGCGCCACAAAAACTTATTTTAAGAAGTTCTTAAAGAATCAAAGGTAAAATCAGCCCTATTGCGAGTTTATTGTTTGAGTTTGCCGAGTTGGAACGAGTTGTTTTAAATCGAGTGTAATCTCGAGTCAACATTTTGAGTCTTGAATCTAATTATACGTATCACCAACTCGAGTATTCTTGCAGAATACATCGTTGGCATACTCCGCTAGAGTCATGTGTGAATTCTTTGCGCTAAAAATGGTGCCAAGGTTTTTTTGAGTTTTTCCATTTTGAAAATTTGCATACAGTCTGTATTTCATCAGTTAAACAGCGTCAAACCAGAGTGTAACTTTACCGCAATTACAAAAAACTTGTGACACGTCACTTCAAGCTGGTGACACATCACTAGTTGGTGCGGGCGTAGATTCGAATCCCACTTTGATTTAGCGTAAGATCTTGTTGGGTTAGATTCAAGTTCAATTCATTAATTAAAATTCTTTATATTGAGCTTGGATCATTCTCTTAGTCATATAGCTAGAGTGGATAGACTTCGGTACAAGCCTTAATAATTGATTGCTTAATCTCATTGTTATTACAATATAATCCTTCAGTAAAGCAGCAGCAAGTTACATCTAATTTGTTGCAGAATATGATGGGTGCTTTGACTTTAAAGTGTTGAAAAATTAAAGCACTACCTTGCTTTATCTCTAAAAATTTGTAATTCATATTCTTACCTACCAGCAAATGTGAATGGTAGTAGCTTGGATGGTTCAAGTATGGGCTGTTCCGGGTCAAAGACAGATGCAGAAGCAAACAAAAAAAGCAGAGAAATTGACAAAATCATAAAATATGAAACAAAAGTAAGTTACGATTAAGTTTGTTGTGTAAGGAGATTCTTCATGACTGCTTTTGCTGCTGCGAAATTTTCAAAAAAATATCAAACCTTCATTATACTCGCGGTATTACGCCGAAGCGTGTAACGAGTGGCGGGGCCCATTTCCGCCGCTTAGCGCAACACAACTGCGAGGAAACGTCGCAGTGGTGGTGAGCTGTTGGCGACATTGTGTCCGATTTGATCGGCCCGGAAATGGAATCCCAGATCTCCCGCACCAATAGCAATGTCTTGAGCTAATCTGCCGGTATGCTACGAATTTTTAAGAAGCAAAATTAAACGAGAAGATTTTGCCCGAAAACTTTGAATCAACGGCATTTTTATGTACCAACCTATGGTCTACTCTAAATGAAACTGTTCGCCTTGGAAAGTTTATTTTAGAGAAATAACAGTTTTATCGTGAAAAGGGATTAAAAATAAAAAATCAATCAGCAATCAACCGTCATTATGAGCTGATTTTACGTCTTCTGCATAATAGTGCGAGGTCAGTGTTATAAACACCTAATCGACTAAACGGCTGCAATTTTAATATCATGACATAACGAAGTCAACAGCCGATAGATGACAGGCGATAATTGCATTAATGCGGCCGTTGTGATAATTGCACTATTGCAATATGATCTCATTGCTCTCCTTTTTACTCAAATAACCCCTGTAATTTTTCTCATTATGTGTGTACCATATGTTTGTCATGGTTGTCATTTAATTGTTTGACGTAAACTAAATCAACGTCTTCCGATGTAATATTAATGAATGAGGAATCATTGCAATTGTAGACTGGAATTTTTTTGACCCCGATTTTATTGTTGTGACTATAATTTTTTGCAAACATGAGTTTAGTTCTTATGTTATCTGCTATATAATTGCAAGTAATTATTTGATATTTGTAAGCTTCGTTAATTTGTTTTACCGCTAGGAAAGGCAATTACAGGGTTCCTCCATCTTTGAGTGATAGGCAGATGGCCTGCAACTTTTAAGAGAGCTTATACCACTTTGATCGCTTTTTCATCTAAAGAAAATAAATACGTAATAGGGTGGAGTGAAAAAATTTTTTTTGGAAACTGATGAAAGTGTAGTTCTCAAATCCTAACAAATGATCTAAAATTCGTTTAAAAATTGTTTTTGGAAGGTTGGCCTCATTTTCCTGTCTGTAACCCCCCTCCAAATGTTATCGCGACCGATAGCGCAGGGGGTAATTCACATATCTCGCCAACTACTGGATGGCAGCTCAACTGGCGGACCGCGGTCCAAACACGGACCTTCTCATTGCTGAAGCTGGACCCCAATAAAGTTGTAGCACATCAAATATTTTTCAAGTGGTAACATCATAAAACTTCATCATAAATACAGCAGAATAAACCTTAAAAATACGTGAGGCTTTTTTGTCCTATTGTAGCCTTTTACGTGGGCGCGATCGATGCGTTATGCAATAATTAAAACATAATCTTAACCAAAATCGACCGGCTAGCGTGTAGTGGTTTGGGATAACGTTATCGTTGCTGCAGGTCTTGGGTTCAATTACTGGGCTAGTTATGCGATGGAGAGCGTCGGTGTTCGTTGTGTTTGGTGTTATGCCTAATTACGTGACATTCGATTATTAAATGGTATAGCCGCGCTTTTATTGCTTACAAAACACAAGCTCTCCGAAAAGAATTCGCATTAGAACATAAATTTACAAGAACATATAGTACACTGAAAGAAAAATCTTGCATTCACAGTCAGTTGACAATCGCTACGCGATTAGTAAGCATTTGCCTCCAAGTTCAGACTTGGTAGGCTACATCGAACAAGCGAATCAAACTGCTGTTCAGTGCTAGTGGCAGTCATCGTTATTTGCATTTCTTTCAGCTGTTCAGTGCTAGAGGGATGATACTTGCATTTTGATTATCATCCCTCACATCACGATTATATAATGAGATGACAGTAGCTGAAGGAACTGCAAATAACGATGACTGCCCCACGCACTGAACAGCAGTTTGATTTGCTTGTTCAATGTAGCCTACCAACGCTGAGTTTGGAAGCAAATGTTTACTACGAATTAGCCTATGTCGATTCTTATCAGCAACAACCTCCAGCAATGGCAAGAAAGGAGTCGAACCGTTTAATTTTTCCGGTTCAGGTCGATTTGAGTTAAACAGCGGTTTCAAATTTCGGTTCAGTTCCGGTTAAGGTTCAGATAAATTGAAACGCTCCGGTTTGGGTTCGCTGCAGTAAAAAATATTTCAAAACCGGTTCATAAAGTTCCGGTTCGCGTTCGCAGTAAAAAATGGTATAATTCTTGTAACACGATTTAAAAAATGAAACGTACAAAGCAGTTTTCTTCGCATTGACAGGCCAATATAATGCATAAAATACTTGTAGTAAAGCCAATTTCGAGATAATTGAATTGTTACTATGCTCTGACACCGGCGGCCTAATCTTTGATAAAGAAACATATCTTGACAATGACGGGCCAATGTACTGCTTGTAGTGCTGTGCAAGTACTGCATTTCTTTAAATATGAGCCGTCTTCAACGTGACGCGTGTGATCTCACGGAGCAAGCCGCTTTTTCAATCGGTTCGGGTTCGGTTAAGGTTCGCAGGTACTCAAATTATTCGATTCAGTTCCGGTTTGCTCTTTGCGATTTTGAAAAATACAGTTCGGGTTTGGTTAAGGTTCGTCTAGGGATGTCCATTTCAGAATAATTAGTTGTTCTAGAATCTTATTAGACTAGGAATGTCCATTTCAGAATAATTAGGCATTTTGAAATTCTAGAATATGACGTAACATACTCTAGAAATAATTCCGAATCTTTTTTCTCGAATCCTTAATCTATAAAATGGCCATTAGTACTATTTCGATATCATTTCAGCTCGCAACCGCTCGATTATCATTTCAACAAAAATAACAACCATTTGTTTTATTTTTAATGAATTTATAGCCAGCACAACGATTGCAGCACTATAAGTTTGAAGCATATATACACGCAGTGGAGTAGCCACGGGGCTAACAGCAGCCATGCCCCTCTTAATTTTTGGAAACAAATGAAAAAATACGGCTGCGGTATATATACAAGCGGTGCATACTACACTCATGGTCTCCCACAAATTTTTCACGGCTTCCGACCAAAACCGCATGATCACACACACACGAAGCCGAGCGCGCACTTGCGCTTATGCGCAACGTCTGGAAAGGTTTGTCGCGCGCAATTTTTTTTCCCAATTAAATCAAATCTTAAAAACGGAACCGGTACAAAATAGGACCCGATTCCGCAGGATTTGATAATCTGAAATGGATATCCTAGGTTCGACAAAAATAGCGTAAAACCGGTTTATAAACCTCCGGTTCGGGTTCGGTTCGACTCCCTGATTGCAAGCCTTACAGATACAGAAACAGAAGAGTGTTTGGAGAAATCTCTATATTGCACCACCCATGTCATAACCAATCTTTGTTGTGGAAGCATTTGCATAAGTTGCAGGATTTGAAAAACGAGATGAAGTCAGTCACCAAAAAATTAAATCTACCAAACTCATAAAAATGTTTGACACCAAAAAACAGTTTAAATAAACTGTTTTAGTAAACCATTATTATTGTGTGACCTCTATAGGCCGAGTGGATCACAACTGATCTCGAAACAGTTGTTTTTGCTCTGAGCTTTTTACTTCACCACATAAGGCGCACCACCGCACGAAACCTCTGGAATTTGTCACAACTATGCCTTATGAGGTTGACATACCATTTTTTGGCTGCCAAGGACAGTAGTTTATTTCATCTTGCATTGTATTATTTTGTCGTGAAGTCAGTTTCGACACCACCCGCCTTTTATGTTACAATTATTTCGCGTCTGATTTAAAAAACAATTTCGCATCACATTAAAATCAATTATTTACCTGAATCACTAAATTTGCTTAACGCCTATTTTAGTGACTTTCTTGTGTGGTATATGTCCTGCTGATTTGGAGCAATTGTTACCCACTCATCCTATTTCAGCAAGAGTGAAAATCCCCATCCGTCCATTTGTTGATGCATCAAATCACAAACAGTGTTAGTTATACGAAAGGAATTAGTTTCACTGATCAAAATTAAACGACTGTGCTTGTTACACAATTACACACATAAGTGAATTTTCTTAAAAAATTACCAAAAATGGTCATAGTTTTGTTTTTCGGCTGTTACTTTTTTGTGTTGAAAACAGAAAAAAGTTTCTTAGCTCAGCGGGCACATGGTGCTTCAGCAAATTTTGAGCTCTGTACCATTACTCTGCGACCAGTGGTTGCCGAGATATGTGAATTAATCCCTGCCCCATCGGTCGCGATAACATTTGGGGGGTTGCCGGCTTGAAAATGGGGGCAACCTCGCAAAACTAATTTTCAACGAGTTTTAGATCATTTGATAAATGGATTTTTTCGATTTCCAAAAAAAATTTCAACTCCAACCTAATATACAGCTAAATAAATAAAAATAGATAATATTTTTACTACTAAACCTAGTACACATTTACGTGTAAATTATGCTCTGATTTCTTGATTTTCAAGGCTTTCAAAGAACAGATTAAACTGCTGCTCCTCGGAGCAGGAGAATCTGGCAAGAGCACTGTTGTGAAACAAATGGTTATCATCCACAAAGACGGGTTTTCTCCAGAGGAAAAAGCAAAATACGTGTAAGTTCAATCCTAACTCACGAAAAAAACAACGCTAGAAAATGCCAGGTCGGCAGGGAAGTGGGTTGGCAGCGCGGCCACGTGGTTCGGAGCAACATTGTTACGACGGCCATGATCGCAAGGTTGATAGCTCAACTCCCACCCAAGCCTCGTTGCTTGGATAAGATGCTTCACAATCATTATCTCTGCTTGGCGGAATAAAGAAGCCAGATGCATAACTCAATCGGAAATCTTTTGAAACAAAGGGAATTGCCAAGCAAGTCTGCATTCTCCATGTATAGCGCTTGCGTCGTTTTCTCGTGACAGGTTAAAAATGAAGAAATCAGTCAGTCAAATGCATACGTTCAACCAAAAAATGTTCTGTAAATAAGATGTTACTAAAAAGATTATGAAATAAAGCCGGTATATAGTGATTTTCGTTCTATAATACTTTTTTGAAGCTTATCAAACATAGTAGTTTGCGATTCACATTATGTTACGTAACTAGTATGAGGCGCTGTTTGGAAAAAAATAATTTAGGATTTTCCACATATTTTTTCGGCCAATTTAAGCTACATTTTGCCCAATATATTATATAGGAAATTTCCTATATGCATATAGGACATTTCCTATTGGACATTTCCTATATGCATATAGGACAAATAAGTGGTTTAAAACAGCCGAAAACACTGACGCCAAATATATAGGAAATTTCCTATATAATATATAAGACAAATTATTGCTCAAATTAGCCGAAAAACCAGCGCAAAACATACAGGAAATTTTCTATGTAATATATAAGACAAATTATTGCTCAGATTAGCCAAAAAACACAGCGCAAATCATATAGGAAATTTCCTATATAATATATAAGACAAATTATTGCATAAATTTGACAAAAAAGCAGCGCAAAACGTATAGGATGCTGTTGGCTGCTTTTTTTTGGCAAAATTATGCAATAATTTGTCTTAGATATTATATAAGAAATTTCCTATACATTTTGTGTCAGTTTTTTCACCTTATTGAAGCCACATATTTGTCTTACATTCAAATAGGAAATATCCTGTGTAATATATTATACAAAATGTAGCTTAAATTGGCCGAAAAAACATGTAAAAAAACCTAAATTATTTTTTCCAAACGGCGCCTCATAAACTAGTATCAACTGCTGTTGATACCGCAAAATATTTTGAAGAACGACATAATAGGCTTATGATAACGAGCCTACTTTGATTATTATGTTCAATTACCAGTAGCAACCCTATAAAAAATTCATTATTATGGAGCAATGACTTTTCTTACAGACCGGTGATCTACACTAATATTTTACAAAGCATGCACACATTGGTAAAAGCTACTGAAAAATTGGAAATTCCGTTTGAAAACAAGGAAAGAGAAGTAATGAAATATTTTTAAACTGTATTGTTTCTTTCAGCATTTTTAGAAACAGTCTTTCAGTTTATATGCCATAACTCAGTCATTCTACAGTTGACTTGTCAAAAAGAAAAAACGCTTTTGTGATTTCTACGCTTTTAGTCTTTGTTCATTAAGGGTGTTCCAGCTGGCAGAGTATCATATCTCGTATTCTGGTAAATATCCAAGAATTCTTTCAAGGGGAGGGGAGGCCAAAAAATCGAAAAAATACTTATCTTGCAATTTCAGTGTGTTAACAGTAACGTAGCGGGAAATTTTAAAAGGGGGTTGGGGCATATACAGGAAAAGCCGTCAAAAGAGTCTGGTGAATTTCTGTGACATAGTGAACATCACTTTTTGACTTTATTAGTGAACATTTGTTCTTTTTCACTAAAAATTGAAATCAAAAGGGGTTTCATGGCACAACGCCCACCCCCCCTAAATTAGCTCCTGTGTGTTACTATGTATCTCTACTAATTTGGGGGAGACTCGCGCTTTTGGTCCACCCGTGGCTCGCTAAATGGTATTACGTAATTAACATCTGTCGTCTTTTGAATCTACTTCTTATTTGTGCTTATTCTACGGTGGTTTTACGAGTCTTATTACTTACGTACCCGGGCTTCGTTGTAATTGACATTTAAGTAATTACAGCTGGTAGCGCTACAGTGCATCAATATTTGAAGCCTTTGTTGCAGTTTTTTGATTGACAGCTTCCTTTTATTGCTTGAGAAGAAATTTCTTGTTCTGTTGTAAGCTATATGAGAAAAACTATATCCATAATTAGAAGAAACACCCATGCATGCATAAGAAAGCGTATTGGCCGCAGGTGACAGGTCCCACGTGACGGGCTCGATTCACGGCTGGAGCCAATCGCATTTGAAATATTTACTGGATAGCTGCTGCTTCGAAAAGCGCAAGCGCAATTGGCAGTCTCCCACAATTACTGTTAAATTTTCAGTTCAATGTAATTTGAAAATAATCTCAGTTATTATTGTTAGGCCTATTCTGCGGACACAATTCAATGATGATCCAGAAGCATGTTTCGCTGGTTTTTGACCATGCGATCTACAAACACCAGCAAAGTGATAAAAACAAAGTGGCATGAACCTTGCTTACACTCTACGTATTATTTTTCAGCGTGATGCAAAAACAGTTATCGATGCTGCAACCACAATTCGAAACGACTTTTCACCGTCATTAGGAGAACATATTCAACGATTATGGCGTGATGGTGGAATTAAGGTGAGTAAATCCGCTTCGAAGTGGTGACTTAAGCAACAACAACCAGTTTATTTTCATGCATCTGAAAGCCCACGATGTTAAACAATCACAAACAATAACATCAACGTTAAATAAATCATTGCACAAGGAGTAGACTTACAGATGTACATAGGAAGGTCGCGAAGGGAGCTAAAGGTCTTCGAGTTAAGCCCTGTCTGGTAGAGGTGCAGTTTTCTCGATTTGGCCAGTCAAAAAATTAGAAGCAAGACTGCTTTTTACAGAACAGACTTTATTTTTGTTGTGCATTTTCAAAAAAATGCACATCTAACTAACACAAGTAACAAGTTCATCAATTTAGCAACAGGCAGCCGCGAAGACCCAAGTGATCTTCGATCAAGCTGCAGCCTTTAGTTACAGTAGATACATAAGCTTATTACGGTAAGTACTTAACTGCTATACATGCACGAAAATTTCCATTAACCTCTGAGTTCTGGGCAAGCAAACATCAAAGTGAATATAACTTATTCATGAAGTACGTTATTTTTTAATAGGATGTGCTCCTGTAGGCGATTTCAAATTTGCGATTATAAGATACAGTACAGTAGTTCCTTAATATCATGGGGGATGTTATTGCAAATCTTAGCACCAACAAACTCAAATGACTTTTGAGTTCTAGAAGTTGAAAAGCTTGGTAGATGTAAGTTGTGTTAGGAGGAATTTCGAGTGGAATAGGATGTGAATCCGAGAGGTTAGGGAAATAATTATAAAAGCAGTGGGACAGTTAGTTGTAGGTGTACTGGAACATTAATTTAGCGATTTCAAATTGATATAAATGATACAATTTGTGTATTTGCAATTTATCGTAACAGCGACTAACTCCTTCCCCAGGATGAGCTTTAGCGAGAATTTTTACAGCTTGATTTTGAAGTTCCTGAGTTTGGTTACATAGGTTTGATATTTAGAAAAAAAACTTGTCATACTGTAACTTACCATTATTTCAAAAAAACTTGTCATACTGTACGTCCTTTTATAAAATTTTTTGTACGTGGGGATACAGCGAAAGTCTTTAAATGTCCTATGAAAGCAATACTTTTCTCATATCAGTCGAGGCTTTATCTCTTTCTAAATCGTTTCTTCAATCAACAAAAGGTCTTGTTAATATAGTCTATTATAGTAAATGATAAATGAATGATGTGATTATTGGTTATTTATAGTAAATCTTTTTCTTCGTTAACATACCTATAGTTAACTTTGCATTTAAAAAAATATGTGTGCTCTAGTCGTTCGTGGGGTTTACTGTTACAACAAATTTGACAATCTCATACTAATATATCATTTCTATTATTGTAAGTATAACTCACCCCCATGAAATTAACCAATGCAACTATGTATCAAGCGTTAAAGGGGTAGAATTTCTCAAAATCGACTTAAAAAAAAGCTAATTGGTGATTCTGCTAGTTATTTCAGTTTAAAAGCAATTAGCAGTACGAAAAGATGTAAGTAGTAGGCCTGATAAAAGTACCATTTTTGTGCTGTTAGTAGATTAAGTTCTTTGGCTTAGTACAAAAACGGCGTCTCGCTTAATAAACATTTTTTAACTGCGTTATTCGACTATACGCTGTCATCGCAGCCTTAAACTATACACAATGCGGATTGCGGAACTTATAACGTAGTTTTACCGGTTGCACGATGAAGTAGGGCTTTTTTTCGTGTGTTAGATTGAAGGGATTTTAAAGAAAATCATGCAATCTTATTTACTTGTGCCTTACAATAGTGATTTTCTATCAGTAATTTTCAAGTGGACATGTACTGTAGTTGCTTTCATTTTAGCTTAGTAGCAGTTTCGTAAAATTTCAACGCTTGGCATCGCTGGCGTTTTTATGCTTCTTTTTTGATAGGTTGGATATTGCTTTCTGTAATATACTTTATGCTTAATTAATGGACATGTACTGTAGTTGCTTTCATTTCAGCTTAGTAGCAGTTTCGTAAAATTTCAACGCTTGGCATCGCTGGCGTTTTTACGCTTCTTTTTTGACAGGTTAGATATTGCTTTCTGTAATATACTTTGTGCTTAATTAATGGACATGTACTGTAGTTGCTTTCATTTTAGCTTAGTAGCAGTTTCGTAAAATTTCAACGCTTGGCATCGCTGGCGTTTTTATACTTCTTTTTTAAAAGGTTACATATTGCTTTTCATTCTTGTATTGCCGATGTTTATATTTTGTTTCAACCTGACGCTTTACACAATTTTTTTCACTCCGGAGCTGACCGCTTTTTCAGTGCTTTTTTAGTGTGTCTTTCGGTCAAATTAGGCCGCTACTACTGATATACTGTGTCGCTTCATTTGGATAGTTTAAAGTTATTGTCAACCCGAACTGTCAAAATATTTTGCATGAATGAAATTTATTGATATAAAGGTTATTTTAACTGTTAGTCCACTAACCATCCTGGCGGCCTAAAGTTGAGAAGCCCATTGAGATGATCCAGCATCTGTCAACTTCAGCAGTTTTTGAGAAATCATTAATCGGAGGAATAACTTACACACCTAACCACTGCATTTATTTCCAGACATGCTTTTCCCGGTCTCGAGAATTTCAACTCATTGATTCAACAGAATATTACATGGAAGAAATCGAGAGAATATTTATGTCTGACTACATTCCAACCGAACAAGATATTCTTAGAACAAGAGTGACCACTACTGGAATATCTGAAACAAAGTAACTTTGCATCATAGCTCAAGACTCATCTCAGCGAAGGCTGGTAACTTTGACAAATGACAATGTCACCAGAAGTGGGGCGAAGCGTCGACCCAAGCGACTCTAGATGTTTCTTGGCTGTATGATGTATAATTAAAATTAATTGCGGTGTGACAATATAAAAGCCGCGGCTTATGAATTTTTTGTTGTTTGAATTAGTAATAAATAATACAGCTTCTTAATACAATATATACCTGCTTGTATTGTATTGTATTGCATTGAGATCGAACCAATTACGTTACCATCACGGTCGCTGTAAAAACGACGCTAGGCATTAGACCTTTGCTTTGGTCATTCATATTAGCAGTTAGTAATTTTATTGTAATATCTTCCTTATGTCATAGGTTTACATTTAAAGACATATCCTTTTTAATGGTTGATGTTGGCGGTCAAAGAACCGAACGAAAGAAGTGGATTCACTGTTTTGAAGATGTGACTGCTATCATTTTCATAGTTGCTCTCAGTGGGTATGATCAAGTGAGTTGGATTTATAAACCACGAAAATACGGTGTTACACTCATCTAATTTGATAAAGATTTTTGTCAGGCAGAGCCAAGGACATCTAAAGGGTTTAGATGCGCTTTAGATGTCCTTGGGCTGAGTATAAACTATCTGGTGAAAGTATTTTTTGGTCCATCTAGTTAATCGAAGAACCATCGTAATTGTTGACGTAAGCACAGAAACCACTGGTCCATGTCTTCTAACAAACTCGGACTCGTCTAATTTTACGTTTCAAAATCTTGCTTCTTTATTAAACAATTTTCAGCAACTCAAAGTGGTGATTGCTTCCAGCAAACAAAGTGCTCGGTGACTTATCAGAGCATATGATAACAATGGGAATCAGTGTTCCAAAAAGTGCTCAGTTGGCTAAAGATATCCCTGATGATTCCTCTCGGGTGAAACAGTCTGTAGAGGTTTTATTCGTGTTTTTACCATAAAAAAATTAAACAATTTTCATCAATGTTTGGCTGAAAAAAGAGCACTACTGGGTTGTTGAATCGAATGCCAAAATAAATACGCAGTAGGCGTTTGCAGAAATTTTTTGATAGGGGGGGCGTGAGAGTTTTTTTACCTTAAGGTATGATTTTTCGTAGAATCGGAGCAATAAAGTCATTTTTATTTTATGAACAATATTTATAAGAACAAACGAAAACAACTACAATTAAATCATAATATTATCAGGCACAGTGCACACGTACTCCTGCACTTCAAAATAATTCAGGGCAAGATACTTAATCACGCACAAGATGGGTTTATTGTTTTCATAATTTTTTAACGGACGCCATTTCTTATCGAATTTGCTCATATTATTTGCCACACAACGCAATAAAGGCTTTTGAGGATATTAGAGGAGGCGCGCGCATTCGATTCCCCACGCGTACGAACGTCACTGTATGCGCACCTTCGGCAACGACATGGCCTAGTAAAACCGCATGCAGGTTGCAGATTCTACGTGGCGGGTTCAATTCACGGCTGGTTCAATTCATTTGACATGTATACCGGGTGGCTGCAGAATCGAAAAGCGCAAGCTCACTTTGCAGTCTCCTCAATCTATGTTGAATTTTTACTTCAATATAATTTTGTTCAACTGGCAATCTAACGATTGTTCGACCAAAAGATGTAAGTTTTGTTTGTAATTGATCGAGCGTCGCGTTCTCCTGCAAATGACAGTTCAGTACATCGCGTTGTTTTGTATTGCGAAAGCCTTTAGCGCTGGGACTGTCAAATAAATGGGTAACATTGACATCGGGGCCGGCGCCAAGGGGGCACCAGGGGAGCCTGGCTCCCCCAATCGACATGCTTGGCCCCTCCAATTAACAAGCTTTCTCTTTTGAAGACAGCGGCTTTTGTGCTTAGGTTCAAACTTTGGCCCCCCTAAGTCAACTGCTCTGGTGCCGGTTCTGATTGACATGTAAGAACAAATGAACAAATTCTAGATTCTGAAAGCATGTAACCTTTTCTACCTCCCACTAATTGCTGCTGGATTAAAACAAATTTGCATTTTTGTCTTGCAGGTTCTTTTAGAAGATGAAGAAATGAATCGAATGCATGAATCTATGGTCTTGTTTGATTCAATATGCAATAACTCGTGGTTTGAAAGCACAGCCATGATATTATTTCTAAATAAAAAAGATCTTTTTGAGCAAAAAATAGAAAAGTCTCCTCTAAAAATCTGTTTTCCAGATTATACGGGTAAGTTACTTGTTCTACCTGAGCTTAATTCATAATTTTTAAATTTTTTACAACTAGGGTTTCCCTTTCTCCCAGATTTTCACGTTCCCGGGAAACAGGTAATTTTTTACAAATTTCCCGAGATCCCGAAAATTCTCGGGATTTTCGAGAAACGGAAAATTCCCGGGAATTTTTCCCGAGCTTGACTATTTTGCCGTTTGTCCTGATTTTCAGCATTTCAAGTCTAATTTTTAGCATTTTGTTAAGTTGTTTTGACAGACCTAGCGTGAGTTTTTCAATTTTTTCGACAAATTGAGAAAAAAATTTTGATCTGACAAGCATTTCGTCTTAAAAAATCTTGCGAATTTTCAAAAATAATTTTTAATGAGCAAAAAAAAATTTAAATTTGCCCTAACGCATTGTTTATGTCGGAATGATGGATGTCAGTACCCCTGAAGTCCTTACTAATGTAGAAAAAATTTCCCGAGATCCCGACATAAATTTCCCGGGAAACGGGAAATTTTAAAACCCCAAATTTCCCGGGAGGAAACACTATCCAGAACCATGAGACAGGAACAAAAACGTCAGCCCAAAACGAATCTGTGGGCGGTTCGAGCTTTTGTTAATTACAAGCCTCTTTGTTACATTTTCTTGACTTGGTTACTTGTTAAAGCATCCAACTATATTTATAGCAACATTTTTTGTAAAAAGGTAACCACAAAGCTCGGGTGAGGCTCAAACCAAACTCTTGAAAATTTGCTATCGGTCGTTCAAATAACGCACTGTCTCACCACGCGGCATTTCCTACAATTATATATTTTATAGCAGAGCTTTGCTGCCATGCTAGTAAACAAGCAGATATAATACGATATGTCATATTGTCGGTTTATGCTATGGATCCTGTTCTACACAATTATAGTATTAATCATCCATTATTATTCTGCGGTGATACTGCAATATGTTCAGGTAATCAAAGAGCTCGGTTTTGCTGCACGTGGTGTATTGTGGATTTTATATTAATTTGATTACAGATGACGAAGTATATCAATCGGCAAGTTCTTAAGTCAATGCAACCTTATTACAAACCACAGCATTAATTTATTTTCATTTTTTCAACTAAAGATGACAGAAGACTGCGCAAAATGCTCTGTAGAAATGTTTTGAAAACACACAATTACCCTGTCCACCTGACCAACTTTAGTGGGTTGTAGGCCCCCGGTTCTTGGTTCTATTTTCTGCATCATAATGAACTTTTTGATGTCATAGTTAAAAAGAGTGATTATGACATCAAGAAATTGATTATGATGCAGAAAATAGAATCAAGAATCGCGGGCCTAAAACCCACCAAAATTGGACGTGCGGACAGAGTAATTGTGCGTTTCAAAAGTACTTTGGCAACAATCTATCAACACTTTGGTGAGCGTGTAATCAAAATATTAGGATTTAGTCAATGTCTAAGATGCAGATAGGGCGAAAAAAAATCACGAAATTGGGCTGACAACGTCTGAAATAATTGAAAAAAATTTTTGAAGGGAAAAACAACGTGGCCGAAGCATCAGCATATATTAGAAGACAATTTGAAGATCTTAACAAAACTCCAGAAACGAAAGAAATATATTCACATTACACTTGTGCCACAGACACGAAAAATATTCAAGTAAGTGTAATTGAGAAAAACTCACAAAGGCAATGTAATACCGTAGGCCAGTGGTTCTTAAACTGGGTTCGACCAAACCCTAGGGCAGTAATTCTCAAACTTTTTCTTGTCGCGATGCACCCGAAAGCAATTTTCAATCTCGCGAAGCACTGGTATATAGCCTGAATGTAAAATTTTTTAGAATGAAATATTGTGTTTGCACTTTGCAACTGTAACACTTTTTATCACAACGACTACTCCGCAACCCTACGGGTATCATTCCACGGAGACAACGGTGCTCTACTTTGCAATCGGTAGCTGGGAATGCTATCATCAAAATCATTGGTATCGCTTCATCGAGTATTGCCAACTAAGTTTCTCAAATACGTAGTAAACTCGAACCACTTGTTTCGGATCAATTCCCGGTCGGATGTATTGTACAGTATCACTAACCAGCATTTTCCGGACGGACGGAAGGAACTCTAATTAACTTACATCTTCCGTTTTCGTCAAGCGGTTTATGCTCTGCAGCACAATGACCAAAACATAGTTCTGTGCCATGATATGTAGGATTTGACCGGTTTGGAAGTCGAACCCTTGACCTCTTGCTCCGAAAACCATGCTGTTACCACCATACCATTACACGGGTTATTGAACCAAAATAAACAGCAGCATCAACCGCACTGAATATTAAGTAATTACAACAAATAGGGTTAAGTTAGAATGCATAAAATATAAGCCTATTATTGACTTGAAGACAGAAGAAAGCAAAAAGTTGTGAGCTCTCATGAAATCAATTATAGGCGTTAATTTTTGCGAAAAATGAATCAAAATTTTGATTAAAAATTTAGTCGCATCATGTACCAGTAATCCAAATTATTTTGCGACGCCCTTCAAAAACTAAAACGACGCACCAGGGCGTCGCGACGCATAGTTTGAGAACCACTGCCCTAAGGGTTTGGAGAAGCTGTAGCAGGGGTTCGGCCAACATCTTTACACAAATGCACATAAAGGCATAAAGTTGTAATACATTAGTATTTGTGTAAGTAATTCATGTTTTGTAAGTTTTGTTTCATTGAATAAAAAAATTTCATGTGTAACAAATCATAATTCACTGCTGACTAAAGTTTGGGGCGCAAAAATTAAGCAAAATTTGCCATACAAATTGTTCAAAAAGCACAAAAATGGCCATTACAGCATCTAATTTTCAAAAATTTTCCGGGGTAGCATTCCCCTGGACCCCTCAAAGCCATATTTTTGTTTCTAATTTGCTTCAAATTAACTCCGCCGAAGAAAAATACGCTTAAGAATGTAAAAATTTGGCTCCTACCCTATAGTTAATATTCAACCTAATTCACTACTGCATCCTCCCACCAGAATTATCTGGACCCGTCCCTAGTTATAAGGGTTCGGTGCATTCCTGCATGACACTTATTGGGTTCGATCCCTCCGACAAGAGTAACAATCACTGCCGTATAGGTTGTTTATTTTGTTGGCTTCATTACAAAAAAAACGTGCTTTCGATCGGTAGTCTACTGCATTTTTTCAAAGGTTCAGCTAAACCGACAAATAGGCACTGACTATGGTATAGACTATAGAGTAATACTTGGAGAATACCTTTAACGCTTTTCCCCACCAGACAAAGTTCAAATTGAACCCAAAGCGGATTATGTCGCGTTAAGTGGTCGATAGTCAGAGTCTCTACTTGCTGTAATAAGTCAAGTCTTCATTATACCCGCGGTAGTAGGACGAAGGACGTGAAGAGTGGCGGAGCCCATCTCCGTGGTTTAGCGCCTTGGCAATACCGCTCCAAACTCCGAAATATGTCGCAGCGGTGTGGCTAGCTGTTGGTGTCCGGTTTGCTTGACCGTAGAATCAAACTTCAGGCCTCACGCATTGCTATTAATGTCGTTACTTCCTCGCCATCTTGCTTGATAGCGTTAAACTGCTGACATTATCGACATTCATTATCTTTTCAGGTTGTCTTTGATGCCGTTGCTGATGTCATCACGAAATCTAACATGGCTGAAATAGGCTTAATATGACAATGTCAAAGTAAAAGATGCATTTTGTTTATCAAGCACAGAAAGATGGTGGTGTTATTATTTACCTATATCGATGTTGATTTCCACAGTTTATTATAAAGTTAAGTGTAAAACGATGAAATCGCTGCAGCGAAAAATGCTGAGTGTGTAAGTGTTATCTACAGTATTTGCTTGCTAGGTAGTTCTTATTCTAAAGTCCTAGGCTCTTGCATGTCTATGGCCGAAAATGAGCCTAAACCAGGCTCAAACTTATAGGATCTTTTTCAAACTTGAAGGAAGAGTCTGGATTAGCAATGAAAACGTAAAACCGGTCCAAAGCCTACTGGAAATATGGGAGCTAGATCTCACCTCGCTTGAATTGTACCCAGACAGCATTCTACGACGATTTGCTATCTGCATTCAAGTGTTTCTGAGTGATTTTCACAGTATTAAAAAATGAAAACCTATATGCACGAGCCAAGCTGGGTATATTGCGCGTCAGCCACACTTGCGCAAAACCACCCCATAAATTTTCCTCCGCTTTCCTCATCGCGCATTAAACGAATGCAATTTGTCCATTCACTGCTAATAAATCCCAACGAAAAACTGCATGCCGTCTGTCCAAAAAACGCATCACTTGTTGGGGGCTTTTTGGTAAACACAAACATGTCCGGTGCAATAAATTATTGTTCTTAGTTTTAACAGAAACACTTTAGTATTGTTACATAACATGGCGCAGTAGTTTTTAGACGCGTTGCTAGTAATTCTCGAAGATGTCCAATGGTTGACGTCTGCTCTTACATCTTTGACTAACTCCGGTGATGAGCGATATTTAAATCTTAAATGTTGGCGATGTCCACTACTGTACTGTCAGATTTTCGTACAGTAACGAATACTGTCAGATTTTTCTCTACTGGCCAGTGTATGTCAATGTAACGTATATGTGTGTTTTGATCTGTTTTTATTCTATTGACCTCGTTATTATATACGTGAATACAATGCTTTTTTCTTAAGTTTGTTTTCGCAACATTTCGCCCACTTAAAAGTTGATTTGAGCAACATCAAGTGGTAGTGTAGCCGTGAATCGAGTAACAGCTAGATGGCCTTTAATTCGCAATCTGCAAATAAATCATTTTTATTCGTTTTTGTGGTTGGTGCGTTGGGCTCCGGAACTACTAACTTCGCGGGTTCGATGCGCAACTACGATATTTTTCATGACACACTTGATTCACTGATATAACAATCTAAGCTGCAATTATGTAACTAAAAATAAACATATGCTTTTAAAACCGCAATGTGGTAGGCAACAGTAGCGTACGCAGGGGGAGGGGCGGCTCCTATGCGTGCGCCCCCTCTCAGTCCTTCTTCAATACATGTTAAAAGCCTGTGTCGCTCAGATACTGCTAGAAAAATTGTACCTTAATGTGGAAAAATTTCTTTGCACCGCAGGCGCACGCAGGTAGGGCACGATGCAATGCCCCCACTCCTTGGTCCTGTAGTAAGGTGCTAAATCCTAACTTTCAGTCTATAATTTCACAAACTAATAATGGCTGCAGCTTCCTTTCATATATTTTACCAAGCTTCTGCTTTTATAGACATTAGCTGCGAAAATATTTTTGCGTTGTCTATAGTGACTGCACTCACTACATGCCCTTTTTCAATAAAAAAGTGTACTAAAATGAGTTTTTTTTTATGTGAAAACCGCAAAATTTCGTTGGTGGCTGGGGGCTTCGCCCCCTGACCCATGGTTGTGTCCCTCTTTTTGCCAAATCCTGAGTGCGCCACTGCTTCGCGCCCCCCCCTCAGAAAATTTCTGTGTACGCCGCTGGTAGGCAAAGTGGTTGGGGCAGTGGGCTTCGAAACTGCCTTGGTAGGTTCGATGCCCACACTACGTCATCTTCTCTTATGCATGCACTTCAGTAACATGCACAAAAGAGCAAAATGGTACAGGAAAATCAGTTTTATTTCACAATCGACAAAAGGCAAGCACGCAGTTTTTTAACTTGGTAAAAATTACAAAGCGACATGATTTCCCAAGTAAAACACATTATTACATCTACTCAACTAAAAATAAACTTAGGCACATTTCAAGCCACCGAGTGGAAGTTTCCATCCTGAAACAATAAAACACAATGTCCTCGTTTCAAACTCTGTGAGGTAACGAGTCAGATCAACGCAGGATTTACCAAGAGGATAAGCAGGCTGAAGCCCAGGGCCTCGTCATGAACAACGAAGACCTTTTTTTTGAGATCGACCATCAAGACCTTTATGTACTAGCAATGAGTCGATCATTGATCATTAGCCGCAAACGGGGAATCTGAATCGCCCAGGGCCTCCGTCTAAATCCGGCCCGGAGTAAGGTGGACATTTTCAGTAGCTATATCAAGTTCAAGGCCGCTCCATGCATTGTTGACCATAGAATGTTTAAGCTTGCAAAAGCAACTGCAATGCTACCCTGTGGCATTGACGCTAATCTGAATTCACTTCGTTTTTAAGTTACAGAATAGTGAATATGACAAAATAAAATGCCGCACTGCAACCAACTATAGTCTAGTCTGTGCCAATTAAAAGCAGTTTTTCGTATTTAAAAAAACCATAGCCTACGTTAAAAGTCTTGAAAATCCTAAAAAATGAACTCTACACTTAATTGACACACGTGGCTTTTAGCGGCGTAATTAAGATAAAGCTGGGAGTCTTTTACGGGTTGCATAACATTCCAACTTTAAAATGCCAACATACAGCTTCATTGCAAAAGGCTCAAAATAAGTGTTGTCACAGGTAATATGCCGCGAAAAATAAGTTTTTAAGACATATTGGTGTCCTTTCGAGGAGATGGGAGCAACTCAATTCAGCAGTACTCAACATCGGCATAAATAGTGGTACCAATTTTGTGCGGGAAAGACCTTTGACAATAATATCGACGGGAAACGTCATTTTTATTCAGGTTTTGCTAAAAAGGTCAAAATCATTTATGGTAGTAGAAGATAATGCACTTTTCTGTTCACAGAAAAAATTTCGTTGTTTCACTTGATTTTCGACTGAGCAATGCAAAGATATAGTACATTCTTAAATAATGACTCAATTTAAGATATCTATTGGTATAGAGCGGGACAGCGCTGTTTCGGGCTATTAGCCCGCATCAGCCGCACTCAGGTAAAAGGTACATTCATCTTTCAAAATGCTTGACCTTGATCAGCCAAACACCCCTCCGGATTCGTAAACCTTAACAGAAATTTAACCTTTTTGGTACCTAACAAATCAGAACACTACCCCAGCCAAGTTCCCCATGTGGCCAAGGTACAACAATAAAACAAAAGTCGTCCTTCCTGCCTGCTGAATGGGAAGTCAGAACGACTTCTACGTGTTAGGTTGGAGGATAGACCTTCCTCCATCGGTACTATCCTTCGACCCAACACGTGATGTTGGTGGTGGAGGAAGGTCAACTGTTGCAACTGTATATCAACCGAGTACCACTGTTAGTGATGGAGGAAGGTCTATCCTACGACCCAATACGTGGAAGTCGTTCTGACTTCTCATTTAGCAGGCCAGGAAGGAGAACTTTTGTTTTATTTTTATATTTATAATAAGTGAAGTTACTTACGTCACCAAGTGCCATAGGATTATCAAATCCACCAGAAGCAGGTGTTTTTGGTTGCGATGAAGATGAAGTTGACCATGATGAAGGCATGGATGGCATAGAGAAAGTTGGAAATGATTTGGTTGTTGAAAAACATTTATGGTAAACAACTCCTCCAATAATTGCTAGCGCTAACAAAACACCTATGATTATTCCAGCAATTGCACCTCCAGACAAACCACCAGCTCCTCCGCCATTAACTGGTTCTTCCGTTGGGTTCAGATAATCTAACAAAGAGTATACACAAAAAATATCAGAGTGTGAAGAGAAAATTTAACTTCAAATATAATGACATGTAAGTATCCATTGGCGAAATTAAAAGGTTTTTCATTTAATTTAATTACTCACCGTTGTCATAGAAACAACCACTGTTGTTTCCGGCTCTCCACGACTCATCCCAACAACACTTGAGCTCGGATTCGCATATCTCTCTGCTTAGGATACCTTCAAATTCCAACGCACAATCGACCCGGGCAGATGTTGCCACATTACATTTTGACACTTCCGTTGTTGTGGTTGCGACACCTTCCCCCGGGGTTGTGGTAGTAGTTTTGCCGGTAACAGGAACTAGAAAGAACATCACTATTATTGACGAAGTGCGTTTTACAAAAAAACATAAAATAGAATCTTCATTACACTCGCGGAACTACGCCGAACTGTGTGACGAGTGGCGGGGCCCATTTCCGCGGCTTAGCGCCTGGGCAACACAGCTCAGAAGAAACGTCGCAGCGGTGGCGAGCGGTTGACGACACTGTGCCAATTTGACCAAACCGGGAATCGAACCCCAAACCTCCCGCACCAATAGTCTACGCTTAAAAACTGAGCTGACCGGCAGGTTAGCGTACAATATCGACCTCCAAATCAAACATGGAACACAATGGCACAAAAATATTTTCGATCCACATTGAATGGAAATGCTCGTAATTACATAATGCAGACTATACAGCATGTCTGGCGCTATTCTATCCATAATCACTAAAATTAAAAAAAAAACATCACAAAATGTTGAGTGTACGTAAACAGCATGATTGGTATAGACATTTGCAAAGATAAGTGTGCATACAATCAGTCAAAGTAAGCTACTACGAAATCCGTAGAAATTTGAGAACTACAAGTAGTGCAACGCTCAAACCATGAAAATAGCCAGATGGGTTAAGATTCTGTTTGTCACTGTTTCTACCTAGAAAACTTCAAATGTTGTGCTGCCGTTTTTAAAACTACCAGTTTGGTTGTAAGCCTAGACTCATACTTCTAGATGCCTTGCAAATAAAGCCTTTATTGTCGTAACAACTGATGTCATTCCAATATCCATCCCACGGATACATTTCCACACAGTCTTCTTCAAACCCTTGTCCGTTTGGTTCGTTGTTAGCCCATTTGAAAAAGTCAACCGCCGATTCATCCTTCCAAGTCCAACCATCTGTATAGTTCATCATTAAAAAACAAGGCTTCACTTTCAGTCTTAACACATGTTAAGACACGTTTTTTAGATGCATATTGCGTGCAAGGCAATTAATTTTGCTTGCTTTTTTTTATTTGTGCGAGCTACGTAAGATTCAAAACAGTTCCTGACAACGGCATGGCTTAGCGGTACCGCGCGCAGGTGACAGGTCCTACGCGACCAGTTCGATTAGCGGTTGGAGCCGATCGCATTTGACATCTTTACCGGGTGGCTGCTGAGTGCTGACTCGCAGAGCGCAAGCTCACTTTGCTGTCTCCCTCAATTACTGTTGAATTAATTATCAGTCCAATATAATTTGAAAATAACCTGCACTATTTAAAGACGCTGACACCAATAAAAAAAAATTGTATGATTAGGATATTTAATGCGATTCTGCAATGCCACTTTTACACAGCACTCACAAAATCCGTCGCTGGACAATCCGATGAACAATCCAGCGAAGCCGCTGATTGATGTAACAGAAACTATAGCTTCAACTTCTTCCTCACTGTGGAAGCTAGCCAGCTCTGCGCCTCGTTGACGACAAACTTGTGAGGCTTCGTACCATGTTTGCCTGTTAATGTCATTGCTTCCAAGCTAGAAAACATAGTTTATAGTTAAAATACAAAATTCTTTTAGTTTTCAAGAAGTTTTTTGTTGTCAAATAGCTTGCTTAAGGAGGTCCTTCGTCAAAGATGACATCTACTGTATGTTATGTTGATTATGCTGTGATTGTGTTGCTGTCGGTGCTTGGAAGATTACGACGACATTCGTGCAGACTCTGCGTTTACTCTCCCAAACATGGATTCAGTTGGTTTCACAGACGTCAAAACCTTGATCGTAAACACTTGCGTATAAGTTGATTGGCATGGGTGTTGCTGTCTTCAACAGAAAAGGCAATTGATCGCATTTTTTAGCACAGCGTGAATGCGATATTTGTAGCGTGTCTTCTATTTTTTGTGGTAGTGTTGAACAGAAGCAAGGTCGCCAAAAACATTTCTCTTCCAAAAAAGATTGAATCAACACAATAACGCAACCTGATACTGCGCAGTTGCACTCTATGAAAAGATACTACATTTGCAAGCAAAATCCAACAAAAAGAAACCCATTGCTGTCAGTAGTGCATTCAGGGGGCATTGCGGCATGCCCCCCCCTTTTGACTTCGCCTTTTAGTAAAAAAGAACAAATGTTGCTATAAGTGACTGAAACATGCCAGACTCTTGATGGCATTTGTAGTTTATGGTCCCCCTTTTGAAAATTTTTTGCTACGATCGCTGTATTACAAAAAGAAGCTTTATTTATTATGTGAGGATGATCAACCAACAAATGCAAAAAATCGCCTTTACCTCTATAAAGTAACAGTGATCCCCATAAGCAATGAATCCATCAGGGCAAAGTCCATTAGATAGGTCAGGTGCTGTAGGTACAGGTTCAAAGGAAACTTTGCACACAAAAGGCATCGGCGTTGCACAAGAATTTGCGCTTCCGGTTTCAGGAACAGCGGCCCAAAATCCGTCTCTAAAGCACATCTTTCATGATCAGCATAGTTCAAAATTAGCCTGATTTGCAAGTCTAAGAAGTTAAGTTTTATCCCATTTTGTTTTTGCACAAAATTGCATCCAATTTAGCACGCACGAGTGTATTTAGAGGGAGACAATGTGCCCTCTTCCTTTGCAGTTTATGCCTCCTCCCCCACCATTTTCAAGTTGCTCGCCAGGCCACAGTTGACATGCCTCAATATTTACCAATTATACGTACAATAGGGGT
Organism: Trididemnum miniatum; assembly: GCA_964006365.1. Classification (NCBI taxonomy): domain Eukaryota; kingdom Metazoa; phylum Chordata; class Ascidiacea; order Aplousobranchia; family Didemnidae; genus Trididemnum; species Trididemnum miniatum. Next base: position 11,266,297 of record OZ023234.1, on the reverse strand, counting down.
GTTCAAAAAATTACGACTTCTTCAATTTTACTCTGATCGCAGCTCAACCCGTTCATTTGACCTAAAAAATGGCATAGAAAAAATTTTTTTTGAAATCGGACCAAGTTTACCTCTCGCGCATCGGCCTTGAAGATAACTAATGGTAAATGCATAGCACTTGGGGATTCCCCAAATCTGAAACTTTGGTTTTTTACGTTTTCTGACCGGCCGTTAGCTCAGTTGCAAAGCGCAGGCTATCGGTGCGGGAGGTCTGAGGTTCGATTCTCGGGCCGGTCAAATCGGCACAGTGTCGCCAACGACTCGCCACCGTTGCGACGCTTCTTCGGAGCTGTGTAGCCCAGGCGCTAAGCAGCGGAGATGGGCCCCGCAACTCGTTACACGCTTCGGCGTAATACGGCGAGAATAATGAAGATTTGATTTTTTTGATTTTTTTAGCTATTGTGGTGGCGTGAATTCCAAATTTTTTGCCTATGTGTATTGCCATACATGACCTTTACAGTTTGTGATGTTGTGTGGCATGACATCATATAGCATGACGTCACAAATGATGAAAAAATATTTTTGCGAAAATGAGTGCTTTCTTAAAAGCTATATGTTCATTCTGTGGTGCTATGCAAAAGTTTTTTATGGTTGGTTTATTCCAATCACAATAACGATTTTATCGTTGACATAATTGGAAAGTATGAAGGTTGTTGATGTTGTTCAGCAGCTTGCAATAAACTCTCAAGGTACTTGTCCTTGTCTATTAGTATAGCAGCGTAATCGCTGTGCAGCTTAACATATCTTTCTGCTGCATCATTTACCACCTTAACAAAGCAAACAAAGTTTGTAAAATTTAAAAGCATGCCACGTAAGGGAAGGACTGCCGAGCCAACTATAGTTCACATTTAACAGCTGAACAACAGCCATGACTCCGGTCGAATCATATCGTGAAGCTCAGTTGCATGATCAATCGTAATTGCCCTTGCAACAAGTAGGCCTCCACGAAATTCATTTAAGCGAGCGGCGAGATGTTTCTTGTAAACTTTTTCAATTAATTTTCTATTTTTGTTCGTCAACTTGGAGTAATCGCTAAACATGGCAAACACCACAGTTTCTTCACTCAAGAAACATTCGAGGTTCGCAATCGCTTTGAATGCTTTTTCAGCAATTCTTTGAGCAAAGTTTTTGTATGTGGTCATCTTCATATGGAGCATGTGTTCCGACGCTAGATTTTAGCCAAGCTAGAACTGCAGCGAAGACTTAGTGGAAAAACTGAAACAAAGTAATGATGTTCTGACCCTATTTTATGTTCCAGCTTGGATGAAATCCAGCGTCGAAACAGATGTTGCATTTGAAGATTTAACGTTCTTACAGGACATGATCACATACAAAAACTTTGCTCAAAGAATTGCTGAAAAAGCATTCAAAGCGATTGCGAACCTCGAATGTTTCTTGAGTGAAGAAACTGCGGTGTTTGCCATGTTTAGCGATTACTCCAAGTTGACGAACAAAAATAGAAAATTAATGGATAAAGTTTACAAGAAACATCTTACCGCTAGCTTAGATGAATTTCGTGGAGGCCTACTTGTTGCAAGGGCAATTACGATTGATCATGCAACTGAGCTTCACGATATGATTCGACCGGAGTCATGGCTGTTGTTCAGCTGTTAAATGTGAACTATAGTTGGCTCGGCAGTCCTTCCCTTACGTGGCATGCTTTTAAATTTTACAAACTTTGTTTGCTTTGTTAAGGTGGTAAATGATGCAGCAGAAAGATATGTTAAGCTGCACAGCGATTACGCTGCTATACTAATAGACAAGGACAAGTACCTTGAGAGTTTATTGCAAGCTGCTGAACAACATCAACAACCTTCATACTTTCCAATTATGTCAACGATAAAATCGTTATTGTGATTGGAATAAACCAACCATAAAAAACTTTTGCATAGCACCACAGAATGAACATATAGCTTTTAAGAAAGCACTCATTTTCGCAAAAATATTTTTTCATCATTTGTGACGTCATGCTATATGATGTCATGCCACATAACATCACAAACTGTAAAGGTCATGTATGGCAATACACATAGGCAAAAAATTTGGAATTCACGCCACCACAATAGCTAGAAAACGTAAAAAACCAAAGTTTCAGATTTGGGGAATCCCCAAGTGCTATGCATTTACCGTTAGTTATCTTCAAGGCCGATGCGCGAGAGGTAAACTTGGTCCGATTTCAAAAAAAATTTTTTCTATGCCATTTTTTAGGTCAAATGAACGGGTTGAGCTGCGATCAGAGTAAAATTGAAGAAGTCGTAATTTTTTGAACACCCCTATCGTACGTACAATTTTAGGCCTAGTTGGAAAAACCTTGTCAATCAAAAATTTTCCAGCTAAATATACCTTCGTGTTTGTTTGATGCACAGCTTGTTTTATTTGCCCAGTGGAGATAATCATTGTAAAGCTGCGGGCTAACATAAAAAAGCAGCAGTGAAGCTTTGAAGGATATGAAGTAAAAACTTTAGGATTAGGGCGGTAGTAAAACTGACAGACCAACCACTTGGCATATGCGCACAACATTAACACAACGAACATCAAGTAACAGTACAAATTTCACACCTTTTCACCATCACGCATCCACTTCCACTGTCAATGGTTGAGCTGCTGGGTTCTAGTTGTCCCCAGTTGGTGTAATGCACTGGCCAGCCATCAGACCACATGAAGTTAGCACCAGCCCCATCTGAGGCCTAAAAACAATAGTTCTATCAATCAGTTTTTACTAAAATAGAAATGCGTCGTATCATCAGGAGATGCAGAAGAGCGCGATTTCGCCTTCCTTCCAACCCCATAACAAAAATCCTGGATATGACCCTGGCTATGACTGGCAGTGCTCAATTCACTTTCTCAACGCAAGAACAAAAACAAGAATTTAGAGAACGTGAAAAGAAAAAAAATTGAGTCAATTAAGAAGTCAATTATTTTTAACCTACACACGGAATAACTCGAAGTCGTGTAGTTATCATTTATACTATATATTCAATTAAATAACAAACCTCGAGAGTCATTCCAATCCAGAGGGAATCCCCAGCAGTGACATCATGCCAGAACCAACTTGTTATTAAATCATTATCGTACATTTCGTTTATGCTTGCCAGTTCGATGCCATCTCCTTAAAATGGTATCGGTAAGTTTCAAAACCGCATCCACCGAAAACAAAAATTTTTTGAAGTGAAAAAAATAATGTGAGAAATGTATTTTTATAGCATGAAGCAACTTTTTTAAACAATAAAATCTTTTCTTGATACAACCTACAAAGAAATGTTTGATTCCTCCTTGATATCAAAGCAATTTTTAAAAGTTTTTTTCCAAAAACGTGCTGTAGGCTACTTATTACCCCACGATAATAACATTCAGCTCACTCAAGACGGACATATAACAGGAGCGGATACCATAAAATATCGTCGAAATAAAAGAATAACTATCAACCAGCCTAGCTTTAAAGCAATGCACTTACCTTGATTTTTGCAATATTGTTGCGCATCCGTCCACGACATTGCTTGGTCCACCAATTGATAACATTCTTGTTTGTTTTTGGAGGAAAAGAATCCGTTCGGACATCCGTATGGACTACTGGTTGGTGGAGGTGCACCAATACTATCCGATTTGTCAGTATAACAAATGAAATTGTTGTAGACATAGCAGTCATTGTCTTCCCACATTCCTTTCTGAGCTGCGTTCATCACAGCACAACCTTCCTGCAAAATAAAATTGACCTATACCTGCGTTTTCGTAATTTTTTTTTTTTTTTTTTGAAGCGAGACTGCGAACTTGAATTTTCTGAACTCGATCTGTTTCGCCAAACTCGAACTCGATCACGAAAAGAGCAAATTGAGTTTATCCTAAAGTTGACAAAAACTGCTCTTAGCCTAAACCCGATAAAAACTACCTAAACTTAGCATAATCTCGGTAAAAAACTGAGTTCGAGCTCGCAAAATTAAAAAAGAATTTACACTCAAACTCGGCGAGAAAATTTTTGGTGAACTCAAACTTGAACTCGATCAGAAATGGTTGCGAGTTCGCAGCCGTGTCTTGAGGGAAAATGTTTGGAGCTCAATTACCCCGTCCCTGTCCAATTTTAGTGAGCTTAATTTAGGCACATGGTTTTTGGATCTATAAAACCAAGAACCGTGGATCTAAAGCACACTAAAATTGGACATGTGGACAGGGTAAAAATGGACTGATACTCGTAGACATGTAAGATGGATTGGTGGAGACCCAAGATTGAGATTTCCTCCTTAATTTTTTTTTAGCCTGTGGGACCCGATGTTCATTTTTGGGAAGTCAAATTAGGCTCCTAAAATGCCCTAAAAAACTGTATTACTTTAATGCCAAAAAGCACACAGCAATTTTGAAAAAGGCAAAGTTACTCAGAAAGTCCGAGAGCCAAATGCACCCATACGATTTTTGTCGCAGAGTAATACTGCGTCATTCTTTAGTATCATCTATTCATCATTACTTCAAAACTATTTCAAATTTTCGAAAAAGGTTGCCAACTTTGACTGGATTCATCTTAGTGATAGTTACAATCAACCAAGAACTTCAAAATGTAAAGTATACAATAATGTGTGGATAGTTTAAATACAAAGGGCGCAAAAGTGCGCGCAAAATTAAACTTACGTAATATCCAGACGGTTCGCCAGGGGCCCAATTGACGTAACTGACTTCTACCTCATCAATCCATACAAATTGTCCATTACTGGTAAACCTATCACTCAATCCAATCCAGTAGGTCAGGTCAGTGCCATAAACAAGATTGTTTAAAAAAGCCTAAAACAAAGTTGAGGCGTTTTGATAACAATAATAACACTATTATCAGTGGAAGCCAAATTTGCTTTGCCTTTTTGCATCCAAGTTATAAGTTTGACGTAAACTTTGTTTGATTTTCAAGAAGAGGCGGATCTATGGGGGAAATGGGCCAACATTGTTTTTGTAACATTACGAGTTGAGATGTCAAATGCTTATGGTACAGGCCTTAAAATTATGAAAGCAAATCGCCCCCTCCCCTCAATCAAACAATCTGAATACTGCACCTGCTGACAAAAAACAAACCATAACCTTATATACAAATGCAAACTGCTTTTACTGAGTGCTATCAATAAGCCTATCATGCTATAACGTTTGGTATCAGACGAACTTTTCATTTTGAGAAATGATTCTTCGAACCAACCTGCTCATAAGCGTTTGTGATTGAAACCAGATTTGCACCGTTAGCAACGCACCAATCTTTCGCTTCCTCCCATGTTTTTTGCCCACCAGTGACGTAGCATTTGTTTCCATAAGCAGTGAAGCCTATAATTCATCATAAGTTATCAGCAGAAACACACAATTACAAAACCAATTCTTTATCACAAACTGTTTGGATATCACAAAAGCTTGTGACAAAGTTGGTTATCGCGACTGGTCGTAATGTGCATAGAAAAGATTCAATCTAAGGCCGCGTTCACACATGGAGGTTTTCGCAACCAGACACAAAACTTCATTTTGTTATTGCAGACGCTATTTTAATTCTTTTGGAACTTGTTTCAGCAATTGAAAAACTAAAACGGTTACCTTTTGGAACTGCTCAAGAAGTTTTTAAAATCTTAAAAAACGCGTTCACAATATCAAAATGAAGTTTCGTGCCTAGTTGCGAAAACCACTATGTGTAAACGCGGCCAAAGTCAGCTTTACGCTCAAACAATTTCCTGGCAGGCTGCAATTTTTAAGAAATAATAATGTTTTTGTAAATTTTGTTTACGAAAAAATACATGTACGCAAACAGTTTGCACCACTAAGCAGTTTATAAGGCACGAAGCTCGATTGTGGTATTGTGAGTGCATTTTCATGATTTTAAAACTTGTTTTAGCGATATAAGAAGCAAACCATTGCATGTTTTAAATCACAGAAGCGTGTCAGCGGATCTTTAGATACAAAATAACATTTATAAAGGCATAAAAACTGCAACAGAAATTCTTTGCTGTTGACAATTACAGGTTGACGAGCAAAGAAGTTTCATACCAGAGGGGCAGTTTCCGGTAGCTTGGACTGTTGGTGGTACAGTATTGGAAGATGCTCCAGGAAATTTCTCACAAACATATCCGTAAAACCTTCCGCAATTATCGTCATTCCAAGTCCCGCCGTCTACGTGAATGGTGACGCAACCTAAAAAATCTTTACTATACACAAAGCGCTTTAAAGGTGTATCAAGTAAAATGTTACGAATCTATAAGCTTGATAATCACCTATGGTTAAATAATTTCAAAAAATCACAGTCCTGGCTTAAGGATGGATGCTGAGTCTTCTTCAGGAAAAAAACAAACTTTGAGCGATTGATTGTTCACTCTACTATCTATCTAATTATCTTTCTTTTCTAGGCCCGCTCATCCTTGAGAAGCCGCGGAAGCAGCTGTTCAAGTTGGAACCTCCAGGTATTTCAATCTACTGCGATAAAGGATAGATGCTCTTTAGGAATGACAAAGTGAGACCAACAAGATCTTAAACGTAATCTCGCCATGGAGTTCTGAGACGGCCTCTAGGCCTTCGACCAGCCGATGTTCATAGATATAATTAAGTTACCTTCACTTCCATAGTAGTTGTTTGGTTCGCCTGAACCCCAGTGTTGATAATCCAAATACGCACCATCAGACCAATAAAATGATCTATCTCCAACATCCTGAACAACACTTAAGACAGTGACTAAAAAGGGTAACATTTTTTATTAAAAAATCAAAGCATGCAACCTTTCATGACTACAACAAACATTTAATACTTTTTAAAAAATATCCGCAAATGAAGCAATTGATTCACTTTATTGAAGCAGGCCCTATAAAACGGGCGCTGATGGAAAGTTTCATTGGAAATGGTCATAAATATCTCAAAATGAAGTCGATAGAGTAGGTGTCGATCTTTATTGCTTAACATCTTTATTATTGCTATACATAAAAGCTTAAACATTTTAAAAATTTCTGATATGTATAACTTTGAATTAGGCAAATCAATAAACTTGTACCACTTACAATCCCTTCCCGAAATATTTGTTCCTTATTATTTGCCCATCGAACAACCTCGTCACTATAATACTAGAATTAATCTAATCAAAATTACTATCCTAATTCGGTGAGAACAAACAGTGGAAAGAAATCCGTAAAATCTCTTGGAGTTAAAATGTCGAATCAGATTCCCCCAACAATTAAATCTTACACATTTTATCGATTCAAGAAAGAATGTAGACATATTCTAATTAACAAGTATGATTAACATAGAAAAAGAATTATCAAATTATTACACGTTACCATTTATGTCAAACCCCTAGACAATTGCTTGCTGTTCAAACCAAACTTGGGAGTGTATTTTGTATATAGTTTTTGTGAATAGTTTGCTTCAACGTAATCTCACTTTTCTCAATGATTTTGCATTTCACTTTTGCTTTTTTTGCTTTCGTTGATAATTTTTGAAGATAACGCATTGTGATTTTAAGTTTTGTGGTTGCAGTTGCCTTGGTGAGCTTCGCTCTTGCGCTGCATTCCACGGCTCTAGATTGTGCAGCGCATTTTTAACGTGTGATGTGTTACTGTGTGCTATATTTTTTAACTGCCGAATAAAACATGTTCTGTTGCAAGCACTTTGCAAAACCTTCTTGGGAACTGAGTATCTAGTGGTCATCTTCAAGACATTTTCACACTTACAGTAAACAACCTATGAAGCTGTAAATGAAATGTATCCCTGATGAGTTTAGGATAGCTTTAAGAAAGCAGTTTACAGGTTTGATCTGCAAAGGAATCAAAAACCCACTCTCCAACTATACAGTCACAATCTGTATCATTTGTAGACTGAAGAAATGATAAACAATACTTTAAAAATTAAGTGCCTGCATCACAGAGCCTACCACTACCAGCTGCCTAATGACAAAGTTCATAATTGCGATTGATAAAAACCCAGAACAACGAGTTTTTTTTTACACAAAACAGTTTTGAAATGGCGGTATCCCAACTTACTCTAAGGCCGACCCAAAAGATTCCTCTTGATGTCAGTCCCATTCTACCAACAAGGAAATCGTTCTCATCTAAGCTATGAATCGAAACTAAATGACCTCCTTTAGCAACACATTCGTTTTCCGAAAATTGCCAACCATATTCGATATCAGTAACGAACATGTAGCATTTAATATCATTCTCAGAGCTTGGCTTGAAACTGATCTGTAAAAAAATTTAACTATCGTTAAGTTTTTTACTTGTGTTGAAATATGGGGAGCTGATGTAAGATTATACATGAATACATAAAGAGATATTACGGTAGGCCTTAGAAGACTTACTATTAAATAAACGCTGCAAAAGCTAATAAACACTGTAGAAGTTATAAAAACAAAGACCCACCGTAATATCTCTCTATGTTTAGTTAAATATGTTTACATTCCCTCCCCGACATAACATAGCGGTTGTCGCACATTACAAATCTTTTGTGACGGGTTCGATTCACGGCTAGATTGTCTTCGACATATACACATTACACAGGGTGGCAGCTGACTTGAAGAGCACAAGCTCACTTCGCAGTCTTACTCATTTACAATTAAATTTTAGTTAAGATTTGTAAAACCACAATTTAAGCTCGTAGCCGTATAAAATGTTGGAAATGGTGCAAAGCGATTCTCTGTTTGTTATAAAACTTCCTTACTAGGTGATGCTCCTAAACAAGTTTTTGAGATTAGGGGGAAACAAAAATATTTCTAGCATATCCTCATTGGGTACGCCAATGTCAAAATTTAATAGTTTTTAAATATGCTGAGGTATGCTCTTTGAATTTCTAAAAAACTAAAAGATAGAAACTATAAACAGATTGTACATTTCTGTTTAAAAGTTAAAAACTCTCAAAATTTCAAAAAAAAACTGTTCTAGAAAAAAATACTTTTAAAGCTTACCCATGTTCCGTCGGGATCGCTACCACATAGGGGGTCGTTTTCGTTTCCAGCTAAAGGAGGAACACTTGGACGAGGATTTGGGGTTACGCCTTTGGGAATTTTACAAATGTAATTTCGAAAAGAATTACAATTCAGATCGTTCCAACTGCAAGAAACATATGGGGAGTAAGTAAAATCCCTTTGTCGTTTGTTTAACTGACACATAAATCAAAGAAACTTAAATAATTTTTAAATATTGGGCCTGAAGAAATGTTTAATGGAATCTGTATTTGTCTGGCAATTTATATGAATTTGCACAATTTTATCATTCTTTTCCCGGAACTGTATTCAAATTTGCACCTAAGACAAAAGTGTTCCTTATCAAAATCATCAAAAAAACTTAGATATCGTTTTGTTATGTGATCCATAAATTTTTATACTAGAGTATTTTATATGACCATACTCACCCGGTGTAAGTATCGTATAGTTGACCTTCGATACACCGCTCTTGATTTTCGTGGTTGTTAGGCTCCCCAAAAGCCCAATTAGTATACGACACCGGAGAACCTTAAAAACAAATCTTAATTTGTTTCATCAGTGCAGTATAGTGCTTGAAGTAAAACAATAAACTTATTTGACACAGTTCAGTTGCCATCACAGCCCAATTCATTTACCGGTTGGCTCGAAAACTTTAAACAGTCACTTCGCAGTCTCCCTTGAAACTTTAGCTGCTTATTGTGTTTTTTCTTTTATTCAACAGTCAACTCTACTACGCTCTTCGTTTTGGGGTTAGCCAATTTTATGTCTTTTCGTTTTGGGGGGCACTAAAATAACTTAACAACTACAACAACCGGTATTTAACTTTGCGGTGTTTTTAAAAGACGAAAAGTTGTTGAAGCAGACTTGTACCTAATTTATGCTGAAAAAATATAGCCAGCATATTCTAATTTTGTCCTCATCGGCTCAAATTATTACATTATTTCAGAGAATAAAAATGAGAATATCATATCAGGCCAAGGCTGATCTTAACGAAAAGGTCAGCTCACCATCCGTCCAGACGTAACCAACATCCAGGTCCAAGTTGTTGAGGCCAAACCAGAAATATGTGTAAGAATAAACACCAGCTTCCAACACGAATTGACTAATAGTGGCCTCTTCTTCTAAACTATGAATTGAGACTAAATCAGCTCCTTGTTGGCGGCAGAAATCCAAAGCATCGTGCCATGATAGACGACCCTCAGTAGTAGCGTACTCGTTGATCTGAATTTGAGTATGCATTTCATACCTTGCAACAAACCATATAGCCCAGACAGAGCTAGTAATAAAATTTCTAACTAAGTCTCGAGCGCATCGTTTGCCAAATACCGTTTTGAAAGCTATATCCAAAGAATTATAGAACTTACGTAGGCTTTGCAATGCGACCTTAATCTTGACTTACGGAACAATCGTACTGTCGCACTCTACGTTTTTATAATAATTTTACAGTCACAATGTCCTCATAATTCTATCTCACGATCTCCCTGTATAAAACTCATGCAAGCTTACACAGATACGGATAATAAGCGTTGAACCCTCCCTCCATAGCCATGTTTATGTTTATCCTGATCGAAAGAGATAGAATATCACGTATTTTTTGAAAATATTTGTCGAGTGGCCTACCCAAAAAAAAAAAAAAATTGAAACAAACAATGCAATTGCAAAGCATTTGCCTTCCTTACAATCTAACAATAACGATTAACATATAAAGGTAAAAAACCGTCTTAAAATAAACAAAACCCTGTCCACATGTTCGATTTCATAGGCTTCAGGCCCACGGTTCTCGGTACTAGTTTATGCATCATAATCAATTTTTTGACGTCACCATCACTTTTAATTATGGCATCAAAACATCGACTATAATTCACGCAGAAACTAGTACCACGCAGAAAACTGCGGGCTTACAGCCCACGTAAATTGGACAAGTTGGCAGGGTAAGTATGTCAACAGATAATAACCTGATAGCAGTGTGTGGTGGTGTCATCTCCCTTCCATCCGCTCGCACATGTACCACTTGTCGACGGAGTTGTTAGGACTTCTTGTGTGTATCCGTATCGGTCTTTTTCACACACGTAATAACGATTGTCAATGCAGAGATCAATTTCCCAAAATCCTTGATTGATAAAGATTTGATTAACGTATTGGAAATTATTACTGAAACATTCAATTGGTCGTCTGATCTAGACCATTGCGATCGATGTATCTGAATGTAAGTAAAAGAACTCCATCTTAAATCAAACATCCGGTGTAATGAACTTGCTGTAGGTCTAGTCTGTCTCGCAGGAAACAGCTCAGGCTCACAGGCTCAACTTGAAGTCAAAGCTCAGATCGAGTTAATGTCGGTTTACGCGGTATCCACGTATTTAATCGTTTTTATGCGTATTTTATTACGTACGAAAACGTCAGCTCATAATCTGGCGGATTTCGATAAATTCGTATTCGCAGTTTGCTTTAACACAGACAAAACATCGTTGACATATTTTTGACCGGTTTAAGTTAGACACCGCGGTTTGGTTTTAAGTACGTACAAATACGCCTAAAAACGTAGATACAGATACTTCGTAAATCGACCTTTAGAAAAATAACTCACCCGTTTGATCGTTCATAAACACGCATCCGAAGTTGTTGCCGGAATCACAGTTGATCCATCGATTACTAAATACCGGATCAATACTGCACCAAGGAGTATCGTCTCGCCTAAGTGGGTGATCAAATGTTATGCATTCGTAGTAGGTGTTACCCTTGTATTCGAAAGGAAAAGAGCAAGCCCAACGTACATCTGAAATACAATGAATATTTGCTTTTTAACAGCACATACGTAAACAATAAAAGTTGTCAAACAGTACAACTGAAAGTTAATTAGCAATTTAAGTATAAATACTACAGCAGAAAAACAGCTAAAAATACTTGTTTCGGTTCGCTTCTTCCATTGTGAACGCTAATTAGCTGGTTCGTATGCCATGGTGCAAAGGGAAGGAATTGTATCTTTGGCACCATGGCCTAAGAACCACTTCAGCGAAAGCTTATAGTGTTTACAATGGCACCAGAAGTGAACCGAAACGCTCGACCAAGTATTTTTAGCTGTTTTTCGGATGTAGTAGTTATAATTTAATTACTTAACAGTTGTGTATGAAGATTTATGAAGATCGCACGTTTCGCGCCATAGTTATACACAACGTGGCAATCATAAACTCGAAAAAATCAGCTGCATTTTGCGTTATAAGCAACACCTACCAGGCTCATCTGGTCCCCAATGAGTGTATGTAATTGGTTCCCCGGTCATCCAGGTATAATAAAGTTCTCCATTCTCGCTTGTTTGTGCAGTCATGCCCAGCCATGAGGTATATCCCAATCCGGAAGGAATTGTATCGGTGACCTTAAGATATTAGCGATTAGCTTTGCGCAGCCAGGTAAATTTTTTTGCTTGTGCCACTAAAAATTTACGCCTTCTACTAAAACCTTAAATCAGTTTGAAACGGTTAGTAAATTAGGTGAATCAAAAGCAATAAAACCAACTTGGTGTTAAAGTTCATGTAAATATACAGTATACATACTGTATGTAACTAGAAAGTACGTAGCTTAAAGCTCAGCGAGTTATCTCTTCTTCTAACATCATCAGCCTATCGAATCAAATTATCAAATCAAAATTAGCGTTAAAATTTTCGACAACCTTTTAATTTTTAAAGCTAACTTTGATGTAATTTCATGTTACTAGCTCTGACTTCGTCATTAAGCCCTCTCTGCTGAAGAAGTTACTAATCGTCAAACAAATAAGCTGTAACTTAGGCAGCAATACAATTATTAAATAACCTGATGACTTTATTGTCTGCAGTAGTAGTACACTGGGGGCAGTAGTGGTACACTGGGGGTAAATTATACTTTTTTCTTTCGGTAAGGGGTAAACGAGACAAAAAGGTTAAGAACCCCTGTTCTACATGATGATCAATATTGTTTTAAAAAAAGCTGTTTTTGCGTCAGGCTTCAAGAATCGTTGTGTCGTAACTTTTTTGTGTAGCTTTGAAAAAACTGTTTGTCCCAGAAGCTTTTTTTAAAGCTACACAAAAAGCTTATGACAAAGCGATTCTTGTAGCCTAACGCAAAAACAACTTTTTTTAAAGCTATTTTAAGTCCTGTACCGCCAATCAATTAATCAATATTGCGTAATTACCAACGAATGGATGAAGGCATTTTCGTAGTCATCATGAACACTGGCTAGTTTAGCTCCACTTTCTTCACAGATTCTATTCCCATACACAAATATGTACTCATCTGTACTGGCAAGGTAACATGACGAACCTGAAAGTCAAGAAACAGAATGGTTACTTCCAAATCGCTTTTACAGTTCGTTCGGCAAATACAGGCTTTCACAAGAGCAAATTTTACTAAGCCTGAAGATACAATTGTGTATGGCCTAACCGTATGCACTTGGTATTGAGTTGCAAAATTATTGGGATCTCAGCTATAACAACCATATTCTATTTGTTTTTTTCACTGGTGATTACTTGTATTTAGTTGCATATTTATTTTCCTATCACGAGAAAGCGATCAAAGCGCTATAACGACCTCACTTAGGAGTTGCTGCCCACTTTTGTACCATTTCAAGATCGGGAATTCCGCTAAGTGCCTTTTCTAACGGCACAACTGGTAAACTTGCCGGCTTGTTTTAACGTTGAACATTAAGCAGAAAAGCTGAGAATTGGTTAGATCCGACTCAGAATTACATCCCAGTCTACAGCTCCAGAGCGGGTGTTCTTACCACTAGGTCATCTGAGCTGTTAAATTAAGTAAATATCAGCCCTTTTTTAGAAACTAATTTTGCTTCTTGTTTTTGTTCTACTGTAGTTGTATTAGCTTTCGAATGAATAGGGGCCTGTATACCTCATAATTAGCTGTTGCGATAGCTCAGCTGCATTAGCGTTTTTCCATCCAAAAAAAAAAGAACAAACATAAGCAAAAAACGTAGCATAAAAATTTTAGTCTTGCTCAAGCATTAAACAAAAATAAAGTTATTATGTTTAGCTCGTAGTCAATTGAGAGTAGAACTGATTTAACGTGATCAACCAGGAAAAAAACAACATGAAAATAGGCTATGTAAAAATATGACAAAATCTACGAGCGCGCGATTTTACGGCGTGGAGCGACTATTCGGCGACCCGAATCTATGTGGCTTGCAAGCCTAGTTAGTCACGCCGAATATACTGCCCCAAATGTACTAACCATAAGCTTTCCATCCAGGGTCACATCCTTCATCTACCGGTAGCTCTCCGTCAATGGGAGGTAATAGTTGTTTTTCCATTTTGCACATGTAAGAAATTTCTGATTCGCAATTGTCGTCATTCCAACTGCCAGTCAAACGGTACATTTCAACACAACGTTCGTTCTAAAAATAAAAGTTTAAGCTAGTGGACTAATTCAGCAGTTCAAATGACCGAGTGGTAACAGCGTCCGCCTCTGAAGAGCTGTTGACTCGGATTTGATTTCTAGGAGGGTCAAATTGATAGCAAAATGGGTATTCACAGCTTTCATGCTTGACAATCAGCATTAAAAGGACAGCGTAGAGAAATAGCCGGCAAGTTTACTTGCTGTGCCGTTGGAAAAAGGCAGTTAGCGCAATTCCCCCATTTCAAAGTGCTAGAAACTAGTGGAAAGGTGGTCGGCAACTCCTAAGCGAGCTACTTACAGTGCTTTCTTTTGATATGAAGGCAAACATTTAACTAAAAATAAAAACATAAAACCTTTGTAATGCCAATATTCACTGCGAAGTTTACCATTTGAAATGCTAATAGCATGAAATTAGTCTAATGCAGGTGCTGAACCGGCGACTATACGCCGAGAAAAAAGTCAAAGTGTCAACTGAGGTTACAATTAACTTTAAACAAAAGATTGAGGGAAAAGCTCAGTGAGTTTGCGGTTTTGCTTCTCGAATCAGAATCAGTTAAAATCAGTAGCCACTCGAAACAAACATCATGCGGTCGATGCACCCAGCCGTGAATCAAACCTCTCATAAAAATTTGTGACTAATAATGGTACCGCTAGGTAATGACGTTGACCACCACGCCTGTTGGTGACTGTGTGAAAAAACACATGCCATATCCACATAACTGCAGACAGTGAACACTGTCTTTTTGTTCAATCCATATATTTGCAGCTTAAACATTTATACTAATGTGAAGTATAATTATGCATCACGGAACATGATTAGTTGAGCAACGAACACGCGAAACCAGTTTCGCAGCCCAATGCACCGAACACTTGGCCAACCCCATGTGAAAGTTTCATCAGTGCGGTTGGTGTAACCGACATTTACTCAAGGAAATGCATATGCCCGAAAATATTTTTTTGTCGTTTGTGACTATCCCAACCACAAAAATTCGCAGAAACCCTCACTGTGAAACCCGTTCGCCCTTGAAATTCGGACATAGCAGACACAATGTCAGCGCATACAGCCCACAGAACATAGTGAATGGCAACGCTAAGATCACAATTTGTGTCTCAAATGCAAAAGCATAACTTTTGTTACTGCAAAGAATGAATATACATAACTGCAAAGAATGAACACAGGTTTTTAAAGAAAAAAAAAAATGCGGATAAACACACTGTTCTCTATCTTTTGTTATGTATACCAAGCCCTACATGCGTTTTTGCACCTGACACATTGCTTTTCCAGCAGTGTTAACAAGTTTTTTCAAGTGGTTATTCCACGTAGCTGAACGCTTGCAACTTGACCAAAAAACAGTGAGCCGCATCGCTGAACCTAAATCGGAATGATGCTATATTTGGTAATTCTAAAATCACCACAGGTTTTTTAATCTCAAAAAATGCAGTTTGTGTAAAATCAGCAAAATTTTTATATTATGTGGTTGCTTAATCGCACCCATGAATGCAGTTTTCTTTATTAACTTTAAAAACCTAAATGTCACTGTACCGGTACCGGTAGTAAATTTTACACTTTAATCACTGTTTTGGTAGCAGCATATTTTCGAGAACTATCGAATAACTTACACCACCGTTGGGTTCATCAAAGTTCCATTTGGTAAAAGTGACAGGGCTATTATCAGACCATTGATAATAATTGAAAGTCCTCAAATCGCTCATTCCAATCCAAACTTCTCGACCTCGATCTGAAAACAGAATCATTGAAATAATTAAAAAATACAGCGTAAAGATGTTATGGTCGTGCGTGTGATGCCGATATTGTTTCGCTTTTGTCTTTTTTTCTTTCGCATGTTTCAACGTTCTTCCCGTTGCGTCGTGTCTTCGTTTCCTTGAATTTCTTCTTTTAAGACGCTGTCGCTCTTTTGTAATTTTTGCAATTTCAAGAATAAAATGCGAATTGAATTAAAATCAAACAAATGTATGAAAATATTATAGTAACATAGAGTGTACGGTGCGCAAAATAATGATAATCTTTTGTTACAGGATCGCTTCGCCGCTGAGGCAAGGCGCATTGGGCATTTTGAATGGATGACTGAATGTTGGACCCCAAGAGGGTAAGCTCATTCAGTTTTCCAAAACTACAGTAAACTTTGAGTTCCATAATTTGAAAATAGCTTTTTTATTTATTGAAGTAAAATCATCAGTAATATTTTCCTACCTCCTCCTTGGATTTTGTATTCCAAAAAAGAGTTTTCTCCTTCACTGTGGACTGAAGCTAGATCTGCTCCCATAGACAAACAATCTTCTCTTGCATCGTGCCAATTTTTAAAAACAGTTTTCAAAGAAAAAAAATAGCAATGATCTTTCCAACCAAACCAACCATCAGGGCAACGAAGAACTAAAAACAATATTCAAAAAACAATAATAAAAACTACTTGATGTTGTAAATAAAAAAATTACACGGAACAACAAAAAAAAAAGTTTATTGCCTGTATGTAGTTTTTTTCAAATGTTTTCAGTGAATTTTGGGGCGCTGATTTCGAATCTGAAGCCGGATTTTTTTAATCATGTCTAGTTTTTGAGTTACTGAAAACTGTCATTTTGAGTATTTTCGTTCAAATTTTACCTAATGGCATCGCTACGATTATCTTTATGCACCAAAAATGGCATACAATTAATCTAAGTGATCAATGATATCAGTGGCGTTGGAAGTACTTTTGAGTAGGAGGGCTGAAATTTGTGTTGCCATTCAAACTTTCAAGATTTCTCGCTTCACCACAGTCGGTCGTCGGACGTGATAACCTTTTTCGCTTTGCACTTGATTTTGCGTGGGGATTTATGCTTAAAATAACGGACCCCGAGTGAGAAAAATAAAATTTTGGGGGCCGCGCAGTCGATTTTTTAAAAAAGTTTAATCGGTTTGGATAAGCGTGGTATGCGCTGTAAGACTTACTGCATAAATTTGATACAGGATAAGTTCAGATTAACGCCCATGTGCTTCTACCCTTCAGTTGGTTTTACGGCAATATCAGCTTGAGACCAGCTGTATCATCACTTTCATATACATTGCTTCGGTAGAGTTCAATGAAATATGTTATTTGTAGTAGCAGCTATTGTTTACACTCTCAGGGATGATGTAACAACATGTTGAACTCAGTAATAAGAATACATTGAGTCAGATTTCATCATTATATTCAATATCTCAGAAACTGATCTCAAAATAGAAAAAGTCTGATTGCAGAGTTTGATTCATCGCCCGAAAGTTATCCTAACACGCTCTTCAAATTATCACATAAAAATTTTTTGTTCGACGGTGCTATTAGTCACCAAAACACGGCTAATCAAAATAACAACAAAAAAAAAAAAACATACAGCCACTCTGACCTTGCACCGATCGGAATTTGATCTGGCGTTTTCTTAAAAATTAATCTTTTCAGATCTGGCATGACGAAAGCGTTTGCGATGCCTGATCTGAAACAGATCGATGCTAAATCTGACACCATGTCTTATGGTGGGAGATCTGGCAAACATCTGGGAATGGTTTGTTTATTGTGAACGGTTTAAGTGCAATGCCAGATCCATCTAGATCAGGGGTGGGCAACTTCTCTAGTAAGCGGGCCAGATGCGGGGAAAATGAAGTCCTTGGCGGGCCGGATTATTACATGAATAGTGTTCAATATCTTAATCACATATTTATTCATTAATGTAAGAAATAAAACAAATCTTGATTAATGTAAAGTTTAAATTTTGCAAAGACTAAAGACCGAAGAATACATAATGAATTTAAGATTTTATAACGTACTTATTGTACTTCAATAACTACTGAAGTCATTGGAACATTTGAGTTGATCGAGTGGTAGATGCATAATGAGCTCTGAAACTGGTTTCGCGGGTTCCATTCTCAATTGGGATATGCTGTGCACATACTCCACTAATATAAAAACCTTAGTTGCAATTATGTGGCGAAAAATAGAGAGATTCGTGGTCGATCACATTTGTCAACAAATTGCTTGAGCTCTGGTTCTGCGGGCCGGTCAAAATCCTATCACGGGCCGGAGCCGGCCCGCGGGTCGTATATTGCCCATGCCTGATCTAGATGAAGTGGCTATCTGGAAAGCAGCCTAATCCGAGCTTACAACTCATTTTTACTTACCACTTCCATCAAACTCCAATGACATGAGGGACGCTGAAGCACTGCGAGTACAAATTAAATGAGTTAATCAAACTTGCTTTATCTGCAAAAGGCCAAAAATCTCTGAAAAAGATTACTCGGCATAAGCTGTTAATACAAAATCCCGAAGATTGTTTTTTTTTTTTTCAGGGTCATTGGACGTTTTGACAACGCAGGTTCAGCTGTCATCATCAGTCGTACAAACCAGTGCTATATTTCTGAGTAATAGTAGCAACAACATTCACCGACTTCAACTCAATGTTGTCAAAACTTTAATTTACCATGAAAATTGGTTTTTCTGGGCAGGCTAGTTCTAAATTAGGCTAGATCCGCAGCGAAGTCTACTAAATTTAAGCAAAACTATTTATTATGGTTGATTTTATGCTAATCGATTTACGCTATATAATTAATTATATTAAAGTGTAACCCAAGAACAGAAAAAAGGGAAATTTCGAAAGGATAAACTTATGTAAACATACTCAAGTGACTGAATTCCGTTGGCAAAACTTCCCAAATATTGTGATTTTCCTGAAGTTTTCTTTACAGTAACGGTTCCACCGTGTTGGTTGCTAGTCCGGCCCGCGTGGATAGCTGCAGGACATACGGCAGAGTTCTGAAGAATAGATGAAATACCTTACTCACAGGGACGAGTTCTAATGAATGTACCAAGCTTTTTAAATATATGTTTCCAATAAACTAAAAAATGTAAATACAAAAAGCATCAACTCCAGCAATGAGTTTAAAAAATTACTTTGAACTTTAGCTCATCCTTCAGTTGCAAAAATTTTGTTCAAACTTTAAATAAACGAAGCTTACAATGGCTGATGCAACACGAATTTAAAAATTTTTTAAGGCTCATGGAAGTGATGGTTGTCGAAGTCGGATCTGTGGCTGATATACAGAAAAATCAATAGTAATTGAGCAAGACTGCAAAAGTGGATTGTGCTCTTTGATTCAGCAGTCACATACGGACTATATACGTCAAATGCGATCAACTCTTGCCATAAACCAAATCCACCACATAGGATGCGTATTCTACGCGCGGTATTGCTAACACATGTCAGTACTAATGGCTCTATCTTCTATAGATTATAATGTTATTTTTGTTATGTCATACTGATAATTATGATAAAAAAAAGTGATCTTACTTCGGTATAAACTTCGGTTCCGTACACGTTTCCAGAGGAAAGATCTTCAATACATCCAGACGGACAATCAATAGTGAACGATTCATCATCAAAGTTGTTGCCAATGTCTACAAAGCAGTTTGTACAAATCATATTTATCAAATACACAATTTCTCACACAAATTAGCGCTAAGTGCTATTATATAATGCATTGCGTTTTTAGTCATAGTAAAGGCCTACTGCAAAGTTAAAAAAAAACTTTCGGCAACATCAATGTAAACAAATATCATCAATGTAAACAAGTAGATGATAGGTTGATTAAAAAAAACTTGTAAAACAAACAAAAACATTCCAAAATTTTATTTTTTATACGCTCTGTCGCATTCATTGCTTACCGCTGCAAGTAATTCTTTGACCAACGTAGCATCCAAGGACCTCAAACTGAACGACTATTTGGGCACCAGTCCACTGCTTGGGCTCCAGTTTCACATATTTGGTCGTGATTGGTTCTCTCAAAATATCTGTATACTCAGTTTCAGATTCACTACTTAAACCGTTGAACATCTAAAATTGGGATTATATTGTTACTATTACAAACATACAAACAGTCACAAACATAATATAGTATTCTGCTACTTAGATATGAGACAAATCAAAATTTCTTCCACTAAAATTTAAAATCAAAATCTAGATGACTGACACCGGTTATGCAGCGTACATACAGTGATGTGAGCGTCAGCGAAAAAAATTGACGGCGTCAGCTTCAATTGCCCAAAATGTTAGCGCCGTCAGCGTCAAAAGTTTTAAAATTGACGGCGTCAGCGTCAATTTTTTTGAATAGCAATGATAAATCATGTTGTCCTTTTATTACCTCATCTCGAAACTTACTGCAAATATTTTTTTTTTATATTATTTTTGATAGTGAAGTATGTGCATCATGGTGAATGACTTAGCCGAGCATCGACTCGGGGAAAGTAGATTCGCAGTCCAATGCGCTGACCACTCTGCGTAGTAATGTTCGTCGTGGCGGCTTCTAGTGGTGTTGTTGATGGGCACTTGGAGCAAATGAGCAGTTGAGCACCGGTCAAATGGGCACCGTGGCTATTTATAAGCATATTTAAACTTGTATTCATTCCTGTATCGAATATCGAAATGATAATTAACTTAAGCAGTAACTACAATGAATTTTGGTTTAAGCCAAAAATTTACTGCAAATTTATACCCTTCTTCTGTAACCATCATTATCTAAACGCACAAAACTGAATAAAACCGATGTTATGCGGTATAGGAGAAAAATAATTGAAATGTTTTACGTTCAAAACCGGTTGCGCGCCATATAACTGAAGTAAATTTTCTCCTTACTTTCCGAGTTATTGCAATTTCAGCGTTTTCGGGTGTTGCGACCATGCCTATACTAATCCCCTCATCTTCAAGTTTCACTCTCGCTAGCGTGTTACAACGTTGATTGTTTTGTCGCTTCTTCCCTTTTCTGTGTCCGTTTGTATTTGAAATCCTTTATTGCTGTGTTTAATTTATTTTGACGGTGCAGAAATAAAAAACACTACTCCTACTACTTTTATTTTAAAGAACACCTCGCTTGTTTTGGAAAAAGCAAAGAAAAGTATTGTAATCTAAAAAAAAATTGACGCTTGGCGCTTGACGATAAAACAGCTGAAATTTTGACAGCGTAACGCCCAGCGTCAACTTTTTGAAAATTGACGGCGCATCGGCTAGCGTCAACAAAAAGTTGACGGCGTCAAAAATTAGCGGCGTCAATGCACATCACTGCGTGCATATAAAATAATATGCTAAGCGATAAACATCTGTTCATCGAAACGGTTACATAGTTGCATAGTATCATCCTCAGGACTATCGATAGAGTCGCTCCTCCCGTATATCAGCTAACAAATATAATTTGAATTCTGTTCAATATATTTTGAAAATAACCTAAAGAACAATAAATAAATCTTGACCTAGAACACTCCTGAATTCACCAAACCGATAAAACATTAAGATAAATATTTAAGAGAATCTATTGATTTGGTCAGAAGTTCTCAACCGTGGCCCATGGCCCCCAAGGGGACCACAGCGTTTTCTCTAGGGTACCACGAGCGCAGAATAAGTACATTTTTGTTTCTGGACCGGAACTTTTAAAATTACATTCAAGTATCCCACGGTCTTTTATATCACAGTCATGGGGGCCATGACTTAGCTCAGGTTGAGAATCACTAAATTAGGTTGATGACAATTGTTACAGCACCAACTTTGTGTTCACGAGGTATCGAACCTGAGTACCTGTAACGGCTCTCAGGTCTTTATGATGTTGCGTAACCATTTAGCTTCTTCGTCGATTAGCGACAGAGCGCTTCAAACTGCACTGCAGGTTTTCCGCTGTTATGATGATTGCTCTGAATTCCACCACCTTTTCACGGCTGCTTAAAGCAGTTTCCCCTTTTTTTTTGTTTCTTTAATTTGTTTGTTGTTCTGACGCGTGTCAAGTGTTAGATCAAATCGTGTAACGCCGAAGTAAGACGCGAAATTGCTTTGGTTATTTACAGTTCATTTTTAGTTGGGAAACCTTCAGTTATTTTTTGCCGCCTTACCGTTATATTGCCTCGCCATTTGGTCGAGTTTTCAGTTTTACTCTGATTTTAATTCAATAAAGTCTCGTCTGAAAAGTTAAGTGCTTTTAAGAAGAAGTCAGATATACTGCCAGGCGGTGAAGGTCCACTGGCTCCCAGTGGACACCGACAATCTGAATATTCCCGTCGTTGTTAACATAAAGAAAAATAACTGTCTATCCCTGAAGAATTGGTCGTCAAGTTCAAGCTCAACAACAACCTATCGCTGCACTTGTCATCGTGCTGCATCAACATTCAAACTCTTGAAGTTTGCTTGCTTTCATCTACTGTCGTCTGGCTTTCCTTTTACAAGTGTCCGTTGCTACGGAACTTTGCTTGCCGTTGTGGAACCACCTCGTCGGGGCGGAATTCGTCGTGGACATCCGTTGCCTTTGTTGCTGATCGATCACCTTTCCTGAAGTATCCATCGTCTCGGAGCTTCACCTTACTGCTGTTGTGGACGTCGTCGGGACGGAACTCGTCGTGAACATCCGCTGCCCATTTTCATAGTCACAACTGCTACCCTTGGTCGCATCTTCAACTCCAGTGTTCCATCCTTACACAAGCCTACAAATTCTACCATTGCCATTCGACCGTCGTTTCCGGTGACGAGCTTCAGTTCATTCGTGCTTCCTTCGTTCGAACTGCGTGTCGGTTCCATCGTTGATCTGCAAGTCGGCCCGAGACCGACAAAGGTACTGTACGCGTGAACACTTGGCAGCGTTGTTGTTTTTTGATCAGACAGGTGCACACCTGCCTCTTTTTGATTTTGGCTTGATTAGCATATAACACTTTTTTTTACACACTTGAAGTTGTGTATAGTTTGGTTATGGGCACTCGTAGTGATAGTGATACTCGCCCTAACATTGTTGATCCTGCTGGGTTAGTTAACCCTGGTGACGAGGGAAATCGTGAACGATGTTTGTTAGAGCCTACGGGTGTGGGGGCTAGTAACGTGGATATGGGTGGGGCTGGTGTAGCTCCTGATAACGAGCGGGCCTCTGATAAGGTTGGCAGGGTAACAACATCTGGCTCTGGTGCTCAAGGGAATCCCCCACGTAAACTTCAATCTAAACATCGCAAACTAATTTTGGATATAAAGCGCTGCTCAGCGTCGTTGGCTACCTGCAACTCGTACGAGAAATTTCAACAGGAGTCTATAAAATTCAACGCTCTTCATGAAGCTAAAACGTCGTTTCTCTGCGCCTTAAGAGATTTAAAAGATAATGAATTATACGAACAGTTTTCCGAGAGCCTGTTCGATCAATTTAAATTATGCTCGGATTCGTATGTTGTTTGTGAACGACGCTTCAGTCACCAACCTGACAATTTTGATGAGGACGAAACGACCTCGGACTGTGAAGATGATAACCAGATAGTATCTCGCAAGTTACTAGTCGTTTTACCGTTAATAGTAAATCGTCAATAATACGGCGGATTGAAATAGAGCGTAAAAAAGCTCAACTTGCTAACGAAGAGGAGTTGGCCAAGGCACGTAAAATGAGACTTATGGCTGAAGCTGAGGCACGAAGAGTTCAGGTCGAAGCCGAGGCACAAAGAGTGCATGCCGAAGCTGAGAATCGTAGAGCATGTCTTCTTGCTGAAGCTGATGAGGCGGAAGCCCTAGCTAAACTTCGCCTTGAAACGGCCAACCTAGAAACTGAAGAAAAACTTATCGCTTATTCGGAACGTGGGTCTTCAGTTGCCACGTTATCTAAAGCATCGAAAATTAAATCTCGTTGTCGACGACCGGTTGAACGTAATGCCTACAACCCACCTGTCAAAAGTAATAATGCGTATTATCCATGTGCTAAAATTGGTACTTCTAATGCCTGTGCTTCTAAGACACAGCCAGAGAATCCCTTTAATGGAATTTGTGCGCGACTTCAAAGGCCTCTGCCATCTCACTTAATCCAACAAAAAGAAATGCCCGACACTAAACCCTATTGTGTCAATGATAACTCTGCTAGTCTGGGTTTAGATGGTCATAAACGTCAAAACGCCATTAAGTGTTTCGACTCAGAACAGGTGGGACCTGTCGATATTAAGAACCTTAATCGGGACGCTTGTGAAACGCCAGTGGCACCTGCGCTAGTTGCTTCTCGTCCTAACACTCAGTTTAAAACTTCTATGGGGCCCGAACCCAGGTTGCAAACACAGGACTTTAATACTTCTAATGCTCAAATTAATTGGCACACGTATCTTGATCGGCAAGGCAGGAACGAATACATTACCTTGGCCGCACAGATAGCTTACGATGGAAATAATATTGCGTTTATCTTTTATGAGAACCAGATTCGGCGTCTTATGGACGAGAGCCCTTTCGAAGAGCGGAAACTTGAAGTTTTGCGAGCTTCCTGCGTAGGGCAACCCAGGGAAATGGTAAATTTATTTTGTGCACCTATGTGAGTACCTCCGTACGTATAGAAAAGGCTTTGGATCGACTGCGACAAAGGTATGGTGTGTCGGGGGGATTGACCTCGGAACCTAAAGTGAGGGCCATACGCCATGGTGCTAAGGTTGCTTTTAATTCATCGTCACTTAAAATGTACAATGAAGACTTAAATACACTCGAAGTGTTTGCGTATGCTCATGACGAGGTCGAAAAACTTTCTGGACAGCTTTTGTTAGACACTGCTGCTCGTTTGCCTAATACTTTAAAGCGACGATATTTGGATTTTTTGGATAAAAAGGGTTTAAACTTGAGTCGTCCTGGGTTCGAGTCTCTGCGCAGCTTTGTTATTCACGAAATCGATATGATGACGTCGGATTACGCTCAAGCGTTTTTTAAAGATGAAAAAGATAGTTCTCGCGAACAGCCTTTCAATTCTAGAGAGTTTCGCGTTCGCCAGGTGGCCGTTGGGGTGGAGAATGGTGTCCAGGATAACGGGCTGGGTGGACCCCATTTGTCTACTTCACGTGTCAGGCCTGGAGCGAGCCATAAAGATAAGCCTCCCCCTAAATGTTTCGTGTGTTCTCATCCGGATTGTAAGCATTTTTTGGCTGACTGCGAAACTTTCAGAACTCTGTCACCGGAAGCTAAACGTCAGACGGTTATTGACGCTAAGAGATGTTTAAATTGTCTCTCATTGGACCATTTCGTTCGTGATTGTGCTCGTCCTTCAAAATGTCGAGAGTGCGGACCTAAAAACCAGAACAAACATGCTACCGCATTGCACGTATGTTTTGCTGACGGGAATGTCGGGGGCGCTGACGGGCACGCTGCTCCTATCCCGGCACCGCGGAGTCGTACTGGGCGAAATGGCAATCGCTACTACACGGTTAGAAAAATGAACTGTTTGGATAAAAGGACTGTCTTGTTGCGCACTAGTGCAGTTAGAGTTGTGAACCCCGATACTGGATTGTCTACCCTTGCTTACGCTCAGCATGATACGGGGTCTCAAGTAACTCTTATTTCTGACAATTTAATGAAAGAACTTGGGCTCAATTCTACTCCCGACCCTACGGTAACTATTCGTACACTCGCTGATCAGAGAGTCACTACTGAGGGACGTACGGATTTTAATCTTCAGTCGCTGAGTAGCGGTGAGGAGTTTGCCATTAAAGACGCGATAGTGGTACCGGAGTTTTTGGACGATAAGGCTACGTTACCGCATGTTGTAGATACTAGTAGTCTCGGCCACTTTGATGGAGTCGAAATTCCTTTGGCCCCGGATCGAGATCGTATCGACGTTCTGATTGGACAGTCGGATAAGGCGTTACTGGCTGTGCTTGAGGAGCGGGAAGGCGCAGATCCGGAAGAACCCAACTATGTTCTTACGCGTCTTGGGCCTGTTGCCAGCGGTGGGAGAGCGCCCTCGGAGTCGAACTCGGTTTCAGCATTTCGTGTTAGTGTCGAACCTTTGAGATCTGAGCGTTGTTGTAATGAGTTACAACAGGAAATCGCTTCGCTCAAGGAAACGATACGTGAATACGAATTGCAAGACGAAGTGATTCAACCTTCTAGAACTGATGAGCTTGCGAGAAATCTTGTGGAACCCCATATAAGTGTTGTAAATGGTCGTTATGAGATGCCCGTCCCGTTTAAAACTGAGATGTTGAAAAAACTTCCTGATAATTATGACTGCGCTGTTAAACGCACCTTGTCGATGAGACGTAAAGCTCTGCAAGACCTTTCGCTTAAGGACACTCTAGTCAAAACGTTTGCGCAGCTTGTTGAAGAAAATTGGATTGTGCCTGTAGATTCTGTTGTTTCTGATAGTAAATGGTATTTGCCGTTTTTTGTTACCCGATCTGCTAAGCCAAGAGTTGTGTACGATGGCGCAGCGATGGTTGAGGGTATGTCGCTTAATCAGGCTGTTCTAGCCGGAGAAAACTTGTTAAATAATCTGGTAGAAGTTTTGATAAGATTTCGCTTGGGAAAGTATGCTTGTGTTGCTGATGTTAGTAAGTGCTTTTTTCAAGTAGGGATTCCACGTGACCAGCAAGACTTGTTTCGCATTGTTTGGTTTGAAAATAATGATTTAGATAGAGGTGTAACTCAGATATTTCGCTTCACAAGGCATGTTTGGGGGATCAACTCGAGTCCCTATGCAGCACTTCTCGCTCTTAAACAACTGGTTGCAGAAAATCCGACAAATGCCAGTCAAGTTACGTTAAGTGCTGTGGAAACTAATCGTTATATGGATGATTTGTTACTGGCGAGTAATGATCTTGCTAACCTTGAAGCGTTTGCTTCGGAGGGATGTAAGCTGTTTGCTAGTCGGGGATTTCATTTGCGCAAGTGGGTCGCCAATTCTCACGCTAAGTCCGTTTTATATAATATTCCTCAGTGCGATCTTGCGGCTTCTGTTAGTGAGATCGATTTGGGTTCTCAGCCCCTTCCGGATTCTACTGCGTTGGGATTAGTTTGGGACACACAACAAGATAAGTTGCGCATTCATTGTCGTGAGTTTATAGAGGCGACGACCAGACGTGAAATGTGTCAGCTCTCTAGTCATTTTGATCCTTTGGGTATGCCATCGTATCAGATACATGGTTTTAGTGACGCGTCTGACACGGCTTACTGTTGTGTAGTATATTTGCGCTGTTGGGTTGCTGGCAAGTCGAAAGTAAGCTTTCTGTTGGGTAAATCTCGTGTGGTATTAACTCACCAATCTAACTGGGTTATTTCACGTAAGGAATTAGAAGCCGCGAAATTGTGTAGTGAACTTGTACTTCAGGCCTCGGAGGCTTTACAACATCTTCATTGTGATACATACTTGTGGACGGATTCCCAAGTTGCGTTTAAGTGGATCGCTAATCCGGATTTGCACCTGGCTCGATTTGTGAAACGAAGGGTCGATAAAATTTTGCGTGTAGCTCCCTCTAGCGCTTGGCAATATGTGCACACGTCATTGAACCCCGCCGATGTTGGCACCAGAGATAGCACCATTAAACATCCCGAGTCAGTTGGTTTGTGGTTGGAAGGACCAGCGTTTCTCGTCTCAGAGAAAGAGCGCGTTATATCCCCAGTTGTTGCCCCTGTTGTTCGCGCTACGCGTCTCAGTACACAGTCTGGGTCTGTAGAGGAGTGTGATTCTCTGGATAAGCTGATTGCTACCTCACGCGATCTTTATGCTCTGAAGAAACGCGTCGCTTATTTAATGGCTTTTGTAAAATATTTTGTTGCCGTCAAATTTAAGAAGTCGTCTTTTGAGGAACCCGATTTAAATGCCTCGTTTCTAGATCAAGCTTTCTTGAAAATTGTACAGTATGTTCAACTAAAAAATTTCGGGTCCGTTATTGAACCGTTGCGTCGTGGATCACCTGATGACTTTGATGCCATTCTGCGCAGCATGAATGACAAACGTAAGAATTCCGATGATTTGCGTCGCATAAATGAATTAAAAACTCTTCGTAACTTGCGTCCTTGCGTTGGAGCTGATTCTTGGCTACGTGTCGAAGGTCGTTTAGAAAATTCCGAGCTTCCACTTGATTCTAAACACCCCATTATTCTGCCCGGTAGACACCCTTTGACTCGTCTTATTGTTCTAAGTGAACACGAGAATTCTGGACACGCTGGCCCCGCTTATACGTTAATGAAAATTCGTCAACGTTTTTGGGTGATACACGGGGTTTCGAGCGTTAAACATTTTATAGCAGAATGTGGCAAATGTGCTTTGGTTAAAGCTAAACCAATCAGACAACTCATGGCGGATTTACCTGCGTGCCGTTTAACTGCTTGCAATAAACCGTTTAAGTTCTGTGGCATTATCTTGGTCCATTTCGCTATCGAAATCTTCGTAGTGAATGCAAAGCTTGGGGATTACTTTTTTCTTGCATGTGTACACGGTGCATTCATGTGGAATTAGTCACTAGTCTGGACTTGAATAATTTTCTCATGGCCTTTACACGTTTTACAAATTTGCGTGGTTCTGTGGACACGGTATATTCTGATAATGGTTCCACCTTTTGTGCTGCTGCGGACCAACTGCCCAAAATGCTGGGTTCAAATGAATTTCAAAATTGTTTGCGTAAACAGAATATAAACTGGGTTAGGATTCCTCCGTACGCTCCTAGCCAAGGTGGTAGCTGGGAAAGCTTAGTCAAACTGTTTAAATCTGCGTTGTTTAGAGTTGTTGATGACACTCGCCGCATGCCGTCACTAATTGAACTCCAAACTTTTTTCTCGGATGCGGTACGGATTGTTAATGATCGCCCACTCACTACCTTGAGCGACCAACCAAACGACTTGTTGCCCATTTGCCCTTCGTCCTTTTTAGGTCAGGAACTGGCACCAAACACGCCTGTGGGTGGGTTTCATGATAAGGGAGACCTACGTAAGGACTTCTTGTACAATGCTAATATGGCCCATCGTTTCTGGCTTGGTTGGATGCAGGGATACCTTCCGTTGTTGCAAAAGCGAAATAAGTGGAGAACAATTCAACATAACCTACAACCTGGTCAATTAGTTCTTGTGGGAGACTCAGAGGACCTTTCTCATAGGGGGGCCTACCGCCTAGGTCGTGTTGAAAAACTCCATCCCCAAATTCGCAAAGGAAAAGAAATTGTCCGTTGGGCTACAGTGGCTGTTTTGAGTAAAAAGTTGGGTAAGGATGACCCTGACATTGAATACATTTTACGGGACCTCTCGAAAATCGCCCCTGTGTAAGTTACTTTGGAATATGTGTTTTTGCCTTTTGCGTTTCAATTGTTGTGATTTTACTGTATTAAAATACATTATTGCCTTTGAATCGTATATCTCGCCTTTTCGAATGTTATTAATTTTCATTTATTTTTACCTTGAATATGAAGCTCGACGACAGATACGCCTTTCTGATACACGTTAATTTCTATTTATTCATATGCACATATGGTTATATCCCGCACTAAAAACCCGTTGACGTTTCTTTGAGTATTTTTATTTCTGCTTATGTTTGTTGGTGCTTTCACTGAATTTGTTTTTTGTTGAAACCGAACTGTCTAGGTCTCTGTTTCAAGGGGGCGCTATGTTACAGCACCAACTTTGTGTTCACGAGGTATCGAACCTGAGTACCTGTAACGGCTCTCAGGTCTTTATGATGTTGCGTAATCATTTAGCTTCTTCGTCGATTAGCGACAGAGCGCTTCAAACTGCACTGCAGGTTTTCCGCTGTTATGATGATTGCTCTGAATTCCACCACCTTTTCACGGCTGCTTAAAGCAGTTTCCCCTTTTTTTTTGTTTCTTTAATTTGTTTGTTGTTCTGACGCGTGTCAAGTGTTAGATCAAATCGTGTAACGCCGAAGTAAGACGCGAAATTGCTTTGGTTATTTACAGTTCATTTTTAGTTGGGAAACCTTCAGTTATTTTTTGCCGCCTTACCGTTATATTGCCTCGCCATTTGGTCGAGTTTTCAGTTTTACTCTGATTTTAATTCAATAAAGTCTCGTCTGAAAAGTTAAGTGCTTTTAAGAAGAAGTCAGATATACTGCCAGGCGGTGAAGGTCCACTGGCTCCCAGTGGACACCGACAATCTGAATATTCCCGTCGTTGTTAACAACAATAAAACTGTCTTACGTTATCTGAACCAGCTTGATTTTTGTAAGTTCTGAAATATGTTCCATCATCGCTGAATGCCAAAGTGTACTTCTGCACGTAGGAAGATGATGAGCCGCCATACAGAGTAACTCCAGAGACCTAAAGAAGTTAACATTGAGGGATTTCATGAACTCTAATGAGCAATGATCAGTTTGAAAAGAACAATTTTTAGCACCATACGACAGCTTGACATAACACGTATTCGAAAAGCAGCAATTTTGTTATCAAAGTTTATGCCACATGTCAATGAAAAGTATTCAAATGTACAAAAGCATATGTTTTATGTAAGCTTCTTAGTGCTGCGTGCGTATATTCTTTTCAAACTAGCTGAGCCAAGGCGAACCATAGAAATAGTAGCTAAAATTGGATTTCACAAGCATCTCATTCTTTCACAAACTTTCCTAGAGAAATACGAAAGCGAGACAGGACCGAGTAAGGTCGCCACGTCAATCTTGTCAACGGCTTATGCTATGTGTACAACCTCTTTCGTTCCTGGGACATTTAGTTTATATTGTCCGTAATTGGACTGTAATTATATAGGCATGTGAAACATCACAAAAATTTTATTTTCGTAACCGCTAAGTAAGCTGTCTTTTTATCAAACTTCATTTACGAACTACAGAACATGATTACGTTTTTTGTTTTATTTAAGGATGTATTTGAGGTTCTAAAATGCTCACCTTGTAAAAGTCGTCAAACTGCACTTGGACCCACTGATGTATATCACTCGACGAGGGCACCCACCCAAGCGGGGTGTACGCTACAAAGTATATAAATAGCAGCAGTTTACTAAATAAATCTCCAGTAAAATAAAGAATTACACAATATGCAAATTAAGTTTTATTTAAAATTACAATTTTTGATTTACATGTTGTAATGTTTCATATCTAAAATTTTATCAGCCAAAAAATTATTCATATTGGTTATTGCTATTAGTTGCTGATTGTTTACGTGAGTCGACCCAAAACAAATTAGAGTTTTACTTTCCTTCTTCATGTCCTTAGCTTTTCTTAATGGCTTACATTGTTTGTATCTTACCTGGACAAGTTGGTATGTCGCAAAGTTCCCACCTTACGTTTGGATCAGTGGTATAACACCAAGGACCTGGCTCTCCGTCAGGGTTGCGGCAGAAATTGCTCACTAATCCTGCATCCGGGTAGTTTTCCGGAGTTCTGAAGTTAAAAAAACAAACTCTGAAATAAGAAATTAACCTCAATTTTACACCCGTTGCTTCCATTTCCTAATCGACGCAAATGCTGGGGGTAAATGGATAAGAGAGTTCTCTTTGGGTTCGGCTTTCTAACACAATAAATATTGAAACCATCAAGCTTACCGATCGTGGCTTTGAGGGTATTGATCGGCCCATTTTTGACAAGTAATTCCACTTTGAGTTTTTGATATCCACCCTCGGTAGCTTGCTCCGCCATCTTGAGCTGATGCAGAAACGCATTCGTCTAAAACAACGAAAAAATGAAACAAAACCCTCGAAGTAATTATTGTACACACAAAAGTCCCTTAAAGCTTATTAGGCCTGCATAGTTGCCTTATAACGTAGAGATAATATTCTTTTCTTTTTGAGGGAAGAGATAATACTGTGATGGCAAAACTAGTCTTTCAATACAAGAGCAAAATTAACCTACGCGTAGATAAGCGAAGCTGAGGTTGATAAAATTTGGGTAGCCTAAACCTTAAATCAAGCTGGAAATCTAAACCAATGAAGATTTTTTTTGACCACTTTACTCCTGCAAACCTGCTTTTATCGATCTTCAGTTAAAACTTCAAATCAAAAAAATCAATCTTTATTACTTGCGGTATTACGTCAAAGCGTGTAATAAGTGGCAATCCCATCTTTTCACGGCTTAGAGCTAGGGCAACACAGCTCCGAAAAATTGATCAGCCTGGGAATTGAACCTCAGACCTACTGCAGCGGTAACGATAAGCTTAACAACTGAGCTAACCGGAGGGATAATAGTTGTTAATTAAAACTTATTCGATTAAAATAAGTTACTTGAATCAACAGGTGGTCGAGCATCAATAGGGTTTCTACCATTCGTTGTAGAAGACGCAGTAATCATTCCGTCCGGTATGATACCAGAATTCATGCCAAGTTTGTATGTACATGCTGAAATATTTACAAATAAATAAATTTGCAGGAAAATCAGATTTAGCCGAGCTTCAATTGAAAAACAAATTTAAATATTTTAATATATAACATATTAAATTTTTTAAAGCTTTTGCTACACATCTCATCTTTATCCCTTTAGTTACTGTCAAATTACTGCGGATTAATAACGGTGTACAAACATATTAGCTAGTAGTAACTTTAACAGAAATTTCATTCATTCAAGAAGTTTAAGATACTAAATCTCGTATTCAACAAAATGAAAAAGAGGTTAAAAGCTCGCAGTTTTTTTCAACTAATTATTAAATTGTAGACGTAGGCCAACTGTAGGCCTACACTCAAGGGATCGGTGGAGAGAAAAAAAAGGTCTACACGTCCTCAGATGTCCTGTTTTACTGGAAATATCGGTGGAGAGCAAAAAAAGATCTTCGTTATTCGTGATGAGGCCCCTCATTTTCTTCAAGGCCCTAGGCTTCAGCCTGCTTAGCCTATTGGTAAATCCGGTCTTGCCTACACTATTTTACGAATCCACGTCTCTAAATAAGAGTTGGAGCCCGCGTTAAATATGTCGATGAACACGAAGATCTTAGTTTATCAAACGTACAGGCTTGACATCCGATGTATTCCAGTCTCATAGCAGCGTCCTCCTTCCACGTGACCGGATGACACCTGATGTGGCGTGCTATGATTGGTCGAGGAAACAGATTTGTTATTTGTGTACTCTGATCATTGTTACCATCAAATATCTAAATGTTTGGTCAATTATGGTAAAGCTATGAAGAAGAGTAGTAATAATTAATTAAGCTGTTAAACATAGCATATTTGCAAGGTTTAAACAAGTTCTAGAGTGAAAATTGAACTCAACATCCAAGCAAATTTTGCGCAAGGGGTTAGCGCAAGAATTTTGCGCAAAAGGTTAGCAATTTTTACAGTCGCTCAAGCTGTCGCAATTCTGGCATCGATTTTCAATAACCAGCCAACTTGGTAATCGATTATAATCTGGCCAAACATTATGGGAAGATACAAGGAGGGAAAAAACAAGGAGGGAAAAATAAGGCCACAGTAATTCGCAACCCTGGACGTTTTGACAACAAAGATTCAGATGTCATCATCAGCAGCGTAAGTAAGGCAGTACCAGGCTGAAAGAAACAAAACGAAAAACAAAAACAGCTAAATCTATGTTGTCGAAACGTCCAGTTTTGAGAATTACTGCAGCTTTGTCTTTCTTCCACAAGCCATTTTCGTTCCATGTATCAGAGCAATTAGTGATTACAAATTAAGTTCATTAACTCACAATTGCGTTTCCATTTGTGTCTGCCAACCATTCCCATTCAGCAACATTGGCACCATTATTTCTTGAATCTTGGCTGTAACTGATCTTGTACGTTTTAGTCCATTGCCTTTCCAGATACTGAATCAGACCTGTTCGTCCCTGCATGTTCAATAATTGTCAGTGACGTAACAAAAAGGGACAGATCCACAAATCTTTTTAAAAGGAGAGGGACCAAAAGAGATTTTTATCTTACGGTTTCGTAAGCTCAGAAGCATCTTAGCACCAATGTATCAATGTATAATGTATATATTTAAACGTTAGGGATGTCTTGGGTCACCCTACCCTTCCACCTGTATTTTCAATGAACCAGGATGAACAAAAAAAACGATGTTTCTCAAGTTTCTTCATCTGGAGAATATCGTCCAATGCCGACAAAACTGGCATTTTATTATATATGAATATGTAAGTGTAACACAATGAGCTTGACCAGTACCTAAAGCAACCATATATTTCAAAATCTTACCATATGCTCATTTAACACAACTAAATGCTGTAACCAACCTGCGTAATAATTCCTTTAATTTCCATGTAAGTAGGAAAATCAACTTGAAGATAGGGATTGCTATCATCTCTTCGTGCCATCCACGAACCATGACCGGTACCAACAACAATGTTGTCCTGGAGCAAAATACGTGTTACTGCAAACTCGAAAAAAGGCACAAAAAAAAATTGAACCAAATATTCATTGTACTCGCGGTGCTACGCCGAAGCGTGTAACGAATGGCGGGGCCTATCCATAACCGAGGCTTAGCGCGTGGGCAAACAGCTTAGAAGAAACGTAACATCGGTTGGCGACACTGTACTAATTTAACCGGCCCGGGAATCGAACTCCAGACCTCCCGCACCGATATCGATACGCTCAATAACTGAGCTAACCGGCCGGTTGATAGCGGCTCAATCAAAGCTAATTTTTACCCCACTTCAAGGAACAGTTTTGCTTTGGCCAATTGGTTCAGAGATTTAAAAGTTAGGATACCCATTTCGACACTCGACAGTGTCGTCACTTATAAGCAGCAATGAGACTGCACTACTCCTACAATTTCCTATAGTTTTTCAGCAGTTTCCTACGCTGAAAGCCGGAATTTTGATGGTTGCTCTAAGAGTCAGCGGCATGGCCGATGCGGTAAAGCGCGCAGGTTGTGACAAGTACGATTGATCGCTGGAGTCGATCGCATTCGGCGTTTACATTGGGTGGCTGCTGACTCGAAGAGCGCAAGCTCACTTCGCAGTCTCGCTCATTCTGTTGTATTTTCTGTTCAATGTAATTTGAAAATAACCTCAGTTATTTTTTGATACTATGCGCAAACTAAATCGATTATGACGCGGTTTTATGAACCATTGCGAAGTGGTTTAAACAATATCTCAAAAAGTTTATATATCCACAAAACGACTCACTGCCTTGCTTTTTCAAGCAAACTAGCACTAACCTATCAGACGTAAAAAAGTTTAAAAAAGATAGTTTACAAATAATGTTGTAAACGTTATATTGCAGTGGTTCTCAAACTTGTCGGAAGTATCGAACCCAACAGGTGTCATGCAAGCATACATCGAACCCTTAATTATAACCAGGAACGGATACAGAAAATTTTAGAGGGGGGATGCAGTTTTGAATTACGTTGAATGTTAAATGAGTGCAAAGACGTTGGACGTCTAAACCGGAAAAGGGCATAAGCTCTTTGAAAATGTTTCACGTCAGGGGCGTATTCAGAATATTCTTGCGGTGGAGGGTGGCATAAAATTTTTACATTTTTTAAGCGTATTTTTTTCCGGAAAGTTAATTTGAAGTAAATTGAGGAACAAAAATATGGCTCTAGGGGGGTCCGGGGGTATGCTTCCCCGGAAAGTTTTTCAAAAATTTAGACACTGTAATGGCCATTTTAGAGCTTTTTGAACAATTTTTACGGCAAATTCTGTTTAATTTTTTTGCCTCAAACTCTAAGTCCTTCACCAAATATAATACATTTTGTTCGCACATTTTCGATTTATGCGTGCTTAAGGCGTAAAGATGATTGTTATCAAATAGGTTTGAAATTATGGAAAAATTGTATTCATCAAAAACAGCGTTGAAAGAGTATGGTGGGGGGATGCATCATTCCACGCAGAGATAGTCATTTACTACAACTGTATGCCTTTTTGCAAAAACTTTTTCTGATCTTAGCCGAACCCCTGCTACAGCCTCACCGAACCCCTGGGGTTCGGTCGAACCCAGTTTAAGAACTACTGCTATATTGGCTTAGCCCTCATATTAGTAGCCTAAAGCCTATACAAGTACAACTATTGTTTTCAATTTTTTCGCGTCTTTTAAAAAATTTAATCAACACATCATTAGGTTGTATTAGCTAAAAATATGCCTTACCGTAATAATAATAATGTCAGCAGGAGTATTAAGACGACCGTTTGATGCTTCATAATATTGGTCTTTCTCTGATGATGCCGATAATACAGAGTCATCCAAAACTCCTCCATATTCAACTCCAACATGTCTAACCAAGTAAAATGATCAAAAAAATTAAAGCCAAACTCAAGACCTTTCTAACAAATAAAGTTACTAATTGGCTCGAATTTACGTGATGACATCACAAATTAAAGGTGCGTTTATCGATACGCGACAGCCTACAACGAGACGAACGACAATTCTTGATCGCACCATATTTGTTTCATTTTACAGTTTAGCGATCACACAAAAACCTTCTACATTCACTTGCATTATAATTTTTGTAGCGTTGTCTCATGTCGCGCATGGCGTCGCACCTTAAAAATCTTGCCACAAATTCCTGTGAAACTTGAAAATGCTAATGTAGATGTGTTACAATTGATGCAAATACAAAAATAAGAAATGGAACATACCGCATAAAATATCAAACAACGCTATATTTAAATTTACAAAAAATCAAGGTTGTCAAAATTTTTGCGAAAAAGCTACAAAACAAATACAAAAACCAACTCACTTGAAACAGCACGCAGCGTTACTGTCACAATTGCCATCATTAGGACCTCCGATGATGGTGTTTCCTGTGTTTCCAGTTTTTTCACAGATGTAATGAAGATGACTGTCACATGGTACGTCGTTCCAGAATCCATCAGCAACGTGAATTTCCGCGCAATCTTCATCGCCAGCGTTGTTTGGTTCTCCTATGTTATCGATCAAAGTAAGTAATGGCGCTAGAATTCAAGATCACAATATTCTGCCATTGTCTCACTAGTTCCCTAAAATTTTGCCTTGATTAATTGTTGCAGAAAGGTTTCCCAGAAAAAATCAAATTTTGAGTACTTTTCGTGAGTAATAATATATACCTACATATATGTAATTTATGTATACATGAGGAGGATCTTTTTGTATGTGGTTTACTACATACCGCAAGCAAAAAAACTTTCTCAGGTATAATAAGTTGCCTTGGGTAAATGCAGGTCACACCAACTGCACTGATGAGGCCTGAAAGGCCGAAACAGGGTTCACTGTCTGCAGTTATGATGCGTGCTACTTGGGCTTTGCATTCGTTACAATTTATTTCATCTTACCAGAGTTCCAATTCAAATAGTTGAATGGTGATCCGTCCGACCACTTCCAACCGCCATCAGTTGCATCTAAAATGTCGCTTGGATAGCGATTGGGATCAATCGCTCCAATCCACAGGTTACTAACAGTAGGAATAGCAGAGGTTGCTACTGCAAATACAATCAAAACTAGTATAGTTATTCATCATTTCATAGTTTGGAGCACAATCAGATTGAGTGTTGTCGTTCCTTTGGCTTGCGCTTGGTTAAGCCTAATTCTATCTGAAAAAACCTGACCTTGTATTGCGCGAATCTCATAGCTCTGCAATTAAAGCATTTAGAGGGGTGAAGATTTTTTTGCTTCTTGGTAAATACCACAAGCAAAAAACCTGACATATTCTTAAACTGAATTTTGAAATTTTTACTCTAAGCTTTGGTGATGAAACCTAACAAGGTCAAAACAGAAGCTGTCAGAAGATCAAGTATGAGCAAGTGCATACCGGTACGCAAAATTAAATGCCACAAACAAATACAGAAAACTACGCAGGAACCGATGAAGTTTTTGCGTCAAGCATCAATTCGCATAGATCAAAAGATGCATTAGAAGTTTGTTTGGCAAGAGTGATGTTTATAACCCACAATAACAAATTGACTCACAATAAATGAACGCTTGCTCGTCCGGAGAATTTATCGAAGCAAGATCTGCTCCCATTTTTTGACATGAATAATGAGCGTCATCCCATGTACGAACTTGTAATGAATTAACCTAAAAATATACACGTGAAGCAATGACCCATGTTTGAATAAAACAGGAGCAAATATCAACTTAATCCGTAAGAAGGAAGACGTTTAGCAAAGTCACTTTGCAAGTTTTACTTGTTGTAAATATGATTATCTATGACTTGAAGGTATAAAAGCGATAAAAACTTTTGCGAAACCAAATCCTTTGATACACAGGCATAAAACTCTTTAACATTTGTAACCTCAAGATGGCGCTTTGAAAACTCCCCATATTTTGAACTTTAATACGTCAATGAGCTTAATATGCTCTTGTCAGAGCTTTGCAACAACGTTCGGAACCTCAGTTGTACCTGTCCAAGTCAGGTTTACTACACATTTTGGCGTCACGGCGAAAGCGATAAAAATATTTTCAGTTTAATTTCGGGGTTCTGTAACCCGCCGCCCATCTCTTTTCATAGCATCATCTTTCTACCCGTAACAAAGCTTTGAGTAGGCTACTTTACTTGCTGTTGCCTCAACAATGTCCACATTACATGTAGCATAAAATATGCGAATGCAAGTTGTAACAACAATACACATTGATGAAAACAATCGCTTATTGAAATTTTATAAACAACGTACAAAATAGCATTGAGTGGTACTTGGATCTGAGAACCAGCCTTCCCCACCACACTTCTCAACATCAGTGCCATCTAAACATTGACGTATGCAATGATGACAGATTATTATTATTACTATACTCTTTTCAACAACCAGCAACCTACTCTTGGTCATAATGTAATGAGCTGAAATTATATAGTAATTCGATTTAGGTAGATAGCAACATCCTATCAAACTCTGCAGCAAAAACAAAATAGTAAGGATACAGGTACAGCTGCTAGCTTTTCAGCAAGAATTGAGTTTTAAATTGCTTGGTGATCCTGTCAATACCACTTTCGTCGGTAAGAGCAGGAATATCTTTTGGAAAAAGTTGTTTTTTGCGAGTAAAACTTGTTCGATACATTCATTTAAAATTTGAAGTATATGTTAGACAAATCTTACGTTAAATGAAATACAAACTTTTAAAATAATTTGAAGACTCATCGGTAAATTTGTTTTTTGTTAGTTTGATTTTAATATCAATGCAGGTGCAGTAGCAGCGCAAGTTTAATTTTAAACCAGTATTGCTGGTCTATTTATTTGTATAGGAGGTAAATATTTTATTCCTTGACAAACAGCACACTTACCTCCTGTTGGTGGTGCGATTGTGGATGTCGGAGTTGGAACTAAAAAAAAGAAAGATTTACAACACGGTGAACAACATGCAGCAAGGAAAAAAGTTTTAACCATTTTCTTTCACTCAAGGGACTGCAAGTAGAAAATGTGTCGACTGCAATGACTACCAGTTAATGGGTTTAGGCAAAAGACAAACTTCAATTTAAATTTTATGAAATGGAAGCGCAAGTATGAGTATTTTATCTTTGAAAGAATACACATAAAACTACTTTCACACTTTCGTGAAATATGCATAACCTGGTTATAATGATTACTGCGCTAAAAACACTTTAGTTTCTGAACTGCATGCATATCTCTCACAAATAGAAAGCTTTTTATTCGGGTTCTATGTTAGTGGTGGAATAAAGTAAAGGTAAATTGGAACTACACAAAAACTACACGTAAATCTGCACTAATTGAATCAAAGCATGCTTATTTGTTCAGGGTCAGCACTTCACTATAATATGTTGGGAAACATATCTTACTTTCGTCCTTTTTACAAATTAAGTTAAATGCCTCGGTACAAACATCGTCGATCCATTCTCCAGTTGTTAACATGTACACGCATTCTTGATTTTGGGGATAGGTGCTATGCCAGTTATCAAAATCAAACAGTTCGCCGTCCATCCATTTGTACCCTCCATTATTTTTCAATCCAATCCAACTGAAAGCTTGTATATGACCTAAAACGGAATAATATGCCCATTTCCCAACGTTCTTGCGAGAGTGATCTGTGCTGATTAAAACGTTAAGCAATGACTTTCGGTTCCTAGTCTGCCCATTTCTCCGTTTTTTATTATGTCCCTGACTCCGTAAGATTTGTGCTTCATGATCAAATAAATGTTCAACATCCAGGCTACTTGAAATTCGGTTACTTATCAAACCAGTTGTGACGCAGTCAACCAATGGGCTTCTGTACCTTACGACAGCGTTTACCAAACTGTAGTACGCACAGGATTTCAGGTGGCCAGGGCCGGCGCCAAGGAGGGGCAGGCCCCCCAATGGATATGTTTGGCCCCCCCAGTTAACCAAGCTTACCCTTTTGAAGACAGCGGCTTTTGTGCTCAACCTCAAACTTTGGCCCCCCCTGATAAACGCCTGGCCCTCCTAAGTCGACTGCTCTGGCGCCGGCTCTGGCTGGTACGCCTAAAATTTAGAAATTAATTTATAAGATAAATTTTGATGAATGTAAGGCTACGTTTACATGAGAATTTGTTTCGCTCGCAACGAAAATAAAAACTCGCAGGCCTATCGGTGGAGCCTGCATACAATGGTGTAAAAAACGTGTGATCGCAAGCAAATTCAAAGCAACCCGAAAGGAAAGCACACCAGCTTCATAAAGATTACCAGTTAACGTACAGTAATATGCGTATAGGCTGGTAAGGAGCAGGTGACGTAGACTATGCTATAGATACTATGTTGCGGCAGAAGTAGACCTACTAGGCAAGTTTTGCTGCGACGAGCGACGAGACTAGTCTAGTGCAACATTTTAAAGGCTTGTTGGGTCTACGCTTATTGCCTAGCCGTTAATTAACGTTGAAGTGAACTGGAGCCAAAACTTCGCCTAAATCTGGCAAAAAATCATACTAACGTTGACGAGCTAGTTGCGCAGAAACAAGCGCATCTATCTCATTGAATACTGATCGGAAATAATAATTAAACAAATTGCCTTTTTTCTTTTACGTCGGTTAAAAATTTAAATTCAAGCATGTTTGTGCACTTTGAAATTTTAAGTTTGTAAATTTTCACTCGTTTAATCACAAAACTTAATAAATTCAAACCTTTGATTTTGAAAACAGTGCGCAGTCTTTAAACAAAGTTTTAATTTAAGTGAAATGCACCAATAGCAGTAGCATCTCAGGAAATGAATCGAAGCTGGAGCTAACTTTCTAACAACTGGCTCCAGCTCCATTTGAATTTCACAAAGAGCTCCAGCTCTCCTGAAAAAGCCTGGCTCCGGCTCCGAGCTTCAGCTCCAAAACCCGGATAATACATCGGACAAGTGCTATTGTAATTAAAGATTTTTTCGTAAGCATGCGCAATTTCTATGCTGAAGTGGCACGGTGAGTTTTTGAAACTGTTTTAGTGGTACATTCACAGAAAATTTTGGGAAACCCTGCCTTGTGGGATTCTAAACAACAATTTCATAATTTTTGTTTTGTTTTTCGTTTTCAAAAGCAATTAATTACCTTTCAGAGCACTATCCTTTATTTTCAAATTTGAGTTTTGTGATTTTTTTTTTTTTTTGGAAGAGCCTGGTAACTCTCGTAATCGACTAAACCTTAGTAAAAATTGTAAATCTTTTAGTTTTGCAATTAAAATAAATCAACAACACACACTATCAAAGATCTTACCCACAATAAAACTTTGCTCGTTTGCGTTTAATACACTGGTTAATTCAGCGCCATTCTGACCACAGAAGTTACTGGCCGCGCTTTGGCTATTATCCTTCTCTCCAAAGTAGTAGCACTTTTTATTGAAATGTCTCCAATTCTGCTCGCATTTTCCCTCCACTAAAAATCGAATTAATTATTTTTAAACAGCTACACAACTTTTTATCTGGGTAGGCTATGAGGCAAATTCAATAACTTTTTTTCCGTGTATTTTTTAGACTACAAAACGCTTATACAACGAGCTCTTTTTCAAATTTAGAATAACGTAGAAGCTGCCTAGGAATTTGAGAGATATTAGTTCAATTTGACTTGTTGCTCATTCAATTAAGTGCAGCTAAGAATCCGCCGAAAAAAGATGATTACCGTGAAAAAGACGCTGGAATGATTATGCTGAATCAACAATTATCGCATTCGTAAATGACGTTTGAGCTTGTCATATAATTGCTGCTGACGTTGTGGTCACGATCAACGTAAAACAATTAAAGAAAAAGGTTAAATCTAAACCCTGTCACAGCAAAGAAAGAATAAAATCAAGAGCAAGTCTTAAACTAGGCAGTCGCATTTCTTTATTACTCAAAGCGCATTTCAAAGCAGTGTAAATTGCTGACATCGCACCTGTGATTACTGGTACGCTAGGAAGGGTAGACCCTTCAGGTAACTGGCAAATGAACGGTCTTTCAAAGAAACAGCTAGAACTTTCCCAATTGTCAACGGTGCTGCCAGTGTAAAGACACATGCAATCTTCTCGACCTGAAAAAATTAATAATTGAATGAGACATGCATGTTGGCATTGGGTGTCAATTTAGTTAATAATTAAACTGTGGAGTAGGCTATTGTCCCAGTATTTCACAAGTATATTTTGCTGATTGGTTTGGTGAAGATCTAGTTTCTTCCCGCCGAATTGACAGCAGCTCTTTGCACTTACATCAGCCTTGCTTCCAGCAAATGATTGATCAAATTAAATCTAATTTTTGTTATACTTGCGTTATTACGCCGCAGCGTGTAACGAGTCAGCTCCGCGGTTTAGCGCCAGGGCAACACAGCTACGAAGAAACGTTGCAGCGGTGGCGAGCCATTGGCGACGATGTGACCGATTTGACCGACCCGGTATTCGAACCCCAGACCTCTCGCGTCGATGGCAATCTGAGTTAACTGGTCGGTCAAATGATTGATATTTCATTTTAAAAATTAATGTTAAATACAAATTCCAAATAAAGCTCTAAAATTTATCTGCTATGCCACTACGATTCACATTTTAAGTCGGTTGGCTGTCGAACATGGCGTTCGCAGTTTACAACCAGCTAGCCGATGATGATAGTTGGGATGATGCCACTTGGGTATACAGCTCGTACCAATATCACCAACGAATAGTAGGACGTTGTATTTAGGTATACGTGTCTCATAATCTATCAACAATTCTCCCTACTGCTAAGCATCAAAATAAAAAGTTGCTCACATCACAGCGATGTAAATTTTTAGTTAATATACCAATTTAAAAATTAAACCAAGTCTCTAGGGCAGTGGTTTTCAACCTTTCTGGTGAAGCGTAGCCTCTACGAAACATTTCGGAGACCCGAGGAACCCCTGTGCATTAATTTAACTTACTAATTTATTTAAACCCAGCTCTAGATTGTAAACTTGTTGAACCACTGTACTGTACTGGCGGAAACCCGGTTTGAAACTACTGCTCTACGCTCTTATCCGATATACCAATATTTACCGTCAACGATTTGTTGGAGCAAACAGGAACTACAAAAAATTGTGTGTTGCCAGCCATCTGTCTACCACACCAAGATGGGGGAATCCCGATAAAGGCCCTTCCCAAGGGCACAGCAAGTAAACTTGCCGGCTTGTTCTTCACACTGTTCCCTAAATGCTGAGCGTCAAGCAGGGAAGCTGTGAATACCAATTTTGAAGTCATTGGTTTGACCCGACTTGGAATCAAACCCAAGTTTACAGCTCCAAAGGAGAACGCTCTATACCACACGGCCATCTGAGCTGTTATCCAGATTGACAAACTTTACACAGGTTTCACACTGACCTTGCTCAGTTTGTGGTGATGCTGCAGTCCAAAAGTATTTTTCGATTGTACTTCCATCAGCCCAAGTAAATTTATCATCATGGCCAATATCAGAGCCTCCCAGCCAAATTTCATGGAATCCTAATCTTTGGAATTGTTGTAAAACTGTCCCCACAAACTTTTGATCTTCCTCACTGATTAAAAATAACTGTGGTAAAAAAACAAACAAATTGTTTTGCGTTGATGACGGCTACAGTACTGCTGCTCCAA
Organism: Trididemnum miniatum; assembly: GCA_964006365.1. Taxonomy (NCBI): domain Eukaryota; kingdom Metazoa; phylum Chordata; class Ascidiacea; order Aplousobranchia; family Didemnidae; genus Trididemnum; species Trididemnum miniatum. The sequence continues at coordinate 11,222,405 of OZ023234.1, read as the reverse complement.
GCACTTATAGTAAGACAACTTATATACAAACGCACAAGCGATTATAACGCTACGACGTGATTAGTTAAATCGAACGGAAACATAGTAGAAAAAACTCGAAGGCAGAACAATACAAGCACGAGTATTCTGAAAACCAGGAGAAACATCATTCATTTTCAACTTGTCGCATAAATGTTTTTCCGGTACATCGTGTTATTTACAAGTAACAAAACCAAAATTTTCATAAGGTACGTCGTAAAACTTAATTTCTACACTGGTATGCAGAATACATGGACGTAATTCCGTGTCTTCTGACTACGCTACCTATGTTTCAAAAAAATGTTGCAAAGTACGACCAATTTATTTTCAATATCGGTTCTTTCGTCAGCGTCGAATACTTACCACAACACAATGTGAAAAGAATAACTAAACATCCATTTCATAAAAACAATAAGTGAACACCAGTTGTGATAACTAAATTTCAATGAAAGTAATTACTATATAAGGGTGCCCGTTTTAAGGCCTATGGCGAACAGTAGGTTTAGTTTGTGGTAGAGTGGTTAACTGTCGCCACTAAAATGCAATAATCCAGTTATGCTTGTCAGATAATATGATCTCCTCAAATCTGAAAAAATGTGATTTTTCTTGCACTTTTTCTTCACTGCTTGTTATTCGCATTCACCTTTCTATTTTAAGCATTTTAGCTCCTTGAGCTTGACAGAATTGGTTGGCTGTTGTCCACGTTTGCAAGCGATTCTCGTTGATGACAAACTCATAACATTTACCCGCCAAAAGTAACCATCCGTAAGGACATCTTCCTGGAAAAAATATAGAAAAGTGATACAACTAGAACAAGGGGCGAAATTTTTTTTAGGGTGGCTAAAAGAAAGAAGTAAAATGCGCATTTTGCAGCAATTAAGACCCTAAATCAAATTAGAGCAAAGCTCACCCTCCTGTGGTAGAATGCCCAATAACAGACTATACCGGTAGCTAGAGTTTGTATTATACACTGTACTGTAAAATATAATCACTACAGCAAAGAATCACTACAGCCTGTTTCTTCATTGTCGAAGGACACAATAAATAAATGAAAAGGTAAGATGCAACTCTTACCCACGCTTCGTTGCTAGATCCTTGCACGAGATATTTAACAATCAATGGCTCATTAGTTCTGCTAGCTGGTTTTTTGACAAACAGAAATGGAAATTTTTGACAAACAGAAATGTAAAAACAAGAAGATAAACCAGAAGATAAAACTCGAACCTTTTGAAAACTACATAACTTCTTCGCGAAATAAAATGAGCCACCATTGCTTTCTCTACTTCAATAAACTAAAGAGGCTATGAAAATCACACGGGACACAAAACGTACCGTTCAGACCTCTTTTGCAGATGTATTTGTGTTCAACACTACATTTGCTGGTTTGCCATGCGTAATTATTACCAGCAGCCATTGCAACACAGGTGCTTCCAAAATACGGTAGACTAAAATAATGAAAAATTATAAAATGTCTAAGCGGACGACAATGTCGACAATCTTCAGAATTATGACATTGTTGACCCGCGTATCGCGTTGTATAAAATCTACATACATTTTAATTTTATTTTTTTGCCGAGTTTAAGATATGCTACTGTATTTCAATCCAAATACCAGGTCATTCTTAATTTCACGAGAAGGTCAATGGTAACTGAAATTTCAACAGCTTTAATGGTAAGAGCGCCCGCCTCCGGAGCTGTTGTCTGGGGTTTGATTCTAAGTCGGGTCAAACCAATAATTGCAAAATTGGCATTCACAGCTTCCCCGCTTGACGCTCAGCTGTAAAGGGAAAGTGTAGAGGACAAGCCCGCAAGTTTACTTGTTGCGTCGTTGGAAAAGCACTTATCGGGATTCCACCGTCTCGGTATGGTAGAGAGATAACCGGCAACTCTCGAGCATGCTCGTATGCTCGTTATAACGCTTTGATCGCTTTCTCGTGATAGATATGCAGCTAAATGCAAAAATACAAATGCAATTGTTCTGAACTTCACCATACTATAACAAAAAATCTTGGCTCTAATCAACTAAATATAATCGCTATAATCTGCGAAAAAACACACACAAGATCTGAGACTGCACGGTAAACAACTTAGAGAAACAAGCTATAGTACGGTACGTCACAAGCACGGCGGTACAACTGCACGTACTAAACGCGTCGAAGGACCTCTGAACTAAAATGCAGTTCTACAAACGGTATTACGCAGTACAAATATGTACGGAAAGAATTCGTAACGTTTCACAGCAGTAATCTACACTCGTTCTTACGGATTAGTTGGTTGATTGGGAGCCCAGTTGGTGTAAGTAGAACTTTGAGCTGCTGGGTCACTCCACTGCAACGTTCCTGGGCTAGCCTAAAAAAACAACACTTTGTAAAATACTGGCCTAAAACAGAATTTCAGATTGGTCTAACAATCAGGGGATTTTATGATGGGAGAAAGGGGGAGTGATTTGTGAAGAAGTTTTCCCTCATTGGGTGCAATTTTTGTAGCAGAATCAGAGCGACAAAGGAATTTAACTTAGATAAAAGAAGGCCTGAAAAGAAGACGCGCAGAGAAAACCCCCTGTGCACGCCACTGCTGGCAATATGCAAAGCTATATACTTCTGTAATCTGTAATCGTAAAACGCGTAGTCAAAATCATAAAAAAGTTTACATGAACTATGAACACATTTGCGCAAAGTACAAAGTTAGAGCAATGTTTGAAGATGTATTGTAAGCAATAAAGAACAAACACGTACCTCGTCAGAGAAGCCAATCCAATAATCTTGATTGTCTCCCCCAATCAATTGTTTAATATTTCCTTGTTCATCTGAAGATGTAATTGACACCAGAACTCCTCCTTGTTGTCTACAAGAAAAAAAGTTTTACAAAAGTGAGCTTAGCCAAACCTGAAGTAAAGAAATAAAACTGCCCTTGTCTCTATCAAAATAACTGTATTACAGTACATAGCACTGGGTCGAATTTGACCCTTTTACCACTCCAGAACCGGCGCAGCAGAGGGTATATCCAGGGCATAAATATGTGGCATAATGATGCATGGACATTGAACATCACAGCTCACTATGTTACGCAAATAACACTTGCAGGTATTTGTTTTACAATTTTTTGCTAAATAGGAAAATAGGATTGTAATTATTTTTTGCCTAATAGGAACAAGCACGATCTTTCTCTTCCCTTCTGTCGTTAATTATTATCAAAATATGGCAGTGTAGCAGTTTGAGTAGTTGGTTAATGTTCTCTATATGGTTTGAATACTGTGTTCGATACTCAGCAAAAGTCGTGTCAACTCAGCACAGAGTGTTATCATAGAACCGTGAGCAAATTGCGGAAATAGGATCCGCAAATATGTGAGTAAGACGTCGGAGTCAATAGCCTACTAGATACTCTTTTTATCTACTTTTAACAAAGTTGTGTTAAAATATACTTGGGTACAACTGAAAAGTAAAACCTCACTAAGGCCTAAATTCTACGTGTTGTGTAACAGTTAGTAGGTAAAATTTTAACCAACTACTCAGCGTCTACTTGGAATGAATACTGGTACTTTTTTACTTACTTGCAGTTTTCTCCCGCAAGGTGCCATTGTTCTTCACCGTTTTCTATTTTGTAACATTGCTCGCCGAGCTTAGTCCACTCAATTGGACAAGACTCTTGAAAATAACCTGGAAAACATTAACCACGCAGATTTAATAGTAGATGCATTTGAAACACTGAAACTTTGTGATGGATTTTTTTCTTGATGAGGCTACAATACACTTAACATTTGAATTCTATACCACAGATTTGTTTTTGCGATTTCGGAAAAGATATTTCGCAATGTATCAACACATCTGTTACATATTTAATTCAAAGAACGGCTGAGAATGCAATCAAGTAGTTTACTCCGAAATCAGAAAAAGCGTCGACTTGAAGCGATAAAACGTTTTTACCGAAATCATTTGCACATCCTTGCTTCTGGGAACATCAGCGAAAAAAAACATTAAGCCACGATCGTAAGCACATTAATCGTCTTTGAGAATACTTCTCGACACTTGTCAGCGACCTAGTCTAACCCTAAACGGCACCGCGCGCACGTTACAGGTTCATCGTGACAGGTTTGATCGCACGCTGGAGCCGGTAACTTTGACGTATGCCGTGGGTTGCTGCTTACACAAAGAACGTAAGTTCACTTCGCAGCCTCCCTCAGGTCCAATTTTGCTGTTGAATTTTCAGTTCAATTGCTGTTAAAAATAACCTCAGGTATGCATTATAATGATACACAACTTACTATGCAAGGTCCTGGTTGGAAATAGACTTTCAGCAGCATGCTACACAAACAATAGTTTGCATTAATCTACCTGTATCTCCTTTGCAAATAAACGGGTCCACTTTGTCGCACTGGTTGTCATTCCATTGACCAGTATAAAGAGGCTTATCAACCCATATTTCGACACAATCTTCTTTGCCTGAGTTGCTTGGTTCGCCAAATTTCCAATTTCTAAAAATTAAGCATAATAAAGTCAGCGTTGCTGAGGAGACCAAATGAGGTCGAAACAGTGGATGTCAAAAGATTGTTATAAAACTTGTGAATTTTACCTCCAACTTATGAAACATCAAGCGAAAGTAGTAAAGATGTTGTACAAGTGAATCTAAGTCTTAGAATTGATACCATTATTGCAGTGGTTCTCAAACTTTTTAATAGTTTCGACTAAGTTGCGGTCCCCAAAGATTTTTTTCTATTACTCACGGTCCTTCATTTTTAAGCATAAATTTCCACGCAAAATGAAGAGAAAAGCAAAAAAGGTCATCACGTTTGCAGATGTTCAATTTTCCACGCAAAACCACGTGAAGGGCAAAAAAAAGTCACCACGTCGGGAGATGTCCAATTTTCCCCGCAAAATCAAGTCAAGAGCAAAAAAAGGTCATCATGTCCGCAGATGTCCAATTAAGCACAATTCAATGGGATGATTTATCAAAAATCCGCAAATCCACGACCTCTATGCGGTCCCTCGGAAACTGCTTCGCGGACCCCAAGGAGACCGCGGTCACCAGTTTGAGAACCACTCCATTATCAGCTAGTTGGTGTGGTGGTTAAAGGCCACGCTATCGGCGCGGGTGGTTTTAGTTTGATTCCCGGCCCGATCAAATCAGACGCAGTGTTGCCTAAAGGATCACCACCGTTGCGGTGTTTCTTCGGAGCTGTGTTACCCAGGGGCTAAGCCGCGGAGATGGGCCCCGCCACTGGCTACAGGTTTCGGCGTTTTACCGCTAGCAAAAAGAATTGATTTTTGATTTTGATTGATACCGTTACAGTATAATTGCCAAGCGACGGTAATAATTGTCGAGTAAGTTTAAGCCTTGATTTAACATTTCATACTCGACTTCTGGAAGGTAAGACGTTCCGTCAATCCACTGGAATGACCCTTCAGTGGTAACATCAGTTAATCCAATCCACCATCGAGTTTGATCCCAATTTACTAAATAACTGTTGTACGCCCAATCCTGAGAAAAAGTGTTTTTAAACTGATTGATAGACTCTTAGGTTGCAATCTCTGAAGCAACGTTGCAAATGTTTAAATTTTATGATAGATGACAACGTTTGACGACATTCAGTACAAACGTTTAACTGCAATAAATAACTGCAGACAGTTAACTGCAATAATATTCCAATTATTCTTACCCTTTCCTCTACAGAGGCAAAGCTGGCTAAATGGGCGTTGTTTTGTTGACACCATGATTCTGCTTCAGTCCATGTCATTCCAATTTCATGACCAACTGCTCGGTCGGAAAAATACCAACACTTTCCGTTGTATGGAATCCACGAGGGCGCACAGTCTTGTCCATATCCTGCAATAACAAATATTGTGAGTTTTAAATGAAGCTAGTGTTTTCAAAAGGGACGTTGATGTAGCAAATACTCTTGCCCATTTTGAAGTCTGTTTCGTAATTTCGTAAAAAATACAACATGCAAAGAGTTGCCCAAAGAATACTTTAGAGGGCTTGGCAAACACAGTAGGCCTATTCTTTTTGTAGATTATCTTCAGTTTACCATGGAAGTCAAGTAACCAATGCTTATTTCGACGGGCATGGTAGATGTTTAGTTTTTCCAATTGTAAAGACGCGCATAGAGTCCTTTACAGGCAATAGATTGCTATTCGAATCACAACTATTTGTACAATATTAAGGGGTCGACAGTGTTGCGAAAGACATTTGGGCCCTATCAAAAGTTAAAAAGCGTTGTGCAAAGTTTTTTGTGAAAAAAACATACGGAATGATGTCAAAATTTTTGCAGTAAAATTACTAAAAACTTATACAATTCTACAAGTAGTTAATTTTCTCCGAATTTGAGGATGAAGTGCCATTTTGCAAACGCAGTTGTTTATGCTACAACAAGCCAACTAATTTTGACGTCTTCGCCTCAATTTTAAAACGCGATTTTTCATTTAATTATTAAAAAAACTTGAGCTTTTCATTTGCCCTTGAGCTTTTCATTTTTTATTTTTTTGAAAAAAATTTAGACTTTTATTGCAAGCAATATAAGTTGCTTGACAGGGAGTAGGAGCGTATTTAGGGGGGGGGCATTGTGCCATGGCTTCCGGCTTTGACTCTGCCCGTTAGTAAAAAAGAACAAAATTAACGGTGCCAAGTGACTAAAATATGTATGATATCTGTAGCTAATGGCCGGGGGGGGTAGGATGAGGGGTAGGCATCCTCCCACCAGCCATTTTCAAAAATGTTTTTGATGTATACAATTTTTCCATAATTTCGAACCTCTTCGATAGCGATAAGCTTTACGCTTGCACGCATAATCGAAAATGTGCGTACGAAATGTACCATATTTGGCAAAGCACTCAGAATTAGGGTCAAAAAATGTAAACGAAATTTGGCTGAAAATTATTCAAAAAGCGATAAAGTAGCCATTCCAGAATGCAAATTTTCAAAATTTTTCCGGGGGAGCATGCCCCCGGACCTCCCTAAAGCCTTTCTTGTTTCTCAAATCAGCTTCAAATAACTTAAGTTTTACCGAAAAAAACACGCTAGAAAAAATGTGGCAATTATGCCCCCCCCCCCCATCCCCCTTTCAAAATTTTTCGCTACGCCACTGACAAGGAGTATTTCAATATGCTTAGAAGCAAAAACTTAATTATAAATAAAAATCATAGTATACCAGGTGGAACTCTGACAGACAGCTGAAATCAGACAAACAGTTATAGTTCCATCTCAACGCAATACAGGCCAACAGTAATGAATTATAGGATGCCTAGAGGTCTTATTAATTATCTATCGCTTTACAAAAATGTGTGTGTCCAAGTTTGGTGTACAAACGTAGACTTTCAACCAGTGGCAATTCTACAGGGGGGGGGAAGGGGGCCATGGCTTCCCCAAATTTTTGCTTGGCCCCCAGGTTGCCCCCCCCCCCAGTTTTAACAAGCTCATGTAGCCTATGAGAGGGTAAGTTATGAAAATATACTAATCGATTGCCCAACTTCAGAGTTAGACATTCGATTGTCTTCGCTTTTCAGTTTATTAGGCTATGTAAAACTTGCATGTTGCATAGTCTGTTGCGGTCTTTGTCTTCGCTTTTCAGTAAAGTAGTGCTTTTGTTGCATCACACAGTTCCGTCCACTAGCGTAGCCAGGATTTTGCAATGGGAGGGGTTTTGAGAATGACGTCACATTTGACCATACGTTTTATACAGGAGCGGATGCAGAAAGTTTTTGTGAAAGGGGGTGTAATTTTGAAATAAGTTGAATGTTGACTAAATACAAAGATGTTTAGACCCGGAAACGAGCGTAAATAAGCCTGTTGAAAATGTTTCATGTCAGGGACGTATGCACAATTTTTTTTCAGAGAGGGGGCACCAGTTTTCGTCACTTTTTCAAGCGCAGTTTTTTTCAGCAGAGTTGATTTTAAGCAACTTAAGTACCAATAACGACTCTAGGGGGTCCGAGGGCATGCTCCCCTGGAAAATTTTTGAAAATTTGTATACTGTAATGGCCATTTTAGTGCTTTTTATACAATTTTTGGGGAAAGCTTGTCACACTTTTGGCCCCTAACTTTGAGTGCTTTATCAATGATGCATTTTCTTTAAAATAAATATCAGAAAAAGAAGTATGTATGACGTCATTTGAGGCTTAATGGGGGGGGGTTGTTGTAACCAGGGCCGGCCTTGGGTGATTGGAGGCCCTAGGCAAAGTGAATTCGGAGGCCCCAAATGAAATAGAAAAATAAAAAAGGACGAAAAAAAATTTCGCAATTTGTATGAACGACTACCTTTATTCACATCTAAATCCAGTGCTCGAGTTGTAAAAACACTTATGGGAGGATGGTGCTAAAGCTTCCACAGCAAGAGCAAAAAAAGGTCATAACCGGTGCGTCCGCTGATGTCCAATTTTCGGCCCAAAATCAGGTAAAGAGCAAAAAAAAGGTCATCACGTTCGCTGATGTCCAATTTTCGGCCCCAAAAGGTCATCAAGTTCGCAGGCCGCAGTTTGAGCTACTTCCCAACACGCAAACGTACAGAAGGGATGGTCATTATTTACAGAGGGATGGTTTGCGCTAAAATTTTTATGGGGAGATGGTGTTGCTTTCCGGGGTGGTGGTATCCCCCCGCATCCCCTCTCAACTTGAGTACTGTCTAAATCACCAAGTTAACTGAGATTCACACAAACATATATGTGCATTATCCGAAATCTGAGTATCCGTTGATGATGTCGAATGTGGCGGCTGCTAACGAGTAAGAAATTTAATATAGCATCTCTTTGTTTTAAATTCACCGCCTCTCTCTCCACTTTTCGTTTGCGTTTAAATGCACCAGACTCAAAATAACGTATCGACATTTTGTTAAAAGAAAGCAACAACTAACAAGGGTCTTCCTGTAGTTTAGAAAAATGAAAAGAATAGTAAATTCTATTATAAAGTAGCAATTACTGTAGCATCACTGGATAATTAGGCCTACAGTAAACGAAACGATTGTTGCTGAAAGTATATCATTGCTACAGCATTCTGCTCTTATAGCTTATTGAAACTTTCAACCGCTGCTGACGTAGATCATGATACTCCTTTACTAAAATCCTGCAGGTGAAAAATATCATCTAGTTCGTGGTGTCAAAATATGCTTACCATGCAATAGTATAAATTAACAGCTACTTTGCGCTTACGTTTTATCATTTCGAAAATCCCTACTTAAATAAATAAATCAATATTCAGCAGATACCAATTTTTCCACTCTTAAGACTACTGGTTATCGGTAGCCTAGTATTCCTTGCCCAATCGTTTTAGAAAATTAGGCCAAGCAATGTGGCTAACTATTTATTTTTCTATTGCTTCTGAGCATAGGCGTAGCCAGGGGAGACCAAAGGGGCCATGCCCCCCCCCCTGAAATTTAAATCAAATTACAAACTATCAATAACAAAACAAAAGCTTCAAACTTTTCGCGCTTCTGGTGTATGTAATCGTTACCGTCTTCGAGCAGTTATGTTGGTGGGGGAAGGGGGGTCTGTTGTGGCTTCACACATTCCTATACTTTTAAATTTTATGAACATCGCCACACACCGGTATTTTTTTGCTACGTCGCAGGTGAGTAATGCATTGTACAGACAACACGTTATAATAATTGGACGTCCCGTTGAGAACACTGTTGTAGTAGTATGACGCACTGTTGCACACTGCTGCGAAAACATCGCTTCTTTGATCAAGAAGTTTAACCTACCAATGAGAGTATTATCCTTCAAATTCCGTAACTGCGTGATGCGTCACAATTTAAGTTAAAGTACAATCAAGCGTTTCTTTTTTCATAAAACTGCATCAGATCAGTAAAATCGCATTATCATGACGCCGCCCGCAACAACCGTTGAGGCTAAACGGTCATTTTCGTGCGTGGGAGGAGTCAAAACTTGGTTACGTTCGGCTACGACCTCCGATCGCCTGTCAGAATTGAGCGTGCTTCATTGCCATCAAGAAAGGGTAGATGAGAAATGGCCAATCGAATATTAGCAACCATGGCTGGCGAAAAGCGCCGATGAATGGACTTCTGAGCGAAATTTCGTCAATTGATATAAGCATTTTACTTGAATCAAAACTTAATCAACTTAGATTTCGACTTTATCTTATGTGCTGACTGCTGACCCCTTACTAACTTAGTAACCTTATCTATGTTATACGCACTGTATCTCGTTTCTTTCTAATTTTCAACAAGTAAAATAATGTAGGCCTACGCGTTCATAAATGATGACAGATTAGTGTGTCTGGCAGGAGCGTATTTAAAGGCCTTGTGCCATGCCTCCCCCCCCCCTTTTGACTCTGCCTTTTAGTAAAAAAAAACAAAACTAATGGTGCCAAGTCACCGAAATATGCCAGACTCTTTTGATGGTTTCTGTAGCTTATGTCCAGGGGGATAGGATGAGGGGTAGGTTATGCATTTTCCCACCAGACATTTTCAAAAATGTTTCTAATGCATACAATTTTTCCATAATTTCGAACCTCTTCGATAGCTGTAACTTTCTTTAAGCCTTACGCCTTAAGCACGCATAATCGAAAATATGCGAACAAAATGCATCATATTTGGCGAAGCACTCAGAATTAGGGCCAAAAAATTTAAACAATATTTGCGAGAAAATTATTCAAAAAGCAATAAAATAGCCGTTACAGCATGTGAATTTTCAAAAATTTTCCGGGGGAGCATGCCCTTGGACTTTCCTGGAGCTTTTCTTGTTTCTCAGTCAGCTTAAAATTAGCCTAGTTCTGCCGAAAAAAAAAATACGCATAAAACAAAATTGAAATTATATCCACCTCCCCTTTTTAAATTTCTCGTTACGCCACTGGTGTCTGGGTCAACAGCATAGTGCTTGACGATTGCCAAGGAAAAACTTATCACCGACTGGCTGTTTTAGAAAAAAAGTTAAAACTTTAGCGTAATTTAGCAATCAGCGTAAGACTTAGACGGAAATTCCACAAAATTTATGTTTTCATCGATATGAGGGAAATAGGCTGCATTGCTGCTATAAGTAAATGACGTCAGATTTATAAGATACAAAATTTTGGCCCCCCTCAATTTTTTTCTGGCTACGCCCTTGCTTCTGAGCGCTGATGCGAACTTCTTCTCAAGGTAAATGTTGAACTACTTCTGTTGGAAAGCAACTGTACGAAAATTTTAAAACAGACATTGTTGTAATTCAAACTTAAATTTCTATTTTTTTTATTCATTAGGCCAACTGTTAAAATAGAACTTTTTAAATCCCTTCCTTGTATGTGTCTACCTGACTTATATTCAGCAAATCATTTTAATACCGGCACTATAAAAACATCTTTAATACGTTATAGTGCTTATCTTAGCCATTAAAATTCACTTTATTTGAAGATAAGTCGACTTAATTATCTCTAGTAGCTTACTAGCCTCAACGGATTTTACCACTCAGCAGTTGGATCAGTTTTCTGCTTGCATTCTGTATACCCGGTATTATGCTGCAATAACTGACCACAATCCAATTGTTAGGAATCGTCACAAAAATGTCATAATTATATAAGCTGGTATGTACGTCATATTTCGCTCTTTAAATAATTTTATATATTTTTTCCTTATGATTCGGGTGCGAGGCCCCCACCTATCGGAGGCCCTAGGCGGTTGCCTAGTTTGCCTATGCCTAAGACCGGCCCTGAAGTTGTAACCCCCAAACCCCCCCACCCGTGGCTACGCCACTGGTTCCGTCTAAACTAAATCGTAACATCGCTATTCCAAGCGGTTAAGTCATCAAGCAGTCAGTGCAGATCAAACAAGCTATTGGAATGGGTGAAGAGGAATAAAGAACTAAATAGATGAAAATCTTACGTATCGTGTCTTTGGAAGTGGCTAATCGAAATAAAAGTAACATTTCGAATATTTTATAGCAAAGTTAGTCATGTACCGGTATTTTTTATATGTTTTTGTTCAAGCCTAATCAGCAAGCACTAAAAAGGAAAAACAGTAATGTGCGTTGTGGCAGCATTGACAGGCGTAATAATGGTATTATTTGAAGCAATAGCAGCTAGTGCTTTGTAAACTTGGCTTTAATGCGTCATTCGTTGATGACTGTGGAGTAAGGAGCTGGAGACCTTGGTTGAGTGTGGACTGGTTCTACATGCAACACGGTGCTGCCTTGTTTTATCATCGCTTTTGAAATTACAAAATCACGAAGTTATAAAGCAGTCGACCTTCTTTGCCTGACCATCATTCAGCCTGCGGTTGTTAAGCGACTGATTAAAGAGCGAAAATCGCGATATGTTTATCATGAAGCATGATGGCCGAGTGAGCTAAGACGCTACTGAAAACTTATCGAGTGCCAATGCTAGTCCATCGTAGCCCCTTACCCTTCCTCCAGGAACTCAACGCGAGGTCCCACAGGCAAAAGTTTTTGTGCCAAAAAGAATACTTTTTATCTCCACGCAGAATTGAAGACCAAAAAAAGGGCTTCAGGTAACGAAAGTGGGCCCCCAAGCACCGGAGTGGGACCCAAAAAACGCGTGCTCCCCCCCCTCCCCCGGTCGGAGGGCACGGGGTACGGTTGCGCCGGCCCTGGTCTTAACACTGTCACCAGCCGAGTGGGGTTCAAGCTTTTTACGGAGAACATATTTTCACTGGCGAGAACATATTTTTACGAGAAGTAGAATGTAGGGATTCATTAATTGTTTGCACTTAAGGATGAAGGAATAACGTTAAGTGCCTTTTCCAAGGCTGTTACATAACTAGCGAACTTGTCGGCTTGTTGTCGATACTATTTCTTTAATGTCGAAGTCAAACGTATAGCAGGAAAACTGTGAATACTAATTTTTAGGCTAGGCAATCAGTTTGACTTGTCGTGGAGTCAGACCTTGAGTCAGACCGCTCCGGCTCGAGAAACAGACGCTCTGATCATTTATCCATGTTATGTAGTAGTGAATGTCAATAATAAATGCATACGATGTGTCATAATTCCATATGCTTACTTTTTAAGTTCGGTTGCAAATCTCTTAAAACTTACTCTTTTCCTTTCAAACACAGTTTTCAGTGGCCCCACCTAAAATCTATCTTGGCCCCAAAGTGGCCCCCCACTTTTTGAGTGCTAGAATCGCCATTGCTTTCAACCGTAAAGCCGGCGCTGGTTTGGTAACCTATACGCTATAAAGCGCATAGGCTACTTTTCGCTTTTAATTTAATCCTACCTGACGCAAATAATGTTGCTACAACCAATAAAACATGATAGAACATGATGATGTTTCCGCAGCAGCTGGTCGGATAATTTTTGAAGCTCGAAATTCACAACTTTTTTAATCCTTTGCCAAAGCAGCCAAGATAAATTTTACAACATTAATAACTTTCGAACTAGATCCTGCTTCTTTCAGACGACTTCAGAAAATTCGTTTTTTTCATGTACTTTTGACAAAGTTTTGTAATCACGTGACTTGTGCATGCATTGCACCAAGGTCTCGATGTAAATATTAATATTCATCATAATGTTTGTTCAATTAAACGTATCAAGACATTCACTTACTCGTTAATAATTCAAAACTTGTTATGCGAAAAGCAAACCTTTTAGTAAGTATCTTTGAATTCCAACTAAAAGTACGAAGGTTACAATTTCAAACCATGAACTTGCACTTCTGTAATCAACATTAATCAAACATCTACGATTGCGCAAGATCAACAAGATTTCCATAATATCAATTTATTTACCGTACGGTACTTAAAACTTCTTCAACTACGGTTTAATATCAGTCGAAACTGCATTCAGTCGGAATTGATCAAAAAAGATTAGCTCCACTTTGCTAAAGTTACTAAGCCAAGTAGGAAGTAGGCCTAGCATGTCATTATCAAACGACAAAACAATCCTCCGCTCCGGCTTCACTGCACTTTGACATAACCCACCTTTAGCCATCAAATTCAGTTTCATACCGCGCATGTTTGCGGGTAAAGTGTAATTTTGGTAAAGTGTTTGCATATTCACCTCATCTGTTCTATCACGAGGAAGCAATCCAAGCGTCGTAGCGAGCTCGCAGGGGAGTTGCTGGCTACAATCAGTGGCATACATTTGCGGAAATTATTGGGACTGATGAATCATTGCAGCATCAACTAAAAGGTCAAGATCGTGTCAACTTCTGGGGGGCTCTGCCCCCCACCGCTGTTCTTCTTTGCACGTTACCTCGTTTCAAAAGTTTTAAGATTATGAACATGAACTTCTTCAACTATTATAGACTAATCTCGAACGGTAATTTACAAAATAACATGATGGTAGGCTACACAAAATAAGCTGAACGTTTTTCGGGCAAATCAACAGTTTTTTATTACAGCATGATCAGAAATAAAAAGTTAACGCATGGCAAACTAATATAAGCGAAAAGCAAAACAGCAAGGGTACGAGTCGTACCCTTACTGTTTTGCTTTTTACTTGAATTAGTTTGCCCAGGGCCCGCTAGCTTTCCATTTTCGGTCATGTTCCGATGAAGGACCGTAGCGCGGCCGAGTGGTTGTCGGCAGCGTGGCCGAGTGGTTCGGAGCGTCGTTTTTACGGCGGCCATGATCGCAAGGTTGATGGTTCAACTCCCACTCAAGCCTCGTTGTTGCGTCCTTGATAAAGATGCTTCATGGCAATTATCTCTGCTTGGAGGAATTTACGGACTATGGAGGATTTTAACAAGCAGCAAATTGAAGAATTCGGAAGCAAAATTCAAGCGGAAAAATCGGAAACAAGGGCAGCTCCTAAGCTAGTTTGGATTCGCCCTATGCATAGCGCCTCGGTCGCTTTCTCGTGATAGGAGGATAAAAATGAAGAAATCATCAAGAAAGGTCGAGTTGTTCGAAATTCTTATTATTTTCTGCATGTTATTTTTTAATTAAAAACGTTCTATCTTCTGAATTTATTACCTGTTGCTACAATATGGTTATTAAAATCTCCTTTCACCTAAAGTTACGTTAGGCTACGAGCTGATAGCAAAGGTAAAGCTAATATGCTGATAGCTGCTACGAAATGTAATGAATCAAAAATATTGATTGATTAAAACGGTCACTAATTCATTGTGACAAACTTTTACCTCACAAAAACAAATCAAATCTTCTTTATACTTGCGTTATTACGCCGAAGCGTGTAACGAGTGGCGGGGCCACTCTCCGTATCTCAGCGCCTGGGCTACGCAGCTCCGAAGAAACGTGGCAGCAGTGGCGAGCCGTCGGCGACACTGTGCCGATTTGACCAACCCGGGATTTCAACTCTAGACCTCCCGCACCGATAGCGCATCAATAGAAACGTAATAACCTAATTATTACTAGATAGTAGTAAAATAGTCGCGCGTCCTTATTCATGTAGGCCTCCTGTGTGGTGACAATCAACAAAATCTTAGATCACAATACCTTGTCGGCTTAAAAGGTAAAGGTACGGGACAGCGGGTGCAAGCACACATTGTTTAGGCCATTTTCAATTGTCGGCCCATTACAATTTTCAATCACGAATGATTGAACGCTGTTAAGGGACATAACATGACGAACAACACATACACAAAACCCTTCGCACTTCCGCTTGGGCCGAGCGCCTGGCGCGAAAGCTGCGAATACTATTTTTAAAGTCTTTATAGTATGACCCGACTGGGAATAAAACCCCAATCTACCGGCTACCAAGTGGACGCTCTTAACCGATACACCAAGTGCCGGTTTCCTTGTCGGCTTAACGAGTGGCTAAATACGCGAAAAATTATTTTCACGTGTTTAGTTCTTACTGGCGGCAGCTTTTAATAATAATAAACCGATCCAGCACAGAAATGCCTGGTGGGCTAACAGAGAATTTTTTGTTTATTCTACTTACCCCTACTCTTCACCATCCCGAATAAACAAAAAAATTTCTGTTAGTCCACAAAAAATAAACAAATTACGCAGAGAAAAAAAGAAACGTAGGGCAGTATCGAACTCTTGTCATGCATCTGACAGTCCGTCGTATTAACCCCTGCTCCACGCCGCTGTTGCCAACTCATCGCAAAACTTTTGTATTTACATCCACCTCCAGCGGCGGCTCGAACCTAAGAGCTGCAGAGCTGCAGCACCCCCTAACATTTTTTATGCACATAATTTTTTTTTTTCATCACCTTTTGAAGTTCTGTCGCCGATTTTTTTTAAATTTCTTATTTCTTTCCATGTTTTGATCATATATGAATATAAACTTTTAAATGGATCATATATGAATATAAATTTTTAAATATATGAATATAAACTTTTAAATATAAACTTTTAAATAGCTACAGATCGCGCGAGATGGAGAGAGGGAGTGGGAGCGATTGCTGAAGGAATGAGGTGCATCCGGCCACCTTCGGAGACGAGGAAAAACCGGATTAAAACTGGACGAGAAATGGAATCCCTGTTTTGTTTGCAGCTCAAGTTTTTGCGTTTGCAAATGAGCCAAACGGTGACGCGACAAAGGCTATTGAAGACGTTTTTTGGACTCGCTGTTGAATTTTTGTATGAGCTGCTCTGTTGGCAGATCAAAGGGAATTTCGACTGTAGCACAGGATCATGGCGTAGCGGTACTGGTTTTTAGCCCTGCTAGGCTGCTACATCTGATCGAGTTAGTTTGTGTAAGAGCTTTGTAATAGTTGGTAGTTGATGCAGATTTAGACTGGGCAGGCTTTCTATTTTAGACTAGGCGCAGACAGCCGAGACAGGTATCAGTAGCCTAACTGTAGGCTAATCAGTAATGGTGGGCTACTGGTACCAGTATGTGTAGCCTAGACAGTTTAGACCACTGCCAGACAGTTGGTACTCTTGTGATAAGATTAGGCTAAAGTTGGTTGATGGTTGCAGAAACATGTAGTAGTAACTGGATCAAAGATGCTATTGTTTGCTCGAGCATGTGTAGGTTTGGCAGGGTTTTTATGGAAGATTTCAGTTGCAGTAAAAAAACTATTTTCCTCTACAATTTTCCCTGAATTTAGGTATATGCATACCGGTACCTGGTTTATGTATATTATATGTATATTTGGAGATCCATGCCAGGTCTCTAAAATGTTTTTAAAAAAACTTGAATTTGTGGATAATAGCCCTCCATCTACCCACATGTATGTAGTGTGCATTGTAATTTAATAAACAAGTGCGAAAATTTTTATTGTTTTTACCAAATTTACTGGTAGGCCTACTGTTCTGTGTTTTGTGTTACCTATCGCAGCCTTACTTGAACATCAGTATTAAGGTATTACTAGCTTGGTAACTGTTTCTATAGTTTTAGTATGAAATCATTCCTGCAAGTTGTTATGTATCAGAGAGTTTCTGTAAAAAGCGTTAAGCAGGCTTGTCAAAATTTGTCGCTTGCAGCACCTCTTGTTTTTTTGGCCACAAGCCGCCACTGCCCACCGCGGTGTTATACGCAGTTTCCTTAAGCGTCACGTGATTATCAAAAGCGCTGTAGCGATTTGCTGAAAAAGATTTTCGCGTATTTAGCTTCTAGTGTCGGCTTAATCGTACCGGTGCACTTACTGCCATTGCTCGCTGAATACTCCCTCATCTACCAACCGTCACCTGACGTTGAATATTTTATAGCAATCGCGTAACAATTTCTTGCAATATTGGGGGTGATAGATGCATTATCATCTCCCCCTTGATGGGGGGATGCATCTCCCCCATCCCCCCCCCCCCCCGGGATGTATGCCCTTGGCTACAATGCATTACTACAGTCCCCTACTAACTTACTTAAAGATGGGAGAAACGCCCAGAATAACTTTCCTTACAAACACACAGAGTTGCAGATCGATACTTAAAAAGTTATATAGAGAAATAATCGATATTTGACAGCAGTTCAAAAAAAGCGAAGAATAAAGAATAATGCGATCGATATTCGATATTACTCTGAATATTTATTGGTATGAATAGGCTATGATCGAACCCAGCATTTTCACTGATGTGCTCACCGCCATGAGGTCAGAGATGGGCATTTATCGAGATAATTTATTATCGTTATCGCTCAAAATAGTTTTGATTTATCGATTACCGATATTGCTTTTGTAATATATTTTGTTATCGCCGATAATTTATCGAGATAAACGATTCGTTATGCACACAGTGTGCTGTTAAGAACTCTCACTAGATTACCAACTAGCGTCTGTCTTTTTGATGTCCCAGAAGGAGCTCCTGGGTCTTCGCTCTTTTGCTCATAAACCAAACCAAGGTAAAATATATTGGTGTCTCCGGTGGATTGATGCTGTAAGAATCGTCAATGACCTACCTCTTACCACCCCTAGCGAAAAAAAATGGTTTATCAGCAAAAGGGCTCCTGGGTCTTTGCTCTTTTGCTGATAAACCATGTTCAAAGTTACTGAGTTGGCGCTGTGGAAAAAATACACGGTGTCCATAAAGTCTTGAAAACATTTTTGCAACTTGACTTACCAAAAAAAAACTTCGTCAAACGTTGAAAATTCACCGTAACATTTATCGGGAAAATTTATCGGCGATAATTCATCGATTACCGATATCGCTTTAAGAAATTGAGATTTATCGATTATCGGTATCGCTCAAGGCTTTTTTGAAATTATCGATTGTCGTTATCGCTTTGGCACAGAAAAGTTTATCTTGCCCATCACTGCATGAGGTAACTTACAAACAATTGGAGGCCATTGCATGCGACCATAAATGGGAAGCAACTTTGCTGTTGCTACTTTATATTTCTAGTTGGTGTTAATGGCACAAAAAAATTTTGTCAGCTAAAAAGAGATAATAACATACCGTGCCTACAAGTATTTTAAATTTACAACAATGAGATTAAGTAACCTGGACGAAAAGAATCCTATGGGCCTTTGGAATATCGAATCGATCGAATCAAGTCGAAACCAGGGCATTTTTGATACTCATTCAAAAAAGTAAAGACTCAAGTGCATTTGATGAACAAAAAGTAAAGAATATCGCAATCAAATATCGATTGCAATCGATTTTTTGCAACTTTGAAGGAACAGCGCGCAAACTTTCCAGCTTGTTTTCCACACATACTGTCACTTTAATGCTGAGCGTCACGCAGGGAAGCTGGAAGACCAAGCAATTTTAAAGTCATTATGAGTTGACCCGACGATGAATTAAACCCTAGTCGACTGCTTCAGAAGCAGACTTCTATAACGAGTCGCCGTCGGCCATCTGAGCATCAGAGCATGAGCAAAATGCAAAGGTCTCACTCTCGGAAGAAGCTTTATTAGGTCTCGAATTAGCTACGGATGCTCACGCAGTCAACACCCTAATCACTAGGCTATTACCTTTTGTACTGTAACGAACAGTGCAACAGTTTGTCTGAGTCCAACGTTACGTTTACTTTAATCAAAATAAAATCTGATTCAAATAGAATCACCTTATTCAAATAGAATCCGGTAAATACAACAAATATTTTAACATACTGTATAACATTGAAACGTCTACTCAATATTACTGACTAGCTTCAAGATCGTTACTCCATTGAATAGCAGCTGTTAGCAACAACCGTTCAGTTTAAAACTGACCAGTTGAAATGGATTAAGGGTTTATAAACAGCTTACGATTTCAGTACGTGGTGGGAATATGGAAGTCAAAAACATTAACACCAAATCATGATTCATGTTAAACATACTTAGAGTTTCACATATCTATGTCGAGTGGAAGTTATGGTTTACAGTTGCATCAGAATCAGTATTGCCTAGCACATCCGTTTGTCAGCGCGTACAGTGTGAATATATACTAACAACGATTGCGTTATTATGGTTATAAAGATACTCAGTGTTTCCAATTGATAACTGTTAAACATGTAACTATAATTGTGGTCACTACAGTACTAGCGATTTTTGACTGTTGAACATGTATGATGTTCGTTGGTTGACTCGTGTTTGTAAGGTGGCATGTAGGACTAGGCAAGCACCAAAGCAATGGCAAACCAGTGTGATAATAATAATACCTGTCCACAAGAAAGGAGACCAGAGAAAATGCACCAATTATAGGGGCATATCTCTTATCAGTGTCCCGGATAAGGTCTATGCCAAATGCCTTGAAAAGAAATGCCGAGAAATAGTCGAGCCTAAACTAACGGATGCTCAGTGTGGCGTTCGTCCTGGCCGAAGCACAATGGACCAGATCTTTGCCTTGCAGAAAATCTTTGAGAAATCGTGTAAATGCAAAAGAGGTCAATGCATGTTTTGTTGATCTTGAAAAAGCATATGATCGCTTTCCCAGAGACAAGCTTTGAGCGGTGCTGTTCAGCATGGCATTGAAGGCCAGTTACTAACTGCTATTAAGTCGCTGTACGTGCATTCCGAGCTGTGTGTTCGTGTTAACAGCGCAACGACGAAACCTTTCAGAGTAAGTGTAGGACTACGGCAAGGCTGCTCTCTTGTACCTATTCTGTTCCTTATATATAGGGATAGAATAGCTAAGAACATTGAGTCTTGTGCAGTGGCGTACGCACGGGGGGAGGGGGGTTTCGGGGGTCAAAACCCCCCCACTGACGACTGAAAAAAATGAAAACCTCTCTTTTTGAAACGATCCGCCTTTTTTCATACAGAGATTGCCGAAATTGTTATCAATTATCATGTTTTTCTATGCCAGGGGTGGCGAACCTTTTTTGGCGAACGTGCCAAAATATTAAAAATAAAGTTTAGCAAGTTAAAGCCGTGCCATTACATTATAAACAAAATAAAAACATAAATGAATGTGGTTCAGCGGACGTGAAAGACTTTTTTTTGGTCTTACCCGACACCCGATTGTAGACTAGTAGGAGAACAGTAGCTCTATACGGACGTGAAGCAGGATCGGATCCTGAAAATTTTGGTGGGGCGGGGTATGAAACGTTAAATTAGGTTGAATGTTAACTAAATACAAAGACGTTAGACGCAAAAAAGGCGTAAATAAGCCCTTTAAAAAAATGTTTTTATGTCTGCGGCGTATTCAGAAACTTTTTCAAGGTGGGAGCACCAAATTTCGATGTATTTTCAAGCGTGTTTTTTCCGGAAGAATTATGTTGAAGTATATCGAGAATAAAAAAGACCTAAGGGGGTCCGGGGGCGTGCTCCCCGGAAATTTTTTGAAAATTTACGTACTGTAGTGGCTATTTTAGTACTTTTTAAACAATTTTCAGGTAAATTTTGTTTACATTTTTGCCCCTAATTCTGAGTGTTTCGCCAAATATATGATGCATTTTGTTCTGACATTTTCGACTATTATCAATTTCAATTGTTATCGAAAATGTTCGAAATTATGAAAAAATTGTATTCATTCAAAAGTTAAAAACATGTTTGAAAATGGCTGGTTCTCTGGCTCGTGAAGACCTATTTGTTTGGTCTTCAATCAGTCAATCAATCACAACTTTTATTTCTGACCGCCAACAATAACCAATCAGAATAACGCATGAAACTTACCCCACCCTATGATTTTCAAATTTTTTATGATTTGCTATTTTCAGTGAGGAAAATAGTAGCTCTACAAAAGTATCAAGTGGCGTGCCAGAAAAAATCTGCGGCGTGCCACAACTGGCACGCGTGCCATAGGTTCGCCACCCCTGTTCTATGCTATCCAACTTCCTTATGTTACATAATCTTGAAAAACTTTCATTGTGATGCAATAATATCGGTAGTCAAACTTTTCTGGTGCGTTGCGCTTGAGGTTGACGATCGCAGATGAAAGTGAAACCTTTCGTTTTTGAAACGAACCGACTTTTCATCGTGCGGAGCTTGCCAAAATTGCTGTCATGTTCTTTTTCTGTTCTGTCCAACTTTCCAATTTAATTTCGAGAAACTTTTATTATGATACGATGCAACAATACCGGTATTCCAACTTTTCTGATGTGTTTTGCTTGAACTACAATTTTGTCATTGATGCTGCTGTGAGGCAATTGGTAAGTGGGAGTTCCCTTAAATACGAAGTATCTACAGTAACTTTGGCCGCTCGCAAAATTTAAAAAAAAAATCAAATCTTCACTGTAATCGTTTCATTAAACTCGCTGTAGTATTGCAGCGTCGTAGCGAGTGGAGGGCGTTGAGCGTCGTTAAGCCGACCCCGCGGTTTAACGCCAGGACAACGCAGCTCCGAAGAAACGTCGCAGCGGCAGCGAGCCGTTGGCTACTCTGTGTCCGATTTGACCGGCCTGGGAAGTGAACCTCAGACCTCCCACGTCGATAGCGACAACTTTAACACTGCGCTATAACCGGCCGGTTTGTTGAAAAATTATTAAAATCTAAATTGACACTGCCCTAAATGCTAAAAACAAAATAAAGATAAGCCTGCTGCCAAGGAAGACCAAACCAACAAAAGATTTAAAGAGGCCCAGGGGCGGAACGGGGAGAGGGGTGGCAAAATTGTTTTTACGCACCGCTACTGTCTCAGGAGCTGGAGTGCTCCGTTTCCCAGACACCCCGATTATGTGCTTGAGAGTATCTGATGATATCGACGCTGTGATTTGGGTGAAAAATGCTTAGATAATATCGACGCTGTTTTCGAGTTTAATCGCATGATCAGGGATTCCTCTCGCGCATAATTTATTGTTGTTTAAAAATGTTTCGGTAGGGAGGGCAGTTTGTTCTCATGCTTCACTGTCTTCACTATTCAAGACTGGGGATACTGGATACTGCTCCTTTCATAATGAGTGCATATTAAATGTTTATAATTATCAAGGTTTATATGCGTTGTTTATATCAATGTTGGTGCCTGAAAAAAGGTTTTTTTGGAGGGAAGCAATAACTTGTTTTACCCTCCTGGCTACACCCTGTTTGTGACGTTGCGAAAGCTAGCTTACTTTAGTAAGTTAACCTTCCTATAACCCAAAAATGAGGTCAACTAAAGTTTTTTCAGTAAATTTTTAACCACGGATTGACAGCTTGAGTTTCGGTGAAACTTTTTCGCTCCTTAAATGAAGCCCAAAGCAGAGCTGGAACGAGGACCGAACCTACCGAGACCGAGACGAGACATCATAGCTTCGAGACCGAGACGAGACTTTAAAGTTACGAGCCGAGACTCGAGACTTCATAAGCCAAAAATTAGAAAATATAAAAACGATAGTAATACTCTGGAGTATGGGCTCTACTAAGCCAAATTATTGAAATAACTTTATAGCAAAATGACATTAGCAAAAACAAATGAAGCAATCAAGCCGTCGCGGTTATGAACTGATGTAACCTATTATAAATGTGCTATTGGTCATTTCCTTTTCATCATCAACCAGTTTTAATCCGGTTTTTCCTCGTGTCCGAAGGTGGCCGGATGCACCTCATTCCTTCAGCAATCGCTCCCACTCCCTCTCTCCATCTCGCGCGATCTGTAGCTTCCTCCACCCTCAACCCAATCTTCTTTATATTTTCCTCGACTTGTTTCTTCCATGCTTGCTTCGGTCGTCCTCGCTTTCGTGATCCATTCACTTCAAACATGATTGCCTTCTTCAAAATGCTATCATCATCCCTCCTAACCACATGTCCATACCATCTTACTCCATTCGCTTTAGCCATTTTATCTAAAGTTTCCTTCAGACCCAGCATTTTCATCAGCTCCTCAGTATTCTTTCTATCCACTAGTTTTACTCCACACATTGATCTCACCATAGCTCTTTCAGTTCTTCTCAAAATTACCATCTCATTTTCCCTCAAACACCATGTCTCACTTCCATGTAACATTGCTGATCTTACGCAACTACGATACACCACCCCTTTCATTTTCAAAGAAAACCTTCTCCCAAGTAACAACTCTCCGCATTCTCTGAATTTCATCCAACCGATCCTTACTCTTGCAGTCACTGCAATTTCACACCCACCACTAGCATTCAGCCAATCTCCAAGATAACAAAAACCCTTCACAGTCTCCACTTCATCACACAATACCTCCACTGGTTCTTCCTTTCCGTCTCCAATATCTTCACATCTTCTACATACAAACTGTTGTGCAAAACTGCAAGATACTTTTTTCATTTTGGTGCATCTCGCATGAATCCACTTCTTACAGAGCGTGCACCACACCGCGTTAGACATAACTCTTTTCCCACATATTCCACACGGATCCACCCTGCTACGCACAACCTCCCCTTCTGCACCACTCACCATCATCTTAGTCTTTCCAATATTTATTCTCAATCCCTTACTTTCTAATGCATCTCTCCACCTTTGGAACCTCTCCCTTAGATCCTCCAAATTTTCGCTCATCAGCACAAGATCATCCGCGTACAAAATTTCATTCAATAGTCCCTCTCTTGCATGTTCTGACACTGCATCAACCACAATAGCAAATATCAATGGTGATAGCACAGACCCTTGATGCACACCAACCCTTACCCCAAATTCCTCCGAAAAACCCGATCCAACTCTGACTTTCGTCCTTGAACCCTCATACAAGCTCATTACTGCTTTCACCAACACTTCTGGCAAGCTTTTCTCTCTTAATGCCCATTTCATCACTTTTCTGGGAACCCTATCAAACGCTTTTTCCAAGTCCACAAAACACATGTACAGCTTTTTCTCTCTTCCACGAAACTCCTCTTGCATCCTTCTCAAAATAAACAAAGCATCAGTCGTGCCCTTCCCAGGCATAAAGCCAAATTGCATGTCATCAACCTTCACTAATTCTCTTCTCTATCACTCTCTCGACTATCTTTATTGCATGCTCCAACAGCTTTACTCCTCTATATGCTCCACAATCCATCACATCTCCCTTTCCTTTAAAGATTGGAACAACAACACTTGTTTTAACGATTACAATTAATGATTTAACGAGTTCACCACAATAACAACGAAACAGCTTATTATCACAGAAGATTTAAATCCTTGTAGCTTGCAAGGCAAGCAATACCTCTCGCAGACGATTACACGGCCCAATATTTTTTTTTAATCTAACGAAAAAGATGTCAAGAAAACTTTAAACTAAAAGTCATTGGTAGACTATGTTGGTCTAGACCAGGCATGTCGGCATTGCAGCCCACTATCCTCCGTTAAAACAATTTTTTAGCAAGTTTATCAAGTATTGAGCACGAGAGTGTTCATAAAATTTAATCAAAAATTGAAAATACTTTATATTTGATAAATAATAAATTAATTAACATAAACATTTTAAAGCCATTGTGACACTATGCATTTTTGAAAATCTATCTGGTTAATAACTTTCTCATAAAAAGAGCTAGCTCAAATCTGGAAGCACTTCCCATGTCGGTAACCAAATTTCCTGCAACTGCAATCCCTGCACTTTTTTCGATTTGAAGCCTTTTTTGGGCCTGGACTACTTTGAATAATCTTTTGATAGCTGTTGTAAAC
This sequence comes from Trididemnum miniatum, assembly GCA_964006365.1. Taxonomy (NCBI): domain Eukaryota; kingdom Metazoa; phylum Chordata; class Ascidiacea; order Aplousobranchia; family Didemnidae; genus Trididemnum; species Trididemnum miniatum. Next base: position 11,197,200 of record OZ023234.1, on the reverse strand, counting down.
CAGACGAAAATAGCATCTTTCATAGGGAGCAAATTTGTAGAAATCTTAATTTTATGACATATGACACGTTACTCTCTTGAAAATGTTTTGATTTGACACACCGTTTGTCCATAAAAAATATATTAATTTTTTAGACGTGGCTAGCGGTCGTTATGTCTTTGAGTGAAAGCCATATTGTTAAAAGTTAAAGCTAAATCAACATTATTGAATTAATTATTACATTAATTACTTATATCAATGGATTTTTAAATTTTCTTTGTTGTTAAAAAAGATGCATTGTCAGCAAAATGCGGCTCAGTACAAGGCCTACCTATCAATGGTTAATTTTTTTTTTTAGAACTATAATATGAAATATTGGAATTCTGGTCGCTTTGCGGCCCAGTTAAATATTTAATTTTGCAATGGGTCCCTAATAAATTAAAAGGTTAGACATCCCTGGTCTAGAGTAGATTACCATCGAATGCATGTGCTTAGTGGTTGAAATAGACCAGTTTTCATATATGCTACTCACAAAAAGAAAGCAAAAGCCTCCAAAGTGCGAAATCACGCACAATGTTTTACTTCGAATACATCGGGTAAGTACCATTGTTGCTTCCGTATCAAAGACCTGAATGCTGTTTCAAATCCAAAATTTTTTCATGCCTCGATCGAGACATGACCATTTTCCGAGACTTTCAAGGTCCGAGACCGAGACATTGCCACAGCGAGACCGAGACACTCAAAAACGTGTCTTGAGACGTGTCTCGAGACCGAGACACGTCTCGAGACATCCAGCTCTGGCCCAAAGAATCAAGCAAAAGTGTGAATGAAACATCTGGATTGTTTCCTTCGTTATGGCGATATATATAGCTTAATCATGGTAGCTGCAATTGCGTAGTAATTTAGACTAGAAACATTACAATCCGATGCACTTTAATACCTCTGAACTATTATAGGCTAATTGTAGTATTTTTACGTCATCACGATGTGACGTCACTGAACCCCCCCTCCATTGAAAAATCCTGCGTACGCCACTGTACCTACATTTAATTGATTTAAAGGGCAAAAACGGATACCTGGTGTTAGTTTTTCTTTTACAGATTTGAGTTTCTTGAACCATCTCCCATTCGATGAGCATTTCAAATTTCTTGGTTTTCCAGCTTCCAATCCCAACAATCCTACGTTGTATGAAACATTTCTGTAATCTGCATCAGTTTTGTTGCGTATTCAACTGACTAGAACAATTTGAGCGAATTTACTGATGAAAGTTGATAATTATTATTTTTTGAACCACTATCGGTACCGTAGTTGAACGTCAAATTATAATTGGCTTACTGCTAAACTCTCGTTCAAGTAAATTTTGCTTTGAAACCCATTTTTTATTTTTGGTCATTACTCTTTACGTGGCGTATTGCTTTTTTTTTTTTTTAAGTAGGCCTATAGCAAACAAAAGTTAACCTAAGGTGCAGCGACCATGCATTTTTTTAAAAATTGTGTTTATTTTTTAACTCCTGCACGTTTCAACGTATATCGTTTTGTCGCTATATCCTGTTTTTCGGCCATTGTTTTTGTACCTTGTTTTTGTTAGATGTTTTTCTGGTCGTTAAATAAAATAAACTACTACTACTACTAGCATGTGGTTTTTCATGATAAGTTCTCATGGACAATTGTTCCTAAAACGCGCACTGAAGGAACTCTTTTAATAGGCGTGTTTTCAAAAGTTAGAGATAGATCGCTAGAGGGAGACTTAGAGCTCGCGGTTCTGAAGTAAACGCATTTGGTTTTGTTGGCATTAAGTGATAATTTGTAAGCAATTAACCAATCGTTAATGTCATCGAGTTCCTGATTTCGTTTGGCGAAAAGCGAACTAGCAGTTTTGCCACTTATGAAAATACTGGTGTCATCAATCAATCACAACTTTTATTTCTGACTGCCAACAATAACCAATCAGAATAACGCATGAAAATAAAATGGCACAGAAAAAGGAATATGCAACAAAAACACAAAACGTTGAAACATGCCAGTTACGGATAACTGTGCATGATTGCACAACCTAAATCAAAAACAAATACATACGCAAAAAAAAATGCAGCTATTATGTATGCCTACACCGTACAGCAGTAGGGTGTTAACTTTTTTCACTTTTTTTGAATTCGCATGAGTTTATATAATTTTAAGGGTACAAATCGGCACAGAAAATAAATGCACAAAAATTTTTTTTTAAATATTGATGTTTCGATACCCTGGGGGGGACTCGAAGATTTTTTGGGGTGCGCAAGGCCTACTTTTGCCGTAACTCGAAAACTACAGGGTTACCCAAAAAGATGCGTATCCATAAAAATTTCAATTGTGACTTTGATGAAAAAGCTATTAATTTCAAATTACAACCACACATTATTCAGTTTATGGAAGACCATTCACCAGAGTTTCAGCTATTTCTGTCAATTTTTAGTAAACTTATGGCTTTTCCAAGATATGTTCCAAATATTCACAATTTCGTGGCAAGCATTTCGTTTCGTTTTTTGCTTTCCGGGCACGTCAATAGCAAAAACAATGTTTTTGGGGGTTTGAAGGTTCCAGACGAAGTGCTTCAGACGACGCTTCATTTCGTTGAATGTACTGCCTGGGTGGCCATGAACAAGCTCGGGATCATCGGGCCTTATTGGTTCGAAGATGATGACGACCGATCCCAGACTGTCAACAAGGGGCGCTACATGGCTGTTCTGAACTAGTGCTGGGCGTCGCTGGGACGGCGGAGAGGGGTTCTGAGAGTTTCACAATGGTTTCAGCAAGACGAGGCCACACCTCATACTGCCAACGAAATCCTTGCTTGGCTGAGGCAGAGGTTCGAAGAGAGACTCATAAGCAGAAGGTGCGATGAGGAATGGGCCCCGCACTCACCAGATCTTAACCCTCCCTGATTTTTATCTGTGGGGTTTCCTCAAAGACAATGTATACCAGGGAAATCCACAAACAATTGAGGAACTGAAAACTGCCATCACAGCAAAAATAAGAGCCATCCCGAAAGAGGAGTGTGTAAAAGTCATTGAAAACTTTGCCACACGAGTACAGATTTGCTTGCAAGTAAATGGTGGACATTTGGAACACAACTTGGAAAAGCCGTAAGTTTACTAAAAATTGACAGAAATAGCTGAAACTCTGGTGAATGGTCTTCCATAAACTGAATAATGTGTGGTTGTAATTTGAAATTAATAGCTTTTTCATCAAAGTCACAATTGAAATTTTTATGGGTACGCATCTTTTTGGGTCACCCTGTACTAAAGGTAGATGGTCAAGTTTGGTGTCAAACGATGCAGAACAGCTGATTTCCCATCTCCTCTTTAAACATTTTTATAGCCTATCTGCAACAGAAAAAAAGTTATGAGCAAAAAACAAAAAATCGACAATTTTGCTTCTTAAGCAAAATTTTATCTCGATTATGACCATATTACTACGATACTCTTACATGCTCTTACACTAAGGTTTTAGTGTGGTGACGTAACAAGAAGAAATTCTAGAATTTAAAGGAGTTATAAGTTCTGAAGGAAGTGTAGGTTTAATGTGTATAACTGCTAAGTGAGATAAGAGAGTCAAGATGAGTGTTAAAGAATTGATGAAGGAATGTGATTTTGCACAAGAAATGAAGGGACACATGTTACCGACTAAGCAGGAGGTGATTGGGCATTATTTTTATGTCCGAAATTCATTAATGGTAACTGACAAGGTATATTTGAAGAAGAGACCACCATTTAACATTTGCAAGACAGACGTATTAAAAGCTATTCAGGATTTGTGGAGCAAGAGCAGCCTGCCAACAATTGGTCAAAAGTCTATTGAAACAAAATTGAAGAACTTGATAAACGATTATGCAAAAGCTAAAACTAAGCAGGACGGAATAACCAAATTAGAGCTGCATAAATTATTCGATGTTTCCTCAAGCAAGTGCTTTCACCAAAACCCTATCGAGCGATACGGAAAAATCTGTTGCAGCTGTGCTCCAAATAAGAGGATCCCGTCTTCAGGTAAGAAGAAGTATAACCGTTGAATGTTATTAAAGTTTTATACATATAACTTATTTAGAGCTGGAGTTTTTAAGAGACCAAAGAGCTCAACGTAAAATGAGTCTAGGACCGCGAGATTCGTTAGGTACAGTGCGTTACCAGACTGCTGCTGCTAATGCTGAAAGAAAGAAATTGGAGATCCCTCCCCAGCTTCCATCTACTTAGCTGCAATCGACGTCACTTTTAGGTAAGTAATGAGTTTTGTATACCTATACCTATTCATTTACTGCTACTCTATCTGCATTGACTGATACTTCATCAGTAACTGCGAAACTGAGACCAAAAGATGTGAAGCAATATCCATCGGAAGACGATGAAGATGATGACGATTTGTGCACACCTCCCACCAAAATTCAAAAGCAGCTTCGCAAAGAAGACCTGCCTCGCTTTTTGACAAGAGCCAACTGTAAAGATGCGGATAGAATGGGTGTTAGCACAAGGCAGCAACAGGTGGTAATCAATAACACAGCAAACGCGTTAGGATTTCAGAAAGGAGTGAGTAGCACAGCTGTGTTTAAAGCTCGGGACAAACAGAGGTGAGCTTCTGTGGATTCTAAGTCAAGGTTCTAGTGAAACGTATCTTACTTCGCAAGTTAACCTTATTTTTAGATCAGCAGTAATCAAAGAAGTAGATAATCGTTTCCATCAAACTACTGATTTCCAGTTGCTTTATGATGGAAAAAAAGTAAACGGAAGAGAAAGATTTCTCTTCGTAGCACAGTATTATGATGATATTACGAACGAAAGGTTAATGAGGGCTTGCTATAATAGTCATATAACATTCAGTAGGCCTAAGTAGCTTTGGTTTTGCGTTACAGACATGAAGATGTGGTCGATCTTCGAACCTTTGAGAAAAGTGCCTCTGTAACTGCCGAAGCCGTTTATACCACTATCATTGACAGTCTTGGCTCTGAACAGTTGAAAAGTTTGCGGTCGGTAATGGCCGATACCACCAGCATGAACACGGGAAAAAAGAAAGGCATCAACAGCAGACTCGTGCAACACATGAATAAACAAGCAATTCATATTTTGGAATGTCAATTTCATGTGAATGAAATTTTATTAAATCATGTGATCAAGCACATTAATGGAAAGCCTGTAGCTCCTGATCGTATGCATCCTGACTCTGTGTAGGCCTACAACAAAATCAAGTTACTTCCACAACAGGCCAGCATCACAGAAACTGATCTGGTTAGGAATATTGATGTTCCTATGAGATCTCTGCGATATTTCAGGAGCATTCTGGAATGGTTTTCGACAGGTTAAACAGATATGTTGCAATTGTCATTGCATGCATTCAATGTTAATAGTGTACCTTAACAAGCTTGTTTTCTTTTTAGAGGAACGACACATACGGGATGATCAGGCATGCCTCCTGGCTTTATCGAGCGCTGTTATTGGGATAATACCTCAGCAGCTGAGAAAGTTTTTGCTGTATAAGCAGGAAACCATTTCATGTGCAAGGTACTAAGAGTTGGCAGTGCAAGATTGTGCACTAAAAGTGATTTTGCTCAGCACTAAATTGTTACTTTGATAAAGTAATAACGCTGTTGAATTTCAGATGGCTAACAACTGCCAATGGATACTTGCGTCTTCTTTTGTTTGGTGGTGGAGATTTGACGTCCACACAAGCGACCAGACTGCGAAGAATAACGTCGTTTATTGTAGCTGTGTATGCCCCAATGTTTTTTCGAATCTACCTGAACCCTCGTGCTCCTGAAGGTCCAAATAACATGCTTTTTTTGAGAGACCTCTTTCTTGATTTTACACATATCGATGACGAGTTGATGCAAGTGCTAAAGAAAATCTTTGTCAAGCACTTCAGTGCCTGGATGAACCCGACGAATGTCGCTCTTAATGTTCATTCCAAAAACCCAGCTTTTCGGATTGCTCATCTTCAAGATCCCGATCAATCCCTTCCAGAAAGCGTTGACACTGAGGCATTGGCTTTGAAGAGAACACCAATCAAGTCGTACTTTAGCAAGGCAAGCAAGCAGGCGCCCTGTGTCCACAATGGCAACAGCATGCAGTTTTGGAATAATGTTGATAACCACAACCGCAGTTGCGAACGGTTTATCGGGAAAATGTCGAAATGTCTTCTTGACCGAAAAATTCAAGACAGTTCCGCGCCGAGCAAAAGAAGAAAAGTGGATATGCGAATTCGTGGTTACATTAGCCAATGAATTGCCAGTGAAAATCATGAGGATCACGTTTTTTTCAAATTAGTTCACTTTTGTTTTGTGTATTTTGCATTTACCTCTTTAATAAATGAAGCAAAACCGTATTGTTGAGAGTCACATTTGGACAAAAATTAGTATTTTTTAAAAAATTACGTTTTTCGCTCATAACTTTTTTTCTGTTGCAGATAGGCTATGAAAATGCATCGGGAGGATATAGGAAATCAGCTATTCTGCATCGTTTGACATCAAACTTGACCATCTACCTTTAGTAGTTTTCGATTTACGGCAAAAGTAGGGTTTGCGCCCCCCAAAAATCTTCGAGTCCCCCCCAGGGTATCGAAACATCAATATTTTTGAAAAATGTTTTTTGCATTAATCTTCTATGCCGATTTGTACCCTTAAAATTATATAAACTCATGCGAATTCAAAAAAAGTGAAAAAAGTTAACACTCTAGTACAGCAGCCCTTTATCCTTTAATTCCCAATAGATTTAGTACTAACCGTTTCAGGCACGTAACCCTTGCTGAGGGGGGCTTACAGGTACTACACCTTGCCCAAGGGTGACCTGGAGGGAGTTGTGATAAGGTATCCTCATTAATCCGACTCATCAACGATGAGCTCACAACCGGATGTAGTTTGAGCTCATACTCATCAATTGTGTCGAAGGCTTTTGAGAGATCTAGAAGGGTAACATCGTCACATGGTTACTTCGCCACATAATCCAAACTGTGGGAAAAGAAGTGGGGAGAGGTGTGGGAGAGTGCGTGGGGTGAGTGGGGAAGTGTGTTGGGTTGTAGGGGGAGGTGAGGAGAGCTGTGGAAAAGTTATGCGAGGTGTAGGGAAGTGTGTTGGGGTGTGGGAATAGGTAAGGAAAGATGTGTGGGGAGGGGTGTGGGAAAGTGTATGGGGTTATTGGGGAAGTGTGTTGGCTTGAGGGCGAGGGATATGGGGGAGGTGTATGGAAGTGTGTTAGAGTGTGGTGCCCCAACACACTTTCCCACATCTTTTTCCTTACATCTCCCCTTATATACCGGTACCTCCTCCACACCCCAACACACTTTCCTACACCTATCGCCACATCTCCCTCACCTTCTCAAAGTGTGGCAAATTTACCGCAACATTTATCGGCAAAATTTATTGGCGATAATTTATCAATTGCCAATATCGCTCTATAAAATAAAGATTCATTGGTATCGCCTAGGGCTTTTTTGAAATTATCGATTATCGATTAGTAGGCCTACGGTACGGAAAAGTTTATCGTGCCCATCACTGATTGTAACTGAATCGAACCCTAACTAAACCTGATCCTAAGCAAACCTAACCCGAACCAAACCTGATGGCTGAAACTAGGGATCCTACTATACACTGCAAAAGATGACAAAGGACCCTAAAACCCTAACCCCAACTTAAAGTTCTTTGTTGTGGTATGATTCCAAGTCCTTTGTTGTTCTTTGCGATTGCGATGTTTAGTAGATTGATTTAAGGACCTTTGTCGTTCTTTGCAGTGTTTAGTACATCAATTTGAGGTCCTTGGTCATCCTTTGTGGTGTTTCAGTCCTTTGAGTGTTTAGTAGGATCGTGATACTAGACGTTACCCATGGAGGTGTGTGGTGATTATTTTAGTTTACCTTAGGCCAGCTAGACTAAATTTATTAGAACCCCCAAAGTGTACTGATAGTCGAAAAGCCAACTTAACAATTCACTGCTAGAGCTGTAGGGGAGTAGAGTCTAGACTACACTGTAAATGAAAGTAGTCTAGTCAGTATCGGGCACTGGTATAACAGGGTCTACATGTACTGGTGGATGGTGCCATGGTGGTAGCCTAGATTTACTATATATATATATATAGTGATAATTTTGAATCTAATGATTATTGTTTTAATGCACTTTTTGTTTTAGTGGACTGGGATTGCCAAAATTTTCAAATGGTTCTAACCTGTTTACTGAATTGTGATTGTGTGCAGGTAAACTGATTTGTTATGGATGTTGATCCAGTATCTCAAATTAGAAATATAAAAGACTTTCTGTTGGTTTACAATGGTATAACTGAGCATTGTTTTGGAACCTGTGTCACCAACATGAATCAACGAAACATGACATTTAATGAAGAATTATGTGTTCATAACTGCACAATGCGATATATTAAAAGTGGATATAGATTTATGAATGAGTTTGCTAAATTAACACCTGAAATGGTGAAGCGAAGAAATGAAGAAGCTTTGGAACAAGCCAGAAAAGCTGGATTAACAATTGAACAACCTGATAAAATTGTTTTAGAGACATAATTTTTTCCTCAAATTTTACTTATATACATATTGGTATATACATTGTCTATGTCTGCTTGCAGCAACACACTGGTAGTCATTAAATTTTTATTCAAAAGTTATATTTCCAAGGCTGAAATGTTTCCTTACCCTAACAGCTAATGTTTTAATTTGGCAATAGTTGTGTCCAAGTCAATTTTATATGTCTGAAACTTAGAGTCGTTGCTCTGAGTTGAAATTACCAGAAATAAGCTGACAGCGTGTGGTAGCAGATAAAAACAACTTCATGTTTTGTTTATTGTTGGTGTGTGACTGGTTGAATTAGTGAATGATGACATTTTTTCGTTTCAGTGGTTAATTGTTATTAGAAATTGCTTTGACTTTGATTTTAACTTTAACAGTACCATAATCATCCCTGCACCTTCCTGATTATGCCATTGCCTGTAATTGCAATTGCAGTAATTTGATAATTGTGTAGTGTTAATATTATAACTGAGTAGCCTACTTAAATGAATCAACGACAATACAATACCTCAGTACAAGATATTCTTCATCATTTGGAAAATATATTTAAGGTTAGTGGAAAATGTAGTGGTAGAAATCAGATATCACAGCATGCAACTGTGTATCTGTTTTTAAATCGATTATCCATACCTGAAGCTGTATTATGATAATAATTGTTCAAGCAATTGAATTGATAGAACATGTGCCTAATTGAAACTTAGAATTTGGCATCTGTATTGCTTTGAATCTTGGGTGCTCATACTTGTTATGAATCAACGACAGATCTGTTAACAGTTGCCTACGATGTAGTGTAACTTTATCTATTACTTTATTTTACTTTTAACTTCAATGAAATAAATGTATTTTATGATTGGTAGAACCAAGCAAATGCTCCTCAAGCTGGACCGTTTTGTCTGGAAAGTCTTATCATAAGTGCTGATAGTGTGGTTTTCAAGCAAGGAAGTGATTGGCGTGGACCTCAACATGTAAGCAAGACTTGCATTGGTGAATCAGGAGTTTAATTTCACTTTTTTATAACTGCCTGTCAGTAGCTTTACCTTTCCTAGAATTGTCTGCGTATATTCATAATTTAATTATAACTGATGTAAAATACAGCTTGAAATACAGCTTGAACTTGAAATGAAAAATTATTGTAGTTGTTGATTCAGAACTGCCGTATTTTTACCAAGACATTTTCAATGCTTCTTGATTCATATATATGAAGTTGATTTTAGGGATGTGCCGGATAGCAAATTTGCCGGATACCGGATATCCGGCAAATCTAACTTGCCGGATATCCGGTATCCGGCCGGATATCCGATGCGTCACTATCCGGCCAGATACCGGATAGTAGCACTAAGCCAAAATTAATATTTGGATGTTTTTTGTCTACGGCTTCACGCTATCGTTTTGCTCGACTAGCGAGCCATGAAACTATTGCATGAGGTCATGTAACACACAGGAAACTTTCAAAAGCGTTGAATCATTAAGAATGGACTTCATTACTCTAAGTTGGCCGAATCGGCAACGCGGTCGAGCGGCAGGAGCTCAGTTGATATAATGACCATCTTACTGATCGCTTTTGATTCAACTACGATCCACGACACTACGTTTGTGTATCAACACGTTTTCAGTGCTGGGCTTTATTTTCGAGCAAGAAGAATCACGTTAAAAGTGTGGATTTTGGTGAAGAGTGCGCCGAAAATCGGACGCCAAGTCGGTCAGCCACCATAGGCGTCTAATCGGTGGGAGCAGGAACAGTGCTTCCTCAGGTCGAATACCGAAGGAGGCAACATATGTCCGGCCTCCGAGGTGTTTTCGTTATTACATTAAAAGTTGACTGCATGCACATTGCAAGGGAGCTAAAACACTTCCAAAATGTAACAGCGCAAAATCTTAGCATTGTTTTCACAAAATTTTGCGCTCATGCTGTATATCAGAGATGGCGAACCACTGACCCGCGGGTCACTAAGTGACCCACTTGTAGTTTCGAAAACTGTAGAAAAAAACGGTAACGAGCATTTACGTAATGAAGAAAAGTTTATCTACCTATGCTGTGGCATTGAAGACCTATTATTTGCTGTTCACACCCAATAGCCTATTTGCGGAAAGCTGGGAATTTATGAGGCTTTTTTTATTGCTCTTCGCATAGATTTCGGCGGAATTCGGAACATCGGAAGGCGCGAAGACCTTTTTTATTTTTTGCTTTCCCAGTTCAAGCCCCTCATCAATATCATTGCATCCGTGACCTGCTTTTTTTTTTCGGTCTACGACCTTATATTTGACTCACCACTTAAAAAGGTTCGCCATCCCGGCTATATATAAAGGGAGAGGAAAACTATCAAGCGTGTGGCGTGCGTCAGCGGCGTGATTTTACGAGTAAAGCAATTGAGTTGACAATTAGCACACATTGTGTTGATTTTTGCGGTTTTGCGCTTGTGAGCAATTTGTGATACCCATCGAAAGCAAACTTGAAAAAAGTTCAAATCGTCATCATACTCGCGGTATTACGCCGAAGCATGTAACGAGTGGCGGAGCCCATCTCTGCGCCTGTGCAACACAATTTCGAACTCCGAAAAAAAAAAGACGTCGCAACAGTGGCGAGCCTCCCACACCGATAGCGATGTCTTTAACCACTACGCTAAGCGGTCGGTAAAAGGCAAGTTTGAATTTGAATTTTCACTTGCTTTGCGCTATCATCAGAGCTACTAAAAAAAGGAAGGTTTATAGTTTATAAATACCATAAAATTGCTGCAAAAAATGGATCGTGCGGTTTATCTGCAATGATGGGTGAATTACGTCAAACTTTTAACACAAACAGTCAATTGATGAACTAAGGACGTTGAATTAATGACTTCAACTTACTTAGTGTTACAAAACCGCACAGCATTTAAAAGCAGAAGCACATCCATTACAATGCTACTGGTACCTTGAAACGTCGTTTTTTGAACGTAGAAAACAAAGTTTCTATGAAAATTCTCTCCCCCTTGCCGTTTGCCTTCGAGAAAAAATTAGCACGTATATCGGCTGCGCATTGCGTTTGTTTGTTTTTTTCATTTCGAAGAAAAAACGAACGTGCAAGTCATAGGACAGAAGACAGGCTTTTAAACGTAAATTATTAGCATGGTCTTCACGGTAGACAACGATGGTGATCATCGAAATTATACCGTCTCGGTTTGATGCCGATTGATTACTGCTTACTGCTACACGATTGAAGTGACTTTCCTCATGACAAAACTCGCAGCGCCGAAAAAATAAACTTGTAAACTAAATTTAAATCCACTTGATACAAAAAATTACCAATGCAGCCTAAGGTTTGGACTCGGTTCTACTTTTTGTAGAGAGTCCAAACAAAATTAAAGTTTTCAAACTTGCACCAAATTTTTTCACATAGATCGAAAAAGTAAATTTTATTTTACCGAGTCCACTTCACGCAATTTTCCTGAACTTTGAAAATATCCGGTATCGGGCCGTATAGCGAAGTACTATCCGGCCGGATACCTCAAAAAGCGCCGGATAGTGCCGGATATATATCCGGTATCCGGCACATCCCTAGTTGATTTTAGGATTGGAAAGGGCCGGTGTTTTGAGGCTGTTGTTCCGTTATTGTTTTTTTTTTTAAGCTAGTATTTACGTACAATCTTGTATTAAATGCTTATGCCGCTTCTTACAAGTTACAAGTAGAGTACCACGTTGGAAAATCTGTTGTTACTAATTTGGGACTTTGATTTGACGTAATATTGGATATGTTGTAGGGATGCACCTGAACTGGTATTTGAAGTTCCAGCCGGAACCGGAATGATGAGAAGTAAAAAAAAATTCCGGTCGGAACCGGAATTTTGCTGTGGCTAATGTTATGCTAGAAGTTATGTGTTTTATCAGTACGATTACTGAAATAAAGTTAATGTTTTAATGACTGACATCAAATATTCTGACGTGACACGTGTTACAAGTACAACATATCCTACAAATAAATTCTGCGCATTGTGCAGTAATATTGTTGTTATGGTATGCTACTATTTCAGAAAGAGGAAAAATAAGCTCAGAATAGCTTAAAAAAAGGAAAAGTAGTGCCACAAGCAAGCTTATTGATGTCTGACAACTTTGTCGTAATTTTTCCAATTCCAGCCGGAACTGGAATTAATTTGCAAATTACGGCCCAATCGGAATTCCGGCACATCTCTAATCTGTTCCTCTGCAACAAGTTTAGGTGATGAAGATACATTTGCATATATACTACTTAAAATTATTTGCACACACCTTCTTCGAGTTCAGCATGATAAAATATTTTGGAGACTTTACTACTATGTCCACATCCTTTCTGATAGTGCACTTTCTTGTTTCTAGTCAAGTTTTTTAACACCACTTGAAGAACTTGAATTAATTGATGAGCTGTGCTTGTACTTGCAAGAGCAGAAGCATGAATACGTTCGATATCGTGTTTTTGAAACTTTATTTTCTATGGCTCGAGAAAATGCTTTAGAATACAGGTAAAGTCTTTTTTTTTTCAGATCTTAACGATAAAATTTTATGAGATGTTAACTGAGTCTAAATAAGCTGTGCAGAGAGGTGCGCCTGAAGATTCTGCAGTAACTGTCAATACGTCTCGAGTAAAAACTTAAAAATAAGCAAAATGCAAAAATGGATTCTACTTACATTAAGTGATTGAAGATGGTACCGGCACATACCAAAATCGATTTTAATGGTTTAAAAGATTATATAGATTGAATCTATTTGCAAAGGACTGATGCTGCATTAAAGAACTGGGAGCACATTATTATTTTCCATCATAAAATTTTTTGTTTTTTTTTAATGATTAAACAATCATCATGAATTTGAGTTTCATATTTTGTTTAGAAGAGAAATATTATGCCGTTTAGTGTCTCTTGGAGTGGTGTCAAAATCAGCTGCCGTTCTTGAGTGTGCTGCTCTTTGGATGAAAGTAAGATAGAAAAGACATTTGGTTAAAAATTGTCATGTAATATAGTTGAGATACTGTTAATTTGTAGCGGTTTGGCTGTATGTAATCACCAGCCAGAATTTCGAACTTGTGGTAGATGCGGAATGAAGGTAGTTGTTGATGTATGCGATTTAGTCGGTATTTAGCAGCAAGTCGAATCGAATTTAATCCCATAAAATCATCTCGTTAGTGAACATGAGGGAAGTAGCACCATGTAAACTTGTGTTGGATTTTAAATGTTAAATGATTAATTCAGTGTAATTAAAGAAGAATAGAATAAAATGAATACCAGTACCTATTTTACCCTACCAAAAATTTGTAGTTAAACCAGAGTACGCTGACTTCAAACACGCATTTCATTTGTTGGGCCGCCAGTTGTTTGAACTTTGTCCTTGTGTCTAAACTAGGAATGGGCAATGTAGAACATTTGACTGTTCTGGAACAAAACCGAATCCGGAGCACCGGATTTTTAAATTCACTAGAATCAGTCACACGCTGTCCCTTATTTTCAGCAACACTTCAAGCGTACCGTCATGTATCTAGCCTGTTTATCATTCATAGGCAAAACAATGTGTGTGAGTAACTGCACTTTATTCAAAAAGAACTAATAAAACAACAGCACAATTCAACCTACAGAAAAAACGGGGTGCAGTGGAAAACATTTAGCTTTTCCAAATGTTCTCCAGTTGCCTGGACCTCAGCGCTGTCGTAGTCAGCCCTGCTAAAGCCAGATATTCGGATAAATAAAATTTTCCGTCATTTCATCCGAACCCAGACATTCGGGATGAATATAATTTTGCGTACCGAATACTTTGGGATTCGAATCGCCCTGGATTCGGTGTTCCACATTGTCCATGCCTGGTTTAAACCAAACCACAATACATGTACAGTATGTAGCAGAGGTAAATATCAGAGGGTTGTTTCTAGCGATTTGACGCTTGTTTTGTGTGTGTAAAAGTTAAAGTAAAAAATTTTTTAACAACGTTATTTTAGAGTTGCAAAACAGAGCATGCGATATACTTGATGATGTCATTAGTAACTGATTACTGCACTTTGCAAATGGACGGCACTTTGATATTAAAATGTTGCGCTGATATTAGCCCGAGATTCTGTTGTCTTTGCATGATTGCACTTACTTCGAAGTACAAAATGCTGTAAGTACGCACTAGGTGTTTAATTTTTATCAAATGCACTAGCTATTTTTTGTGACTTCGCTCATACCAAACTGTAGGTATTATAGTGTTATATTCCAAAAATGTCAAGAGTTTTTACTTGGTCGGCATTTTTAAGGTTGGTTCTAGACTGTTCATTTAGCGGTCGGTGTATAAAGTAGGGATGTGCCTCAAGGAAAATTACTCGGACTTGCCGAGTAACGAGTATTCACGACATTACTCGGCCGAGTATCCACGACGTCAAAATATGAACTCAAAATTAGGTGAAGAGCAAAAAAAAAGGTCATCACGCCCGTAGAAGTCCTAATTTCGACTCAAGTTAGGATAAAAAGCAAAAAACAGTCAAAATGATAATGGTTTAATACTCGGCCGAGTATTAATTAATACTCGGCCGAGTCCGAGTAATGCCTTATTACTCGGCCGAGTACTCGGACTCGACTCGGCACATCCCTAGTATAAAGTAATTAAAGTTTGTATAGCGCGTGGTAATGCCGTAACCAGATAAAAGAGGGGAAGCAACGCAGAAATTTGCTACAAGAGTAAAACTTTGCTGCTCGCCTATAATTGATGTTGGTACAATTGACAGCCTTTCCATCACTTCTAACAAGCTTCTTTCTTATTAAACGACTTAATAATCAGAATGATCTACCTGGAAATATCACGTAAACCTAACTTTTACAGTGAGCTTGAATCCACATTTTACTTAGCTTCTTGATGAGAATTATAAAATCTGTATCAATTAACTTTACGTTCTTAACGTTAAAATACTTTTTTGATGAAAACTAATTATGTTCAGTAGCGTAAGCAGGGGGGGGGGCTCCAATGCGTGGGCCCCCCTCAGGCCTTCTTCGATACATGTTAAAAGCCTGTGTCGCTCAGATGTATATACTGCTAGAAAAATTGCGCCTTAATGTGGAAAACTTTCTTCGCGCCATAGACGCAATACCCCCCCACCGGCCCTGCAATAAGGTGCTAAAACCTAACTTTCAGTCTATAATTTCACAAAGTAATAAAATTGCAGCTTCCTTTCACCTATTTTAGCCAAGCTTCTGCTTTTACAGACATAAGCTGAGAAAATATTTTTGCATTGCCTATAGAGACTGCACTCACTGCATGCCCTTTTTCAATAAAAAAGTGTGCTAAAATGATTTTTTTTTTATGTGAAAACCGCAAAAATTTGTTGGCGGCTGGGGGCTACGCCCCCAGACCCCCGGTTGTGTCCCTCCCTCCCTTTGCCAAATCCTGGGTGCGTCACTGCTTCGCATGCCCCCCCCTCAGAAAACTTCTGCGTACGCCATTGATTATGTTATTTTGAAAGTTTAACAGAAAATCCATCGGAAAATTGGCCATGTCCGGAATTGCTGGATGTTGTACAAAGTTGGCTGATGAGCGACCCTTCCTTGTCTTTTTGCACAGCAACTCAAGTACAGTATATTTCGCAATTATGGTAAGATCTATCGTCGCTTAAACTCACAAAGTCTTATTTTAGATGGATAAACTCTGGCGTACAGTCATCAAAGCAACTCATTCGATGCCTGACAGTTTGTCGCTCACACCATTGGATGGGTTGGCCAATTGGTGTGTAAAGTCTCCATTTGCTCCGATGGCCTATCAGAAATCTTTTTCAAAACAAACAACTAACGATGAATCTGACAATCGCTCCTCCTACGCAGAGCTACACTCTAGGCTGCACTATGCTTTTCTGAAATCTCTTCTTGCTTCCAAACCCGCTTTAAAAGTGAGTTAACTGTTGTTTGTGATTTCAATTAACGAATATGCACTACAGTCTTATGGCTATTGAAAGCGCTATGATTTGAATTAATATCAGCATTGTTTTGAATGCGCTATGAATTAATTACATCCCTGTATATCTGACTAGTTGCTGTGCTTACATACCAGTGCTGCTAGTGAACGCTCTTGAAAGTTTGGTTATTGATATTACTGAATCTCTGTGTCGGTTAGCTCAGTGGTCGGCAACCACCGGGCCGCGGCCCTGTGCCGGTCCGTGTGAAGTTTGTTACCGGTCCGTATGCGTTTTCAGAATGAATGCTTTGAGTTTAAAACATTTTTATAACGTGAGACGCAATTTTGGGACGTTTTTGTAAAAATGCTAAATAACTCAATTCTGGTGACCCAGTATGGCAAAGTTACTCAATATCACAAAACTAACCAAATTGAAAAGTCAAATCTTTTAATTGAACAGCGAACATTTGATTATGCTATCATTTTATCGTAAATCTTTTGTAAATCAAACAGCGCTTGGTTAAGAGAAAGAATAACGTTAAGAATCAGGTTTGAGAAGCTACTATAAAAAATTAAGCAATGCTGCTGCAGCAAGATTGAAAAAGTTTAATACTCTGGTCAGAGTAATGCAAGATCGAGATTTTCAGTTCTGAATAAATATGAGTGTTTTATTGCTTAAACATTTTTGATTTTTAAAGGCCGGTCCGCAAAAACAATTCAGTTTCAAACCGGTCCTCTGTGCGAAAAAGGTTGCCGACCACTGGGTTAGCTTAAAAGTAGTAGTCGTTGTTTTGCATGACGGCTATCAGCTGTAAGATTTGTTCCACTTGCTGAAGACGACGAAATTACCTTGAAGACTAATTTATGAAGAATGAACTTCTTCATAAAGTGGTATCAATTTACACTATTGCTAGAGGAAATTATTTGCGTGTTACTTTATCTATTTTCTATAATGTTATTTTGTTACGATATGCGTGGTTTATTGTTGCAGAAGTACATTTAGTCTCATGTCATACTTAATCTTACGTTTGATAAATTTACTTTCTTTTGAAAGGCTATTGCTAAAGGAGCGGTTCTAGGCAACCCAGATCTTCAGCTGTGGAGTAAAAATCAAGTTCATTCTTTGATCGGCGACCTGATGTCGATGTGCAGCGGCACTGATGCCTCCCCAGCTCCTGGTTCTTCTGATCAGACTGCTGTGGATAGATTTGCCCAAGTTTCACAAGTCTGCATGTCTATGAGGATATTAAACTGCTCCAAAAGTATATTTGTTTGCTATTTTTGAATTTTTATTGTATACGTAAAATGGGAAATTACCCCATTTAAATTTCTTTTCATGAAATTAATCTATTGTTTTTAATGTATAAATTTTTGTAGTCCAAAGTTTTATTTCATTCGATGGTTTAGTGATTTTCAAAGTGTAGGTACTATATTTCGCACAACCTTTTTACATCGATTTTTCCACTAAAATTGCAATATGGTGTTTTATTTTTGAAACAAAATAGTAGAAGCCATACATAATTTTTGAATTTAATGAAACTCAATCATGATTGAAATACTTGATGAAAATGTTATTTTTAGATCAATTTCAAAGCTTATCCGACCCTCTACCAAAGACTAGGTAAAATGAAATCTGTAAAGTTGCTACATTATTGAAATCAACAAATTGTTCCGATTTGAATGCAATTGAGACTATATTAAATATATTTGTTTTTAAAGGATAACTTGAGGCTGTAAAGTGTTGCTTCT
Source organism: Trididemnum miniatum (assembly GCA_964006365.1). NCBI lineage: Eukaryota > Metazoa > Chordata > Ascidiacea > Aplousobranchia > Didemnidae > Trididemnum > Trididemnum miniatum. The sequence continues at coordinate 11,179,089 of OZ023234.1, read as the reverse complement.
ATGTTAAGAACAAGTAGGCCTACGATTAGCACTAGGTTTTTGAAGTCAAACATAGTGGTTGAAAAAACGACTCCAACAAGTCTGAGGGCTAATATTTGTAATCTGGTCTTTCAAAAAAATATTTTTTGCCCAGTTTGGTTATGCAATGGCTGACAATCAGTGATAATTCCACAGTGAGGTTGGTTTTTGTGGATAAAATTGCCGACAGCTAATAATTGAATTGTTTTCATCAACATTCCTTTTGTTACAGGTTATTGGAAGTAGTTGCCTATGGTGTGAATCATCACAGATCAATCGATGATACTGCCATGGATACTGACTACTAGGGCGGTTGGTGATCGTCATTTTCTTAGAAAAACGCCTCGCGAGAGGTAACTGTTTGATGTCCACAAGCGACACTTCGAGAGGAAGAGACCATGAAGAAATTAAATACGTGTGTGTGATTGTCTGAATTCGGTCAAGCGGTCACTGAATTGCCGCTTGAATTTGCGCAAGTGAAAATCGGTACCGGTACAAGAAAATTATAACTATTGCAAGAGTTGCTTCGATACAAGAGCTAACCACCGTTGAAATGTATGAAGTTTTGCTCATCACCAGTGCCGAATATAGACAATGAGAGACCTTATGCTTTTGTTCGTGACGAGGCCCCTTATTTCTCCGAAGCCCTAGGCTTCAGCCTGCCTAGCGTACATGTAAATCTGGCCCTAATCACGCACGCCTTTACGCTGCTTCTTCAACGTGCATACGTTACTTAATATAAATATACAAAAAAATTTTCATTGCGTTTAGCTTTACTAAGTTGTTAATCCAGTTGGCTACGTCGGAGACCGCCTATAGGTGGTCAAATTTAAAACGATGCTGTTAATTTTGCTTGAGATGCGTGCATTTGGTTAATTGCTACTTCTTAAAATTCACCAAGCGGAGATGATATCTGTGGGCTACTCGTGTACCGGTGCACTGTAGTGTCTTTCCTAAAAGCACAGCCCAAAGCTTGAGTGAAGCTCGATCGTAATGCCTAAAATGCTTTTGTTGTTGCAGTAGAGAGACTGCATTTTGTATTTGGTTGCATACTCTCCGATCACGAGAAAGCGATCAAAGCGCTATACGAGCTCGCTTGGGAGTTGCCGGCCATCTGTCTACCACACCAAGTAGGGGGAATCCCGCTAAGTGCCTTTCCCAACGGCACACAGCAATGGCAGAAGCATTTTTAAAGTGGGGGGGGGGAGGGCGAAAGCAATGACGAGATTTTCTTCGCGTACAACCCGTGTTTAGCTTGTGCACACGTGAAATGCCCAATTTATGTGGGATTCCCACGGTTCTTGCTTCTAGTTTCTGCATTGACATCAAAAACTTAATTGTGATGCAGAAACTAGAACCAAGAACCATGGGTTTAAAGCCCACATAAATTGGACATGTGGACAGGGTAATTCGTAATTGTGTAGCTAAAGTTTATTGTTTTAGCCACCCCAACAGCTACTGTAAATACCATAACCGTCCGCATAACCTCTATTTGAGCGCCAATATAGGGCAAGGATTAAAAAATAAAGCACCACCCTCTAATTGAACTCTACCTGTAATGCCACTACAGGGAAGGTGTGGAAAATGATGAAAACGGCTACACAGGGACGTGTCACCTGATTTCCGCATTGAACTTTCATTAAATTTATTTTCCTGTTTATCTACATCTTCCATGGTTGGGTGCTATTTCGACGAGGTTCGAAAAGCAAGTTGCTTCAGCAGTTCAACGCTGTTACTTCTCTGTGGAGCCTCGCGTCGTTTTTACGACTAGAAAACTTCTGCCCACAAGCAAAAAAGATGTGCTTCCTACTTCCCAACAGAGCAATATCGTTTATGAATTTTCGTGCCACTGCGACAGTCGGTACGTGGGTCGCACATCTCAACGGCTGCAGGACAGAATTAAGCAACACGTTCCCAAATCTGTGAGAACTGGTCAAGTTTCTCAAGATCGCAAGGCCTTCAATCGCTCGTGCAAATTGACCAATCACGAACCTATTTGCGACTCGGCAATTGGACAACATCTGCTGACCAATCAATTTTGTGCCTTACACTACAGCGATGACAGATTCTCGATCCTTTCAAAAGGTCGCTCGGCTTTCCATCTATCTGCCTTAGAAGCCACTTACATCAAAGTTTCTCGACCAATCCTGTGCCGGCAAAAGGAGTTTGTCTACACGCTGAAAATCTCTCACTAGCGCTTCTGTTTTTGATTGGTCGACACTTTTCGTCCAATCAGAAACGACTTCTCTTTTCTCTCTCGCGCTTTTATAAGCGGTCTCAGCTCTACATTCTTTATTCTGACGATTCCCTTGCCAAGTGTCAGACGAAAAGCTTCGGGAAATATGAAACCTCTACTTCTGGCTATCTTCAAGTTCTGTACCACCAACCAACTGTTTAAATTTATTTTCCCGAAATTCTGACCAGTTATTAAAAAAATATGGCACCATCCTCTTGTAACTGAACACCATCACTAATAAAACGTGAACGCCACAAAAGAAGAAAAGGGTTGAAAATCAGAGCGCTGTGGCCGTGTGGTGCTCAAATAGAGGTTTCACGGAAATAATAGAGCAGTAAGCTTTTTTTGAGCATACGGAAAGACGAAGTTGGGATGATCAATAACTTAACTCCAATTAACGTTATTTCCTACACCGATAAGATGGTGCAGAGAGAAATAGTATAACTTCATGAATTGCATCGCCACACGTAAACCTAGAATCGAAACGCTTTAATTGCGGTTTCTGACTAGAAAAAGCAATTTCGTTGGCAAAGGAATTGCTAAGGTTAGCAACTTAGTGCTGCAAAGCAAAACAAGGTGAATAAAAAATTTAAATACATTCAAAAAATTTTTAAAAACTAGGCTATAGATATTTTGCACAGTCCGCTGCTTTTATTGTATGCTAACCGCTTATTTTATCGATTTTGAAGGTAAGTTAAAAAATTACCCTGCAAATACTCATGACTATCTACATTCCTTTTGAGTGACTATCTGCAAAGTCAGTGCGGTTAGTAGGGTACACAATACATGGGTGGAGGGGCCTAGTTTTGAGTACAGTTGCTGTTGTTTACTATAAACGACTCTTACGACAACTACTGCATCTCGCCTCGTCGCAAAACGTAGGCTACTGTTAAATGGTTTTTCCATTGCGAAAGCTTAGATCAGTACAATAATTCGCAATTTTTTCTGAGCTGTGGCCCCTTGACTGCAGGCTACCGCGGCCCCTATAGTGTGTAAGTTACCATCGTGGCTCCCAAAAGAACTCTCTGAGCTCTGTGGTCCCTTTGGGGGGCTAAGGGCTACGGTTGAGAAGTTGAAAACCCTGGCTAAGATGCTGCTACCAATCACTGGTTTGCCTTTTTGATGTTAAAATGCTCAATTTGACATTTACAAGCCGCAAGTTGGTTTTTTTGCTATAAGAAGATCACACTTTTTCTGTTCCCACCACCCTACAAACAAAATAAAAAAAAGCATCTGTGGATTTAAGCTTTTTCTTGGGTTTCAATTTCGATGTCAGGCCTATTAAGTTTCAAATGCATTCATGCAAAGGTATTATTGCAGAACGAAACGCGTAAATTAGGCCCCCCCCAGAGCTACACTAAAAAAAGTGGGAGAGCCGGGGGGCCCCCCGCTTCCGCCACCTATGACGGCACAACAAGTAAACTTGCCGGCTTGTTCTTCACACTGTCGCTTTAATGCTGAGCGTCAAACAGGGAAGCTGTGAATGATAGATTTCTTCATCTTTATCCTCCTATCACGAGAAAGCGGCGGAGGCGCAATGATGCGTAGGACGAATCCAAACCAGTGCCGAAACTAGCGCCCCCCGGAACACCCCAACCGGGAAGAGGGTCGCACAAAAAGGGGGCCCCGTAAATAGTCAGTACGTAGTACTATTTACTCAACGTATGATAAAGGTGTCTTAAATAGGCCTATTCTAAGATTCAATATATTTTTTGTCTTAACTCTCGCGATGTGGAACCCCCATACCATATTTATGCTTTTGGCCATGGGGAGCCCCTGGAAATTTTTCGAAAAATGGCAGTCGCAAAACTAGCAAACAAACGTTTAGTAGCATACCAAGGGCCCCTCATCCTCAAGTGAAAGGCCCAAAAATAAGCCCTAAAAACGTTTTTTTTTCGCATTGGTAGCGAAATATTAGAGTATAGGGTTTGCTTGCAGCAATATTTTAGTGGGTGTGGAAGATACCTTGTAAAACAGACTATTAAACCTCGTTAAAACTGAGGAATTTTAAAGGCTCAAAACGCACAATTAGCCCCCCAAATAAGGTCAAATTTCGCACAATTTTCTGGGGGGGCATGCCCCCAGACCCCCCTAGCTTGGCATCGCCCCTTCGAGGCTCGCTCTTTTGTATCACCATCCAAGAAAAAAATTTTAGGGGCCCCAAAAGATGATTTCGGAAGGGGGGGGGCCACGTTGCCTAGTTTCGGCCCTGATCCAGACTCGCTTAGGAGTTGAGGAGTTGCCTATATATGTTTCCACGTTTCCTCTTAAATTCTCTTCTGACTTTTTTATTTGCTGCTTGCCAGATTCCACTAAGCAGATTTAATCATCGTAAAGCATCGTTATCCAAGGACGCAACAACGAGACTAGGTTGGGACTCCTAACTTGGGAGTTGGGAGTCCCAACGAGACTAGGTTGTTCAACTCCCAACTTGTTCGACTCCCAACTTGGGAGTTGAACCATTAACCTTGGGATCATAGTCGTCGTAAAAAAGACGCTCCAAACCACGGCGCCACGCTGCCGACTTTGAATACCAGTTTTAAAGTCATTGGTTTGACCCGACTTGGAATCCAACATACGTCTACTACTCCCGAGACGGACACTCTTATCACTCAGCCATCTGAGCTGCTGCGAATAAACCTCACGGTCATCGAGTTAGCAGATAAAGCAATGCCACGCTGCCGATCGATGAGTGTTGTTAAACGTAAGCAAAAAACGAAAAGGTGACAAGAAAAAAGCTAGTCTTGATTTTATGAGGAATTTGCCAGCTAGTACTGGTAAAAACAGAAAAGCTGGAGTGAAGGCTACTGCAAATGTTAAAATTCACCTTAAGCGGACTTACAATGCCTGTTTATTTACAAATGCAATTGAGTTCTTCCTAAGTATACAATAATACTTCACAAAAAGTATTCTTTGATTTGCATTGCTTTGTTTTAGTTTTACTTTGCATAATTAAAGTCAGAACGTAGACAGCTCTATCTGCCGCTGACACACGACAATAAATCGTGATTAAATGTTTAGCTCAGCAATCATGTTTATGCATCAATCTGGATAAAATTATGTTCTTTCAGATTCAAACGTTCTACCGATGCAAGTTTCTTTATTTTTGACGTTTCGCCTTCCATTCGGAAGGCTTCTTCAGAAATAACAAGCGCACACTCTAAACGTTTTTAGAAATGAGTGTGCGCTTGTTATTTCTGTTTTTAGAGTGTGCAATAAATTTAGAGTGTGTAATAAATTTAGAGTGTGCGCTTGTTATTTCTGAAGAAGCCTTCCGAATGGAAGGCGAAACGTCAAAAATAAAGAAACTTGCATCGGTAGAACGTTTGAATCTGAATATGTCAGACCCGATGAACGCAAACTTGTCTTCTATTTTCATTATGTTCTTTTACATTTTGAAGAAATTTAATTATTTTCACATTCATTGAAGTCGGTGTAACAACATGTGCTGCCTCTGGTGGCATAACATGAACTTCCGTGAAGTCTGGCCAAGCAGGTAGTGGATTAGGTCGTCTAGGCCAAAGTCCGCAATACTCACGTACCGGTATGTTCTACGGACTTTGGTCTAGGCTACCCGCTTGCTTACCGTACTTATAGATTGGCTAAATACGGTACTTAACTATCGGTACTATTATTGAACAGTTTTAGGCTGTAGACCTGCTGCATAAACTTAGGCTGCTGAAATACTGTAAGATGTTTTTTTTTTTTATTTATTTATTTGAATACAACACAATGGTGAGAGAATTCACATTCAATCACACTTACAAGTGAGGAAAAATTAAACAAACATTAAAATACAAGAGAGGCAACAGTATGTAAATCAAACTTATGAAGACGCAATTTAAACAAAGAAAGACTTGAAGCAGATACCAGATCATTTGAGAGAGAATTCCATACAGAGACAATGCGGTTGAAGAAGAAGTGTCTAAACCGATCCTGTTTAGCATTATGAATGGTTTGCACAGTGAATTCATGTTGACGCAAATTATACTTGCAGTGACGATACTCAAAATAGTTTGAAAATTGCAAATCACAAAGGTTATGACAGATTTTGAACATAAGTATGAGGTCGAACTCGAGTCTGCGATATTCGAGAGACTTAATGCCAAGTTTGCAAAGACGATCATTATAAGACTTAAAAGGAATGTTGCAGCGAGTGAAAGCATAACGAGTAAAATTTCTTTGCACTGATTCAAGAAGAACAATATCTTTTTTTAAATAAGGACTCCAAACACACGTATTGAATTCAACTTTAGGGCGAACGTAGGTAATGAAAGCTTTTAACAAAATCCAAATATTTTTAGTGGAAAAGGAACGCAAAATTTGATAAGAACACAAAGAGGCATTACGATGTATATGAGAAATATGGTAAGACCATTTAAGATTATCACTAATGTATACTCCTAAATCTTTAACAACAGAGACAGTCTTGATGTTAAGTGAACCAGCAAAATAAGAGTTAGAACAATGATTGCGAGATATACACAGATGTTCACATTTAGCTACAGCAAGATCAAGTTGATGAAGTTTGAGCCAGTTTGTGAATTTATCCAGACCCTGTTGCAAGCTAAAAGCATTATTGCTGAAAAGTTTGGCATCATCAGCATATAAAAACATTTCACAGTTAGGATTATCCTTAGAAACAAAACTAGGAGCGTCATTAATGTAGATAACAAACAGCAAGGGACCTAGAATGCTTCCCTGAGGAACACCACTCTTAACAGGAAGGGAAGCAGAACAAATATTGTTAATACAAACACGTTGCGAGCGGTCAGTGAGAAAGCATTTTATCCAATTAAGTACATTATCTTTGACTCCATAACGTGATAACACTGAGATTAATTTGGAATGACAAACACTGTCAAAGGCTTTGGCAACATCAGTATAAATCAAATCAACACTGTTTTTAGAATCAAACGCATAAAAACATTTAAATAGAACACAAAGCAGTTGAGAAGACGATGAACGTTTAGGTAGAAAACCAAATTGGTTTATAGAAAGTAAATTGAAGGTTTCAAGGTGGCATAATAATTTACTGACGAAAATACTTTCAAAAACTCGACATAAAACACAAGTCAAAGAAATAGGTCTGTAATTGCTAGGTATATCACGAGAGCCTTTCTTAAACACGGGTACAACAATAGCAGTTTTCCATTGAAAAGGCATAACTCCTTGTGAAAGACTGAGATTGAAAAGAAAAGCAATGACATGAAAAAAAGGAGCAGAGGCTCTTTTCCAGAAGTAAGCAGGGATACCATCAGGAGTGCGGGAAAGTTTATCTGGGATGTTGTGCATAGCAGAAGAAACATCTTCTTCAGAAATATAAAAGTCGTGTAACCATTGCTGGGGGGACAAAATACAGTCAGAGGTGAGATCAGTCCCATCATCATTTTTGAATACTTTGTGGAAGGTAGCATTGAGAAGATTAGCTTTATCTTCGTCAGAGTCAGCTACAGAGCCTTCTTCATCTTTCAGAGAGGGAATAAAAGATATAGTTTTGAGCTTGTTGTTTACATATCCATAGAATTTGGCTTGATTCACATCAGTACAAATGTTGATTCACATCAGTACAAATTACATATCCATAGAATTTGGTTTGTAATTTAAGAAACAAGCTAGCCTATTGGCAGATCTGCTTTAACTTACTGGTGCCGCTATTTAAGGTGGGTATCAATCATGGTACCAGTAGGCTGCCATGCCTGGAGTGTAGCGAACAATCGGCCGTCAGCAGCTTTTCACGTTCAGGTGATGTCAAGCGATTAAGGGTTCGTACTTAGGGTTAACCTTTAATCCTAATTTTCAGAAGAGCGTAAAATGAAAAAAGCCGTGGACAGTTGATTGTACACTGGTTATTTTTTTTCAAATTATATTGAACCGAAAATTCAACAGTAATTGAGGGAAACCGAGAAGTGAGCTTGCGCTCTTCGAGTCAGCAGCCACCCGTTAAATATGTCAAATGCGATCGGCTCCAGCCGCGAATCGAACCCGTCACGTAGGATCTGTCACCTGCACGCGGTACCGCTAGGCAATGTCGTTGGTACACTGATGACGGATTGTTCACTTCACTGCTGTACCAGTACTGTACTTTTCTGTGGTATTGATACCGGGGTACTGGGTTTATAAAGTTACCTACCGTATGTTCTGAATTGGTGAAGTTCAGGGTTGGTTTGGTGTATATAGGCCAGTGACTAAAATACCAGTACCGGTAATTAACCTTGATTAAACACTGCCAGAATCAGTAAACTCGAGTTTTGTATACTGTTAGGATAAGCTTTGTACAAAAATTTTTTTGGAGCTTGTTTGAATTAAGCCGCATCTTATTACACTGTTACACAGTTACAGGCACATAAATTACAAGCACAAGGGGCGCTAGTGACCTAACCCCCCAACCTGAATCCTAACCCCGAGCGATGGCTTAATTCAATTAAGCCCCCTTTTTTCTGGTATTAGTAGCGTGGCTGAGTGGTTCAGTGTGTTGTTTTTGTGACTTCCCAGATAGCAAGATTGGTGATTAAATTCCCATGCACCCTAGCCTCGTTGCTGTGTCCTGGCATAAGATGCTGGCAATACCGGTAATTATTCGTGGGTGGTGAAAGAAGAATCTATACACCAGTAACAAACACAGAGTAGCAAATTAAATAAGTCAGAAGCAAAACTTAACTGGAAAACTGAAAACATGAAACAAAGGCATCTCCTTAGAAGCAAGTCTGGATTTGTCTTAAGTGTAGGCTAGTACTGGTACATGCATTGCCTTGTTTCTTGTGGCAGAAGAGTACGGAAAAAATTAAGAAATCATCATAAAGTTATGAAGTAATTGTGTAGGCTGCTGGTATAACCTGCCCTGCATCACAGCTCCATCTGTCCATTATTAACTTTGTGGTGAGGGACTTCGCTGGAAGTACCGGTACAACACGTCAAAGCAAGATTTTAATACGTAAATCAATTAATAACTTGGCGTAATCAGTTGGTTCTTATATATTAAAAAATGCTGAATTTAATATGAACCAAATTAACAGTGGTGGATCTCTGTGTTACGTAGCAATGTTGTATTGTGTTTTGGACAAAGTTGATTACTTCTTGAGGAGTCATATTTAGCATGTACTCATTGAGCTATAATGTGTTAAAATGCCAACAGTTCAAAGTGTTAATTTTGTTGAGTATGGTAGACGATTTGGCAAGCCAAAACAATCATCAAAACTTCTTCCAGGTAAACAAAGATGTTAACACTTGTGATGAATTTTACTAAAAAAATAGAATCGACTTCATATCTAACACAATTTGTGTCTGGGATAAGGTGCAATAGTTATCGCAGTTTTCGATGTTCAAGTAAAATGATACTGAATTTTAACTGCTTGTAGTTTAAATTGCAATTAAAGTGTACCCCACTGTACAGTTTTTGTCAGTAGCATTTTTTAATTTTGTATATATCGAACATTTTGGTATCTACTTATCGGGAGCTTTCTGTATGCATTTTTGCAAGATTATTTTGATTCAGCATCTCTCAACTGATTTATCTGTCTGGTCATATTGAAAATTGACTTTGTTGATTGGGTTGGGTTCCAAATTAAATTTGTGTATATTTCATGTATAACTCACTATTTTTGTTGCCATTGTAATATGAGAAAAGTCTTTCTAATTTTGTTGGAAACTTGTACATAATAATTTCATGTAGTTGAAATTAAGTGTTACTTGAAAGTAAGATCGTTATAAAATTATATATCACATCAGCAATAATGGTATTTTAGTATCTATCTATGTTTTAGAATTGAACAAAGCACAACCTTTGTTTGAAGATGATGAAAAAGCTACTCAAGCATCCAGATCAAAAAACGTATTATGTTGCTTGTTTAATATTACTGTACCACATTGCTTTTTTGTTGTTTGATATAAGCTGTTTGGATAAAATTCGCAAATATTTATGCAATACATCTCGCAATATATATAATGGCAAACAATTGAATAGGCCTATGCTAAAGAAGAAGCTGCGTAATGTTATATTGTGGGGGAAAGTCGAACTTTGTCCGTCAGTATAGTATAGACATTTGCAATAGTGACATCATAGCATCAAAATGTGAATTGCTGATATGACACATTACTATATATTGAGTTTTGGTTAAATTTTCGAAAGATATTTTGATACCAGTACAATTACATAATTTTTTTCACCAGGAAAGAATATTGTCGCTTGAAGAGTGGAATCGAGTTCAAAACAATCTTCATGCTCGAAAACGTGAAATAGAAAGGAAGAAGCTAGCAAAGGCAGCAAAAGATAAGCTACATGAAGAATCAAAAAAGAGTGTTAAACATTGGCCAAATACTATTGAGGTGAGGCACAGTAGAGTTGTGGCAGAGTGTATCGATAGATCTATCATCATTCTTTTTTCAAATTTAGTTCTTGTATTGCATTAAACATCTGTAAATTTTTATTAGTTTTCAAGGGGACATTTATTAAAACAGAACCTTCTTGTATTTTTTTCATCTGATAAGTTTTTAGCATATATGAACTTTACTCCGCCAATTGGATTGTCTATACAATTAGGGCGACAGACAGCTGAAACTTATATCTCGAAAACTTCGTGATGACGCTGATGAAGAACATAAAAAAAAGGTCGACATTGAAGAGAAGAAATTTCAAGCTCAAAAAAGGAAAGAAGCGATCGAGAAAGCGAAATCTGATCAAAATTTTAATTCAGATAGAATGAAAGCTTTTAAAGTACGATTTTTAAATTGGTTATTGTGAATATCTTAATTAGGTTGGCATTTACCAGACAATCAAAAGTAAGCTCCTAAGCTTGGGTTTCCGTTGCTTGTAAACGCGCGGTATACTTTAACTTTTAAGTCAGATGTAGGGATGTCCATTACCGAATCCCAAATCGAGTCGAATCCGAATCCTAAATGATTCGGAATCTTTTTTTGATACTGCCGATTCGAAATGAAAAAAACTTTATCAATGCGATGCATTTGCGTCACTTATCTCGGAGAATTAGTAGTATAAACACAGTCACGCATTTGCACTCTAAGAGCGACAGCGCAGTGGTGCACATGCGTGTTTAAACAGCGTGCGCTGATGTCGTAGATAGCGGTGATGCACCCACGCGAGTAAACTGCACACACTTACTGCGCAAGCTTATGCAACAAACACACGCAATTGCCAATGGCTGATTGTGACAATCGTGCGTATTAAAGGCGCGTTTACCGATGCGCGGCAACGCGACATGCGATGACGCGACTAAAATTATGATGTAAGTAATGTAGTAGGATTTGGCAGATTTTCGCGTGATCGGTGAACAGTAAAATAAAACAAACAAGGTGCGAAAAATTTTTGTCGCGTAATGGTAAACACGCCTTTAGGCGTGTTGATTTGATCGCTTTCTCGTGATAGGAGGATAAATATGCAACTAACTAAACTAAACTATGTGGAGGCCATAAACTTTCTTCATATGAATGAAGATGTGTTGTAAATAGGCTTATCTGTTAGTGTATTTTGTGCATTTTTTAAGTACGCTTGTTGATGATTTTGCAGCATCGCATTGTGCTCATTTTGTTAGCCTCCCAAATTTTGGATTCGAAATTCTGGATTCGACATTTGTGACTCGGATTCGATTCGAAATCAGCTAAGGTTCGGCTATGGCCATCCCTAGTTAGATGTGCGAACGCTGCAAGGATAATTATAATTCCATTAACTTAACTTTACGTAAATGTTTTACGGCACCGCTGTATCTATGTGCCAAACTTAGGAATTAAAGAATTCGACCGATATTTTCTGGAGTGTGACAATCTGCAAAGAAAGAGAAACTGCGGTAATAGACTTTCGACGTATCACATGCAGACCACAAGCACACTCAGTAATTGAGATCAGCAAATTATGGAGGAGTTGTGTGTTTCGATGGATGATGCACTGAAATTAAATCGTAAACATCATTAGTTTGATATGCTTTTTTTCATCACTAATCAGGGTGCTCTGCTGTTGACTGAAGTTCTTAAGGAACGCGAAAAGCAAATTGAAATGAAAAACAATCCGGCATGTCATCAAAAGGAGAGAGAAAAGCAATTGATGGAACAGCACATGTGAGTGAAGTATTTTAAGGTCCAGGTCAAGGCAGAAGTGTTCGTTATCTCTTGTTTAAGATTTGCACTGCAATTTTGCTCATAAACTCCAATTCCTGTTTTTCACATTCACAAACAAGACCGCAGTTTACGTCCATGAGCATGATTCAATCCGGCTCAACCGTGGATCCAGTTTTAACGTTAGAGTAGACCAACCTCCGGCTTTGATGAAGTTCGTCTGCCTCCGCCTCAGAATTCAGATCCAGGACACTTCTGGGTCACGGGAGGTCAAGTGTCAAAATGCTTTGTTGCAATTTCTTTTTATTTAGGAACGAGCGCAGAAGAGGAATTTTGGAGGAAGAGATAAAGAAGAAAGAAAAATTTGAAAAATGTAAAGCTGTGAAGGACTTTGAGTTGATGCAGTATGTTAAACGTTTAGCTTTCATTGTTTAACATTGAACTAGTCTTGCAACATAGCTATATTCATTGTCTACTAACGGTGCCAAAAGTTCACCATGTCAAGAAATTTGAATTAGGTTTTCGGAAATGGTAACCTATTGTGTAAAAAGTTTTTGCAATTGTAAAGCAAATATGCAGTAAAATAAAAGGAATTATTATGTTATGGCGCTTGATATGATAACTATTGTCTTTTAGCGAAAGGAGTAACGATATGCAATTAGACCGTATGAGTTTTTCAACATCCGTTCTTGTCATTACCTTTGACGCTGAGCGCTTAAGGGAACAAAATAACTATATGTAATATGCTGTGGTTAAGCCTTAGTATGAGTGCTGGAGTCGTTGCATCGTAAGTGAATACAATTTATAGCGATTCTGTAACGTTTCATAATTTGTTTTACTGAAAGTTGAATTGTTCTTATTCTACTTTAAAATAATAATTTTTATTCTACGCGCTGTTAGCGCTTGCGTAGAATGCTAACTACACGAGGAGCTAGGCACCAGCTCGAGTAATCACGAACATTTTGCAGATGTTATGTGTGCGGTGCAAAGTTATGGTTACGGCAAGCATGAATGACGTTGCTAGGATTTGTTGTTACTTGTTTTTTAATTACGTAGAATTGAGGAGAAGAAAGCGCTCGAGAAGCAAGAAAAGATAGATGACTTATTAGAAAAACAAAGATTACACAAGTATGGCGAGTTTTGTAAATGGGAAAGTGACAGATTGGGAGTGGTAAAGGAGGCAGAAAAAGAAACAGTGAAGAAGATGTTGTTGGAGCAAATGGATAACAGGTAAAAAACATGTTAAATACGCCTATAGGACTTGGTGTAGCAATGTATTGTAATCTGTGTAAGTAAAGATAAAGCGGCATTAAAGGTAAATGTGTTAACATCACGTTTGGCTTGAACGCGTCTATTTTAGGGAGGCTTCCACAGTTTACATTAATTTAAAAATCTTGACTACTTAGATCAGCACTACACTCCTGGTTTTGCGTACGTACAACTGCGCACGGAAACGCAAGTACGAATGCGGTGAAATCGTCATTAAGAATTCGCGTGTTTTTAGGGTAGCCATACGAGAACTAGAAAAACAGCTCGAAGAAGAAGAAAATAAAGAGATCAGCGCGTTTGCTAAAGCAAAACGAAAAATTGCGAGAATTCGAAGAGATCGTGAAAACGAATTGCAACAGTAAGTAAGCATAGAATTAGTGCTTTTATATCTTTACGTAAGCTAGTAAAGTAAAAAATAACTTTTTTGTTGGAAAGTCACGTTACCGCCAGTCCTGAGGATTATCTTTACTGGTGTTGATTCGTCGCTTCTTCTTAAGATCAACTTCAATTATTTCAGTTGTGAAATCCTGATTGAGTTGGAAATTAGTCGATTGAATTTAGAAATTAGTTAAACTTCACGTTTCAGAAAAATAATTGATCAACGGCTTAAGATGGCGAATGACTTGAATGAATCATATCAACTGCAAATGGAAGAAGATCAGTCTGTAATGAATAAAGCAATTGCCGAGAAAGATGCTGCTGAAAAAGAGGAAGAAGAAAGAAAGGAAAAATTGAGAAAAGATCAGTTGAAAGAAATAAATAATTTCAGGAAAGAGCAGGTTAGGTTGAGTTAGAGTGGTCACCACTGCTAATCTTCAAGTTTGTTTAACGAAAGATGCAGAATGTGAATAAAGATAGAAGCGTTCAGCTAGTGTTGCATGTTCATTGTAGTAGAGAAACTTGCATTGCATTGTAGTAGATTAGAAGCTGTCGCAGCCTTAAAGTTAGCGTACTGTGTCATTTATCTGCATTCAAGTCTATTGAATTGCGTATAATATTTTTGCGCCTAATGACTGCTATAATACAGTAGGTGGTAGATTTGGACTTTGTCAACGAAATTATGTGTCCTAACGCATTCAAATGTTTCACGTGCATGGGCTGCGATGTCATGGCAAGATAAACCTACGCAAAATAGCCCGCAGCGGCAAAACAAATATGGATAAAATTACTGTTCGTCGCTTGCCCTGAAAAGTCTCTGTTCTGTCATGTTTGATTTTCAGGTGAAGGAAAAAGAGTTGGTGGCAGAGAAGGAAAGGTTGAGCGATCTTTCACATTATAAGCAGAGAATAGAAGCTGATACTCTGTATATGGAAAGGAGAGCAGATTATATGAAGAAACGTAAAGCTGACAGACGAAAGTTACATGGTGGGCAATATGATAACCTATTTGAAAAACTGTATAGGCTAGAGTGTTCTCTGATGAATGCTGATCTATGGAGATAATCTCTGATAGAGGCAAATGGTTTTATCTTTCGATGTGTACTGTATTAAATACAGCAAAAACGCTTCAATATCAGTATTTTTTAGCATTAACTGAGTTTTTTCTTTTTTTCTCATCTTACACTGTTTTGCAGATTGCGCAAAAACGTTAGGCTTCTCTTCTGCTTTTGTTATTGATATTTGAGTTGTCTACTTTTGAATCATGTATCTATAAAGCGCGTTTGTTTCTTGATTTTTTTTACAATTTCGTGCATTTTTTTGCTTTTGTAGATTATCATCTTGCCCAAATAAATCAACGAGCTGAAATAGAAAGGAAAGAACGAGATCAAGATTTTAAGTACGATAAATGCCTGGAAGAATTAATTGAAAAGGAGGAAAAACAGCTTGCAGAATATGCTGACGAGGTTTGCGGATCATGAAACAGCTTTTCACAGTAGCTTGTATGTAGAGTAAATATTTTTTTAGGTGGTTTCTAAACTTAAACAAGATGCGTACAATTACTATCCTATTCAAAAAGTTGTCGCTTCTGGAATCGGAGGAGGTAAAGGTCCTCGTCAGGACAGAATAGGAGGTGTTCGGCCGAGTTTTCAAAGCGGAGATCGGTAAGTCACGAATTATAGAGGATGAAATATTAATTTTATTATCGCTTCTTTAATACGCGAATTAAGGTTACTTTCAGCTTTTGAAAATAATCTCATTCTTATTAAATTAACCGACCTTTTTGTGTACGAATGTCGAAATTTTAACAAAGGTCTTTAATAACTTGAAACTCTAAAAGCACATAAGGTAATAAATTCTGAATGCTAACGAGCCGAGTCCCATTGAAAAAGAGGTCAGTTTACTGATTGCAGACTCGCCGCAGCCTTGCATTAATTTGCTGGTTTGGTTGTTAGCCCAAGCTATCGTTGGTATGGATGTGATGGGCTAATCTTGCTTTCAAAGAAAGATAGCAATTTAGATGGCCTGGTGGTAAGAGCGACCGCCTCGGGAGCTGTGGACTTGGGTTTGATTCCGACTTGGGCCAAACCAATGACTTTAAAATTGGTATTCACAGCTTCCCTGTTTGACGCTTTACATTAAAGGGACAGTGGGAAGTACAAGCCGGCAAGTTTACTTGTTGTACCGTTGGAAAAGGCAGTTAGCGGGATTTCCCCATCTTGTTGTGGTAGACAGATGGCTGGCAACTCCTAAGCGAGCTCGCATAGCACATTGATCGCTTTCTTGTGATAGGAGGATGAAGAAATATGCAACTAAATACAATACAATAGCTTTGAAAGATTATGTTACATACAGCTTTAGGCAGTATGCCATATGCTCTTACTAAGCAATCGTTTATTTTTCTGAACAACTGGACTCGATTTGAAAGCCGCTTGAAAGAAACTTTCCAGGCTACCCCTTTTTATAAATATTTGCTTGTGAGAGTGCTGCTGGTCTAAATGAAAATTGCAATAGAATTTTTCCATCTTTTTTTTGGAATTGATTTGTTGAAATAGACACATCCTGCAACAAAAAACTTATTATTGGTGTAATATACAAACATCCTAGGACATTCTTTCAAGAATTTCAACAACGATTCACAAAAACACTATATAGCCAAACTAAATGACCTTATATAAGATTATATTATTTGTGGGGACTTTAATATTGATCTATTCAAACAAGAAAACCGTCCTCTTATTGCTGACTACTTTCGTTCCATTATTGCTGAAAGCTGCATCAATATTATTGATAAGGCTCTTCGTATGACAACAAATTCGGCCACTTTACTAGACCACATTTACACTAATCTAAACAATAATGTAGAAAGCGGAATATTAATCCATGAAATATCTGATCATCTTCCAACCTTTTGCTCAATATCCAGTAATCCTCGTCGAACGAAAACAAAATACAAGTTTAGAGATATGAAATCCTTTGATAAAGAAAACTTTATTGATGATATAAGCATTCTAGAAGAAGTTAAACTGAAAGAAAGTTCAAGAAAAGAAACAAAACTAGAAACCAAACCTTGGATAACCAAAGGAATTCTTAAATCAGTTCAAATCAAACATAAATTATTTCGAAAGTGTTATAAAAAAAATGATGCTGACTTAATCCTAGTATATAAGCAATGCATGAACAAGCCGACAACCATCAGGCGAATAGCCAAACAAAACTACTATTCCTTAATGTTAGATGTTAATAAAAAAAACATTTCTAAGCAATGGGAAATCATAAGTGAAATACTAAAACGCAAAGCAATAACCAAGGAATCAGTAAAGAAATTTGTAACTGATGACGGCAAAATTTGAACTAAAAGTGAGGACATATGTAATGAGTTTAATAATTTTTTTGCAAATATCGGACCCAAGATGGCATCAAAAATTCCAAAACCCCAACAAGCTCGAAACTGACAGATATCCACTCTTCAAATTTCTTTTTACTTTGAGCCAATTACCCCTGAAGAAGCCTATCAGCAAATATTACTACTTGATGAAAATAAGGCAAAAGGAATTGATAATATTCCAGTTAAAGTTATAAATTTAGCTGCAAAATATTTAGCACCGACTCTTAGGACCATTTTTAATCTCTGTTCAAATGATGGAATATTTCCTGCCGTGCTGAAAGTGGCCAAAATAACTCCAGTTCATAAAAATGGAAGTAAATCTTAATCAACTAACTATCGCCCAATATCAATTCTTACACTTTTTTCAAAAACTTTTGAGAAAATGATTTGCGAAAGACTGAATAAGTTTTTTTTTTAAAAATGATACAATTTGCAAGGAACAGTTTGGATTTAGAAGCAAACGTTCTACATCACTCGCAATAGCCAATCTTGTATGTAAAATACAAAGAGATAGGGATAATTCAATACTCATGTGCAATTATGCTGGATTTGTCAAAACCTTTTGACACTGTAAATCATAGTATTCTGATAAACTGGAAAAGTATGGAGTTAGAGGAAACACCCAGTGGTGTAAAAAGTAGTCCAGAAATCTAGTTAAGTAAAAGTATTGTTACTGATGGCGGAAACTACTTGAAGTAGAGTAGAAAGTAGGAAATGTAAAAAGTAACCAAGCAAAAGTAAAAAGTACCAGCAATTTGAAACTACTGAAGTAAAAAGTAGCGTTTGCAAAACCAAGGCCATAAAGCTGAGCTTTGACAAAAGATAATTTGCTCACTTCCAAACTTGACATGTGTTTTGCCGATGCTTATGTATATTTAGGATAATTAGCACATTTATTTGACAAAAATAAAAAGTGAAGTGTGTCATAATCTGCAAAATGTAACCTCATTGTCCACGCCAAACACAAACAACAGAAGACCACTCAATATCAATAGAAATTGTAAAACTTCATTATGCTCGCGGTAGTAGTGAATCAAATATTCATTATGCTCGCGGTAGTACGTCGAAGCGTGTAACGAGTGCCGGGGCTCATCTCCGCGGCTTGGCGCCTGGGCAACACAGCTCCGAAGAAACATCGCAGCGGTGGCGGCACTGTGCCGATTTGACCGGCGTGGGAGTCGAGCACCAAACCTCCCGCTCCGATAACGTGCGCTCAGCAACTGAGCTAACCGGCCGGTTATTGTAAAACTTATATAAAATAAAACAATGCACCTCATACTAATGTTGCTAATTTTATTATCAAGCATGATTATTTATCATTTGCGTGGCACATGGCTTAATATTAACTACTTATCATTTTAAAAATCACTTAAGTAGCGTTACTTTCTGATTGAACTACGTAAGTAAAAGTAGAAGTAGTCGAAATTTATGTCACGTAAATAAGGACTAATTTCCAAGCAATAATACTTCAGTAGTCTACTCAAGTAAAACTACAAGTAAAATTACTTTACACCACTGGAAACACCAATAAACTGATGAAGTCATATCTTAGTAACCGCAAGCAAATAGTAAACACTAATAATGCATATCTGGCGAACTAAACCTATTGTGTGGCGTATCCCAAGGATCAATATTAGGACTGTTATTATTTTCTCTTTATATTAACGATCTTCCGGAAGCATCTAGGTTTATGACAAGACTTTTTGCTGATGACAGCACTAATATTATTTGATTCCAACATCAATTCTCCGAATGAACGAGTAAGTTTTGAGTTTGCGAAGATTGAACTATGGCTCATCTCAAACAGATTATCACTAAACCTTTCTAAAACTAAATTTCTGCTGATAACGCCTTCACATAAACCAATGAAACCTGATAAATTTCACATTAGTATTAGAGGTTGCAATATTGAAAGGTGTCAGTCAATAAAATAGCTAGGAGTTCAGATTGATGGGCTGTTATCGTGGAAAACTCACTTAGAATTCATTAAAGGGAAACTATTTCGAGCTTGGGGAATTTTAATAAAAACTCAGTCATTATTTAAACCGAAAAGAGCTTATCAAAATTTATGCGTTTTTTTATCCTGACATCTCATATGATATTTTTGGATGAGGAAGTGTGAATAAAACTACATTAAAAATCATTCAAATCTTGCAGAATAAAGCATTAAGGATTATTAATAAAATTTCCTGGAACGATTATGTTGCTCACAATACGTTCCTTAAACGCCATTTACTCAAAATTAAGCATATAATAATCTGGAGTTGGTTAAGTGTATGTAGGCTATATGAGCAGTCAAAAGACACTACCGGAAGTTTTTCAAAATTATTTCCTTTAGAAAATGTGCATAAACATTTTACAAGAAGCAAATCAAACAGTAAATATTTTTTACCCTATGTTCGTAGTAACAACTCAAAGTTGTCGCTTAAATTTAAAGGAGCTTAACTTTGGGCTTCAATTCCGTCAAATCTTGAGAAATAGACCTACCCGGTGTCCCTTTCATACATTTGTTAGAAAGTACAAAGAGTATCTAAGAATGCAATAATATTATATAATAGCTTACAGGAAAACTAATTTTGTTGGTGATTCATTATGCATCCGTAGTGCGTGGCTCTCAGCTTATTCGCAATTTAGCAATGTTACATACTAATAGTCATTTTTTTTTAGTTTGTGTTTTTTATTTTCTCAATGTTTTTGTACTATGACATGAATATGTAGGTCTATGTGTTGTGTGCATCTCCAGTATTTGTTTTTACGTTGGGATTACATAGGCCTATTGTATGAGTGAAATACTTAGCTTAAAAGCGTAGCAGGCTTTTCGTTTGAAAAACCGTATGATAGAATGACAAGTGCTGATGTTTTGGTTGCCGACCATGTTGGCCAATGCATCTCCTGTTGATGTGGGCTACTGTGCTGTACCTTGTCGATCGATGCTTTTATGTCACAGTTGTGACTGTGTAAGTAGACAAGGATAACCTTTCTTTTGCTCAAGCTTTTGTTTCGTCTGTATTATTGTAAATATTCTCTTTTCTCATCAACGTGAGGGTGCAACAGACCAGGTGAGCGTTTTTGCTCTTTCGTTGCATCCTACAGCGCAGTTATTTAATCTTGTCAATCTTGTACAACTACTATATTCTTCTGCATAAAAGCGCTGAAATAAAATTGAATTTGATTTGATCCACTTCATTATCAAAAGCAGACAAAGTTTTATTTTGCAGATCAGCGACTGAGCTTCCTTGTTATAAGCGAACTTCAACGGATTTGATTCGACGTAAAAATCAGACTGAAAAAGTCAACATTTCAAAAAAGCGTCTTGGCTTTATATGGTAGCACTGACTGAAACAATGAGTTTCATCAAATTTGCCGCGTTTTATGCGCTCTTCAAGTTGTGTTGCGGCACTGGCGCGTTTCGCGTGGTGTGAATAAATTTTTGTCTTTGTAGTGGTCAGGAGTCGGCAACCTGCGGCTCTTTCCTCGTTACGCTGCAGTTCAGAGAATTTTCAATTTAATTTTCTTTGTAGCATTTGGTGGATTTCATGAGCAACGCATTATAACCTAGTTGTTATACATCATACAAAGTGTAAAGGTAGGTCAAAAAAGCAATATATACAGTACTATTTTCTTTATGGTTCATCTTCAAAAGGGTAAGGGTGTTTCATTTTTTCACCATTTTCGAAATTGAAAAAGCTTGGGTCCGCGTATGATGGGATTTTGGCCACTGATTCGAAATATTTAAAAAATTTTCTATTATGACGTCATTTCGATGTGGCACCGCGCGTTTGAAACTCCGACAAATCGTAAAATCAGTAATTTTGCCTAACTCGAAAACGGTTGGTGCTAGAAAGTCAATATTGGTGTCAAATTGCGCAGAAAGTTCGATTTCCTATACCTTCACAAGAGACTTTTTTGCCCTATCTTCATCAGAAATTGCGTAAAATTGAAAAAACTGAGAATTGACGTATTTTGATGAAATATATGTTGCCAAGTGTTGTTAAAATGATTTTCTGTGCATCTAAATGCGACTTCTGCGCGTATCAACAGTATTGATTGCTTTGATTAGTTACTAGACTTATTACTGCGCAGTGCGCACCCAGCAAACAGTCTAAACACGTAATAACAAAAAAGTCCTGCATTAACGTCATTAGTTTACGCAATTCCTAAATTTAACAGAAATTTTAAGACCTAAACGTAGAGTGGACCAAGTTAAAAAGTATGTTTCAAGGTGATCGCATTTAAAGTTTCAATTTGCGTTTTTTCTATAGAGCATCGAAATCAACCTTAGTACTAATAATAAAAAGTTGCGCTGCTACCGAGTGTACTATGAGCGATTTTTCTCGGTGCTGTGACACCACAATCTTCCCAATTGTTGATTCAAGTAACTCAGTTGACTCTACGTGTGGCAGTTTTCCAGTGTTTTAATGGTCTGTCTAAGTTAATTTTCGTTACATTCTGATAAAAGATTTTTGACAAGTAGGCCTATACAGATAAACAAATTGTAATGCTATTTTCAACAGGGAGTCGAACCGTTTAAAATATCTCTCCGGTTCAGGTTCAAGACTTTTCAAAAATTTGGCTTCAGGTTCGGTTCGGGTTCATCGAAACCAAATTTTTCAGGTTCGGTTTAGGTTCACTAAATTCATATTTTAAAGGTTCAGGTTCGGTTCGGGTTTACCGAAAAAAAGCGGTTTACCGGTTCACGGTTCAGGTTCGGGTTCACTTCAAAATGTTTAATTTGGCCAAAAACTAAATTAGGGTCTCATATCATTAAAATAACGAAATATAAATTGTATGCCCAAATCAATTAAGGTTAAATAAAAATGTAAAATATCATTAAATTTTGAAAAGCAGAAAGAATGTTGCAAAGGCTGGAGTAGGTCAGTGCTTTATCGTTCTGATATGTTAATCGTTAGTACCAACGAAACGTCAACAAATAAAAAATCGGACTAGATTTAGTTGAGGTTATTGTAAAGTTCCCGGAAGAACGAGAAAAAACTCCTAGTAAGCAGAAAGAATGTAACGCATAGCAGCACATGTCTAAAGATTTTTATTAATATTTCATAAAAATCAGCTCAGGTTCAACCATTGTTACTAAACGATTTCTGTTCAGGTTTATGTCCACAAAATATTATAGGTTCGGTTCAGGTTCACAGATTTGAAATATTAAAGGTCCGGTTCAGGTTCAATGATCTCAAATTTAAACGGTTCAGATTCGGTGCGGGTTCACCGAAAAAAAGCGGTTTTTACCGGTTCGCGGTTCAGGTTTGGTTCGACTCCCTGATTTTTAAGACCTCAACGCTGTTTGATGCGTTCATTCACCGAACACTAAAATGAGATGATGTAGCAGTCACGCGAGGCAAGTTTTTAGTGCGACCAATTACCGTAAAAGCTTATTGTTCTTTTGGTCGGCACACGAACGTGGTATTGCATAGAGCAGTGGTCGGCAACTACCCGGTCGCAGTCCGATGCCGGTTTGTGCAAAGTTTGTTACCGATCTGTATGCGTTTTCAGATTAAATGCTTTCAAGTTAAAACATTTTTTATAACGTTAGACGCAATTTTTGGACGTTTTTAAAAATACTTTATAGCACGATTCTGGTGACCCAGTTATGCAAATTTACTCAAAATCATAAAGTTACAAAGACAAATCTTTTAATTTTACCGCGAGCATTTGATTATGACGTCATTTTATCGTAAATCTTGTGCAAATCAAATAGCGCTAGGCTGAATGTGCAAGTTAAGAAAGAGAATAACGTTAGGGATCAGATTTGAGAAGCTACTATAAAAAATTTAGGCTAAGAGCAAAGCTTACTGCTGCAGCAAGATTTAAAAAGTTAAATTATTTAGTCAGAGCTCATTGCACTCTTGGCAGTGTTGAGGTAAAAATTTTAACAAGCAACTTCCAACTTCGTTACCTCCACGTTTAGCAGTGCCTTCCATCTAACAGTGCATATTACTTTACTTTTCTGAAAAGTGATTAATTCCTATATTATATCAACCATAGCTGACGCTAATAGAACACTTAATTAGGGTGCAGATGCGGCAAAGAAAGAGTTTTCTCCATATCAGATGTCAAAGTTTGAGGCTTTATATAGCATCTGCTCTAACTACCTCTCTTGCTCTTTATGCCTCTTGGTGGTGTAGTTGCGATTCTTTGTAGTTTGTACATATTGGCGTTACCTAGCTTGTCGCTGGTGGAACATCAATCATGTGCCGGTGCTCGAACTTTTTCTTTGAAATTTGATTTCAATCCTGATTTATAAAGTCATATTATTTAGTGGTTAAACACTGCGCTACGCTACCTGACTTGCATCAAAATTGTTATGTTTTGATTTAAGAATCTACATTTATTACGTCATAAGAACTCATTGTGCATTTTCTTATGACATCACTCGTACTTCTCACGCAAAGCATTATTGCGATTTTAAAGATCCGAAGTTCAGCTTCGACAATTTAGTAGAGCAAATTGATTGTTTACTTGGTCCAAAATATGCGCTCTAAAGCAAACGTTACAGTGGACCAAGTCAACTTGATCCAGTTTACTGTTAACTCGTATATAGCTGACTTGCACCACGTAAACTTGGTCCGCAAAAATTTTTACTCGTATAAACTCAAAACTTCGTGAGAACAATTTTACAACCGTTCTTACTGCAAATCACGCAAAAAATAAATTTCGGTTCAAGTCGACTTGGTCCGGTCTACGTTTAGGTCAGATTATTATATCATGGAAACGTTGCGCCTGTCGTCTAACACAAGGGTGGGCAAACTTTTCACACGAAGGGCCACATTTGAAAAGATTTTGAAACCAAGGGCCGCACTAATTGAAAGAGCAAAAAAAAAAACATCCAAAAGCCTGAAACCATCGGTGATTTTTGTCGTGAAAACCTGGCTGAAATATCCGTCTCTGGCATTGCTTCTCTTCACCTTAAAAGTAAGATCGAATTGTTTGCCGAACAGAAGAGTAGTGGACGTAAGTCGAATGATAGTTTTGGTACTGATGAGTTGTGTCTGTTGGATTTGGCTTGTTATGCCTTTATGGATGTGCCGAACTTTTTGAAGCCACTATTGATGTACAAACAAGAAATTGTGTGCCATTCCAGATGGATAACGACGGCTAGTGGATATCTTCAGTTGTTTCTTTCATTCAGACAAGCTATGCGTCGCGGATATGACCAAACTGACACAGATAGTTTCTTACGTCGTGTCTGTGTATGTCCCGTCTTTCACTATGATTCATTTCAAGCCGAAAGCTTGTGATGGACCTTTTTTAAATCTATTTCAAAGAGATTTGATTCTTGCTTATCAGAAGAGTGACGAACAAATGGCCAACATGGTTTTTAAGTATTTTGTGGAGCACGGGTCCCAATGGCTATCTCTAAAAAATGTTGCTTTAGGTCTATTTTCCGATATTCCACCACTTTCCCTTAAAACTGAAGACTTCATCCTTGTTGCCTGTTGCTATCGATACTCGTGCTCAGATGAATGCCGAGCAGCAAGACTTGAGAATTTTTTCACCACCCAGTCCCAAAGTGCGCCTAGTGTGACATACAGCGATATCATACCTGCAATATTATGGAAGTCCATTGACAACAACAATCGTGCAACTGAAAGGCGAATAAGGAAGCTGAAAAATGTGATTCAAGACCCAGTTTCTGATGATAACAAAAACTACCCCACTGATTTACGGTTTGCATTCTTATTAATTCAAGGAAAATGTTTGTAGGCCTAATCGTTTAGTGATGAGTTATGCTCAATAGTGTTATTGATGCAGCTCATCGGCTTGAGCAAAGGTGAAGCCAGGGCTGGATAAACTACGGCCCGCGAGCACTTACAGAAATTAAAACTCCTACCGTGAATCAAGTCGAAGACCTTTCATTTTTAGTTCTTCACTGATTTTCAGTAGAAAATAGGACATCTGAGGGTGAGTAGACCGTTTTCTTGCTCTTCCAATCAGTGCGACCCTCGGCTTTAAAATCTTTTCAAATGTGGCTCTTCGTGTGAAAAGTTTGCCCACCCTTGTGCTAGGCGACTGGCGCAACGTTTCCATAATATAATAATTATTAATGTCACAAAAATTTCTGTTAAATTTAGGAATTGCGTAGGCCTAAACTAATGACATTAATGCTGGACTTTTTTGTTATTACGTGTTTAGACTGTTTGCTGGGTGCGCACTGCGCAGTAATAAGTCTAGTAACTAATCAAAGCAATCAATACTGTTGATACGCGCAGAAACCACATTCAGATGCACAGAAAATCATTTTAACAACACTTGGCAACATATATTTCATCAAAATACGTCAATTCTCAGTTTTTTCAATTTTACGCAATTTCTGATGAAGATAGGGCAAAAAAGTCTCTTGTGAAGGTATAGGAAATCGACCTTTCTGCGCAATTTAACACCAATATTGACTTTCTAGCACCAACCGTTTTCGAGTTAGGGAAAATCCCTGATTTTACGCTCTGTCGGAGTTTCAAACGCGCGGTGCCACATCGAAATGACGTCATAATAGAAAATTTTTTAAATATTTCGAATCAGTGGCCAAAATCCCATTACATGCGGACCCAAGCTTTTTCAATTTCGAAAATGGTGAAAAAATAAAACACCCTAGTAGTCAAGCATGTGTATCTTTTTTTGGATAAATGCGTCTTTGCCCCATTTTAGATGTCAAAAAGTATTTACGGCTTCCTGGAATTATTTTGTGCTACCGTAACCGAATTCAAATGGCTCTTTCGCTGATAAGGTTGCCAATCCCTGGTAGTGATGAATGATGAAGTAACTTGAAAGTGGGTTTATACAAAATGCGATATGGTCTGTTTACATTAAATGTAGTGATGTACCGATTCCAAAATTTTGCCCGAGACCGATACCGAAAAAAATTACCGATCCGATTCCTATCTAATGCAATACCGGTACTTAACGTAACACTGAATTTATAAAAACTGTCACGCAATGTTGCTGCTAGTTAAAATCAGTGTTGGGAACGAGTCGCTGGAAGTCGAATCCGAGTCAAGTCTCGAGTCATTGATGTCGAGTCCGAGTCTTTTCGTGCAACGACTCGAGTCAAGTCAATTTGCACTACAGACTCGAGTCAGTGTACATACAGAGTCGAGTCTCGAATAGCCACGAAAGCACTAGGCCAGGGGTTCCCAAACCGGCTCTGCGGACGTAGAGACCTTTTTTTTTTTTTTTGGTCTTCACCCGATTTCAGTAGGAAAATTGAAGCTCTACGGAAGCGAAGACCTTTTTCTTTGGTCTTCACCCGGTTTCAGTAGGAAAATAATTAGATTGTCAGCAAGTGATTCGAGTCCGAGTCGTAATGGTCGAGTCTCGAGTCGTTTTGTGCAACGACTCGAGTCAAGTCATTTTTTGTAGCCACTCGAGTCGAGTCACTGACTCGAGTCTCCCCAACACTGATTAAAATTCACCATGCAAAGATAGGGGTCATAAAAATATTTAGCTGAGGATAGACTAATGCAACAAAGGTGTGACATGGATCAAAGATTTTATATTATATAGAAATAGTATCCATAATTCCTTGGCTATACTGCTTACAAGTATGTTTACAACTTCAGCCTACCATACACAAAATCGAATAGTCAATAAAAAACAATTTTTAAAATCAAACCCTTTCTACTCGCTTTATTGATTTTTTGAATTAGCAAAAAATATAGGCCTACCAACATTATTGCAAATCCCATAATTTTGAATTTCAGGTTGGTGATATGCCAAGGCAGCCGATCTGAAAAAGTTAGCCTAAATACCACATGCTATTTAAGTTCACTTTTTCAGAATATTTTTTTGCATATCAGATAATCTTACTACATTCAGGGATGGGCACGATAAACCTTTCTGTACTAAAGCGATAACAATAATCGATAACTTCAAAAAAGCCCTGGGCGATACCGATAAATCTCAATTTCTTAAAGCGATATCGATAAATTATCGCCGATAACTTTTTTCCGATAAATGTTGCGGTAAATTTTCAATGTGTTTGACAGAGTTTTTTTGTAAGTCGAATTGCAAACATGTTTTTTCTAGATTTTTTAAAAAAAGAAAGCAGTTCACGGACTCTGCTGTGAAATTAAGCCAAACAAAGAAATAATTTTTAAAAATTACAACAAGTCTTAATGGACACCGTGTGTTTTTTCCATAGCGCCAAACTCACTAATCTTGAAGTTTAAACACTGCGTGCATAGAAAATCGTTTACCGCGATAATTTATCGGCGATAACAAAAAATATAACAAAAGCGATAACGGTAATCGATATATCAAAACTATTTTGAGCGATAATGATAATCGTTAAAAAGTTATCGGCGATAAATTATCGCGATAAATGCTCATCTCTGACTACATTGCTGACGCAAAAGCAACTTTAAGTTTTGCAATCCTAGTAGGCAAATATTGTTAATTGTGACCACTAAACTTCAACTTATAAATTTTGCAGATAGTCTTGTGTTACTAATTTTTTAAATTGTTTTAATGTTTGTTACTGGTTACTACCATTTTCATAGTCAAATCGGTTTTAAAAAAATCGGATCGGTAATTACAGGCATTTTTGACCGATCCGATACCCAAAAAAACACCGATTCCCGATTAATCGGTACATCACTAATTAAATGCGATAAGATCCGTTTCCACCAGAAGCGATAAGGTGTCAAAATAAATCAAATCTTCATTATACTCGCGGTATTACGCCGAAGCGTGTAACGAGTAGCGCGGCTTAGCGCCTGTGCAACACAGCTACGAAGAAACGTTGCAGCGGTGGCGAGCCGTTGGCGACACTGTGCCGATTTGACCGGTCCGGCAATCGAACCCCGGATCTACCGTACCGCTAGCGTGTGCGCTTAGCAACTGAGCTAACGACCGGTTACGATAAGGTGTGTTTACACCAAATGCGATTTTCGTCATTTTTGTGGTCGCACAAAATTTGATCCAATTTTTCATCAACCGGTTGACGAAAAATTCTTCCACGTTATCGGAGTTCAAACCCAAACGATTTAGATTTTTATTGGTTGTTTTCCAAAGCACCTTCCTGGAATTCCGCTTAAAGTTTCCTATTCCTAGTTATACGTCATAACCTTTTAACTGTTTCAAAGCCTTCGTACGTTACTTTCCTACAAAAATTGCATCGCATTTGGTGTGAACACCTATGGTAATTCCATTTTGTCGTACAAAATGACTTCGAAAGGGTTTGACTTCAGGCAATTTTGTTTTTTATTGGTTGTTTTGTAAAGCATTTTGCTGTATCCCACTAACCTTTGTGAACAGGGGCGTGCCCGGAAATTTAAAAAGGGGGGAGGGCCGTAATTTCCTGCTTCCGTTTCCACTGAAAATATCGGTAAGAACCAAAAAAAAAAGGTCTTCACGTCTTATGACGTCCAATTTACCCCCCAAAGTCAAGTGAAGACCAAAAAAAAAGTCATCGCGTCCTCAGATGTCCTGTTCCACTGACTGGAGATATATTTCAACGAGGGGGGCGCGGATTCAGCGGCCCCCCTGGATATGCCCCTGGTAAAGTTGACTTAATCAAGTCTACGAAAGGTATCGCGTTTTGTGTAAACTCGTCTGTGCAAACACATCACACCGGCCACTGACCATTCTTTATAACCTTTTCCAAAGGTTCAATTGATAACAATATTTTTAAGGGGAACATTTGATTTAAGTGTACTTTTCAACTGTTTACTAGTAAACTGACCCCCTTTTCCTCTCGAAGTGTTTTTAATCGCAACTGCATGATGAACATCGGGCAGGAAATTTGATTTTCGAAGCAATAATAATAAAAACGTAATTTGTAAACCCCTTAAGATGAGGCTAAGGGTATCAGGCCATCTGACAAAGGAGAACTTGGTGGACAAAACAGGTAAACGAACGCAAAAGTGAAAAAAGCATCAAAAAATAACCAAAAAAACATCAAACGCCAATTAAAGAAATGCGTTTTCAATCTACTTTTGAAAATAAACCTACTGACAGAATTACTCTCTCTCTCTCTTACCGGTATGTAGGCTAGTGGCAGACCATTTCAGACTTTACATGAAGGAAACGCAAACATTACTTCAGATTTGACAAATTCAAGACAGAAAAGGCATTGCAAGATAGAAGCATCATTAGTAGGGTGTTTCATAATTTCACCACTTTCGAACTTAATTACGAGTATCTTTTTTCTGATGGAGTTTTGGGCGCTGATTACGAATTTGATATCTCGAAAACTACTCATCGTAGAAGAACAAAATTAACACCAAACGATGCAGAACACATGATCTTCTACATGCGTTCTAGAGAAAAGTAAGCCCTATTTGCTCCCTAAAAAAAGTTATTACAAAAAAACACTTCTTGAAAACCTAGACACAACTTTGCTCATAAGACCCAACTTTTCGTAAAAACATCATGTCGTTATTACGCGACAATAAATTTACGCATATTTCAGACGCCGTTACTTTGTTTTTACAAGCTTATGAAAACATTTTTGATGCTTGGTAATGATTTATATTTTTAAAACAGAACAGATTTGTAGCTGAAAAGTAATATTCAACGACCTTACTATCAAAAATAGTTTGCAATAAAAGATTGTTTCTTTAAATTAACACCAAATTACAACTCACTCAATGTTAATAAGATAGGCACGGATACGCATATCAGTCTTGCTTAGCTGGGATGACACATCCATAAGCTTGTTTTGCACCATTCTTTTCATTTTGCCGATGACTCTTTCAGTACATCGGTTATTATTTTCTATGTCTCTCCAAAACGATACTGGAACTTCTGCACAATTAATGCATGGTGCAGTATTACTTAGTCCAGTAAAAAAACTTTTGAGAGTTGCACTGCGATCTTTCAGTAAGCCTATAGCATCTACACTACAGACTCCGGAAACAATCCTGTTTCAACAGCTTCACGTGAATAAGGTGGCACTTCAGCAAACACGCTAAGAGCGACATTGGTGTTAGCCACGTAGGTGCATGTTTATAAAAATACTTTAGAGCCTCTTCCGCAATATCTGGATCGACTTGACGGTAAGCAAATAGTAGATTACGTTGGATCAGCACGATTCCTGGTCCTTCTGCTGCAAATGGTTTCAAATGGATACAAAAAAAAGAAGGAACGTAAACTGAAATTTAGGAAATTATATAAGAAGCAAGCTTAACCAGCATGGATCTCTGAATATCATCCAGTTGACAGACGTCAAATATCAACACACGTAAATACGCACTGGCAGTCGTAAACCATCTCGCATGACATGTCGGCTCTTGCTTGTACGTCGAAAGATGCTTTAAATTTTTCGGAACCTCCATCACCAAATAGCAAGACAAAGCAAGCAGACACATATGATCATTTCTAAAAGAATTGTCCCTGCTTAATTTGTCTCTCTGACTGAAGAACCATTCTGCTATAATTCGTAAGTGGAGATCGAGCCGCCATTTCAGAAATTGGGACCTTTAATGTTTCTCTAGAAATGGCTGTGGTTAAGTGGGGCTTTCTTATGTTTTTAAAGCATCTCATCAACGATCCTTCTTCCATAGCGTCAGGTCCTTTCTTTTTACCTTCAACCTTAGCAATGACATGAGACATGTAAATTTTATTAACGTGAAATAGAGATTCCAATGTATGGATAGTGCGGCCACAAAAAGTCGCCATTTCAGAAATTGGGACCTTTAATGTTTCTCTAGAAATGGCTATGGTTAAGTCGGGCTTTCTTATGTTTTTAAAGCATCTCATCAACGATCCTTCTTCCATAGCGTCAGGTCCTTTCTTTTTACCTTCAACCTTAGCAATGACATGAGACATGTAAATTTCATTAACGTGAAATAGAGATTCCAATGTATGGATGGTGCGGCCGCAATGTTCCTGGAAAAAGTCTACCAAACGTTTATTTATGCCATTTTTCTTGCCGGTGTTTAAAGCTGTAGTGTCCGACATAGCAGAGTAAGTTTTGTTTAAAAGTGGCCCACATGATTCAGTGATTGAAATAAAAACCTTTTCGGAAGTTGTTGATATTTCTTCTGAAAAGCTTTCGACGGCGATTGATTTATCGTGTTTTTTTGTTGATTTACATTTTTGTCCTAAAAATACTTAGCGGTCCATGTGCCGTCGTAACGTAATTAAATTGCGGAAGCTTGTCTTAAGTCGTCTTCATATTGATGCAGAGCATCCAATCGGCATTGCTCGCGTTTTCTGTAAACAGTTGCAGGAGAAGCAGCTATGTTATTTTCACCCACAGTTGATTTTTGAAGGTCTGATTGCTGACGGATTGACGTAAAACGCCTGTCAGCTTGAATACAGTCACAAGGGCTGATTGAATATGTTTTCAAACGTTGGTAAGCTTTCCCAGTTGCAAGAGATTTTGAAGAGGGGTGATAATTTGAATCCGAGTGGTTAATTATTTTTACTTCAGGCTCAACACTTGACAGTTCTGGCAATTGATTAGCCTACTCACAACAACCAATGATTTTGTTATGCATGGTCTTTAGCATGGTAGGAAGAATGCAAGAGACATCTGAGGAATTATTAACAGCCTTTTTTTTTACGGGTTGGGGGTGTTTCTGGGCAGTCACTCGTAATTTTGCGCCTTTTTGCTTTGTGTAATGATTTTTGCCTACGCTTGGCATAAACCATGTCTCGAGTTGACGACAAATTTAAAGTATTTTTCTGTTCGATCTTTGATCATGCAGAAACTCGATTTCAGCTGCAGGAACTCTGTCGTCAAAGCAACACTTGCATTGCATCTTATCCTCATAAATCTGAAGTGGCGTTGGAATCGGACAGCGGCACTTGCTTATATCAAAAATCTTATTCAACCACTCTTCGTTGACATCTGCAAGATGCAACTTTGCAGCTCTTTTGCGTGCTCCTGCAAACCTTTCAACAGCTAGTTTCAGTTTAGTGTGAATCAGGGCTGCGAACTCGATCGAATTTTATTCGAGTTCAAGTTCGAGTTCTCTAATTTAATTTTAACGAGTTCCAGTTCGACAAAAACAAGCTTTTTCGAGTTCAAGTTCGAGTTCAGGCAGATGAATATCCAAAATCGCGACAACTTTTTCACCACCGGTGCTCATGCAATTAAAAAGATAAAAATATAGATCGCAATGGCATGAACAAATAAACGACATGCAGCTTTTCTTTTGGTAAAATCGTAACTTCAATTTACACGGATTGTGACTGCTTGAACAACAAACTATATTTCGTAGTGATCTTTTATTTCTTTTCAACAATTTAAATGTTTTTTTAATGAACTCGAACAGTTTTATGCGAGTTCAAGTTCGAGTTTAGAAAAAGTATTTTTTCGAGTTCAAGTTCGAGTGCGGCAAAACGATCGAGTTCGAGTTCGCAGCCCTGGTGTGAATACTCCATGGTTCTATGGTTGGCAAACTGGCTCTGTTCCACACAGCGATGACGTCAGCTATCACAACTCCTTTTATGTCCTAAAATTTGGGAAGTTTCTTGATGAATTTCGGATCAGTGTCATGATCAGTGTCCATTCAAATTTGGCGAATATGATAATAATGCTCCAAGACCTCTCGACTAGTGGGTAAAACAATATCCCATAACTCTTTTCATTTCATAAAAAATTCTACTTCTGCTGATCGCAACATGGCAGCAATTGGTTAATAGTTATACTGCGCTTTTCTCTCACTTTCTAATTCTGATGTACCGTACGTTAACTCTGCTAAAACGCTGCAAAAGGAGTTAACTTGTGAATAGTAGCATTACTGACTATATTTATTATTTTGTGGAATTCCAGTTATGTCAAAATAATCACTTTTATTGCCATATAATCAAATCCTTCATAAAGTCGAATATATTCCTCATGACGTCAACTAGCAAGCGATCCAATCACTTCTGTAACAAATTTCACCGTAAAAATCATTAAAAAAAACGTTTTTTTGTAATAACTTTTTTAGGTAGCAAATAGGGCTTACTTTTCTCTAGAACGCATATAGATGATCACGTGTTCTGCATCATTTGGTGTTAATTTTGTTCTTCTACGATGAGTAGTTTTCAAGATATCGAAAAAAGCGCGCGGTGGAGCATCAAAATGACGTCATAATGAAAAAATAATGTCAAATTCGTAATCAGCGCCCAAAACTCCATCAGAAAAATGATACTTGTAATTAAGTTTGAAAGTGGTAAAATTATGAAACACCCTAATCATCACCCTACACAGCCTACCGGTATAAATCTGATATCATAATAATGACGTTGTGTCTCTATGCATGTCGTGAGCAGGGTTGGAAATATCGATTAGAAATCGATAATCGACATCGATATTCTCTACTTTTTCGTCATCGAATGCAAAAATTCTCTACTTTTTTTTTCATTATCGATTGGGGCTTTTCCCTACTTTTTTGCGTGGTAAATCGATATTAATTAATCCATACTTTTTTTCTAAATAAGTTCGTTTAAAAGTTTTTATTTTTTGTTATTTTTAGTGCTTTATCTGCTTTCTGTGGTGTTTGCAGATAAATATTTTACTTTGCATCCGTATAAGAACAATTAACGAGCGGAAAATTCCGTATGCACTATCATTTTTTATTTCATTCCAACATATACCACGAGAAAACGTTTGCTTAACGTTTGGTCTCTTGGTATCGCAGGCAGTGGAGGCTCGTGACCAAAATGATTAGGGTGCTGCAAATGCTAATGACATTGAGACTAAGACAAATATGCCCTATAACTTCTCAACGCTTATAAACGTAATGTGATCTAAAGGAAGTGTGTAAGTCATTATTAATTTAGCCTAAAGCAGGGGTGTGCAACCTTTTTCACTGGGGGGCCACTTTCGAAAATTTTAACAACGTCGAAGGCCAGTCACCGTCAAATATGTATAAAATTATAAAATGCTAAACACAACCCGTGTATTATAGACGGTACAAATAGCTAAATAAATCTATTTAAAAAAAAAAATTTTTTTGTCCTGCCATCGTCCAGGGCCACATTGACTGGCCTGGAGGGCCGGATTGTGGCCCGCGGGCCGTGGGTTGCACACCCCTGGCCTAAAGGAAGTGTCGAAAGCAGCGGCAAACCTTTAATAGAAACAAACAAGCAGTCAGGTGCAGCAGCGTATATATACAGATATAGAAACAAAGAAAGCAGTCCGGTGCAGCAGCTTTTTGATTTGGGAAACCGGGCCGGTTCTCTAGTCTAGACACTGCCCAATTTAAGAAAGTGATTATGACATTAAGCCCACATCAAAATGGGCCTGAAGCCTACATAAATTGGACAAGTGGACAGGATAATAGTAGCCCAAATTATTTAACTTCATCTACACACCGGCTGTTACTCAGTCGCATGGTCTAGTCCACCAGTACCATCATCTCATCAAGAAAAATGGTAGACTAAGCGTACACAGATTTACCCGTATTACTGTAAGAAAGACCTGCCCTTACCAACAAAAAACTACAGGGACTACAATAACTTCACATTTTTTTTCTTCTAAATAATTTAAACCTGCCATAAGCTGGCCTGCTTGCAGCTCCGACCACGGCCAATATCTGCATAGATCATAAAGACTCCTATTCGCATGACTGCTCACGGTTGTTTGATTTTTGACAGGAGGCGTGCACTTATTTACAGCTCAATTGCGTAGAGTTTCCAATTATAAAAAAATTAACAGAAGTTTTTTTTTAAATCTAACATAAGTTTTTTGTAAAAATTTTTTTTATGCAATTTTTTAAATTTTTTGTTTTATATCTGATTTCTTCATCTTTATCCTCCTATCACGAGAAAGCGGCGGAGGCGCTATGCGTAGGACGAATCCAGACTCGCTTAGGAGTTGCCCTTGTTTCCAAATTTTTCCGGTTGAATTTTCTTTTGACTTCTTTAATTTGCTGCTTGCCGGATTCCACCAAGCAGAGATAATCATCGTGAAGCTTCTTATCCAAGGACGCAACAACGAGACTAGGTTGGGAGTTGAACCATTAACCTTGCGATTATGGTCGTCGTAAAAACGACGCTCCGAACCACTGCGCCACGCTGCCGACAAATATCTAATTTTTCCGACATTTTTTGCAAAAACTTTGGGGGTGCTGCAGCTCTGCTGCTCCTTAACAGTTAACACCAGCCGCCACTGATCGCAGGTAATCGTATTTAATTGTCATTTTACATCGTGTCACAATATTTAATTGGGTGTCAATAAACAAAGTTCAGTTCAGGTCAAGGCCAGGCAGTCCAATGCAGTTGTGAGGCTGACAAAGTGGCTTTTGAATTTTTGTTTACCAGCTTCTTTTATTTGAAAGATTACATCTGATGCTGGTAGGAATACTTTTGTGTTTCGAACATCGTAGAAAATGATTTATAGTCAACAGCGTCTGAAGAAGACCAAGATCAAAGGTACCAGTAGAAAGTATTTTAGAGGAAAAGTGATCTTTGATCTTTTTTATAGTGAAAAGGGAAAAGTGAGTAAGCCTTCTGGTATTCCTGTTTTAAACTGCCCATCATAGCAAAGTGGAGAATGTCGGTATCGAAGCCTATGCCTTCGATACCGACATTCTCCACTTTGCCTAACCTGAAGCGCCCCCCCCCCCCCCACCCCCATTAGCATCAAAATATGTTGACGCTGTCGCAGTCAACTGAGTCAGAGAAAAGTATCGATTTGACGTTGTCAATTGATCGATATTCTCTACTTTTTTTTTTTTTATCAAATGTAAGAATTCGCTACTTTTTTTTAGGTATCGAATATCGAATTATTCTTTCCTTTTTGATTGTCGATTTCCAACCCTGATCGCAAGATATATGGTCTTGTAAATATTGTGGAGCTTACCGCGTAAGCATTTAAATGCTTAAAAAGGCAATTTTAAGTAAGTCAGAATTCAAGCCCGAGTTGGCCGCTAGAGAGACAGAGACGGACGCTTTAAATAAAAAAAAAGTGAAAATCGAAAATGTTGGGACTTGAAAAATGAAGAAGCGTTGTCGCGGAGTGAAAACGCAATTACTTCGCTACGTAATGAACAAAAACATCCGTAATTCCGCATCATTGTAGTAGACGCGTACTGCGTACGTTACAGGGTTACAGCTCAATGAAAGTGATGTTAGAATTAGATGAATGATGATTCCTGATATAACAGTGTAAGCAGTTAGGTTCTCATGCACCATTATCCGAGTTTTCTAAGCGGAGGTAGCTAAGCTACAAATTACAAGGACAGCCTTTGCAAGTGAGTTGAGAGTACAAGGACCGCTAGCTCTCAACTCACTTTCAAAGGCGGTCCTTGTTAAGGTTAGTAATAACGGTTAGTAATAACTGACTGGCAGTCCTTGTGCTCTCAACTTACTTGCATAGTGCTAAGGCGATCCTTGCGCTCCTGCAAGTTTTAGTAGGACTCGACCCATAGACTATGGTACTTTGTGAGTAACTTAATACCTATCTTCGCTTTAAAAACTCTGTACAATAAATTTGTGGTAGGCTAGACTAGAAAGACATCCTGCATCAGTAAACATTTTACCGGTATTCTTGGTAAATGGCATAGTCTGATAGTAGGAAATGTCCAGATGTCATTGCATTGAGCTAGTCTAGCCGCTATCATGGCTACTAGTTAGTCTAACATGTCTACAACTGGGGGTCCGTGGTGACTTATTGAAGGGGTCCATGGATATGATTTTCTTCTGAAGTAATGATAATACAGGAAGAATGATAATTTTTACCGTACTTCATTGCCTGTCAATGAAGCAATTACTGTAGCCCTTAAGAACAGTTATCAGGTTATGTATTTCGTATTTTAATAATAATAATAAGGATTTATTAGTCCCTTAAGATGAGAGTCAACCTTGTTGTCAATCATCTGACTAAGGGATGCATCATAGGCTAGGCCTACACAATACACAACCAAGTCATTACAGATATCACGGTAACACTTACCAATATCACAGGAGAAAAAAAAACACACACATACTTTAAAGGCAGAGGCTAAGGTTACGTGACCGTAACATTTGTCTCTTTGGTTTATTTTATTATCCCTTCACGCTTCCCTGATTGTACGAGAGCGTGACGAAGTAATAAAATAAACTAAAGAGGCAAATGTTACGGTCACGTAACTTTAGCCACTTCCTGCTTTAAACAGCTAAACATCCGGTACCGGTACATCACAAAAAGCTGATTCAAAATAATGACACTTCTAGTTGCACTTAAAAGTTTGTAGATTATCAATTTCTTTGATGCAAAGTGGTAATGCATTCCAAACTTGAGGATGAATATGAAAACATACATTCTGCTTTAACTGTTTGACACTTAAACATATTTTTAAGCAAAAACATATCTTCGTTATCTCTAACTGTCTGAGATTATATATATTTATCTGATGGTATTTTTCTAGCAACTAAATCCTGAAGGTACTGTGGTGAGGATCCTTGCAAGCACTTCAATGTCAGCATAGCAATTTTGAAATTAGTCTAATTCGATACTTACCGGTAATGGGAAAAAAATGCAATTTCTTCAAATGTGGCAACAAATGACATCGATTTCTTCATTGACGCATATTAAAAACAAAACGTATAGGAGCATACAGCACCTTAGTAAGTTTTCGTACAAGAAATGCAGGTAAATTGTGAAAAATTGCTTGCAGTAATCTAGGTGAGACAAAATCAATGAGTGCACTAGCTGCGTTTTCAGAGGTATAGACAGCTTTGAACCAATTCTTCTAAGATTTCTAATATTATCTCAAACGTATACTATTTTATGAACATGTTTGTCGAAAAGCAGATTACCATCAAATATAACTCCCAAATTCTTTACAGTTGTGGACGGAACCAACACATCATTGGTACAAGCATTTAAAGTAGTTCTTGAAATAATACAATTATCTACACTAGACTACGAGATGAGGTAAACTCAATGAAGTTGGTATAATATATTTAGGGGTCCTACTAATTTGGCACTGCAGGCACTGTAGAACTAATTTGGCACTGTAGGCACTGTACGTAGAACTGATTTAGCACTGCAGGCAATGTAGAACTAATTTGGCACTGTAGGCACTGTACATAGAACTGATTTAGCACTGCAGGCACTGTAGAACTAATTTGGCACTGTAGGTAGAACTGATTTAGCACTGTAGGCACTACAGGTGGTTGCCAGAGGATTCGCCTCATGGAAGATTCGCCACATGGTAGATGTACTGGAGGCACTGTAGACTGGTCAATCAGTTTTACGTACAGTGCCTACAGTGCCAAATTAGTTCTACAGTGCCTAGACTGTCTTCAGTGCTAAACAGCGAAATCAGTTCTGCGTACAGTGCCTAAATTGCTTTCAGTGCTGAATCAGTTCTACGTACAGTGCCAAATTAGTTCTACAGTGCCTACAGTGCTAAATCAGTTCTACATGCAGTGCCTACAGTGCCAAATTAGTTCTACAGTGCCTGCAGTGTCAAATTAGTACTACCATTTATTAAGATGTAATTCTGAAAATATTTATGCCTTTTCGCTCGTCTTTTTGTGTTTCCATAAAATTGTTACTGGTACCAGTAGCCTAAGTTCCTGATGACAGGGAGGTACCGGTAATTGCCGTACCCTGTCCACATGTCCAATCTTAATGGGCCAAAAGCCCAGGGCTTTCTGCATCATATATAATTATATTCTGTACTTTTGATGTCATGTCGTACCGGTAATTGAGAAAAGTGATAACCGTATGACATCAAAAATTCAATTACGATGCAGAAAGCTGGTGTGCTTTTGGCCCACTAAACTGCTAAAATTGGATGTGTGGACACTGGACAGGGTAGGCCTTGTATACAGCAGGGCTACTCAGTTTTAACAAAGGTCCAGATGCAAAAGTTAAAAATGTGCTGTGTCCGGCCCTACCAAATTAATACTGGTATTGTAATTGTACTATTAGTCCACTTTGTCCACATGTCCAATTTTAGTCGATTTTAGACCTGTGGTTCTTGCTAAGCCATCATGCTTAATGGATTATGACATCAAGAAACTGATTACGATGCAGAAATTAAGCATGATGGCTTAGCAAGAACCCAGAACCACAGGCCTAAAGTCCACTGAAGTTGGACATGTGGACAGGGTAAATACGTATTTATGCATAAATGCAAGGTCTTTGTCTTAGAAACACGTAGTCATTTATTGCTATCCTTCAGCTAGTGCAAAAATTGCATTTCTGATTTCTTGCAAGTTGTTTGTATAATTCTTGGTTCTAATGCAGTGGTTGCAAGTCTAAGACTGTGATGTAGGTGCTGTGCTGCATCCATCATACAAAGTTTTGCAAAACGTTACAGAAGTTCTTGTTTGTATGTAGGCCTATTAGTA
Source organism: Trididemnum miniatum (assembly GCA_964006365.1). Classification (NCBI taxonomy): domain Eukaryota; kingdom Metazoa; phylum Chordata; class Ascidiacea; order Aplousobranchia; family Didemnidae; genus Trididemnum; species Trididemnum miniatum. Next base: position 11,139,503 of record OZ023234.1, on the reverse strand, counting down.
ATCTGCAATTAAATAACATTTTTAAGTAATCTACCGTACTATTGAATTTACGTTATGCAATACCATATATATTTAAGTTTATTGTGAGTCAATCAGATTTACGTTAGATTACTATTCTTGTTCAATACTTTAAACATGTGCTTGTTGAATTCAGATTGTACGCCCAGTTGTTTTGAAGGCCTGTGCCTAACCTTGAAGAAGTATTGTCTCTTTGATCTATTTATTGACTTGGGCTTGCGGTGTTATAACATAATACTGCGATCTATTTGGGATCGTGACTTTTTTTGTTTTTGGTTAGTTCTGTGTTATTTATTTTTTTATCGACAGATTGTCTTTTGTTCATTTGTTAAGGTGGCAGCAGACTTGATGACCACTGATCTCTCGCTGTCTCCTTGTTAAGTGGCTAACAACATAAAGTATGCTACTTTGTTGTCCTGATGAATGATGCTTGTGCTTGCCGCTTCGGAATAAATAAAAAATAAAAAGTGAAAATGAACTAGTTTTTGGTAAAATTCACGTTTGAAAATACTGACTCACTACCTACAGCAATAGTTATCTTATTTGTGTGAGTGTGGTTTTTTGTTTCTGCTAAACATCAAGTTCAAACAGAGGAATTGTCTTGAGAGAGGAAAGCAATCTACACTGTGCTTTATGTAATATTATGCCAATCCTAAGCATCGAAAAGCTTGTTAGCAATGAACAAATTCAAAAGCTGGAAGCAGGTCTACAGTACCATAAACTGAGTGTTTACGGTATTAAGTGCGGTACATTGGTTTTTGTGTCATGAATATTTTTCTATTATTTAGTGGGGTCTGCAGAGTTATCAGAATAGGCATGGTGGTCCATGAACAAAAATGAGTTGAGAAGCCCTGGTTTAAAGCGTTGAGCCCGTGTTTTTTTTACAACTGCTATCCCACAAAGGCATTTTAATAAAACCTAAGGTGTAAGTATAGATTCTTTTGCACTAAACGTATTGTGCGCTCTTCTTCTTTATTATGCTCTTATTCACCCTCACCTCTCATTTGGTCTTCCAATTTGGGGCAGCACATACTCAACATATATTCAAAAACCACAGCGACTGCAGAATAAAGCTATCAGCATAATATCTAATGCAAGTCGTAAAACTTCCGTTACTCCTCTGTACAGAAAATATGGTGTTCTCAAACTCGCTGACCTATTTAATTATGAAATGGCCAAAATTATGAATATACCAGTTTTCTAAACAAACTCTGCCCTCACACCTTAATTGCCTATTTGACCCGCTCTGTACCGTACATGATCGCTGCACTAGATCTAAAACTAAGCAAAGTCTGTATATTCCTAAATTCTCAACCTCCTGGTGTCAAAATTCTTTTAAATATCAAAGATCAAAAATTTGGAACTCTGTAACCGCTGATTTAAAACAACAAACTTTCAGGAGGTTCAAGATCAATTACAAAAATCTACTGCTCGAAAGTTACCATTAAGCTTCGCTTGTACTTGTCTTTTTTTCTATTTTTGTATCGTCAATTATCAATTTTTTTAGCTTGTAATTTTGAATTGACGTGTCAAACATTGACAAATTCCAGGGTGGCTGCTTGACTTGAAGACCGTAAATGGTCCCTTCACAGTCTCCCATCGGTGATGCTATATCTATTGGATTAATTATCGACAAAATATACTGTTCTGTCCGTCTGTGTATACTTGTAACAACCACTGTCTTAATGTGGTACAGTTGAAGGGTAAATTGGTCTGGCAAATGGTTGTACAAGTAAATTTCATATAAACTTAGTATTGGTTTTACATACTTTTGAAGAAATTTTGCGAACTCTTTAAGATTTTATGTCACTCTTATTTGTGTTAGTTTTTTTACATAGTTATTTTTGTTGATGACTTTTTAGCTCATGCAATTTTTGCTGATTATTAACTGTTATTGTGATGGCGCTGAACAAATTAATCAGAAATTTGGTCCCCTGGCCATGCTCTATGGAGGATTTTCGTCAATTAGAAGATTTAGCGCAGTTAAAGATGAAAATGAAGTTACTGCTCTGGGTGATACTTTGCTGCGCTAAACCTAGGACCAGTCATCGATGCATTTGTTTATGTTTTGTCTTTTAACATGTTTCATTGCAGTCACTTGTTCTGTGTTTCAATATCATTAATTAAAAAGGACTTTTTGGTATATTTACCAAGACTATCAAAAAGTGTGTTTTTAAATTATTATTACAGGTGGGTAGTAACCTAATGGAACAAATCAGACCATGGACTAGCTATCTTCAGTATCAATATTTGATGATCTTTAATATTAACTTTTCACTACACATGTTTAAAAAGATGTAGGAATATATATTGCAGCTACTTGATAATTTTTTTTAAGCTTTGATGTCATGGATGTGATTATTAGCTCAACTCAAACTACTTCAAAAAATAGTTCCAAAGAAGCAAACAAGAAAAACAATGTTATCAGCAGTCTTTTTGTTCCTGAAGATGATCACTCGATCGAACAGTGGGATGAACAACCACTTTTATCTAAAACAATATTAGTAAGTCCTGCAGATGGTGAATTTGATTTGATTATGCAACAGCTGAAACACAGGATTATGGAAAGCCATGGGGAATGTATTTATGCTATAGGAGAGTCTGACGTAGATGTTGAGAGTGGAATTTCTGAAGAACAGTTAACTGAATCGAAAGCAACACTTCTTGCCTTAGCTGAAGCCCTGAATTGTGATTGCACTTTTCTTCGTCGACGAATAGCTGATAAGGGAAAAGTGGAGGAATATTTGATACGTCAACGACATGACGAGAATGATTTTCTTGAAGTAAAAGTTGCTGTGGTTGGAAATGTTGACGCTGGAAAATCGACGTTACTGGGAGTGTTAACTCACTGTGAGTTGGACAATGGACGTGGTTATTCTCGACAAAAGTTATTTCGTCATAAACATGAAATTGAATCAGGTAGAACAAGTAGTGTAGGTAATGAAATCTTAGGATTTAGCAGTGATGGAAAAATAGTGAACAAACCTAATGCACATGCAGGTCACATTGACTGGGGGTCAATTTGCAAAAAGTCCTCGAAAGTTATTACTTTTATTGACTTAGCTGGACATGAAAGATACTTGAAAACTACTGTTTTTGGCATGACAGGCCACATACCTGATTACAGTATGCTGATGATTGGCAGTAATGCAGGAATTATTGGAACAACTAAAGAACATTTGGGACTGGCATTAGCTTTGAATGTACCAGTTTTTGTGGTGGTGACAAAAATCGACATGTGCCCTCCGAATATTTTACAAGAAACAATAAAACTGTTGGTAAAAATATTGAAATCTCCGGGTTGTCGAAAGATTCCAGTGCTTGTGTCAACTGAAGATGATGCCATTGTTACTGCCACTAATTTTACTTCTGAAAGAGTGTGTCCAATTTTCCAAATTAGCAATGTCACTGGACAAAACATTGATTTATTAAAAACGTTTTTGAATTTGCTGAATTGTCAAGTTAGGTTTGACGATCAAGAATCACCAGAGTTTTTAATTGACGACACATTTTCTGTACCAGGTGTGGGCACAGTTGTGTCAGGCACTGTTTTGAAAGGGGTCATTCACTCTGGTCTCAGTTTGTTACTTGGGCCCGATTTACTCGGTAAATTTGAACTTGTTCAAATCAAAAGTATTCACAGAAAGCGCATGTTGGTGCAAAATGTAAAGGCAGGTCAAACGGCTGCTTTTGCTCTTAAGAAAGTCAAACGTTCAAACATTCGAAAGGGTATGGTAATGGTGCATCCTAAAAGCGATCCAAAATCTGTTTGGGAATACAAGGCAGAAGTTCTGGTTTTACATCATCCTACTACCATTAGTATCAAATATCAAGCAATGGTGCATTGCGGAAGCATTCGACAAACTGCTTGCATTTTGAGCATGTCAAAAGAGCATTTACGTACAGGTGACAAGGCTGTTGTTCATTTTCGCTTTCTCAAAAATCCAGAATACCTTAAACTAGGAACGAAATTTGTGTTTCGTGAAGGGAAAACTAAAGCTGTAGGAACTATAGTAGAGCTGGTTGACAATGCACCGGCGTATCAAAGTCATTTAAGACATTCTCGAGCGACGAAAATGGTTCCACGTGATTCAAAACAATCCAGTAGCTCAGAAAATGCACCATCTTCGGCGGGCTTTCGAAGGGCAGCAAAGCGCTGACTTTTGTTCTGCCGTAATTGTACTTTTATAGTTTCGCATCGTAAGTAGCAATCTGCCAACACTTCTATAGCCGTTTTAGTATTGTTGATAGATATAGTGGTGCACTAGTGTAGGGAAATCTGCAATTGACATTTTTTTAGATTAAAACGTAGTTTATGACAGTTTAGAACGACACTGGCAAATTTTTACGAACTGCTGTTGTTCCTTTTGGATTTTGTACTTACCAATTTTATCTTTTAGTGTTTTGTTATCGCTCTTGCCATTTTATAACGCAAGAACTATTCCCAATGTTTAGCTGAGTAAATTTCACAGCAGACTGCATTTATTATTGGTTTGCCGTGAATGCACTTTGAAATCTTGTATTAGTGTTCAAAGCATTATTAGTGCCAATATACAATTTTTTTGTTTTGCTGAATTATGAACATACTTTATGTCACTGATTCTTCTTTGATAGAAGCATAATACGTTCTAGCTAGAATAATTGCTTAATATGTGACTCGCAGCGCTTAGTGCAATAATGTAACAATTTCGTCATTAGTTTTTTATTCATGCGAATCTTTTTCATCTTCTTGTGTCGAGACGAGTAACTGTATCAGCCTTGTTACTGTTTTGTTGCTCATACAACTATGAAGGGTTGCTGGTTGTGAGCAATTTTGATTCTTGTGGCATTAATTTTCGATGAGTCATGTAGCGATTTCGTTGAAGGCTGACGCGGCGCAGTAAAATCTGGTCATTATATTTAGATTATCTGACTCGACAATTTTCAATTTTGATCTGCTTTGAAAGTTTTTTGGGAAAAACGGGATATTGGTCAGAAAACTAGTAATAATAGTTTTTTCTAAAGTTTTTGTATGTGGAATAAGTCCACTTTGGAATCACGTGAGGTTTTTATTGGAAAGCTATTAATGTTCATCGTGTTATTGTTTAGAACCCTTGAGATTAGGCGAACATGTTGTTTTTAAATTGGAAATTTCACTTGCTTTTGCTTGTTGGTTTGTTGCAAGTGAATGGATTTCGTGATAACGACTTAACTGCTGAAATTCCTGCTGGGAGGAAAGAATGTTATTTTCAAACAACTAAAGCTGGTGCAACGCTGGAAGTAGAATATCAGGTATTAAAATGTAGCCTATTTTGCCTAATATAAGGGGTTAAACTGACTTGCATTCTGTATAAACAGGTTATTGATGGCGGGGATCTTGATATCGACTTTAAAATTACCGGACCAAAAGGAAATGTGCTGTTTACGGACTTTCGCAAAAGTGACGGGATTCATACGTAAGTGCGCGTAATGGTAGCAGCTTGCGCTGTTAAGTTCCTGGTTATACTGTGCTTTTTTGTGGATACTAATTTTATGTGTGCATTCTGTGCCTGTAAATGGTTAGTACCAACTGGTTACAATCAAACATGAGAAACCAGCTACGCAAAAAAATTTTTAACAATTATATGAAAGCGAGTTGCTTATTGGTTATAAATTTGCTGTAATTTCTCAGCTTTATTAGAATCTATTTAGTAACCTTAGTAAGCCTTTTTTTGTGGAATTTTGTTATGTACCAAACTAACACCACTTTGATTTTCGCTGTTACAATAGCAATACCGCAAGATAAAAAGGAATTCGTGGAACTGTCAGCAAAGAATATTTTCAGTATGCTGTTGGCGTAAAAAATGCATTAAGATCGTGAGTGTTGCGCCACTAATATAAATGTTTGCAGCGTTGATCCAACAGAAGAAGGAGATTATGAAATATGCTTTGACAATTCCTTCAGTCGTATCACGAAAAAAAGTGTCTTCTTCGAGATCATCATTGACACAGGAGAAGATGATTTGGATGAAGATGGAGAATGGAAGCAGTTTATCTCTCCTGACGACACTTATGGTGATAAACTGGTATCACTGGAAGTGGGTAGAATTGCCGTCTAATATAATTTCAGCTTTTCGTCAAATATGCGTTTCTAAGAATCTTTGAAGCGAAATGTTATCCTGCTCGCTGGTCCGATGACGCCTGCCAGTTCTTACCCTTAACGGTATAACATAAAACATCCGCAGTTTAAAGTATGAGAAATCTTGCGAAAACCTAGTGACAGTTAGTTTAATTCTGTATCGAACCTCATTTGAGAGCTTATAATGTCTCTCCTGCAGGTTTCAAACTAAATAAGCTCTAATTCTACTTGTAATATGTAGCAAAAGGAACCAGGAAAGGTCATGTTGTGTAAAACAAACATGCTTCAAGCATGTTTTAATCAAGTCCTGTCATCTTTGCTAAAAAATGCTGGACCGGTACCTGCGTTGTACAGTATTGAACACAGGATTGATATCTTGCTTGGTTATGACATGCCCAAATTGTCCATCTTTTACAAGAGCGTTTAAGCTTTTTCCATTGCTGCACTGATCGTTGTTCTAAGAAACGCGTGATTGTGAAATATAGATGCTGGCCGTGATTGATTTATTGAAAAGTAGGTGGTTGTTTAGTGCCATGTGCTGGTTTACTTAAAAATTCACCAATAGGCTATGTATACTGTGTATGCACTATCAGGCTGAAGCCTAGGGTGTCATCACGAACAAAGAGGCTCAGTGCATTTACGGAATACTTTTTTGGATGTCGACCTGAAGACAGAGCCGGATTTAAACAATGAAAGGCCTTAGACCAGGACAGGGCATACTACATCCCGCGGGCGCTTACAGAAATATAAACCCCTACCGTGAATCGAGACAGAGAAAAAAAGAGTTTTAAAATATTGGTGGAGAGCAAAAAAAGGTCTTCGTTGTTCTTGATGAGGCCCCTCATTTTCTCTGCGGCTCTAGGCTTCAGCCTACTTAAACTATTGGTAAATCCAGCCTTGCCTGAAGATCTGATATTTAAAAGAGATAAGTCCGATGAGTGATCACTAGTGGCATACGTGAAATCAAAATAACCTATACGGCCTCTCATTCTTAATCCAGCCTTGAATGTATGATAGCAAGTTACAAAACTAACTCTATATTATTATTTTGTCAAACGTGTTGAGTAATTTGAGTGAACCTGGCTCCTTTTTGCAGGAAAGGTTAAATGAAATCAAATCAAACAACGCCAAAGTTATCCAGTTGCAAGGAATATTAAGAGCGTTTGAAGCAAAAGATAGAAGCTTGGCTGAACGCAATTTTACCAAGATCAACTTTTGGTCTGTAGTCAACATCATTGTAATGTTGTCTGTGTTCGCTTTGCAAGTCTTCATGGTTAGAAATATGTTCTCTGATAAACGTAAAACCCGCACTTAAAGCTTTCGAGTTCTGGACGTTTCCAATATTTAGAAAATATTTTGCTACTGTGCGGGAAATATCTAGCAGTTATCAATCTTACATTTACACTTTGTTGCATTGGTTGCAGTAATTTTGCTATTTGTTCGTTGTGTATTTCACATTATTTGATATTTCTACTTGTTTACACCGGCAAGACATACGTGGTTGGGACATCAGGTTGTTTAAAAGTTGCCATATATTTACTGAAAAACTCGCAAAAATTTCTAGTGCTATTTTGTGGATTGTTACAAGTTTAAGTATGTATTGATTATGCAATTTATAACTCGTAATTCTGTATTGTAATTGATACCACAGTTTTTAATCCATATTATTACCACCAACCCAGCTAGGATTAATTTCAAAACTTGCCTTAAAAGCATTGATTTAACGATGATTTTTCAATCCCGTTTGGTTGCTGCGAAGATGGACAATTGAACAATGAACATGCTTTATTAATGAAAAAAATCGATTTTTTGTGAGTTTATTATATGCACCATACAGAATAATATGCGCATATGGCAGCAATATATAATGACCGTACAGGCACCAAATTAAAGTCTCCGCATCAAACACGAAACATCATAAACTTAAAAATCAGCAGCATGCTGCAAATTTTTTCCACCGAAAATGTTCATGGCTCGATGAAAAACTTTGCACCGACGCAAAGCGAATGAAGCACAAATTAGACACAAATACGTTAAACACAATAATGGATGCCAATGCTGCTTCATTGGAAGGTAAAAATAGAAGTGTCGTACAAAAATATACCAGCTTCAATGATTGCGGTCACAGTGAGAGTTTGTACCGTAACAGGTAGTAAGATCAAGTGTCCTCTAAGTTTGTACCGTAACAGGTAGTAAGTCAAGTGTCCTCTAAGTTGATGAGGTCGCATTCCGGCTAAATAGAATATGAAAAAATTATACAGAATGCTCGTGATGAACACTAAAACTAGCAACCGAAAGTGATTGTGAGCAAGCAGCAACTTGGAGTTTGTATTCCGCAAAGCATCAAAAACAAACCTGCCTGGGTGTAGTTGTCTATTTGTCTAACCGTCATCGAGCTTAGGCTTGGAAACAGCAAACAATTACGAAAAGGTTTTGATTCTAACGCCACTACCTATTCAAAATCCCGTTAATAAACGTGCTATACTGTTATAGCCAGTCCTCTTTAGCCAACTACAGTAACATCTTCCGCCTTGAGTTGTTAATTGCTTAATGATAAATCACCTGAGGGCGACCTTTGATTGCTTCGTCTAGACTGGAAATCCAGACCAGCGCTACGTCTTTCGACTCGCATTGAAAACGATACATGTTCCCACTTTCAGGATTGTTAAGTTGGAAACAATCTAATCGCAGAGGATCGTTCGAATACAAAACCATCCAATCCAGGATTGATACTGCTTTGCATGGTCGCGATTTGAACTGGATAAAACAATTGAATAATTGGCCGGTTAGCTCAGTTTCCAAGATATTGTTATAGGTGCGGGAGGTCTGGGGTTCGAATCCTGGGTCGGTCAAATCGAATACAGTGTCGCCAACGGCTTGCCACCGCCTGCGATGTTTCTTCGGAACTGTGTTGCTCAGGTGCTAAGCCGCGGAGGTGGGTCCCACCACTTGTTACACGCTTCGGCCTGATACCGCGAGTATAATGAAAATTTGATTTTTTCTTGAATTCAACAGACGATGATTGGCACAAGGACATAAAAAAAACCTAAACGTTACAAAAGCGCACGTTGTGAAGTACTTCTGCTAAATTTACAACCACCGTATCTTACGTTTTCTCTTTCATTTCCTCGGAATGACTTTGGTGCAAAATATATGAGTTTACTTCCACAAATAGACACCCAATATTTCGCCCACGTAGAAATCTGTGAAAAAAAGATTTGTGAGAGCGTGGCAATGCAAACAAATCTTCGATGCCACAAACTTACCGAAGGTTTCTTGCCTTGCTTCAAAACACATTTCCTTTTCAAACAACCCTCAAAGGTGCAAGTTTGATATTCTGAGCTGGATATATCAAGGGTTCTGAAAAAATGTGAAGCTAATCAGCAGACAGCACATTATCAAAGGTCGAGTCTTCCAATTTTTAACACAAACGACACTAGTTTTTCGTTTATCAGATGATAATTTCGTTAGAAAAACCTCTATCCGTTGCTTTCCACTTGCATAACAATTCGCGTTACTCAGCAGATATTATAGGCACTAAATTTCATATTTTTAAAGCTAGTTTTATCCGAAAGATAGACGTTTCGTTTTTAAACGGTTATTCAAACCAGCTGATAATTACTCAAATTGGCTTGGAAGTAAACTTCAAAATCCGTATCGTAAACCACACTGCACCATTTCTAGTGTATCTTTTTTTAAATACTTGTCAAATAGGATATCACTTGCCGGTACTTTGAAATCATTAAACCAAGATCTCCTGAACTTAGCCAACTTCATAATATGGACAAGAAATTTAGCTCACCTGTCGGAGAATGTTGAAGTTTCATCTTGTTCGCTGAATTCTGATCCGGAGTTGGAGCGACTACTTCCCAAAGATCCGTTTGTTCCATTAGAAACCGGAGTTCGATTTAACGACGTTGAAAGAGAAGGAGTCGCTATAATGCTATCATCTAGTAATGATGTTGTCATGGAAACCGCGGGTAAAGGAGAAACGCCCCGAGTAAGACTGCCACTAAAAATGTTGCTGATTTTGAAAAAGTGTGTTTTAAGTTAGCAAAAAAATAATGTAAAATCAAAGCGTCAATAAGAAATATTTTCTAGCTGAAACACAATTTCAAAATAAACAAACCTGTGATCTAAATTTTCGGAGGAAAACCCCTGGGTAGGGGATATATACCACACTGTACTGTCCCTCTGTCTGGATCGGCTGTACCATGATTGTCTATTAACGAATGGCAATGTTGAAATGAAATGATAGAACAACAAGAAATGAAAAGATGAGATGAAACAATTCACTCTAAGTCACAATTTAAAAAAAGTTCTAAAACAAAAAGCACCAACAAAAAACGCTATTGAAGCAAAAAACGTAGGCCTATTAAACACAAATCTTCATTAAATGCAATGGTCCTTGAATGTGCACCAGCGGAAAACACCTCTACCGAGCACGCGGATCCCCCTTGAACCTGCCAAGCTGGCGAGTTTTTCCTCAATGCAAAGTGAGAGGTTTTAAAAATACGTCGGCCGTAAGGGCCGGAAAGAAGCTATGGTCCGCCAGTAAGCATGGGCCCCCAAAGTATTCACGGCCTTGGACGCCGCTCTCCAATAATTTTTTTAATTATTTATTACTATTTTAAGGCATCGGCCAAATCAGATACACAAGGCCTCCCTAATCTCAAAAAACGCTAACATAACAAACTGGGAAATTTTTCAAATTGTTGAGATCCATCTGTGCTTCCGCCCAGCCCCATTTTATCACCCAAGGTCCACTTCAGAATGCATTCAGCAAGACAACAACTCCGCACCGAATCAATTAAATGAATCCGTGACAATTTTAGCTCAATTGCGCAAATGTTACAACAATACTTTCACATGCAACTAATCAGAATACAAGCAACATGCGAGTTTACCCAAATCATGCGAAGAAAGAGAAAGTGGAGGAAAGATTGAATTGTTGATTAGATGTGACATGGGTTACGTCTATTATATCCGAAATACAACAATCACAATACAGCCACCGGTTAAGGAAAAGTGCAGCATGGTACAATCAAGTGTTTATTGATCCTACTAGTTCCCAAGTCTGAAGTTTTTAGTGTCAGTAGAACAATTAGGACACCACGTATATCATAGCCGACATAGACACATTCAAGTTAGAACAACGTATTGATTAACTACTTGAACAGCCGAAAATCGGCTAAATACTGATTATCGAACGAGCATATTTTTCTAAACTGATTATTGTAATATAATTAACTACGCCTTCAACAAACTAAGATTTTTGATTACAACTTAAAAGTTTTGAATTTCAGCATTTTACCTAGCAATTTTAATTACCTTTAATTGCAATTATTTGCACTCTTCTAATAAATTGGCTTCAATGACTCTTCACCTGGAGTCTTATTACAGAATAAAGTTTGCAAAAACTAACACTCTTTCTAACGGTTGACTCGACTTCAGAGAAAAGCTACCTCAGCAATTTCTGATTTTATGATTAAGGAGCCATCGAAGTTTTTTTTCATTACCAATTTAACTCAGATTCTCCTCATCACTAACATTATGCAAACAATAAACTTCTTGTTAATTAGTATTATAATAAGCTTTTTTGTGGTAAGATTTCGTAGCCAAGAGTATAGAGCCAGATCACCAGCTAAAATTTATCTTTTTGAAAATTAGGAAAACTATGAATCAGGAAATTGCAAGTGAATTAAAGACAGTGCCGTATCAAGTTTTAGTAGTAGCCTGCTGTTAATTCATTCAAGTCTTTACAAGTAGTGTTAGTTGTACGATCAAACCTTTTATGAGCTTTTGAATGATCAGCTTTATTTCTGAGCGACACAGCTGCACCAAGATTGATTTCTTTTCCTAAACTTTTCGACTTTCTGTGTCCAGGAACAAATTTTTCAGGAGTTGGAGGAGTGTAGAGGACATGGCGGGAAAGGGAAAGATCAGATTGAGCTATAACGAAAATTCCACGAAACTCTTAAGTACAAACTTTGGCAGAAAATCATAATTAGTTTCTTCGCAATTCAGTAAATTCATTTTCCACCAGCAAATAGTTGTTTAACCGCTTAACGCTCAATAACAGCACGACATAACCGCAGCTAGTGTGCTACTCAGAGCTTAAACAAAATTGCAGCGATGGAATAAGAAGCTATGATACGTAATATAACTGAGCTGAAGCTTCATAGCAATTTGCTCATTAATTGCAATAAGATTTAGTAATCTAAATAGAAGAGTTTAGAATTTTTTTCTAAGGGCCACACAGAAATTCTAAAATAACCGCCACAAGAGTTTGACTTTCAATCACAAGGTCCTGAGTTCGAATCTGAGTCTACCTGATGAGCAGTGAAACCGCGAAACTGGTACAATTGGTTTTTACAGCGTTTATTTAGTAGGTCTTCTATGACAGTGGTTTTCAACCTTTTTCAAGTCGCGGACCTCTAAGCTAAGCAATTTCTTGTTGCGGACCCCACACAAATCAACGCAAATAAACACGATTCCAATTTTCCGCCCAAAATGAAGTGAAGAGCAATAAAAAAAGGTCATCACGTCTGCAGACATACGTCCAATTTTCCGCCCAAAAGCAAGTGAAGAGCAAACAAAAAATCTATCCTTATATCGTTCAGAAAAAAATTATTTTTTAAAATACATTAATAATTAATAAACACCGGTACTGCGGACCCCTTACGGACCCTTTATCCCTTGCGGCCCCCTTAAAAATATTCGAGGACCCCAGGTGGAATACCACTGTTCTAAGGCTACCATAATATCTTTTTATACATTTATATCCAGCGATACCTGATGCACTTGTAGCATCACCTGTTCCATTTGATGTTGCAGAATGTAATGGCTCAATTTTTAATGAAAGTCTGTAAAAATATATGTATCCATCAACTGGTTCGTTACAGATCAACGATGATTACGCCATCAGTGACGTTACAGATATTTTAATGGAGTCACCGAACGTGAAATCTAACCAAAAAAAAAATCATCAAATCTTCATTATACTAGCGGTATCAGGCCGAAGTATGTAAAGAGTGACGAAGCCCATCTCCGCTGAATACTCAGCAGGGCCTGAGAGCGACAGAGCTCCGAAGAAACGTCGCAGCGTTGGCGACACTGTGTCCGATTTGACCGATTCAGGATTTGAGCCAGAGACCCCCGCAACGATAGCGATGTCTTAACAACTGAGCTAACCAGCCATCTAAAAAAAAAAACGCAAATCCAACTCATATACACAAGCCGAAACTTACTTGTAGTTGTCTTCTTCAAGGAATTTCTGTAATTCCTCAATGTATTTGACACTGTTCAAGTAGTTTTTAGTGTGAGGTTGTTCTTGAAGATGGTCTATAAATCGTCGCTTTGTAAGTAAAAACATAACCAAACTCAACAAGCAGAGTCGCCTGCAACTTACAGCGCTTACTTTTACAGCTTCTATCGAATCAGTAGTTAGGTATCCCGAAATTGTCGAGAATAAGATTTTTATTCAACAGCAACAAGAATATCAACTACTGCATGGGTGAATTTAAAAACGAAGCAAAAAAGGTTGGGCTAGAACAGAACAGGGGGAGAGCTTAACACGTCGATCACAAACATAATAGTACCATATCGCAATGCATCAAAAATAGACATCAAACCTAGCATCCATACTCATTATATTTAATACTTCGTTGTAGTAACTAAAAATCAAAGTCCTTCCTGGCCTACTGGACGGGAAGTCAAGTAGGCCAGGAAGGACATTGCATTTTTAGTTATTGATCTTCACCCTGGTCACGTAAAGGATTTGACTAGCGTGGTGACGTAAACACACGAGTGGCTACGTACCACAAAGGTTAGATTCTTCAAGATATGTTTATCCGAAGGGATGAGTGATGCTGACAAGATCATTCGTTTTGGAAGATGAATGTATCATACCTGAGAGTGGCTGATGAAGGCTAATAGCCCGAAACAGCGCTGTCCCGCTCTACTTCGTAGTAGGTCCGGTTATCTTGATACGGTCTTTTATAGGCAGCTTGCATGCTTAAAAATTTCACTAATGCTAAAGAACTTTTTTCTAAATGCGACTTACCATATTTTGATTGTTGAAATTCTGACAAAACACGGAGAATATTGTTCAACTTGCTTGCTCGTTCATGGCTCTCCAGTCCGCCCTTGTCAGGATAGGCGGAGTCGATATACATCACGTCGGTGAGGTACATGCCTAAGAAAACAAGAGCAATGCAGAAAACGCTACCAACTTTGCACATATTTACGTTGTCCCTTCCTACTTAAGAAAGATCTTCAAATACTACACTTTTCGCAAAAATCAGAATATTACCATTTACGCGAGCGCTAATAAGATACACTGCTTTTTATATACTTTAGAAACACACTTGCACAGACGCAATAGATAAACGTGTTACCCGCCTTTAAATTTGAGTCCGCTTTTTATTCAACTTCACGGTTTAGGTCGCGTATCTTACTGTAAGTTACAATTCTCATTACTGATTCAGCAAAAAAAACTTGCATTTTCGGCAGCCGATAATATTGGAGGAGGGCTAACACGGCAAAAAGTCGCTGTTCTGCCGCTTGTCCTATCGCGCATACCAAATTTATTACGACTATTATTACATCATCAGCATGACCAATCAATTGTGCCGTAGTAACCACTTGGTGGAGCGTCGGGATAACGCACACGACTTAACAAAAAAAAAAAAAAATCGAAAATGAAAGCGCGAAAGCGGTGTTAACTCTCCAATGATTTCAATCAGATCGATTACAAGCAATAGAATAGAAAACAAAGCAGCGAAAGTGAAAGAAGCAAAGTGCGCTAACGAGCAACGACAGTGACAGGGTCAATATATTTTCTGACACAGAGGAGCACAGAGTCGTGTAGTCACATCGCAGTTCTCTACCACTTACTTGACATTTTTCAGTCTTATTTAAACAGGATTCTTTGTGAGGACCCCGATTGGGGTGAAACAGCTTGCAGAATAATTTTAGTTTTGTCACTCAATTAAATCAATAAATGCCATACTTTGGTACCAGTTATTAAGCTCTCTTTTGATGGCAACAAACAAAAATTCAGGAATCAATATTAAGTTTTGACGCTACGCTAACATCGATGCTAATTATAATAAGACACACATTTCGTAGTTTTCATCACCCAGCCCAGGTAACCACGCTACTGCAAACGCAATATCCAAAATAAATTCTGAAAATTTTAAAACACAAGTCTCAGAAACTCTGAACTGCATCTTTTATCGAGTCAAATTACGAAAAACCAATTCCGGCGGCTTCATCAATACTACTGTATGTAGCAATGAAATGATCAAAATGCAAAAAAAGTCAACTTTAAAACTTTTTTCAGTTGTTCACTGTTCACAATTTGTGGTTAACTTATAGTTGATTTTATCCGCAACTGCACGTCATGATAACACTGATCATTTGCGGGTTACTCTTTGTAAAAGAAAGCACTGCATACGCTACTGATCCTATGGCAAGTATTCGACCAATGAGAAGAGGCTATTCGGCTCCAGAACCAAGTAGTGAGCAAAGAATGAATAGACAAAATCCACACGGAGTTCTTCCGGGCACGAACCCGAAGAGTAATACAGATCCGCGCCAAGGATCCATATCTACTCCGGAGCCATCACTTCCGGATAAGAGAGAAGCAGACGGAAGTCCAATAGTAGATACAGATCTTCTACAGTCAGAACTACATATTCAAGAAACGGGTGGTGAAGGTAGGACAAGAATAGCGTCAAACATAAATATATGTTATAATAAATAGCACGACAACTGAGAACTGTGAGTTCATCTTCATGTAGCGCACGAAAAATGTCTACCGATAAATAAATGTAGAAAACAAATGCCCTTGATTAATCAAATCCAATTCGATCACATCACTGGTACCGTCGAATATTACGAGTATTATCTACCCGCCAAGTCTTAACTGATTCAGGCACAGGCCTATTCGATGTTTCCATCAGACCATAGCAGAAACAATGCATCAGATTTAGTTTTTCAGCTTTAAAGAGAAAAAGAATAAGACAGTAAGACATGTTATACCTAATTCAAACGAGAGCAAATACGCAAAAAAAAAACAGCACTGATTTCTACGAAGATTTTACAAAAAAAACTTTTCACACACGTCGGGATTTCGTACAACATTTCGATAAATTATAAGCATAATCTTTGCGCAGATTTCACCTCTCAAGCTGACCAACAATGCACTTATACGTTTATTGTTCCACGAGCTTCGCAGCCATGCACAAGCATGACCACACAACAAATGGTTGGGCAAGATGCTATGGCAGAATTGCAAAGAAACGGTAAGTGCTATGAAAGTGTATCAGGTGCTACCAAATCATATCAAATTTTCATTGTTTCATTTCAGTTCATGACAACAAAGCAAAAATTAATGACCTAAAAAGTGAAATTCGAGAAAAAAAGCAAAGTCTGGGAACAATTCTAACCGATATTGAGAGTCTGCAAGAGAAAGTGAGTTAACTTAATCTGAACTTGATGGGCGCTGACAGTTGCGTGTGTTTATATTTTGGATTTGGTTCAGTGCAAGCGAAATGAGGACGATGATAAAAAAGACAGTTTCAAGTTGAAAATATACAAACACAAAATGATCGGTCAACAATCAGATACTGGCTGGCGTGCCGATACATAATGGTTACTAAGCTCAGAGAATCGAAAAAAGTTGCAAATGGTCATGTCATGCCCATTTAGCACTATCATAGTCAACTTTAAATTTTGTCTTCTATATATGCATTCAGGTCGATGTTCTGCAACAAGAATCGCGGAACAGCGACAGCCGGGTTTCCCAGTTATACATGCAACTTATGCACGAAATCATCAACAAAAGAGACAACGGCTTGGAAATGACTACGCTGGAGAACAAGCTACTGAATCAAACCGTAGCATACTACTTGCTGAAGGTAAAACATTTCTCAAATAATTCGACCACAGCTCGAATATTTGGTCTCATAAAATTGCAGGTCGAACATGAAAAAATGAAGAAAGAACACAACGAACTACGCATGCTCATCAACAGCCAATCACAACAACTCAATGCATTACAACAGCAAATTCAATTCATAACGTCGCAGGTATACCGCGAAGTAGCCTTAAGTACTCAGTTCATCGCTGTTTAGAAAAAAAAAAACTTGTTTTTTAAGAAACGATGCGTTGACATTGCTATTCTGTAAAACCCAACCAGCAGCTGTAGATGTTTGTAGCAGCATATAAAACGCTTCAGTTCTTGGTTTAATACAATAAAAAAAATATCAAAAAACAGCTCATTTTCATTCCTCCCGCTGATGAATTTACTATCAGAAATCAAAATATTTCAGAAACTTCCAAGTCCTACCATTAAATCAATAACAAGAGTGACAACTCCAGAAACGCAGGAGAAAGTAGAAACAGTCAACACAACTCTATCCACACCAACGACCAATTTTCCTGGAGGTAACTAATTAATAAGAGTAATATTACTAGCCAAATAACACCCTTGGTGAACAGAGAAAGAACTTAACATACTGGTTAACATGGCTCACAAATTCATTGCGATGTCAGCAATCAGCAGCTAATTTATCCTATTATTTGCCAGCATTGGGGTGACGACAGACATGCGTCATTTTAATATGACAGAAGAAAATAAATAGAAATAAATGAGATTTTTGCTAACTTAAGTTTGAAAACAGGTGGCCACGGTTTCCCTCACTTACACTCAGCTTAATATCAGTGCACCTGAGCATTTCACTGGTACAAAAATTAATATGCTATATTAATAGCGGCAAATTCCAATTATTATCGCTTACTCAAGCGTGTCCATACCGATTTACTAAACACAGAAGCACTTATTAAAATTTTTCCAAACAATTGCTAAAAAATGTGTCAGTGGAAAGAGACTAAGGCTTCCAATCCAAGCAAATCAAAGATTCATTTGTGCATAATCATTGTACAAATTAATAATATAGAGTTGATCAAGAATAGATAATGCTTTTAGTTTTATGTTAACAGTTTAGGTCAAATTTATTTAAGACCAAACGCTGAAGGTTAAGTACAATTTGGCTTTTCTTTCGCGTTTTTGGACCACATCCAATTCAAAGACATTTTAAAACACAATGTCAAAATCTTTATACCCTAAAGAGCAAAGCAAAAGAGACCATGGCAATGAAAGTTGTGCTTACAATAACTTTCACATCGAATGTAAGAGTTTGACCATGTTATTGCATAGCATTGCAGTAGTATTGCACAGAGAAAGTATTGCATGGCATTATCTTAAGGCAACAAAATTTTAATCTTAAAAAGAAGTTGGCGGTGGCGAGAGATAAATGTTAAGAGGAGGCAGCAATTTGAAGTGATTTCAAGTGGAGAGAAAGTGCTCTAAATGTTACTATCAAGTGACTCTATAAGATTGTCCTTTAGTGGAGCAAGAATAAGTGGACCACACTTAGTAAGTTACAATAAGCAAAAACAACAAAGACGCTCATTGAAAGTTGAAGATGTAGATTTATTAAAAATGAAATGCCGGGCTCAAAACTCATTAGAGCATGTTTATTTTGTAACAATATAGTTTAATCCAATCCAAGAATGGTGTAAGAATCAGTATTTTAAGATTAAATTACCACCTAACTCCAGAGTGACCACGCCTCATAAAGAACTTCCACTTTCAAAAAAAAACACCAAAACCTGTTTCAATCATAAATATTTTTCCACTTGAACAGCGTGATCCAGGGTTACAGTAGTAGGAAAACCACAAACAAGCACCACTGTTTCGACCGTTCGGGTTTTATCAGTGGAACTGATGTGACAATATAATTATATTTATCTTGACAGGACCGTTCCGAGATTGCGCCAGAGTACAACGAGCTGGTTATACAAAGAGTGGAATTTTCAACTTGAAACTACCAGGATATGATAAGAAGATAAGAGTCTGGTGCGATTTTGACCAGGTAGATATTTGCTAAAATGTCCTTAACAATGTATTTTTGATCGTCTAAAACAGTACCAGTGGCATAAAATATTACGTAACGAACAATCATACTTTAAAATCGATTTCAAAGCATCCTTGCAACGTTAGAATTACTTGAGAGCAAAATATCAGCTTTTTGAGATAAGTGTGTGTAAATCAGATGCACATTGCAACGGTGACAATAAAAGTTCCAGAAAATATCAAGCAAAGATATTATACAAAGCCTACTATTGACCAGTGGCCGAGAAAAAGATTTAAAACCTTCCTTCTTTGCACCTAGTCACGTGAAAAGGAAGACATGAAAAAAAGGACAGATTCAAGATTTATCCAGTCGAAATGCGGGGTAGTTGTCCACCAAAACAAATTTTCCATTTTCACATTTCAATAAAAATTCCGTTGAAGCATCACGAGGCATGCTTCATGAATTCTAAGCTGGGTCGTCATATTATTATCACGGACAATTTGAAAGTAATATAAAACTTAAACAAGAAAGACAGTATCGGAAACCAAGATCTGTACAAAATCAACGTAAATAGCAAGAAAGAAACTTAATCTACCCGTTCTAATTGAAACAATCGTTTATACAACCAAGTCAATTTAAATCATTATCAACAATTAGTTTAAATATTAGTAGAGAAACTTAACAGATGTAACAGTAATGCATAGCTTATACACATATAATTGTCAAATAGCTAAATCTTCGCCAGTATGAATAAAGTATTGTGCAAGCAAAAAAAAGATTGATTTCTTTCACGGAAAAAAAAAATTAACTTGCGCAGAAGCGAAATTCTGCTGAAGAATCGCAAAAGTTGATTCCCTACCAAGTTTAAACTGAATGAAATCGAGAAAGGTTTACGTAAACTAGATAACCTCGTCCAAAACAAGGCGATAGATAAAAAAAATTATGTAATACTTCCAGGACCCAGGGGGATGGATTGTTGCGCAACGACGCACTGGAAGAAGAGTGAACTTCTACAGAAATATGGCAGCGTATAAGAAGGGCTTTGGAAGAGCACACAGTGACTATTGGCTTGGTGAGTCGCTAACTGTACGGACCAACACCATGTTTGCAGTACTTATCTCAACGAAAAGCACCCATTTGGTATCATGGGCTGAGAGTTAAACCGCACGTGAAGTAGAGGTAGCCATGGATAAAACGGGTTTTGTTTTAGGTTTGGAGCACTTGCACCGGTTGACCAACCAGAGCGGAGTCAATTTCAAACTACATATCGACATGGAAGATTGGGAAGGGAGAAAAACATTTGTGGAATATCAAAGTTTCCGCGTCGAAGGAGAAAAGTCAGGATACAAGTTAAAGATTAATCATTACAGGTACACAAACTGGACAATTTTTAAATGTAGAAAACTAGCAACCTGAATCTAGTACGAATTACACACTAAACTGACCAAATACTAAGTGTTCTAAACAATGCTACTCTAGGCGAGACAGCCTACCAAAATTTCAAACTTATAGAAGCAGCATTGCACTGAATACGATAAATCGAAAAAAAAATTCCCATTACAAAAAAGAAGCAATTAGGCATCGGCCCTTAATTGATTAAACATTGTTAATTTTTCTTATAATTTTCTGCGCGAAGTTAATACTTTATTTTTAGTGGAACTGCTGGCGATTCTTTGACCTGGCACAACAACATGCGTTTCACTACAATGGATGTGGATAATGATAGATTTGCAACAAACTGCGCACAGGTTCACCGCGGCGGATGGTGGTACAACGGCTGCGCACATTCAAATCTCAATGGAATCTACTACAGGTGAAAGCAGAACAGCATGCTATCCACATATAAAAAAACTAAATACACCTTATAAAACGAATATGCCATAACGGAAGTGAATAGCAGAAAACCTGTAAGATCCGCCGAAAAACTACAGAATGTTATGAGCAGTAAACGCAAGGCAAAGTAAAACTGCATAATGCTGGATGATAGCTGAATCTATAATAGTCAAAACATCAAGTTGTATGAATTGGCAAGTTTAATGGGTTGCATTTTTGCAGAGGAGGTGAGTACAGGAACCAGCACTTGGACGGAGTATATTGGTCGGAATGGAGAGGCCGGTCTTATTCTTTAAAAAGTGTTGCGATGAAAATACGACCGACGGAATAGCATGGCGTCCAAACTAACTCACGAATCTGCCTAGCACAGGCCACAAAACAGAGAAATGTACAAGTGGCGACGATGAACGAATGTGAAAAGATTCCATAAATTTTAGGAATTAAAGCGTTCCAATACGTTTGAATAACTACAGCTCATCCGAAGAAATTACTTACCAAATTTCGAAAGTCAGCGACGTTGACGTTTCTTTGTTTTAACTCTTTGCATCCTAGTATTCAACGACGACTTTGCACAATATTATTTTACGGTGTAAAACATTATTTAACTATCTTTGAACTGTAGAGTGCTTAGTTTTATGTTACACAGGTGCATACGTATGTGCTTATACCGTGTTCTTACGTCAAGCATATGACTTTCGCGCTTGACTGAATTATAATTGGAGCGCTAATCGATGCTAACAGCATTACACTAAAAATTACTGGTTTAAACTGGATAATGCGACTTACAATTTCAAAAAAGAGCAAAAAACTAAAGATTATTATTGATTTCTGCGTTGTTACGGTTGCTATTGTTTCAAATGCTAAGTTGCAACATAAACAGAAGTCTTCAAACTGAATTTCGAGCTCGATTCATAAGTTTGAGTAAAAATTTTACTATTTCAACTATTTAAATTTGATATGGTCAAAACGGTAGCGCTCGAAGATGAAAAACAAAGCGTTATTCTAAAAGCAAAATAACATTCAAGCGTTCCGTTTCAGTGTGTCACATCTGTCAAGGCAGGGCTAGCAAGCATAACAAAAGTAAACGTTGGTTCAGCAGACGGTGGCAAAGCTCCTACCAGAGCATTAATGACAAAGTAAAAAGCTTTATGAAAAAATACTCTAGTTATCAGAGAAAAAACATTAAATTACAAAAATACTGCTTTTGTCTTACGATTTTTATCCATACGAACTACACTGACGTATAATGTATTTCATACTGTAAAAGCATATGAAGTCCTAAGGTAATCACATGTTTTACGCAACAAGAAGATTTGCTTAATTTAATACAACAACACCAATTAGAGTACAATATTTTAATCAGATAATTTGATTCAAAATGGTGTTTTTATCCAGTTACAAAAGAGCAAATAGTCAAAAGAAGCATCATGGGACAGTGGGACACCATTGTACCAAGAACTTACTTAGAACAGAACTGATACGCGACAGTAACCGTACCACGCATATCGCTTCAACAACGTAATTTACCTAGAAATGGAATACACGGTAGTCGAATATCCTCCATGTGGTTCCTCAACTCCGCTCTATTATCATCCTCTTTCACCAAGGTTAACAATCGTTCGAACGTTGCACGATGAGTTTTCGGAACAATCTGCGATGAAGAAAAATTTAATTCAACGGAAGCAAAAACATATTCCTAGTGAATTAATGCCACAATTTCACGGTTCAATTTAAAGTTTTATGTTATATTATTACGAAGCACATACTCGAAAACCGAAGTGAGTATCGAACACGCGAAACCGAGTTACCCAGCCCCATGCACCAATTAATCGACAAGCTTTCAAATGCTTGATTCTTTAATGTAGCTTTTTATCTTGCTGAAGTATAAGCACGTAGTATAATTAACACACACTAATTACTCCGTCAAGTTTATGGACCGATTTTTCGCATAAAATTTAACAATCGATTTGCTAAATTCGTGGCGCCAACGTGCGGACAACATTTCGAAATCAAGACACAAAATGGAGACGCTCAACCAACACTTTAAAACTTCAATGAAAGTGCACATGGAGTTGGCCGAGTGGTCGGAGCATTGAGCTGCGAAACTAGTTTCGCGGGTTTGATGCGCAACTAGGTCATCTTCCATGATGCATATACTTCACTAATATAAAACAATTACGTGGCTTGAAAAAAAAACTTCAATGAGAGTGACGGTAAGACAGAATAAGGTAACACACAATTAATTATGTTTGGACCTATAATGGTGAAATCTTTGTTCGTGAAAATGAAAACATGGATGCAATCGCAATACACAATGAGTCAGATATTGATAAGCTTAAAATTTTTTCAATAGCGTTTGGTTTGTTTCAGCAAAATTCAGTGAGTGTTCTCCGTCGATAATTTTGATAGCTGCCCCTAGGGCAACCAAGACTTAAATTTTTGATTCAAGTACCGGTATAAAAATTGAAATGTTACGGGTGAGGCTGTGCCATAAAGTAGCACAAACATAATTGCGGCATAACAATTATCAACCCTTGACTAAATATTGCGGGCATGAAACTTTTCAACTACCGTACGTTTTTGGTTTAAGTAATATTTTGTACCAGCCAAAGCAATAACATCAACACTGACACACACGAGTCCAAAATCTACTTTTGACATCCAGGGGACATTGAAGAAGACGCGAAATAATAGAAGAGCACTGTAAGAACTCTTTCAAACCACAAACATATTTGTAATATGCTGCGTTGAAAATTCACCGAGCTACACATTTTAACTAAAGTTAATAAGCCGACTAATTAACTAATCATAGCCTATAACAGCATCAAAACATACACAAGTTAGCACTTACCGCCCAAGTTTTCGAAAGCCGTATGACCGCGGAACCGTTAAGGGATTGCACAATTGCCATTAAACTGTGTAGACTGTTCAGTTCGAGTAATTTCTAAAATAAGTAATCGTGATGACGGTCAACTAGTTCTAGCTATGACAGAGTGTTGAAACTTGAAATGTCTGTACGATGTAAACGCACTAATTCGAAAAATTCGTGTTCTAGATCTTGTTTTAGAAAAAGATTTTCCAGCTAGGCTCATCAATGCAAAAAATCTAACCCAATCAAAACAAATTTCGTGATACGATTAAGCTTTGCCAGTGATAAAAGAACGCTTTATTAGAAATGTTACGTCATTTAGGATTTCTTCATAAGTGACCAGAAGCATTTTCATTGGAATACACCCAGCAATTAAATACACCCAGTAATTTTTCGAAAAAAAAATATTACGGCTTGTGTCATACCAGACCGAAATTTCACTTTTACCTGTTTTGGGCTAATTTGTAACAAGGTTCTAACTACATTCACTTGATGAGTTGCAATCACAACGAAAACCGGTTCGCGGATTGTGATAACCTTGGCAATGTTACTGAGTAAATATTTGGATCAAGGTTGTGGTTTCTTACAGAGGTGTCCGATGGTGGGAGTGATGCCCTAAGAGGCTACTCGAAGAAAATAAGACTGGGCATTTTTAGGTCTTTGGATGCACATAGATATTTCAGCTTGTGATGATGCACCTTGCTGGGTGTATTCCAATGAAAATGTTTTTGGTCGCTCTATTAGAAGTCCCTGAAAATTACAAAATCACCCAACCAAGATCAGAAAATGTGATATTCCAAAGCGAACAGCTTTTGAGCCACTAGCACTAGCCCCATTCGCAATACAACAACCCATGAATTAAGCCACGTGGACAGAAATGATATTTCGTAGCCAATACACAGGGTTACCATTTGGCGCATATTTCTAAGTTTTGTGCTTATTTTCAAGGGCAATGTCTTAGATAGACCTAGAAAACGTGAATGTGCTTATTTCTAAGAAACGTGCTTAATTTTGAGTTCCGTGCTTATTTTCGAACTTTTAGCGGAAAAAACAGCATTCTGCGGACGTGAAGACTTTTTTTTTTGGTCTTCACCGACTTTTAGTGGTTTCACAATAAAGAGCTTTTGACTTTTTGGTAACCCAACTGCAGCGCGCTTATTTTCTGGTGTGGTCCGGTGGTAACCCTTGCCTATACATCAACTTACTTTCGCAGTTTTAATGAATAACGTAATGACTTCAGCCCGGATTTTGGTGGTGCTGGCATGAAGAATTTCGTGAATCACCCAAAAACTAGTCTGCAAAAAACATTGAAACAACACTATCTTACATGTGTAGATAGCATTTTGTATGAGTTTACGCTAATTTTCAATGAATCAAATCCTAAGCTACTACGGTTATTTTTTGGCACCATCTTTCTATCGTTTGGTAATGACAAATAAAGTCGTCATCTCGTCTCTGAAATGGTGTAATTAATGCAAACACTATACGACGACGTCAAAAAAGCATTAGCCGATTACACATCTGTAAGTAAGCACATACCAAACACGGGTTGTTAAAAAAACAAATACTTGAATTAACTCAATAATGCGTAAAATTATACAACCTGCGTAAATTACATCAACAATGACAACGTCAATGAAAAAAACCTTGAAAAATGGATAAAGAAATCAAAATTGCATATTCATCAAGCTGACATATCGCGTGTAAATGTTTATGTTATAACTGTAGCAGCAAAATTTCCTTTCTCTTACGTGGTTGAATCTCTGTGTTAACGCACAGACGTTAGGAGATCGTTTCCATTTATCTTTCTTCGTCCAGCCACAGCAGCTGATCTCATCTGGTTTTATGGCGGCAAAATGGGCCCAGTCAAGCAAGGTTAATTGGCGCTGAAATTGATAAATTTGACGATCAGTTCAGAGCATACTGATTAGCGGAAGTTGGACTTCCAAGTGAAAAAGTTAAACAAAAAGCAATGAAAGGCAAATGTCAAAAATAATGACTAAACCGAAATAACGTATACGTTAAATATCAAAACAACTGCAATGTTGTCTACTTATTTTAACGGTTTTGCGTTTATGATAGATTTAATTAATTACTAGAACGTGCCTATGTAGACTCGCAGCCTTTTACAAGGCAAGCCGGTATGTCAAAAAGTGAGTATAGTTATTAAAAATTAATTTGTAGTTACAGTTCACACATTTTATTACCAAAACAGTTTACTCCTCATGTGGCAATCATATAATTACATCATTTATTAACAATACCACATCAAGTGGAAAGCTACTTCACTGTAAACACTCTCAAAAATACAATATCTGCGAAACCAACAATTGCCTCGTGTTATAGGTGGTACCTTCCTACGCGTAGCGCAAAACTGTATTACCTGCAAAATCTTGTATTGACAGCTCGACAAGAGAACATGCCATGCACATACGACTGTGTAAAATTTAAAGTAAAATGAGCTGAGATTTGGTAAAACACAATCTAACTTCCTTCAGCAATTCAGCTTTACACGCACACAATACACACCACAACACTCACAGCGTATTCTTCAGGCGAAACTCGCAACACGTCGAATACAACCGCATCAAAACTTTTCATACGAGGAATCCTGCTCGAGTCCGGTTCGTTTCCGGCCTGCGAAAAAAAAAGATCGTAAAATCAAAAACAAACCTCTATTAAACTGGCGGTGCAACGTCGAAGCCCGTAACGATTCGGGGCCGACATCCGCGGCTTAGCGCCAACGCAACGCATTTCCGAAAAAACGTCGCAGCGGTGACCAGCCGTTGGCGACACTGTGTTTGATTTGACGGGCCCGGAAATTGAACCCGAGAACTCCATTACCGGTAACGACGTCATAAGCCACTATGTCAACCAGACAGCCAGTTAAAAACAAGATGCGCGATGAAAACACTTGAAATTTACAAACTACTCCAATAACTATTCTAATGCATTAATCTTGTTAATAAGCAGTCTGATTGCAAAAGAGTAAAGTTTCACGTATGTGTTCATGGCAAAAATCAAAGGGTCCAATGTCAGCAGAATATAGAGTAATAGTACACAAAGCTGGCGAAGCAGAAATATTGCGGTAGTGTTCCGTGAAGCAAAGGATAGCAATCACGGTACAAATCGTTGTTTCTTTTAGCAAAAAGTGTACGCATTTGAGCGACAGCAATGGCACCAATTGAAACTTTCTGTCATTCAATTCATGATCAAACCACTTCAATGGAATGAAGCACAGCAACTGCGTTGTTGTTTCCGCGCAAATGTGCTTTCAGAAAACAAAAAAGAACAAAGAAAAATGCTGCTAGAATTTTGAGCAACAATGATTGCCAGTGAATTCAGCTTTGAAGATAAACACCGGTACCGAGACAAGCTTGGTTTATCGCCTTCATAGGCAAAGTGCTTTTTTTAAACAGCTTTCCCAAACTGCTTCAAACTTTGCAAACGTTCAAAGAACTTACGCTAGCGACGTACCCGATCGGTCACAAAATCGCCGTGCAACGAAGCATCATACTGATGATTTGTCATCACATCAATATCCATGCTCCTCCACAGAATGGGAAGAGAAAGCTTCTTTTGTCGCGACTGCAAATACAAACACTCAGAACAATAAAAGCAACACCGTAGCTGAATAATAAGCTGCTCGTGCAACTAACAAAGTTTTTAAGACGTTTTTTTTCTCGCCAAACTTACTGTGCAACTGTTGAAAACAACTGCATGGAAATTTAAAATAGTTAAAGAATCTCAAAAGTTACAGCGCATTACAATTAATATATAAATCTATATCAAGTAAAACTGAAAAACCAGCCTCAGATAAAATTTGGTAAAAAGTATATTAAAAACTAGTAAAAGATAAAATCGATTTCGACCTCAAAGATCATCGTCAGTCATCTAAAATATAAGGTCAGTCATCTAAAAAAATATCTCAATATATATATATCATTACAATTAAGAAAGGCTTAATGTTAAAGCTGCGAATCGTCAGACGTTTTATACCGGCGATGGCCAACCCGCGGGCCGCATGCAGCTGTGCTGCCCAGTTAAACCCTTTCAATTACAATGAACTGCTAGTGATTTTTAGTGATCGTATCCGCAAAACAACCATATCATAGTATATTTCATTTTACTGCTCGTTACAGCCGTAATTTTTGAATATTGTAGCAGAGCTATTCTACGAAGTACGTTATTTTGAGTTACTTTAACTGTGCATTGTTTCGCTTCGTTTGCAATTTAGAAATTCATTGTTATACGTAGTCGTACGCTGTAATGTACAAGGAGTAAAAGTACAACAATTGTTAGTTAAGATTGCGTATTGTAAGAGGTAGTGGAGCGTAAGTTGGTGAGAAGTACGGCAACCAAAAGTCAATAAAGTCAAATATTTTTAACTGGCTCAGAAAGCCATCAAACTTCTGCAAAGCATGTTTCAGCTTCAAACTAAGCGTAGTTTAAAAGTTATTAGGTCAAAATGTCGCGTAAGGTCAAAATAAGGTCAAAATCTGCTTTTTAAGTCAAGATACAAAATATGCGTCGTTTTTTGTTTAATATGCATTGTTTAATTAATGAATGAAACAAATTACGTCGTAATGATTGGTTGCCAGCTTGTGGAAAGTAAACCGGTAGTCCCTTTTTCAACGTAAGCGCATTAAAACAGCATTCGAGTATAAAAGTAGTTACCGGTAACTGTGTTTATGACGAACAATCGTTTTCGAATACTGTAATTCCAGAACTTCATTGTTATATCGTAGTGGACGCAGATCGAGTTTTGAGGATTAGTTTAATTCTGCTCTGATCTTAACAGTGTAGGAAAGTCGGCAACAGTGATTCGATTGAATTGTATTGTATCATTCAGAATTCTTCATCTTTAAGCTATGCCGAAGATCAAACCATCATACCCTTGAAGGTGAAAGCTGTGGCCGAGTTTAAGTCAGCACCAAGTGGTGAATTGTATTGCAAGCTATGCATTATTCCAGAATAATTTACTGAACATTAATTTTGTGTCAATTTTAGTGCTATTTTGTTCGTTGTTTATGTTGTTTTCGTCGCACTTTGTTCATAAAAAACCACTCAGCATTATTTCTACCTGCTCAAACATGTTGTCGCTTTTCTTTGTGATACATTTTTATGTCAAAAATAACGTCAAAATTTTAATTTTTTTTAGGTCAAAATATTAAAGTTTTTAGGTCAAAATATGGTTGCCCTAGTGAGAAGTTATAAAAGTATACAAGTTATTAGCGAGGATAGTAAAGCCTGAATATGGCTTCACGGAAAAAAAGAAAAATTAAAAACAATAATCGTGCGTTTCAAGCTGAATGGGAAAAATCGTATTTTTTTACTCGGGTAAAAGACAAAGCTGTGTGTTTGATGGTCGTCAGTCATTTGACATGCTTAAGTCGTACAATTTGAAAAGACATCATGAGCAAAAGCATGATGAGATTTTCCCCTAGTCCAGGGATGTCCAACCTTTTTATTTAATGGGCCGCATTGCAAACTAAAATATGTAACTGGACCACAAAACCAACAGAATAGCTCAATACAATGGAAAAATACTTGGATCGCAATTAGCAGCGTTTTTAGCTTGAAGAACACCTCGTTGGTTTTGCAGGAAACGAAAGATTTATATTGTAATCAGAGGCTCACCCAAATTTTGATAACGTATTGGGGGCGCAACTGGAGGCCTGGAGGCGCAGCCCGCAAAAAACACTTATTTTCGCACACTGTCCTATCGAAAGAGACGTAAACCGGTACCAGCAAGCGAGTGCGGTCACTATAAACAATACGGCATACAAAAATAAATCAGCAGCCGATGTTCGATGTCTGAGAGCAGAAGTTTGACTCTGCAACCATTATTATTTCGAGTAATCGCAAATTAAAAGCTAGATTTTAGCAGCTTATTACAAATTTCTTGCACGCCAGAGCCAAGAGGGAGGGGCATGGCATAGTGCCCCCCTGCGTGAGTCTATGATTGTAATCCAATAATTGACGCTTGACGACCTAATTCCCAGCGTCGGCTTTTTGAAAATCGACGGCGCATCAGCTAGCGTCAACGAAAAGTTGAAGGCGTCAATTGGCACCGTCAAGTTAGCGGTGTCAACGCACGCCACTGCTAATAACTATTTCAAAAATGTTAATTCAGTTTTAGCAAGATGGTTTTCACTCAAAGCCACGTCTAAAACATTAAAATAATTTTAATGAGCAAACGGTGCGTTTTAGGAGAAATCAAAAAATTTTCAAAGCCTCTACTCGTTCTGCTCAAGGTAGAACATTTGAAATAAAACCTTCAAGGAATTAGTACATGCTGGATTATGATGTCACAGATTCCCTGTAAACAATCGAAAAGAATAGAAATGACCGGAATTTTGAAATCCGAAATCTATTATTGGAATTTATTATTGAAATTATTGGAATTTATTAATGAATTTATTATTGAAATTGAAATAGAAATGACCGGAATTAATTATTGAAAAAGAATAAAAATGACCGGAATTTAAAAAAGAATAGAAATTTATTATTCAATGTTAATTTAGTTTTAACAAGATGTCCTTCATAAATTTAATGAGTCGATAGTGGGCCGCATCAAAACATTGAGTGGGCTGCAATGCGGCCCGCGGGCCGCAGTTGGACATCCCTGCCCTAGTCATATCCTGGGTAGCCCCTGACGCTGTCGCAACGTATTTCGTGCTAAGACAAACTTGCGGCCCTTGAATATACGCCAGGCTCTATGTGAGGCCCTGAAAAACAAAACGGTTGGTCATGCCTGTTTTAAACGTATTTTTGATAACTGGGAATGATGAACTGGATTTTAGGCAAGCATAGGTTCTACGATGTTTGTTTTAGCTCGCCAAATTTGCTATATAATAGTGAAGCAAACAATCGCATGAAAATTTGAAAAAGTTTAAAAATCTCAAAAGTCAGCTAGTTTCCGCACATTGCAAATAATGAAAGCCTTAATGTTAAAATTACAAATCGTTAGAGATTTAAAGCGAAATGCAGATTCTACACAAAATGAACTAGTTTTCACTTCGAAAGGTTTTATGGCTATGAATTTAACAGTCAAGACTTCGTTATTTTCAATTGAAACTATAAACGCAATTAAAAACAAGCTAATAGATTGATCGCAGCACTGCCGAGAAGCACTACCAAACATCCAAAAATCACAGTGCCTTGCAGTTAAGTCTAAATAAGAACAAATTGAAAACGAAAAAAGTAACACGATATATTAAAATGCAAACGCAATGCTGGAGTATGTAGTGACATAAAATGCTAAGCTCTGCTACGCAGAATAACAGTAGGATTAAAATAGATTAGCCTCCGATATGTTCAATCAACAACACGGCTTGCTGTCAGTCGCTTGCAAAGAATTTTAAATCATTTTTTGTTAAATCAACAAAATCTCATTAGTAGTAAATACCCAACACTAACTGGATTTAACATACATAGCTACACTGCTACAGTCTACTCTACAAACAAAATAGCGCATCAACAATCTATAATTTACCGCAGCCGTTACAAGCAATTCCACAGCATAAAGTTGAATATTTTGGTAAGCATTGTATTAAGCTGACAAATTCTTCACAGGACCACCAGTCCGTCAAGCATAACACACATCAATTGATCTAATGATTATTGAAATAAATTACATAGCACACAATTTGCTGAAATTGAGAGCAAATTTAGACGATTTTACTACAGATTCAACTAAGTTTTTTTAATGAAACAGTGGCAACACTACAACAATATGCTTAAACAGCATACAATTCCTACTGATTCCTGACAAACTGTAGGCGTTCGATTGAGGACAAAATGCTTCTAAGCGCACTGCAAAATTTTTTTTTTTCGTACACAGCGTATAGATTATGTAAATTCTGCTCAACACTCACCAGAGATCCTCTCTTCTTTTTAAAACTTGATGCCGATTTCGTGCCCTCACCTGAAAATTTAAACTTTTATCACGCTGTCGATACAATGTATATAATATTCAGTTGAAAATAAATAACTGAGGTTATTTTCAAATTATATTGAACTGAAAATTCAACAGTAATTGAGGGAGACTGTGAAGTGAGCTTGCGCTCCTCGAGTCAGCAGCCACCCGTCATACATGTCCAATGCGATCGGCTTCAGCCGCGAATTGAACCCGTCACGTAGGATCTGTCACCTGCGCGCGGTACCGCTAGGCCATGTCGCTGACATGAGATTAACCTAGTGATTTAAGAGCCATCCAAGGGTTTGAACATTCCAGAAAATTGTTTTTGAAATTCGGGTATTCTTACGGGGAAAACCCTAGGTATTCTGAAAAGGTACTGCAACTCTGATCACTTCTTATTTAGACTGTAGAACAAACTATTGTGACACCGCGTGCCTATCTGCCCATGATGACGCAACTTATGTTGTTTCATTTGAACTTGGAAACTTTGGGACAATTATTCAAACGTAAAAAGGCTAACCAAATTGGAATAAATAAAACCAGGCAGGTATAAACTCTACACCGTAGATAAAGCATATAGTTAAAAATTACCATAAACAATGCAATGCAAACACGTGTTCCTAGCAACCTTCTCGATCTCGTTAACTTGTTTCGCTCCGACGCTCTAGCGTTAAAATTAAAACAATAATAAGATATTTCACAAAAAAAATTTTACACCAGAATTAAAAATGCAAGCTTGAGTCGGTCGGGCCGTCATGATGAAACTAACCAGTTAATGGATTGGGAGTGGGTGGAGGAGGATTTGGAGGTGAATGAGAGAGCTTAGTTGCACGTTTTCTAAAATCAGATGTGGTACGGGATCGAGTAAGCCCTCTGAAATCAAAAATAAAGTGATTGTAAGCAATGCCGTACGAGCAACTGCAATCTTAAAAAACAAATATCAACTAAAACAAGATATTTTGAATTAGAAAGGCGTGATACCTTCTTTCGACAATATCTAATGTAATAGTCATCATCATTAACCCCATGCATATACAGTTCAAAAAGAATTTGCCATTTCTGGAACTGCGTCACATTATGTAGTTCCGCTCAAAGGTTAGGAAATGCTCGAAAAATCAAAGCAATTTCAACAAGATTCATGAATTTACATCTGGATGGTATTTTATTGCTTTGTTGCTGATGAAGTAATACTCACTTGTAACTGACTCTAATCGCACCAAAACCAGCAGATTTATGAAACAGAGATATTGAATTCTTAACTTCTTGACTTAAATCCGGACTTTGAGACAACAGGTCTGTAAAAATGATAAAACTGAGATAGTGCGAGCCTACTTAATAATTCACACTTGTTTTACCATCTACGCTTAATGCTGTCTTGATTTTTGATCGGAGAGGATTAATAAAAGGAATTCCAGAACTCACAAGGGAATCACTCTTCTTTCTCTGAAAAAAATATGATGAGATAAGATAGATAATTTTATTTTGAACAACTCAATACGCCACACCAAATCGAATGCATTTAGATAAACAACGACAAAAAACTACACTAAGCAAATCTAAATTACATTAAACAACGGTAATAAACGGATACGAAAAACAAACGAGCGCGTAAACAAAAAGGTAAGGTTTCATGAATTGTAGCAGGAAGCTGCGAAGGGACCTCTCGGTCATCGAGTCGAGCAGCTCCCTTGCAGTCAATTCAGGCTGCTGGACGTTTACATATTTCCTGGATTAATTTTTGTGCTATATTACGTTTCATTGTATTTCTCTTAATCTTAAGTGATTTGAATTCTATCACATTTGGATAGTACAAGCTATCAGTCTAATACTTTGAAATTAAATGTTTTTTGAATCTAATTTTAAACTGATTAAAAGACAGTAGACAGTATTTTCATCTCTTGTGGTACCGAGTTCCTAATTATGACTCCTTGAAATTTATAAGATCTCTGCAATTTTTCTGTTCCATAAAACGGTAAGCTCAGATTAAGTCCAGATGATACCAACCGGGTTGTTCGTGAGTGTATCGCATTTACGGGGGTAAAAAAGGAAGAAAGTTTTTTCGGCAGTTTATTTTGAGAATATTTATGCATTAATTTAGCTACTTCGTAAGTATAAAGACCTTCTAATTTTAAAATATTTAATTGTGAATAATAAGCAGAGGCATGGTCCTGCCATCTACCACCGCCCAATACTTTAACAGCTTTATTTTGGAGTGTTGTTAATCTTTTTAGATACTTTTCGTATGTATTCCCCCAAATAGTAATACCATATAGCAGATGTGGATGAATCATGGAATAATATAAGACCAGCAAAGCTTTTCGAGGTAGCACGTTTCTAAGTTTACACATTACACCTAAGGATCTAGAAATATTTTTTCGCCACTATGCCAATATGAGCATGAATTAAAAACAGAGAACCTCCAATCACACACTATAACGCTTTGGGCTTTCTCTACGCTGTGAAAACAAAAAAGCAGTGCGAAATTTCAGGAGATAACGTGATACTGCTTCAACGATCAGCTGCTATTAACTATAGGAGTAAGCTGAAAAAGTGCAGCAAAAATTATGCTAAACAAGCGTAAGTAGTATCATGATGTTTATTAGATATGCAAAAGCACGACTAGCAGTATTCTGCCTGTTTCGCGTACTACGCAAATACATAACACCAAATGAGTGTGCTAAGTATTTTCACTTCTTGCTGTCTGTTTCAAAAACTGCACAAATTACTTACAGTGGAACTGACAGATGCTGATTTCCTTGGTTTTGACGCAGTGGTCACGTGAGTATCGTCGTACGAGTTAAGCCGTGGAGCAAAGTTGAATGAAAATTCGCGATCTTCGGCTATTGCTGACGTTAAATGAGGAGTACTCTTGCGCCGCAAACGAGGAGGTCGCTTTTCTGCAAACTCCTCAGTGATGAGGGAATGGACATCGACGGAAGACAGATTGTTATTTTCTCTTGAAAAGTCTTTCGGAAAATGATCGTCTTCGTCACTGGCAACGAAAATGGGTTCGGATTCCGACGGAAGTGATAACCTCAGTCGGCCTTTATCAAACGACAACGATCGGCTTCCTTTTCTTCTTTGTGCAAGAGACTTTCGTTCCTTGAGTGAAGCAGTCGATATTTTACGAATTTGTTTGGTAGAAGTAGAGTCTTGGTAATCAACAGAATCGAGAGATTGGTCGTAAGTTAGTGGTAGGTTTTCCTGCGTTACGGATGCATCACTGCTCCGACGTGAAAAAATCCGTATGCTTGGTGACGACGAAAATAAATAATTTTCTGGGTGAACCTAAAAAAAATATCAAAATAATATCGATGTCTAGGTTGAATGCAAAATAAATGTTGCGAGAACAAACTAATTTTCAGAAGCGCAAGAGCTTAATCGACGCTTTTTCATACGATCTTAAGCCTTTTTCGTTTCTTATTATTCCAATATACTTCACCAAAAACCAGCCACAAACAAAAAAAAAACACAATCGAATCCACACTACAAAACCAAACCAACGCGAAATCAAACAGAAGCCTGGTTGTAAACCCCACCACCTTGCTCGCAAGAAGGCTCGTTATTTACAACTTTATTAAGTTAAACGCGTGAACTTACCTTCTGAATGTAATTATTGTTCGTGTTTGCTATGTAGCAACTCAATATCTCTTTAGCCACCGAGCTAGTTTCTTCGTGTTTAATAAACGAATGATTTACAGCCATATCCTTTGACTACCCAACAACACATAAAAACACTGCTCGGAGATCTTCGAGCTTCTTAGCAAACAAAGAAAAATGCAAAGTAGCTTTAAAATACCTGATGCCGAAACCACAACATTAAGATTTTGAAAGTTTACCAATCAATGCTTAGAGAAAAATTACAAAACTTATTCCCATTAATAAACCTATAAAACTGTCAGTAAACGACTTGAAAAATGTTCCTGAAATAACGATCCATCAAGCTCAAATTAACTGCCTACGACTGACAGAAACCAAAATCAATAAGAAATACGGAACTAATCTTCAATAAAGCAGGCGCATGAGCTTTCCAACAACCGACCTGTGCGTCTTAAGTTTTGCCAAGCATAAAGCAACAAAGCGAAATAGCACGATTGGAGACAAATTTGCCTATTTTATTGCCTAAATAAAATCAGGGTGATTATCGACACGCTTTTTTCCGAAGCTTATTACAGTCAAACCTATTGTAGCAAAAGTGATTCAAGGTTTTGTCTGCGTCTTGAAAAGTAACACATTACTGAAACAGCAAAATCAATTCAACTTGTAACTATATAGTTTGCAAATCTCAGCTCTTCGACTAGACTAAGCAAAAGAAACACACTGTAACGAGTATGCTTCAAACTGAACAAACTGTGATTACAAGGGAAGCTGTAAGCAGCATTGAAACGATTTCAATATCATCTAATGTCAATTTGTCATGTTCAAATTATCTACGTCATATCTACACTATCTAGAGATCAAATACAACCACAATCTTCATATTTGATCAGAAAGTAGAGTCAGATCCAATCAAATAAACCATGTTACGTCCGTGATGTATCCTGAGTTACATATCATTATTGACGAGTTTCATCCACGGCTAGAGCCGATCGCTTTTGACGTATTTCAGGCGGGTGCTGACGCGGGAGTGCAAAAGCTCATTTAGCATTTCGCAGTTTTTCTCAATACGTTGCTCATTTTTTGTGATTGTGTTGAACCCAGCTGACAAACATTTATCTAATTTATCAACGACAGAAAATAAGTACGAATAAAAAAATCAGCCAATGCTATGTATTTTTCAGCAAACATAAAATATTTTTAACATTACACAGCTATTAGCTGGCCACAAAATTTGCTAAAAAACTTCAAAACAATAAAAATACTGATGTTGGTAATTATTGAAAACAGGTCCTTATTTTTCATAGAAAAATCTTCTACAAGGCTGTACTTCGCAAACCAACTACAGTATCAAGATTATGGAAAACAAAAAACGAGGAAGGTATAATAGAAGGCTATGCAAACAATTGCTCGTCGATACCAAATTTCAATATCTCGAATGGCTAATACACGAAGAAGCATGGATTTCTCCAGCAAAGACTGCTCTAAGAATCGGATTATAAGCAACCCACCTTCAAAATACTACTCAGAGGGAAATATACGCCTGTACTCCAGTAACTGCTCGCTGACAATGGCGGCTTGCAACTAATTCAAAACAATCATGTCGCTTACAAAGCTAACCACTGGAAGTATTCCTCGATTTTCATTAAAATTAGGGATAGATTTAGCAGCAAAATCGCAAATAATCACGTTCTCTTTCATGTCTTTTCTGCAAAAGTATTAACCAAACGCTGCAAATTTCAATCACACAATACATATCTTCCATTCAAAAACTTCTGATTACGTACAGAATGCTGACATGAAAGAAATTAACATAAATAACCTTTCCTTGAATATAATTACTCTTGTTAGATAACTCGCAGCCACTTACGCAGTATTTTTTCATAACGAATGATTTTGCATCAATAAAGCTGCTTCTGTAGTGGCAGGTGTGCAGCTGATCATTAAGATAATTATAAATTCTATGGCGAGACGTGTTGGACAAGCAGAAGCTTGAAAAATCGCCTATTTATTTTACCTCTCTCTGCCATATCCAGCCTTATGAAATATATGCCGCATTCACTTAGATCGTTAATAAAAAATTTTTTCGTTGAATAAACCCTAAGATTTTTAACTCCTTAACCTTTTTTGAGCAATAAATAATCCATTTATTGCGTGTGGTTGCAGTGGCTCGCCAATCCTAGGGAATACAACAACAATCTCACTGTGCAGCGTACGATTTTCAATGCTTACGACAGACTGCATTTTGCACCGCAGGCGGTTATGTGTGTTCATTATGTTTATGCATGACGCTGTGGCGTTTCTGAAGTTCATGCGTTTTCGCAGAAAAAGTGAAAACCGCCTGGAATGCCTGCAACTATAGATCTGGCCTGCTTAGCACACACATCAACTAAGGTCGAGTACAAACAATAACTGTGCAGTTTACTGAGACTACACTTTTTTTTAAGCTTACAACTGCAAGATATGTGATTTCGAAACTTGGGCTATGAGCGACCGGTCCTACTAAACACCGCAAAGGACTGAAACACCGCAAAGGACGACAAAGGATCTCAAATTGATGTACTAAACACCGCAAAGAACGATAAAGGATCTTAAATTGATCTACTAAACACGGCAAAGAACAACAAAGGACTTGGAATCATATCGTAACAAAGAATTACAAAGGACTTTAAATTAGGGTTAGGTTAGAGCTAGGGTTAGATTAGAGTTAGGATTAGGGTTTTGGGGTCCTTTGTCGTACTTTGCGGTGTTTAATACATCAATTTGAGGTTTTTGGTCGTCCTTTGCGGTGTTTCAGACCTTTGCGATGTTTAGCAGGACCCATTAGCGACCATACAATATGTAAACAGCTCTTTTTTATACCCTGACACACAACTAAAAATGCAAAAGTCTTAACATGTCAAAAAATAAAACTTTTTGAAATCATAGTAAAAATAACAATTAACCAATTTAAATAAATAACAACAAAAATTTTACCCTCACATATATACTTACCGTATTATCCATACTCTTACTTAATTTTCCAATTTCTTGCAGAGAAATCTCGAAATTACTACAGCCCTGCAGGGTAAGATATCTCTCAATAGTGGTAATTTGCTAACAAACCAAAGTAACGTCTTGGAACTAGAAAGCTTTTCTGAAACTGACCTAACTTGAACAGAAAAAAGAACTTAGGCATTCGTTTCCCAGATACGTATCAGCGCAAAACGAGATTATAATGAGCTTCATCAAATTTTGCGAGTAAAGATCTACAAATGTTTACAGGTAACATTTAACGACATTTCCAGACCATATTAAAGTTGAAGCAAAAAGCCAAATAACGCTGTATCTAATAGTCATAAAAAGCTGAATATAATAAGCAAGTTTAGACGCGATAAGAAAGTAGCACGCAAGAAATCGTCATTACTATACACACACGCACACTATTTTCACAACATTTACGACCTAAGCTTAAGCTCATCGTCAATAACATCAAAATTATCAAGTGCGTCGAATATCACGTGATAGCAACAACAGCCTCTTCAACTGCTCCGCCCATTCTTTCAAGTTCGCGGCGCTCTATCCTGTTCCTGTACATAAGTCTTACAACATTGTCTTACACTTAATGCAGGTTCTGCTAAGCAAAGTTAAATAATCAAAAAACTTGAAAGTAAATACAAGATCGCAAGCATATTGACGTTCTCATAACTTATCAGCGCAACTTCAAAGGAATTCTATAATGTAAAAACAATCCTAACGATAACAAAAGTATTCTAGTGATTTCAGCAAATGAGCGCAGCTGATTGAAAATAAACAAAATCCTGCTAGTTTTTCGTACCAAAATATTTATGAAACAAAATCCTTGTTGATCAGAACTAAAATTTCTTACACAAGTATTTTGAAAAAAAACAAAAAAATACGGAATGGACAAACTGATTTGAAAGTACGATCGATGATACGAGAACAAACATAATCTGTTTTTTCGGGGTAGAACTACTGTGGAGGCCGGACTTGGAGTCAAAACAAGATATTAGGGTTTAGGTTAGGGCTTGGGTTCGATTTCAGTTTAGGGTTCGATGTCCCAACACCAAGTAGCCCTTGCATAATAGTCAGACACTCTGTAGTTTCTGCATGCAACCAACATGCAAATCTCGATTTCAGATGTCTGATTGAACGAGCCAAAATGCTTAAAATTCTTCATCATGTTTCACAACTTGCTGTACTTATGTAGTGCGTAAATGTGAAAAATCACCAAGAAAAAACACATTAAAATTTTTCGGTAATTTTTTACATTTTTTCAATTAAAATTAAAGAAAGTATGAAAAGGTAGAACATTTGCTATTGATTCAATCAGCAATTTCATTTTCCAATGAAAATATTACTGCTTATTTCGTGGCTTCTGTTACAACTGCTACTGATTGATTTACAATAGAAATCGATGTTCATTCCCACTACGACATCTAACGGTAATCAAAAATATGACAGAAACACCTAACAACAAGCGTTTTCCTGTCTCATCGTCACGACTCAACAATCACAACATCCTGAAATAGAATATTGAATTTACCGGTACATCGTCATTCATCTTTTTAAACTTATTTTTATTCGTTATAACATAACCATAAACACATAAACAAGCCATAAATTATACCAGGAGGTTACGACAACAGATATTGATTACATGGAATAGCAATGCATTAATACGATGATTTTTCAAAGCTTTGGAACAAGACTCGGTGATAAGTAGCTTTCTAGTCCTCTTTTCTAGTACCGCACTGCAGCTTTGTCAAAACCCAATAATTATGTAAAATAGGTCTTAACTTGAGAAAAACAACCACTTTCAGCAAGGTTCTGAATTATTATAAGCTTATTATGCGTAACCATTTTTACTATCACTTTTTGAGAAAATTTTCTACAAAACAATCTGAAAAACGTCGATTCAGCTAAAATGGCAGGCTGTAAAACTGTTTACATACACCTCAATCATAAAATGATAATCCCCAGCTTCTACTGCCTGCTTGGCTCTATCAACACATACAATGGTTGTTTTGGTGCTGCAATCATTGCTCGAAGTACTCGCACTAACAAACTGCAAAGCATCAGTTATTGCAGTCATTAAAACCATGGAGTTTTCAACACTTTAGACAATAATTAGTTTTCCAAAACATAACATCATCAGCGCGGCAATAGACGTAATTTCCAAATACAAACAAACCTAAGTGAACTTCACGACGTAATCACATTAACTGCGTCATCTACCGGTCAATCTGCAGGTGTTTATGACCAAAAAAACAACACTGGAAACGCTTTTGAACGCTTCAAATGATCGGCCAGATTTTTCTCGGCAAAAACAACCATGATGTATTGAGTATAGGTGCTTATAACACTGATAACAGAGTCAGAAAAAAGCTTAATCATGTACTAGAGTTGCCATAGTAGTCTATTCTTGGACTCATCATCAGCAAACAAGTACCAAACTTGAACCGATAAGTGCGTTTTTGATGCAAATGCAACATGATGCTTACTTTGTTGTCGTATTTAACATTTTAAGTAAAAGACGTACATTGTTTTAGGCGAGTTGATATTAAAATGTTATCATCAGCGATGTTTTCGTGTCACATAAGAAGCACAGAAAACAATCTAAAGTTCGATCAAATCAGTAAGTAGCTTTATTAATCATTGCCTGCGAAACCATCTCAAACTAATATCGCAATACGCGGAGTGCATTTTGGGACTTTCACTTTGAACTTATACTTATACAGCTATTATGTTAACTCCAATATACCTCATTTGGGGGGGCGGGGGAGAGGGAGTAAGGGGACACAAAGTCTAGCCACGTCAATACTTTTAGAACGACGTAAGTGAAATAAACCCAATACCGTCCTGCAAACGTCAAAAGCAAAATCATCCTCAACCATGCGAAAAATTCAACCAAAAGCTAAGCAAATCGTACGAACTGTGACGAGCAAATGCATTCACAATAAACGCGACAACGCCCCTTTGTCTTGACTTGTAAAATTTACTTACATAAGAACACTGTAAACTTGGTCAGTTAGTAATCCAAACATTTTCTTGAAGACAAACATACACATAGAGAGGCGCAAAGCAAAATTTTTCGTTACACTGAGATGAACCGATAAACATTGCTATTTAAACAGCAATCGAAAAGATAATTTTAATCGACAAATAATTAGTTTCATTACTTGTACTTCAACTTCTAATGACGAATAAGTCACTTATTAATAAACTAAGAAAACATTGACAACATATTTTAATTTCCCTTGAATATGACGGGAAAACTGCTTCTTTCTTGACTGTACATACACCATACAACCTTAGGAGCGGCTGTAAGTAAAACATAATTGAAAACCCGCCGTCTAGCGCAGAATTTTTGGTACGGTATGGTTGATAGAGAACGCATTCCCAACTGCGCATGTCAAACCCGCTACACAGAAGATAATCAAAACAAAACTTACCTCATTTCCAGCAGCACTTAGATGAAAACTTCTTGAATTAGCAAACATGCCGAGGTTTAAAAATAATTGTTAGTGCAATTCGAAGTAAGCTATCGTATGCAAAATATTTTAGTGATAATTAACTTTCAAAATTAACAGTTTGCAAAACAATATAGTTTTGACCATGACCAACAGCTAATCATTTAAAAATATCTCCTTTATAAGTTGCTATCTCGCCATACAAATAAAACAATGTTTTGCTGCACAAGTAAACTAAAACATTCCAAATATTTAGAAAACGCAATTAAACTTATTACCAGGGGAACAATACAGCTAAATCTGTCAAGATAGTAATGTTGTTGTACCAAATGCGCAATTCAGAAATAGTTGCAGTTGAATAACAGGGATACAATTTTGTTTAAAAAAAACGCTTGCGAGCAGTTGGCTTGCGATGACAAAAATCACATCAATTCTTATAACTACTAAATGCGTATTAAACTTTCTGTCAATCAATGGCAAAAGCAAAGCGTATCATTGTACCCTCCATGAATTTCAAGTTTACAATTAAGTGATGTCTTTGTGGGGTATGAAATGTGTATCCAAATCGACGGGAACGTCGGGAACAAAAATATCAAATGGCGTCGGGAACAAAAATAAGAATATCACGAAATCCTTGAACACTCAGCGGAAGTTGAACACACAACCATATGCTTTTACTTGCTGAAGCAAAATTCAATCAAATTCAAAAGCACGTGAAAGGAATAAAAAATCCAATTGATTCACTACCACAGCAGATGGACGGTAATCTCATGGGAACGTTATTATTGATTTGAACGAGCGAAGTTAAATCTTTTGTGAAGAGTAATCTGGTTTGCACGTACAAAACTCTAACCGTAGAGAAACGCTAAGACTGTGTTTCCACATAATACACTTCATTTCCATTTCCAATAAAATACCTTCAAACAACCCTTTTTACATTAAGTAATTCCAGAAACTTTTTAACCAGAATGCAAGTACCGTCGAATTATGCAATGTCTGGCTGACAGCAATACAATATTTGGATTCGAGATGCATCTGGAAAAATATCAGCAGCGAAAAAAAGGTTTTATTGCAGTTACTTTAATGAGCCCATGTTCAGACTAATAATGTTCCCTGCTAAAAAATTAATTGGAAAATACTGATTTTAGCTGTTCCATGATCAAAAATTTCTATCATATTGAATAACAGCTTTGCATTCCGCGATTGTACGAGAAGACCAAGCAAATGGTAATATGTTGGAACCGTTCACTAAACTTTGCGTTATAACCGCGTTATACACAGTGAAAAATCACACAACGAACCAAGGGGTCAAACACATCAGTGAATTTGCAACATTAAAAATATACCGGAAAAAAAAGACCAAAACGATAATCAAAAATAGTGCTCCACTATTTAAGCGATACGTAATGTTAACCCGAACTGAATTGAGGGACATGTTTATAGAGCAGATAAACTACATGAGTTCAGTTGAGTTTGAAAATGGTAATCCGACGCCGCTAAGCGTCAGTGAATTTTGTTTAAGCACACTTTTGATTGTTGTTACAGGCCTAACCATCTTTCACTGCACTTCACTACAAAACAGCACAGGAAATCACAAAAGATTCGACGTCATATCTTTAAACACATCTACCCCATTGAAAGTCACCCAGCGTTGAGAAAAGTATCAGCTATGATTCATAGATCTAAAACCAACCGGAAAACAATA
The DNA here is from genome assembly GCA_964006365.1 of Trididemnum miniatum. NCBI lineage: Eukaryota > Metazoa > Chordata > Ascidiacea > Aplousobranchia > Didemnidae > Trididemnum > Trididemnum miniatum. The sequence continues at coordinate 11,096,061 of OZ023234.1, read as the reverse complement.
ATATAACTTATACAAAAATTCGATTATGTGGGGAACTTTAAAAATATTTCTGACCTATACTTTCAGTGCAATCATAATAAATATTTGGTGCTAAAACTTTTTCAAATATTCAACGTAAATGGTTAATTACTGTAAAACGAAACGTCCCAGTATAGTCCTCTCCTACGCTCTAGCTTTTTGCGAAAACACTTGTCTCAATGCTTCTCGCAATACCTTGCAATGTAATTGTAATCGAAATTTATCGAAGGAAGTTACCTGCAATTTTCTACCATAATTGAATCGACGTTACGTTTTTCAAAAGGTAACCAACCTACCATCGTAACGCAAATGTTTGAAATGCGTGTGCATATAATATTCAAGTTTAAATGACTGTAATATCAGAAATTATGCCCAGCAATCAAAACACCCTATTACACAATAATTCAAAATAAAAACGAAGTTGTAATGTAATAGTAGTTAGAAGTGTTTATTATTTCCGTACCGTCAACACGGTAAAAAGAAGATAAGATGAAGGAAGTATAACAACGGTACAAAAAAAGAGAAGAGGGCAACAAAACGATTAACGCTATGGAAATTATGTCTGATACAAGTGCTTTAAGTACATCTATTAGGCAAAATCATGTTTCTGACATTGGTAAAGTAACTTTTTGTGGAACTGAATTGTCCTTCTGTTACGTCACAGAGCTTCAAAAATATGAAATGTGGTGTTTACTCCTGTCCCGAAATAACTAGGGCCTAGGCTTTTTTCAGTGGAATGTTAGCAGGGATTTAGTTTTATTGAGAGTTTTTTGATGGGGATGGTAGCAAGACATTAGTTTGGGGGAGGGGGTGGCAAGGATTTAGTTTGGATCTGAGCAATTAGGATGATTGCTGGGAATTAGCTGAGAAAAGGTAGCAGGAAATTTGGGGTAGAATGACAGCATACAGACAGATTCAGTTTATTTATCGAGTGTAAAAACATAAGATTACAAATACAATTGCATTCGAAATAAAAAATAATAAAACAAAATACTGGAAGGGACACTGCGAATTTAGTTTTATCAAAGAGTTTTTTTTGGGGGGGGATTGTTGCTATTTTGCACTGATGAGACCTAAAAAGGTCGAAACGCGTTATTTGTGGCTTTTGTCCAAGTCGTTTGCCCAAATCACGTCAACCTGAGTAACTTTAGTTGTAAGCCTCTTTGCAGACTGAGTAACCTGGAAGTTGGCATATATGATCCCGCCTTCAAGTCAATTTGGAGTAGATACCAATAACTAAAAGAATTAGGTTACCTTTTCAATGTTATTTCAAGCTTTTGACATCCTTTGAGTGATCGATCCAACTGAGTTCTTGATCTTCAATAAGGCGGTGTCATTATTTGATTTATCTGACATCATGGGTAAAGTAATAAACTTAAAGCGTCTACAACTCCAGTAGTTATGGACCAAACAAATAGGAACAGCGATGTTACAGTGCAATTTGCTTTTGGTTTCAGAACAACACCTTGTCACAAATCGAGATAACAGATAATTTATTGCATAGTAAAGCTTTTATTTACTAACTTACATGATTTTTACAGCAGCACATCAAGTTTTATGGAAAAACATAATACTAGATACATACGTATTTGGAAAGACAAACACAGATATTCTCTTCAGGAGCCAGATGGCAAGTAAATGCAGAAACACAAATTTTGAAACTGATTGATTAACAAGCTTGATCAAACTTTGCTACGTTAGGCTCTCACGCTTTCTTATCATGTTATACTGTATATCTATATTTGGAATGCTTTCAAATATTGTCACTACCGTCTAAAATCTTCATAGCAAACTCTAGAAAAGTCTATTCGAAACAACTTGGAAAGATTTTAATACAGCACAATGCACATTCGGACTTACAAAAAATTGATGACTGTATAGGTCCCGCAGTGATAATTAAAAACAAGCAAAACGTTATCCTACTATAAGCCCTTACTAAAGTATTAAAAACTGTACGCTTGACTATATATCCGTAAAAAACAATTTTTTGATAGAGCAGATCTAAAAAAGCATCCAAAAACTGCTCCTCTGTGATTCAACCGACTGCCTGAAGTACCGGTACATTAAAATGTTTCAAAAACATTTGTTACAAAAAAATTGTCAAAAGTGTAAATGACTCCTAAACAAAATAAGCAAATATCAAACACCAGACTTCACAAAATTAGAACAAACTACATATATCTGAAGATTAGAATACCTTGTATCTGCTTAACAAGTTCACACCATGTTTCTACAGTAATAAGGCCAAAACTACCCTCTATCATCGTCAACTGTTTGAAGTAACTACTGCATTGTAACATCTGATACTGTACCTTATCAACTTGATGCTATTTCAAGCTCATCAGCTGATTAGATAAAGACAAGATCAAAAGCAAAACAAGACTACTCTCAAGAGCACAATAAGACTGTTCCGCTGAGAAGATAAGACACTAAAGCAATATTCTTCAATATTATTCCAGCAGCTAATTACATTAATAAACTAAATCATGTCTGATTTATAATACCAGCGTGCTCATTAAGTACGTAATCATTAGAGCAGTCATCAAAACTAAAATCCAGGATGGTCTCCCAAAAGATCAGGTAATGTTTCCTATCGACCACTGACATTATTACCAGTAGCTAATGCTGTCATAATTTATTATTACCAGTAACAGTAGCTAATGTATTACCAGTAGCTAATGCTAATGCTGTTACCAGTAGTACCAATAGCTAATGCTGTCATAATTACAACCATCTATCTACGCTGATGGCAGAGGTCTCTTATTTTATGATGACACAATTGAAATCATCTATAACAAAGGTTCCCAATTCGTTTTAAAAGCCACACCCCTTCGGCAAGTAAAAATCATTCTCGTACCCCTTGCACAAATTGAATTATAATAGGGCTACCATATCTTCACTGAGCAAAAGGAGGACAGGTTCGTTGAGGGTTATCACGTCTGCAGATGTCCAATTTTCCGCCAAAAATCAAGTAAATAGCAAAAAAAGGTTACTATGTCCGCAGATGTCCAAACTTCCACCCAAAATCAAGTGAAGAGCGAAAAAAAGGCCATCACCTCCACAGGCCGTAGTTTGAATTGAAGCTGCCCAAAAATTTTCGTGGAAGAATGATTCGACATCTTTCCACTGTTTATAATGCCGAAAAGGAGGACATTTGGGCATTTTTTAATGTCCTCAGAGGACAAACTGTTTTTTGTTAAAGAGGAGGACATATGGTAAGCCTAAATTATAATCAACAACACCTTTCACCAGCGGTAACATTGGCAGGTTCTTCTCGCACCCCCAGAAGTCTCTTCTTGCACCCCCATTTGGGAATTGCCAATCTATACTGACAGTTAGATTGTCCACATTACCCAAAAACCAAAGCTCTAACAAATGATGATTTAAGCACATTCTAATACTAAATAAATTCATAATTTTACAAGCTACTTATAATCTAAACTCAAAAAATATACAAATATGCTGAGAATAACAAAGCATGCCCAAAAATAACCTATGCAGTTCATCCAAAAATGCCAATCGGTACCACACAAAACATTAAATTTTTGAAAAAACAGGTCATTGCAAGTCAATCTACTAACTTTGATTTAAATAGCCTACATTAAAAAGTCTCAAAATCTATAATTCAAAATCAAATATATATATTAAACTTATTGTGACAGTTTTAACTAGTTTAACAACATAATTTTCGAGAAATCAATCCACTAGATTGTATCAGCATAGTACAATGATCAAAATTTAACACCAGACAGCATCAACAAAGTTTTTCAATACTATAAGCGCAGACTTGGTATTAAAACACTTTTCTCTAATATAAAGGTTTTTGTAGAGGATGCCAAATGGTATCATTCTACTTCTTTGGTTACACCATTTATAGTTTTGAGTTTGATCCAGTTTATACCTAAGAAAACACAAGTCCAAGTATTACACATTTACAATTGTAGAGGATGAGGATGATACACAAAGTACCATAATTACACTACATTTAACCAATTAACACTAGATAACCCAAGACCAACAAACTAAAAACTTACCGGTACCTACACTAAGATCTTGAGAAGTTGAATACGACGTGCAAATGGAAAATTTGACAAATATTCTTGAAACTTCAAGCACAGAAGCAGTCAGCAAAATATGATTATTTTTAAAAAAATAGTCTTAGTTTAAGCACAAATGAAACCAGATTCATTACAATAATGTACGGTGCTGGAAAATCGATCAGGGAATTAATTTTGAACTCACTGTTGCACCATGCAAGCACAAGGTAATATGTTAACTGGTTAACCACCACAAATCACGAACTACCAATAACGTACTTCGATATACAGTATACCTGTACTGCACTCTGACATGATGCTAGCCATACCACCAACACAAACCTATTATACAAATGTTATATATCACTATCAGCACAGGTACCAGTATGTATCATACGGTATCGCTAATTGACAGATTAAATTAAAGGAAGCTTCTACTTCAACGGAAAACAATTACGCAACTACAATTTTTAAACTATGGTAACCAAAAATTTTGCCATATTTGGGCATAACTTTCGACGACCAATTCCAACTCCCCTGACTCCAACGAGTGTCTCTATTTATGGAATAGTATGGCATGGTATGAAATAGTATGGAATGGTACCGGTATGGCATAGTATGGAATACATGCTGAGACCCAGATCCCCTATTGTCCCAAATGCCCTAAGTCCCATTGGTCCTAGAGCCCCATTTATGCATAGGATATGCCCCAGTGCCCTAAATTAACATCCTATTCCTAGGGCCCATTTATTGCTTCAACCGTCCTGTCCTGAGGTCCTTTTGCCCAAAATTAGGCCTGAGGCACATTTACCCTTTGGGCCATTCACCCCAAACTTAACTCTTTATATGGGCCTCTTTACTCTAGTGCCCCATACGTCCTATCGCGCAGTTCTGCCATACTATACCGCAGTGCCTTACTTACTATTCCATACCATACTCCTGATACTATTCCATAATTAGAGTGTTCTCTATTTAAGGAATAGTACGGCATAATATTCCAAAATTAGAGAAACCGAACTCCAACCTCTCCAACTCCTCCTAACCAAACCCCCCAACCCCAACCTCCCCAACCCCAATCTCGCAACCCCAACCCTTACCTCCCTCCCTGACAAACCTAACTCTGAATTACTAGCTACTCAACAATTCCCCTGTGACTTCAATCTACCATTCCCATGCTTTCGGTTCCCCTAGGCTAGTCTACTTCCATTATCAAACTACCATAGCCGAACCGTGCTTTCGCTTCCCCTATCGGTACTAAGAGAATAGCTTTATGGGAACCATATCCGGCTCCCCAACTTTGATTTTCATATTTCAGTAACCGTTTTCCAGTTCCTCCAGTGCGAAAAGCCTGGCTTGATAGTCGAAAATGGTTCCCGAAGTTTGAAAATCAAAGTAGGGGAGTCAAAATCCGGTGAAATGGCCATTTCCTAAATTAAATTTTGACACCATTGCAATAAGAGCTCATTTTAATTTTGCATTATTCGAAATCTTGCATGTATTACTTACATTTAACAAGTTTTCACATAATTTAGCATTAATATTTGAGGTGTTTGGCAATTGTAATGTTTCTCAATGCAAAAGCACGTTGTGCTTGTAACACTGTTATTACTATTAACCTGCTTATCAATAGCCTAGCTAGAGCTAACAATGCTGGACTGTCTACAGCTCATGCAGCTGCAGCCGACACTTGGCTACCAAATCAAGCATTTGTTGCTTGTGTTGATTGGGAATCGATACCCGAAAAAGTAAAGAAATAATCAATATTCGATAGGCCTAGTTCACCAAAAAGTAAAGAAATAATCGATTTCGATGGTAGTTTAGAAAGTGAAGAATAAAGAATATTGTAATTGATATTCGATACTAAGCTGAGTATTTAGCAGTGTATGCCACGCATTTTTTGTGATGTCCTCACATTCATGCGGTAACTAACAGACAAACGACGAACTACATATCGGTAGCACACCACATTATTGATACGAAGCAACTTCGCTATTAAAAATCTTTTTTTTTTTGATACAAAACAAATTTATCAGCAAAAACAACGATTTCTCTAATTATGGAATAGTATGGCATAGCATACTATGCCACACTAGTCTATTCCATTTAATAGAGAACACTCTAATTATGGAATAGTATGGTAAGTAAGGCACTGCGGTATAGTATGGCAGAACTTGGCGATAGGGCATTTGGGGCACTAGAGTAAAGAGGCCCATACAAAGAGTTAAATTTCGGGTGAATGGCCCTCAGAGTAAATGTGCCTCAGGCCTAATTTAAAGCAAAAGGACCTCAGGACAGAATGGTTGAAGCAATAAATGGGCCCTAGGAATAGGATGTTAATTTAGGGCACTGGGGCATATCCTATGCATAAATGGGGCTCTAGGACCAATGGACCTAAGGGCATTTGAGGCAGTAGGGGATCTGGGTCTCAGTATGTTTTGGTCCCTGGGACAAACAGGCCTTAGGATGGTTGGGACAAAAGGGCCGTTTGAAGCTCTGGGGCATATGGCCTATATGGTATTCAGTACATTTGGAGTACTATGCACATTTACCATGCCATACTATTCCATACTATCGGTGTTACTAAATAGTACATGTCCGCGATGTCAACGATGTCCGCGATGTCAACGATGTCCGCGATGTCAACGATGTCCGCGATGTCCACGATGTCTGCGATGTCCGCGATGTCCGCGATGTCTGTGATATCCGCGATGTTTGCGATGTTAACGATGTCCGCGATGTCAACGATGTCCGCAATGTCAACGATCTGCAAAATTGCGATGTCCGCGATGTCCCAAATAGCGATGTCCGCGATGTCCAATCTGGTACAGAACGCAGAGCAAACTAATTTACAGGTAGGCTATTTATTTAGAGCACTGAAGCACTGCAGTGAATGTAAAGCAAAGCAATAAACACATCGCGGACATCGCAACATGGGACATCGTTGACATTGCAATTTGGGACATCGCGGACATCGTTGACATCGCAATTTGGGACATCGTAAACATCGTTGACATCGCGGACATCGTTGACATCGCGGACATCGCAATTTGGGACATCGTGGACATCACAGACATCGCAATTTGGGACATCGCGAACATCGTTGACATCGTGGACATCGCGGACATCGTTGACATCGCGGACATCGTTGACATCGCTGACATCGCGGACATGTACTATTTAGTAGCACCCCATACTATTCTATAAATAAAGACACCCGATTCGTGTGACCTGGATTTAACAATCGGGTTTGTGAAGACAGTGGAATAGAATAAGATGTATTATTTGTGTAACATGGAACTTTGCAGTTATGTAACAGCGGCAAAATAGACCTAAAAGCTATTATGCCGTTAACGGCAAAATAGACACTGCCAACTGTCAAATGCCAGAATGCTTCTAGTCCAAGAGATTTAAACAGCAGAGATGCAGTTTCACTTCAGTTTAGCTCGCCTGACAGAACAAGTTTATCTAGAGTAGTCTAGTGATTTCACCAGTTTATTGTGGTATCACGGAAGTCGTCGTCATGATAAATCGTCAATTTGAACTCAGCGCACTTCCCAAAGCTGGAGTTCGTACGGTACCGGACTACCGGTACCAGACTACTACCCAGCAAACACAAACACGTTCCTACCACGTTTTTACCACGTAACGCTGTTGTGGTATACACGTGGTTAAGTCACGTGTTTTCCAGGTGATTTTGTCGACTCGCCGACACGTAGAATACTCGTGGTTAATCCACGTACTAGCCACGAGTATTCCACTTTTTAACCACGTTGCAAAATTAAGGTGAAATTCACGTTTATACCACATAAAATTTCCACGATTTTTCCACGCGTTTTCCACCAATACACCACGTTTTTTGATGACGAGGATACCACTTTTATACCACATTTAAATGTCACCTACTTTCCACGTTTTTTCCACCAACACGCTATGTCTGTAGGCAACGTGTCTACCACGTTACAACCACCAAACGTGTTTTTTAGATTTTACGTTTTATTTACGTCTTTCCAACCAAAACACCACTTTTTTATAACGAGAATACTACTTTTATACCAAAGTAGGTGACAATTAAATGTGGTGTAAAAGTGGTATTGTCGTTATAAAAAACGTGGTGTTTCGGTGGGAAAGACGTAGATAAAACGTAAAATCTAAAAGACACGTTTTGTGGTTGTAATTGAAATGCCTAAATAATCTACATGGCTAATTTGTCAACATGCATTCGGTTTTGCAGGAAATGAATATATTGAAAAAACTCACAGCACAAAAAACAACAGAATTGCCTAGGCTAATCTTGCGTCACACACGATACAAATCTTCAACAATCTTCATCACTCTTTTTAATGTCTTCAGTTACTACATTTTGCAATCGTCGGACGTGCTTACTCAGTTTCTAAAAAAAAAGCAAGCGTGATGTTGATGCAACTAGAACACTTCAAACGCTTTTGCAGTTTTACATAACATTATAGCATTGTTTATGCCAGATCACAACGATGAGAAACAATCAAAATGACTATTAAGCTTGAAACCACAAATTTCTGTCGCCAACATCTCTTTTTCTTATAATTCAGTTGAAGCTACCGGTTTTTTCGTTTACAACCAGAAATCAGAAACATGGTATATTCAACTGCTTCAGCGCTTAAAAAGTTGGTAGAACAGACGGGACTTCAGACTTGCATGCAAATAGAACACAAAATTAATTGCTAGATCTGACTTAGGAACAGTCTCAATCTAAAAAAATTTAGCATTTTGTAAAAACAAGAGTGAGCTCATAAATTGGTTTTAACAATGCTAGATAGATTAAATTCATGTTTTTGAATTGGTCAAAGTTGCAAGAAACCGTTTTGTGCTTAAAAAAGTTTTGACATACATCATGGTTTTTCAAGGTGTTTTAGGAACCCAAATCGGGTGTGTCAGTAAATTAAGCAGCTGGTAAATTAAGATTAAGCTAAGTATCTCATACTGCGATAGAAGAGAAAAATTTTATTTCGTCTTCCAAATGGGGCATTTTTCTCATGATTTGTTGAAGATCTAAATAACAAAAATTTATTTTCATTGTAGCCAACATATTCATGCATTTACTTGGCCTACTAGTCACAGCGTTTAGTTTGCATTTGGAAGGTAGGTTTTGTAAACCTGTAGCAGCTCGTATGCTGAAGCTGAAGTACCTCCGAGTAAACTTGAGAAGTTATACAAGCGCTGTAATTTATTATTTTAACTAAATACAATTTTGAAGTTAATTAAAATTATTCACTTTCACCCGTTTTTTTTATATCGAAGAGCTTATACACCTAAACCTATTCGCTATTTAAACTTTCGAGCTAGAGTGATTAAGGATTTGGTTTGCACAACAAGTTGTAAGCAATAAAACCTGTGCTTGTCAGTACCAGGGCTTTGTAAAAGTGAACGACACAAAAACATTTAACACTTGCCGCTAAGCGTCACTGAAGTGATTTTACTGAAGCTACTTTATTTGCGCTTTTAAAATTTCCGCTAGGTGTCACCAAAGCTCATTTACATGAAAATTACAGAAGGTTATGGTACTTTCAACCCTAAATCTTGTGCATAAAACTACGACTTTCAAACTTTGACCGGGTACGGGTAGCAGTGGTGGCTTTTTAGGAACAGGCGAGCGTCCTCCATCAACCGGGCCCTCCTCGCAACAATTACGCGTTAATTTTTTTAAAACATAAAAGCAAACGCCAAAAAATAAATTTACGCTTTCATGGTGTGTATTTATTCACTCACACTAATTGGTGCAAATCTCTGGCGTAAGACGTTGAGGGGCAGGGGAACAATCATAACTTGTTTGACAAATTTGTTGAATCTGAACAGTTTTGATAAAGATTCGGGCAATCTAAAGATTATTTCGGAAAACGTAAGAGTTTTTTTTGGACAAATTTAAAAATATGTAGCTACAAACTACAAAGTAAAATTATAAAAACATTTTGAGTTATTGGAAGTGTAGGCCTTTTTTTCTAAGATCATGAAAAATTTTTCGGGTATGAAATTCTTTCAAGAAGATTCCTCCAGCCATCTTAAAATTTCTTCCTTTACGCTTATAGACCGTAAACAATAGCTCTTAGAAAAAAAAGTCTTTACTTCCAGGATCTCAAATTTTTTTGGATTTTTTTCGGATCTCAGAGCAGGTTTTTTTCGGATCTCAGATCTCGAAAAAACTTACACTCCAGGACGCAGGGCTACCAAAGACGTAAAGCCCCTGGCAAAAAGCCATATGACAAAGCCACTCCTCAAGCCACCACACACCCTACTCGTTTCTGAATGACAACCTGCGGTAATTTCCCTTTAATCTTGTAGATTTACATTATCGTGACGTGCGCTTCATTTACGTAGGACTCTATTGTATCACGAATTTATTTATATTATTTTACAGATATATCAATTTTTTTGAGATTTTAAAAATGGAACCTCCCTAAAGCTCTGCCTCGCTCCCTCCCATAATTAAGACTATCACTGACAGATAGAATTTCTGAATATTTTACCGCCAAAAATTTTCAGCTTCTCATCCTAAACTACTGGTTTAACGCAATGCATGAATACCAATACTAACGATTAGGTCATTTGCATCTCAATCCCCGAAGAACGGAAACTTCTTGAGCGGAGCCATGGTCATCACGCGGTACTCCGTTGATATCTGACAACTAAAACAATAAAAGCACTGTTATTGCTACGTAATTGTGCTTTGATTGCTTAATACAATTAACAAGTATGATTAAAATTTAAATTCCAATTTCTTGGTGCCTAACATTAGCATTAACTATACCGTAACCAACATTAACTGTAGGCCTAACATTCAAGACGAAGGCCGAAAACGAATATTTTTCTCTGTTAATAAAATTTAAAACTTGCTTCTCATGTCACTCATTTTCATTACTATATTTCTTGAAGCTTGGGTACTCAAACTACAATGACTAGAACAGTTCAAAAACGCTTATACTGCAAAGGCTTCAACTAGATGTTTTATGAGACAAATTATACTGGAACAAAATAAATAAGATTTATCCGGAAACGAAATGATCCTTTGCAAGACCATCTATTTAATTACGGTAAATTATTTTCCATAGAGCCGTTTTGACACAGATTACATTAAGGGGAATTGTAACGTTCCCGATTGGTCGTTGACATCGCTATGCTACGATGCCACAATAGCAACTGTCCAATGTCCATACTGACGGCTGACACTACAGCTTAACCACATTATAGATCAGAATATTTAAGAAAGACGGCACTTAAAAACAAATTTTTGCTCTACTTTATATGTGTGTTTCCACAGGCATCGTATATGAAGATACTGTAGCAACAAGTTTAAAAAATTTTCGATAACAATATCTGTATAATTCTTTTCAAATCTGCATTGCTTTATTTTTAGTGATTAATTCATTTTACATCAATTTCAATAAATAGCATCACTTACCAGTTACCACCCACAATTACTCTCAGCTTCCTCTTAGATGGCATTTCTTCCACATTCGCATCTACCCAGATTCGCATCTTCCACATTAAAGTCTAATCGAATCATTATTTATCTCAAAAACAAACTTTGTTGCTACACTCAATATTTTTTTTTAAGATATGTATCATCTAATTCCAGCAACCGTCCATCTATTTATCAAATAAAAACAAAATTAGTGGCATTTGACATTTAGTCGAATAACAAAAAGACTTGACTACAGAAATAATCAAATTCCAAGCTGTTGCTACATCGCAGTACAACAACTCAACAAAACGTTATAATTTCGATTGAATCTATTCTTATTTCTACAAATAAAAAGCAAACTTGACTTCAAATTAAATGAAACAACAGTTCAGAAGGACTTTAAAATTTTTGAAAAAGTTTGTGTTACTTGAGTAGATGGAATGTGGCACATTTTTTACTGCGAAAGACTCGATCATTTTTGAAAATGTATAACGGTGGCCAGCAAATGTTTTTCCATTGACACGATTACCCACTGAAGAGTGCTACACGAAATGCTTATTGAACTAAACAGCTTTTTTCAAAGCTAACAAAAAAGTTGTGAAAGAATGGTTCTTGAAGCCAAATGCAAAAACAGTTTTTTTCAAAGCTGTACTTCAGTTCTGTACTGCCGATCATTTATTCAAGTTTTTTCCAAAATGTAATATTATCATGCACCTTGCACGAATCTGCCAATATGCTATTGCGAATATTGAAAATTTGTCCGATATTGTCAAGTTTACAATCATTGCTTTAATGTCGATACGAGAACATAACTGAAGATCGATTAAACTCGTAACAAAAGTTAACTCGGCAAACTTTACTGCTGTATGCTTCTTTCCATAAATAATAATGGATAAAACTTGTCCTTCACATAATCAAAAAATAAACTGAAATTGCTAATGTTCTGTTTCTATCACCGCATTTGTTCAATCTACTAGGCTATACACCAGTGCATCTGTTTTACAGTCATCTCAATTCATCGAGAATTAGAGCCAGTTTTTCTGAGTGTACGAACAGCTGCACTTTGATTTAAATGTTGACTTAAATAGCGGTGGCTTGAGTCATCACTCTGAACCTTCTAAAATGTCCTTTTTCTCTTCAGCGGCTCGCGCCATCACTCCGACCTTCTAAAATGTTTTTTTCTCTTTTTCTCTGTAGATAGTTTTAACTGAAGATCGATTAAACTCGTAACAAAAGTTAACTCGGCAAACTTTACTGCTGTATGCTTCTTTCCATAAATAATAATGGATAAAACTTGTCCTTCACATAATCAAAAAATAAACTGAAATTGCTAATGTTCTGTTTCTATCACCGCATTTGTTCAATCTACTAGGCTATACACCAGTGCATCTGTTTTACAGTCATCTCAATTCATCGAGAATTAGAGCCAGTTTTTCTAAGTGTACGAACAGCTGCGCTTTGATTTAAATGTTGACTTAAATAGCGGTGGCTTGGGTCATCACTCTGAACCTTCTAAAATGTCCTTTTTCTCTTCAGCGGCTCGCGCCATCACTCTGACCTTCTACAATGTTTTTTTCACTTTTTCTCTGTAGATAGTTTTAGTGTCTCTGTTACGCTTTTTCTCTGTAGATACTTAAAATGATCTTCTGTCAAACGTGGACGTTTAGGTTTTAGCTCGTCTTTGCGATCTCAAAAAACTGATTAGAAAAACAAATTCTTTGTTAGGCCTACTCAATGTTTGAAGTGTGGAAAAAATGACTGTCGTGATATGGGGCAGTCTTTTTTTTAATTGTTTTAAAACATGGCTCTCTGCTGTCCAATTTTAAGAGACCCTAATTGAATGAGTAAGTTCCGTATCATTAAGCAGTATGTTGGAATCATTTTTTTGGAGTCAGAATTAACCTAAAAATGAAAATTTTGCCCCATTGCGGCTGCTCAGATGGTCAATTAGTCATATACAAAAACGCAAAAACAAACGTTGTAACTACTTAACATTGTAGCAGCTAGGGTTTCGATTTTCATTGTGCTGATGATACAAGCGTTTTTAACCATAACATTTTAATTTCAATCTCGGGCGCACCGGAAAATCTGGATGGTTTTTAGGTCTATAGCGTGACCAGACGTCCCGTTTTGAACGGGATAGTCTCGTATTTTCATCTAATTTTGAGCGTCCCGACTTTTTCTCAGATGTCCCGTTTTTTATTATTTTCGCACTGTTACGTGAGAACATAGGTGGGAATTAAAGAAAAGAGTACTTTTGTTAATAATCATTCGTTCGTTAATTGCTACTATTTCTAATGCTTAAATGAACACTTTCAGATACGGCTCATAGTGAGGGCAAAAGAGACTGCAGACTACCCAGTTATCACTTCTCCATTTTTTATGTAAGCAAAAATTTTGTATCTATCCTTATCTCTCGTGATTTTCAACCGGAATTCATTTACAATTTATTATAATATTATTTCGAATTCATGTAGAATTTCCGCAGCAATTCATTTGGAATTCATTTGAAATTCTTATTTATTGCAAGAAATAACTGAAACGAGAAAATAAGTGGAAACGAGTAAATAATTTTAAGTCTTAAAACGTGTTTAATTTTTTCTTGGGTGTGTCGCGAGACTTTTGCAATACAAAAAGTGTTCTGTGATTCGAAAAAGGTTGAAAAACTCTGCCTTATATCTACATACAACTATCGACAAAGTTTTTTTTGAAAACCAAGTAACTTTTTGACAAGAAAAGGCATCACGTAAAAGGCTTTTTCTGTTATGTAAAAGTTTTTTTGGTGCTCATTGAGGTGTCAAATTTAGAAATTGACTCTAGTGCTCCACAGTACTGTAAGTTGTAATCACACACTTTTGGCATAGGCGCACGCAGGGAGGGGGTCACAGTACCATATGTCCTCTCTCCTGGCTCTGGTCCTTGCGTTAAAAAAACTGACTCTTGGCCTGACTTTTTCCGCTTTCGATTGTTTTGTGGGGTAAGGGATGGTTCCTTCATTTCTGCGTTAATTTTTTCTCCCGTTTTTCTTTTAAGTCCGATTTTTTCTGTCAAATTGTCCCATTTTCGTCATAACTTAATCTCGTCAACCGATTTAGGCCACAACTCAATGTATTGCAAGCTTATAATTTTCGAAGGCGAAAAGTTCCTAGTGAGGAAATGTACGCAATTTTTGGCGTTAAAGATAAGCGGAAACGGCATGCGTTGGGTAACTCATGTTCATCGACTGTCGTAAAAGACTGCTACGCGCTGGCAAAACGACGGACCGGTTTGGTGACATTTCATAAAAACTAAAGCAAGAGGAAAAACACACTTTACTAGGCGTCTTGCATATCAATCTTTTCACTGAGCCGCTGAAATCTATGTTCAGTGCATTGATAAACAAATGCCATGAGATAAGTCAGCTAAAAAAATGGATGGACGTGTGCGGCTTTAGATCTTCCTCCTCCAAAGCATCATAAATCAAATTTTTAGCTTTCATTAAGCCTTGAAACATTCATGTTAATGAATGGTTAAATTGATGTGTCTGTTTCAAGTGATGCACTTAAAATAGCGAATGATGATATTCTTAATGTTGTTAAAGCAAGTGCAGTGATGCTTTGCATTGCAAAGCATTACTTTGCATCATATGGCAAATTTACTCTTTTCAGATTAGTTTACGTTCCTACTCCGATATAGGCCTTACAGTGTTGGATCATCATGAATGAAAGAGTAAGGTAGCAATAAGTGCAAGTAGTTACCATATTGGTTTCTTGCAAAAAATAATGGTTTCAACCTTCTTGGACAAAAGTTTATAAAAATGTTCCTTCATTTTTACAGGCATTTTTCACAAAGACGTCACACTAGTTGATCACAAAAATACTACTTTATTCGTACGACACAATATTACTTGTTCCCTTAGTTTTTACAGTCAATCTGCGTCTTTTCAACCAAAATACTATTAAGCTTCTCCATCACACAAAAACGTTGATTACAGCATTAATGCCGTATATGACAATGCGATGAATTGCTTAGATTTTCTATACGGTAAAGCTGTCAAAATACATTCAGTTTAAAATGAAATGAATATATTAGAAAACACGGCTAGCTCTCAAAATACATTGCGTGTGAAAAGAAAACACTCGGTAAAAGACACACATCACAAAAAATACAAATTTTCAAACGTGTTGATCCTCTTCACTGTCAATTTCATCTTCATTCACCAGTACTTCTTTTTGGCTGGTGGAGCGTTCTAACTCAGCTTTCTAAAAAACAAGAAGGATGTTCATGCAATGATATAGAACGCTTTCAAGTTTTAAACCATGTTGTAGTTCTACATAACATTAAAACCAAGGTTATGCCAGATCACAACGATGAGAAACTAACCAAATGACTCAGAGCGAATGGAACGACGGAGCGTTTCCGCTGGAGCGGTAGACTCTAAATCGAATCCGCATCGAGTTAATTCAAATGCTCATAAATTGGTAATCATACCTACCGCTGTATATCGCAAAGCGATAACTGTGTTTCGAAACCCTGAACTAATAGACACTAGTGATGTACACAAATTTAAATTGTCAATGCAAAACCTAATCATTATAGGATCTGAAAGAAAGAATTTCGTTTCTTCGATTTTTGGAATAACGATAGCGCTAGAGCCTCTGTTATCTAATTTCGTTAGGTCAAGCTGTGCATGGGAGGTGGGCTCAGCGATACCCAGCTTCAATTAAATTAAGTTATCACCATACATTTCTAGTTTGGTGCAAAATTTTACCGATAATGTTTCAAAATTAATTTTTGTTAAAGAGTAATTCATTTTCTTCATTTCTCTAGTATATAACATAAAATAGAAGTTAGAAAATATTTGCAGATAGCCTACGAAATGTGACTCAATGATCATGTACTCACTTAGTTTTTCGGCGCATATTTTAAAGCATCCGCGACAGCCAACTCGATATCTGCTACCTTGGCTTCTTTAATGTTTGTTTGCGTAGCCTCTGCGAAAATGCAATGAATTATTAGCATAAAGCACCCAAGATCTAAAGTAAAGTTAGATTTCACGGAAAACGTTTGAGATTAGTGTTCTCATTGCTAACTTAGGTGTTCGTAATTGGATATCGAATAAGACTAAGTATAGATATAGAATGAAGAAAATACAAAATGAAAAAATAAAGCAAAATCAAAAAACACAGTCCAAGGGATGATCCATTATTTACTGTAGAAGAAACCAGTCAAGGACGTAAATTTATTTTTAAGGACATGATAAGCATTAGGACTGTATGAGTATGTACAGTTGCACACATGTAATTATTGTGAAGACAAGCCGCTGATCTTACGATCTTACTTTACTTACAATATAAGGCAACAAAGTAGTTTCTTTGAAGCTTCTTTTGCCCCTTTTTCCTTTTAGGCTAAATTGTGCCCACAAAACATTGGTGCCCATTTTTCGCATCATATTGCGGACCATATCCCCCATTCCTTTTCCGCCGAGGCTGCTTAAAAGGCCAATCTACAGACAACAAAAACACTAGAAAATTTTTTTACCTCGATAATATCTATAACATAAAATAAAATCGCTACTTCCATAAACCACTACAGCCTATTTCGCCGTTGTCGGCCCTTCAGGTGATATAGGTGTATCTAAACATGAACGTAAAATATAAATAAAGTAAAAACCTGTGCTAAAACTGGTCGAAATATAAGAAACGATATTCAAGAGCTTGTAAAGTTTATTTGAGTTAGTGTTTTCGGCATTTATTCCCATAATACATGTTCTTTTAAATATTTTTGCTCGAAATTGCGGGTAAAAAATCTGCTGCTGTACAACACTACGGGGAACTGTCAGCTGTGCAACCCGGAAGCTGCATCGGTGCAAAACGAAGCCGCAGCCATTGAGAATGAATTTCCGGTAAAGCCATAGATTAACAAGTACGTTCGTGTTTAGATGCACCGATACCACTTGAAGAGCTGACAACGGCGATACAGGCTGTAGTGGTTTATGAAAGTAGTGATTTTATTTTATATAATAATATAAACTCTAGCTGATAGTGATTGAGCACTTTGCTAGAGGAGGGTGAGCTTTGCTTTTACTCAATATTTTCTAAATAGAGTCAAAATTTAATTGATCATTTAATTAACTAAGCTTATTTTAAAGCCTTAAATAAAAAAATTAATAAGTGTAGTGGGGGAGATTACGAAATAAACTTGCGTTTCTGAACCAGCAGTCATCCAAAGTACATGACAAAAT
The DNA here is from genome assembly GCA_964006365.1 of Trididemnum miniatum. Lineage (NCBI taxonomy): Eukaryota > Metazoa > Chordata > Ascidiacea > Aplousobranchia > Didemnidae > Trididemnum > Trididemnum miniatum. Next base: position 11,078,348 of record OZ023234.1, on the reverse strand, counting down.
AAATGTATTTGTTTGCAGCCGCCAAATCCGTTACGAAGGATCTGTGACCCTTGCACGGAACCGTCAGGTGTGCATCGGACATACCGGTACTCAGGTATAGCGAAGTGACGCTGTATTAGCACAATAAAATGCTTTCACAGTCTAAAGAGTAATGTGTAAGAACTACTCACCAGCTTCTTTTGAGCAGTACGCTCGGTTAAATTAGAACAAAACTGTTCCAATTCCTTTACATCGCATAATGGTTCAGAGAGAAGTTCTTCGTCGTTCACGACTCCTCCACCACCATTCAACAGCTGTGTAAGTACATTAAGCTGTTGCCGTTGATTTTCAATAATTGTTGCGTTGCTGCGATGAAGGGTTTTCATATCGTTTTTTAGCTGACGAATTATTTTCATCATATTTTGAGGATCTGCAATAGATCAAAAATCAACTTTAGTTCGTAGCCTATAGATTCATACATTCACTTGGTCTTAGGGACAATTTTCAAAATTGTTTAGAGCTATTCCATTTTACCGATTTTACATTAAAGACTTAATATCGATAACATTTTTTTGAAAAATCTAAACGTCTTTGACCATAACTTTTGATCCTCTTCAGAGAAAAAAAAATTGGATTTACAAGTACAAAGTTTCCAAATGACAGTATTTAAAAAATATGGCATGCTTTCACTATTACTAACAATTACCACATTATTTCGTACAACTACTTCATACAAGAATACTATTACAAGTGAAATGACGTAACCTATTAATAGGCCTACACAAATGCCCTGTCCACTCGTCCAGTTTAAGTGGACTTAATTTAGGTTAAATTTTTAATGTTATAATCACTTTTTTTTAATTATGACATCGAAAATTAATAAACTGGACATGTGTACAGGGTAAAAATGTACAACAGCATTACCCAAACTAAAATACGAATCAACATCAAAATTAACACCAGTTTGAATATACTTACTAAAATACATTTAACAGAAAAGATGACCCCCCTACATACAACTGTTTATTTAGTTTAGAATTGTGTTTTTTTTTTATCGATAAAGTTTCTTGAATGTTGGTTTTGTATTCAGTATTGCACGCCCTAGTCACTTCAAAATTGTCATTCTTCGCGTTAATTTGGTTACAGACTTGGCAAGTTTATCTATGTGACCCTGTATTGCTGATTTTCTTTTGAGTTGGAAGTTCTCTTGTATTCTAGAACTCAAATGGCGTGTTGTCATACCAATGTATGACACATTCGAATGTATGACATATTATTCGTGTGACGCGAATATGTTATACATTGGTATGACAACACGCCGACACGTGAAGAATGACAATTTTAAAGTGATTAGGGCGTACAACACTGAATACAAAACCAACATTCAAGAATACAGTAAATATGGGATAAAAATATCTTTGAAGATGAAAATTAAAGCCAGAGTAAAGTTCGTCACTGAACGTTTTGGTAACACGACTTCAGTTATCATCATCAGCAGTAATCGAGTAGGCAGATTAAAACTGAAAGAACTAAAATTTATTAAGTTCTCTAGTTTTAATTTTCCTCTTTAAAATTCAAGAAGCTCCATTGATAAAAAAGCACAATCCTAAATTGAATACACAGTTGTATGTAGGGGGGTCGGGTCATCTTTTTTGTTAAATGAATTTTAGTAATTAAAGTTACAAACTAACAGTTCCTTCGATGTGCAATTTTGATGATAAAACTTTTTTGGAATATGCTGAGAAAACTCCAAATCAGCAACGCAAAAAACGCGACAACGGTTTCTTACTTCTGGGTAAGTACTTCCATTTTATTCCTTACCAAAAACGTAATTTGTAAATAATATGTATACGTGCCTACCTAATCATGTTCAGAAACAACAATCAACAATGCAAAATCTAGGCTAAGCTAAATTCAATAAACACCCTCATTATTTCAGCCATATGCCTTCAAGGAAAGCTGTTAAAGTTTCTAGCACTATGTGTTTTTAAGAATCATACCTACGGTGGCGTCATTTTTAAGATCTGATTCATTGCCCGTGGTCAGCCATATTGGTTCTCGGCTCCCTGAAGGGGTACTTGAAGCTAAGTAAGAACAAATGTTACTAAATTTGACTGTTGTTCTTGAAATTTCTACTACTTTTATAAATATTAAATGAGAAATATTTTGCGGTAAATTTGCAATTAAATACTTTTTTCGTTTTTTCTCAAGTGCACTGTTTTAGCCTTGAGACAAAACTAAGCCATCGCTAAAAAAAGCGACAAGTTAGATAATGGCGTGACTTCGACTGCGTCAACCCCAAATGTAGCGTTAAGCATCTTTTTCAACCGCACAACCAGTGAACTAGTCGGCTTAATATGCACTTTGTCCCATTAGAGTTATTTTTGAGCCGCTGGTTTAACCCGATTCAGATTTGAACCCTAAGTCTACCGCACCATAGGCACACGCTCTAGTCACTGCATGGTATATCAGACCTAGGCAACTACTCTCGTAAACAAGCTTTTTATAGCGCTTCCATCACCTTCTCACGCACGATAAGAAGAAAAGTACAACAAATATATAAAACACAAACAATAACTTACCAACAGATGGTTCCTGATACGAGGAGTTGGACAAGGTAATACAGTTTTGAGTAAAACTGCTACGGCGGCGATCAGTATAGATTTCTTCTATAAAAAATATTTAACTACATTAAAATATTAAAAAATATGATGTTGCTTAAATCGCACGATAACATTCTTATCAAAAATCTATTTTGTCAGTCCAATATTATTTACAGTGCACCAATAATGATCAAAATTGCAGTTTATCAAAAAGATGTCAAGAGTTAACAGAGCCTATAATTTGCGAGCACTCTGTGCATCACACCTTACAGCATAAAAAGTCTGCAGAATGTCGATATTGCATAAGTATCAGTATTTTTGCGACAAAAATAACCGTATTCAAAACGACCTTTCATAGCTTTTGCATCAAGTTATTTAGCAGGAAAGCACTTACAGCATGACATTCAAAGTGTTGCCGCACTTTAATCTCTGTCACACAAAGCTTCTAAACTGTGCAGTTTCACTTAAAGCAGCTGAAATTTCCCAAGAAGATTTGCGTCTCCAGTGTGAGATGACTGTAAATGCTTCGCAACTAAAAATTTTGCTCTTGTGTTTTGGGCTTCTCATAACACGAGCATAGAGTGAGACGAACACAGACTAAGGGAGTAAAGATCCAAACACCAACTTTTGTGTGGCAGATTAGCAATTACCGTATTTACTCGATTGTAAGCCGCGGCTTATAAATATTTTTTCATCATCATTTGTGCGGTTTACATTCGAGGGCGGCTTACTTACGGGGGCGGCTAACATTTTTTTAACAAACGATTTAAAAAAAATTATTTTTATCAAAACATCCGATGTGGCGATGTACAAATTCAGTTCGCTCCGAAAGCGTGAGAAAGTGCTGAATGCACTTTTAGTCCACAGCAGCCACGTGTTTGTTTTGCGAACTGAATTGTGGTGCTAATCGTTTCCCGCCACGATTGCGAAAGTTAATGTAAATCGCGCAAAGCGACAACCACTTTGATCATTACTTTTGTTATTGTTACAACGTGCATGCTTGCAGCGTGGCTTGAACAGAGACAAAATAAGAACAGGAAAAACTTCATGAAACACTTGGTAATTGCGTCTTCGCTATTCGGTGTTATTTTGCTTGCTGTTAACGATTAAAAACAACCACAAAATACCTATTTGATGTTGTCTGCTATTGTTGTCGAGAATAGGAAGTTTATCAACTACCGGTACGCTGGTATTCTTAGTCTCCGGGCACTGGGAGCTCCGCCGCCCCCAGATCCCAGATTGTGCACTTCTCCTAGGGTGCCCAACTGGTCCAATGCAATTCTTAGGTGCCACACTGGCTCAATGCAATAATAAATACGGCTTTTACAAAGGTTCTCATCAGTTGCCGACAAATTGGTGCATTTGATTGGATAACGTGTAGATGTGTTTTACAGTATAATTCATAATCCACGACACCACAACAACGCCATGGCGGGGGGGGCATGGATTCGTGCCCGCCATTGCGTGAACCTATGATAAATAATCTATAATTTTCTTCTTTTGAATCTAACCTGATATATTTTCATGACATTTTACTTCATCGAAGATCGACTTACCCACAACTCTCTTTCTTCATCGAGTTATTATTTTTATTACCATTTATTTTGATTTTTGGAGGTGCACATGAATCTAGTAATAGACGTGACCTACTGCACTGATCTAGTAGCCTATATTTGCAATAAAAGGGAGTGAAAGTGCAATTTCAAAGGACCGCGACCGGCGACTTATTAATGAATTACAGGCGTACATGATTGGTTAGTACCGTTTCAGACAAAGATCTACCTGTAGAAACATATCAACGAAATAAGGCAATGTCTCACATAGCTGTGTGAAATAAAGCGCAGAACAATTGTAATTAGAATTGTATTTCTCCATTGTAAGCCCATTTATTGGAAGTCCAGAAAGAAAACAATCACGCAATAGCAAATATTTGTCGTAACTGCTAAGATCCTTGTTTTTCTCCAGGATAGATTTGGGGGGGCATGGCCCCCGTTCCTCTCCCCCTGACCACGCCCTTGACTAGGCCTAAAACAACCAAGAAAAAAAAATGAAGGTAAAAAGTTACAAAAAAAGCGTTTAGTTTTAGCTACCGGTAATTTATTCGTTTTACCCTTATTTACACAAAAGAATAATTGGATTTCAAAACTACTAAATGGGAAAGGAGCTTTCCATTCATGCGAGATCGATGTCGACGCGTGATGAGACCTCCTGTGCATTGCGTCATGCCTTTATTTTGATTTAACGTATAATGGCAGACGAGAATGTGGATTGATTGCGACTTTCTTAAATAGTAACACCTTCGCAGCTCCTGCTCGCCTGCTGGAAACAACAAGCGAGAAACGCTGAAAATGACGGAATATAAAATTTAGTAGATAAGAAAACTTATAGCACTAACGTTAAAAGCACAAAAAGGGATGTTTCTATGCTGTACTACAGTAATATTGAATTTGCCATAGACAGAAAAACCAAAAACCTCACCATAACTCGCATTTTTTTTGCTAGTTGAGTAGTCGCCGAAAAAAAGGACTCAAGTCCAAGTCCCAGGTAAAACTTACGAGTCCGAGTCTTCAAAATCTGGACTCAAGTCGTATCCAACACTGTAAACAAGCAAACCAAATTAATATATACACTAATAACTTTGATTGCGAACAAGTGCATTTTTATTTTGTATTCCCAGCAAAGTTGGTTCATGGTGTTTTAAAACTCCCACGCCCCACCAAATTTTTGTTATGCCTTACGTTGGGAACACTGCTTTAACAGTTGTTTCTACTGTAACTATACTTGAAATTGCAGAATTGATGACGAATTATCGATTGTATAACTTTGGTAGAGAGGAAATTTTCAATATTCGTATGGTTGCTACAGCTAATAATTTTAGAACATTGAACCATTTTATGATTGAACCGTATTTTTTTCATTATTTACAAAATTTACTTACTTACTTTTTCAAGACCCGCTTATCGTTGGGGGGTCGCGGGGGCAGCAGCTCTAGTTGGAGCCTCCAAGCATCTCGATTCTCTGCAACAAAGGATAGATGCTCTGCTGGGATGCCAAGGCGAGACCGACTAAGATCTTCTACGCAATCTCGCCATCGAGTTCTGGGACGGCCTCTAGGCCTTCGACCAATCGGTGTTGAACAGAGCAGCTTTTTGGCTGTTCTTTCCTGGGACATTCGTGTCACATGTCCATACCAACGCACTTGCGATCTTTCTAGTCGGAGAAGCAGCGATTCGATGTTTAGAGATTCACGAATATCTGCACTTTTAACCTTGTCCAACAAGGTCAAACCGCTAATTCTTTGCAAGAATCCCATTTGGGCTGCTTGAACTCGAGATCTCACTTTCTCATTCATGATCCAACACTCATGGCCATAAGTCAGAATAGGAACATAGACTGATCTGAAAATGGATAGCTTTGCCTTGGTGCAAAGCTCCCGTTTCAGTACCATAGATCGGTGGAGCGGGCGCATTACTGCACTAGCTTTGCCGATGCGGATATCCAATTCGCTATTTTGTCTGCCGTCACTTGTGAATGAGACGCCGAGGTACCTGAATTTCTCTGACTATTTTAGTAGTACTCCATCAATCTGGAGAGAGCACTGCTTTGGTTGTCTGGACAGGCACATGGTTTCTGTTTTTGTTGTACTGATTTTCATTCCGGCCACAGAGCATGCATCCGAAAACCTGTCAAGAGCTTGCTGGAGACTATTTTGGGTAGAGTCTAGTAACACAAGATCATCTGCAAATAACAGACGTTGTACAGTGCAACCATTGATCTTTACTCCGCCGCAAGACTCACTTTTCTTAACTATTCTATCCATATAAATAAGGAATAGAATAGGTGAAAGCGAGCAGCCTTGCCGTAGTCCCACACTTACTCTAGAACGTTTCGTCATTGCGCTGTTAACACGAACACAGACCTCAGAATGCATGTACAGCGACTTAATAGCAGTTAGTAACTGGCCATCAATGCCATACTGTAACAACACCGCCCAAAGCTTGTCTCTAGGAATGCGATCATATGCTTTTTATGCTTTTTCAAGATCAACAAAACATGCATGGACCCCTTTTGCATATTCCCACGACTTCTCAAAGATTTGCTGCAAGGCAAAGATCTGGTCCGTTGTGCTTCGGCCAGGACGAAAGCCACACTGAGCATCCATTAGTTTAGGCTCGACTATTTCACGGCATTTCTTTTCAAGGCATTTGGCATAGACCTTACCCGGGACACTGATGAGAGAGATGCCCCTATAATTGGTGCATTTTCTCTTGTCTCCTTTCTTGTGGATAGGTATTATCACACTGGTTTCACGAAAAATAATATGCTGAACGTTTTTGGACACGTCGACTGTCCTGTCCTTCTTCAGAGCGTGATTCGGAAACGAAAAGCCTACGCAGGGCAAATTATTACCAGCGAAAAGCAAAGCAGCGGGGATTATACTATCTTCTAACGCTTCACAAAAGCAATGAATAATAAATGATCAAAATTACGACGGCTAACAAAATCCTCGCACACTTAGAAACTATCCGCTTGAACAACAAACCAAAATCTTCTCCAGCTTTTTATTTGAGATAGGTGGAAATATTTTAGCAATTTTTGAAAATGAACAAGATTGTTTTGAACTTCTAAATCTTTTGAAAACCAACACTACAATCTTGTTTTTACTGTTGAAAAATCCACAAATTCGCTTGCATTTTCGGACACAGAAATCGCAATAAAAGAAGGCAGTTTACAATCATCAGTCTGGAGAAAACCAACACGCACTGGAGTTCTTTTAAATTATAATGCAATTTGTCCCCTGAAATACAAAACTGGATTAATTCTCTGCCTCTTGAATATGCTCATCTGAATCACTCTTCCCTTTCGAAATTGAAAAGCTAAAAGCAATGCTTTTCACAGTGGTTATTCTTCTTGTTTTTTTCGTGGAATCGATTGCTTCCATAACTCCAATCAGGATGAAAATGAAAGTCAAATGAGTGAAAATGATAACCAAAAAAAAAAAATTTATTTTGAAATACTGTATGTTGGAAAAAGTGCGCGAAAATTTTTCCGAAATAGGCTATCATGGCTATGTCAGAATTAATTGACCTTTTTCCGGCGTCCCTAGTGGCGAAAATTTGTTGCTACGGTGGACAAGCTATCAGACTTCGCTTAGTGAAAAGCAAAGCTTTTATGAGACGTTGGTTGGAAAATTGCTGCAGAGAGGTTAATTAAACATATCTGCTTGATATTTCAATTGTGCACATCGAGTTAGTGCAAGCATAGGATGAAGAGTGAACGATTAGTTGGAATTTCATAGAAAATATTTTAAGCTTGGGGCCTATATAGACTAGTGGCTTTCATTGGACCAACCGGTACAAACCTGTACGAGGCTGTGGTTTTGTATGTATTGCAGCTGTACAGTACAATACTGATTGTGATATCAGCTATGCTATAGCCTAGGTGAAATATTTTCCCTGTACTGTCCTAATAGCAAACTAGCGTTCAGTCAATGCTGAGTTTGACTGCAACAAAATTATGAACTGCCTACCGGCAGGGCATGTAATGGAATGGAATGGAAGAGGAATTTGGGTATGGAATATGGAAGACTTCAGGTATGGAAAGGAATGGAAGATTTTAAGAATGGAATGGAATGCCATCTTCCATACTTTCCATACCTGGATTAGTTTAACAGAATAATAAATTTTGATCTATATGTAAAAAAAGGAAAAAAAAACAATTAAGCAACAACAATAGCGTTACTTGCAGAGTTGCAGTGGCACTGCGTCACAGTATTGCTAAATGGTAGAAGGTGACGCAGCCTGGAAACTACGCGGTAAGCCGGTAACTAAGTGCCGTGTGCACAAACGGTGACAGAGTTCGCACTACATTCTATTGCTTCGCGGAAATCTTCGAAGTGTTCACAATCACAACTTCAAATTTATTCAAAATTATTAAAAACAAGATGTCACTCAATTGGACGAATGCTTTCACCTGGCGTTGTGCTGGCGCAAGTCTGCGACTTTTACCAAAAAAACTTTTCTTTTTTGATGTTATTAGAGCAACGCAAGTACAAAAACAAGCTGTCAATCAAACAACTTGTAAAATCTGGCGGGGTCCTGCAGCGGCTGCAGCTGCAGCTTCTCGCAAAACAATTTTCGCAAAAGCAAACTTTGTTTCATTTCGACGATAATTTTCAGTTTACACCTTAGATATTCCATTGATTTTAATTGTTTATATTGCATGATTGGCAGTTAGCAGTCCTTCTATTTCAGGCGTCTATGGGTAAAGCCGTTAAAGTTGCTTTAACTTTTTAAAACCCAAATTTTGTTGTGGGTTACTGTGTAATTCGTATCTTGTCCGTCTTTTTTGTGATATCGTCAATTGCACATAATTGCAACCAAGCGTGATTTATTGCAACTATCGTAAAGAAATTTGAATTTTAACTGCCCCTGAAGAACTTAAGTGGCGAAAAAGCTCGTTGGTTTTTTTATGATATTTCAAGTATTGGTGACTGATTGTTTTATTCTAGAAAATACATTTATGAGATTAAGTTGATTAGTATAAGGTTAAGTATATCACGTTTTATGCATACATGGCCACTTGAAACTTCTAAGGTAGCAGATAAAAGATCTTCCGTTTTTTGTTTTTTTTCAGAGTTTTACACGAAAACACGTTAAGTTAGTTTGTGATTATGACAAAATCAATTGCAATGCAGTGTTGCGATAGTTCTGTAAAAGGGCTATATGCGCTATGCGTTGAAAGTTCTACCAACTGTTCAGTCATCCCACGCCACCTTGCGGTAAATACTTATAACCAAAGATCGAGACCTCTGCTCAACAACTGTAATGCAGTCAGCAAATTACTAGAATGAATCAGTTATCACTGTTGTAGCTGCGTAGTAGCGCAGCATTTAAACCATTAAATAAAAGAACCGGTTGAATTAAGCATATCGATATTGAGAAAAATAATATAATATACGTTCGTTAGGTCACTCTTCTCTGTTTGTGACCACCCGTCTCTTCGCAAAGTGCAAATAAAATAGACTTCAGAAGACTACGAACGCTGTTTACCATACTGCATATTACTTTTATTACCAAACTGAGTACAAAATACCCTTCAAATTTTGCCCCTTTTTTGAAAACCAATTTTACGTCGATTTTTTTTACGTTTTTGCTTTTGCTGCTGTAAAATAAATGAAGTGAAACAACTTTGCACTTTAAAACACTATCAGCATAAATTTTCGAAGCTTAATTATGTTTAAAAATATTCGAAGCTGTCGTGAATATTGCATGTAGTCTTGGAGTGTTGAAAAAAAACTTTATTATGATCATTATCGCCTTTCAACTTTCAAAATATATTATTATATTCCAAAACTATTAAATCTCAAGCTCAATTGAACCCACTCTGTCTCCAAACCGAAAATCAGAAATTTAAAATTTAACTTTAACAGAAAATAAGAGATTTCGATTCAAACTAAAACCATAAAATAGACCTGAACTTCCGATTTCGAGAAAGCGTCACATTTTTTATTTCGATCAAAAACCTTTCTTTTCCTAAATCAGTAACGTGTATTATCCTCGCAGCTATGATATGAAGTTATATAGCATCGTATTGCACTTATCACTACCACCAAAATTGAAAAAAAAAATTATTAGAAGTAAAATTATTGACATGCTGCTGAGTACAATCAATAGATATATCTAAAAATTTCGTGATTCAAGTTTTTGTATCTTTTTAAAAATACCAAAATCATAATGTGGATTACACGTGGTTACAATATCATTTCACCACGTTTCACTGCCACTTTAATTCCACCAAAATTACAATGTGGAATCGACGTGGAGAAAACGTTACCACACCACATTTCACTCACCACCAAATATTCACCAAAATTTAAAAAAATTAATAGAAGTAAAATTTGCTACCATGCATGCTTAAAAAAATAACCAAGGCACATCAATTAATATTGAAATTGGACTTTCATATCAATTCACAAAGCTGCCAATGTTGTGATGTGGATTACACGTGGTTATAACATCGTCTCACCACGTTTCACTGCCACCTTAATTCCACCAAAACTACAACGTGGAATCAACGTGGAGAAAATGTTACCACACCATATTGCACTCACCACCAAATATCCACCAAAGTTTAAAAAAAAATTTTTAGAAGTAAAATTGATTGCCATGCTGCAGAGTACAATCACTATAGAATCCTAAAAATATTGCGATTCAAGTTTTTGTATCTTTTCAAAATATCGAAAATATAAAGTGGATTACATGTGGTTACCATATCATTTTACCACGTTTCACTGCCACCTTAATTCCACCAAAATTACGACGTGGAATCGACGTGGAGAAAACGTTACCACACCATATTGCACTCACCACCAATAAATACCTACCAAAATTTATAAAAACATTTTTAGAAGTAAAAATTGTTGACGTGCAGCTGAGTACAGTCAATAGATACCTAAAAATATCGTGATTCAAGTTTTTGTATCTTTTTAAAAATACCAAAATCATAATGTGGATTACACGTGGTTACTACATCATCTCACCACGTTTCACTGCCACCTTAATTCCACCAAAATTACAATGTGGAATCGACGTGGAGAAAACGTTACCACACTACATTGCACTCACCACCAAATATCCACAAAAATTTAAAACCGCATGGTTAAAAGAAAAATTGTTACCATGCTGCATAGTACGTTTAGTAGGTAAATATAAATATTGCAATTGAATTGTTTTTCGTCTTTTTTAGGGTACCGAAATCATAATGTGGATTACACGTGGTTGTAACATTACTCTGCCACGTTTCAATTTTACCAACATTATAACATGGAATTAACGTGGACAAAACCATACCATGCCACGTTGCACTCACCACCAAATTTCCACCATTATTCTGCTACGGATTGTAAGCAGCCCTTTAGCTATTATTCTGCACAGTAAAGCAAAAATTTAATGCAATTGGTACATTTTGTCACTTTACGATGTTTTTAAAAAATATCGTTGAAAACACGTGGCTACATTACCTCGCTACGTTTCGCAGCAACGTAAATTCCACCAAATTTTTTTCGTGAAATCCATGTGATATCCACGTTACCTAATTTTTGCAGAATGTTCATATTTTTTAATAATTGTTCTAGAATAGATATTTAGGTTTGAAACTGTTTTAAAATTTTTTAAAAATTACTATTTTTATCCAGATTTGAGTGGTGACTTTTACCACATGGTTTCCACCATTTTACCACGTAACAAAAGTTGCAAATAATAAAGACAATATTTTTTCCCGAATTTTATTAGTTTAGCAGTGCAAATTTATCGCTCTGTACATAAGCAGCTTTTTTTAAATCGAAACCTGGTTGTTAACTCTTCTTATTTGATTTGAATCACGTAACTTCCACATGTTTAAAACGTGACTTTTTCCACGTTTTTTTTCCACCTAAATTCCACCAAACGGCCACGTGGAAAACCCGTGGTGTGTTTGCTGGGTAGTCCTTGAAGTCTACGACAGTGTTGCCAGATTATTATTTTTTTCCCAGCCCAATCAGTGACAAAAACTAGCCCAAAACCAGCCCAATTGTAGCCTAACCAGTCCAGTGTTGGAACGAGTCCACCCATTGAAGGATTCGAATCGAGTCCGAGTCATTTGGGACTGTGACTCGAGTCCATTTGAGAATGCTCGAGTCGAGTCCGAGTCCACCAAACTCGAGTCGAATCCGAGTCCACCAAACTTGAGTCGAATCCGAATCCATCAAACTTGAGTCGAGTCCAACTCCAAAACCACCAATAAACGTCCTTTCGAGCCCGACACCAAAACTTTTTGTAGTAACATTCTCCATGAAATATGGCAATTTAGTAGTACCGTAAATAGCCTACTCTTCTGACCTAACTGCACCACACCACAAACTTTCTCTAAAAGTAATATTGGTACATGCAATGCGCTTGGTACAGGAACATGAAATAGGCTATAATATTATGCTGATCGCAGGTATACTTTATGGCTATGGCACTAAATGATAAATGGTTTCTCTGCTGCAGTGGCGTACGCACGGGGGGGTATCGGGGGTCAAAACCCCCCCATTGACGACTGAAAAAAATGAAAACCTCCTTTTTGGAACGATTCGCCTTTTTTCATACAGAGATAGCCGAAATTGTTATCAATTATCTTGTTTTTATGAGCTATCCAACTTCCTTAAGTTACATGATGTTGAAAAACTTTCATTGTGACGCAATAATACCAGTAGTCAAACTTTTCTGATGTGTTGCGCTTGACGTTGACTATTGTAGAAAAAGTGAAACCTTTCGTTTTTGAAACGAACAGACTTTTCTTCGTGCAGAGCTTGCCGAAATTGCTGTCATGTTTTTTTTCTGTTCGGTTCAATTTTCTAATTTAATTTCGAGAAACTTTTATTATGATACGATGCAACAATATAACCGGTATTCCAACTTTTCTGATGTGTTTTGCTTGAACTGCAATTTTGTCATTGATGCTGCTGTGAAGCAATTGGTAAGTGGGAGTTCCCTTAAATACGAAGTGTTGTTGTAGGAAATGTTTGGGTAGCACTTAACCCCGGTTAGAGTGACGCTCCTCGTCACTGCTAGGTGTCGAACATTCGAACCCAGCACCTTGATCCTATTTGAACAAACTTACACGATCTCTCAACACTTGATGCTAGCTTTCAGACTCAAATATTACTTGAAACACAGATAACAAAGGATTCCTAACTCTTGGTCCCTAACTCTAACCTAAACTGCTTAGCTATAGAGTACAACCAGGATGTACTCGAACGCACACACAAGCACAGAGTAGATAGCAAGCTCTTATTCAAATAGAAACTAAGCTTTATCAAGCATGATCAAGCATTACCAAGCGTTATCAAGCATTAAAGACAACTTGTGCGTATTCTAGAAACAAAAGGTTACGTAACACACACAAATTCGCAAATAGTCTACTGCAAGAGGTCGAAACATCACATTAACTCGTTGACAACCAGGCACCTAAAATAACACGCCCAAACTACACTTCAGCCAAACCAAATCAACTAACAAAAATCTACTGCAGATAGGTGCACAGCCCGGTGGCTATACGAGAACTAAACAGTAGCTTATGGCAGTAAACATAACTTTCCTGAATAACATAGACCTAGCGTAGGTGACACAGCGTGTCCAAACAAAATTCGTGCACGCTCCACAGCAGCGGCCCAACTGCAAGACTGCGACAAACACCGACACAACAGCGAACATCTACATCTAAAACACAGCTTCCTAACGTTCACAGCCTGCACTCGTAATTAACTGAATGAATGTAGCAAGCCAACTCAGACAAAGGTTGCCACGGCAACGAGCGATCGAGAAAAAATTGCACAACGCTGAAGCGGGAAATTTCCAAACCAACGGCTGACGTAATCTCACCGCAACACGAAGTATCTGCAGTAACTATGGCTGCACACAAAATTTTTTTAAAAAATCAATACTTCACTGTTATCGTTTCATTGAACTCGCTGTAGTATTGCAACGTCGTAGCGAGTGGCGGGGCCCGACCCCGCGGCTTCACGCCTGGACAACGCAGCTCCGAAGAAACGTCGCAACGGTAGCGAGCCGTTGGCTACTCTGTGTCCGATTTGACCGGCCTGGGAAGTGATCCTCAGACCTCCCACGTCGATAGCGACAACTTTAACTCTGCGCTGTAACCGGCCGGTTTGTTGAAAAATTAGTAAAATATAAAAATCTAAATTGACACTGCCCTAAATGCTACAAATAAAATAAAGATACTGCCAAGGAAGACCAAACCAACGAAAGATTTAAAGAGGCCCAGGGGCGGAACGGGGAGGGGGGTGGCAAAATTGTTTTTACGCACCGCTACTGTCTCAGGAGCTGGAGTGCTCCGTTTCCCAGACACCCCGATTATGTGCTTGAGAGTATCTGATGATATCGACGCTGTGATTTGGGTGAAAATTGCTTAGAACATATCGACGCTGTTTTTGAGTTTAATCGCATGATCAGGGATTCCTCTCACGCGTAATTTATTGTAGTTTAAAAATGTTTCGGTAGGGAGGGCAGTTTGTTCTCATGCTTCACTGTCTACACTATCCAAGGCAGGGTATAGGCCTACCGGTACTGGATACTGCTCCTTTCATAATGAGTGCATATTAAACGTTTATATCCAGGTTTATATGCGTTGTTTATATCAATGTTGGTTCTTGAAAAAAGATTTTTTTTGGAGGGAAGCAATAACTTGTTTTATCCTCCTGGCTACACCCTGTTTGTGACGTTGCGAAAGCTAGCTTACTTTAGTCAGTTAATTCCTATGACCCAAAAATGAGGTCAACTAAAGTTTTTTCAGTAAATTTTTTAACCACGGATTGACAGCTTGAGTTTCGGTGAAACCTTTTCGTTCCTTAAATGAAGCCCAAAAAATCAAGCAAAAGTGTGAATGAAATATCTGGATTGTTTCCTTTGTTATGGCGTTATATAGCTTAATCATGGAAGCTGCAATTGCGCAGTAATTTAGACTAGAAACATTACAATCCGATGCACTCTAATACCTCTGAACTACTATAGGTTTATTGTAGTATTTTTACGTCATCACGATGTGACGTCACTGAAACCCCCCATTGAAAAATCCTGCGTACGCCACTGCTGTGCTGCACAAGTAGCCTACAGTTAAAACATCTATCAAAAAGCTTCAAGTTTAAGTAGGCATATGTAGCTGACCAATTTTCATCAGCATGCAAAGAAGCCGTTGATGCTATCAACATTAAGCCAATATGGAAAATGAATGACAATAAATGAATGAAAAGGTTTTAAGGCAATGGCTACGTTAAGGGATCCGTGAACCAACACGTGGCTACTGCTAACCCTAATTTAACACTAAGCCTAACACAGTAACACTAACCCAACCCCTAACCTAACACTAACCCTGATTTTTTCTTGTTTATAGTTTTTATTTTTTGATGACATCACACAAAACTTCATCTAAACAAACAAACCAAAGTCAGAAATTCACAGATCCATCCTCCATGATACAAGTCACTTCAAAATTTTTAATTCATAAACTAAGATAAACTATTTAATTTGTAAACTAAGATTATTCATAAAACAACTGGCAACTGATGCCTGAGACCAAATCAAAACTGCAAAATCACCTCGGAGTCACATCGGACATCGCAGTTTCTAGTAGTCGGCAACAGTAATATCCAATCCATGCGTTAGTAATGGTTATACGGACTTTGTATCCAACCATCTAATTCGCATTTGTTTTTGGACTCAAGGCGCGAAAGATATTAACATGTTGATTGGATTACCGAAAATCCGTTCACGGAAAAGTAAAAATCGGAACGGATTTTGCCTTTCAACCAACTTGGACTTGAGTCCGAGTCCGGGTGGATGACTCGAGTCCGAGTCCAAAATTCTCATTGAGAACTCGAGTCGAGTCCAAGTCCTTTGTAGAGGGGACTCGAGTCAATACAACACTGCTAACCACCAATGTTAATCCATTGTGAATGCATAACAATAATGCGTGCACTGTTTTGTGGAATACAACACATCAACTAAAACAGTAACAAAAACAAAAATAGGTGGTGCAAAGCATAGATCAGAGGTTTTCAACTTATGGGCAGGGTTGAGAAAATAATCGATTGTAATCGATATTCGATTGCGATATTCTTTTCTTTTTATTCATCGAATGCACTGGAGCCTTTACTTCTTTGAATGAGTAGTGTGGCCTTGTTTTCCTTTTTTTCGGCGCAGTTCGATATTCCATATTCGATTCTTTTTGTCCAGGGACGATATCTCACTGTAGTAAATTCAAAATAATCGTCGGTATGTCATTACTTTGTTTTTGCTGATAAATTTTTTTTGAGCCAAAAAAATAAAAAAATAAAGATTTTCAATAGCAAAGTTGCTTCGCATGTACTATGTTCGTCGTTTGTTTGCAAGTTACCGCATGAATGCGAGGACTTCACAAGAAAATGCTTGGCGTACGCCGCCAAATGCTCAGTGTAATATCAAATATCGATTACAATATTCTTTATTCTTTACTTTTTTAAACTACCATCGAAATCGATTATTTCTCTACTTTTTGGTAAACAATCGAATATCGATTTTTTCTTTACTTTTTTGGGTATCGATTCCCAACCCTGCTTATGGGCCATGGCCCAGCAGTGGGCCACGGCACTGTTTTTAGTGGACCACAGAGCTTGATTAGAAATCAACATCAACAGTCTCCAATCATATCATTACCCGTATGTTAACTTCGTACTTTTTGGTAATAGTTGTTGAGCCATCGTCATATTTTATCATTTTAGTGAGCCATGAGCAAAAAAAGGATAAAAAAACCCTGGTGTAGATACAAATACCAATTAATGTTCAGGAAGATAAATAACAAAGTGGCAAGTGAAATAAAAACAGTGCGATAGGTTAAATAAATAGTGGGGCAAGATAAATGAAAGAAGAGGCAAGCTAAATACTAACAGTGTGGCAAGCATAGGTGGCACTACCGCGGTACTTTTTTAGTACCGATACCGTCGGTACTTTGGAAAAAAGTACCGGTACCGCAGTGCCGGTACTTTTGTTTCTCAATTTTTAAGCGGTATTCGGTACTTTTGGAAAATCTTCTGCAATAAAAAAGGTGAAGTCTGCACAATTGCACTTGTACAGTACACCTTCCACGGCAATCGTTTAAAAGATTTGTTTTCAGAATACAATGCTGCCTACCCGTCAAGCGCGGCAATAGAAAGATTCTTTTCCCAGGAAAAGACATTTTGAAGCAGAAGAGGAGTGGTCTTTCAGACGACCATTTTCAAATGCTTTAAAGGCAATTCAGAATATAAGTTTTTCAATAATTTCATTGCTCTTTTTTGCGTCACCCTCTGTTGATAAGGTTGTAACTGTAAGAGAAAGTCTTAAGACCTGGGTAGATTATTTAATAGCCTGCGTACAGCATGGTTTAAGTAGGCTAATGTTAAACCAGAGGTTAAACAGAGTTACGCAATGCGTAGCCCTGGGAAATGGATGCGCCCTCCGAAATGTTTTTCTTTTTCTTCAATACGGTTCAGGAATGTTTACTTTATCTCTGTAGGCTCACGGATTGGATTGGTTGATTTTTACCTATTTCAATGCGACTCAAAACCTAAATTTAACTATGAGAACAAGGACGACAAAAAATTTAAAGTAGTTTTAAGACGTTTATTTTTGCAGATTTCAAAATTAATTTTTTCGACTTTGACTCGCAATTATGCTTTTTCTAGATATTCCACCGACTTACAACTCTCTTTAATACAGTTTCTGTTAGCAAATCTCTTTAAAAAGATGCAAAAATACAAAATAATTGAGCAGTTTTTTTTGAAAATCCGATCGATGTAGACCATATTATTAGCAAGCGGAAATCAATTTCGTTTTTTAAAGGCCTATATCCTAAACGTTACCGGCCTGAGGCCTACTTTTACAGCATAATACATTTTCGATACTGGTATTGCATTTACTCGTGTCAACTCGACGCGTATTTATAATGTTTCAAAATAATCGTTGCTGATTATGACCATCTATTGCAACAGCTCTTCCCGTCTTACTTTGATGTTTATTCGCTTTCTGTTAGTTCAATTATGAGATTTAATCCTCACTCCTAACGCGCATATGCATTTTTGCTCGAACTAACTTAATGACTTTCAAGTACCGAGTACCGAGTACCGGTACCGCCGGTACTTTAAAAAAGTATCGTGCCCACCTCTGGTGACAAACTAAATACAAACAGTGTGACAAGCTAAATTTAAACTGTGTGGCAAACTAACATAGCCTAAGCAGTGTGACAAGCAGGGTTAGAAATATCGATTAGAAATCGGTAATCGATATTGATATTCTCTACTTTTTCGTCATCGAATGCAAAAATTCTCTACTTTTTTTTCATTATCGATAGGGGCTTTTCTCTACTTTTTGGAGTGGGAAACCGATATTCATTAATCGATACTTTTTTTTCTGAAAAAGTTCTTTCAAAAATTTTTTTAGGTTATTTTTAGTACCTTAACTGTTTTTCGTGGTGTTTCCAGCTGCAGGTAAATATTTTACTTTACATCCGCACAAGTGCAGTTAGCTTGCCGAAAATTCAGTATGCACTGTCATTTTTGATTCCATTCCAAAATATGACACTAGAAAACGTTTGCGTAACGTTTGGTCACTTGTGGCATCGCTTTGTGGAAGGCAAGCTAGGGCCAGGCAGTCCAATGCAGTTGTGAGGATAATAGAAATGACAGCAGGCTTTTTATAAGCTACGTTGGTCTATATGCCACCTGGACCTGTGATGGGTTGTCTATGAACTGTGAGTAGAGTGCTGGAGTGGATATTTGGTCACAGAAAAAAACTTAAAAAAAAATACCTGTAATGCTTTAGCTAATTAGTAGCAGTTTAGTTGTTCAGTGGTTGTGAACTTGCGGTGTGCCTTTGTCAGTTTATAGCTGAACTAACTTGCTAACAGTAGTCTTAGTGTGATATGGGTATAGTATAAAGTAGGCCAAGATTATAGGTAGAGAGGATGTAGGAGAAACAGTGATCTTTGATCTTGGAAAAGGATCTTCTGGTATTCATGTTTTGAAATAGCCTATCATAATATGCTATGCATTTGATACCGACATTCTCCACTTTGCCTAACCTGAGCCCCCCCCTTTAGCATTAAAATAAGTTGACGCTGCCTGTGGCGAAATCATCAAAATAAAGCATTTGTCGTCTCTGTAATTTTATTCACTATATTTCGTGTCCAATCATGTACAAATGGCAATTTTCATCTGCCTCAGTAAATTAAAGCCACTTTTATGTGCAAAGCTGTCCGTTCTGTATTGACTACCATAAATCCCAATTTTCCCATTGCTTAAAACATAAATTTCAAGACATTTTCGATGATGATGTCACAAACACGTCAATTTCGATGTCTCGTTGGCTTAATAGAAATTTTCGCCTAATTTTAACTTTATGTATATGCCACCTAACTTTACTGTACATTATCTTCAACGTAACTTTACATTGTCCGACCAGAAATAAAAAGAAAGAATGAAAGAATGAATGTTCCGCAGCGGCTCGCTGGCGCCACAGTGCGACCATGCTTTTCTTGTAACTTACTTCAGATTACATCTTTAAGCCGTGGTCACACGAGGCGAGTTCTCGCGCGAGAGAATTTCTCCGCGTGACCACCTACTCGCAACAAAAAATCACTTCCCCGAGTGAAAATTGACTCGCGCGAATAGAGTTGAACATAATCAACTTTACTCGCGCGAGTAACCGAGTAACGAAGGAAATCACCGTTTACTTCAAATAGTCAGCTTGAAAAGCAAATTAGAGTTTGATTCTTATTCATACGGCAATGAGCAGCGGCGAATTACCACTAACAAAGCCGAGCATTAAGTTAATGGGATAGAATTGTCATTAATAAGAACGCATTTAATGCATGCAAAGAATGTAATTTAGCTTTAATAACAAAAAAACAAGACTATTTCACATCAAAGCCGGCTGACACTCCATTAACCTTAGCAAACTACCTGTAGTAAAGCTCAAAGTCGCAATCTCTTCTTGTTGAAGCTAAACCGCAAGCGAAAGCAAAACCCCACATCGAACAACGTATTAATGAGAGAATAGTAGGAGGTCAGGTCATACAACTTACAAGAAGGAAAATTCGGATGGTCAAAGAAAATATATTTTCGCACATGAAAGGAGAATGTGTTTTATGGCGGTAGTGACTAGGTCATGGATAAGTAATAGAATTTGGAACATTAAGGAAAACATAATTTTGGAAATTTAGATGAAAGAAGAATGTGTTATCTATTACTTCACAATCGTACTTGTTACGCTCATATACGTATAGGGTTTTCCCCGTTTCTGCTGGATGTCTGCTTGGCTCTTTGTTGTTTGGGATTTGTTGCGCTACTCTTTGGTAATTGTTGCGTCATAGTGGTTAGTTAACTCGGGCATTGCTGCAAGCTGTTGTTTCTTGTTTGTAACTGGACAGTGCAGAGTGCGGACATGTTACATTTGTGTATTAAGTTGCTCCACTGTTGTTAAAGCCTTTGCGGTAAGTCATAGTTGTGGGATCTAGTCTGTCGTTGTGAGGGGTTCATTGAGTTATAGCCTAGGGCTGGGTACCGATTCTGCAGTAGAAACCTGTTTGTAGGCTAGAATGTTCTATGTTGGCGGGTCTGTGTTTGTCATTATATTAGAGATCGGATAAGTGCAGTGTTGGGACATGTAGTGTAGTTTATACTGTAATAGGATTGCACGGTAAGTGTGTTTCACGTATTAATTATGCCTGTATTTGTTAGCCTGCGAGCGTGATTAGCCCTGTATTTGACAGATATCTGTGTTTGTTGAGACATAGCTATTTTGTCGGTTGGATCGTAGCTCGGTGCTGGCTATGATTTACACTACGGGACCGTTGTTAGTCTGTCTAGCTTTCCCGTGATGCCTGTGCTGGCTACCACTGGTCTTTGCTACCTGGTGCAAGGGTTATTTTCTTGCTGTTTGTATAGTTGTTGCATGCCGGTTAATTTTTGGTCAGTGTGTTTACTTTGTTCTCTATTTCTTTAGGAAACGCTAAAGTTACCTCTAGCGTATCCGCAGCTAGTTAGATCTAATTAAGTGTGTTTAAGTTAGATTTAAATGCTACGGTTAATTATCGTGTTGCATGTGATTGAATCAATAGAATTCGTTGAAGACAAGAATTTGTTGATACATCGCACGTTAGGCGCTGATAGGACAGCATATTCCTTGTCAATTTGAATCTACGGGGACAGTAGTCAGCTGTCATTCTTTGTTTCTTCGTTTAGGGAACGCCTCCTAGTCCTTGCGACGTTTTCTGAACGTACCAGTAGGCCTAGTCTAAAAAGCAATCCCAGAAAGCGGAAACTGTCGTCACTTGCCAGGAAGCTCAAAGTTGTGTCCAGTTTAGTTTTTCATGAAATATACGATCTCATAACTGTGTCTTGCTTCTTTATGGCCGGTGAGATTAATGCAATCAGTTCCTAAAACTTAACTTGATCCATTCGCAGCACATTCATGCTACCGGCCGGATCTTCTAAAGCTAATTCTCGCAAAAGATTTATCAAAAGCTCCGAAATTCCCCCTTCCAGCTACCCACGCTTTCACCCACTTTCTTTTCTTTTTGGACCTAAACTCTTTCAAGACCTCTTACGATGTTTTGGCGCATGCTAAGCGAACTAAACGATTAACAACTTGGCGCTTGACTGGTGACATATTCACTAATAAGTAGCTAATTAATAATTAGCCCAAATCATTGGTTTTCAACCTGGGGTACGCGGACCCCCAAGTGGTCCGCGAATAATTTTAAGGGGGTCGCAAAGGTTAAAGGGTCCGCACCTTCTTTTTGCACTGCACTGCTCTGCACTTGATTTCGGGCGGAAAATTGGACGTGTGTCTTCACTTGATTTTGGCCGGAAAATTGGACGTGTGCAAGCGTGTTGACCTTTTTTTGGTCTTCACTTGATTTCGGCCGTAAAATTAGACGTGTGTGGACGTGTTGACTTTTTGTTTTGGTTTTCGCTTGATTTGGGTGATTTTTGTGGGGTCCGCAACTACAAATTGCTTAACTTAAGGAGTTCGCGACCTCAAACAAAGTTGAAAACTACTCGTTTCAATCGTATAGATTCACAAAACAACATTGGTTTGAATGGCGGGATTGTTGGCGGGAATGGTTGCTTAGCCACGCGGCAATGTTACTCGCTGGTTAAAACTCGCGCGAGTAACTCGCTCCGTGTGACCACTTTTGCGAGGGATTACTCGCGCGAGTAACTCGCCTCGTGCGACCACGGCTTTACGAAAATATTAACTTACCGCGCAAATATTAACATTTCCCGCTTCGTTGCAATTGGCCAATTTTGTGTATGACGTCATTGCCCATTTCGATGTTGAAAAAAACTATAAATTGAGGTAGCTGGCGGCATTCAGTAAGACAAGCTTGTAGGGGTGCGCTATGTGTTCTGATCATTGTTTTTTCGGTTAAATTTTAATTAAAAGTTGTTGCTAAACTACTGCCTAAAAATTTAAGACAAGAAGATTTAGAAGTTTCCCAGCAATCCATTTGGTAATACGTTTTTTCCCAGCAACCCTAAACGAGTTTGGCAGGCTACTGCGTTGCAGCTTGTCTACCAAAGAGTTACTGCTACCTATCGGGCCTTCCATTCATTTTCATCGAGAGTGTTCACGCGCGGCTACGGCCGAAGTTGTGCTTTCGCAAGTGGGGCACATTTAAAAGAGTATAGGCTAGACCTACTGGCTAGCCCGCGCCCACTACTAAGTAGTAATCCCCGCTACAACACACACATTACCTTATCCTCACACGTCGCTGTTAACTGAGTCAGTGAAAAGTATTGATTGGCCGTTATTGTTTGATCGACAATCTCTACTTTTTATTTTCGTCATCGAATGTTGGAATTCTCTACTTTTTTTGAGTTAACGAATATTGAATTATTCTCTTCTTTTTCGTCGATTTCCAACCCTGGTGACAAGCAAAATGAAGAATTATATAAAAGCAGTGTACATTAACACTAACATTCCCTGCTAGGCTTTCCAGATTATGGCACCGCATTGACCATTGTGGGTCAGTAAAACCGCTATTGTTCATTCCAGATTGTGTTCTTGCGAAATAGTGACTAAAGCTACTGCTTTGGTGCTTAGCCTTGCCTATTATCTAGGTAGTTATAGGTTAAACAAAGTTAGTCCACTGTTTAATCCACCGAAACCCTAGGATTAAATTTTAGCCTAGTTAATCCACTGTTTAATCCGTTGTTGAACTTAATCGCGCTTGGAGCATACCAAAGTCGAGTAAATCCTCAGATAATCCATGGATAAGTTTAATCCGACGGTTATCCATGTTGGTGCATTTGGCCCTTAAAGTATTGATGGCAAGTGATTGCCAATGGTAGCCCACTGGTTTTGGCACATTATCATAATCATTAACATACTGTGGAATAAAACAAATCCAAAGAATCTCGTCAGCCTTGCTACGCACAGCCAATCCAGGCTAAACTCATTCCAGACTGTAAAGACTCTGTTTTTGCATTGCTTTACCTGTACATCTCGACTTCATCTCTTTTCTAGGTTGTGCCCTATTTTTGGCAGGCGACTGGCCCCAAACAACGATACCCAATGAAAGAACCTATAACCACTAACCCACAACCAAGTTACCGTTAGCCTAACTAGCCCACATCACTAGAAGCCCCCATGGTAACCCACTCATTTGCAGCTGCAGACGCGTTTCGACCTTATTATGGTCTCATCAGTGCAGCATAGCAACCTCCCACCTTCCTAAAAAAAAAAAAAAAAAAATTCTAACCTTCAAAAGAACTACACACTCCAAATCTAAGCCTCTCCTCGTTCTGCTCAAGGTAGAACATTTGAAATAAAACCTTCAAGAAAATAATACAGGCTGGATTATGATGTCACAGATTCACTGTAAACAATCGATAAGAATAGAAAAGTCCGGTTGGTTTAAACATTATTTTCCCGGTAATCTGAGAAGGAATATTTTGTTTAAGGTTTGTAACTATACCAGTTACCAAAACCTACAAAAAACCTCTCTGCCCAACCCGTTCGCCCGTGAAAAAGCGGGGGACACCAGTAGTGACGTAAAACGATCTAAACGTGATTTAAAAAGGTCAAGCACTGAATACGATCTTTTGCCGCCAGTAATGCTAAAATGTTTGATTTAAGAAAAAAGAAGCTTTGACCACGTAACTGAACTTAAGAAAATACGTCGTTTGACATTTAAATAAATGAAGAAATAAACAAACAAACACATGCATATCAGCATTGAAACATGTTCAGAAAAGATGTACCGGTACTACACTGCCCAAAAATTAGCTCAAAAACCCGCAGCTTTAAACAAAAAGTAGCCCAAGAAACCGCAACCCGCAAACTGTAAAATTTTCACGCAACTTCGTATCGAAACCAACCTAATTGGGCGGGAAAACCGCTCAACTGGCAACACTGGTCCACGATATTTAAAATATCAAGTTTGGTTTGGAAAAAAACGGTTTTTTAAGCTCCTATTTTGACGGAAATTTTGCTTGAAAGATAATGGATCATAGGATATATAGCGCAAAACCCATAAAAAAATATTACCAAGGCGCACGGACGTGCGATCAGGGAAACCTAAAAAATGCGAAGCAACAATAATTCCATCGCGGAATCAAAAATAATTTTGGGAGCTTAATGCTAGGAACTTCTTCCTAACTTCAATCCCATGCTTCAATAAAAAACATGCAGCCAGAATGATTGAAAACATTTTTTATTACCGGTACTTGACGTTTCAAGATGTTTCTCATCCCATTGTCAAAAGTAGTAGTAGTTTATTTACAGGCATACGTTCTCCTTTTAGAGAACGTGGCCTCTTTAATAACAAAAAAAGAGTTTGTCCTCCGAGGACATTAAAAAATGCCCCAATGTCCTCCTTTTCGGCATTATGAACAGTGACAACATGTCGAATCATGCTTAGCGTACTCGAAAATTTTTGGGGAAAGTTTAAACTACGGCCTGCGGTCATGATGACCTTTTTTTTGCTCTTCACTCGATTTTCGATGGAGAATTGGACATCTGCGGACATGATGACCTTTTTTGGTTGCTCTTCACTTGATTCTGGATGATGAACTGGATATCTGCCGACGTGATGACCAATGACCAGTGGCGTAGCCACGGGGAGGGTTTTGGGGATTACAACCCCCCCCCCCCCCCATTGAGCCACAAATGGCATCATACTTATATACTTCTTTTTCTGATATTTATTCCGAAGTGCTCGATTCTTTGTCATTGATAATCTGGTTTCGTAATTGTCATTGGCCTAATAACAAGATTGATGTAGCGTTGTTTCCTGAATCTTGTTCTCAGAGTTGGGCAGTACCGCGGTACTGTAACGCGGTACTTTTTTAGTACCGTTATCGGTACCGTCGATACTTTTAAAAAAATATACCGTTTTTGGTACCGTCGTTACTTTTTAGACCGTTTTACTCGATATTTCGGTAACTTTTTTTGAGTAAACTAAGAGAGCTAAAGCGGATATCTTTCCGGGTTTTTCCGCGAAAAGTTCTGCGAAACCACGTTGTTGTAGATTAGTGATTGGCAACCACCGGGCTGCGACCCCGTGCGAAGTTTGTTACCGGTCCGTATGCGTTTTCAGAATAAATGCTTTGAATTTGAAGCATTTTATAACGTTGGACGCAATTTCAGTCGCCAACGAATTTTTGCGGTTTTCACGTAAAAAGCACTCATTTTAGCAAACTTATTTATCGAAGAAGGTCATGCAGTGAGTGCAAATACTATGAACAATGCAAAAATGTTTTTGCAGCTTATTTCTTAAAGCAGTAGCTTGGCTAAAATAAATAAAAGGAGGCTGCAACCATTACTAGTTTGAGAAATTATAGACTAAAAGTTAGGTTTTAGCACCTTATTACGTGGCCAAAGGAGGGGGCATGGCACCGTAGCTTCCCCCTGCGTGCGCCTATGACGTCAATTCGCCTGTAACGGCAGTTTTTTTAAATCCCCTAGAGCTGCCGTTGTAGACGAATTCTACTACCAATATTGTTAACAATTAATTTCTGAATAGAAATAAATTCAGTGACAATGCGAATCGGTGTTTCAGAAAGTGCTGGATAACTGAGTTCAGTTAGTGCAAATATACAAATTCACTCACCACAGTTTAATAACATCTATTTAAAACCCGACAGTCTGTTTCACCCAAGAGGGATCATCAGTATTATTTTATTCAAATAGAATCTACTGTATTCTATTTGAATAAGATGAGGTGAAACAGACTGTCGGGTTTTAAGTTTCTAAACAGTGGTAAATTTGTAGAAATAAATTCAGATTTATTAGCAATATACCTATTTAAAGATCTTTCAAAAACTTTTACAAATGTGTTGCAAATAACGAAATTTTATAAAAATCGTAAAAGGAATTCCTCAGCGCCAGAGCTGGGTAAACTGCGTGTAGACTTTATATTTTGGCTCATCAATGCTTTGTGGGGTCAATTTGGACCCACACTTTCCAAAAAGGGGGGATTGTGTAAAAAAGGTTGAATAGGCTACCACTGGTCTAGACTATAGGCCTATGGAAAAATTTGTTTCTGTGTCGTTGAATCGAAGTAAAACTATAGACCTGCAAATTTTAAAGAAAATGTAAGTTAGATTTTGATTCATTTAAAAGTTCAGAGTATGCTGCTACTGATACACCAACCTCTACTGAAAGTGGCATTGAAAATGAAAACGTTCTTCTTCAACACAATGATGAAATTTACACAGCAAGAACCTTTGCAACATTTTTTTCGTTTACAGGCCGTAAGCTCTTTCACGTTCTTGGTATTGTTTGAATGTAGCAACGTAGCCAGATAAGCAGGGGTGTGACAAAGCTTCTGCTCTCCAGAGCGAGTTTTTGATGATGGATACCCCTTATACCGAGCCTCATAACTAATGCTGGAGATCAACAGTTTATACATGTTGCCATACATGAGAATGCTTGTTTTAGTGAGCGTGCCGCTGTTCCTTAGTTGATATAACCGAAGTGTTCGCTTGCTGTATCAAGATTCGCGCACGACTACAACTCAGATTTTACACTAGCACCAGATGCGACATGAAGCTTGACAAGGTTTTAATTTCGTTCCTTTGCAAGACGAAAATCAAAAAAAAAATTTTTAAATATATTTTTTGTTTCAAAAGTATCGAAAATCGTTACCGAGTAACGATATCGTCGTTACTTTTTTAAAAATGTAGGCTACCGTTATCGGTACCGACGGTACTTTTTTAGCAAAGTATCGGTACCGATATCATCGTTACTTTTAAAGTACCGAGTGCCCATCTCTGTTTGTTCTTTGCCGTTATGCTTCATAAAGCAATGACGCAATTTAATTAGCTGGGAAGTGCCGCTTCTGTACATGCAACTGCCCTCGGCCCTTCAACCCTTCCGTAGAAAAAAGGCTAAGCGATTTCAAGCAAAAATGATCTACGTACTGTAGCTCAAAAAAGAACGAAATTGCTGACGTCTGAATATCGTTTCACCAGAAAGCATTCCTTTGACTTCCTTGCAATCAGTGCCGGCGCATAGGCGTAGCCAGGGGGGGGGGGAGGCAAAAAGGCCATGGCCCCCTCCTAAAATTTAAATCAAAAATTATCATTAACAAAATAAAAGCTTGAAACTTTTTCCGCCTCTGGTGTATTTAGCCCAATCGTTGTTGACTTCGAGCAGTTGTGTGTTTATGTTGGTGAGGGAAGGGGAGTCGGGCGTGGCTTTACAAATTCTTTTGCTTCTAAATTTTATAAACATCGCCGAAGTTTTTCTGCTGCATCGCCGAACGCCTAAGTTTAGGTGTTCATATTCCATTATTCTCTCCTACCTGATGGTCAGAAAAATGCAGGGGCATTTGGATGTTTAAAAGCAAACTTTAAGGTTTTAGTCCAGTGGTTCTCAAACTTGTCGGAAGTATCGAACCCAACAGGTGTCATGCAAGCATACATCGAACCCTTAATTATAACCAGGAGCGGATCCAGAAAATTTTAGAGGGGGGATGCAGTTTTGAATTAGGTTGAATGTTAAATGAGTGCAAAGACGTTAGACGTCTAAACCGGAAAAGGGCATAAGCTCTTTGAAAATGTCTCACGTCAGGGGCGTATTTAGAATATTCTTAAGGCGGTGGAGGGTGGCATAAAATTTTTACATTTTTTATGCGTATTTTTTTTCCGGAAAGTTAATTTGAAGCAAATTGAGGAACAAAAATATGGCTCTAGGGGGGTCCGGGGGTATGCTTCCCGGAAAGTTTTCAAAAATTTAGACACTGTAATGGCCATTTTAGAGCTTTTTGAACAATTTTTATGGCAAATTCTGTTTAATTTTTTTGCCTCTAACTCTAAGTCCTTTACCAAATAAGTTATGATACATTTTGTTCGCACATTTTTGATTTATGCGTGCTTAAGGCGTAAAGATGATTGTTACCAAATAGGTTTGAAACTATGGAAAAATTGTATTCATCAAAAACAGCGTTGAAAGAGTATGGTGGGGGGATGCATCATTCCACGCAGAGATAGTCATTTGCTACAACTGTATGCCTTTTTGCAAAAACTTATTCTGATCTTGGCCGAACCCCTGCTACAGCCTCACCGAACCCCTGGGGTTCGGTCGAACCCAGTTTAAGAACCACTGTTTTAGTCGCTCTTGCTTCATGGACAGAGAAGGCGAGCAGCGAAACGCGAGCGAAAGCTCTTTTCTTGAAAGCTGCTCTTGAAAAGCTTTGTGTAACATAAGGCAGAACTAATTTGAAGCTGATCACTTTATTTTTAGAACAGCAAATTTATGCTGTTTTCCGAAATCAACATCTCATATATGTAAATGTAAACATTTCTTTTGAACAAGAGCATACTCAAAAGAACAAAGAATTCATTTGAAAATCAGTAAAAAAAATTCAAATGTGCATCTTACAAGAAGTAAGATATTCAACTGTTGAATACAATTTTATAATAGAATGCGACGTGTGCATCGGTGAAATTTTGATTTTCATGAAAAATGGACTTTAACATCAAAAATGACAGTTCTACAGATGCTGATGTAGGCTGGTATGTTAACAACTTGGAATACAATGCTGGAGCAATATCTGATCTACTCATCTCCGGAATGGTTTTTGCATAATTTTTTTCTAACCTATTAACAAAAAAGTCGCTTCAAATGCTTCGTGAAAGTCGGCTCGAAAACTTGAAAATTCTCATTGCCCTTCTCAACATAAAATTATCAAGCTTAAAGTCTATAGAAACTGTATGTGCAGTGGTACCGGGGTTTAATAATTTGTACTTTGTGACAAAAATTATCGGTCATATTTTATGAGTATGACCTAAAAAGAAAATACGATTTTTTATGGCTTTATAACTCCTTAAATGGACCTCGTATCAACGTAGTTTTTTGCGATTATCGGTTTCATAAGTTTTTGCGCTACCAAAAAAAAAATATAACTTTTATTTCCCAAGCGCAGGGGTGGGCAACTTCTTTAGTCGGAGGGCCATATGTGGGAAGACGAAGTCCTTTCCAGGCCGGATTATTAGATGGATCGAGCTCAACATCTTCAACAACTACTATTGTCAGGGCCGCTCTGGTTGGAAGAGCTAAAAAAAGATCTACACGTCCTCAGATGAACTGTTCTCCACCGAAAATAAGTTATAGGTGAAGTGGCGTTGCGAAAATTTTTAAAAGGGGGGCCATAATTTCCACAATTTTTTTTGATCGTCTTTTTATTAGGCTGAACTACTATAAAGCTGATTGAAAAACAAGAAAGGCTCGAGGGGGTCCGGGGGCATGCTCCCCCGGAAAAATTTTGCAAATTTACATGCTGGGCCTAATGGGTATTTTAGTGCCTTTTGAATAATTTTTAGGCAAGTTTTGTTTAAATTTTTTGACCTTGGTTCTGAGTGCTTCGCCAAATATGATGCGTTTTGTTCGCACACGTTCGATTTATCGCTATCGAAGAGGCTCAAAATTATGGAAAAATTGTATACATCAAAAACGTTTTTGAAAATGGCTGGTGGGAGGATGCATACCCCTCATCCTACTCCCCTGGATGCAACCCTGGCCACAAGCTACAGAAACCCTCAAAACAGCCTGGTATATTTCAGTCACTTGGCACCATTAGTTTTTTTTACTAAAAAGCAGAGTCAAAAAGAGGAGCATGAACAACGCTCTCCCCCCAAAATACGCTTCTGCGGTGAAGAGCAAAAAAAGGTCTACTCGTCCTCAAATGTCCTATAAAAAAATTAAAGGTTTTTGGCTTGATTCGCTGAAGGAGTTTATATTTCTGCAAGTGCCGGCGGGCCGCATAAAATGGTCTCGTGGGCCGGATTCGGCCCGCGGGCCGTATGTTGCCCATGCCTGCCCTAGTGATTATATATCACTAAGCCCAAAGCGCTTCGGCTTTAAAATGTCTTTTTCAATACTAAGAAGTCGTTCAACTGCAGCACTAGAAGCAGCGGCATGGCGAGAAATTTTAATAGAGGGGAGGGCCCACTAATTCGACATTTTTTTCAAGCGTAGTTTTTAGAAGGCAGAACTGATTTGAAGCTGATTGCGAAACAAAAAAGGCTCTAGGGGGGTCCGGGGCATGCTCCCCCAAAAATTAAAAAAAAATTTACATGCTGTAATGGATGTTTTAGTGCATTTTGAATAATTTTCAGGCAAATTTTGTTTAAGTTTTATGACCTTGATTGTGAGTGCTTCGCCATACATGATCCATTTTGTTCGCACATTTTCGATTATGCGTGCTAAGGCTAAGTCGTAAAGCTTATTGCTATCGAAGAGGTTCGAAATTATGAAAAATTGTACTTACCAAAAATATTTTTGAAAATGCCAGGTGAAGGGGATAGGCCTACTTACCCCTAATCCTATCCCCTGGATCCGCACCTGGCCATAAGCTGCAGAAACCGTCAAAAGAGTCTGGCATACCGGTACTTCAGTCACTTGGCACCATTAATTTTGTATTTTTTTACTAAAAGGCAAAGTCAAAAGGGGATTACCCTTTTGACCCCCCTAAATACGCTCATGACTAGAAGGAAGAGCAGTATCGTAATGAATTAAAAGTTCGATAAGTTCTTCGTGCACAAAAGCGTTTGCATCAACAGTTTGTGAGGGCAAGGCAAAAAGGAACTCCTCTGTACTTTATCGACATTGCTAGATCTTCGTCGCTTTGATTGTGCGAACAAACAGCCAAAAAACTGTCACATAAGCAAGTTGAGCTTGCATCACGGTTGTTGTCGGTGTCACTACGTCGAAGTATCTAGAGCAGTGTTTCTCAAAGTGGGCAATATCGCCCCTTGGGGGCGAGAGAGAAACACCATGGGGCGAAAGCGGAAAAGCGAGGCGATAGCTCATGAACCGTGTAAGACCTTTCTTTTTTTTGCTCTTCACTGCATTTTTCTTTGCGAATTGGGTAATTCCCATATATCAGTAGCTCTCACCCTTGCGAGGTTTATTAGAACACAAGCTTATTAGGGCGAGGGGGCGATGATGATATGCAGAGTAGCCTACCGTAAAGGGGCAGTGGCACAAAAAAGTTTGAGAACCACTGATCAAGAGCATTGTCGGTTGCCTTGTTTAATACATTGATTATTTTTCTTTTCAATTTAGCCTCAGTTTCAGTGGGCTCGTCGAAGAACCAAGCTCATTATTACGAATGGAGTGAAATTCAATAATTTTTTCGATTTTTTTAAAAGGAAAAAATGCCCCATAAAAGTAACTGTAACTTTTGAGATTCTAAAGTGGTGATAGTTACAAATTTCGTAACTTTTGCAGAAAAGTAACTTAGTTACAGTTACTAAAAAAGTAACTAGTTACAGAAAGTAGTTACTTTTGAAACTAGGTACTGCCCACCACTGGGTAGGGGCCAAAAATATAAACAAACTTTGCCTGAAAATTGTACAAAAAGTGCTAAAATGGCCATTGCAGTATGCAAATTTTCAAAAATTTTCCGAGGAAGCATGCCCCCGGTCCCCTCTAGAGTCGTTTTTGTTACATATGTTGCTTAAAATTAACTTTGCCGGAAAAAAACTACGCTTGAAAAAGTGACGAAATTTTGGTGATACGCCCCTGACACGAAACATTTTCAGAGGGCTTATGTACGGCCGTTTTCGAATCTACACGTCTTAGTA
This sequence comes from Trididemnum miniatum, assembly GCA_964006365.1. Classification (NCBI taxonomy): domain Eukaryota; kingdom Metazoa; phylum Chordata; class Ascidiacea; order Aplousobranchia; family Didemnidae; genus Trididemnum; species Trididemnum miniatum. The sequence goes on along the minus strand of OZ023234.1, from coordinate 11,046,113 downwards.
TTTAGTTAACATTCAACCTAATTTAAAATCACACCCCCCCCACCAAAACTTTCTGGATCCGCTCCTGCTTTATCTTAATATCATTATTATTATTAGGCCTACTAGTTCATTTCAGACTCAAGCAGCAAGCAAAAAAAGCAGCGTGAAGCAAAGTCCATAGAGGAAAACACACACGAAAAAAAAAACGGATAAATGAAACACAGAATGAATAATAGCCATTAAGCAATACCAAGAAGGGATCACAGAATCATGTAAAAGCAAAGAGCAAACTGTTGTAATTGACGTATAACGTGGATTCATGAAAACAGCCAGATGTCCTTAGGGAGTTAATACGTTGTTAGACGATCTCTGACAACGTTGAATGAAAGAGAATGTAGATTTGCGTAACATAGAGTCAAAGGTATTGATGTGGCATTCAATTTAAGATAAACGAGCACTGGTCCATCGAGGAAGATTGTGAAATATGCGGTATCTATCGTTATATGCAACCCTGAGCCGATACATTGCACTTTCAGAATATTTACACCATGTGCTAACCCCTTATTAAGTTAGTAACCTTATCTATATTATACGCACCAACGCACTATATCTCGTCGCTTTCTAATTTTTAACAAGTAAGATTATATAAGTCTGGGTCAACAGCTTAGTGTGTGATGATTGCCTAGTAAAAATTTACCACCAACAACTGACCATTCTAGAGATAAAGTTAAAGTTTTAGCATAATTTAGCGATTAGTTTACGACTTAGACAGAAATTCCACAAAATGTACGTTTTCATCGATATGAGGGGAATATGCTGCATTGCTGCTATGAGTAGTTGACGTCAGATTTGAAAGTTACAAAATTTTGCCCCCCCTCAATTTTTTTTGGCTACGCCCTTGTTTCAGGGGTACTGATATCCATCATTCGGACATGAAAAATGCGTTTGTGCAAATTTTAAATTTTTTTTTGCTTACCAAAAATTATTTTTGAAAATTCGGAAAATCTTTTAAGACAAAATGCTTGTGAGATTAAAATAATTTTTTTCCTCAATTTGTCGAAAAAATTGAAAAACTCTAACATAGTTTGTCAAAACAAGTTAACAAAATGCTAAAAATTAGATCTGAAATGCTGATAATCAGAAAAAATTACATAATAATCAAGCTTGAGAAAAATTTCCGGGAATTTTTGAGATCCCGGTAATTTCAACAACCGTTTACCGGGAAGTTGAAAATCCGGGAAAAAGGGAAACCCTAATCAGAACATCATCGAAAATGGAAAGTTAAACGCGCCCAGGGCAAACTAATTCAAGTGAAAAACAATTTACGCTGATATTAGTTTGCCATGCGTTAACTTTTTATTTCTGATCATGCTGTAATGAAGGACTGTCGATTTGTCCGAAAACGTTCAGCTTATTTTCTGAACCGGCAAGTTATTTTAAAAATGTTGTTCAGTCTTTAATGGTTGAAGAAGTTCATGTTCATAGTCTCAAAACTTTTGAAACGAGATAACGTGCAATTACGAAGAACAGCAGTGTGCATGGGGTCTGGGGGGCGGAGCCCCCCCAAAGTTGACACAATCGTGAGGTTTTAGTTGATGCTGCAATGATTCATCACCCCCAATAATTTCCACAAATGTACGCCGCTGCTTTAAGAACCCAGTGAATTTTTTCCACAGCGCTAATTCACTTTGCACACTGTGTGGATAAAGAATCGTTTATCACGATAATTTACCGGCGATAACGAAATATACTACAAAAGCGATATCGGTAATCGATAAATCAAAACTATTTTGTGCGATAACGATAAATCGGTAATAAATTTTCGCCAATAAATTATTTCGATAAATGCCCACGAGTTATAACTAGCTTTGGAGGATGACCTCCGCCGTTTCTTTACAAACAACAATCCTCGCATTGGCTTGTCGGTAAACAAGGAGATTCAAAAGTCAAATTAAAGTCGACAACTCAGCATTCACACTGTTTTTGCTTTAATGTATTTCCATGTAATACGTAGTAATTGCAGTTTTGGTGTTCTGTAAGTCTTTCAAAACCTATTGACCAGGGAGTCGAACCGAACCCGAACCGGTAAAAACCGCTTTTTTTCGGTGAACCCGAACCTGAACCGTTTAAATTTGAGGTCATTGAACCTGAACCGAATCCGAACCTTTAATATTTCAAATCTGTGAACATGAACCGAACCCGAACCTTTAATATTTCAAATGTGTGAACCTGATATAATATTTTGTGGACTGATACAATAAAAACCGCTTTTTTTCGGTGAACCCGAACCTTTAAAATTTGGATTTAGTGAACCTGAACCTTAAAAATTTGGTTTCGATGAACCCGAACCTTTAAATTTTGGTGCAACTGAACCCAAACCCAAATTTTTGAAGTCTTGAACCTGAACTGAACCGTCAAAAATAAAATTTCTTGAACCTGAACGATATTTTAAACGGTTCGACTCCCTGCTATTGACTGTCTATAAAATGTGTCATGTTAACAATGACTAATATAGTTGGGTGGGAAATTCGGTCATAATAAGTCTACAGTATGTTGGGAAACAGACCAATCACGGTTAAGAACCGCTGGTCTACTCTAGGAGGACCCAGCCAAACGTTTGTGGTACGCTTCGGCATTTCGGAGCCATACTGCTAATGATTCTCATATCGCTTCCCGGTATAAACATACAATTACGAAATATTTTTGTGCTTGTGGTTCGTAAGACGTCACCACAAATGCTTCTACAACACCATCAGCCCAGTCATCTTGAATGATTCTCCGCACTGATTTATATCTGGGCCAATCAAAGTCACTAATCCTCAAGAAACTTCTCGATATCGCGGCTAAAAAATTCACAAGGTACAAAATTTTATTAGTTTCAATTTTGTTATTTTAATAATATTTCACGATTCTTTTTACATCACACGTAAACTTACAACAAAAAGGCAAAAAAGCATTAAAGAAACAACAGAATGGCACATTATGAGCGAAAACACTATTTAGCCCCACCAACTATTTACTAAATGACAACGCAATTCTGTACATAATGCAACCCATTCATCAGGAGTGTCATTTGACAAAAGCGAAGTACGCTGTTAAATTTAAGAGAAAAGATTCGACAAAGAATCTCAAAAATAATGAATCCAAGCCAAACAATCAACTGGAGAAAGAATCGTATCATGCTGCAATTAGGGGTGTAAATTTTAACTTTCCGATGCGCTGGTATGCCGGAATATTATGCAGAGTGGTAATGCCACATAAAATATGGCTTCAGATGGAGGCAGCTGACTTGCAGACTTCGCAGTCACTCTGTCACTACAATACGTGAATTTTTATTTTTGCTCATGATTGTGATTTGGACGTGTAGTATATGCTGTAGGTAGTGACAAATAAATAAACTTGAAACTTACGTTTCTTTTTTTACGTTTACACGGAATGTATAATGTACGCAAAAACGACTCATGTATAAAATAGTTATTCGTGTCGATTTTATGGTACTCAGTTGAAAAACTTTCCTTCAAAAACATCAAGTAATTTCCTATTTCTCGAACAGCAATCCTTCCCCATAAATCGATCCGATAAACTATTTGTAGATCGCTGGCTAAAGAGAGCGAAGCGAATCATAAATTGTTTAACGAACTTCTTTAGTTTTTACAACGTAGAGAAAAAAACATCAGTTTCTACCCTCACAAAATTGAAAAATTTTAATTGACAAGGTACGATAACAGTTTAATAATATTTATGTAGTATTATGTGCATAAACAAACATCTATGTAATAACTAGCTTTTTACTTGCTTAGCCTGCGACTGTGATAAGGTAAGTAGAGCAGTTACGCAACTAAGTGCAAAGAAATTTCTGTTGCAGATGCCTTTGAGTTTTTGGGCAAGATTAAAGTAGGGCAATACTAAGTTCTTAAAATAGCACGTGTTCAAGATAATATCCAGTGATATACTGGAGTACTTTATATCTCATGAAAACAATGTTTCTTTTTGCATTAAATTTACCCCAGAAAATCTTACGGAGATATTGTTAGTTACAAAAATTTAAACCAAATTTCTTGCGGTTACAAAACGTTTTTACTGTGATTTCATAAAGCAAATTACACAAAATCACAATTCTTAATTCCGCACAACGAATGACCAACTGCACATTTTTGCAGTGATCAGTTTTTCAACGAACTTAATTACAACTGAAACGATAATAAAATGTAAAGTAGGCCAGACACAAGGTACTAAAATAGAAAAAAGCTTATTTAAAATGAAAAGAAGAAAGCATTGCAAATCAGTTCTCTTCCAGACGTTGGTAGTCATTTCGGAGTAAACCTAAAAAATATTACAAGTCAGAAAAGTATGCTTTCGCGAGGTTTATCACGGCAAGAGTCCATAGAAAGCTATTTGAAACTTCTTTCAAGTTCAGCTAGAAGCTAATCATTTCACTGACAGCTTTTATTATTTATTTATTAATTGTAGCAGCGTAACTAATTATCCTTCTACCACTAGAAAGCGACAGAGACGCAATACTAGCTTGCTTAGAAGTTGCCAACCATTTTTAATACTTACAATATGGGGCAATCACGCTAAGTGCTTTTCTCAACGGCGCAAGCAACTTGCTGGCTTGTTTTCCATGAACGTCAAACAAGAAGTTATAAATCACCAATTTGTAAAGTAATTGGTTTGACCACACTTGAAACTGAACCCAAGTCTACCGTTTCAGAGGTAGATGCTACATCCACTCGACTATTGAAGCACACCCACTAACAATACTGTTAAACCTAAGCAACAGCCACCTTGCAAAAAAACATAAGCATCATAAGCTATACCATAGCCCAGTACTTCAGCATAAAATAAATCATAACTTGTTTAAAAAGTCTCAACACCAGAGAAGGTGCTTCAACTTGATACACAGTGACAAAGATTACGCAGCAGCGCACGTAGGAGGCGTTGCACCTTGACCTCCTCCTCTCTTCAATTTGATACAAAACTTGCAATTTAAACGTAGTTAAACCTAAAAAGTTTTTTAAAGCATCGTAACGAATGGCTTCCCCGCCAAGAATTCACAATACGCCACTGTTGACTAGCGTAAAAATATCTGCCGTCAAGCTTGCTGCTGATATAGCCAGGGTTACCATCGATCCACTCCAAAAAATATGCACGCTGCAGTTGCGACGACAGAGTAGCAGCTTAAAGTCAAAAGTTCTTTATTGCAAAACCATATCGGAGTTTATCACGACTAAGAAAGCTCAAACAAATTTCAAAATGCTAAAATTAAATTAAGTAACGAACAAAAAACAAACTTGTTTTTCATTTTTCGTTGATTTAAAGAAAAAAGTATTTTAACTAAGACATATTAAGCACGAGAATCAAAAATATGCACGTTTCTTAGAAATAAGCACATTCACGTTTTGTAAGACATTGTTGCCCTTGAAAATAAGCACAAATCTTCGAAATAAGCACGAAATGGTAACCCTGGATGTAGCACAATCGTCTTACAAATGCTCAAGAAGGATGGATTACTTAATAGGCATTGCATAGGAGCACCGAAGCAAGCAATGTTAGCAAGTTGACTGTTAGTGTGCTGCAGAGACATACAAGAAGCGAAATGAACAAACATACAATGAAACAAAAGTTTCTTACAACGCAACATTTACTCCAACACCAATTTCATCCTCTATGCGCTGCAAAGTAACAGCACCATCCGCAACGCCACACAAGGCACAGTTGGTTACCAGTTAAAAAACATTTTCAAGATGAAAAAAGCAATGAACAAACCAACAAATACTACAGCATGCTAGTACAAGGAAGTAAGAAGAATGTTGTATTTGACGCGATCGCAACACTCTGCTGGCATTGTGCAAATCGATGGCAGAAAAAAACTTGCTTAAGAAGCTGCTAGGTTATACAAATTGGATACTACATATCCGAATTTTGTGAGTAGGAGTAACAAAATTTATACAAACAACAATCATTTTAAAGAATTTTACTGAGTATTAGTCGTTTCCATAAAAATTTCAGTATGTTTTCTCTACCCCAGCAGCAAACATTTTCGTTTATGAACATGACGCGCATTCAACTATTTCAAGCTAAAACAACAGTTGGCCTTGAAATGTACAAGGACAACTTATTGGTAAGGTAGTTAATCAAGAGCAAGCAAACTTCCAACTAAAAAAACGCTTTTTCAGGTTTGTGATTAAAGCTGCATAATGTTGACTAAAAGCATTTATTCACTTTGTAGAATCGAAAGTGCAGATTTAACGCAGTGTGGTTACGTTTTAAACGCAAAAAATAGTCATTCCGAAGGGTCACATGAAATGACGAATCTACCAGCAAGATGAGTAAATTCAAATTACAGCAATGCATATACACTATATAGTTATCAATACTTTGAGAAGTCATTAGAACAATACAGTTTCTTTGATAACTTGCTGATCATTCATGCACAAGGAAAGAAACCAAAAATAAAATCGAAAAAATTCAAGTGAGCTTCCTAGAACCAACAGTGCAGAATATATCTTGGCAGTTTCGAAATCTTTTTGCGTGCCTAAACTGAAAGTTGACAAAAAGTAGAGATGTTGGTGTTTGTAAATAATAACTGGTTAGTTGTGACTAAGTTAGTTCACAAGCATGAATCTTACACTTAAGCCGTTTCATCATCCTCAAATCGTTGATAGCGACCAGTATCACGAGTGATCAAGCCTAAGAAAGAAGCTAAGGTTACATTACAGTTTGATTACATCGCTGTGCTGATTTTCCAAACTAGATTGGTGCGTCTGCGAAAGAAAGGAAAACACGGTCGCATGAAAAAAAAAAGACTATCGCACTACAAACGAAGCAAAATCAATACCAGTGAAAATGAACATATGATTAAACAAAAATTGATTCAAAAAAAATTATATCGAAAGATACTTTTCACGAATGAACAAACGTGTTTAATATTTCATTGCATGAACTGTTCAAAAAAGTAAGGGTAAGGCAGGCGATTTTAATGACAAACGTTTATCAGTTTCTTCGAATCGATAGACTTTACAGTTTTTCTAATCGCTTAATCATACCAAAAGGAATATTTATTTATGCACACAAGCTCTCGGCATGGAAGTGTTTACTACCAATGCAATGAGTTTAAAACAGGATGAAATCAAAAAAATTAAGAACGCACGAGACTTGTTATTTGATTCGTTAACCAACATGTATTATATTAACAAGTCAGGCAACGCTGTATTTGATGAAATATAATAACAAATGAATCAACTGTTCCGACATCTTGTGAGAACTGAAAGAACCTCCCCCCATAATCAACAACCAGCGAAGAAATGTCGCACAACAACTGATCACATAACGAACCAAAACTTATTGAATCGAGACAGTGACGTCAAGACTTTTACAACCACACACTTGCTTCAGCTGATCTTCAGAGTAACACGCGCAGTCACAGGACAAACCGGATATGGCGTCATCGCGAAAACACGCACAGCAAAAAGAATTTAAATAAGGTTCCATACTCTGAAGCGTGAACCACTTAACGACAACGTATAAAAAAAACAATACATTGACTTGAACATTCCATATGTTTAAACAAACAGCGCTTAATAAAACTCCAACACTTAATAGCAAGTTATAGACTCAACCTGTGGTCAACTTCAAAAAAAGTAGTAGTTTGAGATACGCCCAACTTCCGCAATGATGTTACAAGCCAATCGAAGGAACTTGTAGGTTATAACCTGGGGCATTGGATCAATAACATGAGGGCCTAATGAAATCAAAATCATATCACTCTTACCGTATTTTCTTCGAATATCATCATTTCTTCGTTGGCGTTCTTGTTTTCTATTCAAAGTAATAAAAGCATTAATATAATCAACTCAAGAACGTCAATTGACTTTGTAAATAATGTTACCATGGAATACTGTGTAGCATTTTTCGCACAGAGGCACAACATACAACATGCACACGTTAGTACAGACGTAACACAGGTGGCGAAGGAAAAATATTGTAGAATGGGCAAAACTCTGTTTTGCAGTAAAAAACGTCGAGTCAGTACAGCCCAGCGAAATAAGTAGCAAAGGTCGGTTCGGTAATGGTGCCAACCATAACATCAAAGCTGACGCGCAGGATTTTGAACCCACGTACTACTTGCTTTCATTTCAGTGACACGTGGTTGACTGATCAGCCTAACACAATAAGTTATGCTCCACACCTCTGGTCTTGTCGCATTGCACGGTTTTCTCGTTCACGTTCCAATCTAAGTACTTCAGCTTGGTATCTGAAATTTAAAAAAACGCTCAAGTGATGCACCAAAACAATCAAATATGAAAATAAACCTATGCTAACTGAAAATTCTCAATCAGTTTGGCAACATGTACAATCGGATTTTTCTTTTTTTTTTTCAAACAAGTCAGTACAACAAGATAACTTCGTTGAACACACAATAAACGTAAGATATATATTGTTGTTGTTACAAGTTCCTTGTGCTAGCTTTTCCCCAGCACAAATTTAATAGTTTCAAACAGAGGAAGCAGGAAGAACTATATATAACAGCTTAACTATTCATGTTTACCCAACAATCTTTTGCATGAACGTTGCAGAATGTTAGTGCTAGTACTTCCTCCTTTCATGTGTAACAGTATATTATCAATGACTTCAAAACAAAAAATGCATAAGCAAATCACATAGTAAAGCACATAAGCTTGGGTGATGCAGTTGCCCCACAAAAAAATTTTTTTCAGTAAAACAGCTGAACCTTTGCCAGGTACTGTGGTTTGATGATAAAAACACCTCTGTAAAGTTTGGTCAATGTTTTAGTCAGGCAGAGGGACCAGCTCTCACAAGCTACCATGTTTCAATGCCATATCCAAAAACTGGGCTTTGCAGCTTCTTTGGTGGGTCTGCAGAATGCTGGAATGAGCAAATTAACTTTTGCAAAGTGAGGCTCTTGATTGCTTTGGTCTGCTGAACTGTTCAAATAACCCTTGTTTTGTCACAATACAATTTTGACGTCACAATTGATATTCTAAGCTACTAAAGTTTGAATGATTTGCTGACTAAAGTTGCATACATAATTGATATTCTAAGCTAATAAAGTTTAAATGATACTAAAGTCCCCTTGTTTTGTCACAAGCAATGATTTGTTGCTATTTAACACACTATTGGACTACAAGTCCATAGATGATATACGTGGAAGTGCTGCTATTAAAGCATTTACTCTGCACATGTGATATTTGACTGAAGAACTTGTACCTTTGGCATTGTTTAGTAGTAGTTTGATTCTCGCACCAAGCAGAAAATGGTTGAAAAACTGAAAACACTACCTAAAAAAGTCTGCATTAAGCGATTTGGTCATGGATATGGAAAACCACCTTTCCTCAAATCAATGATATAGTGAGAAAGCAAGATCTGTCACACTTCATTGGAGAAGACTCCTGGTCTTTGTTTAGTCATCATTATCATCATCGTGTTACTCCAGAGTGGTAGGATTTTTTTCTTGTTCTGGAGCCCGGCAAGTCATCTCTGCACGCAAAGGTCAGCCGGTTTTAGCAGCCAAGTTTCCAGAAATCGCGGTCTTGAGCATCTATTCTTTTCAACTCCCTTTTAACCTTATCTTCCTACAGAACCTCTACCAACTATTTTTAGGTCTTCCCTTTTTTGAGCCATCCATTCGAAAATGCAGAGCATTTGCTGGTCCTCTGTTTTCATCCATTCTCTCCACATGTCCTAGCCAACGCAACCTTTGCCCTCGCATGAATTCTTTCATTTCATCCACACCAGTTAATTCGCGAACTTTCTCATTGGTTATTTTGTACTTAAAGGTCTTCCCACATATCAAGTGCAGCATCCTTATTTCTGTTGTTATCAGTCTTCTTTCATCTTCTTTTCTCAAAGCCCAGCATTCACCCCCGTAGGTAAGAGCGCTTTTGTATAAGGCCTCCCTAATCTTTAGCGACATGTATTTGTTGCCTAAAACACTTGAGACTTCTTTGAATTTCATCCAACCATATCCTTGAACGCGCAGCTTCTTGAGCTCCTCCTCCGTGCTAAGCACATCGCCTAGATGTGCAAACTTATTAACAATCTCTACGTTGTCTTCATCTGACGTAATATTTTCTTCCATACTTGTAACCACCAAACCTAGGCATCTTTTACAGACAAAGCCATTTATGCTTGCTACCTTTCCTTGAATTCCAGAACACTTTTTGTGCACCCAACGTTGACATTTTGTACCTAGTAAAGAATTCCTTCCCACTCCGTTTCCACACACTGAACAAGAAAACTTTCGGGTTTGCATTCTCACAACTTTTCCGCCTATATAGAATCCCTTCGTTTTTGAAAGAACTGGTGTTTGTTGAGTTTGGCAGGCATTGACACAAGCTTTTTTGAGGAATTGGCTGATTTATGGAAGGACAATGAAACCTTCAATAACAGCATAAAGATTATCTCAAGCCTGGCTGTTGTTAATGACGGTGCTGAAAGGGGGGGTTAAGTTGTTCCATGACTACATTTGCACGGCCAAAAAGGAGGGTAATCTGCAGAGTATCTTGCAAGTGGTTGAAAATAAAAGGAACATCATCCCAAATCAGCGAAAGGGACGAAGTCAGTCAAAGTGCTGATTTGTGAAATTGTAGCTGATGCATACCTGAATACATTGTCAACTGTTTTTTTGATTTCTTCATTTTTATCCTCCTGTCACGAGATAGCGGCGGAGGCGCTATGCATGGGACGAATCCAGACTCGCTTAAGATTTGCCCTTATTTCCGAGTTTTCCGCTTGAATTTTGCCTCTGACTTCTTCAATTTGATGCTTGTTAGATTCCACCAAGCAGAGATAATTGTGAAGCATCTTATCCAAGGACGCAACAACGAGGCTTGGGTGGGAGTTGAACCATCAACCTAGCGATCTTGGCCTTCGTAAAAACGACCACTCGGCCACGCTGCCCAAAATTTTTAATTTATCATTCTCGAGTTGAAGTTGAGTGCTGCGTGTATTTACAATCTATAGGCTGGAAAATTTACCATGCGGGTATGTCCTTCAATTCCACTTACTTTTTAGCTTAGGCCTATAGTATATCAAAAATTATGTTAAAAGTTAAAAAAAAAATGGAAACCCTGCTAGCAAAAAAAAAAAGACGTTTCATCAGCCTAACCTACACTTTGATAAAATTCAACCCAACTGCTTTAAATACTCTTGCTTTTAAGTTTAGATTATACAAAAAAAATCTATGCGACTGGCAAAAAAATGGAAACCTTGCTGGCAATACAAAGATGTCCCTTCTGCCTAACCTAAATGTTGATAAAATTCAACCAAATTTTGCAGAGATGCTTTTATCACCAAACCACAGTACCTGACAAAGGTTCAGTGTCATTTCATAACATTGGGGCAACTGCATCACGCTAACATAGGCCTACCATAATAAGCAATTGCAGTGCAGCACAACAATATCATGACATACGTTTGTGATCTTGATGAATAAAAAAAGGATTTTTAGATAAAACTAGCATATTTTCTCCTACTTTTACTGTATGGACTGAACAAAAACACTTAAGAAAGATATATATAATATCAAGTCCCAAACAGTTGGCAGCAGTTAATCACCAATCTATACTTTAAGCTTGCTAGTTCTACAAAACGTGGTTCTACAAAATATTGCAAATTAATTTTAAACATTATCGTAATGACAGTCAATGTAATGTGATTCTAACAACTCAGGAAATTACTTTGCATCATTCCTTGAGAAACAACAACAACCACAACACTTGCAAATGCATAAAGTGATTCCAACAAGAAGAAGACCACCGATGACACTCAAAGAAATGATCAAAGCCTCAAAATTCACTGCAAAAATTATAATTCAATATTATTAGCGTGACTCAAGTCAAACCGAAAACAATCTGACATCAACAACGGCCTACTTACGCCATAAAAATGTATTAATCAATTTCAGGTTGGGTATAGGTAACACTTTTACGTCATATATGTATATTGCAGTTTCAAGAGCTAAAATACGCCTTAAGGAAATCATAAAACAGCACAAGCACTATTTTTACAGAGTTATTGCACCTTGCTCGTGCTTACAACAAAGTTACATTAGATAAGTGGTTTATTTTTCTTTATGTTGCAATTATCAAGAAAAAAAGTTTTATATAATATCTCAAAGGATGCATCTTGCTGGCACAACACCAGCAAGCTATGATATAAAGTTGTGTAACAAATAACTCACGCCAACAAACTCCCCAACGAGCAGAAGCAAGAGGACAGTCAGAAGACGTGGGTAACACATGATTAACTGGATAAACCAAGCATTTGTTGGAACTGTAGCACCACAAGCATGTACTATTCTTCACACACTTGCCACATTCTGTTTGTAGATGACATTCTGAAATAAACTCAAATTAGATTATAATGCATTTTGCATTTGATAAGCATATGAGATATTGGACTATTAAATGCACTAGTAGTTCGGCACGGTATCATTTAGAATGACGCAAGTTAGTTACAAGGCAAAGTGAGGCTCAATATCTGGATGCAATATCACTTATTTATCGTAAAAAATAGAAATTGCATTGAATAATCAGTCATCGCTCATTCATGACTTTTGACTGTTTGAGTAGACTTTCGCATTCTCATTAACCAGATTCTATTTCTTCTTCGTAAGTATAACATAAACCATCAATGGTACCATACTCAGAAGCAAAAAATGCCACTGTAAAATGCCCAAAAGTACCAAGCTTCAACCCTGGTATAAACCTGTAACATGCAGATAACATACTCTATTTCAAAAATATGGTTTTGTAACGATTGAAACATATTTCTACTTTAACTTCAAGCTTAAGAGCCAAGTTAAAAATTTTGTATCTATGAATATACAAAAGCGCCTATTTTGGATGGAATTTCAGATGCTTTGTACTGGTACCTCTACTTCTACTTTCGATAACCGTAATCGGCTGGCCAACATCAACGTTCATTTAGTCTGCTGAAGCTCAGATTTTAAGATCAGTATATATTGATACATGATAACAACTAAATCAACACTTGCTACATACATAATGCATTGTTGAACAACACAACTTAAGCTAGGAGTAGACCAGTTACCATTTGTGGTTGAATTCATAGAGTTGGCTTCATTGATACAAATTATTAAAACTAACATGCAAATTACACCCAATTGAAAAAGCTTCAGAGACATTTTGAATAGAGCGCAAAGTGTCTTCCAACTATAGTACAATTTATGTCTAAACAAGAAAAGTCTGTCTAAATAAGTGTCAGCGTAAATAATCAGTGGTGTAAAGTAACAAAGTAGTTTTACTTGAGTAGATTACTGAAGTATTATTACTTGGTAACTAGTACTTACTTAAGTGATTTAAATTTTGACTACTTCTATTTTTACTTATGTAGTTTAATCAGAAAATAACGCTACTTAAGTGGCTTTGAAAATGATAAGTAGTTAATGTTAAGCGATGTATCACGCAAATGATAAATAATCATGCTTGATAATAAAATTGGCAAAATTAGTATGAGGTATTGTTTTATTTTATACATACAAGTTTTACAATTTCGTCATATTATGTGGTCTTTTGTTGTTTGTGTTTGGCGTGGACAATGAGGTTGCATTTTGCAGATCATGGCACACTTCACTGTTTTATTTTCGTCAAATAAATGTGCTAATTATCCTAAATATACTTTAGCATCGGCAAAATATATGTCAAGTTTGGAAGTGAGCAAATTATCGTTTGTCAAAGCTCAGCCTCATGGCCTTGGTTTTGCAGACGCTACTTTTTACTTAAGTAGCTTCAAATTACTGGTACTTTTTTTGCTTTTACTTGGTTACTTTTTACATCCCGTACTTCTACTCTACTCCAAGTAGCTTCCACCATCAATAACAATACTTTTACTGAAGTAGATTTCTGGACTACTTTTAACACCACTGTAAATATTAATACCCACAATTCAGAAAATAGCTTTGATGGGTAATGTATCATATTGGTCATTGGCCTTTGACAGTTTTATGCTATGATGTCACTATTGCACCATACAAAACTGATGGCTGACCCTGCACTTTTCCCACTTTCAATACCAGTATTACCAGTATTGATACAATAATAATCAACATTATTATGCCAATTTAAGTACCAGTATAACCCTGTGGAAAAAGCTAAGTTCACCCGAACCACATTTACATAAGTCAGAGGGAAATAAGCCAACAACGAGCAGAGATAGGTCAACATTCAATACATCAAAATCAAAAACAGAAAATATCGATAACATCATCAAAAGAGCTCTGTTTAGAGAGTTAATTAATGACAAGAGTTTGATGAACAAAAACTGAAATCATTAATACTCTGTTAAGAGTAGATTAATCATGCAAACCCGTCACCACAAAAATCAGAAATATGTATCAGTATATAATAACAAACAATAATAAATAAGCATTTCTATATCACTTGAGATGGCAAACTGAGTTAGCCACCTGACTAAGAGGCACATGGCAAAAACAACTAAAAAAGCATACCAGTAGCTACAACTACAATTCAGGCACATTTTCAAAAGCTACACAAAATAATGACACTTTAATTTACTTCTAAAAATACTCAGTTTACCACACTCTCTAACATGTTTTGACAAGGCATTCCAAGTTTTAACAGATGAAAAACAGTTTTAACAGATGATTGCTTTCTCCTGATAGGAGGATAAACCAATACTAAATACTTTAGAAGTATAAACTGTGCACGCTTGATGAAGCAAGGTCTTATCATCATTCCCACGAAAATTATACACACTTGAAGGTTGTTTAGTACATAACAATCAAATCTTGAAGACGCAGAGGAGCACATCCATGTAAACATTTAAAAGTCAACAAGGCAATTTTAAAACAAATATGATAACAAATACCGTATTTTTTCGGACCATAAGGCGCACTATCGGTAAATTGCTTTGATTCGTTTTTCTTCCATACATAAGGCGCACCGGACTATAAGACGCTACGTTTTTTAAGGAGCATCGGGTTGCCATTTAATGCTCATTTAGTAATGGTAAGGGTACCGGTACTTGTTTTGAGTGTAAGCAATAAAGCATAAAGCACTACCTGATCCATACATTAGGCGCACCGGCTTATAAGACACACGATCAATTCTGGAGAAAAAAAAGAATTTTGAATGCGCCTTATGGTTCGTAAAATATAGTAGGTAAAAAATGCAATTACCGGTACTTTAGATATGGGCTATGGCATCAAAATATGACACCGACATCTCTTATAAGATCTACCTTCAAGATTAACAATCAATTGAACAGCAGAATAGGCCTATAATACTTTAGTAAGCTTTTTTTGCAAATAAGAAGGCATGTTATAAAAATAGCATTGCAATAATCTAAATGAGACAATATTATAGAATGCACCAGTTAAATCTCAAGTTGTAAACAGTACACAGGTACAGAAAGCTTAGAGGGCACAGACAATTCCACCAAGGCATCGTATATCACTGTATTACTATAACAAATATCAACAATTTTATAGCGTGCTTGTCAAAAAGAAATGTATCATCAAATAGCATACGGCATTAAGTTTTTACAAACACACAAGAATCGAGTTTTTCTCTATCTAGCCTATCAAGTTCAACACCAAAATGACTTTACTTCCAACCGGTACACTACGAGATGAATTAAATTCTATCATTAAATAGTTAATGATTTGAGTCCTGCCAACTTTTCATATCATTCACAAAAGCTTTGGGTTAGATCTAGTATCAGCCCCCAGGCTCGATTAGGGTTAGGTTTGGTTAGGGTTAGGTTCGGTTAGGGTTAAAGTTAGTTTGGGTTAGGTTTGGTTAGGGCTAGATTTGGTTAGGGTCAGGTTATAGGTTAAGTTAAGGTCATAGGTTATGTTAAGGTTGGCAGACAGTCAAAGCATGGCAGTTGGGGGCTTATTCTAGATGAGACCCAAAGCTCTAATCCTGTCATTTATCGCACACAGTGGCACATCTTTAGGAAAACTGAACAGTTATGAAGAGGAGCAATATATACCTTCAATTTCAAGAACACACCGGTACTACATAGAGACTAAACAATAGGTTGATAGAGGAAGTCCCTCATCCAACCTTACAGCTTACCGGTATATAATTTGTGAAAACTATGTTGTAATCAAATTATTTTCATTCTGGACACTTAGCACAGAGAGTGGGTCCACTGTTACTAACAAATAGACACACTCTGTTGTCAGCCTATGGTTAGACTGTGATAGTTAATGACAAAGTAGACGAAGTCTTGAAGGTTGATGAGCAGACGTGTTTTTTTCTCTGTTATAAAAGTCGATAAATTGAAGAAACCAGGAGCGCCAGTAACCTAAATTTTGAACTAACTTGGAGCATTAGTTACAGTTTGGGAAATTATAACTTCAAAAAATCATCAATGGATTTTGATTGAAAGTTTTCTGCAGTTTCTGAACAAGCAAGCAGTTTTCAAGTTACTCAGTCGGCAGACATTACCATATTATTATGTCACTATTACGCCTCACCGTAAAAGTCTTACTAGTTCTGCAGCAAAGAAAACAAGTACTGGTAGCACTGAAGATAAAATAAAAGAACTAATTCAAGAAGCTTTAAAGTCTCATGAAAAAGATTACATTGAAGAAATCAATGCCTTAAAAGCTGAAATGATTGAACTAAAACACAGCCAACAATTTTTAAGTGCTCAATATGATCAACTTAAAACGAATTACGATAAATTAAATGCTAAGAACAAGAACCAAGTCACCGAGTTGCATGACCTAAAGAGCCAATCAGCAGCAATTAAAGCCCATAATTCGAAGGAAGCGGAAAAGCTGGATGCGATAGAGCAATATGAGCGCCGACAAAATTTACAGCTTAAGGGTGTACGTACCTTTCCATGAAGGCGAAGGCACCGAGGCGGTAACTAAAATGCAACATTGCGAATTGCTCAATCAGAAAGTTTAAAAAGTTGTTTGAAAGTTTTCACAAATTTTTAAGTATGCTGAAGTTAGCTGCGTACCACCTGAAAAACCCTTGCGTACCACAGTTTGGGAACCACTGATTTACGCCAACATACCTGGCTATTAATTTGTCTATGCCAACTCAACTAACTTGGCTGGTGGTGTAGGAATTTACGTTTCTTCACAAATTGATTTTGATGTGTATGATATGCAAAAAACAAGCTTATGCTAATTGTGGAGATTTATGGATTTTCTAAATAGCAAAAAATTACATAAGAAGATAATTATAGCCACTATTTATCGTCATCCCTCATCAGATGCAAAACCCTTTATAGAAGCATTAACTTCCACATTACTCGAACCAAAAATTTTAAATTCATAATTTTTCTACTAGATGACTTCAATATCAATATTTCACAAAGCTGCCACTTACTTGCAGCACAAAATTATCTCGATATGCTTTCAAGTCATGCTCTTTATCCGACCATCACTAGACCTACTCAAATAACTCCCAACTCTTCGACTATAATTGACTACATCATCACTGAATTGTAACTCACATCATATTTCTCCCGGAATAATAGAAAGTGATCTGACTGACCACTATCCTGTTTTCTGCATCATTCCAAACACAATTACTGGCAAACGTCATAATAAATACTATTATAGAGTAATGAAAAATTTTGATTCTGAACAATTCCTTATAGATCTTGCCTCCAAATCGCATAATTACGACTTACCAGATTTACACATAAATATAAGCAATGTAAATAAAGTTTTTGATGAAATACTTGAAATAGTCTCTTCAACCATTAATACTCATGCCCCCTTAAAGCTAGCATCTAGAAAAAAAACAGAAAATATTAAGCAAACCTAGGTTTACAAAAGGAATTGTCAAGTCTATCCGACATAAACAATTCATCCACAAATCTTTTTATCTTTCAGGCAGCGACCAGCAAAAATTGTTTTATAAAAGATATGCCCACAAACTTACCAAAGTCAAGCAATTATCAAAAAAACTTTATTTTGAAAATGAATTGGATAACTCCAGCAACCCACGTAAAATGTGGAAGACTTTATGTAACCTACTTCCCTCCAAAATGTCCTGTTCTGTTCCCAAAGTTCTTAAAATAATTCTGACATAAATCATCTTGTGGACATTGCTAATCATTTCAACAACTATTTCTGTGGAGTAGGAAAATCACTTGCAGATCAAATCAATGATTCATGCATCAAAGATCTGTCACACTTTCTTCGAAACAGAATACCAGAACCCATTTTCATTGCTCCTACATACCCTCAAGAAATAAAGCGAATTATATCATCTCTGCGTAATAGTTCTTCTTCTGATCCTGAAAGATTTTCTTCTTTATAAAAACTGCTTCGACTGTTCTTGCTTCTCCATTATCCTTTATTTCTGTATTGAGAACGGCATCTTTCCAGAATGGCTTAAAATTTCGAAAGTTATACCTATCTATAAATCTGGTGCTAAATCTGAGGCAAATGATTATCGTCCAATTTCACTCCTTCCTGTGTTATCTAAGGTATTTGAAAAAGTACTACACAAAAGAATTACTAACTTTGTCAAAAAACATTCTGTTCTTTCATCTATCATACTCAATATGGTTTCAGAGCGAATTACTCTCCAGAACATGCGGTTCTAGATGTAATTTCTACATGTTATAACAATATCTCTAATAAACAGTACACTGGTCTTATCATGCTCGATTTGAAGAAACCATTTGATTCCGTGACTCATACAATATTGCTGAGTAAGCTGGATCACTATGGCATACGGGGTAACGCACATAAATTACTTTCATCCTATTTATGCAATAGACGACAATATGTGAACATCAACAATGTTAACTCTGACACACAATCTATTAACTATGGCGTTCCGCACGAATCGATATTAGGACCTCTTTTATTTTTACTCTACATAAATGACTTGGAAAATTCAGTGAATAATACACCTAGACTTTTTGCATATGATACATGTATAATTGCCAATTCATCTTCTATTTTAGAACTAGAACAGCATTAAAACCTGGAATTGAACAATATTGCAAGTTGGATATCAGCCAACAAGCTTACTCTTAATCCTGCGAAATCTTTTGCCTTAATTGTTTCTCCTACATCTAAAAATAATTCTATTACTATGAATCTATCTTACCAACAATGCAAAATTGAGGTAGTTGACTGTGTCAAATACCTTGGAATACATTTAGATAATAAATTGCAATTCAAACAAATTTATCAAAATTACAAAGAATTCAAAACAAAGCAATTCGTTTACTTGCAGGAGCGGCTTGGCAAGATCACGCTTCTCCTCTCTATGCGCAACTTAATATTTTGTCCTTGGATAAATTAGTTTTACTTGTCATAGCAAGTCTTATGCATAAATACCATCTCAAAAAATTACCGAAAACTTTTGACAATATATTTACTTTGGTATCATCAATTTAGGCTACTCCCGATCAACTAGAAATTCTTCCAAATATCAACAATACCTTATTCCTCAGTTTGCTACTAATTTACTTCAATGTCATATCAAGTTTCAAAGCTCAAAAATCTGGAACAGCATACCTGATAAACTCACACAACAAAATCACAAACAGTTTAAAAATAAATACAAAAAGTTATTGCTTACACTTTAAGTTTTTGTCTATTTGGATTAGATTAATAATTTAGTTCTACAGGTACTTTATTTCACCGAAAATTCCGGTTACCGAAGTTCATGGTTGCGGAACCGGAAACACTCTCTAACGGTTCCCCTACTGTGAGAGTCGCACTACAGGAACCGTAAAATGGTTACGCAACTACGATTTTCAAACTTCGATAACCGGAATTTTCGGTGAAATAGACACTTCCATTCCGTAATTCAGCTACACATTTATTTACTTTTTTTTTCTGTCTTTTTTCCTTTTCTTTTTTGATAGTATGAAACTTGATTATGTCATATGTACTAGATATTTTCACAGGTGGTCGCTTGACTTGAAGACAGAGGTGTCCGGAGTCTCTTTTTTGAGACTCCTACTCCAATCCTGCTCCAAAGGAACAAAATCCTACTCCTGTTTACGTCAAAAATCAAAACTCCAACTCCTGTTTTCACTCAGGTTACTAAGAATATTTTACAAACTTTACAATCACAATATTATTCAAACTTTAGGCCCATGTTAAATTTCATGCTTTCCAGAAAGAGATTCACGACCAGTTGAGCTAGCTCTAATATTTCTACATGCAAATTCTTTGTAACAAATTGAATGACGTAAAAGTAATACTGGTAAGCAAAAACGCAGTATTGCAGTAAAACACAATTCACCTTAGTCAGTGTTTTATTGTTCGCCAGGGGAGTTGGGAACCCCGACCCTGACCGACCCCAACCTCCTATCCCCCGGCCCAACCCAACTCCCCGACCTCAACCCTCCTAACCCCAACCCTCCCGACCCAACCCCCTCCCCGACCCCAACCTATCATCGTTGTGTGGCGAATCTTCCACATCAGCACTGTTGCAAACATTTGTCGGACGCTTACGCTCAAATTCTCGGTGACATCCGTTGTGTGGCGAATCTTCTTTGTGGAGAATCTTCTGTGGCGAATCTTCCATGTGGCGAATCCTCTGACAACCGATGATTCCACCCGAGTTTTGGAACCTCAAGGATCTCCCGCTGAGAATCCAATTATCACAGATTAAATTTTCTATTAAAAGTTTGTTGCGCACAATTTCTCTTTAAAAACCTTAAGGAGAGATTGTGACAAAAAAATCTTGACTAGTCAAAATTTTGCTTTTCACAATGTAACTTCGCTCCTGGGTATGAGCTCAAACTGCATCCGGTTGTGAGCTCATCGTTGATGAGTCGGATTAATGAGGGTACCTTATCACAACTCCCTCCAGGTCACCCTTGGGCAAGGTGTAGTACCTGTAAGCCCCCCTCAGCAAGGGTTACATGCCTGAAACGGTTAGTACTAAATCTATTGGGAATTAAAGGATAAAGGGCTGCTGTACGGTGTAGGCATACATAATAGCTGCATTTTTTTTGCGTATGTATTTGTTTTTGATTTAGGTTGTGCAACCATGCACAGTTATCCGTAACTGGCATGTTTCAACGTTTTGCGTTTTTGTTGCATATTCCTTTTTCTGTGCCATTTTATTTTCATGCGTTATTCTGATTGGTTATTGTTCGCAGTCAGAAATAAAAGTTGTGATTGATTGATTGAACTTTATGGTTTTCTCATCATGCGTTGTCTGCTTCTGTTTCTTCGCCGGGCGAGCTTACGAAATAACGATAAGGACCATTTTTTCTTAAAACAGCTTGCGTTTTGTAAAAACAATCGCAAAGTTGAATTTTTAAAAATATCGAGTCCTCGAGCCGAGGACAGCGCAAAATCCAAGGCCTAGGAGAGCCGAGGCCAAGGCCAAGGACAACACGGTCGAGGCCAAGGACTTCACAAACCTGTCCTCGAGGCCAAGAACATCCTTGAGGACTACATCACTGGTCCGAAGTAACCCCACCTTCCCCTACGCCTTTACATTATTTTCCCTCTTTTAACAAGATTTCTGTCTTTCCAACACTTTCCTCTTTGATCAAGATTTCTTCCGCTTTGTAGCATTATTTTATATGTCGTTTCTTATTTTTGTATATTTCAGCAATAATTCCGGCTTTCCATCACTTTCGTCATTTCCTATTTCCGTATTCAACAAGATGCCCTTTTAACATTTCCATCCTTCAGCGAGGTTTCTTTTGACTTTTTTTGTCTTTTCCTATTTCGGTATTTTATCAAGATTTCTAACATTTCCATTTTCCACTTTTCCGTGATTTCCGTCTTTTCCGACATTTCCGCTTTTTTTCCGTATTTTAGCAAGATTTCCGTCTTTTCCTATTTCCGTATTTTAGTATTGTCCAGGAACAATTACACTAAAACAACAACAACCAGTTTATTTTCATGCATTTGAAAGCCCACGATGTTAAACAATCACAAACAATAACATCAACGTTAAATAAATTACAGCACAAGGAATAGACTTGCAGATGTAGCCTACATATAGGAAGGTCGCGAAGGGACCTAATGTAGAGATGGCTCGGGCTGATTTTTTTGAGGCCCAGACCGCCCACGGCCCGGAATCTCTAGCCCAGTAACCGTAACCGACTCGGCAACTCATACTAAAAATAATGCCCAGCCCGCCCAAAGCCCATTCTTTTTACGAACCTTTAATCACATTAATCAAACTTAAAGGGATTTCAAGAAGAGTTAGCGGATTATTAGCGGCCCAGTAATAAACAAAGATAGAACCGGGCCGTAAGCGGACCAGTAAAAACACCGATTAACGACTCGTTGACGGGTCTCTTTGCGGCCCGTGCCATCTCTAACCTAAAGGTCTTCGAGCGGAGATGTACAGGAGCAGGAGTCGGAGTCAAACAAATTTTCCGGAGCCGGATTGGACTCGGAGTTCAGTTTAACGTCAAAACTGGAGTAGGACAGTAGGAGTTGGAGCCGAAGTGGCTATTTCTTTAAGCCACTATTGTAATGTATACTGAACATTGACGGAAGTTACATTTGCAATGAGGCATCGGTTCGCGCACAGTCTCTAAAGACCAGTAATATAAGGACTGTGGGGTCGCGCCGACGCCAGTTAAAATTTTCGGTGAAATAAGAATATTTTTTCAACCGAGTGCATTCGCCCATGGTTTGATGGTAGCTTAGTCTAATCAAGTTTATTTGCCAGAAACTAGAAAGTTTACGTAAAAAGCAGACTAAAACAGTGGAAGGAAACAGCAAAAGACAAAAGTTTTGAGTAGGACTTCCTGCAGGTTAAAATTTTCAAAAGCTATTTTTTAACTTCATGGTGTTGCATAATTGCATTTTTTGCAGTAGCCTAGTGTAACACAGTAACAGAATATCCTACTGCGTAAGAGTAAGAGTGCATAACAAGTTTTTCAAAGAAATTCTTGAAGTTTGATAGGTCTATGGGCCATTTTAATATTTGTTTCAATACAATTTAAATGTGACGAAGATGCGTAACAAATTAAATTTAATACGGTAGAAAATGTAGAGGACACAACTGCGTTTCAAGTTTCGACTAATGAAAAATTTTTTCAGCTTAGTTTAAACTTTAAGCCCAAGGAGTAAAATCCAACATGCAGGGATCCCAATATACCAGTAGCCTGGACCTGAGTTTCAGTATTATTGATTTGGTTCTAATTTGTGCATCTACATCAATATTAATTCGTTTATATGTTGCCACTTGGTGGAATAAATAGCCTAAATATAATTGAATGACATCTATTTTTTGTACAACTTAATAACAAACTTCAGGGGCCCGCCAAAAAAGTTTGTTGTATCAATAGTTCGTTATGTCGAAGGTACGGTAGGCTATGTCAAAAGCATAGATGGGCAAGTTAATGCAAAACATTAGCTTTGTTAATGTTAATTTGTTAAATGCAGCTCCAATTAATGGAAGTTAATTAAGTTTGTTAACCCGTTAATTTTGACTTAAAACGGCATTTCTTTTTAAAAAAAGGCTTAAAATTTTTAATATCAATGCTTGTGTAAGCATTTAAGCAATTTTCCCACTTAGAAGCGATATGTTTTGTTGTTTATATCCAGCTTTTTAACTTCACTGGTTGTGTTTTGCTAAATTATTGATGTCAAACTTGGCGAACAATAAAAGAAATGAGTGTTTACAAAAATTTAATGTAAGTTATCAAGCACTAACGGAAGTTAATTTAGTTCGTAAATTTCAAAAAGAAGTTTAACAAGTTAACTATTCTAGTTAATGAAAAGTTAGCTTCATCAGTTCGTTAATAACAAATTTACGATTAACAAAATTGTGCTCACCTCTGGTGAAAAGCCATAGCTAAGGAATTCGGGACTTCTGAATTGGTTCGTTTTATCAAAGGTACGGTACATCAAGCGTTGACTGTATTAGAATTGCTGTGAGAGTTGGTGCATAACCTGCATTTGGATTTTTTTCATTTAGACTACACATAAAACCTCTATACAGCTGAGGTGTGTCATGTTTTTTTTTGTGTGATTCTTTTGCAATACCCAGTAGCCCACCGTTGCTTGACATAAAATTGATTTTTTGCATTCAAATGCTTAACTGCCTTTTATTTTTCATTGCTTAATATTGCTCATTGTGGTGTTACAGTATTTTGAACTTGTTTGCTTTGCATTTTTTTAAGGAAGTGGCTAAAGTTACGTGACCGTAACATTTGCCTCTTTAGTTTATTTTATTACTTCGTCACGCTCTCGTACAATCAGGGAAGCGTGAAGGGATAATAATATAAACCAAAGAGACAAATGTTACGGTCACGTAACCTTAGCCTCTGCCTTTTTTTAAAGCTTCAATGCTGCATAACAAGGTGCTGCCACTAAGGTGAATTGTGTTTTACTGCAATACTGCGTTTTTGCTTACCAGTATTACTTTTACGTCATTCAATTTGTTACAAAGAATTTGCATGTAGAAATATTAGAGCTAGCTCAACTGGTCATGAATCTCTTTCTGGAAAGCATGAAATTTAACATGAGCCTAAAGTTTGAATAATATTGTGATTGTAAAGTTTGTAAAATATTCTTAGTAACCTGAGTGAAAACAGGAGTTGGAGTTTTGATTTTTGATGTAAACAGGAGTAGGATTTTGTTCCTTTGGAGCAGGATTGGAGTAGGAGTCTCAAAAAAGAGACTCCGGACACCTCTGTCTTCAAGTCAAGCGACCACCTGTGAAAATATCTAGTACATATGACATAATCAAGTTTCATACTATCAAAAAAGAAAAGGAAAAAAGACAGAAAAAAAAAGTAAATAAATGTGTAGCTGAATTACGGAATGGAAGTGTCTATTTCACCGAAAATTCCGGTTATCGAAGTTTGAAAATCGTAGTTGCGTAACCATTTTACGGTTCCTGTAGTGCGACTCTCACAGTAGGGGAACCGTTAGAGAGTGTTTCCGGTTCCGCAACCATGAACTTCGGTAACCGGAATTTTCGGTGAAATAAAGTACCCGTAGAACTAAATTATTAATCTAATCCAAATAGACAAAAACTTAAAGTGTAAGCAATAACTTTTTGTATTTATTTTTAAACTGTTTGTGATTTTGTTGCGTGAGTTTATCAGGTATGCTGTTCCAGATTTTTGAGCTTTGAAACTTGATATGACATTGAAGTAAATTAGTAGCAAACTGAGGAATAAGGTATTGTTGATATTTGGAAGAATTTCTAGTTGATCGGGAGTAGCCTAAATTGATGATACCAAAGTAAATATATTGTCAAAAGTTTTCGGTAATTTTTTGAGATGGTATTTATGCATAAGACTTGCTATGACAAGTAAAACTAATTTATCCAAGGACAAAATATTAAGTTGCGCATAGAGAGGAGAAGCGTGATCTTGCCAAGCCGCTCCTGCGAGTAAACGAATTGCTTTGTTTTGAATTCTTTGTAATTTTGATAAATTTGTTTGAATTGCAATTTATTATCTAAATGTATTCCAAGGTATTTGACACAGTCAACTACCTCAATTTTGCATTGTTGGTAAGATAGATTCATAGTAATAGAATTATTTTTAGATGTAGGAGAAACAATTAAGGCAAAAGATTTCGCAGGATTAAGAGTAAGCTTGTTGGCTGATATCCAACTTGCAATATTGTTCAATTCCAGGTTTTAATGCTGTTCTAGTTCTAAAACAGAAGATGAATTGGCAATTATACATGCATCATATGCAAAAAGTCTAGGTGCATTATTCACTGAATTTTCCAAGTCATTTATGTAGAGTAGTAAAGTTTATTGTATGTATAAATGATAATAGAGAATTACATTAAGCATCCTTACAAAGTAGGATTGACGATTTCGCATCGAAAGATCAAAATTTAATCACTGGCAAGAAAAACTGCAGCTTGATGCAAAATCAATCAGTCAATGCAAAAATCAGTCAATTTTGCATCAAATTGCAGTTTCTTGCCGGTAATTCAATTTCCGTACTTTAGCAAGATTTCCGTCTTTCCAACACTTTCCTCTTTGATCAAGATTTCCTCCGCTTCGTAGCATTATATGTCGTTTCTTATTTTTGTATATTTCAGCAATAATTCCGGCTTTCCATCACTTTCGTCATTTCCTATTTCCGTATTCAACAAGATGCCCTTTTAACATTTCCATCCTTCAGCGAGGTTTCTTTTGACTTTTTTTGTCTTTTCCTATTTCGGTATTTTATCAAGATTTCTAACATTTCCATTTTCCACTTTTCCGTGATTTCTGACATTTCCGCCTTTTAGCATAGAGCACTTTTTCTGTATTTTAGCAAGATTTCCGTCTTTTCCTATTTCCGTATTTTAGTAATGTCCCTTCATTTTTAAAAAGTGGGTACATGATCGTAATGTCCATGTTTCTAAAAAGTACTGGTTTCATAATTTCTCTATATTGTTCAAAAGCTTATCATCAGTTCACCCTCCACAATAAAACAACTGCTCAGTCTAGCCTAGATTACTTCTTGGCATCCTCCAGGCTTGATCACTTTCAAGTTTTAATCCGCCAAAAGAATTGAGAGGCTATTTGATGGAGTTTCTATACTAATCCCTTTTGCAAGGGTCCCGCTAAAATCTGCAGGAGCGCAAGGACTGCCCTTGCAAGTGAGTTAGGTGCACAAAGATCGCTAGGGGCGCAAGTGAATTATTACCAAGGGCCCTAACTGAACCCTAACCCTTAGTAATAACTCACTAACACCCCTAGTAGCAGTCCTTGTGCTCCTAACTCATTTGCGAGGGTGGTCCTTGTGCTCCTGCAGGTTTTAGCCAGATAGTGTTTTGACGTATAATTTTCCCCAACTTCAGGGTCGTTCTTGTAAACGACGTTAAGTTGCGATAGCAAAATTATAACATACTCTACCCTAACCTTAACTGAACGAACTTGCCGAAGTGGAAAGGGGAGTTTCCGATTGCTATATAAAGCAAGTAATGACGAATTATTTAACGTTTGTGGTACCAACTGGAACGACCCTGAAGTGGGAGAAATTATACGTAAAAAGATTATCCGTTTTAGCCAGGGTTCCCACGCATTAGGGAAATAGTATGGAATTTTGTAATGGTATTTCCTGACTGAGAAATGATAAGGAAAAAGACATTTTTTTTGCTTTAGTAGTCTATTGAAAAAGTAAGGAAAAACGTTCTGCAGACAATTTACTCAAAACCACGTAGAAAGTAGTTAGATTAAGCAGTTAAATTGGATACTGGTATATTTTACGTATTCTGCAACCCTGACTTACGAGATGAGAATAAAAAGCAAATGAAATGTATTTTAAACCATTTAGTGCAAGCAGGTCTAGTAGAAGTCGCAGATTGTGATGAGATCCTGAGTGAGTTCACCGAGTTTTTGATTTATTCATGTTCTGTCTTGGAGTTCACAAGTTTTTCTGTTTCTCTGTTTCTGATTAGTTAGATACAGTCTATCTTGATCTCATGAGCAGCAGTCACTGACATGCCAAGTTATGGCCCATTATAAAGCTTTTGTTGATGTTGTCCCATGTTTAAGCTACACCGGTACCATGCTTCTCTGCTGGAAAAACAGAAAGAAAGGAAGCAAACGAAAAAAATGAGAAGGGTTGAAAAATAGAGCGATGTGGCAGTCAAATACAGGTTTTACGGTAGATTGATTTTGCTTTCTTGAATAAGTTTGATTTTAGTGTACCGGTATGTTGCATTTTTCATATGGCAAATGTTTTGTGGTCACATCACAATAAAAGAAACATGTTGATACTTATCAATTTTCACCATGTGATGTTGATAAGGTGTTTTTTTTTAAATTTCAGCGACGATAGGTGCACAAGGCTTATGTTGTAATGAAGTTTTGGTACGGAAAAAGTCGGAAAATTTAAAAAAAAAGCGTACGAACTCTGTTTAGCAATACCGCTTTTGCAACCCACACAGCAGCATGCAAATACACTGAATTCGAGACATCGCGATCATGTACTTTTTAGAAACATGGTCATCGCGATCATGTGCTGTACTTTTTAGAAATACTTTGGATCACCACGATCATGTACTTTTTAGAAACACTCTATGTAGGGTAGTGATTAAGTTGTTTAAAAAAAATTTGAATATGCTGATTGTTATGATTGTGAATTCTAAACCACTGTAAAATGGTTTTGACCTTTGCTAAGATCCATTTAAAGCAACTGAAGGTATTTTATGTTAATTTAGTGAAGTTTTTTATGCATTGTCTGTATAACTTTGTTGTATATTGTTACAGCTTTCTGGGTGATTGTAGTACTTTTTTAAGTAAATTTTTTGTGATTGTTTCATCGTAATCATCTTTACGATGGCCACTCGCACTGCTGGCGCGCCAACAACGCATCAAATGATGCATGATCGTTTGAGTAAATTGGCAGTTGCTAACTGGTGTGAGGCTGCTCTGAAAAAGAATGTCAAGTTTGATCTCAATCTGGTAAAGAAAGTTTATAAAAATGATTTGGAAGAAAATGATTTTGGTACAAAGCGCATCATGCTATTAGAATTCAGCCAATATCTTGAAAATTATCTTTGGCCAAATTACTCACCAATTACTTCTTGCCATGAGTATGTATTGTCAATTGCATGCATGGTTAATGAAAAATACAGGGAGGCTGTACCAGCATGGGAAGGCTTCAAGAAACACACTGAACATTTTGGTCATTTATTTGATTGTGTAATGAAATCAGTCATTGATTCTTCTTTACCATTGAAGCAAAGAACCGTTTTGGTGGTGTTTTTAGACCATTGTTACAACAGCCTTGAAATAGATGTAGTGCGACAACAGGTACAAAGAACTGTTACAATTGGAATGTGGCAATGCCTTTTTCCTTCACGATTGCAGGCTGAGTTGAAAAAGAGTGCAAAGTTGACCAAAGTATGGAAGTCTCTCACCAAGAAAAATGCCAAAGCTGATGAACAAACACAAAAAAAGAACAATTTTGATCGCTCATTTCTTCAAACTCTTATGAATAACTTTTGTGAAATGATTGCAGTTGAAGACTTTTCTGATGATTTAGTGCACTACTGTCAACGGTTTCTTGATTTGCTCATTGATCTTGATTCATGCTTACCTACTCGACGGTGGTTTAATGTACTGCTTGCTGATTCCCACATAGTTATTCGTTGTCTAAAATCTTCTTTGTATCAAAAAGATGATGTTTTTACCCAACTTGTTGAAACATTGCGAACCTACTCTTCTTTTGAAGTAAATGATTTGAGTGGAGAACCATTAAGTCAGCAAGAAATGGTTGCAGCACACTATGATCGCATGAGTAAATTGCAAAAATGTGCTTTTTCAAAATTTCCTTCATTGCGAAATTTTTCGATGCAAAATGTTGCGAAAATTGATAAAAGAGAAACATTATTAAAGCATTTGATTAATCTAGATATTCAAGAATTGACTCGGTTGTGTGATGAAATCAACATCAGAACTCTTCCCAGTGATAGTAAAGACACTATTCTTGAAATGCTGATTTCGTTTCATGAAAGACGACCTTCACAGCTTGATGCTATTAATGCTTCCCCTTTGTATCCAACTGAAAACGTGTTGTGGGATGACAATTTGGGTAAAACTGAACATTTTATGAATGACTCTTGCTTAGCATTGCCAAAGCTAAATCTTCAGTTTTTGACACTTCATGATTATTTGCTGAGAAACTTCAATTTGTTTCGTTTGGAGTCAGCATATGAAATAAGACATGACATTGAGGATGCTGTTACTAAAATGAAACCTTTCAGAGGAGAAGACGGTGGCTGTGTGTTTCAAGGCTGGGCAAGAATGGCTCTGCCGGTGCAGACTTTTTCCGTAGTTGAAGTAGCGAAACCTAACATTGGGGAATCCTGTCCATCTCAAGTGCGAGCTGATGTAGCTATTACTGTAAATATACCGAAACAAAACAGGCAAGAATGGGAAAATCTTCGAAAGCATGATGTGTGTTTTTTGTTGTGTGTACAGCCAATTGCAAATGCCCCCAAACCCACTCGTGGTTCAAAGGTTCCATTTCAAGACCGTTTTAATGTGTTGGTGCGTGGCTGTGAAATCGAAGGCATGCTAGATACAGAAGGCCATGTAATTGAAGAAGGCCCAGAACCGAAACCAGAAATACCAGGATATACGAGAACATTTCGTGTATGGCTCGACACCAATCAGTACCAGTCTGATATGCAAGCTGTTATTAATGATTCTTTGCCGGATCCGTACGAGTCTTTCAATTTAATTGTGCGAAGAAAACCCAAAGAAAATAATTTTAAGGCTGTGCTTGCTACTATTCGAGGTTTGATGAACACACACTGTGTGGTACCTGAATGGCTTCATGACGTGCTTTTAGGCTACGGAGATCCTGGTGCTGCTCACTACAGCAAGTTAGCTCGTACAATCAACAATTTAGATTGGAACGACACTTTTCTCAGCATTGATCATCTTCGAAAAGCATTTCCCGATCATAAAGTCATCACAAACAAGGATGACGAGGATGTAATTCCACCTTTCAATTTGGTTTTTAACCGTGACGATAATGAGATCGTAGTTTCATCGCATGTGATTCCAAACAGAGGTCCTTATGCTTTATGTGCTCCAAAGAAAAATGCTATTCCTTTCACTGCAACCCAAGTAGAAGCAATCAGATCAGGAATGCAGCCCGGACTTACTATTGTTGTGGGACCTCCTGGCACAGGGAAAACAGATGTGGCTGTGCAAATCATATCAAATATATATCACAATTTTCCCGAGCAGCGAACATTAATCGTGACTCACTCAAATCAAGCACTTAACCAACTGTTTGAAAAGATCATGCAGCTTGACATTGATGAACGGCATTTGCTTCGTCTTGGACATGGAGAAGAAGAGCTTGACACAGAAAAGGATTTTTCCCGGTACGGTCGTGTCAATTTCGTGTTAGCGAAGCGAATGGAGCTTTTGCAAGAAGTTGGTAAGCTGCAAAACAGCTTAGGTATTCCAGGTGATGTGTCTTATACTTGTGAAACAGCGGGTCACTTTTTCCTTTATCAAGTTTTGTCTCGATGGGAAAAATACGAAAGTCAAGTGTTGAAGGAGAAAACAATTGACGCCATTGAAACTGAGTTTCCCTTTTCGCAGTTTTTCGCAGATGTGCAACCATTGTTTAAAGGTGCCGACTTTGACGCTGATTGGGAAGTAGCGGAAGGCTGCTTCCGCTACATTCGCAACATTTTTACTCAGCTAGAAGAGTTCAGAGCATTTGAGCTTCTGCGTTCCGGCTTGGATCGATCTCGTTACTTGCTTGTGAAGAGTGCAAAAATCATTGCCATGACTTGCACTCATGCCGCTCTTAAGCGACAAGATTTAACTGAACTTGGTTTCAAATATGATAATATTCTGATGGAGGAATCAGCTCAGATTCTTGAGATTGAGACTTTCATTCCGCTTTTACTTCAAAATCCTTCAGATGGTTACAATCGTTTAAAAAGATGGATTATGATTGGTGACCACCACCAACTACCACCTGTAGTGAAGAACCTCGCCTTTCAAAAGTTTTCGAACATGGAACAGTCTTTGTTTGCTCGTTTGGTGCGCTTGGGTGTTCCGACAGTACAACTCGATGCTCAAGGCCGAGCACGTCCTAGCATTTGCAATTTATATCGTTGGAGGTACAAGCAGCTGAATGATTTGCCTCATATTTTGGATAGAGCTGAATACAAAACTTTTAACCCAGGACTTGCATTTGACTACCAAGTGATAAATGTTGCTGATTATCAAGTAAGTTTTTTTCGTTTAAATATTTGTTGCTTTAATTCTTAACTTCAAGCAGGGTAGCTGTGTGTAAGTCTTTGGTTTGACCAAAATCGGAATTGAACCCTAAATCTAACGCTGTTGGCAAAAAAGCTTTATCCGCTCAGCCGTCTGATTGCTTAAGCTTAAACCAGCATTGTGCAACTTATTTGACTTTTTTTCTTTGCAGGGAGTTGGAGAATCGGAGCCTAATCCGTATTTCTATCAAAACTTGGCGGAAGCAGAGTATTGTGTTTGCTTGTTCATGTACCTGCGGTTGCTTGGTTACCCCCCTGATGAGATCACTATTCTTACGACATATAATGGTCAAAAACATTTGATTCGTGACGTCATCAGACAGCGTTGTGGCAACAATCCATTGATTGGTTGGCCTAGCAAAGTAACAACAGTTGATCGATTTCAAGGACAGCAGAACAATTACATTATCCTGTCTCTGGTCAGAACAAGAACAGTCGGCCATCTCAGGTTGGTTTTTTACTCGTGAATTTTGCTGTCCTTGGATAAAGCTTTTTGCCAACAGCGTTAGAATTAGGGTTCAATACCGATTTTGGTCAAACCACAGACTTACACACAGCTACCCTGCTTGAAGTTAAGAATTAAAGCAACAAATATTTAAACGAAAAAAACTTACTTGATCATCAGCTCTGATGGCCTTCAACAGCTCAGATGGCCGAGTGGTATGGAGCGTCTGTCTCTTGAGCTGTAGACTGGGGTTTGATTCCGAGTCGGGTCAAACCAATGACTTTAAAATTGGTATTCACAGCTTCCCTGCTTGACGCTCAGCATTAATGGGACAGTGTGGAGAACAAGCCGGCAAGTTTACTTGTGCCGTTGGGAAAGGCACTTAGCGGGATTCCCCCATCTTAGTGTGGTAGACAGATGGCCGGCAACTCCTAAGCGAGCTCGTATAGCGCATTCATCGCTTTCTCGTGATAGGAGGATAAATATGCAACAAAATAAAAATAAATAAATAAATTTTAAATGCGTTG
This sequence comes from Trididemnum miniatum, assembly GCA_964006365.1. Lineage (NCBI taxonomy): Eukaryota > Metazoa > Chordata > Ascidiacea > Aplousobranchia > Didemnidae > Trididemnum > Trididemnum miniatum. Next base: position 11,013,454 of record OZ023234.1, on the reverse strand, counting down.
TATCGCAGTTGAACGTAACATATTGTTTCCTTGGTGCGTTATCATTAATCAACAACACTGTGAGTTGCTGTAGTTTATCTTAAATTATATAACCGTGGCTCGACCTCGGCTTTGCTGTTTTCACTTGAATCGGCCGCTTTTTTTATAATCGCATTTTGACAGTTGAGCAACCTCGCAACAACGCCTACTTTTGATTGGCTTGTATTTGATTTCTTTTTTCGTTGAGCAAAAATGAATATGAAGAAGTGGATTCCTTTTCTATCGGTTAAACTGTTGGGTTGCACTGCCGTAACTGTTTTAGTGTTTTTATGGTACGATTTCACCGGCCGGCTGGTTGGCGCAGTGGTTGGTAACACCGAAATTGGCGCGGAATGTCTGGGGTTTGATTCTCGAGCTGGTCAAAGCGTATACAATGTTAACACCGCTGCGACGTTTCTTCGGAGCGTTGTTACTCAGACGCTATGGTGTAATACTGCGAGTATTATGATAATTCGTTTTTGTTTTATGCTACGGTTTCTTCATTGAAATCGTATTAAAATACAGCGAGTTTATGTTATTTTTCAGAGATGTTCGTCGATTGGTTGTTGCTATGTCACGTGCTCGACTTGGTTTATACGTATTTGCACGTGTTTCCTTATTTCATAATTGCTTCGAGCTTATTCCAGCATTCCGTCAGCTCACTTCACGACCTCTACAACTGCATATCATGCCTCAAGAAAGATTTCCACCTAAATCAACCCGTGCTCCAACACAAACCTCTTTGGTAATGAACGATATGACTCAGATGCATCAGTTTGTTTACGACATGTACATTAAAATGGTTCAGCAAATGAACAATCAGCAGGCAAACGTTCAGGAAACATTAGAAAAACCACCTCCTGCCGAGGAATCAATTGATTCTGAAAAACAAGAAGAAGTTCCAATTGAATTCGAAGTCCTTGCTGAGTCAGAATCAAGCGAAGTCAAATCCAATGAAAACGCTGCAGAACAGCAAGTTGATGGCAGCAAGTCAGAAAAATCAAAATCGGGATTGACCGAAGCACCAGAGCCAGATGAAAAAGTTGCAAGGAATAGCGGTGAGGCCAAAAAAGTTGATCAACTATCTTCTGAAAAACGAAAAATAGAAGAAATAACTGATGGCACCGAAACGGAAGAAGTAAAAGCTAAGGTTCAAAAAACTGATGACACTTCCTCACCAAAAGAAGAGGAGAGTGAAGATTCGTGAAGCTACTGTATTGTTTTATTGCATTGCCGCTCGTGAATTTTTTGAGCTGTCTTGTTAATTAGCTGCAGTTGTGGACAAGTTTACTCGAGGCATTATCGCTGCTGGCCACCGATCCGTATGCAATTTTGAAGTTCACTCGTTTAATTCGCAGTTAATGTGTTAACGAATCACTAGCGTGTCGACTAACTTTTAAGAACGCTATAGAATTTGAGGGTATTGTTTTGTGTTTCAAAAGATTAGACCTATATTAACGCAAACGCCACTTTATTGAATACTCGTTATCCCACCAAGCTAATTGATGTATTAGTATTTTTTGGTGCTCCTAACCTAGAAATTACCGTACTGCTTTAAATCGGCCTACATTCTTATTGTGGTCGGACAAGCACACGAATGGTGTTAAGTGGCTAACTTACTACGTAATCGCCAAGTTCTAAATTAACGCAAGGCTTAGGTTCTTCAAATCTTCATATTAAGCGAATTAAGTTAATGGAATGCTGATTAGCTGCATCTTTGTAGCAGTGATTGTTAACGCAGTTTTCCGTTTGGTCGTCACATCAGTGCCTGGTGTTTGTGGCTCGAGTTTTAATCCGTTTCTGACTGTATTAAATTTGTAATATATAATTTACGTAACTAGAAAGTGCGTGTTGCATGAAGAAAATTGTCAATCGTTTTATGAATAATCGTTTGTCTCGCACTGCCTACCTTTTTTACGCGATTTCAATTAGGTTCTTAAATATTTGAGTGTACAAAAATGTCTTGCTGCTTCATTACTCAAGGCCAGAGATAGTGCAGAATTGCAGATACAGACGTAGTTTCGCGAGACCACTGCTACTGAGGTTATCGTCACCCGCTGCACCGTTCAGAATGAGGTCCCATGTGAGATTTTTGAAAAAACGAAAACGTATTTTCTTGTTCGCCTGGAATTTGTTTCCTATTTCATTCATTCATTCAACAGAAATTTATTTGCGCTCTTAAAAAGAAGGAAAATGCTCAGAAACAAAGTAGTAAAATATAAGCTTAGGCAGCACTCAGCAGGGAGACTGTGAGTAGACCTTTCGGTTATCCAGTCAGCAGCCATCATAATCACTATTTAGGTCGTTGAATGGATTGGGCTGTAAACACCAAGGCATCGAACCGCTTGAAATATCGCTCAGGTTCCGCAAAATCTTTTTTAGCGGTTTACCTTCGGTTCAGGTTTTTTGTCGTTTGATTTTGCAGGTTTAGTTTCGGTTAAAATTAAAAACACTTCGAATTATCGGGCTCAGGTTCGCGGAAGCAAAAAATTAAAGGTTCAAATTCGGTTTATGTTCTGAATTTCAAACCGTCAGTGCGACTGATGTTCTGGTACACGGCTACAGGCGCATTTTTTCAAAAATACTTATTGTATTTAGGCTGATTGTAGGCTAGATGCTACTGTACAGTAGCTCATAAAGGATGTCCTCAGCGGCAGAAATAACCTCAGATTAACTTCAAATGTCCTTAACCCTTGAAGTATAATTAGGGGCCTGTGTGGCCCGCTTGAAACTAAATTCATCGCAAATATTTTATTTTAGATGTTGGGATGTCATGCCTTCTTATAAGTCTCAAATGCTTTAATTTGTTAGTCCAGAACAGCAATATTTGGCTTGAGATTATTTTTTTATGATTTTTTTAATCTTTAAACTCCATGTCCCTAAAGTATAATTAGGGGCTCGCGAGGCCCAGTGGTGTTATTTAGTCAAAAGGTTTTTAGATAATATAGTTTTTCAGTTCCCCATTGCATATAGATGTAGAGTAGTTGATAGTTTAGAGCAGTGGTGGGCAACTTCTTTAGTGGGCGGGCCATAAGTGGGAAGACGAAGTCCTTTCCGGGCCGGATTATTAGATGGATCGAGCTCAACATCTTGAACAACTACCATTCCTCAGATGTACTGTTCTCCACCGAAAATAAGTTATAGGTGAAGTGGCGCGCACGCTATCGGTGCGGGAGGTCTGGGGTTCTATTCCCGGGCCGGTCAAATCGACACAGTGTCGCCAACGACTCGCCACTGTTGCGACGTTTCTTCGGAGCTGTGTAGCCCAGGCGCTAAGCCGCGGAGATGGGCCCCGCAACTCGTTACACGCTTCGGCGTAATTACGGCGAGTATAATGAAGATTTGATTTGATTTGATTTGGCGTTGCGAAAATTTTTAAAAGAGGGCCATAATTTCCACAACTTTTTTTGATCGTCTTTTTATTAGGCTGAACTACTATGAAGCTGATTGAAAAACAAGAAAGACTCGAGGGGGTCCGGGGGCATGCTCCCCCGGAAAAATTTTGCAAATTTACATGCTGGGCCTAATGGGTATTTTAGTGCCTTTTGAATAATTTTTAGGCAAGTTTTGTTTAAATTTTTTGACCTTGGTTCTGAGTGCTTCGCCAAATATGATGCGTTTTGTTCGCACGCTTTCGATTTATCGCTATCGAAGAGGCTCAAAATTATGGAAAAATTGTATACATCAAAAACGTTTTTGAAAATGGCTGGTGGCAGGATCCATACCCCTCAACCTCATCCTACTCCCCTGGACCCGACCCTGGCCACAAGCTACAGAAACCATCAAATCAGCCTGGTATATTTCAGTCACTTGGCACCATTAGTTTTTTTTGTTTTACTAAAAAGCAGAGTCAAAAAGAGGAGCATGAACAACGCTCCCCCCTCAAAATACGCTTCTGCGGTGAAGAGCAAAAAAGGTCTACTCGTCCTCAAATGTCCTGTGAAAAAATAAAAGGTCCTTGGCTTGATTCGCGGAAGGAGTTTATATTTCTGCAAGTGCCGGCGGGCCGCATAAAATGGTCTCGCGGGCCGGATTCGGCCCGCGGGCCATATGTTGCCCATGCCTGGTTTACAGCAAAAAATGGCAAACAGAAATGTTTTTGAGACTATGCAAGCTGAGCTTTATACTCTACATGACAACCATGATGTTCAAGAGTTTTCAGAAGATGGGAGTTACGATTATTATAGCCATCTCATATCACTTTCGTGAAATAACACTAGGCCTAATACTTACGCAATTCAAAAAAAATGCTTGAATTGACCCAGAAACTCGAGAGACATTAGAGTTTTTGTTTCTTGTTTTTTGCTACGGTTGAGTGATTTTAGATGGAATTAGGTTATTTACAGCTCAACACTCGACACTAAAGTATACTATTGGATAAACTCACAGAAGAGCAGAACCTTTGGACACCAAGTAAATGTGATTAGAAGACCTTAACGTTTAAATTCAGAGAAACACTGGTCAAGATTCTTAATTTTAGTCATGAGCTCCTTGCTCGTTTCTGGTGCAGTCTCAGAACACGATCATACGTAAATACTGTACTGTTAATTTTTTGGTTTGAAGGTAAACAAGGAAGAAATAACCAAAAAAGGTAATGATTTCACAAACATTTGCTTGTATTAAAGGTATGTTTGCAAAGCTCTCAAAATTTGGACCTGTAATTCAATTTTAAAGTACCCAAAACCACTCAAGCATGACAAAAATTAAGAATTTTGACCAGCGTTTCTCTGAATATAAACGTTTAGGTCTTCTAATCACATTTACTTGGTGTCCAAAGGTTCTGCTCCTCTGTAAGTTTATCCAATAGTTGGCTATAGCTTAGTGTCGAATTTTAAGCTGTAAATAATATCATTTCATCTAAAATCACTCAACCGTAGCAAAAAACAAGAAACAAAAAGTGTAATATCTCTCGAGTTTCTGGATCAATTCAAGTTCTTTTTTTATAAAATGCGTAAATATTAGTGTTCTTCCATGAAAATGATATAAGATGGCTCTAATAATCGTAACTCCCAAAAAGCAAACACAAGCATTCATTTTTTCTTAATTTAGACAAAAACGATGGTCAACTTCTCTCCATAACTTTCCAAAAGTAAAACGAATAAATTTTCTAAGTTCATTTTCGGAATCAGCAGAAGAAGCTGCATTGAAAAAAGCCACCAAGCACGAGAAAACGGAAAAGGATTTGGGTGTCCCAAAGTGGACGGGGCCTCAAAGGCCCCGAATTAGTGTTTTAGTCATAAAAAATTATACTCATAGGGTTAACCGCTGTTATAGCCATCATCCGATCTATTTCTGACAAAAAATTTGTGCTTCTGTTTTTTCAGGTGTACGACTTTTTAATTTTTCATAAATCTCAGGTTCCAAAGCCACGAGTCGCCTCATCTTCTAGAATCTAATAGCTCGACCGCCAACCAATGATGTAATTGCAAAAATCACGGCTCCAAGGAGAGCATTTAAAAAAACACCCTTCTGTGTGACAGAACGTTTTTTCTTCAGGCTGAACTTCCGGTTAATTATCTTTCTTAGAGAGTTTTTATGTCTGGATAGTTTTCTTTTGTTTGTTTTTGATATAGGAACGTTCGCTGAAAGAAAGTTATGAGCACAATCACAAATTGTTCGAATGAGATCGTCAGGTCCTCGCACAAGAATTGCCTTCCGGAGAGACCGTTTGGGTTGATGCAACAATTTCATGGTGAAACAATGTTTCTGGAGTCTGTTCATTGGTACACGCAGTTGACCTCTCCTGGGAAAACGGCTGATCTGATCCGGAAATCGTGATGTTGCTCGAAGCAAAAATCGAAAACAATATAAGCTCGCGGTCCCGAGGTGGCGTTTTTATAAGCGTCCATGACACTTAGTATCTATCTGGAAAAGCCTGCCTCGCAAAATACCGTACTTGATCTGGTTTAAATTGCGACAATTTTTTAAGAGGACTACAAATTGGGCATTCAAGGTAAAATCTTGATAAGATTGGTGAAAAAGATTTTGCACGGTTTCAATGACAGTATAGTTTCTGGGATGTGAATAAATAGTAAAAACTTTGGAAATAGTTTTTGGATTTTCGAACATGAGATCATCCAAGATCACCAACTTGGAATCTTTGTTTCCATTAAGCAAATCAGAAGAAGGAGGACCTAGCGAAAACTTAACTCGTCCAATATATTTTTCAAAAATCGGTTGCCATTGTTCGTAAAAGTAAAGTATCTCAGTAACTTTCGGTTCCATAATCTCATCTACGTTGTCAATAAATTTTAGTATCCACCGCGTTTTTCCTGATCCGCTTGCTCCCGCCAAAACAAAACTAGAGGGGTTTTGCACTCTTAAAGCCATTGTAGAGACGTCTCACGAAGACAGTAGAGTGACGCTGGCGTTTTTATACTTGCAATCTATGAGTTGACCGAGTGGTTGGTGCGTTGGGCTCCGAAGCTAGCTTCGCGGGTTCGATGCTCAGCTAGGTCATCTCCATGACGCATGTACTTCACTACCGCAAAAATCCTAAGCTGCAATTAAGTGGCTTGAAATAACAAAAAAACAAAAAAAAAATCAATACTACAGCTTACGCTCCTGTACTGCATACAACACGTGAAATGAAAACTTACACGTGACATCTCCGTTTTTAAACAGAAAATTTTCAACTGTATATTCATAAACACAACAAAAATACACATCACACAAATCACAACTGTAAAGATTTTGTATGTACAGCATCAGCCAACGCAATTCGCTTCCCGTAAAAATAACTTTACCCTTGTTACGTCATATTCATATGTGACCGTTATTTTTTAATTTGGCTTTGGCATTATACTCTTGTCAGTCAATTTTACTAGACTAAAGAACAAGGTTGGAGCAGAGACAGAGGCTGTTAGTTTAGTTGAAGCTTAAAATAGTTTTGGGTAAGTTGGTGTGGGGGGAAGGTGCCATGCTGCACTGATGAGACCTAATAAGGTCGAAACGCGTCTGCAGCTGCAAAAGGGAGGGTTACCTTGTGGGGCCTGTGTTAGACTAAAGTAGTTTGGCTGGGTCTATGGGTTTATGGGATCACTTTTGTAATCTAGATAGTAGACTGAGTATATTCATGATGATGGAGAAGTCAATTTAAAGGTTAGAAGATTGTCAATTTGAAGACAAAGGGAGTATACGTGATGATTTCTCTTAAAATTTGAGAAGATTACGTTCTTTTGGTTGTTGTGAATATTATCTTTTTAACTTCCCTTCCCAATGAGTAACTTTATTCTTGACGTTTTTGTGTATACATAAAAATTTGATTGTTGCGAACGACAAAACCCCGGTTTTCACCCATTCCGTTATCGCGGTTGTTTGACACAGATTGATAATCACTTTGATCAAAGCGATTTGGGACAGTGCTCAGACCTCTGCTCACTTGTTTGTTTGTTTGACCCTCACAGAAATACGTTTTACACGTCAGTTCAGTTTATTTACCAAGTCAGTGCGATGCAACTATCGCCAGAATATTCCAATTTAAAGAGACCTGGCGTCTTTGAATCGTTTCTTGCCCTTTCAATGCAACAAGGAGGTTTTACCCATACCCGATCAGCACATTTTGTGTTAATGTAGGCTACTCCTCTCGATGATCAGGGCAGCACTCGCCTGGTAACCATTCATCAGCTTCGGAGAAAAACTCGATCTCGTTTCAAGTGGTCTGGTACACAATTTCCCAGCGAGTCAGATGCCAAAGCCATGTAATAACTATCCGCATCCATTTCCATCAACTCAAATTGATCTTTGGGAACAAATTTAAGCAAAAAATCACGATAGAATTCCTGCATTCGTAACTTGGCATTTAAGTAGCTTATACCCCTACACCGACATAGATAGAGAGGTTATGAGATATCTTCTTTTTCAGCGACTGAACCTCGTATAAAGCTTTTGAAATGGGGTTCAAATGCACGAAGTTGGGTTGGTCGATTACTTTCGATATCGTCTGGTCAGTGCAGTAGGTAAGATCTCGATGCTTTTCTTTGATGAGTAATGTTGCAGAGTAAAGACTGTTTCCTGTTAGCTTTTGGGTAAGGGCTAAAATTTGTTTGGATGAGTCCACATCTGCTTCTCTTCGTGCATTGGCAATACGCTCAGCTAAGCTTAGAAAACATCTTTCTGGATAAAATTGTATAAATTCGTGTGATCTCCACGCCATGGCTTAGATACCATTTTGCTAAAGCTGTGTTGATCAGAGGCGGTATACTGCTCAACTTTTGTTGCACTTTACGCAATGCGTTAACTTTGTTTGTTCATTAAGTTAACGCATTGCGTTAAGTGCACAAAAGTTGAGCAGTATACCGCCCTAGCACTTTCTTCCCAAAATAACTCCCAATAAGCATCCTCCTCGGTTTTCTTAAAATGTTGTTTTCTTCTGCGTAGGTTCGTAAGTAGTCGCCAATATCTTCACGACTGACTTCGACATTTTTAAATATAAGTGGAAGCTCTTCAAACAATTATTTAAGTGTTTCTGGGGTGTGAATGTAGCATAAGATGAAGTCAAAAAGTGAACCATCTTTAATCCCTGCAAGTACTTTTTGAAAACTGAGCTGTTTTCGAGGTTGCACTGTTCTCAGAGTTTTACAAAGGCAGTCACTTCTTTGCTTTTTTCATACTATGCCACTGACACTCCCACATGACTCGCACGCGGTACCCGGCCGCTTCCAAATAGTGGGTAATTTCTTGCGTGTTTTTGCGCAAGTCTTCCATCTTTTTCTGATTCAACTCGTACCGCTCCTTTAACTTTCCAGATGAGTCACGGTTCAGCCAGCACTCATGTCCACTCCATGGTAATAGCAACCGTAAAATTGCAGAATTTTTTTTCGCGCTTCAATGAATCCGTCCACAGGAAGATTGCGGTCGGTTAAGCGTTTCTCTTTCAAGTTTAACTGATACTGGATAAATGCATTTTCCCAATGACTCACCCTCTGCAGCCATTGGTGTGAAGAAAGTCCGAATTTATGGACAGGATCGGGCCTGAAATCATTGCTTTTTTTTATAACGAACATTCCTACTCAGTAGGAGTTTCTGCTGCGGTTGCATATGAGTAAAGCGCTGAGGCGTCCAAACCCTGAACTGCCTGGCAGGTGTGAGGGTTCTCAAATTGGTGGGAGCGAATTTTAGTGACATCTTTGATTACTTTCCTTGTGAACACCTGGGAGACACCACCACATAACTGATTTCTAAACATTTGATGGAGGTCTTCGTGCTTTTTGGGAATGAGAGGAAGGAAAACAAGAGCGAATTTTAGTGACATAGCAATTAACTTTCTTGTTTCGTATTTAGGGCGCATTGACAGCAACAGGGCCGTCGAGAGCCAATAGAGGCTCGGGGCCACATAGCGAAAAGGAACCGTCGCTGACGTCATTGTTAGAGCCACGACACGAAAACAATTGAATTAGTATAACTTACTATATAGGCTACTCTTCTGTAAATTCTGACCCCATTTTTTGCCTTTTGAAGTTAATTTTTCACCGCATGGTGTTTTTTTATACTTTTTAGTTGCATATTTATCCTCCTATCACGAGAAAACGATCAATGTGCTATGCGAGCTCGCTTAGGAGTTGCCAGCCATCTGTCTACCACACCAAGATGGGGGAATCCCGCTAAGTGCTTTTCTCAACGGCACAACATGTAACCTTGCCGGCTTGTTCTCCACACTGTCCCTTTAACGCTGAGTGTCAAGCAGGGAAGCTGCGAATACCAATTTTAAAGTTGACCCGACTCGGAATCAAACTCGAGTCTACAGCTCAAGAGACGGACGCTCCATACCACTCGGCCATCCGAGCTGTTGATGCGGACACGCGATAGCACAATGTTTTGGGTTCAAAAGTTGTACCAACAAAGAGTGAATTTTTTACAGCACTTTCTTGCGACTTTCGTCGCTTACGCTTAAGATGCTCCGCTCTCACACTTTCTTGTTGACATCTTAATTAAAATTTAATCTATATCGATACTCTTACTCTCCTAGTCAAAAAAAGCATGCTTTGTTGTCTGTGATATCTTTTAGGCCTACCTATAGCACAAACAATTGAGTTACGGTTGTTGAAAGAGGTCAAAGTGGTCACTCATTTAACTCAACTGCACAACCTTGTTTCTTTAATAGATTCATCTTTATAGGTTGTTAGTTGAGCCGCTATTATTATTACAGTAGAATTTGTCTAATTCGTCTTCGTTTATTTGGTCAGTTTGCTCAGTTCGTCACATTTTCGTCAGTCCCGGCAAAATTCCTATCTTTTACGTGCATTCCAGATCGTCTAATTCGTCATCGTCTAATTCGTCACTTCGCTGAATTCGTCACCTATCTAAATCCCCGAGAGACCTTTTGTTTGTCTTATTCGTCATTTGCATATTCGATCCAATTCAAAACGTCTGGCCATTCGTTTTGTTTCGTTGCTCAGCAATGTCTGCATGTGTTAGCACGCATGTGTGCACGTTTAGACGTGCGTGCGAGTACATATTGTACACGTGCGAGATAGCTTTGACGCGCGAGATTGCGCAACTACAGTTTGGACCGTTAAACTATAGTTGTGCTTTCAGCATTTTATTTCAGTATTATTGTCAGAGCGAAGTTACACACATTTTTTTGCGAGTTAGCAATTTTGGTTACACCGACTTTGTGTATTGTCAGAGATGGGCATTTATCGCGATAATTTATCGGCGATAGTTATCGGCGATAATTTTTTACCGATTATCGTTATCGCTCAAGATAGTTTGGATTTATCGATTACCGATATCGCTTTTGTAATATATTTTGTTATCGCCGATAAATTATCGCGATAAACGGTTTTTTATGCACACAGTGTTCAAAGTTAGGGAGTAGGCGTTATGGCAAAATTCACGGTGTCGATAAAGTCTTGTTGCAAATTAAAAAATCTCTTTTTGCTGTGTTTAATCCCACGGCAGAGTCCGTGAACTGCTCTCTTTTCTTGAAAAATCTAGAAAAACACTTTCGTGATTTGACTTACAAGAAAAAAAATTTCGTCAAACACACTGAAAATTTATCGCAACATTTATCGGAAAAATTTATCGGCGATAATTTATCGATTACCGATATCGCTTTAAGAAATTGAGATTTATCGATTATCGGTATCGCCCAGAGCATTTTTGAAATTATCGATTATCGTTATCGCTTTAGTGTAAAAAGGTTTATCGTGCCCATCACTGTGTATTGTATTATTTTTTGGGTACTGTGTGATTTGTGTTCTGTGTAAGTGCATTGTATTCAATAATAGACGTAACAAACTGCGTTAACAGCAAAACAAGCCCCTTGTATACAAGCCATTATAGAGTTTTCACCTGTTTGCATAATTGGTCAGTTTGTTTAATTCGTCACTTTTTTCTAATCCCCTTTAGGTGACGAATTAGGCAAATTCTACTGTATTTCGATTCACTTAAACGCGAAGCCGAAGATATTCGCATTAGATTATAGTGCTGTTTTAAGGTGCTTTACAAAACAACCGATCAAAAGCAAAGCTGTTGGGGTTCAAGTTGTGTGGAAGATATTTCCACCAACTTGTTACGTCAAAAAATGAACAAAATTTTGTATGACGATAAATCGGATTAAAATCGCATTTAGTGCAAACAAACCTTTCACCACGCATAAATCGAAAATGGCAAACAAAAAGCAACATATTCGATGATGGACTAATTAGGGGCAAAAGATCAAAATTTGCATTACAAATTGTTCGAAAAGCGGTAAAATGCTCATTACAGTATATAAATTTTCAAAAATTTTCCGGGGTAGCATGCCCCCGGACCCCCTACAATCACTGTTGTTTCCCTATTTGCTTCAAATTTAACTTTGCCAGAAAACACACGCTTAAAAAACGTCACAGTTGGTGCTAAAAAGTTCTGAATATACTCCCTTCACACAGGGCTGCGAACTCGATCGATTTTTGACCGAGTTCAAGAGATACTTGCAAGTCCGAGTTCAAGTTCGAGTTCTAAGAATTTAATTTTTCGAGTTCAAGTTCGAGTTCGGCAAAAATGACCGAGTTCAAGTTCGCAGCCCTGCACTTTATAGGTCGCAATGGCATGAACAAATAATCGACATGCAGCTTTTCTTTTGGTAAAATCATAACTTTAATTTACACGGATTGTGACTACTTGAACAACAAACTGTATTTCGTAGTGATCTTACATTCCTTTTCAACAATTTAGCCTAAACATCTTTCTAATGAACTTGAACAGTTTTGTGTAAGTTCAATTTCGAGTTCAGAAAAACATTTTTTCGAGTTCGGCAAAATGATCGAGTTCTATCGAGCACAAGTTCGAGTTCGCAGCCCTGCCCTCACATGGACAAATTTTCTAAAAAGGGTTTATTTACGCTCTTTTGTGGGTTTAACATCTTTGCATTCAGTTAACATTCAACCTAATTCAAAACTGCATCCCCCCACCAAAATTTTGTGGATCCGCCCCTGCTAACCAACTAACACAGAATACAAATTTTAATCTACTATTTACAAACCGACAAAGTTTACAGATCGTTCACATAAACAGTAAGTTGTGTCATTGGTTCATTATTATTTTTTATTATTATTGGCATATTTATCCTCCTATCATGAAAAAGCGACGAAGCGCTGTACGAGCTCGCTTAGGAATTGCCGGCCATCTGTCTACCACACTAAAATGGGGGAATCCCGTTAAGTGCCTTTCCCAACGGCACAATAAGTAAACTTGCCGGCTTTCTCCACACTGTCCCTTAAATGCTGAACGTCACACAAAGAAGCTGCGAATACCAATTTTTAAGTCATTGGTTTGACCCGACTCCAAGTCTACCCATCCAGAAGCAGACGCTCTATACCTCTCGGCCATCTGATCGGTGTAATGAAAAGACTGAGCTGAACCGATACTCTGTTTTTCTAGATTTTTTGAAGAAAAGAGAGCAGTTCACGGTCTCTACTGCTGAGAGATTTTTTTAAATAGCCTCAAGACTTGGACACCGTGTACTTTTTCCATAGCGCCAACTTACTAACTTTGAAGTTTGAACACTGTGGGCACAGTTTATCGGCGATAACAAAATATATTACAAAAGCAATATCGGTAATCGATAAATTAAAACTATTTTGAGCGATAACGATAATCGGTAATAAATTATCGCCGATAAATTATCTCGATAAATGCTCATCTCTAATTATATCTACAATACCTTTGGGGATTACAACACATGGCCGATACCTTTGGGGGTTACAACCAGTAATGGAGTACTCGAGTACAGCACTCGTACTCGAGTACAACTCGAGTACCATTTTTTGAGTACTCGTACTCGGAACCTCAGGTACTCGGTTAGCACTCGTACTCGAAGGTCAATGTACTCGGTCAAAAAAAGCGCCGGGTACACGAGTACATTTGGCTTTCGCTAGAAGTAACAAACAAGATGAACTTTCGATAGCAAACTCTAGCCAATAAAACCCGTACCGTAAATAAATTGATTTTATTGAGTTGCTTCAGCTTTAATCCGTGCAGACTACAGCAGAACAAACAGCTATTTAATGGTGAGAACGAGCGAAATCAAGCGTTTGAATGCGGTACAGTACAGCATTAGGTCAACAGCAAATAGTATTATTTGACAACAAACGCTCTTCTGCTGCAGAAAACGTGTGAAAGTTGTGGCGACTTTTAATATATTTTGCAATTAAAGTTACATACCACACAAATCGAGCCACGTGTGTAACAAAGACTGTAACAGTTGGGTAAGCGTTTTACGATTTCACCTCAGATGTCGGTAGAATATTTTATACAGTGCATGTATTACTGTAATTTGTCAATCCCAAATAATGGTTTAGCTATGGCATTGCATTGGTAGGGGTATCCGAAAAAAAACAAAAGTTAGATTTGAAGGCAATATTTTGAGTGTTAAATTTAGGTCATATAGAGATTGCTTAGTTGCATAGTTGTTCTGTAGCTGAGTTGTAGCTGTAGGCAAAATTTAACCCCCCTTGCCTACGCACTTGGTTAACGTATTATTTCTATAGCTAGAACCAACCGTCGAAATTTTGCAGAACGGTCGTATATTTCTTGCATTGGAAAACTAGTTAACTCCAATTTTTTTCTTGTTTTACCCAATAGGCTACTGGGTCTGGCTACTATACATTTTTTCTTGGCCTATTATATGATCAATCAATCATTTCATTTCTAAACGCTAATACGCTGAAAAGTAACGATAGCACAAGCACACAAATTTCACGCTAAAATTGATGAAGGCTTAGAAAAGGGCGCGGGCAACGAAACAGGGAGGCGCTGAAAAATGCAAGTCAAGACTGACTTATAAGCATAGTTGCATAGAGTCGTTATAAAATCCATATTTAGATCTAAATTTTGTCACTTTAAGTCAGAGCAACAACAACTTGATTTGCGATTGGATCTTTTCGTCTTTATCCAAAGCTAGCTGAGTTAGCAAGCCTGTTATGCAATAAAAATAGCCATTGACAAGAGGCCGGCCTTGAAATTGATAAAAGCACTAACTTCTTACCTTAGGCAAAATAGCCTTTTTTAAAGGCGAATTAGCAGCAGTGGGCTTCGCCATGACAAGCAAAATGAAATAACTTTATCAAAATAATCATTTTCATTTTAGAAATAAACAAAACTCAAAACCAATGACAAATTTTTGCTTTGAAATTCGTGCCAGTTCGGATTTGGATGAGGTAAAGGTGCAAAAAAGCGCCCTAAACCGATTTGAATTAAATTTCGGCTCATGTCACGAACGCGTTATCTGTTTATATCCTCGCCCTATTTTATTTTGCTCATCTGAGGTAGGACATACAAATCGGTATCAAACACTTTTAAATTGCAATAAGTTACGAACAAGGCATAGCAAGCACATTATAGGCGCTTTATTAATTCTCGTTATTTCACGATACCCAACGTCGACCGCTTACATCTCTATAGCTTATCGCTATCAAAAAAGTTCGACATCATGGAAAAATTGTATGCATCAAAAACATTTTTGAAAACGGGTGGTGGGAGGATGCATACCGGTATCTCTCATCCTACCCCTGGATCCGCCTTCGCCATAACCACAGAAACCATCAAAAGAGCCTGGCATATTTCTGATACTAGGCATCATTAATTTTGCTCTTTTTTACTAAAAAGCAGAGTCAAAAGGGGGGAAGGGCATGACACAATGCCTCCCCCGTAAATACGCTCCTGCACACAACTAACTACCACATGCCATGGGCTGATTAGCTTAACCCTTCCCTTGTCTGAACAGTACTTCCACGAAACGTCTCCATTTTGTCAACAACATGCCGTTTTTTTATCACGAGTTTTTAACGGCAATGCGTTCTATTACCATTCGTTCGTTCATTTATACTAAGAATAACATTATATTTTTGTCAAACCATTGAAATTGATGAGAAATTTGCAAGTGACAAATTAATGTTTCGACTATAACCAAAATCTCGTCAGCCTCGCTACGCGTAGCCAATCCAGGCTAAACTCATTCCAGTCTGTAAAGACTCTTTTTTGCATTGCTTTACCTGGACATCTCGACTTCACCTCTTTTCTAGGTTGTGCCCCGCAGTGGCAAATGAGTGGGTTGCCATGGGGGCTTCTAGTGATGTGGGCTAGTTAGGCTACCGGTAACTTAGTTGTAGGTTAGTGGTTATAGGTTCTTTCATTGGGTATCGTTGTTTGGGGCCAGTCGCCTGCCAAAAATAGGGCACAACCTAGAAAAGAGGTGAAGTCGAGATGTCCAGGTAAAGCAATGCAAAAAAGAGTCTTTACAGTCTGGAATGAGTTTAGCCTGGATTGGCTGTGCGTAACAAGGCTGACGAGACTTTGGTTATAGTCGAAACATTGAAATTGAGATTGTCAAACGATTATGACATCATGTTTAGTTAATATGCTCGATTGATTACTGGCATAGTGGAATTTCATGATATCACTGCACAATTAACTGATTGCATCTTGAATTTGTAAAACAATGCTGTCAAAGCTCAAATGTGGGGCTTGCTTCCGATTAAAAGCAAGTATTTATAGCTTGTCTTGCTGTCAATACTTAAGCAGTGCGCAGCAGAACGAATGTACTAGTAGTGGGGTTTCTCGGCTAACTGCGCGGCCGCGCAGATTAGAGGGAACGTAGGTTGGGATACCTTGCAAAACCAGTTTCGATATGAATGTTTTCGTGCACAATAATGTATCCTGTATGCATGATAATGATCAACAGGTAGCACACCTAAATTAAAGACTTTTGAATTATGGCATTACTGCAGTCTGCAGAGACAAGGTTATGACTTCATGTATTAATTTCATTTTTGTTCCAAATTCCACTTTTACGCTTGCTGCTAGTATGGTCATGTACTTCAGGTGGCAGCGATTTGGATGAGCTTTGCTTCATCTGCTGTCCTCTTATGTAGGCCTACACATTTCTGTATTGCTGTACTGTTGGTTTTATTGATGATTGTTGTGGAAATTTGTACATGAATAAATTTGATTGGAATATGCTCCCCAATTTTTTCTTTTTTTGGTTATGTAATTTTGTTAAGTCAGCTTCGACTGGCTTGCTTTAGAGCTTGCTAGCTTTATTAAGTCTTATAGTCTACGGTGATGAAAACGGCATTCTCATTTACCTTTTGAAAAAACATTGAAAAGGTTGCCTAGGTATCTACTCCAAATTGACTTGAAGGTAGGATCATATATGCCAACTTCCAGGTTACTCAGTCTGCTAAGAGGCTCACATCTAAAGTTACTCAGGTTGACATGATTTGGGCAAACGACTTGGAGAAAAGCCACAAATAAACTGGTTAGAGAATCAATTTGCCTAGGCTAGGTCAAAAGTACGGTACTCCACTCAAGCAACCCCCACCTCTAGCACCCACAAGGCCATCTACCCAATTGCAGCTGCAGACGCGTTTCGACCTTTTTAGGTCTCATCAGTGCAGCATAGCAATAACCCCCCTCATAATAGTAAATTTCTAAAATTCTCCCCAAAATTTCTTGCAACCATTCCTCTGCTAAATCCCCGCTATTATCTTAATTGCTAAGATCCAAACTAAATCCTTGCCACCATTCCCTCCCCCAATTTTAGACTAATTTCCTGTTATCATCTCTCCCCCCCAAAAAAACTCTCAATAAAACGAACTCCCTGTTATAATTCCACTGAAAAAAGCCTAGAAATTTCGAGACAAGAGTAAAATCCAACATTTCACGTTTTTGAGGCTCTATGACGTAAACAGAAGCACAATTCAATTTCACGAAAAGTTACTTCCTGCTAAAGGAAAATCGGACAAGTGTTTTCAAACAAATAAGGAGCTGGGTTGGTTTCTTTTCTTCAGTAGTGAATTGCCTAACAAATCCCTTTTCACTGAAGAACGCAAAAGAACTTTTCACATTGGTCTTGACAAATATTAATCGTATTCTTCAAGCTGACCCTGACCTAGCAATGTACAACATGCAAGGAACAATTTTAACGGATCAAGAGACTCCAACTATCAGTAGTAGTAGTAGTAGTAGTGTGTTTTATTCAACGACGATCAAAGTACATAGAAACAACGCATATCACGACATTCGGCCGAAAAAAAGGTAACAGCGACAAAACGCGAACCGTTAAAGCATGCAATATACAACCCTACAATAAATTTAAAAACTAAAAGAAGCATGGTCACTGCACCTAAGAAGCATGGTCACTGCACCTAAGAAGCATGGTCACTGCACCTAAGAAGCATGGTCACTGCACCTAGAAGCATGGTCACTGCACCTATATCAGAAAAAATACAAGTATATCAGAAACTCAGATAGGAGTTATATCCAACTTGGCTTCAACAATAGAAAAATTTAATAATGACACCGCACTTTTTCTTGAGTGGAGTACCGTACTTTTGACCTAGCCTAGGCAAATTGATTCTCTAACCAGTTTATTTGTGGCTTTTCTCCAAGTCGTTTGCCCAAATCATGTCAACCTGAGTAACTTTAGATGTGAGCCTCTTAGCAGACTGAGTAACCTGGAAGTTGGCATATATGATCCTACCTTCAAGTCAATTTGGAGTAGATACCTAGGCAACCTTTTCAATATTATTTTAAGCATTTGACATCTTTTGAGTGATTGATCCTATTGAGTTCTTGATCTTCAATGAAGCGGTGTCATTATTAAATTTTACTTTTTGAAAAACAAGTATATTTGATTCTGTTCGCTTTTACATAAAATAAATGGCAACACAATAATTTTCCTTTTGTTTGATATTTTCTTTATTCATTCTGTGATTGGTTCAATGTAGCTGATTCAACGTAGTTGAATAAGGTTGCTGCTGCTGAAAAAGCCTAGTTTTAGTCTAGGTGTTTTATGGGTTTTGTGTATATTTGTTGTTACAGACAAATTGCTTGTTTCAGTGTAATATTAGGAGTTATTTTCAAGAATGTCAACTCCCGCAAGGCGAAGGTTGATGAGAGATTTTAAGAAGTAAGTCAATCTCTGTTTTTTTTTTTTTGGAGGAGACTGCTGGCATTATTAGGGTTTTATCTATAATATGCCCCCACCTGCCCACCCATTTTCTGTCTGCCAACCTTAACCTGACCCAAACTGAGTCTATAGCCTTCTGTACCAGTGTACCGGTGCTTATCAGATCAAGCTATACTGTATCTGTGTATAGCACTGTTCCCTCTAAGGTGCGAAATTTGAGAAAAATGAGAAATTTTGGGCAAAATTTATCATTTTTCTTTTAGCTTGCCAACTGGAATTGTGATTTTTAGCGGAATTTAAATTAAAAAGTTCAATATTTTGAAGCAAAACGAACATTTGATACTCTGGAAACACAACTTTGAGGCATAAATTCTCGATCAATCTTCCCTTAGTCTCCCCAATTTTAGGCAAAATTTTTATCAGGATTTCTATTTGGGCAAATTCGCACTTGCTAAAAACTTAGAGGGAACAGTGCTGTATCGGTAGAACTAAACACCGTATGGGACCGCATGGAACCGTATGGGCACTTATGGAACCGTATGGGCCCTTATGGGACCGTATGGGCACTTATGAAACCGTATGGGCACCGTATGGGACCATGTGGGCTATTATGGGACTGTATGGGCTCTTATTGAACCGTATGGGCACTTATGAAACCGTATGGGTTAGGGTTAGGGTTTGGGTTAGGGTTAGGGTGCCCATACGGTCATACTGTCCCATACGGTCCCATACGGTGTTTAGTTCGACATTCCCATAAGTGCCCATACGGTTCAATAAGAGCCCATACAGTCCCATAAGTGCCCATACGGTCTCATACGGTCCCATACGATCCCATAAGAGCCCACACGGTCCCATACGGTGTTTAGTGCGACCCGTGCTGTATAGTCTACTGGTATTTACTGTTACATACTGGTATATCCATTTAATTGACTGTGTTGTGAAGTATTATACTGGTATTAAGTCTAATCTTGTAATTGCTAAATCTAACATACTGATATTGGTATGTCTAACGTACCGTACCTTTTGGCCTAGTTGACATAAATTGGAATTATAACCAGAACATACCAGTAAATTATAACCAGAACATGACGTAAATTGGAAAATTATTCACAAAAAGTGCGAAAATAATGGTCCTACTAAACACCGCAAAGGACTGAAACACGACAAAGGACCTCAAATTAGCGTATCGGTAATAAACACCGCAAACAATGACAAAGGACTTCAAATTAATCTACTAAACACTGCAAGCGATGACGCAGGACTTGGAACCATACCATAACAAAGAACAACAAAGGAATTTAAATTAGGGTTAGGTTAGGGTTTTAGGGTCCTTGGTCATACTTTGCGGTGTTTAGTACATCAACTTGAAGTTCGTTGTTGTCCTTTGCGTTGTTTAGAGGACCCCAGAAATAATGGGGTTAGTTCTAGTATCAGTCCCCTGGTTTGATTAGGGTTAGGTTTGGTTAGGGTTAAATTTACAGTTAGGGTTAGGTTTGGTTAGGGCTAGATTTTACAGAAAAAGCGTGGTGGCTTATTCGGGTCCTACTAAACACCGCAAGGAACTACAAGGTACTACAAGGAACTACAAGGTACTTTTAAACCTTCAAAATGCTTGAAAACACTACAAGGTACTTTTATAGCTGCTACAAGGCAGTTGAAAACAGCACAAGGAACTACAAGGTACTTTTAAACCAAGTACAAAGTAGTTGAAAACACTACAAGGAACTACAAGGTACTTTCAAACCAACTACAAGATAGTTGAAAACACTACAAGGTACTTTTATAGCTATTACAAGGTAGTTGAAAACAGCACAAAGAACTACAAGGTGCTTTTATAGCTGCTACAAGGTAGTTGAAAACAGCACAAGGAACTACAAGGTGCTTTTATAGCTGCTACAAGGTAGTTGAAAACAGCACAAGGAACTACAAGGTACTTTTAAACCAAGTACAAAGTAGCTGAAAACACTACAAGGAACTACGAGGTACTTTTAAACCAACTACAAGGTAGTTGAAAACACCGCAAGGAACTACAAGGTACTGCAAGGAACTACAAGGTATTTTTAAACCTTTAAAATGCTTGAAAACACTACAAGGTACTTTTATAGCTACTACAAGGTAGTTGAAAACAGCACAAGGAACTACAAGGTACTTTTAAACCAAGTACAAAGTAGCTGAAAACACTACAAGGTACTTTGAAACCAACTACAACGTAGTTGAAAACACTACAAGGTACTTTTATAGCTATTACAAGGTAGTTGAAAACAGCACAAGGAACTACAAGGTGCTTTTATAGCTGCTACAAGGTAGTTGAAAACAGCACAAGGAACTACAAGGTACTTTTAAACCAAGTACAAAGTAGCTGAAAACACTACAAGGAACTACAAGGTACTTTTAAACCAACTACAAGGTAGTTGAAAACACCGCAAGGAACTACAAGGTACTGCAAGGAACTACAAGGTATTTTTAAACCTTTAAAATGCTTGAAAACACTACAAGGTACTTTTATAGCTACTACAAGGTAGTTGAAAACAGCATAAGGAACTACAAGGTACTTTTAAACCAAGTACAAAGTAGCTGAAAACACTACAAGGAACTACAAGGTACTTTCAAACCAACTACAAGGTGGTTGAAAACACCACAAGGAACTACAAGGTACTTTTATAGCTATTACAAGGTAGTTGAAAACAACACAAGGAACTACAAGGTACTTTTAAACCAAGTACAAGGTAGTTGAAAACAGCACAAGGAACTACAAGGTACTGCAAGGAACTACAAGGTACTTTTAAACCTTCAAAATGCTTGAAAACACTACAAGGAACTACAAGGTACTTTTATAGCTACTATAAGGTAGTTGAAAACAGCACAAGGAACTACTAGGTACTTTTAAACCAAGTACAAAGTAGCTGAAAACAGCACAAGGAACTACAAGGTACTTTTAAACCAACTACAAGGTGGTTGAAAATACCACAAGGAACTACAGGGTACTTTTATAGCTATTACAAGGTAGTTGAAAACAACACAAGGAACTACAAGGTACTTTTAAACCAAGTACAAGGTAGTTGAAAACAGCACAAGGAACTACAAGGTACTTTTAAACCAACTACAAGGGAGTTGAAAACAGCACAAGAAACTACAAGGTACCAAGACTTTTAAGGTAATTTCAAACCAAGTACAACCTCCCGACCCCAACCTCAACCCCCCGACTCCAACCCTCCCGACTCCAACCCCCCCGACTTCAACCCCCCGACTCCACTTCCCCAACTCCAACCCCCCCCGACCCCATCCCCCCCGACTCCAACCCCCCCGACCCCAACCCACCAACTCCATCCCCCGACCCCAATCTCCCCGACTCCAATCCTGATTGGCTTGCATCTATACACATAACTGCGGCTAAGTTCTGATTTACTTGCATCTGTACGCATGACTGGCTTTGCCAATCAGGATCTACTGCCGGCAAAATCGTAACGGCAAAATAAACGTTGCCATGATTAGGGATGGCCATAGCCGAACCTTAGCTGATTCCGAATCGAATCCGAATCACAAATGTCGAATCCAGAATTTCGAATCCAAAATTTGGGAGGCTAACAAAATTAGCACAATGCAATGCTGCAAAATCATCAGCAAGTGTGCTTAAAAAAATGCACAAAATACACTAGCAGATAAGCCTATTTGAAACACATTTTCACTTATATGAAGAAAGTTTATGGCCTCCACATGTTCGAATGTCAGTCTGTTTCGTTTCATAATTTTGTTATGGTAAGGCCGGCGCATGAAAAAGCTCTCTAACGGAGCTGAGGAAGCAGGTACAAAGGTGCGTTTACCGATACGCGGCAATGCAATAACCATTACAAATCATACTGGTCTGCGATCAACGCGATCTAAAATTCGCTAGTCTGCGTCAAGCAAGCTGATTGTTCAATGATGTCGTAACAATCAAACGTACATTGTCTCATTTCCGTCGTTAAGGTTATTTCAAACATTTTTTTGATATCGGGCGATGAAGTGGTAATAATTGTATATACAGGTACAATTCCTTGATATTGAGTGGTTTTTATTGAGTGGCCTTAAGGCGTGTTTATCGAAACGCGGCACGCGACAAAAATTTTTCCCACCTTGTTTGTTTCATTTTACTGTTCATCAATCACGCAAAAACCTGCGATATCCTTCTACATTTACTCACATTATAATTTTAGTTGCGTTGCCGCATGTCGCGTATCGGTAAACACGCCTTTAATACGCACGATCGTCACAAACAGCCATCAGTCATTGGCAATTGCGTGTGTTGCATAAGCATGCGCAGTAGGTGTGTGCAGTTTACTCGCGTGTGTGCATCACTGCAAATGCATCGCATTGATTAAGTTTTTTTCATTTCAAATCAGCAGTAACTAAAAAAGATTCCGAATTATTTATGATTCGGATTCGATTCGAGATTCGGTAATGGACATCCCTATGGGTACCATGTGGTTCCATTTGGTCATACACGGTTCCATTGGCCTACAATTCCCGTACGATTTTTAGTTCGACCCCAATAAAGTTGAGTGGCGCAAGCAGGATGTCTTGGCATGTGGTTCTAGTAACTGAAATTTGCTTTGTAAATAAAGTTTTTGGCTACCATATTTCGTGTATCAAAATAGAAAGCTTGATAGTTTGAGTGATTGACTTTGACTTATAGAAGTTATTGTTTTTTTAAGAATACAAGATGACCCTCCAACTGGGGTCAGTGGAGCTCCTTCTGAACACAATATAATGGTATGGAATGCTTTAATATTTGGACCGGAAAACACACCATTTGAAGATGGAACTTTTAAATTACGAATAGAATTTACAGAAGAATATCCTAATAAGCCACCAGCAGTCAAATTTGTTTCTACTATGTTTCACCCTAATGGTAAGTGCCGGAAGAACTATGGCTGAGACAGAAAACTGTTTTGTTTTCATAGATTAAGTTTGAAAATATAATTAGTCAGTAGATTACCACTTTTTTGAGAAAAACTCACCATCTCAAAAGAGCTTGTTAGTCCAGTATTGTTTGAAAATGCATTTGAAGTTTAGGGATTTGTGTTGTAGTGTAATGTGACTTTATTGTGTATAAATCACCTCCATTCTGTTGCCTATATTTTTGCATTGATGGTGTTACATAAACATGCAAAACAAAACTGAATCTGGTGCAAGTTGTATTGGAAAGAGAAGCTAATGTGGCTGGTTGTCTCTCCTTATTATTTTAGCAAAAACCATGTACAAGAAATTAAAGTTTGTGGTTACAAAAAGTTGAAGTGGAAACAACGGCAAAATCTTGTGCTATTTCCACAAATGTAACAAAGAACGAGGGTGCCCATCCTATTAATTCTGATTTTTCCCTCACAATACCCAATATACTGGCTAAAATATATTTTTGTTGCTTTTATTTTATATAAATCGGTTGACTGTGCTTGCATTCTATGAATTTAAATAAAGCAGTATGAATTTATTTTGCTTACTAAAGCACCTACCATTCTTTCAACATAATATTTTTTCAAAAAGAAAATTATTGTAATGCGTTATTTTTTCCATACAAGTACTGGTAACTTAGAGTCAGCTTTCTTTACACTTTCAGGTTTTAACTTGCAAATATTTATTCTGCTTTTAAAGTTTTGTCAGTTAATCAATAAGTTAATTTTATAGTTTATGCTGATGGTGGAATATGCCTCGATATATTACAAAATAGATGGAGTCCTACATATGATGTTGCATCCATCCTTACATCAATTCAGGTAATTGGATCATAGACCAATGTACAATTCTAGATCATAGTTTGTTGGCCATGATACAATGCAGCAATAATTTTGTTTTGCTATGCTTGGCTACTGTATTTTTCAAGTCAAAACCTTATGAAGTTGCTCACCTACGTTGATATTTTGACATAAATCTACTTGGCATGACCGCCTCGATGTTAAATGCCAATCCCAAACAATGGACCTCAACTCCTAACATAAACCAATCCCTAAATCGTACCCTGGCCCTAAAACTTGTCTTATTACCAAATTGTTCTGCGCTGAAAAGCAGTGTTTTGTGTAAATGGAAATGTGATAGGCAATTAGGCATTCGGCAACTTGTTTGCCTGCTTGTTGCAGCGTCTCCATAGTTTTCTTGCAAAGCGGAGGATAAAAATGCAACCTTAGTAAGAAGCAAAGTGAATACACGTCATCACGTGCTTAAAATGCAGGTCTCCCACTATTCAAGTACACTAGTTTATTTAAAATCAGATCTTTATTATATTATACTGGAGGTATCACGCCGTAGTTTTTGACGAATGACAGAGCCTATTAAGCACTTGTGCAAGTCGGCTCCGAAGAAAAGCCGCAGCGGCGGCGACACTGTGTCCGATTTTACCGGGCTGGTAATAAAATCCCAGACTTACCGCTTCAGTAGCGATGTCTGTGACTACGCCAAACGGTCAGTAAAGTTCAGTTATACAGGGTGAACCGTAAGTAGGTGAACAGCAAATAACCATTTATTTAGAGACTTACGAGCAACTAGATGCAATTAAACAATTTTGTGAATGAAATTTAAATGTTTATCGATGCAAATGCTCAAACTCTTTTCCTTCTTGATGTTGTTAGTGTTTACTTGCTTTAAAGCTAAATCTATTTCAAACGCTGTCCACCTACTTTTGGCTCACCCTGTGTATTTCAACACCAAACAATTTGAAGCTTGAAAGTTTACTTATAACTAGTGATGTAAATCGTTTTTTTTTTGTCTTCGTTTTTTTAAAAAAACGTGCTTTTTTTGCAAGAAAAAACTTGTTTTTTATTTGAAAACGAATTCGATCCTAAATATGAGTGTTAGCCGCCATACTGTTTATAGTTGAGTCTTCTTGTAGTAATGCATCTGATAGGGAGCGCAAGGAGCGACCTTTCCGCCCCCCAAAATGCATCATGGATTGCATGCTTGTTACCGATTACCAGGGAAGTGTTGCCAGTTTTAATTTCATAATGCAAGGAATAAGAAATAAAAAGGAGCATCCGCAATAGAATATAAAAATGTGGATAGGTTATCTGCTGTCTTTAATTGAGCAGTGAACAAAAGAAGTGGGATAGCTTATGAAATTGGGTGGTAAGCCTGATAATTGCAGCTTGCATTATGGATCATAAGTTACTTAAGGGTTCAGAGTCAATACAGTCAGGGGTGCCGAGAGAAATTTCGGGCCCCGGGGCAAAAATTTCGTTTGAGCCCTTTGGTCAGTGGTGCCCTAAAATCACGTGATGAGCAAAAAAAAGGTCATAGCGTCCGTAGATGTTCGAATTTCGGCTCAACATCTAGTGATGAGCAAAATAAGGTCATAGCGTCCGCAGATGTTCGAATTTCGGCCCGAAATAAAAAAAAACATCATCGCGTCCGCAGTTTGAGCTGATGAATTTTGCATTCTAAACCTGACAATTCTGAACCCCGGGCCCCCGGACAGTGACCCCTTCTGCCCTCCCCTCTCGGCGGGCCTGAATACAGTACCAGCCATACAAATTAAACTTGCAGTACGGTAAAAGTAAAAACAAAGACTACGGTAGTCTATACAATGTTAGACTATTAATAACTTAATCAAAATAAATACTGGTAGGCCAATATATTAAAATTCAGAAGCGAAGGTCGATGGTACACATTAATGCACTGTATTTCCTTGTTCATCTAATAAGTAACTGTAGCTTTTTCAGAAAAGATAGGCTCCGGCCTAGTTTACATCTATTTTTTTTTTTTGACCCTAACTCTTCCATAGCCCAAAGCACAAGCAAGTTGAATAGGCTAAATGAAGGCCTAAACCCTAATTTAACATTCAATAGCACAACGTTAATTGTGGTTAGCTATATTTTTGGGGAACTCAAAATTTAGCACGGCAAAACTGTGCAAATCGGAAAGTAGGCCCAAATGGCAAGCTTGAAGCTAAATACGCACTTCTCAACAAACTATAATGAAGCAATATCACTATACTATTTACAGTCATGTTCAATGTGTTAATGCGATTTGCTGCTGCTTGCCAAGCTTTATACTAAAAACAAGCTTGTTTAGTTTAAATTTTTCAAGAAGGAATGAGTAAAACAAAAAAACAAGTTTTTGTTTCTTTACATCACTACTTATAACAAGTATGATAGTTTCATAAACTATTAGTATTAAAAATATGTAGTTTTATAATTTTTTGTCTATTGCAGTCTTTGTTGGATGAACCAAACCCTAACAGCCCTGCCAATAATCAAGCTGCGCTACTTTACACTGAAAATCGAAGAGAATATGAAAGAAAAGTATCCAAAATAGTTGAAGATAGTTGGAAAAGTGCTTATACTGATAGCTAATGAAATGCTTTTCTCGTTTCCATTGCCGATTGTTCAAGAGTATAGCTGTTTTTCTTTTATATTTGATTTCCATAATTGTGTTATATTACTTGTATCATTTTTTTATGTACAATATTTAGTCAAAACTTTAAATACGTTATTAATTTTTTTCCTGCAAAACTATTTTGTGACCCATAGATTCTTTTGAAATTGGATTACTTGGAACCGTTGTGAGCTGAAGGTGAATGGTGTGTGGTACTCACACATAAATTAAAATCGTATTTGGTTACATCAGCAGAAAGTGTGCAAAAACTTGCTCTTTTTCGCACTGCACGATGACAGTTGTAAATCACAGTACTGTAATAAAACACAAACGGTGTTAGAGATTGAGTTCTTTAAAGCGAAAGTTTAAATTATCACGTAGTGCAGCTTTTAAATTTATCCTGGAGGTGATTTCAAAATGGTACTATAGGCAAGCCCGTAACGAGACAGGATCCTACCCCCTCCCTGTCAAAATTTTGCCCCCCCCCCATCAGATAAAGGCTTCTGTACTGCTTGCTTCTTTACCGGTATCTAATTATTAACGATACAGTGCTAAAAATGTGCACGGGCCACCCATATGCCCTCAGTACACAGCAGTGGGTGGATTCAATTAAAAGCCGCTGTGCCATAAAGATCCACTCTTGTACAGTGGCCTACGCAGGATTTTTCAGTGGGAGGGTTTCAGTGACATCACATCGTGATGACGTAAGTTTCAGTGACATCACAGCTATTATAATGCCATAACGAAGAAAACAATCCAGATATTTCATTCACACTTTTGCTTGAATCTTTGCGCTTCATTTAGGAGCGAAAAGGTTTCACGAAAACTCCAACTGTCAATCCGTGGTTAAAAATTTACTAAAAAAATTTTAGTTGACCTCGTTTTTGGGCCATAGGAAGGTTAACTGATTAAAATAGGCTAGCTTTCACAACGTCACAAACAGGGTGTAGCCAGGGGGGTAAAACAGGTAGGCCTAACTGCTTCCCTCCGAAAAAATCTTTTCAAGAACCAACATTGATATAAACAACGCATATAAACCTTGATAAAAACATTTAATATGCACTCAATATGAAAGGTACAGTTTTCCCTGTCTTGAAAACTAAGGACAGTGAAGCATAAGCAAAAACTGACCTCCCTACCGAAACATTCTTAAATCACACTAAATCACGCGCGAGAGGAATCATATGATTACGGTCAAAAACAGCGTCGATACTATCAAGTATTTTTCACCCAAATCATAGCGTCGATATAATGTGATACTCTGAAGCACATAATCAGGGTGTCTGGGAAACAGAGCACTCCTGCTCCTGAGACAGTTACGGTGCGTAAAAACGAATTTGCCCCCCCCCCCGTTCCGCCCCTGGGCCTCTATAAATCTTGTTGGTCTGGTCTTCCTTGGCAGTATTTTTATTTTCAGCACTTAGATAGGGCAGTGTCAATTCAGGTTTTTATATATGTTAATAATTTTCAACAAACCGGCCGGTTATAGCGCAGTGTCAAAGATGTCGCTGTCGATGCAAAAGGTCTGAGGTTCAATTCCCACGGAGGTTAAATCGGACACAATGCAACCAACGGCTCGCCGCCGCTGCGACGATTCTTCGGAGCTATGTTGCCCAGGCGCTTAGCTATGAGTTCGGGCCCCGCCACTCGCTTCGGTACTACAGCAAGTTAATGAAACGAGTTAGCCTACAGAGAAGGTTGGATTTTCTAAAAAAATTTTGTGGGCGGCCATAGTTCCTGCAGATACACTGTATTTAAGGAAGCTCCTGCTCACTAGTTGCTTCATAGCAGCATCAATGACAAAAATACAATTCAAGCAAAACACATCAAAAAACTTGGAATACCAGCATTGTCGCATCGCATGGTAATAAAAGTTCCTCGAAATTAAATTAGAAAGTTGGACCCAACGGGAAAACATGAGGGCAGTTTCGGCAAGCTCCGCACGAAGAAAAGTCGGTTTGTTTTAAAAAAGAAAGGTTTCACTTTTTTTGCAATCGTCAACGTTAAGCGCAGCGCACCAGAAAAGCTTGTCTACCGGTAGGCCTATTATTGCATCACAATGAAAGTTTTTCAAGATTATATAAACAAGTTGGATAGCACAGAAAAACATGAGAGCAATTTCGGCAATCTCAGTCTGCATGAAAAAAGGCGGTTTGATCCAAAAAGAGGTTTTCATTTCTTTTAAAATCTTCGATGGAGAAGGGTTGACCCCCCTCCCGTGCGTACGCCACCGGTAAGAGCGAGACTGAGTAATTAAATAACCAGAGCAGCTTTATGACGACCGGGTTATACTTGGGTAGACCCGCTGTAGTCAGTATAGTTGCAAATGAGCCGGGTATAGTCAGCACTTAAAATGAAATTAAAGCGAGTGAGGAGTTGGCGGGCCGTAATTTCATCGACGTTCTTATTAGTTAATTAGTTGCATATTTATCCTCCTATCACGAGAAAGCGATCAATGCGCTACGCGGGCTCGCTCAGGAGCCAGCCATCTGTCTACCACACCAAGATGGGAGAATCCCGCTAAGTGCCTTTCCCTGCGGCACAACATGTAACCTTGCCGGCTTGTTCTCCACACTGTCCCTTTAATGCTGAGCGTCAAGCAGGGAAGCTGTGAAAACCAATTTTAAAATCATTGGTTTGACCCGACTCGGAATCAAACCCCAGTCTACAGCTCAAGAGACAGATGCTCTATACCACTCGGCAATCTGAGCTGGTAATTTATTCCTAACCCATTCGGTGGACGGGGACTTCCAATGACTCTGCTGGTTGTGGCCATAATTACTTCATAAAGATGCACTACAACTTACTTGCATTACAATAGCATAGAATAAAAAAATGTAGCGTTTAAGGCTTATAATATTTTACTGCCGACCAAATGAAACAAAAAGCTTAGTTTGATCATAGACTGTCATAACTGTCCAATACGTCTAAAATCAGAGCTTTGTATTTGTAGCATAGCAAAAAATTTTGTCGCAAATTATCTGATAATTAGACCCAAGGGCGTTGGAAAGTGGGGGATGAAGCCCCCCTTATATTTTATTTAGCCCTCCCCCCCAAAGAACTTCGAGCCCAAAATCAAATCAAATCTTCATTATACTCGCCGTAATACGCCGAAGCGTGTAACGAGTTGCGGGGCCCATCTCCGCCTCTTAGCGCCTGGGCTACACAGCTCCGAAGAAACGTCGCAACGGTGGCGAGTCGTTGGCGAACTTTGAGCCCACCTTTCAAAAATTTATAACTACAGTACATGCTATTGCACTTCAAATATTGCCTACGGCGTCACTTGTTATTCGTTTCTTTTCTTCATTGATACCATCAAACCAACGTACGGTACTAACTTTTGCAGCTTTGTGACAAAGGTGAACAAAATCGCAAAAACTGTTAGATTTACGAGTAATTCGTGCACAAAGCTTTTAGAGCTTTATTATGATGTCACAGTTACATTTTCTCCATTTTAGGAAACGTTTGGGCAAATGACGGTGAAGCAACAAAATATCAAATTAGAATTAACTAGCTTATCCTAAGAGCAGTGGCGTAGCGAGAAATTTAAAATGGGAGGAGGGCATAATTTCCACATTTTTTCAAGCGTATTTTTTTTTTGGCAAACAAATTTGAAGCTGATTGATAAACACGAAAAGCTATGGGGGGTCCGAGGGCATTCTCCCCCGGAAATTTTTGAAAATTTACATGCTGTAGGCCTAATGGTTGTTTTAGTGCTTTTTGAATAATTTTCAGGCAAATTGTGTTTAAATATTTTCACCCTAATTTTTAGTGCTTCGCCAAATATGATGCATTTTGTTCCCATATTTTCGATTATGTGCTTAAGGCGTAAGGAATATTGTTACCGAAGAGGTTCGAAATTATGGAAAAATTGCATATCACAGACGTTTTAGAAACGATCAGACGGTCGAGTGGTAGGCCAATAGAGCGTCTGCTTCTGGATCGGTAGACGTGGGGTTCGATTTCGAGTAGGGTTAAACCAATGACTTAAAAATTGGTATTCACAGCTTCCCTGCGTGACGTTCAGCATTTAAGGGACAGTGTGGAGAACAAGCCGGCAAGTTTACTTGTTGTGCCGTTGGGAAAGGCACTTAGCGGGATTCTCCCATCTTGGTGTCGTAGACAGATGGCTGGCAACTCCTAAGCGAGCTCGTATAGCGCATTGATCGCTTTCTCGTGATAGGAGGATAAATATGCAACTAACTAACTAATAAACGGTAGGCTTACACAATACACATGGGTTAAATTTCCGATTGTAGCAAACAAACGTACAGTCAAATAGACTCTGAAGCACTTCCAATATTGATTATATTGTTTTTACAACAAGTCAGCGCAGCTTGTCATAGTTCAATGCATCAAAAATTGAGTGCTATGATTGTGTCCCAGTGTTGATGATTTCAAAGCTTGAATAATTTTAATAATAGCGTAGAAGATCAAGCAAGTATAAAATAGCACCGGGTAGAAACTGACATGCATCCTCATTGCCTAAGCCCTCAGCAATGAATAGATACCTAAATTTCCTGTTAAAACTTTTCAAGAATAGGACATACCCAAAAATTTGCATTTTTACCTCCAGTACCAGAGGATCTAAAAATGTTTGCACTTACAGTAGTTTGACAAGCCGTGAACAGTGTAAAGCCGAAAAAATCATTATTGATACTATAAAACCCATGTACATGGTAGAAGCAGCATAAATACCAAAAAAAAAAAATCAAGGTTGAGTTTGTTGTGATGCAACATTCCTTTCTACTGCAGATTGAGTTGACTGCAACTTAAACAAGTGATCTAACGCTGAAGTAAGAAAAGGACGAACGGTGTTTATTTCTAATTGTGTTAGATTGTCAAGGCGAGCGTGTCGTGCTTGAAGTTTGACAAATTTATTAATGTTGCTTCGAAGCTTGGCAGCTCTTATATCCCAAATATCTTTGACCAGTGTCCGAATTTGGTCAGCATTCGGAATATTATCAGACGCATTCATCAGCAGTAAATGAGCAACTTCACGAAAGTGGTGATTGGGAAGCTTTACAAAAAAATCATTGTTAGTTTCTTCCTCTTTTAGTGAATCAAGTTTGTCAACATCCAGCCAATCAGGAGGATGAATTTGACATTTCTGACGTTGTTTTAAATTGATTGCAAGCCACAATGGTACTTCCAAAGGCAATCCTGGGCTGAATGGCCCAATATCTCCAGATATAAAATATACAACATCCAAAGCAAAATTTGGTACAATCTTTACAGCTTCTTTCTCAGCAATAAATTCAATATCAGCATGTTGCATTGTATTAATTGCAAAAAGCAATAGCAAAGCAAAATCTCTATACAATGAGAATAAAACACTCTTAAAAGATGTAATGGCTTGAGAAATTATTACATTTAATACTACATTTCAATTGATTTAGGAAATATTAAACACTGCATAGTAGGAAACGTTTTTTAGGGGGTTTTGTTTACCGGGCATAGCAGGCTAGGCTAACTATTTCAGAAACTTTGTTCTTCCGGTAATAGTCAAAGACGGAGGCTAATGCAAAAACTCCAACTTTTTATTGACGTTTCGCTCAGCAATTCACGCCGAGCTTCTTCAGAATAACAGGTGCCAGGGTGGAAAATCCAGCCCTGGCAGAGAACAGCAAAATAGTAGCACTTCTTAAACTAAACTGATTATGGTAAAGCAAAAAGTATGATAGAAATATTGTGAACTGTTGCGTCATAAGGACAATAACTATTAAATGGAATGAATTAACAAGCGTAGAGGTACAAAGACGTTAAAAAAACAATTTGGCATGAGAATTGCTGAAACAATATGTGATAAACATGTGGAAGCTTATCACCATCAGACCTGTTCATAATGGTGATAAGCTTCCTCTAGTTTATCACATATTGTTTTAGCAATTCTCATGCCAAATTGTTTTTTTACCGTCTTTGTACCTCTACGCTTGTTAATTCATTCCATTTAATAGTTATTGTCCTTATGACGCAACAGTTCACAATATTTCTATCATACTTTTTGCTTTACCATAATCAGTTCAGTTTAAGAAGTGCTACTATTTTGCTGCTCTCTGCCAGGGCTGGATTTTCCACCCTGGCACCTGTTATTCTGAAGAAGCTCGGCGTGAATTGCTGAGCGAAACGTCAATAAAAAGTTGGAGTTTTTGCGTTAGCCTCCGTCTTTGACTATCACCGGAAGAACAAAGTTTCTGAAATAGTTAGGAAATATTATATACACATTTTGTTAAGTCAGTACACTAATTCAACAAACATCACCATTTTAAGTGATAATAAACACAAATGAAACACCATTTATAATAATTATAACAAGCTCACTTAGGAGTTGTGGGTGGCCACCAATTTATCACCCATAGATGGGAAAATTTCATCAGTGGCCTTTCCTAACAGCACAAGCTGACAAGTGAACTTTATACCTTGTTTTTCGAAATAGCTAGTTAGTCATTACACTATGGCTAAATGTCAATGATTATTCTGCTCCTAAGTCATTGGTTTGCTTTGACCAAATTTGCAATCCAAACCTTGGCCTACCAATCTAGACATAGACACTTAATCACTTGACCATGTACAAGTAATTGCTGTATTTCTCGGAAAGATCATGCTACGATGCATCTAATACCAATGGTACTGTTCTTCAACTCTGATCCATCATTAAAAAAACGACATGAAAGCTTGCAGCATTAAACTTAAATCATTCATGTTCAAGGGAAGTTGACAATGAGTAGGCTAATTAAGATATTTTATGAATCACAATCTTCTTTTCTTGGTAAAGAGATCAACACTATTACTTCCAGCTTTTCAATCGACAATCTAAGACAGTAAGAACCTTGAACAGCATTTTGGATTTGTCATAAATTGCGCATACTCAGCATGTAGAATGCTTGGGTAACGTCTAGCATCAGCCCCCAGGTTTGGTTAAAAGTTGCATTTGGTTAGGATTAGGTTTGGTTAGGGTTAAATTTAGTTACGGTTTGGTTCAGTTACAACCCTAACTTCTAACCGAACCTCATCCTTACCCTAACTGAACCTAATCCCAAACTTAACCGAACCTGGGGGCTGATACTAGACGTTACTCGAATACTTTATCTAGTTACCAGAAGTTTCAACTCAGCATATTTATATTTCTGAAGAAGATGTTTCTTCTGCTATGCACAACATCCCAGATAAACTTTCCCGCACTCCTGATGGTATCCCTGCTTACTTCTGGAAAAGAGCCTCTGCTCCTTTTTTTCATGTCATTGCTTTTCTTTTCAATCTCAGTCTTTCACAAGGAGTTATGCCTTTTCAATGGAAAACTGCTATTGTTGTACCCGTGTTTAAGAAAGGCTCTCGTGATATACCTAGCAATTACAGACCTATTTCTTTGACTTGTGTTTTATGTCGAGTTTTTGAAAGTATTATCGTCAGTAAATTATTATGCCACCTTGAAACCTTCAATTTACTTTCTATAAACCAATTTGGTTTTCTACCTAAACGTTCATCGTCTTCTCAACTGCTTTGTGTTCTATTTAAATGTTTTTATGCGTTTGATTCTAAAAACAGTGTTGATTTAATTTATACTGATGTTGCCAAAGCCTTTGACAGTGTTTGTCATTCCAAATTAATCTCAGTGTTATCACGTTATGGAGTCAAAGATAATGTACTTAATTGGATAAAATGCTTTCTCACTGACCGCTCGCAACGTGTTTGTATTAACAATATTTGTTCTGCTTCCCTTCCTGTTAAGAGTGGTGTTCCTCAGGGAAGCATTCTAGGTCCCTTGCTGTTTGTTATCTACATTAATGACGCTCCTAGTTTTGTTTCTAAGGATAATCCTAACTGTGAAATGTTTTTATATGCTGATGATGCCAAACTTTTCAGCAATAATGCTTTTAGCTTGCAACAGGGTCTGGATAAATTCACAAACTGGCTCAAACTTCATCAACTTGATCTTGCTGTAGCTAAATGTGAACATCTGTGTATATCTCGCAATCATTGTTCTAACTCTTATTTTGCTGGTTCACTTAACATCAAGACTGTCTCTGTTGTTAAAGATTTAGGTGTATACATTAGTGATAATCTTAAATGGTCTTACCATATTTCTCATATACATCGTAATGCCTCTTTGTGTTCTTATCAAATTTTGCGTTCCTTTTCCACTAAAAATATTTGGATTTTGTTAAAAGCTTTCATTACCTACGTTCGCCCTAAAGTTGAATTCAATACGTGTGTTTGGAGTCCTTATTTAAAAAAAGATATTGTTCTTCTTGAATCAGTGCAAAGAAATTTTACTCGTTATGCTTTCACTCGCTGCAACATTCCTTTTAAGTCTTATAATGATCGTCTTTGCAAACTTGGCATTAAGTCTCTCGAATATCGCAGACTCGAGTTCGACCTCATACTTATGTTCAAAATCTGTCATAACCTTTGTGATTTGCAATTTTCAAACTATTTTGAGTATCGTCACTGCAAGTATAATTTGCGTCAACATGAATTCACTGTGCAAACCATTCATAATGCTAAACCATTCATAATGCTAAACAGGATCGGTTTAGACACTTCTTCTTCAACCGCATTGTCTCTGTATGGAATTCTCTCTCAAATGATCTGGTATCTGCTTCAAGTCTTTCTTTGTTTAAATTGCGTCTTCATAAGTTTGATTTACATACTGTTGCCTCTCTTGTATTTTAATGTTTGTTTAATTTTTCCTCACTTGTAAGTGTGATTGAATGTGAATTCTCTCACCATTGTGTTGTATTCAAATAAAAAATAAAAAAAAAGCATGAAATTCAAAACCAGCTAAGTTGAAACTTCTCGTAACAAGATAAAGTATTCTACATGCTGAGTAGGTACAATATATACAGATATATGACAAATCCAGAATGTTTTGAAGAGGTTCTTAGACTTTCAATTAAGGAGCTGGAAGTAATAGCGCTAATCTCTTTATCAACAAAAGAAGATTGTGCTTCATCTAAGAGTCTAATATCTCAACTAGCCCACTAAACTTACACCAATAACAGTGTAAATTGTTCTGCATTGGAAGCAATACTGAATGTATGATGGGAACTTCACTACCCAATTCTAAGCAGGCCTTGACCTGCTTAGAGTTGAGAGTAGTCTAGCTAGGCCTAACTCCTTAGATCCAAAATCTGGTGAAGGTAGAGAAGAATAAGAAACCATGGCTGCTGCAAACTTTCTGAACTTGGTTGCAAACTTGGCTCCAAACTTTCTGAACTTGGTTGTTTTGCCGAACTTCAAAGGCAACTTGAACTCGAGCTTTGCTGGCACATTTTTAGAGAACTCGCGTTTACAGCAGTGTCATAAGCAAACAAATTTTGCAAGTGCAGCCAAGCCAGTTGGGTGCACACCTTGTCATTTTATTGTTAAAAGCAAAATTAATACTGTTGGTCAGGTACTGAATGAAATGTATTAAAAAAGTGTTCTAGATTTAACGGTATAATACCGGCAGTACCGGTACTGAATAAAATTAGGCTACCGTAGTCATGCTTTGGTTATACTGCATAGTATTCAATAATTTAACGAAGACCATGTAATTCTAGACATTATAATCAAAATTGTCGAATACAGGATAAACTACCACTTAGTACCAGACCAGACGTGCCAATGCCAAACCAGCCCGAACCCTCAGGCCTAAATAATAAAATATTTTAATTTCGCGCGAACTGGGAATCTATAGTGTTTTTAGTTTACGCAGTACAATGGTGTTGCCATTTATTTCCACAACTGTTACAAAGACAAAGGCGAGGTTGGTGGTATTGATTCAAAAGTAAAGCACAGTTCGAAAATGCTGCGTCAAAACGCTTGCGAACGTTTCTTAATAAATACAGTCCCATACACAAAGCGCTAACTAGTTGCGTCGATACAAAAGGTACGTAGCGGTATTTCCCATACCCGGAGTAGTAAACAGGGAGCTGCTACCTCCTGAGCGAGCTAGTTTAGGCTACCTTACATTGATTTTTCGAACTTAACACGAATTTGTTTCTTCACTAATCCCTTTCAACTTATCTCTGGACGAAATTCATCTTCACGCCTTGGCTATTCGCGCTAAACTCTTCGAAAGCCGGACAAAGCCTTTTTCTGGTGTATATTGCTTTCAACGTTAACTTTACATCGTCCTATTAGAAAAAGGCTAACGAAAAAGAATTTAAGACCAGAAATTGGACGAACGCTTTAAGCAAACTTATCGGTTATCTTGGCATACGGCAAGCAAAACCTCATTGGGTAAAATAACGAAGAATTCTTGCTGTAGCTAGATCTGTAATTTCCCATCTATAATTTATCTGCAATACATCACTCAAAATAGATCACGTTATTGGCATTGACACATTTCTCCCAGTGCACAAATAAAAAGCATCACTCGTTTATGCAATTCAGCGAGAAATAACACAGTACTTAAAAAAAAACGGAACATGAGTGGGAGCAAAAAACAAAATCGGGAAATTGGCTGTAGTGTTCACTGGCGACACAATATCACTTTCACAGTGAATTTTCTATAGCAGCCAGTTACCTCTGGTGGCTGTAGCCTTGATAATACCATTACCCAATCTCGTACCAGCAGTGCTGATGCGATGCAACATTATTGCATAGATTATATTGACCAAGCTCTACATTCTGCGCGCTTGGAAAAAAACAATATAGATGAAACATAATTTCTAGTTCTCTTGCAAATCGAAACCGACTACATAGACTTGATATTTTAGTTCTATACACTCAAATTTGTAAAACAATTGTGGTTGAGAAACCCACACTAGTAGTTTAAGATCATGATAAATTACTTTAAACTCAAATAGTATTTGCAAACATAACACTCAAATCTTGATCCAGACCAGAGAACGTTGAATGTAACACAACAGGCCTATTTATGAAAATCTAGAACATGTTCAAAGTTAAATTTACTGCGTCTCAATCGCTGTAATATCGTGAAAATTTCGGAAAATAGGACAGAAACCCCAATCACAATACCACGTTCTTTAAAAATAATTATAACTAAACGCGATTTGATGCTTATGAAAGATGTGCATTGTGCAATATCCTAAAATGAACGCACAAGATAACACGCAATCCACCATGGGAGCTTAAACGTTAAAAAATTGGATGGCAATGGAGGAGTTGCATTGTCTATAGATGGGAAAACATTCAACTTCATCTTTCCCTTCATTTTCTCCTTCTTTCATGCCTCTCTAGATGCCCATGTCATTGCTTCATGATTTAATGGATTGACTTAATAGTGATTGTCATCGCTTTTCAGTTTCTCTTTGTTTCGTTTTGTTGGAACTTGAAGATCCTTTAAAAAAAATTTGATGAAAACGCCGTTTTATTACTAAGCTTATTATTACCACTTAGGGGCAGCAGAAGTTGTTTTTATTATTAATCAAATTATAGCAAATGATAGATCATAAAAAAATACCCAACCATAAAAATAAGGGAGCAGACAGCTGCGGCAAAACGACATACGCTACGTTGAGACGTGCTCAACACATGATTAAAAACACAAACTAAGTCCAAGAAATTAGCACGGCTGCCACAACCCCTGAAAAAACTAACACACAAAAACAAGATGCTTGCGAAAAATCAAAACTACCACTTACCGGCAGACCAAGCTGGTTGAGGATTATTGGGGCCGAGTAATCCGGGCCGGGATGGGATTGGATTCATGCTAACTTTTGGGCCCTTCTCACCGGAATTGGAAGCTAAGTGAAGAAATCAAAATTATTAAACATACAGCAATAAACTTTGACTTACATTCACTAACACAATAACCTTGCAAAAAAGGGTAGCGGTATAGGAATCACACGAAATGAAAAAAATCGCTTTCTAAATCAAGTTATCAATGGACTCTGAGCACATAATGAACTTGAAGTTTGTTTTCAAAACTCTCGTTCAAAATATAACAGACATGAAACTTTTTTAGGACACAAAACGGTTATACAACTAAATTATCGCATTAACCACATCGGAAATGTCACTAACCTGCGCCACCGGAAGACTTGTTCGCTTGATTCAAAACTTTTTGTAGTTTTTCAAATAAGCCACTTAATCCTAAAAATATATCTGTTATAGCAGATCTAGCTTAGAAACAAAGTATTAGCTTTATCCCACCTGCATTGCTGGTGTCACCTCCAGCCTTTTGACTCAAGGCGGCACAAAGAGCTTTGATATTTACGGAAGACATAAACTTTGCGTTATCTCCATCAATAGGAACATTCCAAGCTTTGGCCAACTGCGCTAAACTCATATCAGGATTACCATCGGTCAACTTCAACAACGCATCCTGATTGGTTGTTTTGGAGGTAGAAGACTGTAAGCAGCAACAGATTTACCTAAGTTTTTACTTTTTCAATATTGAACAATGCATTGTATTACCAACAAAACGGAATTTTTACCCAAGTCAAGAAATTCTACACTGAACAGTAGGCTACTTTCCCATCAAACTTCCGATTCAATCTTGAAAATCAAGGCTACAATAATACTTGTATTTCAAGTTTCAAAAGCACCACCTACCTCATTTGTAGTTACTTTTTCACTTGATTTAGGTTTCGTGGATTTCGCATCACTTTCCTTAAACGACGATGCGGAAGATACCTGTATCAAAATGACGCTTGTTTACTGTCAAATGAATTAAAAAGTAGAGACACAAGTACTTGATACTCCAATGGCTGCAGTACTCAGCACTTCAGCAGTCTATTTAAATTTCGAATTCAAGCACATTCAAATTCGAATTTAAGGATTTCGAATTTACACAAGCATTTTCATTAGCTTCTTTTAGCCTTGTTTCCCCAAACGTGGTCTTACTTACCATCGTCGGCTTCGACGCAGATTTAGAAGATCCTTCCGGTGGCTTGCCTTCATTTTCTCGAGCACGAGCGTTCTCTCTTAGCTCTTTGCGCCTCTTTTTGCTCCACATTTCGTGGCAATCTTGCCAATGAGGAAATCTGCAAATAATGAAAATATCTTACCAAAACTTGCTATCGACGAACTAAACACCCAGTCCTAGAGTCTGCGTATTTCCTACATCCTACACCATGTCGATCTTAAATTCAAGATTAAATTGAAATAGTTATTTGCAAACATAAATCATATAATATCTTGCATTTGTGCATTATAGCACTTACTCTGGCATTGACATGCTTTCAGGGTCCACGTTCTTTAACCAGGAACAATTGAGCGCTTCCTCCGCAGTGAATCGTTTACTTGGGTCTAATGTTAGCATCTGATCCATTAAGTCAATAGCGAGAGTGGGAAGGCTGCAAGAAAAATTGCAATGCTGAAGAAAACTTAATTAATCCTGCAGTCAAGCGCTAGAAAATGTGTATTAGGCGAGTTCGAATTACCTTTACCTTTCAAGTCATTTTGGCGTAAAAGCCATGCAGTACTAAACTTTCTTCGCATGTGCACTGCAATACTCCGAAAGCACACTTCAAAAAGCCAAACTGGTACTTTTTTAGCAGCTACTTCGTTTGAATTAATCACTCTTACAAGTAATTTTAACTGTACTTACTAAGCAAATTCTTCTCGTAACCTTCTTCTATAAACACGTTTCGGCTTCATGGTGTGAAAGTAAGGTAAATTTAGCACATTCGGCCACACTGAGGGACAGGGAGAGCCACAGATCTTACTGATGCAATCAAGCTGTGTTAGTTCCCTGTCTCCTTGGAAAAGTGGCTTCTTGGTGAATAATTCCGCCAGTATGCAGCTGAAATGCAAAATTGTATCACTTGAAGAAAAACTTACAAGACATCTCAAGACCAAGTGATATAATACAACAATAACATGCCTGCATACAATTGTTGACCAGGTGTCATTACAGTAAACGGTATTATTCAAAGGCACTGTTATAGCAACACAATATATAATATCTGGTCTTACAAACAGTGAAGTGTGCCATTGACTACCATTACTAAAAAAATAAGAACAATCACTTTACAGCATTTTCACGATGCAAGAAATACATCGTTGTCAGTTGTGAATAAGGCTTCTGCTATTAGCGCCGACTTAATCTCTAAGCCTGGAAAGGTTTTTACCATTTCTGCATACATACAAAGCATTCATATACCATAAAATATCTTTTTTACCAATATTATTCAAAAGTTTATACAGAATTATGTGTAGTTTACTCAGAAAATGAACTACATACCCGCAGCTCCATATATCAATGGCGGGCGTATACGTTTCTTCACCGAGAAGCAGCTCAGGAGGTCGATACCATAATGTGATAACGCGATTAGTGTAAGGACGCCTGAAAGGTTAAAGTGAAAAAATGAAATCCTCATCATACTCGCGGTATTACGCCGAAGCGTGTGACGAAAGGCGAGGCCTGGGGCCAATCTCCACGGTTTAGCGCCTGGGCAACACAGCAACGAAAAAACATCGCAGCGATGGCGAGCCGTTGGCGAGACTGTCCGATTTGACCGACGCGGGGTTCGAATATTCCTTAATTTAATAATAGACAATAGCATGTCCTAGCGGTATCGTGCGCAATTACAGATGCTACGTGACGGGTTCGATTCGCGGTAGGAGCGGATCGTGTTTGACATACTATGCTGTATACCGGGTGGTTGCTGACTTAAACTGCAAGTTGCTTACTCCGCAGTCTTCCTCAATTACAGCAGCATATTGAGTTTAATAATCTCAATATTTAACCTTACTGAAACAGAATTAATTGAACTTCTCTTCGTAACAGCATTACTACTGCATTAACACAAAAGCAAAACACTTACGGTTCGTCTTTATTGTAATAACGAGCCAATCCAAAATCAGCAAGTTTGATTTCTCCTTTATTATTGAGGAGAATGTTTGAACATTTTATGTCCCTGAAAAACAAAATCAATCCTGAAACTTAGTGCTTAAACGTGAAAATTAGGCAGAGCAAATGCAGCCCAAACAAACTCATTTAGGTCTCAACTATTCGCCAAACCGAGATTACAATGTAAGATATACAGTAAATGGCGTTAAGTCAGCTAACGGTGTTAAATAGGACAGAAACACCAAACATGGAGTAGTATACTGACAAGCCTGAAGATAAAAATTTGAAATATGAATAACTACCTGTGGAGAAAACCTTTTTTGTGGCAGTGGTTTAGTCCATCTAGTAATTGCTTCATAAATGACTTCACATGACCTTCGTTGAAATGGACCAGACCAGATTCTAATAAGCCCATT
The DNA here is from genome assembly GCA_964006365.1 of Trididemnum miniatum. Lineage (NCBI taxonomy): Eukaryota > Metazoa > Chordata > Ascidiacea > Aplousobranchia > Didemnidae > Trididemnum > Trididemnum miniatum. The sequence continues at coordinate 10,971,540 of OZ023234.1, read as the reverse complement.
AGGTCGTGGTCCATATATTCGAAGACCAGATAAAAAGCACATTCTGCAATATCATAAAAGACCTGGATTCAATGTTTTGCATCTCGATCAATGGAGAAAAAATAATCTTCAAGGAACAAAGGCATCTTTTGGCTTAAAAAAAAAAAACGGCCGAAAACATTACGAAAAACAAACAAATTTATAGTGCCACCGCAGTCTACGTTGTTCAAAATGGATGCCATTGAAAAGCTTACCAACTTTCAACAGTCTCCTCCGCATTAACTATGTACTGAGTCCAAGTTCCAACTACCAGCAGCTTTGCTGTGTGATATTATCGTGTTACATAACACATTCAGAAGTTGCAACAACATTTGCTTCCAAAGCAGGAAAACGAACCTTTTTCTTTTCTGAAGTCGGTTGCATCAGATTTATCAGTGAGCACGTCTAATAACTTGACAATGTTTGGATGATGCAGCTGCCGTAATATCTTAATCTCACGAGTTGCAGTTATGGGGAATCCCTCTCTCTCATTGTCAAGTCGAACCTTCGGAATACGAAAAACTTACGTTTCCACAAGAATTAAAACAAAAGTTAAAATAGAATCGTTTTTTATATTAACGCAATTTACCTTTGATAGCAAAGAATAATAGTACTAATGATTAGCAATAATTTTATCTTCAAACCTTTGAATTTATGGAAACACGTTAAGTTAGCAACTTTATCACTAAAAATAACCAAGTAAGAGCTAAACACTTAGGCGAACATTACAATGACATCAGAAGTGGGCCAAAACATCTGCCGAATTTTTTTTACATTTTTCTTGGCTGTATTCTTTGTAACAACAAGAATTAAATTGGACCACCACCAAAGAAGAAAGTAGTGCTTACGAAATCTTACCTTCTTTAACGCACAAATAGCGCCACTTCGTTTTTCTTTGGCTTTGTACACTTGTCCGAATGTTCCCTCGCCAGTTATCGATATAACATCATATTCATCAACACATATAGATCCCCAGTCATTGACACGTCGGGCTTCTCTGGTACGAGGACCGCATAACCTAGGTAAAATCAAAACACAGCTTTCAATCGCAGAGAAAAGAGAGGAAAGCACGTAAGTACGAATTTGAATTACGATATGAAACTGCTGTACTGAAAATTTTTAAAAGTATGAATTGCTACGGTAATTCTCACAAATTTCTAATTTCTTCCACAAAATATAAACAAAATATTTTAAGTAGGCCCATATTGAAAAAATTCAAAATTAACGAGATGCACTAATTGTACATGATGTAGCATTATATCGTGAAGTAGTTTTAGAAAGAAAATTCTAAAATTCTGTAAGCTAATGCTAGATTGCCCATAAAAATGTCAAATGGAGGTGCAAGACAAATGGCTTATACTATGATATTGCTAAGGTGGTGAATTCGAATAAAGCAACGAATAGCATAAAACTCAAAATTCATGCCTTGGTTTCTTTTTAGGAGGTGGATCTTTCTCCAAAATCGGAGGAGTTTTTACAGGTTCTTCATAAGGAGCGGAGGACGTTGGCGGAACAGGAGGCAGAGGAAGGTCATGTAACCTCTTTCTTGTACGAGCTCCCGGCTCCACTTTCACCCTGCAGTACACTCACTCAAGTTTCAAAGAGGTTGTGCATAAGATACAAACTTCAATAGATGGTTTTCATAAATCAGATCTTTTCAAATACTTTTTTTCAAAATAGTTAGTCAGAATGAATCAAAAATCTACACAGTTACATGGACGATCACAGAAAACCTGTAATTTGCAAAAACAGAGAATTTTCGAAAGTTAGTCATCACTAACAATTATTTATGAAACAAAAATAATTTAAAAACTGGTAGATGTGCCAAAGAAGAATTGCCAACGCACGGTACTGAAAATAAAAATAGGTGGTAAGCAAAAATTATGTAATCGAAGAGAATGCTGGTTTTGTCCACAAGTAAAAGGAACGACAAACAAAAAAAGAAGTCAATACGTTTAAACCAAAAAACGCATTCCACAGATCTAAAACAAATCAGAGAGGTGTTATGAGAAAAAAGAAACCAAAGTTTGACACGGCATGGTAATGATAGCAAAAGTTGAAAAAACTTTCAAAATGATCGCAGTTTCCTTACCTTGATGCATCTAAAGATTGAGGAAGTTCAATTCGAGAACGGGAATCATTTGCTCCAACTTTTAAATTATCATTGGAAGGTAAAGGAGGTTCGCGTCTGAGAGAAACTATACCAGCTGCGAATGAAAACATTGTTGCCAATGTACATTACTCAACTACTCCAGAAAACGCAAACAAAAACGCTCCTTTCAAAAAGTCCAGCTTTCTTCCACCAGAATATTATTCCGATGTTGCATTGGGCAGTGGGAAAAATATTCCCGGGCAGTTTCGACACGAAAGTGTGCGCGAATAAACATTATTTTTGATAATTTTTGTTTATTATTGTAAGCTGAGGTTGTCAATATGAGCTGAAGTTTTATGTTTTCCATTGCATAACTACCACCCAACGAAGGGTTAAACTTTGATGATGCCTCAAAACTAAGAGATTCTAATCAAGATGAAACAAAATTTTAATGTGTTTTTATTCCGACTGATAAACGACCCAAATTTCAACTCCTAAAAACCTGTTCTTACTACAACCAGATTCTTACCCTTTGAAGGCGAGTATGCTTCACGGTTAGACGAGACAATTTCTCCGTTTATTTGTGCGGCGGATAACGGAATGCGATAATCTACATCTTGAAATGTGTTTTCCTGGAATGAAAAAGCAATTCGTCATTTTTATGACGGCCATGACCGCAAGGTCGATGGTTCCACTCCCACTCATGCTTCGTTGTTGCCTCCTTGGATAAGATGCTGTAGCAAAATTATTTTTACTACGTGGAATCTGACAAGCAGCAAATTAAAGAAGTCAGAAGCAATACTGAAGCAAAAAACTCGGAAACAAGGAACTCATAAGCGAATCTGAAATCGCGCAACGTACAACGCCCCAGTCGCTTTCTTGTGATAAGGGATAAAAATGATATCATTATCATCACTTAGTGAGAGTTATTTACATTTTTTCGAAAAGGTAGCGAAGATCAAATCGAATTTTGTCCAGTCTAGAGACTTAAGACATTTTTAAAGCAATACAGGAGGAATTTTCAAAAAAAAAAAAACAACAGCAAATTACAATTATTTTGATGAGTGCTAACTTATACTTTTTCGAAAAAACAAACTCACCGAATTCGGAAATGAATTGTTCGCCGGTAGCATCGACTCATCTGGAAAAATAACTTTATAAAGAGACATAAAATTCAACACTACACATTGAACAGCTATACAACACTGATCATCTGGACGCAATGATACAACGGTGCAAAGGACTTACCTTGAGAATGTGAAGTTACAGTTGCAACCACATTCGGAGTAACGACCTGCTCTGATTCGGAGCTTGCAGGAGCAGAGTGGAGCGTTTCTTCATCTGCAGTAACTTCTTCAACAACAACGGTCTAAAACCCACAACAAAACAAGTAGCACCAAACCACATATCTAATAATAGTATTGGCTGTATCGGCGATTTGCAGAACGAACGGCAGAGAGCTCGATGACTAAACCAGAGCCAGCAATCAATATTGTTCGGATCAACTTTTAATTACAAAACCTCAACAGCATGTTTCTCGATAAACGCGGTCTTCAGAAGGTATCGCATTCAAATAGAATTATCTCATTCAAAATAGAATCCTATTTGAATAAGATATCTCCTGAAGACCGCGCTTAGCGAGAAACAGGCTTATGAGGTTTTATAATTAAAAGTTAATCTAAATAATATTGATTAGTGATAGTATTGAATCATCTGTTTAAAGATGACCTTTATTGTTCCAAAGGTATATATTAAAAATACACTGCTTCAGTTCTGTCTAAAGGTACTAAAATGTGTCAATTTTTAGAAGTATGATTTTTATTTAACAAAGCGTAACGACAGACTGATTTGCCATTTAGCTCTTTAGTGCAAATAATTTTATTATATAAATTAACTCGAAGAAACCTATTTTCTTACATCTTCCTCAGTATCACTTGACGATTCCTTTTTCTTTCTTTTATTGCTCTCTTTTTTCTTCCTACTTCTGTGATTCTTTTTATCTTTTCTTCTCTTTTTTGATTTATGATGACGACGTTTGTCAGGACTGCTATATCCATCTAAAAAATAAAAACGTTAATAAATGCATCCCTTCGAAACATCAAGAAATAAACGCTGCTACTTGATAACAGTATTTTCAACTGGGGCTCCGCGGAACCCTAGAGTTCTGCCAGTACAGTCTAGGGGATTCTGCAAAGTTTACAATTTAAACTTGAGTTCAAGTAAATTAGTAAGTTAAATCAATGCACAGGATTTCTCGAGACTCTGGAATGTTTCATTGGGGTTACGCTCCACCGGAAAGGTTGAAAGGCACTGCTTTACAGCAAAGATTGTTCAGAAGTTCAAAAATACTTCGCAGATTCTCGTATTCCTCTCTACCTTGCTGGTTTCAAAACTGAGAATTTAGACTCACAAATCCAAATAAAATTATCTTTTAAACACTCATTTATCAAAAAACTAGATATACATAAAATAAACATTTTATCAGCTGTTGAAGTAAAAAATATTATACTCTCCATTCGGTAAACCTTGATGCTGATATACAGTGATTTAAAGAGTAATTTAATAATCTACGCAACCATAAGCCTACAGAGAATACAAAAAAAAAGCTAAGAGAGGTAAAAGGACCTAATCTTGTGTTGTACAACTTACAGTAAACACAGGAAAAATATTTGCTTTGAAGCCGTTCATAAAATGAAATGCAAGATGCATGTACTTTTGTAAAGTCATCAACATCGTGCTATAATTACAATTCATTTTCAGCATCATACCATACTATCATTTGTTCATCATTAACATACACACCTTTGTCAGCTCTTTCGGCCGCTAATTTTTTTCGATGTTCACTTAATTGAGCAGCCAAGTCTTTAACTGTCATTATGGTAGGAGTTCGTTTGCTTTTCTTAGACTTCTGTAATATGCAAAAAGCAGTTACCTTTACGGTAGCCCAACAACAATAAGCAAACCCAACATTGGTGGTTAGCGTAGCCAATGGGTAGTACTTTTATACTTTGTAGAGTCGACCAGGAATTTGGTGTACATTGCATACTAGTCTTATTGTCTACGCTTAGCTGGGTAGTGCCTCCGCGGGGCGCCACACGGGCAACAGTCTCGACTGGCCGGCTAAACTATTTCAGCAACCCTGTTGCCTTGCAGGGCATGCCTTTTTAGGCAAAGGCTAGGCCCACTGCTTAGAACTGTGGTTGGCGTCAGCAAGGGCATGTGGCCATAAAATACATGCTCCAATAAAACCTCATGATGATGTGAAGAAAAATTTTGGCCCCCAGTCCCCGGCAGCCCTTAAATGGGCAGGGGGTGTTAAGAATCCCCGGGTTAAAGATTCATAAGGAGAAAGTGGAAAAACAGATTGGAGTAAGATTTGGAAGCTGGAATGTAGGCAGTATATGTGGCAGAGGAACGGAGGTGTGCGAAGAACTGAGAAAGCGAAAGGTAGTTGTATGTTGTTTGCAGGAAGTGAGATGGAGAGGTGAAGGAGCTCGCTTTTTTGGGGTCAAGGGGAGTACAAACTACGGTGGTGTGGAAATGATGACAAAATTGGAGGCGTGGGTATATTGGTGAAAGAAGAATTGTGTGAGAAAGTGGTAGAAGTCAGAAGAAGGTGTGACAGAGTCATGGCCATTGGATTAGTGTTTGAAGAAGAGGTGGTGAGAGTAATATGTGCTTATGCATCACAAAGAGGAAAACCAGATGCTGAGAAGGAGAGATTTTATGAGGAAATGGCACGTGAGTGGAGCGTGGCAAACGAAAATGAATTGGTGTTGGGATTAAGAGATTTCAATGGCAATGTTGGGAAATGTGCGGAAGGATTTGAAGGTATACATGGAGGGTATGGAATAGGGAAAAGAAACGCTGAAGGAAGAATGTTACTAGACTTCTGTGATCAGAAAAAGTAGTGTGTAGCAAACATTTGGTTCAAGAAGAAGGATAAAAGAAAGGTGACTTACAGCTCGGGTGGGAATGATACAGAAATAGACTTTGTTCTAGTTGGAAAGGAAAAGAGGAAGCATCTAAGAGATGTGAAAGTTATCCCTGGGGAATTGCAACACAGGCTAGTAGTAGTGGATGTGGAGGAGCAGAAATTGAAGAAGTCAGTGAAGAAGAATAAAAAAGTGAGAAGGAGGGTGTGGAAGCTGAAGGAAAAAGAGATCAAAGAGAAATTTGAAAGAATCAGAAAATTGGTGGACATTGCTTCAAAGGATTTGTGGGGGTCTTATAAGAATGGAGTTTTAAAGGCTTGTGATGAATTGTGTGGAAAGACGAAAGCGAGGGGTAATCGGGGAAACACATGGTGGTGGAACGAGAAAGTAAAGGATGCGATAGATCGGAAAAAGAAAGCGTTTAAGTTGTGGTGCACGAATAGATCTGCGCAAAGTAAAAATAAGTATAGAAAGGCCAGAAATGAAACAAAGAAAGTAATTGCGAAAGTCATGAGGCAAGAGGCTGAAGAAGAAATGAATGTGCTATGCACCAAACCAAACGACGTTTTCAAGTTTGTGAAGTTCATGAGAAAGGAGGGAAGGGACATAGATGGTGGAGGGTGCATGAAGGATAAACATGGGAGACTTGTAGTCAGTGAGAAAGATCGTAGGAAATTATGGAAGGAACACATGGAAAAGATCATGAATGTGGAAAATGAATGGGATCAGATGGTAGAAGTAGATATGATTGAAGGACCAGTTGAAGGAGTAACTGATGAGGAGGTGATGGAAGCTATGAATAAGATGAAGTTGGGAAAGGAAGCTGGACCCTCAGAAGTAAATATGGATATGATAATAGCAAGTGGAGCATTTGGTGTTGGAGTAATGAAGAAGCTATGTCAGAGAGTGCTTGATAGAGAAGGTATGCCAGAAAAATGGAAAACAAGCGTTGTTGTTCCAATCTTTAAAGGAAAGGGGGAAGTGATGGACTGTGGAGCAAACAGAGGGGTAAAGCTGCTGGAACATGCAATGAAGATAGTGAACAGAGTGTTGGAGAACAGAATAAGAGAATTGGTAATGATAGATGAAATGCAATTTGGCTTCATGCCAGGGAAGGGCACGACTCATGCGTTGTTTATTCAGAGAAGAATGCGAGAGGAATTTCGTGGAAGAGAGAAAAACAATTGGTTTGTGATACAGAATTTTAGTATAGCAAGAGAGAAAAAGTTGTACATGTGTTTTGTGGATTTGGAAAAGACATTCGATAGAGTACCAAGAAAAGTGATGGAATGGGCATTAAGAAAGAAAGGATTGGCAGAAGTGTTGGTGCAAGCAGTGATGAGTTTATATGAGGGTTCAAGAACGAAAGTTAGAGTAGGATCAGGGACGTCGGATAAATTTGGGGTAAGGGTTAATGTGCATCAAGGGTCTGTGCTATCACCACTAATATTTGCTATTGTGGTTGATGTTGTGACAGAGCACGCAAGAGAAGGATTCTTGAATAAAATTCTGTACGCGGATGATCTGGTGCTGATGAGTGAAAGTTTGGAGGATTTAAGGGAGAGGTTCCAAAGGAGAAGAGCACTGGAAGGCAAGGGATTGAAAGTGAATGTTGGAAAGACTAAGATGATGATGAGCGGAACTGAAGGTGAAATTACATCGAGCAAAATGGATCCTTGTGGAGTATGTGGGAAAAGGGTTGGGTCTAATGCTGTGTGTTGCACACAGTGTATGAAGTGGATACATGGAAGGTGCACCAAGATGAAAAGGTAACCTGCAGTTCTGCCAGAGATTTTGTTTGTAGAAGGTGCACAGATGTTGGAGATGGCACGGAAGAACTAGTGGAGGTATTATGCGATGAAGTGGACATTGTGAAGGGATTTTGTTATTTAGGAGACAGGCTGAATGCTAGTGGTGGGTGTGAAACTGCCGTGACCTTTAAGAGTACGAATCGGATGGATGAAATTTAGAGAATGCGGAGAGTTGTTACGTGGAAGAAGGTTTTCTTTGATAATGAAAGGGATGGTTTATCAAAGTTGTGTAAGATCGACAATGTTGTATGGAAGTAAAACATGGTGCTTGAGAGAAAGTGAAATGGCAATTTTGAGAAGAACTGAAAGAGTCATGGTGAGGTCAATGTGTGGAGTAAAATTAGCGGACAGAAAGAATACGGAGGAGCTGATGGAGATGCTGGGTTTGAAGAAAACGTTAGATAGAATGGCAAAGGCGAATGAAGTAAGATGGTATGGACATGTGATCAGAGAAGAAGATGATAATATACTGAAGAAGGCAATGATGATGGAAGTGAATGGACAGCGAAAGCGAGGACGGCCAAAAATGACATGGAAGAGGCAGGTGGAAGAGAGTGTGAAGAAAGTCGGGTTGAAGATCGAAGAAGCTACAGATCAAACGAGATGGACGGTAGGAGTGAGAGCGATCGCGGAAAGGATGAGGTGTATTCGGCCACCTTCGGTGACGAGGAAAAAACCGAATTGAAACTGGATTGATGGTGAATGTGATGATGAACAAGTCTCAAATTTCGAAAAAAGCAAAGTGACTGCAATAGTGTATATATTAATGTAGATACTATGATACTTGGTCTAATTCTGACCAGAAAGTTATTCTATTCATTATACACTTATATTATTCCATTCCACTAAAAACAAAATAAATGAAGAAATAAGAAAAACATTAAGGTGAAAAATATGTCAACAAATTGATACCACAGCACGCAAAATTTAGCAGTCCAAACACGAGGCCTCAAATTAAGAATTAAACCATCACAAAAACAATTTGCGGTAATTGTTTTCAAACCAAATTACCTTAGACTTTTTGGATTTAGAAGAACTTTCCTCATCACTGTCACTGCTGCTGCTCTCACTATCCGATCTGTAAAATGAAGGTTTTCGTTGTGATTACGCACATCAAAAAGTTCTTTGATTTATTCATTCTCATAACATTGAAAACACTATAATGTTTTCACCGAGCGTGTTGATACAAACGAAGAATAAAACAGAAGTCGAATCAGTTGATACATATTACTATCAATTTCTTTCACGTAGGGTGCTATGACATACTGCCAAGGTTGAGCATAAGTTATCTTCCCAATACTAAAGCGTATTATTATCTTCTTCCGATTTTTAAAGTTTTATATGTAAATTCTTCACAGGAAATAACTTTAGCTAAAGGTTAGAGTAACAGAGACAGGGAGTTGGAGCAAAATCTACAGGTAAGCAAGTGATAAAAACAATCCATTATACTGACCCATGCTGCCATCACGTTACGTTATGAAACATCAAACGTGCATGTGAGCACAAATTTCAAGGTTAAACGCTTGCAACTTATGCCACAGCATTATCCTCTAGTATTGGCAAAATATCAGAATTACCTTTTACGAGATTTGCGTTTGCCATGACGTTTTTTAGATGAACTTCTGAAAAAAAGGAACATTTATTTACTCGCAAAGCGACATCAAATATTGTTATCATATTCAGCCAAAACAAAAAAACATAATCAAAGTTAACCTTTTCTTGTGCTTTTTGTGTTTGTGTCTGCTGTGACCCCTGGATGGGGGAGTTTGCGTTTGTTCAAGTGAAGGATTGGAATTCACTTCGTCTATAAAACAAACACATCAGTAGCCACATTGTCACAAATAATATAAAAACTTTGATAGACCAGCGAGATACCTGCCACGGAAAGTTGTGGAGGTAATTCATTTTCATGATTATAAACAGGCTGTGGTTGTCCAGGAAAAGGTCTCGAGTTAATCATTTCAGGATTAAATGGTGGATGTTGGACTCCTCTTATTTCAACATCATGATTAGGAAACGAAACGTTACTGTAAATAAACAAGACTTGAACAGCAAAAAAAAAATACAAGTCGTTAACTACGGTACAGTAGTAGTCATACAATATTTCACTTATTCATAAAAGCAAAAACTATCGTCTAACAGGGCATTTTATATCGAGTAACAAAAGCAAATTAGATCATTTTTCTCAATAAAATATAACAACAGAAAACTAATAACATTTTTCAGGTGAACTGTAAGCATTACGCAACCTTGCCAAGTTACTAATCATTCGACTCGTACATTATAAATTGTGCACTACTACAACCAAACATATCTTGATATCATAACAACTTGAAGGAGGTAGATTAATCTCTAACTTTTACATAAACAAATCTTGTGGCACAAGAATTAGCAAGTATGAGCCATTGCCCATCACCCCATTCAACCATAACAAAAACCAACAACAAATAATCAACAGCAATAGATTCAACTCACCCTTCATTTGGAGGAAATGCAGGGGGTCCATGCGAAAATGGCGGATTTCTTGGTGAGTTGTTTTCAAAAGGTCGTGAATGATCAGGTTCAAATATATGAGGATCAGGATAAATTCTTCTTGGAGGAGAATGATAACGTGGAGGAGAGAGACGGGGTGGAGTTAATGAGCGTCTAATCACAGGTAATCTGGGTCTTTGTGGACCAAGACCAAAAGCAGGAGGAGGCGGAGGACGAGGAGAAAATCGATGAGGAGGAGACCGTACAATTTTGAAATGTGGAGGTCCAGAACGTGGTGGATGTGAATTCCAGTTTTCTACAGGATGCCTTGTGGGAGGAGGAGGAAACACTCTTGGACCAGGATATCCAGGACTGCGAGAGGGAAATCTTCGCATTTCATATGCATCAGGGCGTAATGGTATATGGCGTTCCATATTTTGAACAAAAAAGTACGGGTGTTCACTTTTATTAAGGCAGGAGTTTATACGGCTGCCTTTTATGTTGATAGAAAGCAGAAGAAATAAAGCTTTATAAGAATTGTTCAAACAGTCACTTGATTTTTTGTAAAAATTAAGATCACCAGGCTTCAAAAAACTCTAATTTAAACACAGCTCAAGGAACAAAAGATCACAATTTATTCAAGATTCAGTATGGAGTTTTAAAAGATGCTTTTTCATAGTTTGTAACCAAGTAAAAACAACTTAATATCGTTGTTCAAAGTCGAGCTGCTAGAGGTAATCACATTCAAAAACAGTTAACCAGATTTTTAATTTTACTCTGTAACACCTAAAAATAATTATAAATCAGCTAATGATACTCGCACAAACACATAAATTTGACCTCAACAAGTCTTGAAAAATTACTCAAAACTTTTTTGCTTTTCTCAAAATTTTGCACCCTAGAAAAAACTATGATTGATATAAATAATTTGCAGCATCAACTTGAGTTTCTCTATAAAATGTTACTGGTTTGTGATTCTGATACTGCACTAGACTAAGTTTGTTTCCTAAAATGTAGTGATATTTGTGCTATAGTAAACTTTACCAATATTATTTCATATCACAATTGCAAATGTCTATGCTGACGTCACACCCCGCATATTGCCATCATAAACTAACTACAGTGTCAAAAAGAATAACTTGAAATGAACCTTAAAAGTGAGCCTGAGAAGCTGAGCTGCTTCATAGGCTTGGAAAGATCAGACCAGTGGCTCAACACCTTTCAATTTTATATCAGTAGAACAGTAAAAACTATATGAACAACAGAACAGGTTTATTTCCATCGCAAGTTACCGACACATCAAACATGAATGCAATATTAACAAAAATTGTAACATAAATATTGTGAGGGAATTGCGACTGGGAGTTGTGAATGGACCTCTCGGTCATCGAATCAAGCAACCAACCAGTGCCAGAATGAAACAATAAAGATAATTTTAATTTATTTTCCAATATGTAAATGTTTAATTTTCAATGGGGTGTGCGAGCACGTAAGTACTGAGTAAGCAGCACATAACAATCAAAGCAATCTTAAGCAGTGAGACTGCAACTTACAAAATAATGCCGACATATATATTTAACTTTTATAACAATTTGCAATGAGTAGGTCTTTCAGAGCAGTTTTAAAGTGTTTAAAATCTAGTGATTTTGGAACGAAATTTCAAACCTTGACTCCCTGATACTTAATGCATCTCTGTAATCTGTTGATGGAGTATCGTAAAAATATAAATTTAACTTATTCCTTGATTGTCTGGTTGTTCGTTGAACGACTTCGTTTATTTTTCTGAAATAATTGAAGAAACGTTTTGGAGCTTGTCGGTGAATACAGGAAAAAACAGCAAAATGTTTGTGGACTAGCAGACCTGCTACAAAAATTGCTATCAATCCAACATATACATACTGCATATACGACCACCACTCCGCCAGTTATCATCACATTTCTTAACCACAGCTAAATTAATGACACAACATAAATCAATATTTTGGCATTGATAACTGATTACATGTTCAAAAAAGGAAGTGTCTGGAGCACTGGCAGCCTTTTGTAGATACAAACAAGCTGTCCGATGCAATGCAAGAAAGCCAATACCACGTGACAGCGATGTCACATATACAAACACACAAAGCTGTCAGTGCAGCAGCGTTTTGATTATGAAAACCGAGCCGGTGCTCTAGACACTGCCTAAAAAAACAACAATACAGTACCAGTACTTTTCTTTGCGGGTAGTGGTACAAATGAACTACAAATCAAGATAAACGGGGCATTCATTGAAATGCGACAAGCAACAACTTCATTAACTATGACAACTTTTTTTGTTTACAGAATTTCATTTTGTTGAACTTTGGCGCGACAACATGACAAAAACTCAGCTCAAATGGCCAAATGGTAAGAGTGTTTGCCTTTGGAGGGATCCTGCTAAAACCTGCAGGAGCACAAGGACCGTCTTTGCAAGCGATTTAGGAGCACAAGGACTGCTAGGGGCACTAGTTAGCTAGTGAGTTATTACTAAGGGCTCTAACCCTAATTCTTAGTAATAACTCACTAGCACCACTAGCGGTCCTTGTGCTCCTAAATCACTTGCAAAGGCAGTCCTTGTGCTCCTGCAGGTTCTAGCACAAGTTAGCTAGGGGCACTAGTTAGCTAGTGAGTTATTACTAAGGGCCCTAACCCTAACCGAACCCTAATTCTTAGTAATAACTCACTAGCACCACTAGCGGTCCTTGTGCTCCTAAATCACTTGCAAAGGCGGTCCTTGTGCTCCTGCAGGTTTTAGCAATACCACTTTGGAGTGGTAGACGCGAGTTTAATTTTTTTTTGTTTTATTTATTGAATTACAACACAATGGTGATAGGTTAACACCCAGGCACACTGACATGCAAGGAAAAAACGAAATAAAGCAGCAAATAATTAACAGAAAAATAAAATCAGTAAACAAGTGAAGCAATATTGTGTAAATCATAACTTTTCAATTTGGTCCTAAAGATAGACAGATTAGAAGCGGCAACTACAACATCAGGAAGCCGATTCCAAGTACTAACTATACGATTGAAGCAAAAATTGATGAAATTGGTCACGACTGGCATTATGAAAAAGTGACTGAACTGTAAAATCGTGTCGACGCAGATTATAATCACAAGTTTGAAATACAAAATAATCAGAAAAATTAAGATCACACAAATTATGACTTATCTTGTACATAAGAATCAGGTCGAATTCAAGTCTACGGTACTCCAGAGATTTAATTTCAAGTTTAGTGAGGCGATCCACATAAGAATAGAAAGGCAGGTTGCAACGAATAAAAACATTACGAGTAAAACGTTTTTGGACAGACTCAATGAGCTTGATGTCTTTTTTCAGATATGGACTCCAAACTGAAGAATTGTATTCAAGCTTAGGCCTAATATATGTAACATAGATTTTCAATAAAGTCCAAATATTTTTAAGTAGAATTTTGAGTCAAGCCAATGACTTCATAATTGGTATTCACAGCTTCCCTGCTTGACACTCTGCATTAGTACCAGTACAGAGTAGCATTACAACTGTTACAAGGACAGTGAGAACAAGTCGGCAAGTTTACTTGTGGTGTGGTAGGGAAAGGCAATCAGTGGGATTCCCCACCTTTAGACTTAAGAGTGGTAGACAGGTTGCCGGCATCTCCCAAACAAGCTTGTTCCATAGGACTTTGATTGGTTTCTGGAGATAGAAAAATAAATATGCAAACAAACAAGTTTGCAAAAAAAAATACACAAAATCAAGGAATGGCACATGCACTATTTTTACTGCTTCATCTGTTCATTGCTCACATTATCAACTACTTCACCAGACATTTTACATCTCTTTGCCAAAAAACCAGGGCAGCTGTCACATTAAATACCGGCACCAATAGCAGGGGTCGCAATTAACTTTTTTAACAGCCAGTCCGTCAGACCGACTGTTGCTAATATCAGCTTGCCTGAAGCAATTTCAACTTGCCCAAAAAATAAACTGTCTACCATCGGACCGACTGCAGCTAGTATCCACTTGCCCAAAAAAAATAGCATGCAAAATCACAATCTTTTTTAAAAGAGTAAAACACTCTTTAAACAAAAAGCACTTATTCTTGCTTTTACCAGGCTCTACATCAAATTTTAGCGCTTTTTGGAGTAACAAAAATGCGTGTGTTCAATGAACAAAAGGACTCAATTATCGCAACTTACACAAGATTTTCATGCTTGCAAAATTTTCCGCCAACAGCAATTGCGCCGGTTTGACGAGCAAGCGAAGACCGTAAACGACGTGCGTGAGTTGATTTTACATGAAACAACAACATAAAACTGCGCCGGTCTGACGGGCAAGTGAAAAATGAAAACAACTTGCCCGAGGCGATTTCAGTCGATCTCTGACTGACGAGCAGGCGTTAATTTCAAACCCTGGATAGCCTATAGCAGTATAACTGAAATAAATTGCCAGTGTCTAGAGCACTGGCCCGATTTCTACAATCAAAATGCTGCTGCACCAGACTGTTTTGTTTGTTTCTATACCCTATATGACGTTGCTGTCATGTGGGACCGATTTTGCCACACTGCACCGAAATACTTGTTTGCTTCTATAAAAGCAGTGTCTATTTCGTCGTTAAGAGCAAAATAGTTCTTAGGTCTAGTCTATTTTGCCGGCAGCAGCTAAAATCAGCATCTACTTCCCCTGCTTCTGGCAAAATAGACCTAGAAGCTAATTTGCCTGTGCTCTCACTACGTAAAAGGATAGCACTAGTCTATATATCAGATATATGGCAAAATAGACACTTCCTTCTGTAAAAGGCTGCCGGTGCTCCTGACACTTCCAAATAAATTTGTTAGGGTATTGGTACCTTCATTTTTGCACCAATTTCTGTTGGAAGTGACTTGGCGAATGAAACATTTGCGGTATTTTTTTGGTAGTGTCTATTTTGATCAGATGGCCGAGTGGTATAGAGCGTCTGCTTCTGGATCGGTAGACTTGGGGTTCGATTCCGAGTCGGGTCAAACCAATGACTTAAAAATTGGTATTCACAGCTTCCCTGCGTGACGTTCAGCATTTACGGGACAGTGTGGAGAAAGTTGGCAAGTTTACTTGTTGTGCTGTTGGGAAAGGCACTTAACAGAATTCCCCCATTTTAGTGTGATACACAGATGGCCGGCAACTCCTAAGCGAGCTTGTACAGCACTTCGTCGCTTTCTCGTGTTAGGAGGATAAATATGCCAATAGGCTAATAATAAAAAAAAATTTTGCCGTTAACGACGAAATAGCTTTTATATAGGTCTATTTTGCCGTAAGTGATGTTGTGGGTTTTTAAGCGCCATTTTGTGCTAGATTGCCATGACTTCTTGATAGCTCAGTGGATAGAGCGTAGCGTATAATGGAAAGTGCTGCACTAGTTTTGGGTTTGATTCTTATTGCGACTTTGATTCCAATTGCTTCGGTTCGATTCGGATTCGTGTGACCTGGGGTTAACAATCGAGTTCGTGAAGACAGTAGAATGGAACAAGATGTAATATTCATGTGACATTGGGTTATGTAGCTGCGGCAAGATAGACCTAATAGCTATTATGCCGTTAATGGCAAAACACTGCCATTTTTTTTCTCACTAATGGATGACCGCAAATGGACCAATAAACCAGGGTTAATTTTTTTGATTATTCTATTGCCATCACTTTTCCACATCCCAAATTACAACATTAAAAAATTGCATTGCAAGGTTAAAGAATCACACATTAGGAAACCAAGTTCGTAAAGAACAAGAGTTAAAACTAGCGCACTATTGCACCCAAAACTTATGATTAGCATGGAGCTTGGCACTGAAATGTTGCTGAGACTTTCAGCTTCACTCAGTAGCCTACCAGCACTAGTCAAGAATCTCACTCTACCACCAGCTTATTCAATGTACTAATCAATAGCTTTTTCAACATGATGTTTTAGTCAATTCTACAATCTATAGGTAGGCTACACCAAAACTTACCCGTGCTCTACCATCGACTAGTCTAGTACTGTTTTAAGTCAGAACCTTTCCACTTCCCAGGAGCAGAACTTGAAAGTACAAAACGTAACTTAAAAAATTGACGGAGTACTGACATTAAAAAAAACATTATATCCTTTTTTAGAAAGCAATACTGCGGTAAATATCACAAACAATGCGACTGCATTTTTTTCGATTTTGAGTTTTTTGTATTTTTTGGGTCCTATTCAGCTCTGCATGTGAAAACTTCCCTCAAATCATTATTTTCCCCACTTTTTTCACTCTCTTCATGACGTCATTTTCCCCAAAATGCTGCTCATAAATTGCAAGAACAATGTAACGTTCGTGACGCTGTTTTGTGTTGTATTTATCTTGGTAATATTATGTCGATAAATCACAAAAAGATCGCAAATTAGCTTACTTTGCGCTGTTTGGGGAATTTTTTTCTTGTTTGTAAATTTCTTTAAAGTTGTGTGAAAATTTCCTTAAAGTTAGATGAGAAATTTGCAAGGGACAAATTAATGTTTCGACTATAACCGAAGTCTCGTCAGCCTTGCTACGCACAGCCAATCCAGGCTAAACTCATTCCAGACTGTAAAGACTCTGTTTTTGCATTGCTTTACCTGTACATCTCGACTTCACCTCTTTTCTAGGTTGTGCCCTATTTTTGGCAGGCGACTGGCCCCAAACAACGATACCCAATGAAAGAACCTATAACCACTAACCCACAATCAAGTTACCGTTAGCCTAACTAGCCCACATCACTAGAAGCCCCCATGGTAACCCACTCATTTGCAGCTGCAGACGCGTTTCGACCTTATTATGGTCTCATCAGTGCAGCATAGCAACCTCCCACCTTCCTAAAAAAAAAAAAAAAAAAATTCCAACCGGACTTTTCTATTCTTATCGATTGTTTACAGTGAATCTGTGACATCATAATCCAGCCTGTATTATTTTCTTGAAGGTTTTATTTCAAATGTTCTACCTTGAGCAGAACGAGGAGAGGCTTAGATTTGGAGTGAGTAGTTCTTTTGAAGGTTAGAATTTTTTTTTAGGAAGGTGGGAGGTTGCTATGCTGCACTGATGAGACCATAATAAGGTCGAAACGCGTCTGCAGCTGCAAATGAGTGGGTTATCATGGGGGCTTCTAGTGATGTGGGCTAGTTAGGCTAACGGTAACTTGATTGTGGGTTAGTGGTTATAGGTTCTTTCATTGGGTATCGTTGTTTGGGGCCAGTCGCCTGCCAAAAATAGGGCACAACCTAGAAAAGAGATGAAGTCGAGATGTACAGGTAAAGCAATGCAAAAACAGAGTCTTTACAGTCTGGAATGAGTTTAGCCTGGATTGGCTGTGCGTAGCAAGGCTGACGAGACTTTGGTTATAGTTCCTTAAAGTTGATTTAACGTTACTTGCGCTTTTTCGGTCTTGCAATAGCTGGCGTTTTATTTAATGATAAACTGCAAGAACTACGTAACTGCAAAACATTACGTAACTCTGCAGTTACGTTATTCTTCTGATTTATTTTGTTAAAATTTGAGATTGCGCAATTCATTTTGCAGTTACGCAGTTTTATCGATTTATGCTTGAAAAACAAGCGAATATAATGAATTGAAAAAACAACGTAGCCTAATGGATGGAGTTCAATTTTAACCCCCCAAAACACTATTTTCAAAAAAGCCACATTTTGCCAAAAAATTAATAGTTTGTAGATAAAAGCTCTTTCAGTACAAGTGCGAAAAATGATCGTAAAAGAACAAACAGGAACGGAAGGGCACGCATCTGTAACTTCCAATCGGTTTTTCTCAACAATTGCAATTCTGAAGTTAAGCCTACGCTGTTTTTGAAATTTACGGCAGAATAGGGTGATTACTGTTAGAACCCATTCAGAACAATGGTTGTTGCCTCAAGTTCATTGGTCAACTTTTCTTTAAAAATTATTTTGCTGTTTTGTAAAGTTCGTTTGGGTAAAGCAGCGATACGACAAATCATGCGGTATGAATCAGAATCAGTTTTATTTTCGACGCAAAAACACAATGCTGATAAAACAACAATTGGCCTGCGACAAAGGAAAGGCTACGAAGGGACCAAAGTAGTCTTCGAGTCAAGCAGCCACCTTTAAAGCAGAATAAATGGAAAATCTGTAATTTATATTGTTAAAGAAAGCGTATAAAATAAAAACTGCCGAAGAAAAAAACAAAAAAGCAAAGCCCCCCCACCCAAAAAAAAAAAGATAAAAAAACAAAACAAAAAAAACAAATATAAAAGCAAGTTTTAGTTTGGATATTAATTAATGTTTATACAATAGTAATGCTGCAGTGTTTAGATAAAATTTAGTAATCAGCCTTGCCTTTTTTTGTTTTCTTTTGTTTTGAATTGGTTTAGTGACATTAAATTTCTGATTTTTAGATCAATGCTGTTCCATAATTTAGCACCCTGATATTGAATTGAGTTTTGTAGGCGATTTGTTCTGTAAAACGGAATGAAGTAATTGTTTTGGTTTGCAGTACGTGCACATTTCGTATGAACTTGACTGGTTTCTTGAAATAGATTATTCATACCAGCTGGTAATTTATTAGTGCTATATTTGTAGGCTACATGAAAATTGCGGTTTCAAGTTTATATACATCTACGATTTTTAGAATTTTGAGTTTTTTGTAAAATGGTGTCGCACGATCTCTCCACTTTCCCCCTTCTATTACTTTAATTGCTTTGTTTTGTAGCACTTTAATTTTGCTAAGATAGGTTTTAGAGGTAGATCGCCAGAGAAGAATGCCATATTGTAAGTGAGAGTGGAAAAAAGAATAATATAATTGAAGCATGCAGAAGGTTGATAAAAAAGGTTTGACTTTTCTATGAAGTCACAAACATATGAAGTTACAAACAAATCATCTTGAAGCATGTAAGTCATGCCACCAGAGCCGGCGGTAGCGCAGTCGACTTAGGAGACCATGCGTTTATCAGGGAGGGCCAAAGTTTGAAATTTAAGCACAAAAGCTGCTGTCTTCAAAAGAGTAAGCTTGTTAATTGGGGGGGCCAAGCATGCCGATCGGGGGGCCAGGCTCCCCCTTGGCGCCGGCCCTGCATGCCACAAAACGAAGGTTGGGTTGAATTCTTAACCTCTCGTTTTTTATTGATTTGTACTGCAAACAAAATCGTTTTCCACCTTGCTTTGATGAAATCCAGCGATTGTCTCAAGGAGACGTAGGCTAGAACCACGTCTCATTGCTGCCAGAATCGTGTTTATTTTTGTATTTAGTTGCATCTTTATCCTCCCATCACGAGAAAGCGACATAACGAGCTCGCTAAGGAGTTGCGGTCACCTGTCTGCCACACTTAGATGTGGGAATCCCGCTAGGTGCTCTTCCCAACAGCACAACAAGTAAACTTGCCGGCTTGTTCTTCACACTGTTCCTTTAATGCTGAACGTCGAGCAGGGAAGCTGTGAATACCAATTTTAAAGCCATTGGTTTGACCCGACTCGGAATCTGTGAATACCAATTTTAAAGCCATTGGTTTGACCCGACTCGGAATCAAACCCAAGTCTACAGCTCCAGAGGCGGACGCTTCAACCACTCGGCCATTAGAGCGGTATGAAGTCTTCTAGCAGCATGGCGCAGTGGTTTGGAGCGTCGTTTTTACGACGACCATGATCGCAAGGTTAACGGTTCAACTCCCAACCTAGTCTCGTTGTTGCGTCCTTGGATAAGATGCCTCACGATGACTATCTCTGCTTGGTGGAATCTGGCAAGCAGCAAATTAATGAAGTCGGAAGAAAATTCAATTGAAAAACTAGGAAACAAGGGCAACTCCTAAGCGAGTCTGGATTCGTCCTACGCATAGCGCCTCCGCCGCTTTCTCGTGATAGGAAGATAAAGATGAAGAAATCAATCAATCAAAATCAATTAATCCAGCTTTGAACAAAAAGACAAAACCACGCTGTATCTATCTGGTGTCTCACCATTTCATAATAGTTTATGTATGGCTTTCTCCAGCGAATAACGTGAGTCCACAAATTCAGAGAAAGGAAGAGTCCGCATTAATCTCGAAACGATAAAATTGGTTCGGATATGGACACATTGAATCAATGTTTTTCTTTCGGCTTAAAAGAGGGCGGATTTAAAGAGAAATACGCTGTTACGTGGATTTGTGAATGTGATTTAGAACACATTTTTGGGTATAGTTTATGCTCACAGAACAGGTTTTGTACAGGTTAGCACTTCGATCAAGTCCGGTTAGACACCCATTTATTACACCAGTAATCGGCAATCCCTTTCGCACAGCGGACCGGCTTCAAACTAAAAATTTTTGGGGGACCGGCCTTCAAAAAGTCACAAATGTTTTACCAATAAAACAGCTCGGACTTATTCAGCGTGCAAATCTGCCAAATTTTTTTGGGTGTCTTTCAAAAAAAGTCTTCACCCTGCGACGGAGCTACCTCTGCCAAATGTTTTAAATTTAAACCATTTAGTGTGAAAACGGAGACGGACCGGTTACAAACTTCACCGGTGTTCGCCGAACACTGTTTTAATGCATTTCATCTGGAAAAGTACGGGGCCCGGTACCGAACCCCTCGCGGACCGGCACCGCGCCGAGGCTCGGAGTTTGCCGACCACTGTATTACACAAAATAATAAGCTATGCAAAATGTTTTAGCTCATGAAGTAGCGCAGATGAAAAAACAATCGGGAGGTAAACCTGCAACTAAACGTGACTGGTTACGAAAAAAAAAGCAATTTTAAAAAATTAACGAGGTTTAAGTCTAAGAAACTCGGAAAGGATAAACTTCGAATATCCTATTCTTTTCCTACATTGCTGCAACATGACAAAAATGTGAGATCTCTTAGCGTATGCTTTTGCGGATTTACTACTGACATCAAATCATATAATTCAATGAACGAATCGCTCTTGCTACAACAAACTGCAAGTAAAATACAAAAAAGTTGCTCTCAACGTAAGTGCCAAGCAGCTTAAGATAAGACTTTGATGCTTAATTTACCAAACGCCTGATGAATTAAGCAATAAGCACTGAATGGCTAAAACACGCCAAAACTATATGAAAATGAGTTGTTTTACAGTGAATCAGGCAATAGTACTGAATGGCGCCGTTGCTAACCTCAGTAGTTACAAATCATTTCAACCTTAGTGCAACTGAATTTCAGCTTGATAGTTCAATAAAATTACTAGTTCATAGCGTAATATTAAAAAGTACAGTAAACCTCTTATGTAACCGACATGGCGGGACCTGCGATATTGTCCATTCTTAAATCCAGAAGCCTATATACGAAATTGACCCGATGGTCACCATAAATTCGGACTTGAAAGATCGTCCGTGCAATGCAATTACAGTATATCGGATTTATCTGCGCACTTTACATAAGAGATTTAGTGTATAAAAAACTGTATGACTTCACGAAAAAAAAAAACGCACAAAGCAATTAAACATTAATTCAACGAAGGTAAAGTTAAAAAATACAATATCCATACAATAGCAAAATCGTATAGATATTCTAATCTACTGTATCGGTGTTCAGCAAGCATGCATTGCATAACCGACCAAACATTAGATATGAATAAAATGCCTATAAAGCAAAAACAATTAACATTAATGAGTCGCGGTACCAAAAGCAAAAAAAACTAGTTATACTGCATTTATACATCAGACACATAATATAGGTGAAAAAATGTTCTTCAGAAAGGTTATTACTAATTTTACCGAGAGCCCACAACGCCATGTTCCCAATATCAAATCAAACTAATATTTAAAGCAAGTTCTCGACAGAAACGAAACAGGCAAGAATTAACACAAGCGACAATAATGTTAGAAGATTATCCTAATACTAGGGCATTCTGATACCTTCAGCAGCTGGAATGAAAAATGGCAAAAGCACCAGCGCGTCGCAGAATTTTGATTAAAATTTACCGATGTATTGTACTATAGCTTTTTTGCAACCCTCGTACTCTGATTAACCGGTTTTAGTCTAGCGAGGTAGACAAGACAGCTAGAACAGTAATCACCAGGCGACTGCACGTCAACTAGACCGCATAACGCGCATTTAGTGTCAGCTTTTCCTAAAAGCACATTTCTTCCAAAGGCAGTAGAGGGTTCACTTCGTATGCTGTTCATTGAAGGATTGACTTTCGCCGTTGGTGGATATTGCAAACCTATTAATAATTATAATGTAAACCAGACATGTTTTAACATCTTAAAACAAGACAGCATGCACTTAAGCAATATCGAAAAAAAGCTGCAAACTTTGTATCACAAAAATTTACCAATGCCATAATTGGGAGAAAATCAAATGATTTTGTCGAAAATGTTAGTCCATAGAATGTTAAATGATATTTTTAGGCAAAGCATAGAAAGTAAAACCCAATAGTAAAGAAGAATCAAACTTGATCACTGGCTTTTTATATACTTAACCTTTTCCCTAAATTTAAAAAAGCAAGACTCATGGAGATAAAGATTCCGTTGTCTGCAACGCGATTAGTCGAAAATTATTCTAGAAAATCAGAAACCCACGTAGCCAACTTGGCTGCACCAAATTAACGTTTCACAAGCCACCTTTGCTTAACTCCAATAGCAATACTACCAAGATGATTAGGATTAAAATCATATTACAAACCCGG
Organism: Trididemnum miniatum; assembly: GCA_964006365.1. Lineage (NCBI taxonomy): Eukaryota > Metazoa > Chordata > Ascidiacea > Aplousobranchia > Didemnidae > Trididemnum > Trididemnum miniatum. The sequence goes on along the minus strand of OZ023234.1, from coordinate 10,948,614 downwards.
AAGGGTTGTGCGAAAAAGCAAGCATAACTTAGTATAACATACGAAATGAAAGTCAATGTTTCCGGTCATTTATTACAAAACTGAGTTACAAAATCGAAATGAAAACACAGGACTGTCAAAATAAAAAATTTCATGCAAGTTAAAACATTGCTTTTACACAAGCGTACACAGCATGCGTGGAAGTGCAATTAAATGGACTTGCAGTGAACAAAAACCCACCGTTCAAATGTGCAATGCCTCTTCTAGCCGCTTGTGAGTTAGCCTGCTAGGAACGAAACACGTTAGTTTACTAGATTGCAATCAACATAATGCTATACCTACTTGAGCTATTTGGTTTGTTTGGACCAGGTCGGTTTCTGTATTCTTGTAAAAGTCTGTTTTGGATTTCAACATGACTTTCAGGAACTCTATTTCTGCCCTCTCCTGCCCATTTCAACATTCCCTGAAGCGTGATGACACAAAAATCAAAAAAATCAATTCTTCATTATACACGCGTTATTAGGCTACGCCGAAACACGTAACGAGTGGCGGAGCCCATCCCCTCGGCTTAGCGCCTGGGCAACACAACTCCGAAAAAATGTCGCAACGGTGGCGAGCTGTTGGCGATATTGTGTCCGATTTGACCGACTCGGGATTTGAACCCCAAACCTCCCACACCGATAGCAATGTCGTTACAACTGAGCTAACCGGCCGCTGACACTAAAAAATGAAAAGCCCAAAATCTTGTAAACACAAAAGTTATGCCTTCGAAAGCTTCTAAATACATGAGTCTTTTCAACAGCGAAGGTAAAATAAGTAGAAAAACAAATCGAAAAGGCATCAAAAAAGATTGCAAAACAGAGTATAAAACAAAATAATTTTTTTAGTTCGATAAGCAACTGCTAAAAAGTTAAAAAATTATAATCACTTTCAATACAGAAATGAACTCCTCAAGGGTTGCATTCATATTTGAGCAAGACATATTCCCATCACAATACGCCAATTGATAGTCAAACAAACTTACTTGGCGAGATGAAGGATGAGCAGCTGGGTTTGAACCAGCTGCTTGATTGGAAAAGGAGTTCGATTGAGGTTCAATCATTGGTTGCTTATTGTCACGTGACGAAGACTCAACAATTTCATTGGTTGTTCCTTTAATCATACTTGGGTTTTGATTTGTGGTAATATTCAAAATTCATTAAAAAAATTTTACGTGCATTAGCAACGAACAACTCAGCTTATATGATACGCTTTTCATGCAAATGCAATCACCATGACGTCACAATGACCTCAGAAAAACAAGTTTACATTATACTTTGGGCCACCGAGTTTTAACAATTTCGAATATCGGAATGTTTGACAGTTTCAAAGAATTTTTTATAGCTTGAAAACATTAATTTATATCACATGCAAACTATTTGAGTATCACATGGTTTGATATTTTTGCATCCAATCAAATTAACACAACACACTGTCGACACAGCTATCGAGGAAATAGCACGTACCACTATATGGCTTTGTGCGTAACTCACTACTCAATTTCGATTGTTGATCTACGGCAAGGGATGTAGGATGGGTCGTTGTCTGAGGTGAAGGGATGCTTGCACTAAAAAGAAAAACCAAACCGTAATTCAAATGGGAAATGTAAAGTAATAAACTGGCCGGTTAGCTCAGTTGTTTAGCGCACACTATCGGCTCGGAAGGTCTGAGGTTCGATTCCCTGGCCGTTCAAATCGGCACAACGGCTCGTCACTGTTGTGACGTTTCTTCGCAGCTGTGTTGGCCAGGCGTTAAGCAGCGGAGATGGGCCCCGCCACTCGTTACAAGCTTCGGCGTAATATCATAAAACTTAAAAAAAAATAATATAATCACTAATCAGAGCTGTACCTTGATTTTGATTTATTAATTGGCTTTGGTTTACTGGCTTCATATATGTTGGTGTTGGCAGCTTTAATTTGTGGCGATGCTCTACTGACGGAATTGGTGAAGTTAGAAAGATTTTTCCCCAGATGAGATCTGAGCAACTCAGCGTACGCAGTTTGCATGGCGGGAGTAGCAGTAGCACTTGAAGACGAAGGGACATTAAAAGGAGCCTAAAATAAAACAAAGGATGAGTTAATCTGAATCGACACTAAAAGAAATATAAAAAACAAGAGCACGAGTGATCAAGAATCATTTCATGCTTAACCCCTTAATGCTAAATCGTAATACAATCATAAATGAAACACAACATTATTCAAGAAAATAAAACAAACTTGTTAGCCTGAATGCGATTTAAACTCAAACAATATTCCAGAACTACTTCTACGCAAATGTAAACAACATAGCAAAACTACGTTACATAAACGGTTCATAGCTAATCACTAATTTAATTCTGACAGCTTTCATCTGCTCGTTAATCCAGCTCTGTCAAGCTGTCAACGATCTGAAATTCTGTCAATGAACTTTGCAAACGTCAATAAGACTAAGCAGTTCTTCGATTAACCTTCAATCGGTTTTGATCGGCCAATACTTGACTTTCAACTACAATAACAATAAATTTCCAGAAGTTTTCAGCAATGGCATGTTCTAAAATAACAGCTGTTCACTTTTCTCGTAGTACTTTTAGTGCCTGACTGAAAGTCTTTTTCATTTTTCTTCTAAATCCATTCATCCATAAACTCAACTATCCGCTCAAAACTTGCCACGGCTACATCTCCATGCTCCAGAATCTAAGATCTGCTTCTGAAATTTGAACTGAAGCAAGCAACCAAAGTATATCTAGCTGTCCATCCTTCAAAAGTAATACGTAACATAAACCCTTTCTAGGCGCTAACATTTGCTAATCCAGAGTCAGCTAATGCATTGGGACATGTCGCTGAGAATGAAGACCAAATTTTTTTCAGTTTTTCATTTATATGCTCATTTTACTGTGCTTGAATGAACTGCTTGTGTCAAAGTGTAATTAGCTACAATTTTATTATTTCAACTCAGCGTAGTTGGCAAGCACATATTTCTCACCGGTGGGGGATTTCCATTTGGAGTGAAAGAGAGAAAACTCTTCTGTTGTTCAGGTGACAAGGATGCGTAATATTGTAACCATCTGTAGAAATGTTCGTAGTATTCTCGTGGTACGGATGATGGGTTAAAGCTAGGACTTGCTCCGGGGGAATTACCCCACGCCGGAAATGGATATTGATATGGATAACCAGCAGTAGCTGGTCTGATCGGCGGAGGAGCCATCATAGGTCCAGAGTTAGAGTTGGCTGGCCTGGTGCCAGCTGTAGCCGACATTGGTTTTAGCTTTAAGTCATTGATACGACGCTGGCCAATGGACTGCTTTGTACGCATTAGTTCTTTGTTCATGGCAGGAGTGGGGGTCTTCGAACGTCTTTGCTGACTTAGTGACGGCGCGCTGCTTGTCTGTGGAGTGGGCGTGATAGAACGAAATTTAGGAGACGATTCAGCAGTTTGATTTGATGCAAGAATAAGCTCTTCTTTGACGTCTGTTTTCTCAGGTGACTTACTCGAGCCGACGGTTGAGATAGGATTGACTGAATTAGTACTAGACTTTGTTGTACCCGAGTCTCCTTGCTCTCGCTTATTGTCGGGCCGTTCACGGTTTGAATTGAGTTGTGGACTAGGTTGATGTTTTGAAGTTACCGGGTCCGGCTTCGCAAACACGAATATTTTCGGTCGTCCCGGTTCGGTTTTATTCGACGATAATCTCGGATCAACTTGAGCTTGAACGTTGTTGCTGTTGTTGCTATTTCCGTCTGATGACGACATACTGTTTGACTTTTTATGAGACAATACCTCACTGTTTGACTTTTTGTATGATGACATCACGGGATTTCCCTTTTTCTCAGGTGACAACACTGTTTGATGACGTGTCTTGGTGTCTTTATAATCATTTTGACGTTTAAACATATTTTGCACCTAAATTAAATATAATACAGAAGTGAAATAATGGCAGATTAACATAAATCAAAAGGATTTCATGAAGTTTAAATTTACAAAGATTATTTTCTTTGCTAAAACAATATAGCTTTAGTCGTTCAAAAATGACAATAAAAAAGTACCACTGCAGTCCCAGTTGCTGAGGGTAAAACCTGGGGTACACATTGCATATTTTATGAACGCAAGCAGTTCCATCTTTTTTACTGTTATTTCTACTCGTCAGTAAGCAAGCAAGTATATGGCTCCAAAAAAGATAAAGAAACGAAGATTAGCGCAGAAAATCTAGGCTTACAAGCTGAAGTACTTAACATAGCACAATGTAAACCGGTGAGGGCGATCCTTAACCTTCGACAAAACGTGTAAAGATAATTCTCATCTGTAAAAAGCAATACTCACAACGTGTTGAAATTTAGTCATTCCTGGTTTGTTGAAGTCAATAAGATGATCATTCGATTCGTTTTCTTGAAGATGCTTCAAAAACTTTTCATCATCCAACTTATCATCATCGATACATTTGTCTTTTGAAGAAGTCTTGATGACTGGCGTTTTTTTGCGAGTTGCTGTTGGACTGGATGCATTGCTCCGATTGGCTAAAGTTGGAGCACGCATAGTTGGCTTTAAAAGCTCATTGGATGAGCTAGTCATGTGACGATCGGCTTCCGGCTTGCTTGAGCGTTCCTTACTGTCTTTTCCTTGGGATTTAAGTCGGATGTTTTTGCGTCGATGAAGAATTCGACCTGCAAAAACGTTTTGGTTGCAAAACGAACGCTTATTGCACAACACAATTCAAAAAAACATAAAAATTGTTGCAAAATGCTTTATTTGGGCTGCAAGTGCACAATCTGCATTGAATGGTCCTTGATCCTTTGTTATGGTAGGCCATAATCATGTGTTACGCGATGCTGGGAGCGCAAATATTGCTTTGATTATTGCATAGATTACAGGATGAATGCACATAATTAAATAACTTGCTAAGGCAGTGTTAACCATCAAAGAAAACCATATAAAATTTTGTTTACATGATATAAGAATTATTGCTTGTAAAGTTTGTGCAGCTACAATTATATGCAATAAGCATTGAGACCTAATCAAAAAGCCAATTACTTTTGTTCACGCAGTCTCCATGTTTGATTCGAGCTTTTACCAGAAATTTTTCGGACAAATTTTCGGTCATTAATATTCTCTCAATTGTTTTCGTAGCCTCTAAACAAAGCTGCAGAGCTAGAGCATAATCCATGCGAGCATCAGCCGCTCTACTTCGCTCCAATAATTCATCAGCATCCAAGAAGAGTGAAATGCAGCGATCTAACAAACGTGAAAATTGAATCAAAAATTAATCATTCATAAGAATTTATTGCAAAAACATGTACATCAGTTCACTTACGCTTCATTAACGCCAAAGCTACACCATAAAACTTGCAGTTGATGCATAATTGTGGTAACATCTAGTCTACTCCAGGCTGGTTATGGTTAAGCCACCGCAAAATCGTATGCTCATGTTCTAATCACAAGCCACATTTCATTACGAAACAGCATTGCGCACACCAGAAAAGCAGGATAATGACAAATAGCTAACAATTGTGATGACGCAATGCAAGCTTGCTTAACGTCAAAATGAACGAGGCAAATCAAAATGCAACCAAATGTAAGCCAAGCCTGGTTAAAAAGGTGCTCGCATCAAATATGAAAGTAATTACTAGATTTAACACTATTTAAAAAAATTTAAAACAAAATGAAGAGATCTTTTCGCTTTCGCCAACGAGATCACGTGACAATCTATCTGTAGTGTTTCTCAACACTATAATAGCACCAAAAAACAAAATAATGGCGATTCCGAAGAAATTTTTGCTTCAAGCTTTCGCCTCAGAAAAAAAAAATCCAATCGTGCTAATACGCAAAAATCTTGCTTCGTAAAATCTTCGAAATCGAAGCATTTTTATTGATTTAACACAAGCTATTTACTTTCAGTTCATTTCCGTCGTAATAATACTAAATATTCATGTTGACTTCAAAGCAATACTGATAATGAAACTGCCTTAAAACACTAACAAGCACAAGAAGACCAAACTCCATTCGAAATACGAGCAATACGGATAAAAATGCAATACAAGCTCACAAAAGCCAGAGCTTTGAGATGATGTTACATTCAGAAGACCAAGCACCATGTTTCAAACAAACTACAGCTGAAAATTATAACGAGCATTGCCATGCATGAAGTGATAATACTGTACCTGTATTACCGGACGATGGTTCAGCATTAAGTGTTGACAAGCTTTCACTGCCAGGCAGCTTCGATGCTAAGTTCGCCTTTGGGGATTCGGAAATTTGTTTTGGTATTTCGACTGCTTGGCCACCCAAAGGAATCTTGTTATTAACGTTTTGGTTGAGGGGCCGACTAAGGAAAGGAGGTTTTGGAGGCAGACTGGGTCGGTTTGCTGAAGGGGCAGGGGCGGGAAGTACTATCGGTAATAGGCAATTTGTAGTGCTTTGAGTCTGCGCAGCTGCATGCAACAAATCTGAAAATCATGCCAAAATTATAAAGTGCTAGAATCGCTAAAAGTGCAAACATAACGCGTATAACTGGAATATAACCAAGCGTACAAAACGAAAATAACTGTGGCTCTTAAAATGCATGCAAATTAACAATCTGCTTCATGCAAGTGCTCTTACCTTCATCAAAATCAGGTGGGACTGATGGCTGGTGATGGGATCCAGAACTGTAGCCTGATTTGGCCGCTGAACAAACAACATATTAATGAAACAACTGCTAAGAGGCCTGCACTGACCCTGGTGTGTGATACCGCTTAATATCAAGTGATAAAACACCAAATACTAGTTCGTGGTAGGCATCTTTTCGTGAACGAGAAACATGACCGCAATGTACTCAGTATTTACTTCACAAGCAAAAAATCATTTTACCCTGGTCTTGTGTCACTCACAAAAGCATTTATCACCTAAAACATGATGAGATAGCATATCTGTGAATGAAACCTTAGTAAATATTACTACGCTATACTGCAATAAGACTAAACAGCAATGGAAGAAAAAAGTGGTTTGTACCGAGACCAATAATAAGCAACTGGAGAAAGTGTGTTACAATCAGCACTTAAAGAACTTTGGTTATTACCTGAATTAACTGAGGAACCGCTTTTATGCGAGGATCTTCCTAAACTCGAGTGAGAAGACTGCGAACTGTGTGAAGAACGTCGACTGGATGGAGGGGAGCGTCGTCCAATGGACACATGTTGGTCACTGTGCTTGGGCCGGGCTGAAGGATTGGGACTATTTGCGTGATCATTATGGGCATGCGGGTTGCTGGTGACGCAAAACGCGGCCATGCCTTTAGAATCAACCGCTAAAAATGCAAAAATGAAACCACCTAACACAAGCTCGATGTTAGCTACATAGCAATGGAGACTATTTTTCAGCTAGTAATGGAACGCACAAAAAATTTTAATGAAGACTCAAACAAATCAGTCAAAATCTAGCTTCTGCACCGACATCTTACCATGGTACTCTACAAAATCTTCATTATGCTCGCGCAATTACGCCGAAGCGCATAATGAGTGGCGGGACCATTTACGCGGCTTAGCGCCTGGGCAACGCAGCTCCAAAGAAATGTCGCAGCGGTGGCGACACTGTGTCCGATCTGACCGGCCCGGGAATCGCACCCCAGACCTCCCAGACCGATAGCGTGTGTTTAACAACTGAGCTAAACGGCCAGCCATGGTACTCTCTTTACTTGCAAAATACAGGGGTGCGTGGAGCCACACTTCAAGGTTGAGTACCAAAAATACTTTCATTCTGCAGCATTTCTGAAGAGCTTGGAACGTTACAGCAAAACAAAAACTCCAGTATAATTAATAGAAACAGAAATATCGCAAAACTGACATTTTAGAGCAAAAGGTATTGCGGTATATCTTTTCTAATATTTAATTTAAGTTTTTAATGTGTGGGGTTTCACAACAAACGAATAAGTAGACGATAAAATTAGGCTTGAAACAACTCACTTTTTACAGAGTACAGGTTTCTGTCGGGAGATGATTTGACATGTCTGCGATTACCCTCAGTTTTGACGGACGTGAGAGCTTGCTGAAACAAAATACGAATATTGTAAATTAATTCCAATGCACACTACATATCCCATCTTCACATACTTGAGATTTTTGAGAATATGGCTTGTATTGGGTCCAATTGGCAGGCTGAGGTTCAACGTAATTTCCCATTTTTGAATTTCGACTGCTTTTAGACTGTTCATCAGTCATGTGCCACTGGTAGGCTGCGCGCCGAGATCGAGATTCTTCTGGTTTTCTGGCCTCTTCGTGACGATCATCGATCTTCATATCGGCGAACTGTCGGATTTCATGCGAATGTCTCTTCTTATGCTTCGCAACTCTTTCTACATAAATCATTGAAACCAAATAAACATCATATTGTTGGCAATGAAATAAGCGAGGAAAAAATGAATGCTATAAATTAGGTTTCAAAACGATTTGTGTGGAAAATAAATAAGTCATACGATAATGCTCTGAACATCAATTACGTCATGCCAAATTAATTTACAAAATCAACTCAGCAAAATAACTGACTTCAAACTAAAACAAGCTGCTTTAAAACAAAACTTCAAAAGTAGCTCTGAAACAAGCTCAATAAAAAATCATCTTATTTGGACTTTAACGTTCGAACTACTATGGACTTGCCGCTTTGACTTCACAAATCATAGTTAGCATGTTGTGCATACGGAAGTCGATCGACCGAAGAAAGATAACGAAATAACAAATGCCTACCCCGCCTTGAACAAAAAGTAAGCCTAGTTAAGTTGGCCTTTACGACATATAACTTCAACATTCACATTATCGATTAGGGATTTCCCACGTGACAAAATAATCATGTGCATGTCTATTGCCTACTCATTCACAATAAACTTTGTGCTGCGTAACAGGAATTAAACCAATTAGTGGGAAAATGAAAATCTTTAATTCTTAGTACTGACTTCCGGTCAAAGGAAATTATAAAACTAAAATTTGTGCCAAAAGCAAAAATTCCTAGTCCAAAATATATTTAGAAAACAGTACCATACACACACACACAAAAAAAAAACAGAAATCTGCAAGGTCACCCTAAAATTTTAAAGGTGCTTGAAAGCGCTCGCAAGTTGTCATGTGCTACGTAGTAATTCCAAAAAACAAAAAGCGCCTAAGCTATGATGCGGAGTTAATCGCACACGCCACGTAATGCATTTTCACGAACAACTTTGCAATATGTAAAGTTGAATCAACCTCATACTCTGATCACGTATTATATACTTGATGAACTTACTCGTGAAAGTTTAACCTATGATGAATTGTTCATAGTAGAAAACGACCAGTCACAGAGAGTCGGTTCGAATTAGGCCCAACCAGTCGCCAACATTTGAATTAGCTTGCATGAGTTATATCAGGGCGATAAGGTTGAACACCATTAAAACAACAACTGCGGATTACAATAATATCCAAGTCTGCTGCTATGATCAAAGCACTTTTTCCACTCACACAAAATCTAACAATACCTTTTTACAAAACATTTCCACAGACTAAACATCCATCTTCAAAGCAAAAAATTTTACTGTACTTCATATTTCTATAAACCGCATGCAGTTGCATAGAGTTATAATAACTTTCTGGTTAGTTCAACTAACTGAATCGCAATATGAAAGCAGTTGAATATAACATTTTGCAAAGAAGCGGTAACAAGCTACAACTCACATGGCAAACGCTAGTTAAAAATAACAAAGTTAAAGCAATTACTTGCCCGCCTGCTACGCTTTTGCGTTTCTGCACCATATAAAAACTACGTTGGAAAAGTTTCACACCGGTGAAGCTGCGAAAAGCAGATGGCAAAATAATCGTGATAGTCAAAAATCAAACCGGGGTTTGTAGCTTTAGGAAGTAGATGATTGAAATTAAACTAATTGTAACCGCAACTAACCATTTGAACGCTCGGGTGTATATGAGGGCCTTCCTTTATCTGACTTGGTGCTTTGTCTTCGCGAAACGGAGGCTGGTGGTCTTGCTTCTTGGGAATGACCATGGTGATATTTCATTTCAGCGGACCATCTATGTGGGTAATCGTTCGAAGCTTGCATTGATTCTGTTTCTGAACTTTCATCGTCAATCACACTTCCATCTGTACCTTCACTAGCTAATGAGTTCGTTTCTACAAAAATAACAGCATTTAAGTGGATTATGAAGGCAAAAATTTGCGTCTAAAACATATTTTTAGTGGAATATAACAACAAGGTTTAAGTTAGTAGCTAATGCAAGCCTTCAAATCTATCTAGTTGTTGGGTTTTGCGTTTTCAATTGGGTTCAGCAAATAACAATTTTTGATTCCGCCGAATTTCAATAATTTCATACCAATGACTACTGCGCACCTCTGATGAGAAAGTTAGTACCGAAACACCAACAACGTCACATAAATATACCAGTTTGGGCGTGTGTAAAATGTTACGGGTAATTTTCGAGCAGGTTGCGTGCTGTTTTTCGAACAATCTTATTTACCAGAAGCGCCGAGCGATCACTATGCAGCGCATGAAATGATGCAGTAACCTTTTGCTAGTAGAACTCTTGATGATTAATTCAGTAACATTTGATCGATCATCAACAACACAATTTATAATATTAGTGACAACTATTTTCACAAATGATTAAATAACCTGGAATTTCAAGCAAAGGTTCGATCAAATGTTGATTGGAATAACCAGGAAGAAGGGTTGTATGCTTAGGAGCTGTGGTGACAGTAACCGGGCTTGCATTTGGATTGGCATAAAGCAGCAATAAAGGCTGGTGGTGGCCCTTGATGCATTTTGATATCACATTGCTCCAGCGTTTGCCAACCTAGCAATACAAAATTCTAACTTAGAGCATACTGTAAGCATACGAAGCATTTATAAGATATGTGGAAACATCATAATGAAGTAATGCATTTGCAATGCAAACATCATAATGAATTTGCCTGATGAGTCCCAAAGGACAAAACGCGTCGCAAATTGAGAGTGTTTGCTGCGTTAAATTGTGTTGCTGATCTACACTGAGTACGTATATGTTTACTAGTGCCGCATTTTCGTAAGTTTAGCCTATTTCAATGCGAAGCATTATAAGACAATTGTATGACGTCTTCTTTGCTGATGCATAGACTGTGAATAACGTATACCAGCACTTAATTTTAAATTTAGCAACGCATAAACTCATCGAAAATGTCATGTCATATTTTCTGCTAAATTTATTAGAAACGAAGTACAAATTTGTCATGGACAATTTGTTTTCGTATCTTATTAGTTTTAGCACATGTATTAGCTTACTTAACCACTTTTGCACCATTAAGAAGATAATAGGGAAAATAAATATTGAACTGCAAATTCGACAGTAATTGAGGGAACCTGCGAAATGAGCTTGTGCTCTTCGCGTCAGCAGCCACGTGATATGTCAAATGCGATCGGCTCCAGCTGAGAATCGAACCCGTCACGTAGGATCTGGAACCTGCGCGTGGTACCACTATAGGTCATGTCGCTGACACGCTTAATATCTTTCGTACACGCACAAAACTAAGGTTTGCTTGAAGTTTACCTCGGAGACTTGTGCATCATCGAAATAGACCCATTTTCTTAATTTGGTGTGAAAAAAGAAAGTTGAATAATGTTTTCCATAATAACAAACCATTCCAACTAAGTACATTTCCAGATGACTGGCACGCTCATCAACCACCGTGTGGAAAAGCTAAAAATATGCAAGCAAGATTTACTGACTAAATTCAGGTTGATTTGGTTCATTGCGGTTGTTTTTTTTTATTTATATATGATTGATGATTTGCAAGGCTTAGTGCGTACGTGAGAAGCAAAAATTGGCAATAACGTCAAAATATCCAGTAAGTCATTTTTGACTGAAGCAGTTCCAGAGCACGATTCTCATGTGACACTTCAGTCGCATATGCAACCGATCATCAAGCAATTTATGAAACTACAATAGCTTAATGAGGAAATTACGGCAAACCCCAAAACAAAATCGTCTGACTAACAAAAAATACGTAAGAATGTTACGCATATTTAAACGTTCAAAATATGTGTACGTGTCATTTCTGACGAACAATTACAATCGTACAAACTTACTCGCCTACAAAAACATATTTTTCTTTCCTCGTGTTTTTGGAAAGTGAAACATTATCAAATTCCGCGTACGTGCTCTGCGTTACGAGCCGTGTGGGCGGCATTACCTGAATTTGCTTTTACGAACTTTTACAATTAATCGTCATTAAATGGCAAATTGAATTAGATAGAAATTGCACTATGCACAAACAGTGTTGTAGCCTTGTCCAATACATAACACTCTAGTATCATATGAGCAGCCAAGGCGCGCTATAATTGATTGGGGCAACTGAGATCAAATGAGATAAGTTTTTCAATCACAAAATCATAGTCCCAAGAGAGAAAAATTGTCATTTAGACTTGAACTTTAAAGTCATATGGGTACAGGTAAGTGGTTTTAAACTAATGAAAATCAATCTCAGTATATTAAATTACTTACGTCGGTTAAGCGTAGGGTTGTTCCGAGAGCATTAACCAGATCAACGATCTGCTTAACGTCAGGCTCCTCACTATCCCACACTATACCGATTGAAACCACATCTGGACAATTCATAAGAACTTTACGCATTTCAACTTTCTGACCACATTCGCTCTAAAACAAGTCATCAAGAAAATAAATCCAACCTTAGCTATACTCGCTGCATTACGCCAAAGCGTGAAATGAGAGGGGGGGCCCACCTCCGCCGTTTAGTGCCGTGGCAACCCAGCTCCGAAAAATTATCGCAGCGGTGGCGAGGCGTTAGCGACACTGGGTACGATTTGACCGGATCGGGAATTAAACCCCAGACCTCTTGCACCGATAGCGATGCGCGAAAGAAGTGAGCTATACGAATAATAGTGACGATGCATTGCTTGAAATAGCTTCGAAATGAACAATTTTTGCAGCGAATTTTTTAAAACAATTTAAGCGTAGTTCATAGAATTTATTGCAATTGGATTTCACTAAAAACATCAAAATCAATTTTGAAATTGTGAAATAATGATACTTACAGGGCAGCTTCTCATATCACCCCAGCTTCCAGCAATGCGTATCAAACGTCCAAACATTTGCGATACACCAGAAGGTCCATATCTCTTGCTCGTTGCTTCATTTTCAGCGCTAAAAATGTGGTGATTAGGTGATACATGTTGATAAATCATTCGTACTAAAGATTGCATCAACGGAAAAAAACATGGCGTAACTAGAATTAAAATGCAAATACATCTTCGCAAAAAGCAAAAATCAAAAGTTTATCTAAAGTTCGATAGTAGACAGACAAAACAAAGCATCGATAACAAAGGTTATCCTCGTACAATTACAGAGAATAGTATCACCAATAAATGCTGTTGCTATTTATGATCTTTTGCCCTAAAGCAATATAGCGAGTGCTACTCACAAACCCTATAAGCTGAATTTCTGTGTGATATAATACAACCTAAACCCAACAGACCATACAAACTATAGTCGCCAATGCAATAATTTAAAAGCAAAATACACAAAAAATCAAGGCATATCCATTCATACCAAGACACTCACATACGCTTCCAATTGCAATTCAGATTATCAAAAAAAATCAATCGTTTCTAATTTTAGAACAGCGAGATTTCACTCCAGACAAGTTTTAGATAGATTGCATAATACAAACTTTAAAGTTATGTACCATGAAAGCTTTAAACCATTGACGACATTATTGTCGTGATCATGATCCAAAATCGTGATATTCAAAATAATGCTGTTTAAGGCTATTTCATAAGATTTTTCTCAAGCACAAACATACACACAGACATTTGCTTTCGCTTTGCAATCAACAGCAAGAACATGAGTCATACCAAACTATAATGGACATCATCAAAACTAACAGCTACCTGCACTTCAAATGACTATCAATAAAAAGAAAAGCATACCAAATAGACAAGCACTAACATACAGTAGCAAGCATAAAAGCCGCATGAACCACAACAATGTATTTAAAAATGCAAAATATTTCACTGTTTCCAAATTCGATGCGGTAGTCCTGAAGTTATGTTAACAGCAATAAAAATCGTTTAGAAATCTCTTTTAAGGAGCTTATAAACGCGCGTAGTTTTAAGCAAACTGATCACAAAATCTAGTTTGTATCAGTGAGAGCTAAAACCCCTTTCATTAAAGTTATGCTAATGAACATTACCACAAAAGTGCATAAAGTAAAAATAGCACAAACTACTTAAATACCATAGTGCTGTTGCAGAGACGTAATGAACCATTTCAATGAAAGGGAGAGGTTCTGAAGTTGCACCACAAGCGCAAACACTATGCTGAACTAAGGTAAGACCAAACTTTTGATGAGGAATGCAATGCGGAGCTGTGCACACATCTTCGTGCACCGTGTTGCCAATATGTATGTGAATACGATTAAGGATATTTTCCTGTAAAACAAAATGTGTAAGCAGCAGTACTTAGCAAAATCTATAAAAAAAAAATTTACATCTAGTTTGCGTAGCAACATTAAAAAAGTTTTAGAACAAAATAATTGTCTATTTCGAAAATTCGTTATTGCACTTTCTGCCCAAAAAGCAAAAATAACTTGTGCCAATAAACCACTGCAACCTGTTCATTCTTCAACCACCTACTCTTACGAATACAAGCGCTGTATTTGAACAGTATTGGCTGATTTATGCAAACAACCATGCTTTCGATAAGCTCATTTACGTTGCCGATTCGCAATACAGAGTGCTACAGATGTTGAGCCGCAATGGCCATTTCTGATAGCAAATTAATGGTGTGCAATAAGGGCAAGCGAAAATAGTAAAACTCAATTCTATTACCATGAGCTTTAATGACCATTCATTGCTCACTTACAAAGCATTCTGCAGCATCATCCATCAAACCAAGTTGGAATCGATTTTGTTGTTGAAACGATTCAGCCAAAGCACTTCGCAATACATTAGGAGGAAGGGCATGGTCTTTACTGTATTCAAATTGATCAAAAATCTCTTTCAAAGCACAAAAAATGCAAGATGCTCCCATGCATGCATGACCACTGAGCAGACGAAAACTTCTTCGAAACACATCCAAATGCCACAATACCTAAAAATACGAAATCTTTGTAACGAAATTTCATGAAGAAATCGATTTCTTTATGATAATTGTATTGAAACTTATTAACTTGTCTTACAGTGCAATTTCCCGAAAATTAACCAATTTGACATGAAGTATTCATAACTGACCGTTATAGCACTCATTATATGAAAATATTGGACTTTCAAATGACTTTTGAAGTAATTTATACCAAGTAACTTTGCACCATTAATCATCATAGAAATTAATCAGACTTGGCATTCACACACAAAAATAAAGATATTCAGTATGATAAAAAAATCTTAAGGTTATCATACCTGAATGGCACTGTTCAGAAAACAATTATTCTCTCCTGGTTCATTTAATAGTCCTTTGTTAGCAGCTACAGAAGCAGTAGAAGTGAGACGCTTCTTTTTCATCGAGGCAAGCATTTTATGAAATAAGCTTTGGAATTAAATATATCGGCAGTTTCACAAACAATAGTATTTTAAAAGTTTTCTCAACAAACCTTAACCATTTAGTTATCCATTTAGTGCTTAACTTAATTAAAATAGGTTGTCATCTAAAATTCTTTTCCGTAAAAAATTGCTTGGAAATATCAAAATCATAGTAACTTTGCACTAAAGAAAAGCATACATAAGTAAGATCAATCCCTTTATTAAGCACCAACTTTAAAAGTCACTAGCAAAGAGCAATGCTGCAATTTTAGAGGCTCTTCGTTTTTAAGCCGCTTTATATTACAATCAACGGTTTACTTAACAGTTTACAAGTTTATTTATTTTTGTCACAAAAGCAGCAAATACTACTACACATAAGCAGGCGAAACTCGAAACGTATATTAAGTATGGTAGTGACAGGGTAACTGCGAAAGGACTGCAAGGCCTTCAAGTCAGCAACCACCCTGTGGCGCCATATTTACTATGGCATTACTATTCTACAAACAAACAAAAAAATTTAAGTCAAACTAGAATATTATTTATGTGTTTGTGGAGATAGAAACAACAAAAACTAAGTGCAAGTTTTCCAAGAGTTGAAATGTAGAATTCATAACACAAGTAAGTGCTGAGTACGCACAGAAAAAAAAAAAATATATAAGAGAAACCCAACATGATACAAAAATGCAGTAGGCACAAAGTGTTGGACAATGAATCAGAACAAGATCAAAGTTTAGTTGACAATGAAACAAAAAACTAAGTTTTTAACCGTAATTTTTTATATTCCTTTCTAAATTTTTTAAAAGAAAGATCGAGGAATGGAATTCCATATTTTAACACCAGCATATTTAATTGATTGTTGTGTTCGTTCAGTTTTAAATAATGGTACACGTAAGTTGGTTGAAACATTAGCAAACCAAGTATCAATACATTGATTGTGAGTATTTACAACCTTGTTGAAATAATTGTCAAAAGCACGGGGTAAAAGTTTGTGCAAATGATTATGAATAATTTTTGCTGTTTCGACTTTGGTCATTTTTTCCAAGTCCAAAATTTCATTTCTTGATATACCGGTAAGGGTTTAGCACTGTCATACCAATGAATCACTTCGGGTGATTATTCTCATAGCTTTGTTTTGAAGTTTGTATAGTATAGAAAGATAAGATGGAAAGGTATTACTCCAAATTACAAGCCCATAAGATAAGTGCGAACGTACCAATGAGTGATAAAGTTTTAGCAAAGCGGATTCAGGCAGGTAGAATTTTAATTTACTGAGAATACTCACTGATCGTTAAAAACTTTAACTTCTAGTTTTTGTGTAGGCTCTTTGAAGTTTATTTTATTATCAATGACTATTATACTCACAAGTATTTAGAGCTTTGTACAGATTTGATTATACCAGTTTTGCAGCGAATATTCAAGTCACCATGTGGAGAATTTAGTTTTGAATTAATGATTATTAAATTTGATTTTGATGCGTTCAGAGTGAGCTTGTTAGCAAGCATCCAACTTTTGACCTTATGTACTTCTGATTTCGTACGATTTTACAATTCTTCAATGCACTTGGCCGAGATTACCACACAAGTATCGTCGGCATAAAGGCGAGGGGAGCAGGTTACTTCAAAGCTGATGGAATTCCCCAAAACGTCATGCTCAATGCAGACATGCTCTTACCCTAACCGAATGCGTGTCTGGGTTACGTCATGACTAGGGCGATTTTTTTGTAACCTAAAAAACTTTAAAATGTAACTTTATTTTTGTAAAAAAGTAACCAAAAAGTAACTTTATTACACGAATAAAAGTGAAACAAAAATAGTTGCAGCCAAACATGAATAAACGTGAAGAAGGCCCAGTTCTACCTCGTGCTTAAGTTATAGTGAACACACAAGTAGTGTTTTACATTTTGTGGTAGAAAGTTTCTGTCCTTTGCAAGTAATTTGTTAAGCACAGAAAACCTTTTTTCATCAGAAGCAGTTGTTGGCTGGCACCAAAGAGGCACCTTAGTGTTTGTAGATTGTAAATTTATCTTTCTTGCATCAATCCAAGACAAAAAACTAGAAAAATTATGCAAAAAAGCATGAAAACCAAAATGTAACCTAAAAGACAGAAAGTAATTTTTTGTACCCTTATGACTTTTTAAATAGTGACCCTACAGCTGTGAAATTTTGGTTAAACGCTTTTAACGTTAATTGGAGCTAGCAAAAAAAAGTAACTTTTGTAACCAAAAATCGCCCTAGTTATGACGTATTGGGGAATTCCTGCCCGCCACGTTAAAGTAAACCATCCATTGTAACATAAGGCAGCTTAAAAACAAGGCCCCAATTTCCAAGCCTTTGAGTAGCCTGGATTCTGAACTATCTATTGAAAATGACTCTTCAAATTCGAAGTGGGCACTCACTAACGTGCCAGTTTGATATGGCATACAGAGAGCAATGGGAATTTTATAGATCAGCGACAATACAATACTCATGTGACCTTGCAGGTTGTAACTTATGCATTGCATCTATACTAGTATGATAATTATTATGATAACACATCAGTTCAAAATCATTTCCTACAATTTAGCTTTGCTTGATTACTAATGTGCATACCATTTTATTGCTCATCACGTGACCAGCATTGTGATAAAATTTTGATCAACAGGAATTTGTAATGTGCAAAGCACACTTTTAAAAATGTCTTTGCAAACAAAACAAAAGAACTAATTATAGTTGAAACAATAATGCTTTTCTGAAATTTTGCATCTTCAAAGATACATTAGCTAATTGTTGATGAGAAGTAACTTTTTGTTTTGATAAACTACAAAATGTTATTGCAAGGCAAATTCAGTATTACCGTATTTATTCGACTATAACGCGCAAAATTTTGAACTGATTTTTAGGCAAAAATCAATGCTGCGCGTTATACACGAGGTCTGAGAAATGCGGTATTGAAAATGTGGTTTTTAACATCTGAAACGTGCGTGTGCTCGCAAAGTTTTTTAAAGACGGGCATTAGCAATAGAATGGATGGTACAGAAGACGACCTGTTGTGGGATTTCAAATCAGGGTCAGAAGAAGAGGTTGAAAGTGATGTTCCCGCCGATTGGGACACTGATTTAGACATAACCCAAACAGAAATCGAACAGTTGTTTGATGAATCAGAGACTGAATCCGATTTTGAAGGGTTTTGAATTACTGTATGCTTTTTATAAATTTTTGTTCATGCTGTGAGTTGTTACCTTATGTGCTTACCAGTAGTTAGTAGAGAAAAAATAAAAAAAGAATTTTATACCAATTTTCATTCAAAATTTAAGGGTGCGCGTTATACACGAGTGCGCGTTATAATTGAATAAATACGGTATACCCAAAAAAACAAGAAACGACAATAATAATGTTAATGTTAAGACTGTCGCTGCCAGATGTCTTTTTTTTTTCGCATTAACGCTACATGCCAGTAAAATACAGTAGGCTAATCCCTTTCTTTCTCATGACTCAGATCTGTTGTCACGTATGACCGATGATGCATGACAGCCATACACTGAACATGCGTAAACTGACTGCATGCAGCTACATTAGTCGCACTGTTGCAGTCGCACTGCTAATCCATGTACTTCCAGAAATTTTTCTAGTTTTTCTAGAAGTTTCAACGCGGAGTTTGTGTCCAGTACAGGTTTTTCTAGAAGTACATGGCTAATCCTAGGTAGATTTGTGTTTTGTTACGTCACACTTGTGTTTATTTGGTTTTGCTAGCTGAAACTGCCGCAAGCGTGGTCGTTCTCTTTCTTGTTGTGCGGGATCAAGTTAGCGGCGTTTATACCTTGGATTATATTTCGTTAACAGACAAGTTGGTTTGTACCAGGCAGAGTTAAAGAAGGCGGTGGTAGGACACGCACAGAGCCGACGCTTGCTGACAGCCTAGATATACAATCTAGACAGACAGCCTAGATATACAATCAATATCCATGCTCCTCTTAAAAAGGTATCTCGTAAGCAGAAGCGTTTAATAAATAAACCTTGGATCACCAAAGGCCTTTTAATATCTATAAAAAAGAAACAGAAAATGCACAAAACACATTACATAAAAGGTTCGCCTATAGACAAAATATGTTACAAGACGTATTCTAACGTTCTAACTACAGTTAAAAATCTTGCAAAAAAACTGTACTATCATCATAAGCTCAATGAATATAGTGATAATCCAAAAAAAACCTGGGACGTATTGCGTACTCTCTTACCCACTAAATCTAATTCCAATATGCCAAATTCTCTTACAGTTAATGATTCTTCGATTACCGATCCTGCAGACATTGCTGAAGAGTTTAATAAGTACTTCGCTGATATTGGTGAACGTCTAGCAAATTCTATTTATAACATTGATCCCAACGACTTCCTTTCTTATTTAAAAAATCCCTGTTTATCTTCTATATATCTGCAACCTGTATCTCCACAAGAAATTTGCACGATAATTAACTCTCTTAAGCAAAATAAAGCTAATGGTCATGATGACATACGGTACTTCCCTATTTTTTAAAAATTGCTGCACCCAGTATTGCCTTGCCCTTGTCAATGATACTTAACTGTTGCCTTTCAAATGGTATATTCCCAAGTAAATTAAAGCTAGCAAAAGTTATTCCTGTATTTAAAAAAGGCGCTCCTAATCAACTAAATAATTATCGTCCTATTTCTCTTTTACCCTCCCTATCAAAAATTTTTGAACGCTTAATATATAATCGCCTACTATCATTTTTTACAAGTAACAATACTATTGTACCAACCCAATATGGCTTTAGGCATAAACGATCTACGATTCATGCTATTTTAGATCTTATCACGGAATGTTATGACAACTTAGATATCAGTCAACCTTCTGCACTTTTATTTTTGGATATTAGAAAAGCTTTTGATTCGGTTTCCCATGACAAGTTATTAAAAAAGTTGGATTTTTATGGTATCCGTGGGGTGGCCAACTCATTGCTCAAATCTTACTTATATGGCCGCAATCAATATGTTTCACTTGCCAATATTAATTCATCAAATAAAAAGATTAATTATGGGATTCCACAGGGTTCTATTTTAGGCCCTCTCCTGTTTCTTGTTTACATAAATGATCTTCCTTCCTGTTTAGATACTACCCCTAGATTCTTTGCTGATGATACAGCACTTTTAATTACGGGAAAATCATATCAAAGTATGGAAAATTTGGCTAATTTAGAACTCTCAAGGGTTGCTAAGTGGATGATGTCTAATAATCTCGTTGTTAATGCTTCTAAAACTGTTGCCTTGCCTATCTATCCAGATAACAACGCTTGCAATCTTAAACCTGAACTCACACTTATCTTTGACAGGCAAATATTGCTTCCATCTACTTCAGCAAAATACTTGGGAATTATTCTTGATGATCATTTATCGTTCAAATCACATATTAAGTCTCTTGAAAACAAAATTTCACGGTCTGTAGGAGTTATTTCAAGGTTAAGTTATTATCTTCCCTGTAATACTTTAGTAACTCTTTACTACACCTTAGTTCATTCTCATTTGCTCTACGCTCTTCCAGTATGGGGTTCTACCTATAAAACTTATTTGATCAAACTCAAAAAACTCCAAAACAAGGCCTTAAGAACTATCTCCAATATCCCAATCAGAAACAGTATAACACCGCAGTATTATAAATATAAGATCTTAAAACTTGAAGATTTATTCAGATTTGAAATTGCTAAGTTTATGCATCAGTTTACTTGTAAGAAATTGCCAACCAATTTTAACCACTACTTTACATCCATTTCTGCAGTTTCGTCACATGCAACACGCCATTCTTCCAATAACGATATCTTTTTACCCCGATTACATTCTGCTCGAACTCAACGATCAATAAAATTTATTGGGGCAAAATTATGGAATGATATAGGCCTACCATTTGAAATTAAGAAACTACCGTTTAATAAATTCAAAGAAAGTTACAAGAGCCTTCTTTTAAATAAATATAATGTTGACACAATTATATATTAAACTACTCACTATAAACTACGTTTTCAGGCACCTGCTATCGTATATATCTCTGATTTAATTTACTTGCCAATATTTAACCAACCTTTTTACTTCTTTTATATTTTAACTTATTTTGCTACCTTTTTTATTAAGCTGATCGTTAAGCATTTTGGGCTGCCGCTTGACTCGAAGACCAATGGTCCCTTCGCAGCAGCCTGTTGCTTGTGTAATTTTTATGCTGTAATAGGCTATGTACTAGTCTATTCGATTGATTGTAAAAGCAACAAAACAACCACTATAATTCTGGCAGAATAAACGAGAGAATCGAAAAAAAAAAAAAAAAGCGTGTCGTGTGCAAAACTAACGAGCGGCAAGCGCAAACGTGCCGTATGCAAAATTAAAAAACGGCAAGCGCTTCCTGTCTATTAATAACTGTCTGAAATTGAACCGCAATACAGGCTCAGTTAAGCATGCACAAGCGGCAAGAGCATCCAGTCTAAAAATAACTGTCTGAACTTAAACCGCAATACAGGCTCATTAAAACGATTAGGCATGCACGCTACTAAAAATAAGATGAAACGTCTAAAATGAATAACACTGCTACAAATTCCCCAACGAAATCAACATTTCCAAAAAAATCATCCTAAAAAACATGAAAATACTTTTTACCTCATTAATTGTTAAATCTGGAACAATATACCTTTCACATGATCATTGACATCATTGTCAAGTTGATGGCAAAACAACACAAACATCATCACAACGACTTTGAACTTGACTGAAAAATCGAAAAAATATGTTTTTTTGCTAAACGGCAAAAGTTGGGGTCCAATCAAAGTACTTTTGCGACGTTTTCCCCCACAATATTGCCATTACTTTGATACTCATTGCAAAGAGTATGAAATTACCTTTCACATGATCATTGTCAAGTGTGTGGCAAACTGCTACAAACACCATCAGAACGACTTTGAACTTGGCCAAAACACCAAAAAAGGTTTTTGTGATTTTTGCTGAAACGTCAAAAACCGGGGTCCAATCAAAGTAATATTGCGACGTTTTCCGACAAAAAACTCACGAACTTTCAATCGTCATTGCAAAGAGTATGAAATTACCTTTCACGTGAATATTGTCACGTTGATGGCAAAACAACACAAACACCATCAGAACGACTTTGAACTTGACCGAAAAAACAAAAAAATTTAATGTTTTTTTGCTAAAACGGCAAAAGTTGGGGTCCAATCAAAGTATTTTTGTGACGTTTTCCGACAAAAAAATCACAAATTTCAATCATCATCGCAAAAAGTATGAAATTACCTTTCACATGAATATTGTCAAATTGATGGCAAAACAACACAAACACCATCAGAACGACTTTGAACATGACCGAAAAACCAAAAAAAAATGTTTTTTTGCTAAAACGACAAAAGTTGGGGTCCAATCAAAGCAATATTCCGACGTTTTCCCCCACAATACTGCCATTACTTTAATACTTATTGCAAAGAGTATGAAATTACCTTTCACATGATCATTGTCAAGTGTGTGGCAAACTGCTACAAACACCATCAGAACGACTTTGAACTTGACTAAAAAATCGAAAAAAAATAATGTTTTCTTGCTAAAACGGCAAAAACCGGGGTCCAATCAAAGTACCTTTGCGACGTTTTCCCCCACAATATTGCCATTACTTTAATACTCATTGCAAAGAGTATGAAATTACCTTACACATGATCAATGTCAAGTGTGTGGCAAACTGCTACAAACACCATCAGAACGACTTTGAACTTGGCCGAAACACCAAAAAAAAAATAATGTTTTTTTGCTAAAACGGCAAAAGTTGGGGTCCAATCAAAGCAATATTGTGACGTTTTCCGACCTAAAACTTGTGAACTTTCAATCATCATTGCAAAGAGTATGAAATTACCTTTCACATGAATATTGTCAAGTTAATGGCAAAACAACACAAACACCATCAGAACGAGTTTGAACTTGGCCGAAAAACCAAAAAAATTTATTGTTTTTTTGCTAAAACGGCAAAAGTTGGGGTCCAATCAAAGTAATAATACGACATTTTCCCCCACGAAATTACCATTACTTTAATACTCATTGCAAACAGTATGAAATTACCTTTCACATGAACATTGTCAAGTGTGTGGCAAACTGCTACAAACACCATCACAACGACTTTGAATTTGGAAGAAACAATAAAAAAAAACATTGTGTTTTTTGCTAACCGGCAAAAACCGGGGTCCAATCAAAGTAATAATACGACGTTTTCCCCCACAATACTGCCATTACTTTAATACTCATTGCAAACAGTATGAAATTACCTTTCACATGATCATTGTCAAGTGTGTGGCAAACTGCTACAAACACCTTCAAAAGGACTTTGAACTTGGCCGAAAAACAAAAAAAAAACAATGTTTTTTTGCTAAAACGGCAAAAGTTGGGGTCCAATCAAAGTACTTTTGCGACGTTTTTCCCCTCAATATTGCCATTACTTTAATACTCATTGCAAAGAGTATAAAATTACCTTTCACATGATCATTGTCAAGTGTGTGGCAAACTGCTACAAACACCATCAGAACGACTTTGAACTTGGCCGAGAAACCAAAAAAAATTTTGTAATTTTTGCTAAAACGTAAAAAACCGGGGTCCAATCAAAGAAACATTGCGACGTTTTCCGACAAAAAACTCACGAACTTTCAATCGTCATTGCAAAGAGTATGAAATTACCTTTCACATGAATATTGTCATGTTGATGGCAAACAACACAAACACCATCAAAACGACTTTGAACTTGGCCAAAACACCAAAAGAGGTTTTTGTGATTTTTGCTGAAACGTCAAAAACCGGGGTCCAATCAAAGCAATATTGCGACGTTTTCCGACAAAAAACTCACGAACTTTCAATCGTCATTGCAAAGAGTATGAAATTACCTTTCACATGAATATTGTCATGTTGATGGCAAAACAACACAAACACCATCAGAACGACTTTCAACTTGACCGAAAAACCAAAAAATTTTATTGTTTCTTTGCTAAAACGGCAAAAGTTGGGGTCCAATCAATGTAATAATACGACGTTTTCCCCCACAATACTGCCATTACTTTAATACTCATTGCAAAGAGTATGAAATTACCTTTCACATGATCATTGTCAAGTGTGTGGCAAAACAACACAAACGCCATCAGAACGACTTTGACCTTGGCCGAAAAACAAAAAAAAAATTTTGTGATTTTTGCTGAAGCGTCAAAAACCGGGGTCCAATCAAAATAATATTGCGACGTTTTCCCCCACAATACTGCCATTACTTTAATACTCATTGCAAACAGTATGAAATTACTTTTCACATGATCATTGTCAAGTGTGTGGCAAACTGCTACAAACACCATCAGAACGACTTTGAACTTGACTAAAAAATCGAAAAAAAAATAATGTTTTTTTTGCTAAAACGGCAAAAGTTGGGGTCCAATCAAAGTACCTTTGCGACTTTTTTCCCCACAATATTGCCATTACTTTAATACTCATTGCAAACAGTATGAAATTACCTTTCACATGATCATTGTCAAGTGTGTGGCAAACTGCTACAAACACCATCAGAACGACTTTGAACTTGGCCGAAACACCAAAAAAAAAATAATGTTTTTTTGCTAAAACGGCAAAAGTTGGGGTCCAATCAAAGTAATATTGTGACGTTTTCCGACCAAAAACTTGTGAACTTTCAATCATCATTGCAAAGAGTATGAAATTACCTTTCACATGAATATTGTCAAGTTGATGGCAAAACAACACAAAAACCATCAGAACGAGTTTGAACTTGGCCGAAAAACCAAAAAAATTTATTGTTTTTTTGCTAAAACGGCAAAAGTTGAGGTCCAATTAAAGTAATAATACGACATTTTTCCCCACGAAATTACCATTACTTTAAAACTCATTGCAAACAGTATGAAATTACTTTTCACATGAACATTGTCAAGTGTGTGGCAAACTGCTACAAACACCATCACAACGACTTTGAATTTGGAAGAAACAATAAAAAAAAACATTGTGTTTTTTGCTAACCGGCAAAAACCGGGGTCCAATCAAAGTAATAATACGACGTTTTCCCCCACAATACTGCCATTACTTTAATACTCATTGCAAACAGTATGAAATTACCTTTCACATGATCATTGTCAAGTGTGTGGCAAACTGCTACAAACACCATCAGAACGACTTTGAACTTGGCCTTTTAAACAAAAAAAATAATGTTTTTTTGCTTCAACGGCAAAAGTTGGGGTCCAATCAAAGTACTTTTGCGACGTTTTCCCCACAATATTGTCATTACTTTAATACTCATTGCAAACAGTATGAAATTACCTTTCACATGATCATTGTCAAGTGTGTGGCAAACTGCTACAAACACCATCAGAACGACTTTGAACTTGGCCGAAAAACCAAAAAAAGTTTTTGTGTTTTTTGCTGAAACGTCAAAAACCGGGGTCCAATCAAAGTAATATTACGAGGTTTTCCGATAAAAACTCACAAACTTTCAATCATCATTGCAAAGAGTATGAAATTACCTTTCACATTCACATGATCATTGTCAAGTGTGTGGCAAACTGCTACAAACACCATCAGAACGACTTTGAACTTGACTGAAAAATCGAAAAAAACTAATGCTTTTTTGCTAAAACGGGAAAAGTTGATGTCCAATCAAAGTACCTTTGCGACGTTTTCCCTCGCGATATTGCCATTACTTTAATACTCATTGCAAACAATATGAAATTACCTTTCACATGATCATTGTCAAGTGTGTGGCAAACTGCTACAAACACCATCAGAACGACTTTGAACTTGGCCGAAAACCAAAAGAAGTTTTTGTGATTTTCGCTGAAACGTCAAAAACCAAGGTCCAATCAAAGTAATAATACGACGTTTTCCGACAAAAAACTCACGAACTTTCAATCGTCATTGCAAAGAGTATGAAATTACCTTTCACGTGAATATTGTCACGTTGATGGCAAAACAACACAAACACCATCAGAACGACTTTGAACTTGACCGAAAAAACAAAAAAATTTAATGTTTTTTTGCTAAAACGGCAAAAGTTGGGGTCCAATCAAAGTATTTTTGTGACGTTTTCCGACAAAAAAATCACAAATTTCAATCATCATCGCAAAAAGTATGAAATTACCTTTCACATGAATATTGTCAAATTGATGGCAAAACAACACAAACACCATCAGAACGACTTTGAACATGACCGAAAAACCAAAAAAAAATGTTTTTTTGCTAAAACGACAAAAGTTGGGGTCCAATCAAAGCAATATTCCGACGTTTTCCCCCACAATACTGCCATTACTTTAATACTTATTGCAAAGAGTATGAAATTACCTTTCACATGATCATTGTCAAGTGTGTGGCAAACTGCTACAAACACCATCAGAACGACTTTGAACTTGACTAAAAAATCGAAAAAAAATAATGTTTTCTTGCTAAAACGGCAAAAACCGGGGTCCAATCAAAGTACCTTTGCGACGTTTTCCCCCACAATATTGCCATTACTTTAATACTCATTGCAAAGAGTATGAAATTACCTTACACATGATCAATGTCAAGTGTGTGGCAAACTGCTACAAACACCATCAGAACGACTTTGAACTTGGCCGAAACACCAAAAAAAAAATAATGTTTTTTTGCTAAAACGGCAAAAGTTGGGGTCCAATCAAAGCAATATTCCGACGTTTTCCCCCACAATACTGCCATTACTTTAATACTTATTGCAAAGAGTATGAAATTACCTTTCACATGATCATTGTCAAGTGTGTGGCAAACTGCTACAAACACCATCAGAACGACTTTGAACTTGACTAAAAAATCGAAAAAAAATAATGTTTTCTTGCTAAAACGGCAAAAACCGGGGTCCAATCAAAGTACCTTTGCGACGTTTTCCCCCACAATATTGCCATTACTTTAATACTCATTGCAAAGAGTATGAAATTACCTTACACATGATCAATGTCAAGTGTGTGGCAAACTGCTACAAACACCATCAGAACGACTTTGAACTTGGCCGAAACACCAAAAAAAAAATAATGTTTTTTTGCTAAAACGGCAAAAGTTGGGGTCCAATCAAAGCAATATTGTGACGTTTTCCGACCTAAAACTTGTGAACTTTCAATCATCATTGCAAAAAGTATGAAATTACCTTTCACATGAATATTGTCAAGTTAATGGCAAAACAACACAAACACCATCAGAACGAGTTTGAACTTGGCCGAAAAACCAAAAAAATTTATTGTTTTTTTGCTAAAACGGCAAAAGTTGGGGTCCAATCAAAGTAATAATACGACATTTTCCCCCA
This sequence comes from Trididemnum miniatum, assembly GCA_964006365.1. Lineage (NCBI taxonomy): Eukaryota > Metazoa > Chordata > Ascidiacea > Aplousobranchia > Didemnidae > Trididemnum > Trididemnum miniatum. The sequence continues at coordinate 10,920,794 of OZ023234.1, read as the reverse complement.
CGAAATTACCATTACTTTAATACTCATTGCAAACAGTATGAAATTACCTTTCACATGAACATTGTCAAGTGTGTGGCAAACTGCTACAAACACCATCACAACGACTTTGAATTTGGAAGAAACAATAAAAAAAAACATTGTGTTTTTTGCTAACCGGCAAAAACCGGGGTCCAATCAAAGTAATAATACGACGTTTTCCCCCACAATACTGCCATTACTTTAATACTCATTGCAAACAGTATGAAATTACCTTTCACATGATCATTGTCAAGTGTGTGGCAAACTGCTACAAACACCTTCAAAAGGACTTTGAACTTGGCCGAAAAACAAAAAAAAAACAATGTTTTTTTGCTAAAACGGCAAAAGTTGGGGTCCAATCAAAGCAATATTGTGACGTTTTCCGACCTAAAACTTGTGAACTTTCAATCATCATTGCAAAGAGTATGAAATTACCTTTCACATGAATATTGTCAAGTTAATGGCAAAACAACACAAACACCATCAGAACGAGTTTGAACTTGGCCGAAAAACCAAAAAAATTTATTGTTTTTTTGCTAAAACGGCAAAAGTTGGGGTCCAATCAAAGTAATAATACGACATTTTCCCCCACGAAATTACCATTACTTTAATACTCATTGCAAACAGTATGAAATTACCTTTCACATGAACATTGTCAAGTGTGTGGCAAACTGCTACAAACACCATCACAACGACTTTGAATTTGGAAGAAACAATAAAAAAAAACATTGTGTTTTTTGCTAACCGGCAAAAACCGGGGTCCAATCAAAGTAATAATACGACGTTTTCCCCCACAATACTGCCATTACTTTAATACTCATTGCAAACAGTATGAAATTACCTTTCACATGATCATTGTCAAGTGTGTGGCAAACTGCTACAAACACCATCAGAACGACTTTGAACTTGGCCGAAAAACCAAAAAAAGTTTTTGTGTTTTTTGCTGAAACGTCAAAAACCGGGGTCCAATCAAAGTAATATTACGAGGTTTTCCGATAAAAACTCACAAACTTTCAATCATCATTGCAAAGAGTATGAAATTACCTTTCACATTCACATGATCATTGTCAAGTGTGTGGCAAACTGCTACAAACACCATCAGAACGACTTTGAACTTGACTGAAAAATCGAAAAAAACTAATGCTTTTTTGCTAAAACGGGAAAAGTTGATGTCCAATCAAAGTACCTTTGCGACGTTTTCCCTCGCGATATTGCCATTACTTTAATACTCATTGCAAACAATATGAAATTACCTTTCACATGATCATTGTCAAGTGTGTGGCAAACTGCTACAAACACCATCAGAACGACTTTGAACTTGGCCGAAAACCAAAAGAAGTTTTTGTGATTTTCGCTGAAACGTCAAAAACCAAGGTCCAATCAAAGTAATAATACGACGTTTTCCGACAAAAAACTCACGAACTTTCAATCGTCATTGCAAAGAGTATGAAATTACCTTTCACGTGAATATTGTCACGTTGATGGCAAAACAACACAAACACCATCAGAACGACTTTGAACTTGACCGAAAAAACAAAAAAATTTAATGTTTTTTTGCTAAAACGGCAAAAGTTGGGGTCCAATCAAAGTATTTTTGTGACGTTTTCCGACAAAAAAATCACAAATTTCAATCATCATCGCAAAAAGTATGAAATTACCTTTCACATGAATATTGTCAAATTGATGGCAAAACAACACAAACACCATCAGAACGACTTTGAACATGACCGAAAAACCAAAAAAAAATGTTTTTTTGCTAAAACGACAAAAGTTGGGGTCCAATCAAAGCAATATTCCGACGTTTTCCCCCACAATACTGCCATTACTTTAATACTTATTGCAAAGAGTATGAAATTACCTTTCACATGATCATTGTCAAGTGTGTGGCAAACTGCTACAAACACCATCAGAACGACTTTGAACTTGACTAAAAAATCGAAAAAAAATAATGTTTTCTTGCTAAAACGGCAAAAACCGGGGTCCAATCAAAGTACCTTTGCGACGTTTTCCCCCACAATATTGCCATTACTTTAATACTCATTGCAAAGAGTATGAAATTACCTTACACATGATCAATGTCAAGTGTGTGGCAAACTGCTACAAACACCATCAGAACGACTTTGAACTTGGCCGAAACACCAAAAAAAAAATAATGTTTTTTTGCTAAAACGGCAAAAGTTGGGGTCCAATCAAAGTAATATTGTGACGTTTTCCGACCTAAAACTTGTGAACTTTCAATCATCATTGCAAAGAGTATGAAATTACCTTTCACATGAATATTGTCAAGTTAATGGCAAAACAACACAAACACCATCAGAACGAGTTTGAACTTGGCCGAAAAACCAAAAAAATTTATTGTTTTTTTGCTAAAACGGCAAAAGTTGGGGTCCAATCAAAGTAATAATACGACATTTTCCCCCACGAAATTACCATTACTTTAATACTCATTGCAAACAGTATGAAATTACCTTTCACATGAACATTGTCAAGTGTGTGGCAAACTGCTACAAACACCATCACAACGACTTTGAATTTGGAAGAAACAATAAAAAAAAACATTGTGTTTTTTGCTAACCGGCAAAAACCGGGGTCCAATCAAAGTAATAATACGACGTTTTCCCCCACAATACTGCCATTACTTTAATACTCATTGCAAACAGTATGAAATTACCTTTCACATGATCATTGTCAAGTGTGTGGCAAACTGCTACAAACACCTTCAAAAGGACTTTGAACTTGGCCGAAAAACAAAAAAAAAACAATGTTTTTTTGCTAAAACGGCAAAAGTTGGGGTCCAATCAAAGTACTTTTGCGACGTTTTTCCCCTCAATATTGCCATTACTTTAATACTCATTGCAAAGAGTATAAAATTACCTTTCACATGATCATTGTCAAGTGTGTGGCAAACTGCTACAAACACCATCAGAACGACTTTGAACTTGGCCGAGAAACCAAAAAAAATTTTGTAATTTTTGCTAAAACGTAAAAAACCGGGGTCCAATCAAAGAAACATTGCGACGTTTTCCGACAAAAAACTCACGAACTTTCAATCGTCATTGCAAAGAGTATGAAATTACCTTTCACATGAATATTGTCATGTTGATGGCAAACAACACAAACACCATCAAAACGACTTTGAACTTGGCCAAAACACCAAAAGAGGTTTTTGTGATTTTTGCTGAAACGTCAAAAACCGGGGTCCAATCAAAGCAATATTGCGACGTTTTCCGACAAAAAACTCACGAACTTTCAATCGTCATTGCAAAGAGTATGAAATTACCTTTCACATGAATATTGTCATGTTGATGGCAAAACAACACAAACACCATCAGAACGACTTTCAACTTGACCGAAAAACCAAAAAATTTTATTGTTTCTTTGCTAAAACGGCAAAAGTTGGGGTCCAATCAATGTAATAATACGACGTTTTCCCCCACAATACTGCCATTACTTTAATACTCATTGCAAAGAGTATGAAATTACCTTTCACATGATCATTGTCAAGTGTGTGGCAAAACAACACAAACGCCATCAGAACGACTTTGACCTTGGCCGAAAAACAAAAAAAAAATTTTGTGATTTTTGCTGAAGCGTCAAAAACCGGGGTCCAATCAAAATAATATTGCGACGTTTTCCCCCACAATACTGCCATTACTTTAATACTCATTGCAAACAGTATGAAATTACTTTTCACATGATCATTGTCAAGTGTGTGGCAAACTGCTACAAACACCATCAGAACGACTTTGAACTTGACTAAAAAATCGAAAAAAAAATAATGTTTTTTTTGCTAAAACGGCAAAAGTTGGGGTCCAATCAAAGTACCTTTGCGACTTTTTTCCCCACAATATTGCCATTACTTTAATACTCATTGCAAACAGTATGAAATTACCTTTCACATGATCATTGTCAAGTGTGTGGCAAACTGCTACAAACACCATCAGAACGACTTTGAACTTGGCCGAAACACCAAAAAAAAAATAATGTTTTTTTGCTAAAACGGCAAAAGTTGGGGTCCAATCAAAGTAATATTGTGACGTTTTCCGACCAAAAACTTGTGAACTTTCAATCATCATTGCAAAGAGTATGAAATTACCTTTCACATGAATATTGTCAAGTTGATGGCAAAACAACACAAAAACCATCAGAACGAGTTTGAACTTGGCCGAAAAACCAAAAAAATTTATTGTTTTTTTGCTAAAACGGCAAAAGTTGAGGTCCAATTAAAGTAATAATACGACATTTTTCCCCACGAAATTACCATTACTTTAAAACTCATTGCAAACAGTATGAAATTACTTTTCACATGAACATTGTCAAGTGTGTGGCAAACTGCTACAAACACCATCACAACGACTTTGAATTTGGAAGAAACAATAAAAAAAAACATTGTGTTTTTTGCTAACCGGCAAAAACCGGGGTCCAATCAAAGTAATAATACGACGTTTTCCCCCACAATACTGCCATTACTTTAATACTCATTGCAAACAGTATGAAATTACCTTTCACATGATCATTGTCAAGTGTGTGGCAAACTGCTACAAACACCATCAGAACGACTTTGAACTTGGCCTTTTAAACAAAAAAAATAATGTTTTTTTGCTTCAACGGCAAAAGTTGGGGTCCAATCAAAGTACTTTTGCGACGTTTTCCCCACAATATTGTCATTACTTTAATACTCATTGCAAACAGTATGAAATTACCTTTCACATGATCATTGTCAAGTGTGTGGCAAACTGCTACAAACACCATCAGAACGACTTTGAACTTGGCCGAAAAACCAAAAAAAGTTTTTGTGTTTTTTGCTGAAACGTCAAAAACCGGGGTCCAATCAAAGTAATATTACGAGGTTTTCCGATAAAAACTCACAAACTTTCAATCATCATTGCAAAGAGTATGAAATTACCTTTCACATTCACATGATCATTGTCAAGTGTGTGGCAAACTGCTACAAACACCATCAGAACGACTTTGAACTTGACTGAAAAATCGAAAAAAACTAATGCTTTTTTGCTAAAACGGGAAAAGTTGATGTCCAATCAAAGTACCTTTGCGACGTTTTCCCTCGCGATATTGCCATTACTTTAATACTCATTGCAAACAATATGAAATTACCTTTCACATGATCATTGTCAAGTGTGTGGCAAACTGCTACAAACACCATCAGAACGACTTTGAACTTGGCCGAAAACCAAAAGAAGTTTTTGTGATTTTCGCTGAAACGTCAAAAACCAAGGTCCAATCAAAGTAATAATACGACGTTTTCCGACAAAAAACTCACGAACTTTCAATCGTCATTGCAAAGAGTATGAAATTACCTTTCACATGAATATTGTCAAGTTGATGGCAAAACAACACAAACACCATCAGAACGATTTTGAACTTGACTGAAAAACCAAAAAAAAATAGTGTAAATCTGCTAAAACGGCAAAAGTTGGGGTCCAATCAAAATACACTTGTGACGTTTTGCGACTAAAAACTCACGAACTTTTAATCATCATTGCAAAGAGTATGAAATTACCTTTCACATGATCATTGTCAAGTTGATGGCAAAACAACACAAACACCATCAGAACGACTTTGAACATGACCAAAAAACGAAAAAAAATAATGTTTTTTTGCTAAAACGGCAAAAACCAAGGTCCAATCAAAATACTTTTGCGACGTTTTCCCCCACAATATTGCCATTACTTTAATACTCATTGCAAAGAGTATGAAATTACCTTTCACATGATCATTGTCAAGTGTGTGGCAAACTGCTACAAACACCATCAGAACGAGTTTGAACTTGGCCGAAACACCAAAAAAAGTTTTTGTGATTTTTGCTGAAACGTCAAAAACCAAGGTCCAATCAAAGTACCTTTGCGACGTTTTCCGACCAAAAACTTACAAACTTTCAATCGTCATTGCAAAGAGTATGAAATTACCTTTCACATGATTATTGTCAAGTTGATGGCAAAACAACACAAACACCATCGGAACGATTTTGAACATGACCGAAAAACGAGAAAAAAAATAATGTAATTTTGCTAAAACGGCAAAAGTTGGGGTCCAATCAAAGTATTTTTGTGACGTTTCTCGACCAAAAACTTACAAACTTTCAATCGTCATTGCAAGGAGTATGAAATTACCTTTCACGTGAGTATTGTCAAGTTGATCGCAAAACAACACAAACACCATCACAAGAATTTTGAACTTGACCGAAAAACAAAAAAAAAATAATGTTTTTTTGTTAAAACGGCAAAAGTTGGGGTCCAATCAAAGCAATAATACGACGTTTTCCCCCACACTACTGCCATCACTTTAATACTCATTGCAAACAGTATGAAATTACTTTTTACATGATCATTGTCAAGTGTGTGGCAAACTGCTACAAACACCATCCGAACGACTTTGAACTTGACCGAAAAACCAAAAAAAGTTTTTGTGATTTTTGCTGAAACGTCAAAAACCGGGGTCCAATCAAAGTGTAATTGCGACGTTTTCCGACAAAAAACTCACGAACTTTCAATCGTCATTGCAAAGAGTATGAAATTACCTTTCACATGATCATTGTCAAGTTTATGGCAAAACAACACAAACACCATCCGAACGACTTTGAACTTGACCAAAAAACCAAAAAATTTATTGTTTTTTTGCTAAACGGCAAAAGTTGGGGTCCAATCAAAGTACTTTTGTGACGTTTTCCGACAAAAACTCACGAACTTTCAATCGTCATTGCAAAGAGTATGAAATTACCTTTCACATGAATATTGTCAAGTTGATCGCAAAACAACACAAACACCATCAGAACGATTTTGAACTTGACCAAAAAACAAAAAAAAATAATGCAATTTTGCTAAAACGGCAAAAGTTGGGGTCCAATCAAAGTAATAATACGACGTTTTCCCCCACAATACTGCCATTACTTTAATACTCATTGCAAACAGTATGAAATTACCTTTCACATGATCATTGTCAAGTTGATGGCAAAACAACACAAACACCATCCGAATGACTTTGAACTTGGCCGAAAAACCAAAAAAAGTTTTTGTGATTTTTGCTTAAACGCCAAAATCGGGGTCAAATCAAAGTAATATTGCGACGTTTTCCGACAAAAAACTCACGAACTTTCAATCGTCATTGCAAAGAGTATGAAATTACCTTTCACATGAATATTGTCAAGTTGATGGCAAAACAACACAAACACCATCAGAACGACTTTGAAGTTGACTGAAAAGACGAAAAAAAAAAAGTTTCTTTGCTAAAACAGCAAAAGTTGGGGTCCAATCGAAGTACTTTTGCGACGTTTTCCCCCACAATACTGCCATTACTTTAATACTCATTGCAAAGAGTATGAAATTACCTTTCACATGATCATTGTCAAGTGTGTGGCATACTGCTACAAACACCATCAGAACGACTTTGAACTTGACTGAAAAATCGAAAAAAACTAATGCTTTTTTTGCTAAAACAGCAAAAGTTGGGGTCCAATCAAAGTACCTTTGCGACGTTTTCCCCCACATAATTGCCATTACTTTTATACTCATTGCAAACAGTATGAAATTACTTTTTACATGAATATTGTCAAGTGTGTGGCAAACTGCTACAAACACCATCAGAACGACTTTGAACTTGGCCGAAAAACCAAAAAAGGTTTTTGTGTTTTTTGCTGAAACGTCAAAAACCGGGGTCCAATCAAAGTAATATTGTGACGTTTTCCGACTAAAAACTCATGAACTTTTAATCGTCATTGCAAGCAGTATGAAATTACCTTTCACATGAGTATTGTCATGTTGATGGCAAAACAACACAAACATCATCAGAACAACTTTGAACTTGGCCAAAAAAACAAAAAAAGTTTTTGTGTTTTTTGCTGAAACGTCAAAAACCAAGGTCCAATCAAAGTAATAATACGACGTTTTCCGACAAAAAACTCATGAACTTTCAATCATCATTGCAAAGAGTATGAAATTACCTTTCACATGATCATTGTCAAGTGTGTGGCAAAACAACACAAACACCATCAGAACGACTTTGAACATGACTAAAAAACGAAAAAAAAATATTGTGTTTTTGCTGAAACGGCAAAAACTGGGGTCCACTCAAAGTACTTTTGCGTCGTTTTCCCCCACAATATTGCCATTACTTTAATACTCATTGCAAACGGTATGAAATTACCTTTCACATGATCATTGTGAAGTTGATGGCAAATTGCTACAAACACCATCACAACGACTTTGAACTTGACTGAAAAATCGAAAAAAAATAATGCTTTTTTGCTAAAACGGCAAAAACTGGAGTCCAATCAGAGTACCTTTGCGACGTTTTCCCCCACAATATTGCCATTACTTTAATACTCATTGCAAAGAGTATGAAATTACCTTTCACATGATCATTGTCAAGTGTGTGGCAAACTGCTACAAACACCATCAGAACGACTTTGAACTTGGCCTTTTAAGCAAAAAAAATAATGTTTTTTTGCTTAAACGGCAAAAGTTGGGGTCCAATCAAAGTACTTTTGCGACTTTTTTCCCCACAATATTGCCATTACTTTAATACTCATTGCAAACAGTATGAAATTACCTTTCACATGATCATTGTCAAGTGTGTGGCAAACTGCTACAAACACCATCAGAACGACTTTGAACTTGGCCGAAAAACCAAAAAAAGTTTTTGTGTTTTTTGCTGAAACGTCAAAAACCGGGGTCCAATCAAAGTAATATTACGAGGTTTTCCGATCAAAAACTCACAAACTTTCAATCATCATTGCAAAGAGTATGAAATTACCTTTCACATGATCATTGTCAAGTTGATGGCAATACAACACAAACACCATCCAAACGACCTTGAACATGACCGAAAAACCAAAAACTTTTATTGTTTTTTTGCTAAACCGCAAAAGTTGGGGTCAAATTAAAGTATTTTTGTGACGTTTTCCGACCAAAAACTTACGAACTTTCAGTCGTCATTGCAAAGAGTATGAAATTACCTTTCACATGATCATTGTCAAGTTGATGGCAAAACAATACAAACACCATCAGAACGACTTTGAACATGACCGAAAAACAAAAAAAAATATTGTAATTTTGCTAAAACGGCAAAAGTTGGGGTCCAATCAAAATACTTTTGCGACGTTTTCCCCCACAATATTGCCATTACTTTAATACTCATTGCAAAGAGTATGAAATTACCTTTCACATGATCATTGTCAAGTGTGTGGCAAAACAACACAAACACCATCAGAACGAGTTTGAACTTGGTTAAATAAACAAAAAAAGTTTTTGTGATTTTCGCTGAAACGTCAAAAACCGGGGTCCAATCAAAGTAATATTGCGACGTTTCCGACAAAAAACTCACGAACTTTCAATCATCGTTGCAAAGAGTATGAATATGCCTTTCACATGAATATTGTCAAGTTGATGGCAAAAAAACACAAACACCATCAGAACGACTTTGAACTTGACTGAAAAACATTAATTTTTTTGCTCGTTTTTCGGTCATGTTCAAAGTCGTTCTGATGGTGTTTGTGTTGTTTTGCCATCAACTTGTCAACATTCATGTGAAAGGTAATTTCATACTCTTTGCAATGACGATTGAAAGTTCATGAGTTTTTGGTCGGAAAACGTCACAATATTGCTTTGATTGGACCCCGGTTTTTGACGTTTCAGCAAAAATCACAAAAACTTTTTTTGGTGTTTCGGCCAAGTTCAAAGTCGTTCGGATGGTGTTTGTAGCAGTTTGCCACACACTTGACAATGATCATGTGAAAGGTAATTTCATACTGTTTGCAATGAGTATTAAAGTAATGGTAATTTCGTGGGGGAAAACGTCGCAAAAGTACTTTGATTGGACCCCAACTTTTGCTGTTTTAGCAAAATTACATTGTTTTTTTTTCGTTTTTCGGTCAAGTTCAAAGTCGTTCTGATGGTGTTTGTGTTGTTTTGCCATTAACTTGACAATATTGATGTAAAAAGTAATTTCATACTCTTTGCAATGAGTATTAAAGTAATGGCAATATTGTGGGGGAAAACGTCGCAAAAGTACTTTGATTGGACCCCAACTTTTGCCGTTTTAACAAAAAAACATTATTTTTTTTTCGTTTTTTGGTCATGTTCAAAATCATTCTGATGGTGTTTGTGTTGTTTTGCCATCAACTTGACAATATTCATGTAAAAGGTAATTTCATACTCTTTGCAATGACGATTGGAAGTTTGTGAGTTTTTGGTCGGAAAACGTCACAATATTGCTTTGATTGGACCCCGGTTTTTGCCGTTTTAGCAAAAAAACATTATTTTTTTTCGATTTTTCAGTCAAGTTCAAAATGGTTCTGATGGTGTTTGTGCTGTTTTGCCATCAACTTGACAGTAATCATGTGAAAGGTAATTTCATGCTCTTTGCAATGACCATTGAAAGTTCATGAGTTTTTTGTCGGAAAACGTCGCAATATTACTTTGATTGGATCCCGGTTTTTGACGTTTCAGCAAAAATCACAAAAACTTTTTTTGGTTTTTCGGCCAAGTTCAAAGTCGTTCGGATGGTGTTTGTAGCAGTTTGCCACACACTTGACAATGATCATGTGAAAGGTAATTTCATACTCTTTGCAATGAGTATTAAAGTAATGGTAATTTCGTGGGGGAAAACGTCGTATTATTGCTTTGATTGGACCCCAACTTTTGCTGTTTTAGCAAAATTACATTGTTTTTTTTTCGTTTTTCAGTCATGTTCAAAGTCGTTCTGATGGTGTTTGTGTTGTTTTGCCATCAACTTGACAATATTCATGTGAAAGGTAATTTCATACTCTTTGCAATGACGATTGAGAGTTTGTGAGTTTTTTGTCGGAAAACGTCGTAATATTACTTTGATTGGACCCCGGTTTTTGACGTTTCAGCAAAAATCACAAAAACTTTTTTTGGTTTTTTGGTCATGTTCAAAATCGTTCTGATGGTGTTTGTGTTGTTTTGCGACACACTTGACAATGATCATGTGAAAGGTAATTTCATGCTCTTTGCAATGACGATTGAAAGTTCGTGAGTTTTTGGTTGGAAAACGTCACAAAAATACTTTGATTGGACCCCAACTTTTGCCGTTTTAGCAAAATTACATTAATTTTTTTTCGTTTTTTGGTCATGTTCAAAATCATTCTGATGGTGTTTGTGTTGTTTTGTCACACACTTGACAATGATCATGTGAAAGGTAATTTCATACTCTTTGCAATGACGATTGAAAGTTCGTGAGTTTTTTATCGGAAAACGTCACAAAAGTACTTTGATTGGACCCCAACTTTTGCCGTTTTAGCAAAAAAACATATTTTTTCGATTTTTCAGTCAAGTTCAAAGTCGTTGTGATGGTGTTTGTGTTGTTTTGGCAACAACTTGACAATATTCATGTAAAAGGTAAATTCGTATTTTTTGCAATGACGATTGAAAGTTCATGAGTTTTTTGTCGGAAAACGTCGCAATATTACTTTGATTGGACCCCGGTTTTTGACGTTTCAGCAAAAATCACAAAAACTTTTTTTGGTTTTTCGGCCAAGTTCAAAGTCGTTCTGATGGTGTTTTTAGCAGTTTGCCACACACTTGACAATGATCATGTGAAAGGTAATTTCATACTGTTTGCAATGAGTATTAAAGCAATGGCAATATCGTGGGGGAAAACGTCGTATTATTACTTTGATTGGACCCCAGTTTTTGCCGTTTTAGCAAAAAAACATTATTTTTTTTCTCGTTTTTCGGTCATGTTCAAAATTGTTCTGATGGTGTTTGTGTTGTTTTGCCATCAACTTGACAATATTCATGTGAAAGGTAATTTCATACTGTTTGCAATGAGTGTTAAAGTAATGGCAATATTGTGGGGAAAAACGTCGCAAAAGTACTTTGATTGGACCCCAACTTTTGCCGTTGTAGCAAAAAAACATTATTTTTTTTTCGTTTTTTGGTCATGTTCAAAATCGTTCTGATGGTGTTTGTGTTGTTTTGCCATCAACTTGACAATATTCATATAAAAGGTAATTTCATACTCTTTGCAATGACGATTGAAAGTTCATGAGTTTTTTGTCGGAAAACGTCGCAATATTACTTTGATTGGATCCCGGTTTTTGACGTTTCAGCAAAAATCACAAAAACTTTTTTTGGTTTTTCGGCCAAGTTCAAAGTCGTTCGGATGGTGTTTGTAGCAGTTTGCCACACACTTGACAATGATCATGTGAAAGGTAATTTCATACTCTTTGCAATGAGTATTAAAGTAATGGCAATATCGTGGAGGAAAACGTCGTATTATTGCTTTGATTGGACCCCAACTTTTGTTGTTTTAGCAAAAAAACATTATTTTTTTTTTTGTTTTTCGGTCAAGTTTAATGTCGTTCTGATGGTGTTTGTGTTGTTTTGCCATCAACTTGACAATATTCATGTGAAAGGTAATTTCATACTCTTTGCAATGACGATTGAAAGTTCGTAAGTTTTTGGTCGGAAAACGTCACAAAAGTGCTTTGTATGGACCCCAACTTTTGCCGTTTTAGCAAAAAAACATTATTTTTTTTCGATTTTTCAGTCAAGTTCAAAGTCGTTGTGATGGTGTTTGTGTTGTTTTGCCATCAACTTGTCAACATTCATGTGAAAGGTAATTTCATACTCTTTGCAATGACGATTGAAAGTTCATGAGTTTTTGGTCGGAAAACGTCGTATTATTACTTTGATTGGAACCCGGTTTTTGACGTTTCAGCAAAAATCACAAAAACTTCTTTTGGTTTTCGGCCAAGTTCAAAGTCGTTCTGATGGTGTTTGTAGCAGTTTGCCACACACTTGACAATGATCATGTGAAAGGTAATTTCATAGTGTTTGCAATGAGTATTAAAGTAATGGCAATATCGCGAGGGAAAACGTCGCAAAGGTACTTTGATTGGACATCAACTTTTCCCGTTTTAGCAAAAAAGCATTAGTTTTTTTCGATTTTTCAGTCAAGTTCAAAGTCGTTCTGATGGTGTTTGTAGCAGTTTGCCACACACTTGACAATGATCATGTGAATGTGAAAGGTAATTTCAAACTCTTTGCAATGACGATTGAAAGTTCGTGAGTTTTTTGTCGGAAAACGTCACAAAAGTACTTTGATTGGACCACAACTTTTGCCGTTTTAGCAAAAAAACATTATTTTTTTTTCGTTTTTTGGTCTTGTTCAAAATCATTCTGATGGTGTTTGTGTTGTTTTGCCACACACTTGACAATGATCATGTGAAAGGTAATTTCAGACTCTTTGCAATGACGATTGAAAGTTCGTGAGTTTTTTGTCGGAAAACGTCACAAAAATACTTTGATTGGACCCCAACTTTTGCCGTTTTAACAAAAAAACATTATTTTTTTTCGATTTTTCAGTCAAGTTCAAAGTCGTTCTGATGGTGTTTGTGTTGTTTAGCCATCAACTTGACAATGATCATGTGAAAGGTAATTTCATGTTCTTTGCAATGACGATTGAAAGTTCATGAGTTTTTTGTCGGAAAACGTCGAAACATTACTTTGATTGGACCCCGGTTTTTGACGTTTCAGCAAAAATCACAAAAACTTTTTTTGGTTTTTCGGCCAAGTTCAAAGTCGTTTTGATGGTGTTTGTAGCAGTTTGCCACACACTTGACAATGATCATGTGTAAGGTAATTTCATACTGTTTGCAATGAGTATTAAAGTAATGGCAATATTGTGGGGGAAAACGTCGCAAAAGTACTTTGATTGGACCCCAACTTTTGCCGTTTTAGCAAAAATACATTATTTTTTTTCTCGTTTTTCGGTCATGTTCAAAATCGTTCTGATGGTGTTTGCGTTGTTTTGCCATCAACTTGACAATATTCATGTGAAAGGTAATTTCATACTCTTTGCAATGACGATTGAAAGTTTGTAAGTTTTTGGTCGGAAAACGTCGCAATATTGCTTTGATTGGACCCCGGTTTTTGACGTTTCAGCAAAAATCACAAAAACTTTTTTTGGTTTTTCGGCCAAGTTCAAACTCGTTCTGATGGTGTTTGTAGCAGTTTGCCACACACTTGACAATGATCATGTAAAAGGTAATTTCATACTGTTTGCAATGAGTATTAAAGTAATGGCAATATTGTGGGGGAAAACGTCGTATTATTGCTTTGATTGGACCCCAACTTTTGCCGTTTTAGCAAAAAAACATTTTTTTTTTCTCGTTTTTCGGTCAAGTTCAAAATCGTTCTGGTGGTGTTTGTGTTGTTTTGCCATCAACTTGACAATATTCATGTGAAAGATAATTTCATACTCTTTGCAATAACGATTGAAAGTTTGTAAGTTTTTTGTCGGAAAACGTCGTAATATTACTTTGATTGGACCCCGGTTTTTGACGTTTCAGCAAAAATCACAAAAACTTTTTTTGGTTTTTCAGCCAAGTTCAAAGTCGTTCTGATGGTGTTTGTAGCAGTTTGCCACACTTTTGACAATGATTACGTGAAAGGTAATTCCATGTTTTTTGGATAGAGTATTAAAGTGTTGGTAATATTGTGGGGGAAAACGTCGTATTTTTATTTTGATTGGACCCCAACTTTTGCCGTTTTAGCAAAAAAACATTATTTTTTTTTGGTTTTTCGGTCAAGTTCAAAGTCGTTCGGATGGTGTTTGTAGCAGTTTGCTACTGACTTGACAATGATCATGTGAAAGGTATTTCCATATTCTTTGGATAGAGTCTTAAAGTGTTGGCAATATTGTGGGGGAAAACGTCGCAAAACTACTTTGATTGGGCCTCAACTTTTGCCGTTTTAGCAGAAAAACAATAATTTTTTTTGGTTTTTCGGTCAAGTTCAAAGTCGTTCTGATGGTGTTTGTGTTGTTTTGCTATCAATTTGACAATTATCATGTGAAAGGTAATTTCATACTCTTTGCAATGACGATTGAAAGTTTGTAAGTTTTTGGTCGGAAAACGTCACAAAAGTACTTTGATTGGACCCCAACTTTTGCCGTTTTAGCAAAAAAACTTTTTTTTTTTCAATTTTTCAGTCAAGTTCAAAGTCGTTGTGATGGTGTTTGTGTTGTTTTGCCATCAACTTGACAACATTCATGTGAAAGGTAATTTGCTCTAGCTTTAACAATACATGAGGTAAAAAGTAATTTCATGTTTTTCAGGATGATTTTTTTGGAAATGTTGATTTCGTTGGGGAATATGTAACAGTATTATTATTTTTGGACGTTTCATCTTATTTTTAGTAGCGTGCATGCTTAATCGTTTTAATGAGCCTGTATTGCGGTTCAAGTTCAGACAGTCATTTTTAGACTGGATGCGCTTGCCGCTTGTGCATGCTTAATTGAGCCTGTATTGCGGTTCAATTTCAGACAGTTATTAATAGACAGGATGCGCTTGCCGTTTTTTAATTTTGCATACGGCACGTTTGCGCTTGCCGCTCGTTAGTTTTGCACACGACACGCTTTTTTTCTTTTTTTTTTCGATTCTCTCGTTTATTCTGCCAGAATTATAGTGGTACAAAATAAACTGTTCTGTTCTGTATACAAAGGAATAGCTACAGGATTACAATTTTCGATCCAAATCCGCTTCCACTCGTAAATGCACATTGCCTAGGAACAATCATGAATCAATTACCACACCAGGGGTCCTACTTGACACCGCAAAGAACTGAAACACCACAAGGGACGACAAAGGACTTCAAATTGATCTACTAAACAGTGGTCACTCGTGCTTATGGGCGGTGGGGCTGCAACCCTCCTCTGGAGTTTTCACATTTCGTATTTTTCAAATTTTTTCTTGCATTCATAATTTCATGTTTATATCAAAATTATACTTTGATCAATAGACAATCCAGCGCACGACACTGAAAGCTTTTCGTATTTTTTTCACAAAATCAAACGAGCATATGTTCTGGCGCTCGCGAGTCAACGTGAATGAAGCATAATAAATGTGCACAAGACGTTATACGTTTTGCGTCGGGCGGTGATCGGCAGCGCCCCAGCTCGCGTTTTTTATAACAAACTAATTACTATTACTTCGTATCAGTGGCGTATTTAGTATTCATAAAAGGGGGTGGCAACTTTTGACAGGTTGAAAAGTTGCAGTAAAGCTGAATCACAAACTAAGTTTTTAGTTGGAGTACGGATGAATTTTTAACGTGAAAGTCAGGTTCTGGTAATTATTGTCTGTCGACTGTCGTAAGTAACTTCATATAATTTATTTAAACATAAGTGTTCACATTTAAGCAGAGGTGGGCACGGTACTTTATTAAAGTACCGGCAGTACCGGTACTCGGTACTTTGTTAAAAGTATCGTCGGTACCGGTACTCGGTACTTGAAAATCAAGAGTACCGCCGGTAGTACCGCAGTACTTTTCAAAAAAACTTTCAGAAAGAAAGTACTGCCCTATATCTTGTTGATTTTTGATAGAAACTGGTCAGTTTCATGATAATTAGGCCTATATCTATAGATATTAGCTAGATAAATACTAAATTACTCAATACTGTAGTGTTACCGGAAACTTGGTACGCCACAATTCACGAATTGCAAACTACGCACCAACCATCAAAAAACGGTACAAAACAAACTATAGTTAGTGCCAGTGGTTAGCGCAACAAGAGTCAGAAGAAATGCAACCATTTTCCTCGCCCACAGGAATGGGCTGCCACGCATAAAGCGAAAACTTTTTTTATTGGGGACCACATTTTGCCAAAATGGAACAAAAAGTTTGCTTAGCGTTTTTGCATGAATGGGAATGTTAGAACCAGAAGTGGCTTACGCTGGAGTTTTCTATGGAAGGAGTTCGTCAGAAATCATAACGACGTAAAACCTATTATTGAAGTCATTAAAACAAAAACAGCACTTTCAACATCGAAATGTGTTAAGCAGGGTACCCAATTTTTTTTTTAGAAGCGTCATATTTGATAATGTAAAAGTGCTCGAAGAGTCGAGGGCCAATAATATTTTAAGGTAGGCCTATGCTTTGCTATTTTTTAAAATTTGTTGCACTCCGGATCTTCACGTAGGATAAATCGTTCTAACTTTTTCATGGCGCTTAATTTTTGTGTCTGTGATTTGCAGCAGTAGGCCTACTCGAGTTGAGGGGGAGTGCGAGGGATGCCATCCCCTCGAAAAACAACACCATCCCCCCATAAAACATTTTAGCGTAAACCATTCCCTTACGAGTAGGCCTATAACGACCATCCCTCCTAACGTCTGCGAAAAAAGTTGTAGACCTACCATCCCTCCATAAGTGTTTTTACAAAATTACTCGAGCACTGATTATCAGAAAGCACTCAAAGCTCTAAGTTAGATTCATGTGATCATAATAATAGACAATACTTCGTGCGACCACGGACGAGGACAATATGAAAACTCATGTTCACGAAACTGGAGACTCTGGGTGTAGAGCAGTGATTCTCAAACATGTTTGTTCTACCGCTTACTTTTGGAAGTTGAAGACTTTCTTCACCCTCTTTTCAGGAAACAAGTTTTAAAAGGGGCGTAGGCTACGCCGTACGAAAACATTTTCTAAGATGAGGTTGCGTAAGTGCAAAGACACGTTTTGCTTTGTGAGTTTAGTACCTTATGAATTAAGATATAGCAAGCAAAACTGCATATGCGCATTAGGAGTTGGGAATAATCCCATAACGGAACTGACAGATGGCGAACAAGCTACAAAGTAATAGGGATGTGCCGGATAGCAAATTTGCCGGATAGCCGGATACCGGATATCCGGAAAATCTAACTTACCGGATATCCGGTATCCGGCCGGATATCCGGTGCGTCACTATCCGGCCGGATACCGGATAGTAGCACTACGCCAAAATTAATATTTGGATGTTTTTGTCCACGGCTCGACGCTATCGTTTTGGTCGACTAGCGAGCCATGAAATTGTTGCATGAGGTCATGTGACACACAGGAAACTTTCAAAAGTGTTGAGTCGTTAAGAATGGACTTCATTACTCCAAGTAGGCCGAATCAGCAACGCGGTCGAGCGGCAGGAGCTCAGTTGATAATAATGACCATCTTACTAATCGCTTTTGATTCAACTACGATCCACGACACTACGTTTGTGTATCAACACGTTTTCAATGCTGGGCTTTATTTTCGAGAAGAATCATGTTAAAAAGTATAATTCAAATCAACAGGGGGGTTAGCCGTGTTAGTCATAATTAATGGTAAACTGTTAAAAATGATGACACTCTTTGACTAACATTTATTTATTAATAGACACGAGCTTTCGCCGGTGTAACGCTGGCTTCATCAGGTGGCTGCAAAACATACAAGCACTAACGATAGTAAGCAAAAATCCTAAGCTAAAAAAAGTCTAATGTCTATGAAGCGCGATAAAAATCAAAATAAAGTACTAACCTCGTAGGTTGGGAAAAGCAGGGAACAGTGAGCCTCGTGGAAGTGTGAGAGGTTAGAGTCTATCTGTCTATTTTCCTGTCTAACGAGGAAATGCTGGCGACCAGAGCAAATCAAAAATGGAAGGGCGGAAATACAATTAATTACCTCTGCCTGTCTGCCTATCCTATAATCTTAGTTTCTATACTCCACTGTGTATAGTTTCTATCTTAGTTTCTATTTTTTATCTTTAGTTTCTATACTCCTCTTCACGGGAGACAACGGTGGTGATCATCGAAATTATACCATCTCGGTTTGATGCCGATTGATTACTGCCTACTGCTACACCATTGAAGTGGCTTTCCTCATGATAAAACTCGCAGCGCAGAAAAATAAACTTGTAAACTAAATTTAAATCCACTTGGTATAAAAAATTACCAACGCAGTCTAAGGTTTGGACTCGGTTCTACTTTTTGTAGAGAGTCCAAACAAAATTAAAGTTTTCAAACTTGCACCAAATTTTTTCACATAAATCGAAAAAGTAAATTTCATTTTTACCGAGTCTACTCCACGCAATTTTCCTAAACTTTGAAAATATCCGGTATCCGGCCGTATAGCGAAGTACTATCCGGCCGGATTGCGGATACCTCAAAAAGCGCCGGATAGTGTCCGATACCGGATATATATCCGGTATACGGAACATCCCTACAAAGTAAGATGGGAAGAGCTGCTGCAATAGACTGTCACAATCAGCAACGATTAGTTTGAAACATTATAAATACTCGTCGATTTGACACGAGTAAATGTAATACAAAATAGGCCTATAATTTGCTATTAAGGTAGGCCTCAGGCCTGTAATGTTTAGGATGTGGGCCATTAAAAAACGAAATTGATATTAGCTCGCTAATAATATGGTCTACATCTAGAATACCATCGCATTCACAAGAAAAAGTACACAATTATTTTATGATTTTGCGTCTTTTTAAGGAGATTTGTTGTTACCGCACGATTTTTTGTTTGTCGGCAAGTCGGAGATTCGATCCTTCACTCGCTGTCTTCACGAAGCTTGTCATGTGTAGTTTCCAAGTTGGCCATTATGCAACCTCTGATAATCTCGTTTCGCAATCCTTGCACGCTTTTAGTTTAAGGCATTTAAGTCACATGCGATTTTCTTGCACCTTTTTCACGCCTTCTTTGTAACGGCTGCTCTTTGGCTTTTTTTGAGTTGACTCAGTTATACAAGCTTGTAGCATTGGACGGCAAGCAGCATTTTAGCGACTCGTTAAGTTTTATTTGGTTTTACAAGTTGGTTCGCTGGCAAAAATATTCGCGATTAAACTCCGAATAATTTTTGCTTAGCTGGTATCATTTTATTTGCTCAATACATTTATTTGATTCTTTTGGATTGGTTTTCTTCATAAGACCAGTTGAGTGAAGACCCAGGAGCTTCCCCTGGGACAACAAAGGGACCGGCGCTAGGTCCGGAAGAAGTGAGGAGTAAGTTCAAAGTACTGACTTGGTGTCGAGTTCTTAACAAGATTCACTCAAGAAACATTATTGCAGAGAGTTGTAAGTAGGTGGAATGTCTATCGGCAGCATGGCCGAGTGGTTCGTTCATTTCTAAAGAATATCTTCACAAGGAAAAAAAAGGGGCCCCTTCCTCGACAACGCCACTGAGTATTGGCCAAAAAAACTGTGAAAAAATGTACAGTATGTGAAGCAGAACTCAACAGGGGTGAAATGACGTCACTGGCTCAAATGTGCTACTAGCACATGGTCACTCGCACATTTCGACTCGCACATAACCAATCACTCGCACATTTCGACTCGCACATAACCAATCACTCGCACATCAGCGTACTCGCACTCGCACATTCCATGCTCACTCGCACATTATAGCCGGACCACTCGCACATTGACCAAACTAGCACTCGCTCATTCCGATGTGGTAAAAACCGGACCACTCGCACATCGTCACTCGCACTCGTACATTTCGACTCGCACATAACCAATTACTCGCACATCAGCGTACTCGCACTCGCACATTCCATGCTCACTCGCACATTATGACCGGACCACTCGCACATTGACCAAACTAGCACTCGCACATTCCTGTGATGTAGGCTACAAACCGGACCACTCGCACGTTGACCAAACTAGGACTCGCTCACCAAACTAGCACTCGCGCATTCCGTGTTCACTCGCACATTATGATCGGACCACTCGTACATTGACCAAACTAGCATTTGCACATTCTTGCGTTGTAAAAACCAGACCACTCACACATTCCAGTGTTATAAAAATCGGACCACTCGCACATTGACCAAACTTGCACTCGATCGGACATTTGGGTAGTCCGATTATAATATGCGAATGAACATGGAATGTGCGAGTCCTAGTTGGGTCAATGTGCGAGTGGTCCGGTTTGTACAACACCGAAATGTGCGAGTTCTAGCTTGGCCAATGTGCGAGTGGTCCGGTTTGTACAACATCGGAATGCGCGAGTGCTAGTTTGGTCAATGTGCGAATGGTCCGGTTTTTACAACACCGGAATGTGCGAGTGCTAGTTTGGTCAATGTGCGAATGGTCAGGTGTTTACATCACCGAAATATGCGAGTGCTTGTTTGGTCAATGTGCGAGTGGTCTAATTTTTTGGCTTTGTAATATCGGAATGTGCGAGTGGCCTGATTTTTACTACATCGAAATGTGCGAGTGCTACTTTGGCCAATGTGCGAGTGGTCTGGTTTTCACAACACCGGAATGTGCGAGTACTTGTTTGGTCAATGTGCGGGTGGTGTGGCTTTTACAACACCGGAATGTGCGAGTACTTGTGTGGTCAATGTGCGAGTGGTTCGGTTTTTACAACATCGAAATGTGCGAGTGCTAGTTTGGTCAATGTGCGAGTGGTCCGGTCATAATGTGCGAGTACGGTGATGTGCGAATGATTGGTTATGTGCAAGTCGAAATGTGCGAGTGGTCCGGTCATAATGTGCGAGTGAACATGGAATGTGCGAGTAGGGTGATGTGCCAGTGATTGCCATGGTTATAAGCGAGTCGAAATGTGCGAGTGGTCCGGTCATGATTATGTGCGAGTGAACGTGGAATGTGCGAGTACGGTGATGTGCGAGTGATTGGTTATGTGCAATGCGAATGGTCCAGTCATAATGTGCGAGTGAACATGAAATGTGCGAGTAGGGTGATGTTCGAGTGCGGTGATGTACGAGTCGAAATGTGCGATTGGTCCAGCCATAATGTGCGAGTGAACATGAAACATGCGAGTGCGAGTACGGTGATGTGCGAGTGGTCCTGTCATAATGTGCGAGTGAACATGAAATTGGCGAGTTCGAGAACAGTGATGTGCCAGTGATTGGTTTTGTGCGAGTGGTCCGGTCATATTGTGCGAGTGCGGTGATGTGCGAGTCGAAATGCGCGAGTGGTCCAGCCGGTCATGATTATGTGCGAGTGGTCCAGCCATAATGTGCGAGTGAACATGGAATGTGCGAGTACGGTGATGCGCGAGTAATTGGTTATGTGCGAGTCGAAATGTGTGAGTGGTCCGGTCATAATGTGCGAGTGCGGTGATGTGCGAGTGATCCAGTCATAACGTGCGAGGGAACATGAAATGTGCGAGTGCGGCGATGTGCGAGTGATTGGTTATGTGCGAGTGGTCCAGCCATAATGTGCGAGTACGGGGATGTGCGAGTGATTGTTTATGCGCGAGTCGAAATGTGCGAGTGGTCCGATCATAATGAGCGAGTGAACATGAAATGTTCGAGTGCGAGTACAGTGATGTGCGAGTGATTGGTTATGTGCGAGTCGAAATGTGCGAGTGACGATGTGCTAGTGGCGTCATTTCAGCTCGTCTCGCAGAACTGGTGTAGAAAATAGAAGAATAACCCTCCTTAAAACGCTTCGCCGAAACGCTGTATGAATACTTTTGCAGGGCTGCCACTTACTGGTATCAATTGTGAAAATCTCAAAAAATCATCATAACATACAGAAGTGATTCAATGGCCATCTAAACTTTTCATACTTAATTCGATGAAATTTGAAAGCGAAGGGGTCATTTTTTTTCGAAGACGCCATTGACAAACTTTTTATCACTGATTGGGGGCCCCCGGGGCTATAGACCCCTCCCCCTTAATCCGGCTCTGTAAGTACTACACAAGGCAAAAACATCGTAATGAATATTTTCAACCCTTCATTGGCACTGTAACAGGTAGAAAAGCTCTTCATCATATTCGCTTAAATTCTTGGAAAAATATTCCGCCAAATTATCGTCAATGCTCCTTGAATAAATTTAAAAGATACTTTAAAAACAATACTTTGACTAATAATTAATTGAATTGTTGTATTATACATTCTTCGTTTTTGTGAGCCGAAGTGTTGGTTGTGAAATTGTAATTGATAATCTGGGAAGTCTTATTTTAAGGATAGCTATGGTCTTATTTTTTCCTCCTTAAGCTATTTTTGAGACACATTTAATGTAGCCTAATTATTTCTGTCTTACTTTTTATTGATTTTTTTGTGCGTAGAGCCTTATAGGTTGATTGAAAATGATTTTGAAACTGTCACTACTGTCGCATAATTAACTTGGTCTTGTGTCTACTGACGCATAAAAAGTAAATGCTATAGCTCTACCACTAACGCAACGTGTTTTGCTTTTAGCTTATTTCTTTTTTGCTTTGTACGTAATACGTTACAAATCCAAGTGTTCTACCATTACTGTTTAAGTGATGGCTGACTATCTACGTGCGGCTAACCTGATGACCCTGTGGTTTTTCGCTGTTTTCTTCTGGTGTGTTATTCGTAAATTCTAAGGTAAAATACACTTAACTTTGACTTTGAATAAAGGAAGTTAAGAAAAGATACCAAAATATGTCGTGATACCCAAATTTTTGGACAATAGGCCTAAATCGAATTTATTTTGATACCTCAAACCGCTCCGTAATTATGGACATTATGCGCAATCAGTGTGGCCCCTCAATTTAACAAAAGTGGAGGACACTGCTGAGGGGTTGGAGACGCAGCCGCCGGAGGCAGGGGGAGTATGGGGCCGGGCGGCCGGAGCCTCCAGCCGCCAACGGATTTTACGGTTTTCACGTAAAAAACGCTCGTTTCAGCACACTTTCTTATCGAAAAAACACATACCGGTACCTGCAGTGAGTGCAGTCACTACTACAGTGTGACAATACAAAAATATTTTAGTAGTCCAAGTCTAAAAGCAGAAGCTGTTCTAAAATAAATGAAAGGAGGCTGCAATTATTATTAGTTTTGACGCATTTGATGGGATGACGTGCAAAATGTTTTCTAGCGAACCACTGAACAGGCACACACTCGATGCGCCTTCCGTCTAACTCTCGATGAAAATGGATGGAAGACCTGATAGGTAGCAGTAACCCTTTGGTCGACTAGCTGCTGCGCAGTAGCCTACCAAACTCTTTTAGGGTTGCTGGGAAAAATAGATTGACTAATGGATTGCTAGGAAACTTTTGAATCTTCTTTCCTTCAATTTTCAGGCAGTAATTCAGCAACAACTGTTAATTAAAATTTAACCAAAAAGACAATAAATCAGGACACATAGAGCACCCCTACAAGCTAGACTTTTTTGTCAATGCCGCCAACTACTTCTATTTATAGTTTTTTTGAACATCGAAATTGACAATGACGTCAGACACAAAATTGGCCAATTGCAGCGAAGCGGGAAATATTAATATTTGCGCGTAAAATTAATATTTTCGTAAAGATGTAATTTGAAGTTGCAAGAAAAGCATGGTCGCACTGCAGCGCCAGCGAGCCGCTGCGGGACAAAGTTAAAAATAAGGTGAAAATTTCTGATATGCAAATGAGACATCGAAATTGATGTGTTTGTGACATCATCATCGAAAATGACTTGAAATTCATAGTTTAAGCATTTGTATGATTAGACGAAAAATATAGTGAATAACCTCTCCTATGGATTGCCACCTTAACGTGGTGGGGAGGTTTGAGTGTTCATTGATCCTTAGAGCAATGCCGACGGTAGTGTTTAATCACTTCCATCAGGGTCACCCATGGCGGTATGGTCGAAGAAGAGAAACAGACCAGGTAGCAATCCAATGCTGTAGCTAAATGGAAAGTTGTAATAACAATATTCATGCTGCATCGGACGGCGCGCAGGATAAAAAGGTCCGCGTTCGACTTTTAGGCAGAGGGACTCCTTTGAAGAATAAGCAACAGTCTCCCCCACAAGCCGACCGTCACCGGAAACCCACCAACGCAGTCGCTACGCGTTTGGGAAGGCAAATGGGGGCAGCGCACAGAAAACGTACTCGAGTTGGACCAAACTGCCGGGATCTAGCTATCGGGAACTGGAACGTTTCGTCACTGACAGGAAAAGCGCAGGAGCTTGTTTGCGAAGCCCAACAGTATCGCCTTGATGTTGTGGGAATTTCATCATCAAAGCGCCGGGGTTCTGGAATTGTCGAGATGAACGGTGGGTGAAAAATTTTCTACTCAGGTATGTCTGCTCAAGCTGGTGTTGGCTTACTTGTGAGCCCAAGCATAGCTGAATGTGTCGTTGACTGGGTACCACTGGGAGGAAGGGTTTGTTTTCTAAAGCTAAGGCTGCAGGAGCGATCTCTGTGTATCTTGCAGGTGTACGCACCTAACATAGAATCACAGTACGAAGCCTTTCTAGAAGAAGTTGAGATTGCATAGGGAAAAGCAACTTCATCAGAATCCCTTGTCCTTTTGGGCGATTTCAATGCACATGCGGGCATCGACAATGCAACCTGGAAAGGTGTTATTGGGCAACATGGTGACCCTGACATTAACAAGAACGGAAGGTGTTTATTGCAGTTCTGTGCCACCAATGGGCTGTGCATAATGAACACATTTTTTCAGCACAAAAGAAGTCATAAGTACACCTGGTACAGAGACTCTCTGGGATAACGCTCCCTAATTGATTTTTGTATCGTTTCGGCGGACTTTTTGATGTTCGTGTTATAAGAGGGACTGAGTTGTCAACTGATCGCCACCTAGTTGTCTGCACTTTGAATGCTTTGAAACCCTTGAAAAAACGAAAGACTTTTCGACCACGAGAAACTTATCGAATCAAATGGAAATCATTGGCTGATAAAGAGGTACGAACTGCATTTGCAGACAACATTGCATCTAAGTTCAAAGAACTTCCGACCTTTACTGAAGACATTGAAACTGAGTGGTGTTTGTTTCGAACAGCAGTCATTACGTCCGCTACTAACTGTTGTGGACGTAAGCGTGTTGGAGGGACGAAGAGTAGCGAGAAAAGAACTCCTTGGTGGAACCAAGAAGTTAAAGAAGCTATTCGTGCGAAAAAAGTGGCCTATAAGGCCTGGCTTGCAAATAAGTCATCACCTGAACTTCGTTCGCAGTACTCTGAAGCACGTAAGACGGCAGCCACAAAAGTTAAACTGTCTAAGGAAAGGGCCTGGAAGGAATTTGGAGAATGGTTAGACGATGATTTCAAAACGGCAAACAAAGTGTTCTGGCAGACCATTCGCCGTTTGCGTGGAAAAAGATCTCGAGCCGCTCTCTTTATCGAAGATTCAAATGGTGTGACTCTGAAAGATGAAGATGCTATTTTGAATCGGTGGAGAGACTACTTTAGTGATCTTTTAAACCCAGTTAATGCTACACCGATACAAATTCACGAGGAACAGGTTGGGGAAGATATTCCGATAACCGAAGCAGATGTGAATGCAGTAATCAAATCATTGAAAACTGGAAAAACACCTGGTGAGGATGATATCAGACCTGAAATGTTAAAAGCAATGAACATATATGGTGTTCGTTGGCTGACTCGTGTTTGTAAGGTGGCATGTAGTACTGGGCAAGCACCAAAGCAATGGCAAAGTAATGTGATAATACCTATCCACAAGAAAGGAGACAAGAGAAAATGCACCAGTTATAGGGGCATATCTCTCATCAGTGTCCCGGGTAAGGTCTATATATGCCAAATGCCTTGAAAAGAAATGCCGTGAAATAGTCGAGCCTAAACTAACGGATGCTCAGTGTGGCTTTCGTCCTGGCCGAAGCACAATTAATGGATCAGATGTTTGCCAATCAGCAAATCTTAGAGAAGTCGTTGGAATATGCAAAAGAGGTCAATGCATGTTTTGTTGATCTTGAAAAAGCATATGATCGCATTCCTAGAGACAAGCTTTGGGCGGTGCTGTTGCAGTATGGCATTGATGGCCAGTTACTAAATGCCATTAAGTCGCTGTACATGTATTCCGAGGTCTGTGTTCGTGTTAACAGTGCAACGACGAAACCTTTCAGAGTAAGTGTGGGACTACGGCAAGGCTGCTCTCTTTCACCTATTCTGTTCCTTCTTTATATGGATAGAATAGTTAAGAAAAGTGAGTATTGTGGCGGAGTAAAGATCGGTGAATGCACTGTACAACGTCTGTTATTTGCAGATGATCTTGTGCTACTCGACTCTACCCAAAATGGTCTCCAGCAAGCTCTTGACAGGTTTTCGGATGCATACTCTGTTACCGGAATGAAAATCAGTACAACAAACACAGAAACTATGTGCCTGTCCAGACAACCAAAGCAGTGTTCTCTCCAAATTGATGGAGTACCACTAAAACAGTCAGAGAAATTCAAGTACCTCGGCGTCTCATTCACAAGTGACGGCAGACAAAATAGCGAATTGGATATCCGCATCGGAAAAGCAAGTGCAGTAATGCGCCAGCTCCACCGATCTGTGGTACTGAAACGGGAGCTTTGCACCAAGGCAAAGCTATCCATTTTCAGATCGGTCTATATGTTCCTATTCTGACTTATGGCCATGAGTGTTGGATCATGAATGAGAAAGTGAGGTCTCGAGTTCAAGCAGCCGAAATGGGATTCTGGCGAAGAATTAGCGGTTTGACCTTGTTGGACAAGGTTAAAAGTGCAGATATTCGTGAATCTGTAAACATCGAAGCGCTGCTTCTCCGACTAGAAAGATCGCAATTGCGTTGGTATGGACATGTGACACGAATGTCCCAGGAAAGAACAGCCAAAAAAATGTTTTATTCAACACCGATTGGTCGAAGGCCTAGAGGCCGTCCCAGAACTCGATGGCGAGATTACGTAGAAGATCTTAGTTGGTCTCGCCTTGGCATCCCAGCAAAGCATCTATCCTTAGTTGCAGAGGATCGAGATGCTTGGAGGCTCCAACTCGAGCTGCTGCCCCCGCGATCCCCCAAGGATAAGCGGGTCCAGAAAACTGACTGATATAGTGAATAAAATAACGGAGACGGCAAATGCTTTATTTTGATAAATTCGCCACAATGGGGTTAGTTTGAAGGATGAAAACAAAATGGCGCTGGCTGAATTTTTTTAGTTTTTAATTATTTAAATTATAAAAAGTAAAACATCTCAGAAAATTTTGGGGGGCCCGGGCGCCAATGGCGCGACGCCACTGCTCTCACTTCAGGGTTATTCGCAGTTGGTACCACAAACGTTAAATAATTCCCCAGTAGTAGTTTTATACACGAATCGGAAACGGATATGACGTATAGCGCAATGTCAAGGTTGCGGGCTACGATTCGGTGAAGGCTGTCATTTTGCTAGCGCAGTTTACTTTGTTTACGTGATATTAACTGCGAACGACTCCGAAGTGGTAGAAATTATATAGGTAAAAACATTGTCCGACATAAACAGCTTGGATTTACCGGGTTAACCCGCAGTGTGCATGTAAATTCGCTTATTGTTCCCGAAAATTGAAAACACTTTTTAGCAACGTAGTTGCGCCAACGAGCTGAGCTGGACATCAATGGATAGTGCTAGTGCTACAGCTTGGAGAATTAAGAATGCTAGAACAGGAAGGTATACGATACGGGTGTACAGGTATAGACTTGTAAACTGTGGCACTTACAGGTTGAATGGAATGCACTGCTATGCTGACAGACTTATGCTGTCGAATTAGATTAAAATTACCATTAGTCTTAACCCCTGTTAATGCTTTCAGCACAGACTAGTTACAGCACACTGCACCATGCACAGCACTAGAAATACTGGTGATTTATCCAGAATTCTGTTCAATCACTCACTTCAAAAAATATTGCAGGGGGGTAACATCTAGTATCAGCCTCCAAGTTCAGTTAGGATTAGGTTCGGTTGGGATTAAATTTAGTTAGGGTTCGGTTCAGTTACAACCCTAACCGAACCTAATCCTAACCAAACCTAACCCTAACTGAACGTGAGGGCTGATACTAGACGTTACCCATTACAGGGTATCAGTATACCTGCATACAGGTATATATCACTACTTGAGCAGATGATTAAATTAACAATGCACCTGTGTTTTTAGTTTTGTCTGATTGTGTCTATACATAGGATACAGGAATACTCTACTCTGTACTGGTAGACTACTGGACTACAATTAGGGATGGCCATATTTGAATCTTAGATGATTCGGAATCAAATCCGAATCACTAGCCTAATACCAAATCCAAAATTTTGGATCCTTAACTTAGGGGTCAAAATCACAATCCTCGTTATGTCGTTAACTCGTAATTTCTTAAACGCAATGGAGCACGGTTTGCTTACTCAAATTTGGAGAACGGTTTTTTGTTTATTTAAACAAACAGTCATTTTAAGCAAGTGTTCAAACATAAATTAACAAAAATTAACATACAAATTTTTTTGTTTCTTAATTATATAGGTCTAGTCATTTTAAGCAAATGTTTAAAATTATATAGATACACGAAAACAAATAACGCTACGCAAAAATTTTTGTTAATTTAATGAATAGTCGATACAATGACCTACCGGTACCGTAAAACGGGGTTACTTTGATTAATTTTGACACATTTTCTTTCTTAACTTTTGATATAGGAAAGCGATCGCCTCGGATACGATCTGATCATAACACTCTGACTTCAAGCTTTCCATAGACACCTTACTCGCATAAAGGGCTAGTTGTGAGATCAATCTATCCTAGGTTTTCTGAGCCATCAAAGTCACCCCATGTTTGGGGTGACTTTGATGACTCGTTATTTTCGTATTACTTATCAAAGAAACCCCGTAGTAATGGTAACTTTGACTATTTTCGAAATTTTTTAAAATTTGTAAAGGGTTTAATGCTGTTTAAATTGATAAATACAAAAAAAGTTGCTTTAAATCTTTTCTTTGGCAACGATGGGGCCGAAGAAAAGTCCACCCAACTGGTGAAGTCAAAGTATCGAGATTGATTCACAGCGTGGTTTAATGCGATTTAGATGTAATTTTTGTGGTTTGAAATGATTAAAGAGTGCATGCAAGCTGACCTAAATACAAGAAGTTTCGGTGTTTTCATCGGTTTTTACGTTAAATCCATCATTTTTCAAACAGAAATGGTAAACTTTTGGGCAGATTTTGAGTTTTTACCAAAAACTTGAAATTTTTAACGCTCATAGTTGGATATCTTTGAATTAAGAAAGACAGAAAATAGCTTTTACTTCTACCTATCAAAAAAAAAATTAAATGTTGATAGAGCGCTGTTAAAATATGATGTCATGAATGACGTAATCAAGAACGCATTGCGTCGCCGCTTGACCGTGTCATTAAAGTGTGAAGCTTTGATATCTTAAACTGTAGCTCTTGCGAATGACAAAATGTACCGGTAGCTTAGATTTTAATGTGCGGGGTGACTTTGATGAACCTCATCAAAGTCACCCCGCACATCAAAGTCACCCCGTTTTACAGTACGTATTACACATTTAATAAATCCTTACTTTGAGATAAACATTTAAAAACAAATTAAGAAAAATAGATAGGCGCGCAATAAATTTTGACGATTTATTTTTAACTCTTTATTTTACATTCATAAAATCAATCATGGTGATTGCTGTTTGGAGAAAATAACTATAGGCAATTCTTTTCGCAAATCAGCATTTACCGTAATTGATTTTAGGTACGTGAAATAAATATTTAAAATTTTTTGTGTAGCGTATTTATTTTTGACTATTTATATTTTGTGTATTTATTTTTGAGTCCTTATATTGTAGTGAGTATTTATTAAATGTGCAATACGTAGATCATTGCATGGACTATTTATTGAATAAACAAATTTTTTTGCATACTTGTTTTTGTATATATATTTATTTTTGTTTATTTATCTTTAAACGTTTATTTAAGATGACTATTTATTTAAATAAGCAGAAATTGCTTCACAAATTTGAGTTAACAAATAGCGCCCCATAACACATTTCTTGGACTTGGACAACAAACAAGGTTTTTTGCTACTGTTTCTTCACGCTTTATTGCCTCATGCTCGTTGTCAAGATGCAGCACGAGCGTAGCAAAATTTGTGGCTTGTGCATGCTGCAACATTGTGTGTATGCATCATTGCGCAATTAGTTAGATAAGTCATTTAAATATGTGTGCATCACAGTGTTAAACGCAATTGCTTCAAAAATGCATTTGTGCGCGTGGCTGTGAATTAAAGTCAATCGACGTAATATGTGTTACAATAAATTTTTTTATTCCGAATCGACAGTATCAAAAAAAGATTATGAATCACTTAGGATTTGATTCGGGATTTGGATATGGCCATCCCTAACTACAGTAGTTTCTTGCTGTCCAGTGTCTTGCATTGCTTAAAATAAACTAGACTATGTGATTACAAATAAATATGGAGGATTTTGATGTCAAATTTGGAAAACGAAAGTTTTATGATATTCCAAAATTTGTCAACAATAACGGCCAGTCTTGTGAAAGCAGAAGTGCACAATCCCATGAAATTATTCAATTTCTTTCTAAGGATATTATTGGAAATGCAAACACCTTTACTGGACCTTATGGAGAAAGAAGAATTGTTTATTGTGATCATGTTGCATCCAGCAGAGCTTTAAGCTCAATTGAAATGTATATAAAAGATCATATTTTGCCTAGTTATGGAAATACACATACAACAACAACTGTAACATCATTGCAATCATCAATGTTTCAACAAGAAGCAAGGTTTGAATTGTTATAAACAATCACAAATGCTTGACAGTGATTTGCCAATATTATTTGTGATTGCAGAACTATGGTTCGAAATGCTGTTCGAGCTAATGAACATGATGCTGTGATCTTTACTGGAAATGGAGTTACTGCAGCTGTTCATAAACTAATCAATGCATTGGACTTAAAATCTCCTCCTGTTGTATTTGTTGGACCATTTGAACACCATTCAAATTTATTACCATGGAGAGAAATAGCTGCTTATGTATGAGTATACCTCAAGTTTTTGAAAATTTTTTGAAATGTGCATGATTAGAATCAAATGTTTATATTGCAGTGATATGCTAAAGTATGTCACAAGTTGTGGGGCTATCTTTGTGGGTTAGCACTTGGGAAAGTTTGAAAAAATGCTGCTGTTTTGGCAAGTTTGTGGCAACACTCTGATTGGACCTGCCAATGAGTCAAACCCTAGACCTCGCGTGGGTAGTGATGTTGTTACCACCTATAAATTAGTAACTTGTAATAATAACATACCGGTACGTGAATGAAAACAGTTTTGTTTTTGTGCAGACTGTGCCAATAAGTGAATCATCTGATGGCACAATAAACATGGAGCATCTTGAGTTAGCTTTGCAGGCTTGGTCATCTCAAAGTTGTCAAATTATTGGTTGCTTTTCTGCTGCATCTAATATTACAGGCTAGTTTTTTTAAGTTTTTCCTTCAATTTCTTGTTTTATCCGTCCAACCAATTGTTTCACATTTATTGATGAGACATCGTTTATTGTCATTAGTGTTTAACTAAATGTCTAGTTTTGTCACAAAAGATTTTTATGGTGTTATTCTTTGTTGTGTACTTGATTTTGTTCCTTTTTTGCTGACTTAATATGTTCTTTCTAGGTGTGATCACGGACACAGTTTCAGTTACCGCTTTACTGCACAGCTATGGAGCGTTAGCATTTTGGGATTTTGCTACTGGAGGACCTTATCTTGATATTGACATGCATCCTCATTGCAACAAAAAAGCCGATAAAGATGCTGTTTTTCTTTCTATGCATAAATTTTTGGGCGGTGTTGATGCGCCTGGTGAGACAATATTTTATACGCTTTGCTTGTTTGAAATACCACCATGTTATTATTATGTGTTTTTTGTAAATTGGCAATGCAGGGCAAGGATTCAATTTTCGCTTGAGTCTTTTTGTTGTATTTGTGTATAAAATGCTTTACAAAAACTATCTCTTGGCAAATTTAAACAAGCTGCAAAAGTTGAGAAAATAAATACCGGTACTTCCAAAAAATAAAGGGAATCAATGCAGCAATAAAGTTCCAATGGCTGAACACTTAAGATAAAGATAATTGGTTGGCGGTACAGAAATTAAGAATAGCTTTGAAAAAAAGCTGTATTTGCATTAAGCTACAACGCTCTGTCATAACTTTTGGGTAGCTTTGAAAAAAGCTGCTTGTCCCGGAAGCTTTTCATGACAAACAGTTTTTTCAAAGCAATTCTTGTAGTAACGATAAGAAATTTTATGTTTTAATTCATCCAGGTGTGCTCATTGCCAAACGTTCTTTGTTTAAGAATGAGAAGCCTACTGGTGGTGGTGGTGGGTCAGTATTTTTTGTAAGTCGGAGCAATCATCGCTATCTTCAAGATGTAGAGATGAGAGAGGAAGGAGGGACACCGCCGGTGGTTGGAATAGTACGAGCTGCACTTGCTTTGGAATTAAAGCAGGTATTTTAATACAGTTCTAAATGTTATTCAGTCGGTATAGTCGACCTATATTTTATTGGCAGTCAATTGGAGCGACTTATATAATGGAAAAAGAAGAACAATTTTATCTTGAAGCTCTGAAGACTTGGCAAAACTTCCCGAATCTTCATTTGCTTGGCAATCACAATGTTCAAAATAAATGTAACCATCGCCTTGCTGTGTTTTCTTTTATGGTTTTTCATCCTGATTCTAATCTTTATCTTCATCATAATTTTGTGGCTGCTCTGTTCAATGATTTATTTGGAATTCAGGTAAAGAAGAAACACGTTTAATAATTTTTTTGGTTTGCACAATGTCATTGTTCATCGGAAGTTTGATCTAATGAATAGCGGAAATGATGTGCTAACCAATTTTTACAAAATGTAATTAGCGTTGAGGACAAATGCTCTTATGGAGTAGGGCACTGCAATAGTGTACGTATAAGCATGAAGCAACTTATAATTATCGTATTTCTCTAAAAAATGCTTGTTGTTTTTTATATCACTTCCTGGATTTTTTAGTCTGGTGATTTACTTTTTGATGTGAAATAAGTTGTCTTGATTGTATGACTCTACGTTTTTTCCTACGTGACGCAAAAAGCTCAAATTTTTTAGTCTTAATTATCCTTGTCAATATTGTTAGGCAAGAGGTGGGTGTGCTTGCGCTGGTCCTTACGCTCAGGAATTGCTGGGCATAAATGAAGATGTTGCTGACCGGTTCGAAAGAGTGTTACTGGAAGACAGGTAATTAAAGTTTTATTTAAACTGTTATTGAATTGAATATTGTCCTGAAAATCGTTTTTAGTGTGTTTCTCCGATGTGTCGTGGGTTTCTCCTTACACTAAGTTGGTAACTAGAGCTCGACCGATATATCGGTCAGTTGATATTTATCGGCCGATAACGAGATTGGCCGATATGTCGTATCCGCCGTTTTCTAACGATAAATTTTCGGCAATCAACAAAAACGTCTTATTTACGATTTTGCTAATAAATGCAAGGTTTTTCAGCGCTTTCGCGTGCGCAGTTGCGCACACATCCAGCGCGAAAACGACGCTTTAGAAAAAGCGTGCACGCTCACTCAAATGACAACAAGTAGGACCTTCAAATTTTCAGAGTATTAAGTTGGTAACTAGAGCTCGACCGATATATCGGTCAGTTGATATTTATCGGCCGATAACGAGATTGGCCGATATGTCGTATCCGCCGTTTTCTAACGATAAATTTTCGGCAATCAACAAAAACGTCTTATTTACGATTTTGCTAATAAATGCAAGGTTTTTCAGCGCTTTCGCGTGCGCAGTTGCGCACACATCCAGCGCGAAAACGACGCTTTAGAAAAAGCGTGCACGCTCACTCAAATGACAACAAGTAGGACCTTCAAATTTTCAGAGTATGTGCATATCAAAGTGTGGAACAAAAATATGCCCAATAATTGTCTTCGACCTTTGATCTGGGGTAGTACTTTTGACCTTTGTAATATTACCGACCTTTGACCTGGGATAATTGTCTTCGACCTTTGACCTGGGGTCAAGGTCGAATAAACAAATCTCAACAGTTTTTTGTGCAGCCTAAGGCTTTTGAACCGCTGATGCTAGAAACTTCAAATTTTCAGGGTGTTAGATCTTAACGTGAACTTGTGTCTAACAAATTTTGGGGGGTTAGCGGTCAAGAGGTTAAAGGTCAACAGTCATTTAAAAATTTGAAAAGAGATCTTTCCAAACGCCAGTAACTTGTGAATGGAAACAGGTAGGACCTTCAAATTTATCAAGTATATGCATCTCGATAAGGGTAAAAAAATATTCACAGTGAATATCTGCAAGTGACGTCACATGGTGTCAAAGATCAAATAAGCAAATATGTTGTTTGAGTTATAACTATTGATTAAAAACAGATAGGAACTTGAAATTTACAGGATTGGTGTATCTTATCAGGTTCTTGCATTGTACCAAGTATAAACGCTCTATGTCTCGTGACTCGGGGTCAAAGGTAAAAAAATTGATGAAATTTGCCAATATTGTGCGGTTTAAGGCTTTTGAACTGCTGAAGCCAGAGACTTGAAATTTTCAGGGATGGTAGATCTTAATGTGAACTTGCGTCTAACAACTTTTGGGGAGTGGCGATCGACAGGTCAAAGGTCAAAAAAACAAATTTTATCAAAACAGAAGCGAAGTCTTCAGATATCGGTTATCGATATCGGCTAAAAAATTCATATCGGTCGAGCTCTATTGGTAACGTTTTTAACTCATCGTGAATTAACATTTAGCTCTTGTAAATAAAAGGGAAACAATTAGTAAATCAATAATGAAATCATTTTTTCTTCTATCAAGTTTAAAAAAAGACTGTGCATTGTGTAACTGAAAAAGATCATGTGCAATTAACGCTCTTAATTTTTCGATATCAACGGCATCGTTTTAGAGGCGCAGAAAGCAAAATACAAACTACCTATATGAAACTGGTTACATTTGTGAATGCAGCTAACCAAATTAAGACTAATATTTACATTTGGCTGTTAGTTCGAAGAGCGCAAGTCTATAAGGTTCCTACTAATATCCTCTTTTCAGTTTATTCTTGTTTAAACTACCTTGTCCATTAATTTTAAAAATTTTTCGTTCTGGTAAGTTTTTTCCCAAATCACATCAACTGAGGTTAAGTTGGGTTTTAATAGTTAACGTTTCGGTGATTTTAATGACCAACTAGCATTATCGGAACGAGAAGGCTTGTATCGGAACGATGTGACTTGCAACAATTTGGTGTAGATAATTTGTGAAAAAGAAACTTTGTGGAAGAACGAAAAAAATTCAAGTGAGTTAATCATGCCTGGTGAACATCATGACTTGTGTGTATACAAGTACCTCTAGGGCTACTCCCACCTTTGTTATTTCCATTAATTTCGTTTTATTGGTAACGTTTCAAGTCGCCTTGATCGTGTTCATCTGAGAAGACACTCGGAATATTCTTCGTACGAAATCCTACGTCCTGGCTTCGTTCGATTGAATATTCCTTACTTTGCTTCTTCTGATGAAGCACAATACGTCATTCGTGCGGTTGCCATGGTTGCAAAGTATGGATGGCGTTGCTTACCTTCGTACAAGTTTAATCCTGAAACTGGAGAATGGCGCCATGTAAAACATAAAGTGAGGAAAAGAGTTAATAATTTGTAGCGTTTCAGTTTTTGCTTTTGCGACGCTTATTGCTTTGTTTGTTTCTTTGCTAAAAGTTTAAAATTTGTATTTCGTATCGAGCTGATTAAAAAGTGCTTTTAGTTTTGTTTAGTGTGAGAAAAAGCATGTCTCTCTGTTTCGTTGTGGAAATGTATATGTAGCATCTGCTTTATAGGCCTATTTGCGTGCTTAATTTTAAGTGGCATTTTTCTTCTTTGCTCCTCTTTCAGTGTTTGAAGTTAAGGTTTTTTTTAGGTTTACGCTGATCGTTCGTGGTTGGGTCATGCCAGATTTACTGGTGTAGGGCTAAAGGTTAATCACACCCTTGGTAAACCTAATGTTACGCACTCATTTGAGGAATTACTAAGGATAGCCGAAGATGTTATGCAATCTAACGTAAAGGTAAGTAGCTAAGTTGGCTTAAGTTTTCAAAAGCTCTCACAATCATATTTGCAATTAAATTAGCACTGTACGTAGAGGCATGCTTACATGCTTGGCTGCAAACGGCTTGTGCAATAGATATAGCTCTGCACGTTTCTGCAATTGTCGAAACAGCTATCATCTTGGCCTAGAACCTTGTATGAGCTGGCTCTGCTTTAATTGCAAATTTGAAATCAGGGTTTAAAGTTTACTGTAGCCTAAATATGCGAGCATCGTTTAAAAATTCATCAGTGTTTTTGCAGTTAGCGCAGTTCACTTCCCACATACTTTTTCATTTTCAGGTCCATAGCAATTTACCTGATCACCAATATATGTTTGATGAACATGTGCAAGACCTGCGCTGGTTTCTTCTTCCTTCTGAAGCTCTCTCTTACTTACATGACAAGCCAATCTCCATACATCACAAATGCGCTATTTCTGTGCGGAAGAAAGTGAGGCAACTCACCAAAGAAGAAATTGTCGAAAAAGTCCGTCCACAAAAATTCTTTGATTTGTACAGTCCACATAAACTTCCTGATATGTTTGCGAACATTGGACTTCAACGCAGAAATTTAAAGCAAAGCGAAAAACTTCCTCCTAAAGATAAAGCAGCTAACAATAATGGCAGCTTTTCCAGTGAAAATCCGACCAACTCGCCTGCTTTGACGTGCAGCTTTGGGGTTAAGAAAAGAAAAGAGCAGCAATTAGAAAAAGATGAAAAATTTCAATTCGTCTCTCCTCCAAAAAGACTTTTCAAACTGACAGCTGAAGCAATTGAGGAATTCAGTATGATTGAAAACGGAGACAAAGTGCTGGTTTGTTTGTCTGGTGGAAAGGTAATATGCCATTAGAGCAAGTGCTCTGGTTGTACTTATTTTACCTTCTAAATCTAAACAAAATTATCGTTATTTATAGCTTAGCATTTCAGCGATCAATATCACATTAAGGTGTTAACTTTTATCACTTTTTTTGAATTTGCACGAGTTTATATGATTTACAGGGTACAAATCATCACAGAAACTCGATGCAAAAAAATTTGATTTAAATTATGAATGTTTCGATACCCTGGGGGGCAAAGATTTTTCGGGGGTGCAAAGCCAACTTTTGACCTAACTCGAAAACTACAGCGGATAGTAAGTCGAGTTTGATGTCAAACGATGCAAAACGCCTGATTTCCTATCTGCTCTCAATACATTTTTATTGCCTATCTGCAACAGAAAAAATGTTATGAGCGAAAACTAAAATTACGAACATTTTGCCTACCGGTATGTAACAGTGTAAGCCTATCACGACTATCATGATATCACATGGACTATGATATCACCTATTCACCATGCTTTGGCAAGAGTTCCTAGAAATTAAGTTTTTGACATTCGAGCTAGAGCAGGGTTGATTGTGTGTAGCTGAGCAGGAGAATCAAGAATCAAGGTGAGCGTAGAAGAACTGATGAAGGAATGTGAATTTGCGCAGGAAATGAAGGACCACTTCCTACCGAATAAAAAGGAGGTTATTGGGCACTATTTTTATGTCCAAAATTTTCTAATGGTTACCA
The DNA here is from genome assembly GCA_964006365.1 of Trididemnum miniatum. Lineage (NCBI taxonomy): Eukaryota > Metazoa > Chordata > Ascidiacea > Aplousobranchia > Didemnidae > Trididemnum > Trididemnum miniatum. The sequence goes on along the minus strand of OZ023234.1, from coordinate 10,882,668 downwards.
AAAAAGAATACTTAAAGAAGAGTCCACCATTATATATTTGCAAGACAGAAGTATTAAGAACTATTCCGAATTTATGGAGCAAGAGCAGCTTACCGACAATTGGTCAAAGGTCTGTCGAAACAAACTTGAGGAACTTGATTACTGATTATGCGAAGGCTAACACTAAACAAGATGGAATACCAAAATTAGAATTGGGTAATTCGATATTTGCTCATGCAAGTGTCTTTATCAAAACCCTCTTGGGCAATACGGAAAGATCAGTTGCAACTGTGCTCCGAGTTATAGGATCCCGTCTTCAGGTAAGATCTAGTATGACCGTTGGCTGTTACCAAAGTTTTATTAATGTTTACTACTTACCCATAGAGTTGTAATTTTTGAGAGACCAAAGAGCTTGTCGTAAAATGAGTTTGGGTCAGCGAGATTGGTTAGGTACAGTGCGTTACTTGACTGCAGTTGCCAATGCTGAAAGAAATTGCTCTATCTACATTTCAGCCGCGATCGACGTTATTTTCAGGTAGGTCACAAATTAGAGACCTAGAGATTGGAAGACGATGAATTTGGTTTGTACGCACCTCCCCCCAAAATCAACAAGTTCTACAAGAAAAAGTTCCTCACTTATTGACGAAAGCTAACTGCAAAGATGCTGATAGAATAGATGTTAGCATTAGACAGCAGCAAGTGGTGGTCAATAGCACAGCAAGAGCGTTGGGATTTCAAAAAGAAGTGAGCAGCACAGCTGTTTTCAAAGCTCAAGAAAGATATAGGTGAGCTTTTATGGGTTCTAGGCCAGTCAGCGCGACTGTAAAATAGTTAGTCACTTCGCGGGTACACCTTATTTTTAGATTGGCAGTAATCAAAGAAATAGATCACCGAATTTTTACGTTTTTAAGCGCATTTTTTTCTGGCGTAGTTAATTTGAAGCAAATCATGGAACAAAAATATGGCTCTAGTGTGGTTCGGGGGCATGCTTCCCGGATAATTTTTGAAAATGTAAATGCTGTAATGGCCATTTTAGTGCTTTTCGAGCAATTTTTACGGCAAATTTTGCTTAATTTTTTTCACCCCTAACCCAAAGTCCTTCACCAAATATGATACATTTTTTTGCTCATCTTCGATTTATGCGTGCTTAAGGCGTAAGAATCACTGTCATCAGAGAAGTTAAAAAAATGGAAAAATTGTAATCAAAAATGTTGGGTGGTGAGAATGCATGCCCACACCCCCCCCCCCCCAATCCGACCCTGGTTATAATTCATAATTCAAAAACTTGGTGCAAACCTTAGCCAACAGTGAAGTATGCTTTGTTGCTCATGAAATCTCTTTATTTAATGAAACAAAACTGACGAAACATGAATTCCACACAGAAATACTAATTTGCAACAAGTTTATGCCTTTTTTGTGTACACTTATCCTAATCTTGGTCGAACCCTTGCTACAGCCTTCGGTTTGGGTTCAATGAAAGGAAGTGGTTAATAGGGGTTTCGGTTTACGTTCCGATTTGATTCGACGCCCTGATTTTAAGTTTGTCAATAAAAGCAACGAAAGTCCGTAATAGAGTTGCATTTAGAAAAAAAAAATTGGTGTATATATTTTTGCTAAATCACGTTTTTTGCTCATAACATTTTTTCTGTTGCAGATAGGCAATAAAAATGTATTGAGAGCTGATAGGAAATCAGGTGTTTTGCATCGTTTGACACCAAACTCGACTTTCTATCCGGTGTGGTTTTCGAGTTACGTCAAAAGTTGGCTTCGCGCCACTTGAAAAATCTTTGCGGCCCCCCCAGGGTATCGAAACATTCATAATTTAAAAAAAAATTAGTGCATCGAGTTTCTGTGATGATTTGTACCCTGTTGTAAATCATATAAACTCGAGCAAATTCAAAAAAAGTGAAAAAAATGAACAGCCTAATATCACATAATGAAAGATCAGTAAATATGTTGTCAAAACGTTCGCTACTTAAACCTGAAATAACTCGAAACAATGTTTTAATGGAAATGACTTGAATAAGAAAAAAAATTTGGTACGAACTATTTGGAAGTCCGTAATTTAGGTTTTAAAGCAGACATGGGCAAATACGGCCCGCCGGTCCTTTCATTCTGGCCCGCCGGCACTTAGACAAACTTACACTCCCTCCGTGAATTGAGCGGAAGACTTTTTTTTCTTTTAGAGATCATGGGTGGCAGTGATTTTCAAAGAAATAACCCTCAACGGTGCAAAATTGGAATGAAAAACGTGGTGAAAACCTTTTATTTTGGAGATCACATTCGTACGTGGACCGTGATCTCTAAAAAAAATAGTTTTCACCTTGTTTTTCAATCAGCGTGCGGCCCGCGGCTTCAACAGTTTTTCCAAATCTGGCCCTTCGTGTAAAAACCTTGCCCACTCCTGCTTTAAAGCCAAAATTACGAGTTAGCAAGTTGTACCTTTTGTGACTTTTCTCATAAAACCGCGAAAAACGCTTAAGAAATTTGTCAAAAAAAGTTTTTCGCTTTAGCTAGTATATAGGACGTAATCGGTCGTTTTTTTTCGCAATGCACACAATGAAGAAGAAAACCACTCGTTGCATGCATGATTAGTGATGATGGTTGTATTTGCGATTGTGTATGGGGTGCCGTTTGTAAAATAATAATTGTACTCACTTTACGGACAAATCAATGCTCTTTCCTACGCCAAGTCAAATGGTAACGAAAAAAAGCATGCATTTCTACGCCAAGTCAGATGATGACGAAAAAAAACATGTTTTCCCACGCCAAGTCAAATGGTAACGAAAAAAACTTGCTTTCATACGCCAAGTCATGCTTTCATACGCCAAGTCAAATGGTAACCAAAAATGCATGCATTCCTACGCCAAGTCAAATGGTAACGAAAAAAACATGCATTCATACGCCAAGTCAAATGGTAACGAAATAAAGCATGCTTTCATACGCCAAGTCAAATGGTAACCAAAAATGCATGCATTCCTACGCCAAGTCAAATGGTAACGAAAAAAAGCATGCATTCCTACGCCAAGTCAAATGGTGACGAAAAAAACATGCATTCCTACGCCAAGTCAAATGGTAACGAAAAAAAGCATGCATTCCTACGCCAAGTCAAATGGTGACGAAAAAAAGCATGCATTCCTACGCCAAGTCAAATGGTAACGAAAAAAAACATGTTTTCCTACGCCAAGTCAAATGGTAACGAAAAAAAGCATGCATTCCTAAGCCAAGTCAAATGGTAACACAAAACTATCTCGTTCTGAGCGCCAACTGTAACCTAACAGACATCACGTGTCTGCCGACCAAACTATCTTTTTTCTAATGGAATCCGAATAAGCGCCGGTTTTGTTGGTCTGTTCGGATTTGATCAGAAGTCTGTTCGGATTGCATTAGAAAAAAGGTAGTTTGGTGACGAAAAAAAGCATGCATTCCTACGCCAAGTCAAATGGTAACGAAAAAAAACATGTTTTCCTACGCCAAGTCAAATGGTAACGAAAAAAAGCATGCATTCCTACGCCAAGTCAAATGGTAACACAAAACTATCTCGTTCTGAGCGCCAACTGTAACCTAACAGACATCACGTGTCTGCCGACCAAACTATCTTTTTTCTAATGGAATCCGAATAAGCGCCGGTTTTGTTGGTCTGTTCGGATTTGATCAGAAGTCTGTTCGGATTGCATTAGAAAAAAGGTAGTTTGGTCGGCAGACACGTGATGTCTGTTAGGTTGCAGTTGGTGCTATGTTACAGTTGGGGCTGTGTTACTCAGAACGAGATAGTTTTGTGTTACCATTTGACTTGGCGTAGGAAAGCATGCTTTTTTTCGTTACCATTTATTTGACTTGGCGTAGGAAAACATGTTTTTTTTCGTTACCATTTGACTTGGCGTAGGAAAACATGTTCTTCTACGTTATCATTTGACTTGGCGTTGGAAAGCATGTTTGTTTTCGTTACCATTTGACTTGGCGTATGAAAGAGCATTGATTTGTCCGTGAAGTGCGTACAATTTCTACTTTACAAACGGCACCCCATAATTGTGCACACCACGAATCAATATTTTGCTAATGCTCAATATAATTGCTTAAATTTAAAATTTTATTTAGGATTCTTTGTCGCTTTTACATGTTTTACATCAATATCAGTTTTATTGCAAAAGTAAAGGAATTTCATTTCAACTGGGCGCGGTAACAGTTGATCCAATGACGTCATCCTATGACCCTTCACCTTTGATCCCTTACCTCAAAGCACTCGGAGTTCCGTATTTTTATGAAGAGCAAGGCAAGCGATATCAGTAATTTTCTGTAGACAATGTATGTAGAATCGTAGATTGCTCACCAAAGTGATGAGTCAGTGTTATGCTACATATTAACGTGCAGTTTGTTTATGAGAATTCCAGTTGCGCTTTTCACATTTCTGTTAAGCACGAAGTAGGCTAGTTATTAGGGTGACGCATAGCTGCTGGTGGTAACGTTGATATAGGCCTACTGTGACGTCCATGATCCCCCAACCAAAATTAAAATCTCACCAAATTTCGTTATTGAACTTGATGTCATCGAAATATTTTTAGAGCATTTTTGATCAGAAAATTTAGAAAGCAAATACGATTGAAAACTTGTAACTGAGCTTGGGTTATTTCAAATACTTGGTGTTTTAGATATCCTCAGTGATGCGGTTCGTACTTCGGCTTCCTCAATTTGTGCTTTCTGTTCGCGAATGAAACGCGGGCGTATTTACGCTTGTGCTCGTCGGGAAGGCTGGAATGTACTAGCGTTCGGTCAGCATTTAGACGATCTTGCAGAGAGTTTTTTAATGTCGGCCTTCCATAACGGATTACTTCGTACTATGAAAGCAAATTACTTCGTGAAGTAAGAAAAAATCGGAATACGATTTCAAAATTTGCAGTGAAACTTATCATCCTGATGCAGTCTTACGTTGAAAGCTGAAATAACTAAGCTAATCAAGATATCATATTTTTTAATACCCTTAACAACAACATCTTTCCTTCAGCCAACTGAGACTTGTAACTACAATATTGTGAAGAGCTTCATTATTTTTACATAGCTACGCGTTTTATGAGCCGTTAAGTGTTCGTGTATTTGCTTATTTTCATATCTGCATTTTCAGAGAGGGTGATTTGAGAGTAATTCGACCTTTCGTGTATGTTCGAGAAACAGATACCAGAAAATTTGCTGAAACGGCAAAGTTGCCGATAATTCCTGAGAATTGTCCTGCGTGTTTTGAAGCTCCAAAAGTAAGTCACACAAGTGGTTTTGAACAATTGTCAAAACAGCGTTGTGACTGACAACTTATTTTGAAAGGAACGACATCGCATGAAACAATTGCTCGCAGCTCAAGAAATTCTTCATCCTCGTTTATTTCCTTCGCTAAAGGAGTCGCTTCATCCACTGATGGCAAAAAACCGAACTGGAATGGAATCGGGAGTGAAATCGGAGAGGGCGGAAAAATATGAAAACTGTTCACTATTTTGCGATCCCGAAGAGATGCACTAAGTGTAATTTATTTCATCATTACAAATATTATTACACAATAAACAAAAACAACACGATCTAATAAAAAAGAGGAGAAAAAAACGTTGCAATACTGAGACAGGTACCAGGGGCGCAGACCAGAATAATTCTGGGAAGGCCATACCCGCAGGTTTTGCCGCAAGCCCCAAAATGTTAAACTTAGGGTTACAAATTACACCTTTTGAGGACTGCAGAAAAAATGGCAGTGCAGTGGCGGCTTGTGTTACGTTAAGAAATCAGCGGTATTAGAGTAGTACGGCTTTACAATTGTGCATCGCTTAAGATATCTATCTCACCACGAGCGACTGTGTTCTTGCCATTGATTATGCCATGATCGTTAATTTGCTTCGCTGAAGTAGCAGACTGCGATTGAAGTCCACAAATTCGGCTCAAAAGCGCTGAGTTACGCAATTCGTACTAAGACTTCGACAACAATCTTAAAAGAAGCAGTGCAGTGGCGCGCACGCAAACAAATAGAACTTGCCACTGCATTGCAACAGTGATACATTGGTCCAAACTGACTGTAAACACGCGCAATATCAATAGGCAGGGGACAAAAGAGACAGAATTTTTCAAATATATAGCAAGTACGTTGTGTTTACTCGCAATGCGCACACAGCGCCAAAAAAGTATAAAAATCATAACGCAAAAAAGATGTAAAATGAAAACTTGTACACTGTACAGTACAGTAATTCCACTTTGCCTAATTATTTTTCGCAAAAGCCTGTGTTTTTCGTCACTATGACATTTGCCACATTTGTTTTAACGTTTTGTGATGTAGTGGCGTTTTCTCTCAAGTCGTAGACCACAACATATTGCAAAGAAAGAAGACCGAAAAAATTTTAGATATGCTTGATAAAGTAAGTCAAAATGTTAATTTGACCCGTAAATTGACAAAACCAATAATTGTTCAATGTGACGATCTTCAAAGTGTATTAGAGAGTGTAGACTGCGTTGTGCCAAAAAATAGTGTTATTACCCCTCTGTGAAAATGATTCTTTCACTCACAAGCCGCCACTGGGAAGTAACAGTAAATGTCTTTAACCTTCTTCTTTTGAGGAACTGACATCTGAGGACATGGAACTGTTACTACTGGATTTGTCAGCGACAATTCCATCATGAAGTTTCTGTAACCTTTCCAACAGTTTTCCGTAAATAAATTTGCCTTTATTCCATCCGAAAGGGTCCTGAAACCGAACATTCGTTGATAAAGGTGCGTTTACCGACAAGCGACGACGTAATAAAAATTATAATGTAAGAGAATGTAGATTTTAGCAGGTTTTCGTGTGAGCGCTGAACAGTAAAAAACAAGCCGCGATAAAAAATTGTCGCGTATCGGTAATCGCACTTTAAGAAAGCTGCTAAATGTTTTCGTCAGCAAAACAAGCAAATCCCGTGAAACTGTACTAAAAACAGTTGTTTAATTTCTTTGCTGTGAAACTTTTAGAATTATTTAATAGTCTTAATGGGAAAGATTTTCAAGACCCGAGTTCCAATCAATTTGAAGAATGCCTGGTATGCCACGGCCAGTCTTTTACTTTTCGAATAACTTGTGCAACTCTAATGACAAGCGAGACAAACCAATATATTGAAGCAATTAATATGCCAACCGCAATCCGCAAAAGATAAGCGCGACTGACCTAAAAACTTCAGTTTACAAAGAAATGTGCTGGATAAAACCATTGATAAAAAGACAGGCGTTAAAAGTCGAACATTTTTGTAACATAAGTTGGATCTCGCTTGTTAACCAGATTTTGTTACGTAACGGTTTGCTTACCTTCATATCTTGCCCATCCATGGACATTTTTTCTTTGCATAAATCAACGTAATGTTCGTAATATTGCAAAAACAGTGCTGTGGACAAATCCCTAAAAAGACATCATTGCAACCAGCTCATTGTACAGACTTTAGGAAGTAGAGCATTGCGATATTTGCTTTATAAGCAATTTATTTCTCACATTTTGGTAAAAAAAGGCAATAGTCTTGTGAGAAAGATGATTTTTTCGATAATTACTTACCTGAGAGGAGTCGGGATAGTGTCGTTTTGTAATGCATCACAAACAGCAACTCGTATTGTTTCATGTTCGATACATTTGTTGAACAAATCGCTATCTCCAGGATGTCTTTCCTACGAAGACAATTCAAAAACGCTGACATGGTGAAATTTGATCAGTTTTTAAAACTATTTTGCTTTAGCGAGCAGTTTACAAAGCTTTAACCAATGGTAAAATATTAACCCTAGAGTGCATGAAGGGGTCTGTGAGACCCTCTACGGTGTTTCGCCTTGCGTAGCTCCTACAGTTTTCACTCGTCTAATCCCAAATTTTCTGATTTTTATTTTTTTGAGCTTAACTTTTTGACTATAAAATTTCGATACAAAGCAATTTTTAGAAATAACAAAAATTGCACTTATTACATTACTGCATGAGGAGGGTCTCTCAGATCCCTACGTATTTCTTATGAAAAAACTGGGCCTGCTTCTACGAAACTTGTTGGATTTCTATATTTATTCATGAAATAGAATAGCCATTGTCACAACCAGGGTCGGCGCTAAGAAGGACGGGGGAAGGGGAACCTAACCCCCCCACTAAACAAGCTTACTCTATTGAAAATAGTGGCTTTTGTGCTTAATTTCAAACTTAGGTCCACCTTGATAAACGCTTGACTCCCCCAAGTCGACTGTTCTGGCGCCGGCTCTGGTCACAACAATGTCTAATTGCGTTATTCAAATATTTTGAAACACCCCACGAGAAGCAGTTTCAAATAATACAAACAGGGCAATTAGGAACGATTGCCATAAGTGAGCTTTCTCTATATTCTATGCAGAAAAAAAGGCCAAATTGGTTAGACTATTATACAGGGTGTCCATAAAGTCCGTGTGCACAAATAAAGTTAAAATTTTCTAAAGTGCACACGGACTTTATGGACACCCTGTATAATATTGAGCCAGGTCAGATTGAATATGACGGACCTACCAGTGAAAACAACAACTCGTGACTGTTGATGAGGAGCTGTACCCATTTACAAGCAGTTGCCCATGCATACATTCAATATTTATCGATATGTATAAAAAGCCTGCTAAACATGGTTTGGTGTTTGGAACGCTAGCTGATGCTCAATCATACAGTATTACATTTCGTGTGTATCTATATAAACATGGGTGAAAATCCTAGAGGGATGTATCCCCTCCAATAATCCGGCAGTTAACCTCCCAATATTTTTCATGTAAGTGAAAACTTACCCACACGATGTGTAGTAAGCCTCGAAAAAAAATCAATTTTGCTAAATCATCTCCCCCCCAATGCTCAAGATAAATTTGCACTTCTGTATATAAACCGAGAAGGACCAGAAAACTGATCGCGGGCCACGCAGTTTAGAAAATGTGATAATGAATGCAACAAGACATGTCACAGAAGACAGAAATGTTACAACAGATAATGATTTTTCACGTGCCTATCCCTTGCAAAGTGATTGAGAAAACGTAATTTGACATTTCTATAGGCACTATAAAACTATGAGTACTTCTAGCAATATGAAGTGACCACAACCGGGAGCTTTATTCAAGCAAGTCAGCAAGTTTCCGTTCACTACTGTTGATCATAATTCCAACACGAAGACTGCTTACTGCTGCAGGGATGTCCGTTATGCGTAAAACACTGCTAATTTCTGCTAAAAACTGCTCACTTGTGTATGAGCATTTTATTTAAAACGGTGTAGGCTAAGACTAAAGAGGAAAAGTACAGCCACAGTAAATCTCAAAACTGGACGTTTCGACACAGATTCAGCTGTCATCATTTTGCCATGTAAGCAAAGCAGTACAAAACTGAAAGAAACGTACTGCTTTGCTTACACTGCTGATGACGACAGCTGAATCTCTGTTGTCAAAAAGTCCAGTTTTGCGATTTACTGTGGCTGTACTTTTCTTCCTCTTTAGCTATTTGCATCCCATAATTATTGTATTCCGATGTTATAAGGCTATGTTTGTCTGTATTTAAGTTCACAGTGGAGCTACCCTAATGTTTTTTCAACCTTTTAATTTAATTTTACAAACGTCTTTTCTAATCATTTTTCATTAAAAGCTGATAGAATTTAGGTGGGAGCTTTTTTGGACGAATTACATGAAATTGAGTCAATAAACATACTACAAAAATTAAAGAACTGACGAGCATCTAAACCTATTCTTTTGGGCAGTTTATATCACCATTTAAGACTTGGAATATCCTTTTTGACCACCCATGTAAGTGTTGCAACGATCTTTATCAAACAGATTCATGACGATAAAACGTTCTATATTCAAACTACCAAGTTATCCGTATAGTTTATCTAAAGCCATACTAAAACCCAGTTTTCGAACGCTGGGGTCTCACAGACCCTTTCATGCAGTAACAGACACAAAAAAAGTCATGCACTCTAGGGTTAAATTCAAAACATGAACACTCGAAAACAATATGAAAAATGTACGGCAAAATTCTACATTTTGCTATAATGGCAGGAACAACAAGGGTAGTGCATGATTGCATACCTTGTCAAATCCAGGTTCATTGTGGTAAGGTCTTGCATTCATCAAGGATTGTATTGATATAAGTACGGATGATAAGGTTTGACCAGGGGTCCAACCGGGTCCTGACCATGTGCTGCAAAATTAATACAATAGAGCAGGGGTGGGCAAACTTTTTGCATGAAGAGCCGCATTGGAAAAAATTTTGAAGCCGAGGGTCGCACTGCTTTGGAAAAGGAAAGTAACAAAGGTCATCACCAGTGGCGCACCCACGGATTTGGCAAAGAGGGAAGAGTGACTCCACCGGTAGCCTGGGGATGAACCCCCAGCCTCTGGAGACCAAGGGGGTCTGGGGGCGTAGCCCCCAGCTGCCAGCGAATTTTTACGATTTTCACATAAAGAACACTCATTTTAGCACACTTTTTTATCGAAAAAGGGCATGCATTAAGTGCAGTCACTATGGACACTGCAAAAATATTTCCGCAGCTTTAATCGAAAAATTGAGGCTTGGCTAAAATAAGCAAAAGGAGGCTGCAACCATTATTAGCTTAAGAAATTATACACTGGAAGTTAGGTTTTAGCACCTTATTACAGGGCCAAGGGGGAGGCATGGCACCGTGGCCCCCTCTGCGTTCGCCTATGGTCATCACGACCGCAAATGTCCTATTTTCCGTGTAATTTCACTAGAGTACAAGGTTCATCTTTCTGTAAGTGCCCGCGGGCCGCATGAAATGATCTCGCGGGCCGCATGTGGCTCGCTGGCCGTAGTTTGCCCACCCCTGCAATAGAGCAACCAATGAGTAGTTGAGCAAAAGTTGTGTAAAAATTTAGAGGTAAAAAACCAAACCTAGTTTTATCATTTACGAGTCATATGCATTGATAGATACACGCATTGCCATAAAACACGCAAGCAGTTTTGCACACTTTCAATTGCTCACTTGAGAATGCTAACACAGACTTTGCCATCTTTATACCAGTTTGGGTTAAATCGAACTTTTCCACTATCAGTGGTCAGGAGACGAACGCGAGGAGGTTGAATGGGATAATCACAAGGAAATCGAATAGCAAATAAAAACAAACCACCTAAAATCAGTACCGGTAAAATATAAGTTGTGCAAATGTCTTTCAGAAGTTCAAATCAGGTTGCTACCAGTATTTCACAAAAAACAACTACGTCAGAATCAATGATAAACATTTTTAAGACAAGAATGTTTGGAGTGACCGAAACAGCAAAGGACTACTTGGCATGACCAATTAAGCGACACAATGTGTAGGCAGGGTTTAAGCTTAAGTCAGAGTAAAGGTTTCGCGTCATTAGTAAGGCGTTTCATGCCGAGTCAGTCACATTGAGTTGTCCTTTGGCCAATCACTCCAAATAGTCAGGCATCAAATATTCTAACCTTCATAAGGTGTGTCAAAGAGTCCAGTAATCAAAGCATACACAAAAGTAAGATCTTTTTCATCAGGATAAATGATGATACCAGGAATTGGATCAGAGAACATCTGCGAGATGTCCCTAAATAAAAATATAATGTGATGATTAGGTTTACTAGCCAACAGGCGATGGCGAAACGAAAAGACAAGTACAATATACAGGGTAATTCGAAAGTAACTCCTTATTTTAAAGCAGTTACATGTATTCAAATGCAGTAATATGTTTCTCAATGTCTTGTGTGTAGGTTTCTTAATATGTGGCAATGAAATTTATGCTCTTGTTTTCTTTATTTATATTAATGTTACTTGAATATTTTTAAAATTAATATATTAACTGTATTTAATGATGATTTAAAGTAAGTTCAACCACATCTAAAAAAGAAAATTAATAGGTATTAAATTTGAAATTTGCGGGTGTTGCGACCATGCCTACTCATTCCCTCATCTTCAAGTTTCATTCTCGCTAGCATGTTACAACGTTAATCGTTTTGTTGCTTCTTACCTTTTCCGTGTCCGTTTGTAGTTTAACTCCTATATTGCTGTGTTCTATTTATTTTGACGACGCAGAAATAAAAAACACTACTACCACTACTACTAAAATCCATGCATTGTACTGCCATCTCATGTTCACCAAATGGAAACGTTATACAGGGTCAGGCAAAATGATCTGACACATTTGAAATTGTCAATATGACAAACGTGATGCAGTTAGACTAATAGCTACTAACATGCCATTTAGTTTTCGTTATGTCTTAAAAGTTACATCCTTGAGATGGCGCCTTCGGGTATGACAAATTATTGCAGGCGATTTCTAGTTTTCTATTATTTATAAACATAACAAAATGCAAAAAATTATATATGAAACGCTGAAAATCATAAATAATGTCAAAATGATCAAGCTTATCAATAAATTTCCCGAATCCCGGGTATCCCAAAGATTTTCGGGATCCCGGAAATTCTTGAGGTGTTGCGGGATGAAAGTCCAAGTCGAGATGCTGAAGTCGTGTAACCGTTCGATCGAAAAGCTTCAATGATAAGCCTGATAATGATTCTTTAAATTTGGTCTAGTTGCAATGTAAGATTCTCCGTTTTAAATAAAAAATTCAAAAAAGAAATCGACGGTGTTTGCCTGTCTTTGACAATTTTAATTGCCACATTAACAGTTTTGAATTTTGACACTAATTACAAACTTTATGATCTTGCCTTATTCATAAGTTAACTTCCAAAGTTGCATAAATTTGCACAAATGGCATGTTAGTGGCTATAAAATTTCACTTCAACCATTAGTCTAACTGCATCACGTTTGTCATATTGGCAATTTCAAATGTGTCAGATCATTTTGCCTGACCCTTGTATTTCAAAAATAAACCATTATTATTTCAGAATAGGGAGTTACTTTCAAATCACCCTCTAGTACTCAGACTTCAAAATTAATAAGTTAATGAGAAGTTGCGAGGAGATCATGCAAAAACAACAGAACAGAACTGCCAATACTATAGGCTAGTAAGAAAAAGTATGAGACTTTGAGCTCATATTTCATTGATGATATGAAATTACTGCCATAATAGATGGCGGTGTGGCACCTATGAATTCTACAATAAATAAATATAAAACACTAAAATTCCATAATAATTGCACGTTCGTAGTTTGTTTTGCTCATATACGATTCAAAAAATATTTTTGAAAACAAGTCAAGTTATAAAATCTGACACACAATTATCTTTGAACAATGACATTACATAGACCATCAGTCAATTTTTTGGATAACATGTTCCTTAGTCTTGGTACTTAAACAAAAAAATTGGAACCAAACTAAAAAAAAATGCTGGTGTAGTTACATGCTAAACCACCAGCGCAGCCAGAAATAAAAAAAAAAGGGGGGAGAGAATTTTTTCTCATCGAATTACCGTACCGCTTCTAAGGTTTCATCCAGACCTATTAGTTTATATTAAAGAATAAGTGATTTGATTCCATTGTTGCACCACACTCAGACCGTAAATTCAAAAGTTTTTTTTGCCTCTACAAGACTAGAATTGTTACTGCCTACCACTGCGCACTGATTAATACGGGAAGTAAAATCGCTCACTTTTTTCCTTGTTACTTTTCTGCAAATGTGCAACTGATGACATGTGCAAATGAGCAGTAAGTACGGTAGATCGCTTGATGGCATACTTTTCTGGGGCACGGCACTAATGCACTCTTTAAGCTGTTAAGTAGAAAGAATATAGCAGCAATTGATCATATGTTGCGTTCGGTTATCTGAAGTATTGGGAGCAGTCAGTTTAACGCAATGGCAATACAATGCGGCAAGTTACCAACACAGCAGCATATGTAGTAAGCTACAACCTATATTTATGTATGAAAATTATAATTAAATTGATCATTAAACGAGTTATTCACCTCCCTCCACATTTCTGGCAGTTTGATCATGCTCAGGTTAAAAATATTTTAAACGGAGATACCACAGTTTAATAACTTTTTTAAACCTGCTCCTTAAATAGGGGGTAGGACTGGTTCCCCTAATCCCCTACCCTGGCTGCCCCGGTGAGCTAAACTGAACCTTGACAGATTCAGATTGATTTTTATTTTATCGCAAAAGCGGGAATTATACAGCGTCACATTAACAATGATAACAAACAAATAAGTAAACATATCCAATTAAAGAAACAAGAAAAACAAAACAGAAATAAGAAACAGTACACGTACGTCATGTAGTATAAGTAAAATAACGTAGAACGTAGTGATAAATGCAATTGCAATTGATAGATGCCATTGATTATAGCAAAATTGCAATTGCTAATTGATAAATGCAATTGCAAAATTGACACCAAAACTGTACCTTTTAATTCTCACTGAGGCTGTGGCAGACAAATGACTTAAACTGTGAGGCATTCCTCGAACATTGAATGGATCCCATGAGTTTGCACTGGGATTTTTCAAAACTTCAAGTTTGTCTGCAGCAGGCAATACATCAGGAACCTCCGACATTAGATTTGTGTTTCAATACAACGCTAAATAGCAAGCCTTTATTTTTGATGAACAAATATAAAACATTGGCTGCAGAAAAATAATTGCAATTATGCACCAATAATGTCAACAAACATTAGCCCACAGCCATAGTGTAACTACCCTGTCACATTCTCACAGCAGGGCCATTAAAAAAATTGTTACACAAACAAGCAAGAAGTAGGCATGTCAGCGACATGGCCTAGCGGTACCGCGCGCAGGTGACAGATCCTACGTGACGGGTTCGATTCGCGGCTGGAGCCGATCGCATTTGACATATTTTCCGGGTGGCTGTTGACTCGATGAGCGCAAGCTCACTTCGCAGTCTCCCTCAATTACTGTCGAATTTTCCGTTCAATATAATTTGAAAATAACCTCAGTTATTTATTTATTTGTTAGTATCAAGAGTTGCAATAGGGACATCATAATGTTAACAGATAGGTGACATTGCCACAAAAATTGTTGAATTTTGTGCAAAAAGCTCCTTATTTGATTTTGAAGTTCAGCTATATTTTATCACATATCACTATGCCCAATAGGCCTATAGTTTTAGACAGTCAACTGATTAAAAAAGTGACTGTAGCAGATCATCTTTGCCAGCTTAGAGCTCAGGAAAACAATGAAATGAATGCTGAGTAAATTAATGATTAAACACTGCATAGTAGGAAACGTTTTTTAGGGGATTTTGTTTACCGGGCATAGCAGGCTAGGCTAACTATTTCAGAAACTTGTTCTTCCGGTAATAATCAAAGACGGAGGCTAATGCAAGAACTCCAACTTTTTTATTGACGTTTTGTTTAAATTTAAATGCAAGAGTTGGAGTTCTTGCATTTAAATTTAAACAAAACGTCAATAAAAAAGTTGGAGTTTTTGCATTAGCCTCCGTCTTTGATTATTACCGGAAGAACAAGTTTCTAAAATAAATTAATGATTTAAAAAAACTCTGAGAAACGGCAATAACTGAAGAACAGCCAGTACACTGACTTTTATGTTAGGTACAAGAGGAACCAAGTGCAAGTTCATTTACAAGACAGTTTTAAACGTATTACCACATGTAACAATCAAACAACATTCAAGCATATTGTTACTATCCCTCCCAGATTAGGGCAGCACGCCTAAACGTGGCAGTACACTACAACAAACATTTGCAAAGAAGAAATTAAATTAACAATTTAGTCAGCAAGTATAGTGATTACTAAGCACACAACACTTAATTACATGAAAAAAATGTAGCCGCAGCCCCTAGGATTAAATATTCCAACACAAGTAAAATAGCAATAAACAAAAACAAACTTTCTAAGATGTCATTAAAAACACCCCAAATTATTTTTTAAATGCTCTGAAGGGTACATGAAGAATTTTCTTGGGAATAAAATTCCACTTTTATTCCGGCATACATAAAAGGAAATTGAGGTAGAGAAGTAGAGTACAGAGTAGCAAAATAATGATAGTAAAAAGAAAGGATAGAGGGGAAGGAAATTTAGAAGTTAAATAATTGTGCATTAGCTTACCAAGCTCTAAAGTGTATAATTTTTGTGATGGTAAGACATCAAGTTTTAATATAGTGGTGCTTTTTTTTTTAATTTTGCATTTGCAATGGTTCTTGCAGCCCTATTTTGCACTGCTTTGAGTCTGCAAAGAGAGAGTTTCCAACGCAACTTTTAGATCAGTAATTTTCAACTGGGGTTCGGCAAGTTTACAATTTGGAGCTGGGTTCAATTCTCATATACTATATAATATGAGAATTAAATTAATGCACCTTAGGGGTTCCTCTAGTCTCTACAATGATCCACCGGGGTTTCGTTTCATTGCGGCCAACCCTCATCTCAAGGGGTTTACAAATTACTTGTTTATTTATTATTTTACTCCATCCCCGTCCATCAGAAAGATTGAAAACCATTAAGTTAGATGAGTCAGAACCAATGAGTCATGGTATGTGACATAGCATAACCACTCAAAAAAATCAGAAGCAAATGAATGAGCCACATTTTATCATGCCACCAAGATATAAAAGTTTACCAGTACCTCATTAAGATATAATAATTGGCATGGCATGATGAAGCACTTTAATATGGTTGATCAAGTACTGTCACAATGGCTAGCCACTGAGCAGTTAGCCAGCACATAAGTGGAAAAGTTAACTCAGTACGGTACCGGTAGTCATTATTTCATAACAACTAGTCTAGCTGAATGATAACTTGAAGCAGTATCGACAATTCTGCATTGGCATTCTCCAGTGTTCCCTCTAAGATTTTAACTAATGCGAATTTGCCCAAATGATAAATTCATTGAAATTTTTGCCCAAAGATTTTACTACTTTGAGGACCCCTTTCACAAATTTTTTGCATTAATTTTGCTTTTTCAAAATACAAGCTACAGTCATTCAAGTTGTGTGTTTAAGTTTTTCAGTTTTGCATTTTACCGTATTAATTTCTGGTTCAAAATCAGTAAAATTTGCCCTAAAATTTCGCATTTTTCTCAAATTTCTCACTCTAGAAGGAACACCGGCATTCTCTATTCTCATGCCATGATCCAACAACTACAACTGAATAGTCTACAGGAGTCCTGCTAAAACCTGCAGGAGCACAAGGATCACCTATGCAAGTGAGTTAGAAGCACAAGGACCGCTAGTGAGCAAGAGAGTTATTTTTAAGGACCCTAATCCGTAGCAATAACTTACCTGCTAACTAGCGCCCCTAGCGGTTCTTGTGCTCCAAACAAACTTGCCAAGACAATCCTTGTGCTCCTGCAGGTTTAAGCAGGATCAGTCTACAGGGGGCTCGAATAAATTAAGTCGCTTCATATTACAATAGATAGCGGTAATTTACTTTAAAGCTGACAGGTATTCTCCAAAATGTCATATGCAATGCACAGATGCAGACATGCTTTTACCATAACCCAATGTATCAGTATGTCTCTGTGTGTCTTGGCTAGCTCTGTTGGGGAACTAACAGTTGCCAGTAACTTCGCCACACTTTCATACATCGAAAATTTACATTGCCTAAACCGAAACAAGACTTTAAATTCCTGGTTGTGTTAAAAAATTTTATCGGGCTTTTCCACAGTCCAGTTAAATTTATTAAGGTAACATCGTCACATGGTAACTTTGCCACATGATCCAAACTGTGGGGGAAGATGTGGGGAGAGTGGGGAAGTGTTTTTGGGTGTAAGGGGAGGTGAGGGGAGCTGTGGGAAGAGGTATGGGGGATGTGGGGGGTGTAAGGAAGTGTGTTGGGGTGTGGGGATGAGTAAGAAAAGACGTGTGAGGAGTGGAAAAGTGTGGGGAGGGGTGTGGGAAAGTGTATGGGGTGAGTGGAGAAGTGTGTTGGCGTGAGGGGAAGGGATGTGGCGAGAGGAATGCGGGAGGTGTAGGAAAGTGTGTTAGGGTGTGGGGTCCCAACACACTTCCACCCACACTCCCCCACCTCACCTTTCCTTACATCTCCCCTTACCTACCCCACACCCCAACACACTTTCCTACACCTCCTCTCATACCTCTACCCACATCTCCCCTTCCTCCCTTCACACCCCAACACACTTTCCTACACCTATCCCCACATCTCCCTCACCTTCTCAAAGTGTGGCGAAGTTACCATAAGACGAAGTTTCTGTAGCGAAGTTACCATGTGGCGAAGTTACTGGCAACCTTTCAGGTTGAATTTAAAGACTTTAAATTTGGCGTGAATTTAAAGTCTTGTTTCGGTGTAGGTAATGTAAATTTTCGATATATGAAAGTGTGGCGAAGTTACCATGAGGCGAAGTTACCATGTGGCAAAGTTACTGGCAACCGAACCAACTACCGGTCCCACATTGAGAAATTCAATGATGTATCAGTACCATATTGGGGAATTCCCACCCTACGCCTAAAAGTGAACCATCTATTGTAATATAATGTGGCTTAAAAACGATTATAAACGATCCTACTAAACACTGCAAGGAACTACAAGGTACTGAAAACAGTGCAAAGAACTACAAGATACTTTCAAACGAAGTGCAAAGTAGCTGAAAACACTACAAGGAACTACATGGTACTTTTAAACCAACGACAAGGTACTTGAAAACACTACAAGGAACTACAAGGTACTTTTAAATCTACAAAACGCTTGCAAACACTACAAGGAACTACAAGGTACTTTTAAACCAACCACAAGGTAATTGAAAACACCGCCAAGAGCTGCAAGGTACTTTTAAACCAACTACAAAGTACTTGAAAACACTACAAGGTACTTTTATACGAACTACCGTACAAGGCACTTAAAAACACCGCAAGGAACTTATGGACTAACGACAAGGGCGTTAGGAACATCCCAAGGGTTGGAGTTGGGGGAAGGGATTTGAGGTCAGGGGGTTGGAGTCAGGGGGTTGGGGTCGGGGGGGTTGGAGTCGGGGGGGTTGAGGTCGGGGGGTTTGGAGTCGGGGGGTTGGAATTGGGGGAGTTGGGGGGGTTGGAGTCGAGGGGTGGAATCGGGGGGTTGGGGTAGGGGGGTTGGAGTTGGGGGGTGGGGTCCGGTATTGCTAAAACCTGCAGGTACACAAGGTTTACAAGGACCGAGGAGCACAAGGATCACAAGAAGCGCAAGGATCACAAGGACCACTAGTGGCGCAATTAGGAACTCATGGAGCACATTAAGGATAGGTTCGATGAGAGTTAGGTTCAATGGGGTCAGGTTTAGTTGGGGTTAGGTTCGGTTAGGGTTCGGTTCCGATTAGTTTCCATTAGGGTTCGGTTCAGTTAGGGTTAGGTCGGTTAAATGTGAGTTCCTTGCGCTCCTTGTGTTCCTGCAGCTTTTAGTAATAGCTCAATTGTGCCATTAGCGGTCCTTGTGCTCCTGCAGGTTTTAGTAGGACCGTGGGGTCAGAGGGGGGGGGTTGGAGTTGGGGGTGGTGGAGTCGGGGGGGTTGGGGTCGGGGGGTTGTAGTTGGTTTGAAATTACCTTAAAAGTCTTGCAGTTGATTTACAAGTACCTTGTAGTTTTTTGTGCTGTTTCCAACTACCTTGTAGTTGGTTTAAAAGCACCTTGTAGTTCCTTGTGCTGTTTTCAACTACCTTGTAGTGGGCTTAAAAGTACCTTGTAGTGTGTTCAGCTACTTTGTACTTGGTTTAAAAGTACCTTGTAGTTCCTTGTGCTGTTTTCAACTACCTTGTACTTGGTTTAAAAGGACCTTGTAGTTTCTTGTGCTGTTTTCAACTACCTTGTAATAGCTATAAAAGTACCTTGTAGTTCCTCGTGCTGTTTTCAACTACTTTGTAGTTGGTTTAAAAGTACCTTGTAGTTCCTTGTAGAGTTTTCAGCTACTTTGTACTTGGTTTAAAAGTACCTTGTAGTTCCTTGTGCTGTTTTCAACTACCTTGTAGTAGTTATAAAAGTACCTTGTAGTTCCTTGGCTGTTTTCAAGCATTTTGTAGATTTAAAAGTACCTTGTAGTGTTTTCAGCTACTTTGTACTTGGTTTAAAAGTACCTTGTAGTTCCTTGTGCTGTTTTCAACTACCTTGTAGTAGCTATAAAAGTGCCTTGTAGTTCCTTATGGTGTTTTCAAGCATTTTGAAGGTTTAAAAGTACCTTGTAGTGTTTTCAGCTACTTTGTACTTGGTTTAAAAGTACCTTGTAGTTCCTTGTGCTGTTTTCCACTACCTTGTAGTAGCTATAAAATTGCCTTGTAGTTCCTTGTAGTGTTTTCAAGCATTTTGAAGGTTTAAAAGTACCTTGTAGTTCCTTGTGGTGTTTAGTAGGACCCCGATTGTAAAAGCTAGACCTCATCAGCACTGGTAGCGCTGTCTAGACTACCGATATCAGCCTACTGATAACTAATCTTAGTAGTCCACACTATGCATACACAGCTACACTTTAGTGGTACCCCCATTGACCTACCATAACAGCAGCACTGCAGCAGTGGACTAGTCTGATTCCACTTTGTGTGTACCGGTGTGTCTAGATTATACAAAAACTAGTTCAGACTGTCTTGCAGCCTAGCAAACAGGCAAAAATGCCAGATTTGAAACTCTGCACTGCACAGTGCAGAGTAACTGAATGACGAACTACCTGAGTTTGCAGAGCGCTTGACAGCATGAGGTGGCGAATGTGCTCCACTCTTCCACAGCATTGGGGACGACAGCGACACCATAAGCAAAAAAGAACCAAGCCATCAGTGTGCTGCCAAGGACCACTAGTTTCCTATCTTCCGCATCGTATTAAATAACCACAACTCAATAAATCACTTATCCTCTCAGTCTATGTGGCAAAACCTCATCAGCGAGTTGTTTACTAGTTGACTAGACACCACTGTTGTACTGGCAAAATTTCGACCAATGAGAAAAGAAAAAGTGTTGCCCTTTCAAAACTGAAAATGCAAGCGTCGATTTGCCAGAACTACGGAGTCAGAAACAGAGGTGTACGGAGTCGCCTTTTTTGGACTCCTGCTCCTGTTTTGCCAACCAGGCTTCTGATCCTGCTCCTGGTCAATGACTACTTTTTATACTCCTGTTTTTACGCAAAAGTGTCTGTTTAGGAATGGTCAAAATTCTGCACTAACCCAATTACTTGAAAATCGTGAGGTATATAATAAAAATATTAATAACTAAGGAGTTATTATAAACTTGAAAGAACTGATGAACGAAGAAGACTAGGTATTATATGAGCTCGCGCTCTTCAAGTCAACAGCCACACAATCAGAGCTGGGCACCGCACACGAATTTGGTGTTCCGCACAGCGCACCTCCGCTCCATCTGGAGGTGAGTTCCGCACTCCGCACCTCCGCTCCATTTTTGGGAATTGGTGTTCCGCTCCTTCAATTCCGCTCCTCCGCACCATAATTTGAATAAATAAATGATTTCTTAAAAAAATTTTTTCAAGCGTTACCACATTCGCCTATTTGGCCTGGATGTACGGACAGTAGGCTACTATTCATATTCTTAAGTAACATTGTAGCAAAACATACACGAAGAAAAAGGTGCTGATACAGCCGTTTGCTTTTGAAATTTAATACAAAAAAAAGAAGCGGAAATAGAAACGAATTCGTACAAAACACTTCAGGACTGCAGCACAAATTTGTCCATCGACTTCGAGGTACTGATAGGTCAGGTATTACGCTACCGAATTACTGTGATACCGTACGCTATAATAAATTTGTTTTCTTCGGGACTGCAGCACAAATTTGTCCATCGACTTCGAGGTACTGATAGGTCAGGTATTACGCTACCAAATTACTGTGATACCGTACGCTATAATAAAATTACGCTAGTTTTTTTATACTTTCGAGACTGCAAAATATTGTCTTTCAGAGATGCAACACATACAACTGCAGCCAACTTTACTTTACAAAACTAGAATGAGAAGCTTATCCTATAGTTTGAATTTGAAGGAACTCAGATTAGACCCAAAGTTATTTCTTGAACTTTTCGATTATCGTGTCCTATTTATATTTATCGTAAAAAGTCATAAAATTGCGTCCTATTTATCGTAAAAAGTTAAATTTAAAAACAGTAATATGCTACCTATCTTTCATTCGTAGTCCTGACTCCTTAGTGTTGCTTTCGGCGCACTAAACTGTGGTTAAAATTAAAACATTTTACTAGGAATTAACTGTCTAACTCGCTTTTTAGTAACAGTTCACCACTCTCTATACCTTAAAAATTAAAACTAAACTAACGAAGCTTCATCGCAAGCAAGCGATCTTACAATCCATCTGCACTCTGCAGTTTTGCGCAGTGTCAGTGAATTGGCGAGTCGGCGACGTCGAAAAGCGTAGCGAAATCGCGATATTCCGAGCGACAGCAGATTTCGCACGTCTGGAAACAATAGAACACAACATCACACCATAGATTATTCTATGATCACACCTTCAACAGAGATAAACAATTAGCTTTTATTGATTGAAATGCAAGATTCGAAAACCGAGATGGCCATTTTCTCGAATTGCTTCGAACGCAAAGTTGTATTTGTTGAATAGCTGTATACAAAATAACCTGCCGCAGTTTTGTGGTGCGGAGGAGCGGAAGTTATTTTTTGCTGTTCCGCACCTTTCATTCCGCTCCATTTTTTTAGCATGTTCCGCTCTTTGTATTCCGCTCCGAAACTGATGTTCCGCTCGGAGCGGAGGTGCGGACTCAGGTGCGGAAGTGCCCACCTCTGCACACAATCACGTGTGAAATGTGGTCGGCCAAGTCGTGATTTGAATCCGTGATATTTGGTTTCAAAGCCCAACGCCAATTCCGCTCAGCCATGTCACTTGATTATGGTTCAGTACATAAAAATCAAAGTAACAAAATACTGGCAATTACTTTTCCAATCATTAGCAAAACATGGTCATTTCAAAAACTATTGGCTATACAAACAAAGCAATTTACCGTAACTCTAGCAGCAACAAAAAATTTTATACAATTACCCAGTAACTTTCCAAATTTCTAGCAAGCTTGTGGGTTGTGCAAAACTTGAATTTAGAACTTTTGGCCTATGTACAGTGAAAAAATGCTGGTTCAGTAGCTGCTGGACTAAGTCAGCCTATCTGCAATCCATAAAGGCTTACTGCAAGACTGCTTTGTAGTCTGCATTAAAACACTAAACTGCGGTACACAAATAATTCCACATCGCTTGGCTGACTACCCCCAGTACTAGTACCCCTTACCCAAACCATACACAGTCATAATGAGGCCTAGTCGGTTAGATTAGACCTGCCGCGTGCGTGTGGTCTTTCGTCTGCTACTACCCGCATTTAAATTTTTAATTCAGTTTATTTGCCAAGTGATTGCATTATGCTGCTAACATCAGAAGAACTTGTTTTACTAAACTTGTTTTGTTTTTAGGTATAGTATGGCTGCTCTGCAAGATGCAAAATATGGGCTGTAATTATCTATCAACACCGATATGTTGGTAGAATTAAACTGCACAAAACAAGCAAATTATCAGAACCAAATTATGGCAAATTTTGATCAAATATCACAAGAATGCGGTAATTTTTCACTCCGGATCCTGCTCCTGCAACAATTGGAAACTTATGACTCCGGATCCGGCTGAAACATTGAAACTCCTGCCGGAGTCGACTCCGGTTTGTGTACATCTCTGGTCAGAAATAATTACGCGCAGTGTTTTCAGTTTTCAGTACCGGTATAAAGATCATAACAAAAATGTGCAAGAAGAATAATCATATTTCAAGATTACGATTTTTTATTACAAATATGTTTCAAATTAAACTTGAATTGACTAACTGTTTGTGAAAACGCGCATTGAGTTTGTGATGCTTGCTTTCTCTTAGCGCTACTCATTACTCTTGCACGCCACTGTTTCCACAAATTGCTGGCCATTCTGTGTTTTTTCTTTTATTATAATTTTTTTTTTTCTAGCTTCATACTCTTGCACCCCACTGTTTCCACGCACTGCTTGCCATTCTGTGTTTTTGTTTTCATTCTTTAATTTTTTTTTGAGCTTCATACGTGTATTGATAACTCTTTAAGTGTAGCTGTGAATCTGATGCTTTTGAAAGATTAATTAGTTGTGAAAAATTGCAATGAGTAGAAATTGCTTGCTTTGCTGTTTCTAAACACTACTTGTGATTTTGTTTTCTCCACACTGTTCCATAAACTGCTTCTTTTTTATTTTTTATGTTTTTTTTCTGTTATAAATTTTCTCAGCATTGTCATTTACGTATGGCTGGTGTTAGATCATTAATATTATTGCTACTGGTAACTTAGCTTGAGCTCACTGATTGTCAATTATTTTATTTACTAACCTATACTTCTATTTTTTATGCTTGTCTGTTTGGCTAATTGTTAAATTGTGTAATTTAAATGCTTAAATAATTGAAATGCTTGGAATATCAATTGGAAATTTGGACTTGCTGCATTTCTCTCAAATGGATTGTTGATTTCCTTGATAATCTTGCTTGATTTTTGCCGTGGCATTTCTGTGCTGGATCGGTTTGTTGTTGTTGTTGTATTTCAAAATGCTTTCAAAAAATAATAACACTTTTGGCATAAGTCAAAACTTAGAAGTAAAAAATAAACAGAAACACTTAAACTGCTTGAACCCTCGAAATCGTCCAGACAACGCTCTACGAACAATGACGCGCTTCGACTCCAGGCAAAAACAGAAAGAGATAGCAAAGCTACTACAAAAGAAGTTAAATCAAATTAGTCCCGGCAGCAACAAAAGCAACAGCAAACGAAACATAATTATGCTTTATGCGACATTGCGAATAGCAGTTAAAACAGACATACACTTTCGGGTAAGCATTAAACATCCAAATTTCATACAAACCTCAAAAATCAAACCGAAAATGTGAAAAGTTTAACAGAATTTGTCAAACTCCAAACTGCTGATTAAAAAAAAAGCTGTTCTAAATTGGCCAAGATTTTGACTCCTAGCCAACGGAATTTCAATATCGACCCCCCGGGTCTGAGCCAATGTTACTATTACACATCCATAGTAAATGTAAAATGTCAAAAAACATTTGCGAAACTTGACCTCCAAATATATTAGCAAAATTGCCAAACCCAAAACCGCTGATTTTCGCAAAATTCCCGTTTTTAAGTAAACATGGTTTGGCCCCTCGCCAACGGAATTTCAATATCGACCCCCCGGGTCTGAGTCACCATTATTATTACACATCCGTAGTAAATACAAAATGTCAAAAAACATTTGCGAAACTCGACCTCCACATATCAGCAGAATTGCCAAACCCAAAACCGCGGATTTTCGCAAAAATCTCAGTTTTTAAGTAAGCATAGTTTGGCCCCTCGCCAACGGAATTTCAATATCGACCCCCCGGGTCTGAGTCAATATTATTATTACATATCCCTAGTAAATGCAAAATGTCAAAAAACATTTGCGAAACTCGACCTCCAAATATCAGCAGAATCGCCAAACCCAAAACTGCTGATTTTCGCAAAATTCCCGTTTTTAAGTAAACATGGTTTGGCCCCTCGCCAACGGATATTCAATATCGACTCCCCTGGTCTGAGTCACCATTATTATTACATATCCATAGTAAATGCAAAATGTCAAAAAACATGCGAAACTCGACCTCCAAATATCAGCAAAATTGCCAAACCCAAAACCGCTGATTTTCGCAAAATTCCCGTTTTCAAGTAAACATGGTTTGGCCCCTCGCCAACGGAATTTCAATATCGACCCCCCGGGTCTGAGTTATCAATATTATTACACATCCGTAGTAGAAACAAAATGTCAAAAAACATTTTCGAAACTCGACCTCCAAGTATCAGCAGAATCGCCAAACCCAAAACCGCTGATTTTCGCAAAAATCTCAGTTTTTGAGTAAACATAGTTTGGCCCACCGCCAACGGATGATCAATATCGACCCCCGGGTCTGAGTTGTCATTATTATCACACAACAGTAGCAGAAACAAAATAACAAAAAACATTTGCGAAACTCGACCTCCAAATATCAGCAAAATTGCCAAACCCAAAACTGCTGATTTTCGCAAAAATCTCAGTTTTTAAGTAAACATGGTTTGGCCCCTCGCCAACGGAATTTCAACATCGACCCCCCGGGTCTGAGTCAATAGTATTATTACACATCCATAGTAGGGTGATGCAGGCGCCCAATAATTTTGAAAAAATTGATTAAGAATGCCTGACCTTTTTTTGGTGGTGAGGTTCATCCTAAAAACGATCCCTGTGAAGTTTGAAAAAATTTGACGCAAGTTTGGGGGTGGCAACAGACCCCCGAAAGTTAACCGGGGATCAATTTTTGGAAAAATGTGTTAACTCAAAAACCGCTGGGCCTAGAAAGCCCATTATATATTCAAATGATGCAGAATGGCCATGTTTCTATCTGCTGCAAGAGAACATTTTGTTGTAAATCTCATAGTTATCAAGTTATTTTTAAAAAACTACATTTTACCTTGATTGAAGGCTAAATTTATTCGCAATTTTTGAGTCGGATAATGAATACTTTCTTAAACTTGGTTCAGACAGCTGTTAAATTCTTCTTCATACCGGATTGCACATGACATGGTATATTTTGCACAAGCACAAAGCATACAAAAATTACCAACAAACTGAAAATGCACTGAGAAGTAGACTTTAATGTACCGACACTGTAGAACTGCATCACAATTTTATAAACCAAGTTTTTGATTCAATCTTCCGTTTGCGTTGGTTGGTAACTGCTTTTCTGTTGTTTTTAACAACTTGTAATCAGTGGCGCAACCAGGATTTTCGTAAGGGGGGGGGGGGGCTGATACATTTTTGTGATTACGATTAGTTCCTTATTGCTCGTAATTTTCTAGTATCATGTCTGACTGTCTCGCGAGATGACGTAGGTCTTTCGTCTATTTCAACAAGGAAAAGCCACGGCTAGTTTTTTTGCTCAAATCAATATCTGTGCATTAAAACAGAAGAGAGCTAAGCGTTATGTCCGAAACTAGTTTCACTAGGCATTAGGCAAGCGAAGTTTTCGTGAAATTTAGTTTATAATCTATCCCAAAGCGGCACATGAAGAGTCTTTTAACATTTTTTGAACCAAGGTATGCTTGTCTAGCTATCTATTTCAACGAAGAAAAATTATGCAAATTACTTGAAAAAACTTGCGCGACAATGTTCAACTTGCAAAGTTTCAATTAGGAAGAGAGAGGTCTTGGTACTGCAGCAATCTTGGACTCGGTGCTTGTTGTCAACGTCATCAAAGCAAATTTAAACAATAAAATGATATCTTTCACTGGCACTTGCGGCATATTTATTTAAAACACTTTCTTTATCAACTGATCGTTCTCGGTGAATCGGTTGCAAAGCGAGACCGGTTAACCGTTGTTCTGACCGGTTAACGGTTTTAATTCACAAATGATTTTAATTTACAGATACCGGTATCAGCTTAAAAGAATACATTTTTGTTGTTTTAACCTTGCTCGTAACCGCAGTTAACAATATTCTCGGACATAGAAATTCATTAATTGTTAAAAATGCCTCAGTAAAACTTAAATTTATATTATCTGTCAGGAGCGGATTAATAAAATTTTGGCGGGGGGATGCAGTTTTCAATTAGGTTGAATGCTTACTACGTACAAATTCGTTAGACGTTTAGACCAAAAAACGAGCCTAAATAACATAAGCCCTTTGAAAATGTTTCATGTCAAAAGCGTATTCAGAAATTTTTTCAAGGACAAGAGCATTAAATTTTGACAGCTTAATCAAGCGTATTTTTTCTGGCAGAATTTGATGCAAATTGAGTAACGAATCTAGGGGGTCCGGGGACATGCTCCCCCGGAAACTTTTTGCAAATCTACACACTGCAATGGCCATTTTAGTGCTTTTTGAACATTTTTCAGGTACATTTTATTTAAATTTTTACCCCTATATGTGCGTGCCTCACCAAGTATGATGCACGTGTTCGCTCATTTTCGATTACGCGTGCTTAAGGCGTAAGAATAATTGTTATCGAAAAGTTTCGAAATTATGAAAAAAAATTGTATTTTTTCTAAAACAGTTTTAAAATCGGATTTTAGGGAGATGCATCCCCCCAAACACCCCTGGATCCACCCCTATTGCCTGCTGAATATTGACAAATTACGACGAGTACTGGTACTTATATTTTTTTACAGCTGTTTTATCCACTGTCGTTCATAAGGCTAAGGGGGGGGGGCTTCAGCCCCCTTAGCCCCCCCCCCTAGTTGCGCCTATGCTTGTAATATGCTTTGAAGTCGACTTTCTTGCGCTGACATATGTAAAAAGTCATGGCATAACTTGACACCCCGATCTTCGGAGTCATTGACCACACAAAGATGTCTAACAACTCCCATTGCTGAAAGATACGATTGATCTTTAGGCCTCTCTGACACAGGAGCATGCAAGAAAGCAGTGTCCAATTTCAAAATTTTGAAAAACAAAAAACTATCTTTGCCAACAAATCTCTCTGGATCAGCAGTTGACTCTTTCGGGAGTACGAGAAAACTGGGCTTGTCATATCCTGTACCTGTTCTTCTTGGGTTCAATCCTTGCCTTCTGATACAACGGCAACACTGCCTTCACAGTGTCATTAGCTGCATCTCGCTTCTTTTTTGAAGCATGATGAGAAAGGAAGCATAGCAGCACTTGTCGAGTTGTAGGCAATCTTGATCCTTGTATCTGTTTATCTGCTTCTGTAGGATTAGTATCCAACAAGAAAAAACGAGGATCTATTAATTTAGACATGCTACTCTCAATCTATTATAATGTAGGTGAACTAAATATCAGCTAGATACCTGCAAACCACCAATTTATTTATAATGTATGCATTAGCCATTAATGCATTGCATTTTGATACCGTTTTTGTCAACTTACTGTCTTTACTGTGGTAGCTTATTTGACTTTTCAAGGCATGTACCTTTTTATCAAAATAACTGGCAAAAGTTTTATTTTGTAGCTGGCAATAGCTACTCAGAAACTTGACTGACCTTCATGCTCAACTATTGCTATTTGCGTTTAATTTTGCTGCTACTGTATCACCGGTATCATTTTCTAAACGTTGTCAAATGGTCATGCAGGATTACATCACAATGGACCCAGCTGCGATAATAACTGGGCAACTACAAAGAAATTGCTCACTATTGAAAACTAACACAATTTTAACTACTGTATTACAACGTATCAGTAAGGGTGACTAATTCTTACTTGACGTTGCGCTAATGCCTAAAAACTTGGTTTAAACTTGCTATTCATTCTAAAAATATGCTACAAAGAATATTTTTGGGACTTTTGACAATATTGTTGACTACCCTTAATCAAACATATCAGCAAATACAAAAACACTTTTCTCTAAGCCGATCAAGGTAAAATGTAGTTTTTTGAAAATAACTCGAAAATTTTGAGATTTACAACAAAATGTTCTCCTACAGCAGATAGAAACATGGCTATTTCGCATCATTTGAATGTAAAATGGGCTTTTTAGGCCCAGCGGTTTTTGAGTTACATTTTTCCAAAAATTGGCCCCCGGTGAACTTTCGAAGGTTTGCTGCCACCCCCCAAACTTGCGTCAAATTTTTTCAAACTTCACAGGGATCGTTTTTAGGATGAACCTCACCAACAAAAAAAGTACAGCTTTTTGAGTTGGTCGGGGCGCCTGCATCACCCTAATCCATAGTAAATACAAAATGTCAAAAAACAATGGCGAAACTCGACCGCTAAATATCAGCAGAATTGCCAAACACAAAACTGCTGATTTTCGCCAAAGTCCCGTTTTTAAGTAAACATGGCCCTCGCCAACGCCAACGGAATTTAAACGTCTTTAATGCCCCTCGCCAACGGAATTTAAACGTCGACCCTTCTGGTCTGAGTCATCAATATTATTGCACATCCATAGTAAATACAAAACGTCAAAAAACATTTGCGAAACTCGACCGCCACATATCAGCAGAACTGCCAAACCCGAAACTGCTGATTTTCGCCAAAGTCCCGTTTTTAAGTAAACATGGTTTGGCCCCTCGCCAACGGATATTCAATATCGACCCCCCCGGGTCTGAGTCACCATTTATTATTACACATCCATAGTAGAAACAAAATGTCAAAAAACATTTGCGAAACTCGACCTCCTAGTATTAGCAGAATTGCCAAACCCAAAACCGCTGATTTTCGCAAAAATCTCAGTTTTTAAGTAAACATGGTTTGGCCCCTCGCCAACGGAATTTCAACATCGACCCCCGGGTCTGAGTCATCATTATCATTACACATCCATAGTAAATACAAAATGTCAAAAAACATTATTTTGCGAAACTCGACCTCCAAATATCAGCAGAATTGCCAAACCCAAAACTGCTAATTTTTCGCAAAAGTCTCAGTTTTCAAGTGAATATGGTTTGGCCCCTCGCCAACAGAATTTCAATATCCCCTGATTTGCCGTAATTTTTTCCATTTCAGTTGTTGAAACGTTTGTTGCGTTTAGTGTGAAAAAATTCTTGAAAGTTTTATTTTTTCAGTTGCGGCTTTTGACCAAATTTTGATCGGGCTTTTGACCAAATCCAGAGCCGGCGGTGACGGCAGAGCAGACGACTTAAGGTGGCCAAGCGTTTATCAGGGGGGGTCAAAGTTCGATATTTAAGCACAAAACTCGCTGTCGTAAAAAGAATATGCTTGTCGATTGGGGGAAGGGCAAGATCCCCCCCTTGGTGCCGGCCCTGGACCAATCGGTGTTGAACGGGGCAGATTTTGGCTGTTCTTTCCTGGGACATTCGTGTCACATGTCAATACCAACACAGTTGCGATCTTTCTGGGCGAAAAAGCAGCAATTCCATGTTCAGAGATTCAAGAATATCTGTTCAACCTTGTCCAACAAGGTCAAACGGCTAATTTTCCCCAAGAATCCCATTTCGGCTGCTTGAACTCGAGATTTCCCTTTCTCATTTATGATCCAACACTCACGGCCATAAGTCAGAAAAGGAACATAGACTGATCTGAACATGGATAGCTTTGCCTTGGTGCAAAGCTTCGATCCGCTTCAGCACCACAGATCGGTGGAGCTGGCGCATTACTGCACTTGCTTTTCCGTTGCGGATATGTAATTCGCTATTTTGTCTGCCCTCACTTGTGAATTAGACGCGGAGATACCTGAATTTTCCTGACTGTATCATTCTAGCTGGTAGCCTAACATGCAAAAGCAGTCTCACAAGGGCCTTTCTTTCGCAAATTGTCACTGTTCCCCTGCAGTTAATTCTCAGTCCAAGAAAAGGGATCGCTACGTAACTTAGCTAAGGTAAACAGTTATAACACATTCCGGCAACAGCTCACACTGTTCACTCAAATTAAAAACAATGATACAGAAAAGCGATAAGAATATGATAAGATCTGGAGCTGGGAGCTATCATACTGTAACGTTGC
The DNA here is from genome assembly GCA_964006365.1 of Trididemnum miniatum. Lineage (NCBI taxonomy): Eukaryota > Metazoa > Chordata > Ascidiacea > Aplousobranchia > Didemnidae > Trididemnum > Trididemnum miniatum. The sequence goes on along the minus strand of OZ023234.1, from coordinate 10,851,428 downwards.
TACAAAAAGCAGATTTGGGTTTGGCAATTCTGCTGATATTTGGAGGTCGAGTTTCGCAAATGTTTTTTGACATTTTGTTTCTACTATGGATGTGTAATAGCACTATTGACTCAGACCCGGGGAGTCGATGTTGAAATTCCGTTGGCGAGGGGCCAAACCATGTTTACTTAAAAACGGGACTTTTGCGAAAAATAGCAGTTTTGGGTTTGGCAGTTCTGCTGATATTTGGAGGTCGAGTTTCGCAAATGTTGTTTGACATTTTGTATTTACTATGGATGTGTAATTATAACGATGACTCAGATCCGGGGGGTCGATGTTGATCATCCGTTGGCGAGGGGCCAAACCATGTTTACTTAAAAACGGGACTTTTTGCGAAAATCATCACTTTTGGGTTTAGCGATTCTGCTGATAATTGGAGGTCAAGTTTCGCAAATGTTTTTTGACATTTTGTTTCTATTATGGATGTGTAATAGTAACATTGACTCAGACCCGGGGAGTCGATATTGAAATTCCGTTGGCGGTGGGCCAAACCATGTTTACTTGAAAACGAGATTTTTGCGAAAATCAGCAGTTTTGGGTTTGGCAATTCTGCTGATATTTGGCGGTCGAGTTTTGCAAATGTTTCTTTGACATTTTGTTTCTACCATGGATGCGTAATAATAATGATGATTCAGACCCGGGGGGTCGATATTGAAATTGTGTTGGCGAGGGGCCAAACCATGTTTACTTAGATGAGAAATTTGCAAGGAACAAATTAATGTTTCGACTATAACCAAAGTCTCGTCAGCCTTGCTACGCACAGCCAATCCAGGCTAAACTCATTCCAGACTGTATAGACTCTTTTTTGCATTGCTTTACCTGGACATCTCGACTTCACCTCTTTTCTAGGTTGTGCCCTATCTTTGGCAGGCGACTGGCCCCAAACAACGATACCCAATGAAAGAACCTATAACCACTAACCCACAACTAAGTTACCGGTAGCCTAACTAGTCCACATAACTAGAAGCCCCCATGGCAACCCACTCATTTGCAGCTGCAGACGCGTTTCGACCTTATTATGGTCTCATCAGTGCAGCATAGCAACCTCCCACCTTCCTGAAAAAAAAAAAAAAATTCTAACCTTCAAAAGAACTACACACTCCAAATCTAAGCCTCTACTCGTTCTGCTCAAGGTAGAACATTTGAAATAAAACCATCAAGAAAATAATACAGGCTGGATTATGATGTCACAGATTCCCTGTAAACAATCGATAAGAATAGAATTGACCGGTTGGTTTAAACACTATTTTCCCGGTAATCTGAGAAGGACTTTTTTTTTGTTTACGGTTTGTAACTATACCAGTTACCAAAACCTTCAAAAAACCTCTCTGCCCAACCCGTTCGCCCGTGAAAAAGCGGGGGACAAGGCAGGCACTGTGTCTGCGCATGCAGCCCAGAAAACACAGTGAACGTCAGCGCTTATCGGTGGTTTAAACATCAATATTCCGGTACGTTTGTCGAACCGCAAGTACAGTTACAGGATCCAGCAAGATGATACAAAGAAGGATATATAAGTCAAATAGAATTCTTCTTTCCTACACTTCTCCGATAGGCACCTCCAAAGTCGACAGACAGACATGCGGTTCGACAAACGTACCGGAATGTTGATGTTTAAACCACCGATAAGCGCTGACGTTCACTGTGTTTTCTGGGCTGCATGCGCAGACACAGTGCCTGCCTTGTCCCCCGCTTTTTCACGGGCGAACGGGTTGGGCAGAGAGGTTTTTTGAAGGTTTTGGTAACTGGTATAGTTACAAACCGTAAACAAAAAAAAAGTCCTTCTCAGATTACCGGGAAAATAGTGTTTAAACCAACCGGTCAATTCTATTCTTATCGATTGTTTACAGGGAATCTGTGACATCATAATCCAGCCTGTATTATTTTCTTGATGGTTTTATTTCAAATGTTCTACCTTGAGCAGAACGAGTAGAGGCTTAGATTTGGAGTGTGTAGTTCTTTTGAAGGTTAGAATTTTTTTTTTTTTCAGGAAGGTGGGAGGTTGCTATGCTGCACTGATGAGACCATAATAAGGTCGAAACGCGTCTGCAGCTGCAAATGAGTGGGTTGCCATGGGGGCTTCTAGTTATGTGGACTAGTTAGGCTACCGGTAACTTAGTTGTGGGTTAGTGGTTATAGGTTCTTTCATTGGGTATCGTTGTTTGGGGCCAGTCGCCTGCCAAAGATAGGGCACAACCTAGAAAAGAGGTGAAGTCGAGATGTCCAGGTAAAGCAATGCAAAAAAGAGTCTATACAGTCTGGAATGAGTTTAGCCTGGATCGGCTGTGCGTAGCAAGGCTGACGAGACTTTGGTTATAGTCGAAACATGTTTACTTAATAAAGAGACTTTTGCAAAAAATAGCAGTTTTGGATTTAGCAATTCTGCTGACATGTGGAGGTCGAGTTTCGCCATTGTTTTTTGACATTTTGCTTCTATTTGAATAAGGTTGTTTGTGTAATCGCTTGAATTAGTGTGATTGTTTGTAATTTATCGTTTGGAAAGTATTTTGTGTGAAAGCACATCTTACCACATGTCTACGGCTTGTCTATTGTGCAAGAAAGAAGTGAAAAAGAACGATAATAGCATCGCATGTGACTTGCGTGATCTGTGGTATCATGCAAAATGTTTGAAACTACCATCAGAAGTGTACCTTTCTTGCAAAAGAAACTGATAGCGCGAAATGTGGCTTGTTTCAATGGCTATGTCCATGCTGTCATGGTGAAGCTCCCAAAACGTTATGTTTGCAACAAACTAATGAGCTGATTAATGTTGTTAATGCCCAAAATCATAAAATTGAAAACTTGGAAATTCAAATGGCTAAGCTTTTCTCTATCATTGGTGCAAGTTTTGATCAACCAGACTTGAAATTTGGTCAAATTCAAAACGGTGGAGATTTGAAAGATAGTGACTTAGAAAAGGTTAATGATTCTAAACCGCACAACTTAATTGCTTACTGTAGTAAAACATTTGCTGAAGCAGTTAGTTCTTCATCAGCAAAACTTGGTACTTCTCAGAGTACTAACTCTCAAGTATCCCCAATACTTAATGCTAGTACTCCTGCTATTAAGCTTGTTGCCTCAAACAAACAAATCGCTAAGCCTAATGAAATGATTTTCTTGAAACCTGCAGCAGATGGACCAATCAGTTCCTTTTCTAGTGATCAGTGGTGTAAAATCAAAAAGTCTTTATCAACTGCTTTAAATGATGTTGAAGTATGTTTGTTGAGACTAAATACATCTTCCAATACCATTTGCATAGGCTAGTCAGATTTACCAAACAAAGTTAAAGCAGAATCTAAAATTACAGAATTGGACTTGGGAGCTATGGGCCTTACATTGAGCCCACAAAAAAAAGGTTTGCCCAAACTAACTGTGAGCCAAATTCCTCTTGAGGTTCTCGAGATGGAATGTGGAAGTAGTCTATCAATCACCGATGGAGATTATATGACTAAGAAAACCTTAATAAGTTTAATCTTGGAAAAGAGTGCTGACCATAGAGAAATGTCTCAGTTGGGACATACTATGGAGGTAATCTACATGAACAAGTCTGCCAAATATATGAACATTGGCCACAGAGTTTCCCCAACTGTAAGGAATTGGGTGCTACATCGGGGTTATGTTTATTGGCAATTCATGCTGTCCTGTCGAAGACAGAATCTCTATCAAGCAATGTTATCATTGTCAAAAAATTGGACACCAGGCCAAAGACTGTGCTGAAAAGGATCTTGAGGCAACCTGCCTTTACTGTTCTCAAGCTCATCGTTCGGCTTCTTCTCCAAACAAACAAAACAGTGATATGCAGGTTTGCAGTAACTGCTCTCACCATAAGACTTTCTTGACCCAAAACAAGCATCGATCTAATTCACATGAATGTCCTTTTATCAAACAAGAACTTGCAAGACTTCAACGAAAAATTGACTACACTTCAAAAAATGTAATATGATTCATCAGTCTGAACAACAAAGAGTAGGACTTAACTGTGGCCAAATCTCCCTCACGATTGGTTTATTTAATGCCAGATCAATCTGCAATAAAATTTCCTCAATTGTTGAGTTAATTATCAATCAATTTTCTGGACCCGATTATCCTTGGGGGGTCGCGGGGGCAGCAGCTCGAGTTGGAGCCTCCAAGCATGTCGATCCTCTGCAACTAAGGATAGATGCTTTGCTGGGATGCCAAGGCGAGACCAACTAAGATCTTCTACGTAATCTCGCCATCGAGTTCTGGGACGGCCTCTAGGCCTTCGACCAATCGGTGTTGAACAGAACATTTTTTTGGCTGTTCTTTCCTGGGACATTCGTGTCACATGTCCATACCAACGGCAGTTGCGATCTTTCTAGTCGGAGAAGCAGCGCTTCGATGTTTAGAGACTCACGAAGATTTGCACTTTTAACCTTGTCCAACAAGGTCAAACGGCTAATTTTCCCCAAGAATCCCATTTCGGCTGCTTGAACTCGAGACCTCACTTTCTCATTTATGATGCAACACTCATGGCCATAAGTCAGAATAGGAACATAGACCGATCTGAAAACGGATAGCTTTGCCTTGGTGCAAAGCTCCCGTTTCAGTACCACAGATCGGTGGAGCTGGCGCATCACTGCACTTGCTTTTCCGATACGACTATCCAATTCGCTATTTTGTCTGCCGTCACTTGTGAATGAGACGCCGAGGTACTTGAACTTCTCTGTTTTAGTGGTACTCCATCAATTTGGAGAGAGCACAGCTTTGGTTGTCTGGACAGGCACATGGTTTCTGTTTTTGTTGTACTGATTTTCATTCCGGCAACAGAGCATGCATCCGAAAACCTGTCAAGAGCTTACTGGAGACCATTTTGGGTAGAGTCGAGTAGCACAAGATCATCCGCAAATAACAGACGTTGTACAGTGCATTCACCGATCTTTACTCCGCCACAAGACTCACTTTTCTTAACTATTCTATCCACATAAATAAGGAACAGAATAGGTGAAAGAGAGCAGCCATGCCGTAGTCCCACACTTACTCTGAAAGGTTTCGTCGTTGCACTGTTAACACGAACACAGACCTCGGAATGCATGTACAGCGACTTAATGGCATTTAGTAACTGGCCACCAATGCCATACTGCAACAGCACCGCCCAAAGCTTGTCTCTGGGAATGCGATCATATGCTTTTTCAAGATCAACAAAACACGCATTGACCTCTTTTGCATATTCCCACGACTTCTCAAAGATTTGCTGCAAGGCAAACATCTGATCCATTGTGCTTCGGCCAGGACGAACGCCACACTGAGCATCCGTTAGTTTAGGCTCGACTATTTCACGGCATTTCTTTTCAAGGCATTTGGCATAGATCTTACCCGGGACACTGATGAGAGATATGCCCCTATAACTGGTGCATTTTCTCTTGTCTCCTTTCTTGTGGATAGGTATTATCACACTAGTTTGCCATTGCTTTGGTGCTTGCCCAGTACTACATGCCACCTTACAAACACGAGTCAGCCAACGAACACCATATATGTTCATTGCTTTTAACATTTCAGGTCTGATATCATCCTCACCAGGTGTTTTTCCAGTTTTCGATGATTTGATTACTGCATTCACATCTGCTTCGGTTATCGGAATATCTTCCCCAACCTGTTCCTTGTGAATTTGTATCGGTGTAGCATCAACTGGGTTTAAAAGATCACTAAAGTAGTCTCTCCACCGATTCAAAATATCATCTTGATCTTTCAGAGTCACACCATTTGAATCTTCGATAAAGAGAGCGGCTCGAGATCTTTTTCCACGCAAACGGCGAATGGTCAGCCAGAACACCTTGTTTGCCGTTTTGAAATCATCGTCTAACCATTCTCCAACTTCCTTCCAGGCCCTTTCTTTAGACAGTTTAACTTTTGTGGCTGCCGCCTCATGTGCTTCAGAGTACTGCGAACGAAGTTCAAGTCAGTGATGTAGTTAAGACCATCACCTGCAAGACCAAGACCTTGTAAATTTTTCAAGACCAAGACCTTTGAGTTTTTTCAAGACCAAAAAAATGGGACGAATTTTAATAGGTAATCACTTGTCGCTATTTTTCTATAACAACAAAAAAAACGGGCAAAATATTAATAGTATATTAAAGGAAATAAGAATAGCACAGTCACACTCACACAATTGATTAGCAACACATTACACGCATAAAACATCACTTAAGGCTAAAATTGCATTTTAAAAAAATTAACATAGATATCCAGCGGGTAGCGTACTCTATGGAAGTGCGACTTATAATCACTTAAATTTTTACAAGATGCTTTTTATTTCTTTCGGTCTTAAGACCTAACTAAAATGCAAGACCCAAGACCAAGACGTTAAAAAAATGGTTTTAAGACCAAGACCGGTCTTAAGACCTTCATCACTGGTTCAAGTGATGACTTATTTGCAAGCCAGACCTTATAGGCCTCTTTTTTCGCTCGATAGCTTCTATAGCTTCTTGGTTCCACCAAGGAGTTCTTTTCTCGCTACTCTTCGTACCTCCAACACGCTTACGTCCACAGCAGTTAGTAGCGGACGTATAATGACTGCTGTTCGAAACAAACACCACTCAGTTTCAATGTCTTCAGTAGTGTTCCAGCACGGCGTTGCTATAAATTTAATATCAAGCTTAACTTGAGTGGGTTTCGAACTCTTACTTTTATATTATTCGACTTCACTCTACACAGGCAATTAGATTGTTAAGTTTTCTTAAGTTTTATCTTGGAGTCAACCTCGGTGAATTTTTGCTAGTTATCCCTAGTTTATGCATTAAATCCGGTTATATTTTGCTTTCAAGAAGTGGTTTATTTGATTTGAGGGAAGCTAGTGAAGGCTTTGGAGTTCCCCTGAGTAACAATTTCTTTTTGTTTGACGAAACTAGATTCTACCCGCGATAACACCAGTCACGGACGTAAGGGCGGTTTCGTAACATAAAGAGGTCGGACGTTCTTTGAACTAAGATGCAATGTTGTCTGCAAATGCAGTTCGTACCTCTTTGTCAGCCAATGATTCCCATTTGATTCGATAAGTTTCTCGTGGTCGAAAAGTCTTTCGTTTTTTCAAGGGTTTCAAAGCACTCAAAGTGCAGACAACTAGGTGGTGATCAGTTGACAACTCAGTCCCTTTTTTAACACGAACATCAGACACGGTAGAAAACAAATCCGCCGAAACGATACAAAAATCAATCAGGGAACGTTGTCCCAGAGAGTCTCTGTACCAAATGTACTTATGACTTATTTTGTGCTGAAAAAGTGTGTTCATTATGCACTGCCCATTGGCGGCGCAGAACTGCAATAAACACCCTCCGTTCTTGTTAATGTCAGGGTCACCATGTTGCCCAATAACACCTTTCCAGGTTGCATTGTCGATGCCCACATGTGCATTGAAATCGCCCAAAAGGACAAGGGATTCTGATGAAATTGCTTTTCCCAATGCAACCTTAACTTCCTCCAAAAAGGCTTCGTACTGTGATTCTATGTTAGGTGCGTACACCTGCAAGATACACAGAGATCGCTCCTGCAGCCTTAGCTTTAGAAGACAAACCCTTCCTCCCAGTGGTACCCAGTCAACGACACACTCAGCTATGTTTGGGCTCACAAGTAAGCCAACACCAGCTTGAGCAGACATTGCTGCATCAACACCTGAGTAGAAAATTTTCCACCCACCGTTCAACTCGACAGTTCCAGAACCCCGGCGCTTTGTTGATGAAATTCCCACAACATCAAGGCGATACTGTTGGGTTTCGCAAACAAGCTCCTGCTCTTTTCCTGTCAGCGACGAAACGTTCCAGTTCCCGATAGCTAGATCCCGGCAGTTTGGTCCAACTCGAGTACATTTTCTGTGCGCTGCCCCCGTTTGCCTCCCCAAACGCGTAGCGACTGCGTTGGTGGGTTTCCGGTGACGGTCAGCTTGTGGTGGAGACTGTAGCCTATTCTTCAAACGAGTCCCTCTGCCTAAAAGTCGAACGCGGACCTTTTTATCCTGCGCGCCGTCCGATGCAGCATGAATATTGTTATTACAACTTTCCATTTAGCTACAGCATTGGATTGCTACCTGGTCTGTTTCTCTCCTTCAACCATACCGCCATGGGTGACCCTGATGGAAGTGCTTAAACACTACCGACGGCATTGCTCTAAGGATCATTGAAAACTCAATCCTCCCCACCACGTTAAGGTGGCAATCCATAGGAGAGGTTGAGTTAATTACTGATTGGAAAGTTGATATTCTATGTCTAACGGAAACGTGGTTGAAAGTTAGAGACAAAGCCAAATTTAAGGAAATTTATGAACTGGGTTACGATATATACAGTAAGCCCAAGGCTCGTCGAGGTGGAGGTGTTGCCTTGGTGTTCAAGTCTGGCCTACTTATTAAACAAGTGAAAACAGATAAGTGTGTATCATTTGAGGTCACAGAGGCTAGTATGATTGCAGATTCTGAACGATTATGGTTCAGTGTAGTTTACCGACTTGGTACAATGAAGCCCCAAAATCGCCATGACCATATCAGTGGTAGTACTGTATTTTATCCTTGGTCTGGTCTGAATTTGATGATTATCTGGCTGCTCTACCAGTTAATTGTGATAAATTTATCATATGTGGTGATATCAATTTTCATCTGCAAAATAATCCGAACTCTGATGTATCTAAGTTTCTTGCTAACCTAATGCATCACGGATTTATTCCTGATGATAACTTTCAGTTTCAGTCAACGCATTGCAAAGGCGGAGTATTAGATGCCTTTTTTACCCGTCATAACCACATGCCACATGCACAACCAACCCTTCCTAAAAAATCTGCAAGTTATTGAAGAAACTGGCACAGATTCGGATCACTTTTTGGTCACATCTCTTATTGATGTTCCATCTATCAATACCTCAGTGAATAAGGTGGTGAGGAAAACGATTAGGAACTATAGAGACATTGATACTCCATCATTTAAAAAAGATATAAAAAGTTCCGGATGCATTGAAAATATCTTGCAATGCTTAAGTTGCGATGAAGCAATAAAACAACACCACATATCCCTTAATGACTTGATTGATAGGCATGCACCTCCTCAAGAAATTTTCTGTAATTCCAAAAATAATCCTTGGTGGAATAAGGCCTGCCAAGAAGAACTCTAATACAGACGAAGGACTGAAAGGGCTTTTCGTTAAATACGTTCAGCTGATAACAAGCTGAAATTCAACTCGCATGTATACAGGCCAAAACAACTAACTCACAAGTACGAGAAATGTATCACACTGAACGATTGCAAAACTATTAAGGGGACTCTAAAAACACCTACAGAATTATTAATCAGTTGCTAGACAAAGAATTTTCTTGCAGATCAGAAGGTGACACGCTTTCCAGCGATGCTTGAGCATCTGAGTTCGCAGATTTCTTTGATAATACAATCGAGGCTATCTATGGCAATACGCAAGCTCACCACTCACCTAACTTTAATGATACTTGCAACAAATCTGGGTATAACTGTTCCTTATTGAGTAAACAGGCTTTGCAAGAATTTCAGCCAATTACTAGCTTGATTCTACAAGCTATCATTAAAAACATGTCTTGAAAATCTTGCAATTTGGACCCCCCTACCTACTAAATTATTAAAGGAATGCATTGATGAACTACTACCTGCAATTCTTCATATTGTTAATCTGTCTTTGTTAAACGGGAATTTTCCTGATGAAATTAAAAGTAGCATGCGTTACCCCAGTATTAAAGAAAGATTCACTTGGCAAAGATGATGTTACCAATTTTAGACCAGTTGGTAACCTACCGTTTCTCTCAAAGTTAATTGAAAAATGTGTCAATTATCAAATTACTGAATATTTACATACCAATCAACTATTCGGTGACTTCCGGTCATCCTATAGGTGTCATCATAGCTGTGAAACTGCCACGGTTAAAGTTCAAATGATGTTGTTTCAATGTTAGATGCTAAATTAAATGTTATACTACTTTTATTTGATCTTTCTGCTGCGTTTGACACTGTAAATCATGATATATTGCTTGCTAAATTACGTAATAAGTATGGCTTCAGTGGAACTGTATTTGCTTGGTTTACGTCATATCTTAGCAATCGCAGATATATTGTCAAGATTAATCAGTCGCTTTCGCGTGATGTCGTACTCTTCTCGGGTGTACCACAAGGTTTGATCTTAGGACCCGTTCTTTTCAATTTATACTCTCAACAGACTGAATTATTAGCTAAATCACATGACTTTAACATGCCGATGAGATGCAGTGCTATTTTGGTGTTGACAGAAATGTATCATCTGATTTCCTTAATGATAAAATTCGAAGCTTTACTCGAGACTTAATGGGGTGGATGTGTGATAATTTTTTAAAGTTGAATGAAAAGAAAACAGATGTTATTGAGTTTTCATCAACTTTTGGTGGCAAATGTCAGTTAATGTCTACTGTCAGTTCCGATAATGACTACTTTATCCAACCTGCTATCAGTGTTAAAAGTCTTGGTTTTGTTCTGGATGATGGACTGACTTTTCAAAAGCATATTGATAAAGTTATTGAAGTTTGCTATCTTAATCTACGCAACATGGGCAGGATTGCTTCAAAACTTTCTCGTACCTTAAAAATTCAATTGATTCATTCATGTTTTACAACTTACCGGAATATTTCCTTCTTCATAAATTGACAAAAGTTTTATATGCTGCTGTTTGTTTTGTTTTTGAATTACGAGGCTCTGCTAGACGTTTACATATTATATTACCTTACCTAAAAAATCTTCATGTTCTTCCTGTGAAATTTCGTATGCATTTTAAGATTGCCTTATTGACCTATAAATGCATTTATGGTACTTCCCCGGATTATTTACAAAATCTAATTTCCTATTATCCTGTAAGCTCATACAATCTTAGAGTTAGTGATGATCCGCTACTTCTTAAAATAAAGTCTAAACTCAATTACAAAAAGTTTGAATCAATCTTTTCATGTGCCTCTTCTTATGTATGGATTCTTTACCGCTTTCTTTGCCTGAAATTGAAAGCATGCCACGCTTTAAAAAGCAATTGAAGTGTCATTATTTCAGTATTGCCTTTGAAGATGTCTATGACATTTAGCACTCCAGGCCTACTGGATTCTGCTTTGCTTATTCCTGGTATATGTTGTCTTCTCACTCTACGTTTGTATGCTTTCATTATTATTGATACTGTATAGGTTATCCGTACTGCTTTATGTTTTGCTGCTTTATGTATGCTATATGTTGTGTTTTCTCGCTTTTATGTTTGTATGCTTTCATATTGCCGTATAGGTTACTTTTATAGGCTGTACTTTTTTATGGAACTTCTCCTGTACATGATTCTGTAGTAAGACCTCTCAGATACATAAACTGATTTTTTCTCAGTGAATCTTAAAGGGTATACAAGTTTTTCATTATTATTATTATTATTTTACTATGGATGTGTAATAATAATATTGACTCAGACCCGGGGGGGTCGATATTGAAATTCCGTCGGCGAGGGGCCAAACCATGTTTACTAAAAAAACGGGACTTTTGCGAAAAATAGCAGTTTTGGGTTTGGCAATTCTGTTGATATTTGGCGGTCGAGTTTCGCAAATGTTTTTTGACATTTTGTTTCTACTATGGATGTGTAATAATAATGATGACTCAGACCCGGGGGGTCGATATTGAATATCTGTTGGCGGAAGGCCAAACTATGTTTACTTAAAAACGGGAATTTTGCGAAAATCAGCAGTTTCGGGTTTGGCAATTTTGCTGATATTTGGCGGTCGAGTTTCGCAAATGTTTTTTGACATTTTACATTTACTATGGATGTGTAATAGTAACATTGGCTCAGACCCGGGGGGTCGATATTGAAATTCCGTTGGCTAGGAGCCAAAATCTTGGCCAATTTATGAACATTTTTTTTTAATCAGCAGTTTGGAGTTTGACAAATTCTGTTAAACTTTTCACATTTTCGGTTTGATTTTTGAGGTTTGTATGAAATTTGGATGTTTAATGCTTACCCGAAAGTGTATGTCTGTTTTAACTGCTATTTGCATTGTCGCATAAAGCATAATTATGTTTCGCTTGCTGTTGCTTTTGTTGCTGCCGTGACTAATTTGATTTAACTTCTTTTGTAGTAGCTTTGCTATCTCTTTCTGTTTTTGCCTGGAGTCGAAGCGCGTCATTGTTCGTAGAGCGTTGTCTGGACGATTTCGAGGGTTCAAGCAGTTTAAGTGTTTCTGTTTATTTTTTACTTCTAAGTTTTGACTTATGCCAAAAGTGTTATTATTTTTTGAAAGCATTTTGAAATACAATTCAAGTTTAATTTGAAACATATTTGTAATAAAAAGTCGTAATAGAATATGATTATTCTTTTTGCACATTTTTGTTATGATTTTTATACTGAAAACTGGAAACACTGCGCGTAATTATTTCTGACTCAGCAGTTCTGACAAATCGACGCTTGCATTTTCAGTTTTGAAAGGGCAACACTTTTTCTTTTCTGTTTGGTCGAAATTTTGCCAGAATGACAGTGGTGACTATAGACTACCCCGGTATCTGCGTAACGCATCTCATCAAGCTTTTGCTCCTGGATTTGTTCTAAACTATACGTCATTAAATCCATCAGCCAATCAAAATCATTGTTCGAATAGGAGTTGCAGCGGATTTTACGATTATTTTTATATTTATTCTTTTGTATTTGAGTATTTTCCTTCTATCACAAGAGAGTGGTTAATGCAGGGTTGCCAGATTGGGCTACTTTTAATCATGATTGGCGACTTGCGACTTTTTGGGCTACTGGTGAGCAAGTTTTGGCGATTTTTTAAATTATAGGCTACTTTTAAAAAAATGTTTCTTAAAAGAAAACTGGGATGAATGGTAAGAGAAGTGTTTGATTTTGCAACACTGCGTCTGCGTATCAGGTGTTCGTACCACTAGTTTGTTATTAGGTGACGATGGGACGGTATGATTGGATGCTTTTTTGCAAGCTGCTGAGGTCACGTGAGGTTTTTGAGCCAATCAGCCTACTCTTACCAGCGCATTAGATGATTAGAAATGATTCTTGGTTGTTAATACGGTATTAAAGTGCTCCGGTAGACAATAGTTAGGTATACCGTAATAATGATAGGGGCTTTTCAGTCTGTTGTAATGCGGTACGAAAGTTTTTTTATGGGTAGCAAATTGGAAAATTAGTTTAATAGAGAATCTTTTGTTTGTTTTTTTTTTGTTTAAACTGTGGCACTAGTTGATTAGAGCAAATTAAAGAAAAACACAATTTAAAATATTTTGTATTTAACAGGTTAAACGAAGACTAGATTAGTACTAAAACTGCTGTTTTATCTTTAACTTACATGAGTAAACAGTGTGCTGCATAGGCTACCGGTACCCAGTTACTAGGGATGTGCCGGATAGCAAATTTGCCGAATAGCCGGATATCCAGCAAATCTAGCTTACTGGATATCCGGTTCGTCACTATCCGACCGGATACCGGATAGTAGCACTAAGCCAAAATTAATATTTGGAAGTTTTTTGTCCACGGTTCCACGCACTCGTTTTGCTCGACTAGTGAGCCATGAAACTATTGCATGAGGTCATGTGACACACTGGAAACTTTCAAAAGCGTTGAGTCATTAAGAATAGACTTTATTGCTCTAAGTTGGCCGAATCGGCAACGCGGTCGAGCGGCAGGAGCTCAGTTGATATAAAGACCATTTTATTGATTGCTTTTGATTCAACTACGATCCACGATACTACGTTTGTGTACACGTTTTCAATGCTGGGCTTTATTTTCGAGTAAAAAGAATCATGTTAAAAAGTGTGCATTTTGGTGAAGAGTGTGCCGAAAATCGGACGCCGAGTCGGTCAGCCACCATAGGCGTCTAATCGGCGGGAGCAGGAGCAGTGCTTCCTCAGGTCTAATACCGAAGGAGGCAACATATGTCCGGCCTCCGGGGTGTTTTCATTATTACAGCAAAAGTTGACTGCATGCACATTGCAAAGTAGCTAAAACACTTCCAAAATGTAACAGTGCAAAATCTTAGCATTGTTTTCACGAAATTTTGCGCTCACGCTATATATCAGGGATGGCGAACCACTGACCCGAGGGTCACTAAGTGACTCACTTGCAGATTTCAGTAACCCACTTGTAGTTTCGAAAACTGTAGAAAAAAACGGTAACGAACATTTACGCAATGAAGAGAAGTTTATCTGGTTATGCTGTGGCATTGAAGACCTTATATTTGCTGTTCACACCAAATAGCCTAGTTGCGAAAAACTGGGAATTTATGTGGTGAAGACCTTTTTTTGCTTTTCGCGCAGATTTCGGCGCAATTTGGGACATCGGAAGGCGCGAAGACCTTTTTTTATTTTATTTTTTGCTTTCCTAGTTCAAGCCCCTCATCAATATCATTACATCCGTGACCCACTTTTTTTCGGTCCACGATTTTATATTTGACCCACCAGTTAAAAAGGTTCGCCATCCCTGCTATATATAAAGCGAGAGGAAAACTATCAAGCGTGTGGCCTGCGTCAGCGGCGTGATTTTACGGGTAAAGCAATCGAGTTAACAATTACCTCATATTGTGTTGATTTTTGCGCTTGTGAGCAATTTGTGATACCCATCGAAAGCAAACTTCAAAAAAGTTCAAATCGTCACCGTACTCGCGGTATTACGCCGAAGCATGTAACGAGTGGCGGAGCCCATCTCTGCGCCTGTGCAACACAATTTCGAACTCCGAAAAAAACAACTACGTCGCAACAGAGGCGAGCCTCCCACACCGATAGCGATGTTTTTAATCAATACGCTATGCGGTCGGTAAAAGGCAAGTTTGAATTTGAATTTTCACTTGCTTTGCGCTATCATCAGAGCTACTAAAAAACGCAAGGTTTAGAGTATATAAATACCACAAAATTACTGCAAAAAATCGATCCTGCGGTAAATCTGCAATGATGGGTGAATAACGTCAAACTTTAAACACAAACAGTCAATTGATGAACTAAGGACGTTGAATTGAAGACTTCAACTTACTTAACGTTACAAAACCGCACAACACTTAAAAGCAGAAGCACATCTATGACAATGCTACTGGTATCTTGAAACGTTATTTTTTGAACGTAGAAAACAAAGTTTCTTTAAAAATTCTCTCCCCCCGCCGTTTGCCTTCGAGAAAAAATTGGCACGTATGTCGGCTGCGCATAGCGTTTGTTTTTTTTTTCGTTTCGTACAAAAAAACAAAAAACGAATGTGCAAGTTATAGGACAGAAAACAGGCTTTTAAAGGTAAATTACTTGCATGGTCTTCACGGGAGACAACGATGGTGGTCATCGAAAGTATACCGTCTCGGTTTGAAGCCGATTGATTACTACCTTACTGCTACACCATTGAAGTGGCTTTCCTGATGACAAAACTTGCAGCGCAGAAAAACAAACTTGTAAACTAAATTTAAATCCAGTTGATATAAAAAATTACCAACGCAGTCTAAGGTTTGGACTCGGTTTTACTTTTTGTAGAGAGTCCAAACAAAATTAAAGTTTTTAAACTTGCACCAAATTTTTTCACATAAATCGAAAAGGTAAATTTCATTTTTACCGAGTCTACTCCACGCAATTTTCCTGAACTTTGAAAATATCCGGTATCCGGCCGTATAGCGAAGTACTATCCGGCCGGATAGCGGATACCTCAAAAAGCGCCGGATAGTGCCGGATACCGATATATATTCGGTATCCGGCACATCCCTACCAGTCAAAGTCCGTATAACTTCGTATAAGTTGCGCGGACAGGAATGGAGCAGAGACAATGGGGCAAAAAATGTGTCCAAAAAGACAATCGCCTGCCTATCTTTTATAATGCAAAAACGTTTGAAAGTGTTAGAAAAAAGGTCATAACTTTAGTTACGTTCGTTCGATTTTGAAAATTTCAACTGCATCGTAAAGCTCCTAATTTTAGCTATCGTTTAAAACAAATTTCAAGAAAATTGATGGTGTTTTAAGCACTCTAAATGGTTAATAATTTGGACATACTTAGTAATTTTTGAAGCAATTTTTACGCTAGCAGCATTTCTTGCTGCTTTAAATGCATAAATATAGCACAGATTTGCAAAAAGTAAAAGTTATTGTTTGATTTAAACTAGGTTCAATTACAAAAATTTGAACTTCAATATGAAAGTCGCCTAGCTATTGATCGTAGTTTTCCAAGCCTTCAAAGATTTGTTGCAAGAAAATGATTGCGTAAATTGTTTTAAACCTCGTGTAAAAGTAGGTTTCACTATTCGTGCGTAGAACTAGGTTTTGCAACCATGGTAGATTCACCAGATTGGAGTGAGGTTGTTAACTTCTATCATGATTCACCCTTGGACCATGTGTAAAACGAGCCTCTAGTTAATTTTATTCTGGCCCACAATATTTGATTTTAAAAGCCCGAGGTTTGAAATTCAAGAAGCTGCGGCCGTGAAACGACGTAGACCTATGTTAATGGATATGAAACAGTAAAATCGAAAAGTAAAATAGATACCGGTATATTTTTCCCGCTTAAATTTTGCTTATTGAATTTTTCGTTTAACAAATGGTCCAAAGCCCGAGGGTGAAGCACGACAGAAGTTAACAGCCACACTACCAACCTAACACGGTTGTAAAAATTTAATTCTATATAGTGAAGCCTTATTTTACATGAGGTTTAAAACAATTTATGCAATCATTTTCTAGCGAAAAAGTTTTAAGGGTTTGAAAAACCACGACCAATAGCTACGCTAATTTCATAGTGAAGTTTAAATTTTTGTGATTGAACCTATTTAATTTGAATCAGATTAACTCTTTGCAAATCTGCCCTATATTTATGTTTTAAAATGACAAGAAATGCTACTAGTTAAAAAACCGCTACAAAAATTTTTATCTCTGTTTAAATTATTTACGATGTAGAGTGCTTAAAACACAACCAATTTTCTTGAAATTTGTTTTAAACGATAGCGTAAGTCAAGAGCTTCATGATGCAGTTAAAATTTTTAAAATTCAACAAGCATAACCGAAGTTATGACCTTTTTTGTAACACTTTCAAGCGTTTTTACATTACGAAAGATAGGCAGGCGATTGTCTTTTTGGACACATTTTTGCTCCATTGTCGCTTAACAATGTAACGAATGATTCGCTCAACTTATACGTGAGTTATACGGACTTTGCTACCAGTTACACATCCTTTTGCTTTGATCAGTTTCTCATTGCTACTCCCAGTGGCGTAGCCACGGGGGAGGGGGGGTTGGGGGTTACAACCCCCATTGAGCATCAAATGACGTCATACTTACTTCTTTTTCTGATATTTATTTCGAAGTGCTACAAGATAAGACCTGAGCCATTTCGAAGTGCTAGATTCTTTGTCATGGATAATCTGGTTTTGTAATTGTCATAATAACAAAAATTACGTAGCGTTGTTTCCTGAATCTTGTTTTTTGCCCTTATGCTCATGAAGCAGTGACGCAATTTTATTAGCAGGGCAGTGCCGCTCCTGTACACGCAACTGCCCTCGGCCTCTCAGACCTTCCGCAGAAAAAAGGCTAAACGATTTCAAACAAAAATGATCTACGTAGCTCAAAAAAGAACTAAGTCGCTGACATTTGAATATCGTTTTACCAGTTTCACAAGAAAGCATTCCTTTGACTTCCTTACAACAATCGTGCCTTAACTGCCTTCGGTATTTTTAGTTTAAAACATCTCTCTTAAATTTGAGGCCATCTTTTGTTATTATACAACCAGTTTCGGATCCAGGGGGGGATGTGGCGTATGCTGCGTATGCATCCCCTCCTCACCAGCCATTTTCAGCAATGTTTTGGATGAGTAAAATTTTTCCATAATTTTGAACCTCTTTATAACAATATGCCTAAGTCGCCTTAAGCTCGCGTAATCGAAACTCTGCAAACTCAGCGAACAAAAAACAATTCATTTTCAACAAAAAAATTTCTTTTACGAGTTAGAGTTTGGATTCAGAAAAAAACATTCCACAAACCATGCAGTAACAGCTCTCACCGAATACATTTGTAATGCCTTTGTAATGCCGAAAAAACTACGCAGGAATTTGCAATTGGTGTCTTCGTTAACTTGTCAAAGGCATTTGACACCATTGATCATGCGATTTTACTGGATAAACTCTTCAAGTACGGGATTAGAGGCACCGCGCATAACTGGTTTCACAGTTATTTGCATAACCGAACACAAGTGGAATGTGGTGGAGTTCTCTCTTCTACTAAATCATTTCTTTTAGGTGTACCGCAAGGCTCCATCTTGGGAACACTATTATTCTTGATCTATGTAAATGACCTCCCCACTTGCCTGAATTGTGGACAAGCCTTGTTGTTTGCTGATGACACAACCTTATTATTTTCAAGCAGGAGCTATGATTATTTATTCAATATGGCTAATAGCAATTTAGAAAATGTTCAAGAGTGGCTGATCGCAAACAAGCTTTCTCTTAATGTGGCAAAGACTAAACACATTGTATTTCATACTCCCCATAGTCGTGAACCACCATCTGATGCTTCTTTACGTATAAAAAATAAAGCAATAACTAAATTCACATCAGTAAAATTCCTGGGGATAGTTATTCAAGAACATTTGTGCTGGAAAGAGCATATGGAATCTATAATTCAAAAAGTTAGAGCTAGTATTGCGGCTGTTTGCAGAGTGAAAAACTACCTCGACGTTAATACGTTATTATTATTGTACCACACTCTTGTCATGAGCCACATTAGTTACTGTATTTCAGTCTGGTGCTATGGACATAAAACAATGGTAAATAAGATACAAAGGCAAGCAAACCAATTCATAAGAATAATATTTGGACTAAAAAAAAACGATAGTGTAAAGACTATTAGCACACGTTATAACTTATTATCTGTCGACCAACTGTGTTACATTGAAACAGCTTTGTTTATGTATAAATACAAAATGAAGCTACTACCGCAAGCCTTTGATAATATATTTCAAACTAGAAACATCAATCACTCATATGGCTCGATTACAACAAGAACAAATTCTGACTTTCTTCCCAAATTTTGCCGAATATGTATAACGAAACAATCAATGCAGTACAAGGGGCCCTTGGCTTGGGCCCAAGTTCTTAACCATCTAAAACATAGTAAACTCGTATGTAAATCTTTTCTCTCAAAGTTGCGAGCTCATGTTTTAAATGCTCCCATCAATTCTTCACCATCACAAGAAACATTGGCATAGGCATAAACCAACAACTTTTTCAATTGTTCTACATCATCATCATCATCATCCGTCCTATTAAACCCTCATTATCATTCACATATCGTTGGTGTTTTTCATCGTTGTCATAATTTTATTTCAAAAAACTTATTTCCGACGTTGCATCGCACTGTTGCTGCTTCCACTTTCAATCTAACAATTTCGAGATGTATATTTAAACGATCCTCATAGTATTAACGATTTGTGCCACTCTTGATCCAATTCTAAAGCAAAAAATCATACTCTGAGCGAAGTAGTTTGTATAGAAGTTTGTAAATAGGCTTTTTGTGAATAGTACATAGTGCATAGTACTGCATTTTTTGTGAGTGTATATACGTTTTTTCTCTGTAAAAAATGTGTTAATTGCTTTTTCAAATTTCAGCTTTTTTCTGTTCCTGAGGGTGTTTTGTTTTCTTTTTGCAGGTGTAGCAACCATGTGCTAACTAATATTTAGATCGTGTGAAGTTTTGGTTCGAAATTGTCGCGTGTTACAACGTTCTACGTTTTGTTGCTACTTCCTTTTTTCGGCTATTGTTAACATTTGCATCAATTTTTCATTTGCTATTCCTTAGTCGCAAAATAAAAAACAACTACAACTACTACTACTAAAATGCATCATTGGTGAAGCATTCAAAGCTATGGGTTAGAAATATGACAACCTTTCCCTAAATATTGTTCAAAAAGCACTAAACTGGCTATTACAGTATGCAAATTTTCAAAAATTTTCCGGGGGAGCATGCTATCGGACCCTCCTGGAGTCGTTTTTGGTACTTAAGTTGTTTAAAATTAACTCTGCCGAAAAAACTACGCTTGAAAAAGCGACGAAAATTGGTGCCCTCTCTTTGAAAAAATGCTAAATAGGCCCTTGACGTGAAACATTTTCAAAAGGCTTATTTACGTAACATTCCACCTAATTCAACATTACATCCCTCCCACCAAAATTTTGTGGGTCCGCTCCTGTATACAGCCTATGGTCAAATGTGACATCATTCTCAACCCCTCCCATTGCAAAATCCTGGCTACGCTAGTGGCGACTCCATAGTCAGTCAGTTCTGTGCTGCTTTCAATAAATCATGCTAGACCTTACTCATCTTGTTATTGTGCCGTTTATTGTTATTTTAATGGGAAAATAAGCCCGGTATTACAACTAATTTAACGCAAATTGGACAAGGGATCCACGACCACTACTTAAAAACTGCATAGCAAAAAAAAAAGGAAAAAAGCACATTGTACAATGTGTAAGGTTGATTTAAGAGCTCACAAATCAGATCTACTAAAGCATGCAAGTACATCTTAGCATAAAGCAGCTGTGAGAGCGGCAGCTGCAAGAAAAAATATTCAACATTTCAAGTTTTTTTGACCCAAATTGTAGTCACGTGGCTAAACTAGAATTAATTAACTTAGCATGAATTTTTGTTTTCAAGACAAAAAGCAAAATTGAGAACATTTTAATGCCTTTTAAAAAGCTTGTCTTACAATTTATCTGCATGATTTGCAAAAATGTTAAATGGTTACTAAAAATTATGCTGTTTTCCTGAACTTCGTGGTTACTAAAAATTTTGGGCTATTTTAAAAGGAATTGGCTACTTTTTAGCTACTTGAAGTAAAAATAATCTGGCAGCTCTGAGTCAATGCGCTATACAAGCTCGCTTAGGAGTTGCCAGCCACCAGTCTACCACATTAAGATGGAGGAGTCCCGATGAGTGCTTTTTCCGACGGCCCAACAAATAAACTTGCCGGCTTGTTCTCCACACTGTCCCTTTAATGCTGAACGTCAAGCAGGGAAGTTGTGAATATTGATTTAAAAGTCATTGGTTTGACCCGACTCGGAATCGAACAAACCCGAGTCTACAGCTCAAGAGGGGGACGCTCTCACCACTCGGCCATCTGAACTGTTATTTTTAAAATTATCAATTTATTGTAGTTGGTTGGCCATTTTTCAGAATGCAAAACCGGGATGCGCATAGGAATCTGCAGCTACTGATGTTCTACTCGTTTTGATTGATTGACTTCTTGGTTTTTATTCTCCTGTCACGAAAAAGCGACGGAGACGTAGCCTATAGTGAGCAAGGATGACTGCAAGGCTGCAAGCGATATATTTGCAAACAGCTTGCGCTTAAAAACAGATTCATCGAAATTTTGCAAGTAAAATATGACCAGGAGGGCATTGGTATAGCCGATAGCGTAAACCGTAACTTTTTTCCAACATGCTGAAAGCTCTTGGTTAAACTTAAGCGAACGTTTTTTTAAAGATAATTTGCATAAAGCAAACAAAAGAATAAAGGAATATTTGAGAATGATTGATGTAACAATCCTGGGAATCTTTTACTGCAGCTTTGCTACAAAACTTACTCATTTCATTAGAATAATGTTGATACACAGCACTCAGTGGCGTAGCGAGAAATGTTAAAAAAGGGGGGCAGGGGCAGCGCCAGGGGGGGGGGCAAGGGGGCCAATGGACATGCTTTTGTGCTATGGCTATTGTGCTTAATTTCAAACTTTGGCCCCATCTAATAAAAGCTTGGCCCCCCGAAGTCGAATGCTTTGGCACCGGCTCTGAGGTAGGAGGAGCATAATTTACACATTTTTTCAAGCGTATTTTTTTCGGCAGAACTAATTTGAAGGTGATTGAGAAACCAGAAAAGCTCTATTTTTCTATGGGGGGTCAGGGGCATGCTCTTCCGAAAATTTTTTGAAAATTTACATGCTGTAATGGTTATTTTAGTGCTTTTTGAACAACTTTCAGCCAAATTTTGTGTAAAATTTTTGACCCTAATTTTGACTGCTTCGCCAAATATGATGCTTTATGTCCGTACATTTTCGATTATGTGTGCTTATGGGGTAAGGCTTATTGCTAACGAAGAGTATTAGAAATTATGGAAAAATTGTATAGCCTACATCAAAAACATTTTCAAAGGTGGTTGGTCAGAAGATGCATACCCTTAATCTTACCCCTGGATCCGCCCCTTGCCATAAGCTACCAAAAACTCATCAAGTCAGGCATATTTCAGTCCCTTGGTACCATTAATTTTGTTCTTTTTTTCTAAAAGGCAGAGTCAAAAAGGGGGGGGGGGGGGGCATGACACATGTCACCTCTAAATACGCTCCTGACATCACTTCATCTATTTCGTGACATGATTATCATGGGGAAAGAGTCAACTATTGCTTTTAATGCTATCGATGAATTATTAGGCCCACTTTATCTTAAAATTTAGAGAAAGCTGAAAAAAAGCGATTCTACGTTAGTACTATTTGAAAGTCAAGCGAAGAGTAATGGCCTATGATGAGATCTGACATCCAAGCGAATCTAGCATTGTAAAATAATATCTAATAAATTGAATAAAATATAATACAGGTAGGCTATCTAATCGACGTTTGCAGTGCATATGCTAAAGTGAATGATATTGTTTTTAATTGCAACAAGTCTTATGCTATGCTGTGTGCTCCGAGGTATTTTAGTTTATCCTGCATGCCTGTTCTTAGGCTTGGTAGTGATGCTACCATCAGTTTTGTAAATTCAATAAGGTATTTAGGGGTACAACTTAACAGCAATTTGTTTGATGACGACGACATTTTTAGACAAGTAAGATTTCGCTATGGTACTGGCAACAAATTGAAATATCGCTTTTCAAAATGCTCTTCCGTTGTTAAAAATACTTTGTTCCGTTCGTATTGTACAAGTTTTTATGCGAGTAACTTATGGTGTAATTATCGTTCTGATACTTTCAGAAAGTTGCGTGTTGCTTATAATGACTCGTATAGAATTTTGCATAATTTGCCTCGTTACGTCAGAGCTCGGGAGTGCCAAGTTTCTGCCCATGTACCTACTTTCTCTGCTTCAATCAGAAAATCCTTGTTTTCATTTGTTTCTCGGTGCTTTCATTCTGAGAATAAGTTAATATCTGCGTTGATGACTTCTGATGTGTTTTTCCGCTCTGGTTATTATAGTCATTATCTCGATATGGTCTATATAGCAAATGACTAATTGTTACGGTATCTGTTTTGTGTATGTAAATTTTTGTACTTTCTTTTTGATATGATTTCGTCACTATGGACCCTGTGGTCTGAAATAAATAAATAAAAATAAGTTATTTACAGTAGGCCCTATGCTTTTTTGAATGATGTGGAAGCGGCATACTTTTCGCGCTTCCGCTTCCATTAAAATATGACCGCTTCCAGCTTCCGCATCCCTAATACTAAGGAAGTAGCGTTTCCGAGTCTTCAGGTGGAGGTTTTGCTTCTAACTTCTGGAATATCTTAGATTGTACCGATTAGATTAGCTGCATGCCAGATTCTACCGAGTTAGACATTTATCGTAAAACATGTTATCTGAGGATGCAGCAACAAGATTTGGATGGGAATTGAACCATTAACCGCGGAATCACGGCCGTTACAAAAAACGACGCTCACAACGGCTACGCCACGCTGCCGACTACTACGCCGCAATGCCGACTAATTACGCCACGCTAATGTTACATTTAAAAAGTGCATCACATCATGTAGGTGTAGGCCCAGCCAACGCGTCTCATTATACCAAATGTTTGGCTGGCCAAACCTAATTATTTTTAATTTCAACTTCACGGATTCTCTAATTGTACGACCTCTTATATATATGCATCGAATACTTCCAAGAGACGATAAGTTTCCGTTTATAAACCACTCGGCGAAAGGTCTATTTAGCTTACACCAAATGCGATTTTAATCCGATTAGTTGTCGTACGAATTTCATCCAATTTTTGACGTACCGGTATGCAGTTAATGGAAATATCTTCCTCATAATCAAAAACCCAAACAATTTTGATTTCTATCGGTTGTTTTGCAAGGCACCTCACGATTGTTTTCTAGAATGCCGCCCAAAGTGACGAAGCTTTAGGTCATAACCTCTAACTCACGGTTCTTATCCTTTTGTAAGTTGCGGACCGGCAAAATTTCCAAACAAATTTTGTGGACCGGTGAACTTTAAAAACCAACCAAAAACGTCATGTTAAAATCAAGTGCTAAAACCACCACCTGGATTTTCGTTAATGGGGTGTTTGAAAGAAAAGGAAAATACTTGGCTGTTTGTTTGTCCCCGTTTCATAATCAAATTCCGGTGACCATATTGCTGGATTTTGGTTACATATTATGTTCTTAGATTTCATATAGGCCTACTGCTACAACAACTCATGGCAAATGAGTGGTTATGCGGTAGATTCGTATCACCTTCATCGTTGTTTTTTTTACGGGAAAGGCAAAACTCAATGAATTGGCAGCGCATACTGTTTGAACTAATTGTCTGTTGGCTGACGGAAAAAAGTATTGAGCGCGCGCAGCCTAGTGGGTTATAATAAAAAAAACAATTTTAAATTGTGGTATTATATTCAAATTTATTTGGCGGACCGGCAGAAAAGTAAACGCAGACCGGTGTTTGAGAAACACTGCTCTTACTGTTTCATAGCTACGTCACTTTATCTACGAAAAATTATATAATATTCTGTGTAAACACACTTTAAAGCGTTTGAAATAGTGAAATACGATACTTTTAAAGTTTTTCCTTCAGCCGATAGGCTACAACGATCGCCCCTTTTATATATTCTGCCGATCTTATTTCTGTATTTTAAGCAATCTACAATTGCAGTGCTTCTAGCTGCTCAACTAAAAAAATGTTTTTCATGCGCTGGTGTTGAACTTGAGCTATGTTTGAAGTCACGGTTGTTTGAGCAGTATGAGCAATGTTTTGTTTTAAGTTGGTTAAGATTGGTTTCAAATTAACTGAATGCGATTTTCATCCATTTAATTTATTTACGATTAGTCGGTTATGTTCAATATCCCACTCATTTTTCTCGTACCTCGATAATGTTACTTCAAGCAGGCAAGTTGGCAATTCATGATCGTCAACAACTTCGCTTTTACGAGCATTCGGACATGCAATGATAAGTAGAACCTGTTTTAAAATTTGTAGTTTTACGTGAAATAAATGGCAACACTTCAACAGATAATTTCCATGACTACGTTTGATGCTACTGCTCCACAGCTAGTAGGGGTGCCAGTACCACATGGATAAGTGCAGGCTACTGTGGACCAGTGGTAGCACTTTAATTTGAATTACCTAGCTGTGAAAGTCCCTCAGAATTTATCTCAACATTAGTAATGTTTTGTTTTCGTACAGATAATTTTAAGATTCAGCTTAGCACGTTATAGCTTAATTTGGTAGACTAACTAGCACTGTAGTACCGGTAACTGCCAGTAGACTAAGCTGTTGTATGGGTGCTTGTAAACTGTAAAGCAATCTACCAGTCATCATCTATACGAGCCTGCAAATATCTAAGATTCAAGGTGCCTTTGAGATTTCAAGTATTTTATGTTTACTATGTTTTTCCCCTTTCCTCAAACAAGTTATGCTTAATTAAGCAGAATGGATTTTATGCAAGTAAGTGACTTGAGTTGTGGCCATATAACAATAAATATATCTGTATATCGGTTAATGCAAATGTGATTGAGCATGAAAATTTTGCTTATGCATGAGTCTGCTGAATTTTTTAGATGGCAGTAGTCTATCAAACGTGCAGACCTAAGATTTGTTAGAACAACTTGTTCTTCATAATTCACATGTTAGTGTGAGTGAGTGTAATGTCACTCACTATTGTGTTGTAGGTAAGGGTGGGTCAAAATTGAAAAAAAAAAATAAATATAAAAGCCCTTCTAGATCATTGCCAAATGTGGTAAAACTAACTTTAAAACCAATTTCGGCTCGTTGCCAATTGAAATGTACCAGCAACCGACACCTAGTCAAGTGGTCAGAAATAAGAAAAATTCGTGAAAATTCAATAACTTCTGAAGTACATGTCGTAGAAAGCTGACGTTGTTGTCAAACTCAAACGATTCGGAACTATATACTAAATTTATATCTTCTTTAAGAGAACATTTTGTGCTATTTTGCTTAAAAAAAAACTTATTCACCCAAAATGTAAATTTGTGGTCATTTTAATGAATAGAGATTGCACCAGCTCAAAGAATTATACAAATTGCTCGTTAAACTCAATTTCTTTCATGAGAGATCATGAATTGATCATTTGGCGTATAAGGCCATCTCGTCTTTCAAAACCTGCCACAGTAGGCTAGCGGATGCTTGAGTGACCAATTTAACGTAGCCTACAACAGCCTGGTTGTGGCAGGGCTGCTTTAAGAACATAGGTTTTTGTCGGACACTGTTGAGCTTATCCTTTGTTAGATGATGTAAAAGAGGAGGCTCAGCCTCTAAGCATGGATTAAGTCGTTGGTGATACGAAATAACATTTTTGTTTATGAATGGAATCTTGAACTTCCTCACAGCTTTTACTTCCTCGCAGCTTGTTGCTTTAATGATGTCAGTGTGACCAGCAGTGAGTGTTTCACATAGAGACATTATCTTATCACCAGCAATATCTCTGACTAGTTTGTTTTCATCGCCAAGCATCGCGATAATTACATGCTCAGGATGAGCAAAAAAGGCATTACGCCACAAAGCTTTTAAGGCACTTGTTTATCAGAAAATCACTTGTTTATCAGAAAACACTTGTTTATCAGAAAATTGTGTGACTCTCCTAAGCTTACAAAATAAATTTCTTGGACCATCCATAATTGAATTCTTTGCTTCGACTTCAAAAAAGTTTGGAAAATATGCCGGTACCTTAATGCAAAATTCAGTGAGAAGAAGTAACGTCAAATTTGGTTTATCTTGGGAAACATAATGTCGTAGAATTCGGCAACCTAGAGTCTGCCATCTTGAATGATACAAAAGACCAACTGCTAGTAATTGTTGCAAATCTGAATCTAAAGCTCTGTGAATGATTGACCAACAAATTTGGTATGCGTAATATTGGTCATTATTACTAACGTCACAAAGGGTTTCATCACTCAGCACAGGAAAAGATTCGCAGGCAATTGGCTGAAAATCTTTAACATCCCAATTTGAAACAACCCCACCAATCATTTTTCCAATTTTTCCCCAGAAAATGTCAGGATCATGGTTACTCCACCTAATAGCTGGAAAACATAGCACAAGGGACGCTCATTACAATGTAATAAACACATGCTCCATAGTAATGGCCCATTCAACCTTCGTTTAAATTACCTTCCAAAATGCGTATCACTCCACCAGAATGTCCGATCATGACTGCTGTTCCGTCAGAACCAATTACTTCAAATTCTTTTCAAGTTCGATACTTGTAATAGCTTGATGCTATTGATTCAGATTTTCCATCTTGCGGATAAAACGTGGGGTAAATAGTATTCACTGCCCACCATGCAACATTTTGCTGGTCATGCTGGACTTCTTTGTCTCTTCATTTTGATAAATAACCTCTGATAGCTTATTTTTAATCTTGGTTTACTGATAATGAATTAGATCGCTATAAGCAATTATATGTTATCATTAGAAGGGAGGTACGTTATTCTGGCTACTTTTTATCAGCTACTGAAGTTTGGTATTTAGTTAAAAGAAAGTTGTGAATCGATCGTTGCTGAGTAAAGCAGGCAGAAAGTCAAGTTTAAATGTAGTTAGGAAAAATTTTTTCCTTTGTTTAACCAACTTAGTTTGGAATGCGAGTTAGCGTATATTTTCGCATGGTAATAATCTGAACTTGACTGGTTGAACAATTGGTTCCATGGCAAACTGGAAATTAGTATTTAGCGTTGCAAAGTTGTGAACA
The DNA here is from genome assembly GCA_964006365.1 of Trididemnum miniatum. Lineage (NCBI taxonomy): Eukaryota > Metazoa > Chordata > Ascidiacea > Aplousobranchia > Didemnidae > Trididemnum > Trididemnum miniatum. Next base: position 10,823,546 of record OZ023234.1, on the reverse strand, counting down.
AGCGTCAATTTTCCAGGAGCAAATTTTTCTTACATAAAAATAGATTTTTTGCAGTATAGTTTTAAGAAAAGACCTGTTTCGATGTAAAATAGAGGAAAGTGAGGCTATTTCGGACAAAATTTACTTTTTTAACTCTAGAGCAAGATTAAAAATGTGGAATTACCAACTCCTTGTACAAAATTGTAGATAGCCCTTTGACTTCAATATGAAATTGTTCGTGATTGCAATAGCTCCAAGCATTAGGCCATTACTTACAAGAATGCAAGATGATCTAGTGCGTCCGAACTTGCCCCAATAGTGGGGTAGGTCCGGACATGCAGTAGGGTAGTCTCGAATATTAAAAAAAAGGCGAATTTATCGCGATAAAAAAGCACTCTGCATCAATTTCCACTGATAAAAAAAACAGCTCGTTTCACTTAAAGTCACTTACACAGTTTCAAGAGTTTACAACAAAGAATTCAAACGAAGTTAACCGAATGAAAGAAAGAGACTATGCATGATCTCAATAGTTTGGTAAAATTACATGTTCTATTGTTCAAAATTCAAGTTACAAAGCGTAAAAATGGACGTAGAAAAGACCCAGTAGTTTGTGGCATTTAGCATTTTGAAAACAACATCTTAACGTGCTAAAATTATTTTCATATTTGATATAAAATCATTTTTAAATTTGAAAACAGTATCTTCACATGCTATTTTGAATGGTTTGTTATATATGTCCGAATTAACCCCACACTCAGCAAGACTAGCAAATAACAAACTTTTCCTACACAACTTGATTTTTTTTTTAATTCATCTTGTCTGCGTGTTTTTCATATATGCCTGACTAGTATTAATGCTAGGCTTCTGCTTAAACTGCAACCATGCTAACACGAAACCTTACGATTTCGTCTGATCTGATTTTACTTTTTCGTTAAAAATAGTGAATATCAATCAATTTTCTGGACCCGCTTATCCTTGGGGGGTCGCGGGGGCAGCAGCTCGAGTTGAAGCCTCCAAGCATCTCGATCCTATGCAACTAAGGATAGATGCTCTGCTGGGATGCCAAGGCGAGACCAACTAAGATCTTCTACGTAATCTCGCCATCAAGTTCTGGGACGGCCTCTAGGCCTTTGACCAATCGGTGTTGAACAGAGCAGTTTTTTGGCTGTTCTTTCCTGGGACATTCGTGTCACATGTCCATACCAACGGCAGTTGCGATCTTTCTAGTCGGAGAAGCAGCGCTTCGATGTTTGGAGATTCACGAATATTTGCACTTTTAACCTTGTCCAACAAGGTCAAACCATTAATTCTTCGCAAGAATCCCATTTCGGCTGCTTGAACTCGAGACCTCACTTTCTCATTTATGATGCAACACTCATGGCCATAAGTCAGAATAGGAACATAGACCGATCTGAAAACGGATAGCTTTGCCTTGGTGCAAAGCTCCCGTTTCAGTACCACAGATCGGTGGAGCTGGCGCATCACTGCACTTGCTTTTCCGATGCGGATATCCAATTCGCTATTTTGTCTGCCGTCACTTGTGAATGAGACGCCGAGGTACTTGAACTTCTCTGACTGTTTTAGTGGTTTAGTGGTGCTCCATCAATTTGGAGAAAGCACAGCTTTGGTTGTCTGGACAGGCACATGGTTTCTGTGTTTGTTGTACTGATTTTCATTCCGGCAACAGAGTATGCATCCGAAAACCTGTCAAGAGCTTGCTGGAGACCATTTTGGGTAGAGTCGAGTAGCACAAGATCATCTGCAAATAACAGACGTTGTACAGTGCATTCACCGATTTTTACTCCGCCACAAGACTCACTTTTCTTAACTATTCTATCCATATAAATAAGGAACAGAATAGGTGAAAGAGAGCAGCCTTGCCGTAGTCCCACACTTACTCTGAAAGGTTTCGTCGTTGCACTGTTAACACGAACACAGACCTCGGAATGCAAGTACAGCGACTTAATGGCATTTAGTAACTGGCCACCAATGCCATACTGCAACAGCACCGCCCAAAGCTTGTCTCTAGGAATGCAATCATATGCTTTTTCAAGATCAACAAAACATGCATTGACCTCTTTTGCATATTCCCACGACTTCTCAAAGATTTGCTGCAAGGCAAACATCTGATCCATTGTGCTTCGGCCAGGACGAACGCCACACTGAGCATCCGTTAGTTTAGGCTCGACTACTTTACGGCATTTGGCATAGATCTTACCCGGGATACTGATGAGAGATATGCCCCTATAACTGGTGCATTTTCTCTTGTCTCCTTTCTTGTGAATAGGTATTATCACACTAGTTTGCCATTGCTTTGGTGCTTGCCCAGTACTACATGCCACCTTACAAACACGAGTCAGCCAACGAACACCATATATGTTCATTGCTTTTAACATTTCAGGTCTGATATCATCCTCACCAGGTGCTTTTCCAGTTTTCAATGATTTGATTACTGCATTCACATCTGCTTCGGTTATCGGAATATCTTCCCCAACCTGTTCCTCGTGAATTTGTATCGGTGTACATTAACTGGGTTTAAAAGATCACTAAAGTAGTCTCTCCACCGATTCAAAATATCATCTTGATCTTTCAGAGTCACACCATTTGAATCTTCGATAAAGAGAGCGGCTCGAGATCTTTTTCCACGCAAACGGCGAATGGTCTGCCAGAACACTTTGTTTGCCGTGTTGAAATCATCGTCTAGCCTTTCTCCAAATTCCTTCCAGGCCCTTTCCTTAGACAGTTTAACTTTTGTGGCTGCCGTCTTACGTGCTTCAGAGTACTGCGAACGAAGTTCAAGTGATGACTTATTTGCAAGCCAGGCCTTGTAGGCCACTTTTTTTGCACGAATAGCTTCTTTAACTTCTTGGTTCCACCAAGGAGTTCTTTTCTCGCTACTCTTCGTCCCTCCAACACGCTTACGTCCACAACAGTTAGTAGCGGACGTAATGACTGCTGTTCGAAACAAACACCACTCAGTTTCAATGTCTTTAGTAGAGGTCGGAAGTTCTTTGAACTTACATGCAATGTTGTCTGCAAATGCAGTTCGTACCTCTTTGTCAACCAATGATTCCCATTTGATTCGATAAGTTTCTCGTGGTCGAAAAGTCTTTCGTTTTTTCAAGGGTTTCAAAGCATTCAAAGTGCAGACAACTAGGTGGTGATCTGTTGACAACTCAGCCCCTCTTTTAACACGAACATCAGACACGGTAGAAAACAAGTCCGCCGAAACGATACAAAAATCAATCAGGGAGCGTTGTCCCAGAGAGTCTCTGTACCAGGTGTACTTATGATTTCTTTTGTGCTGAAAAAGTGTGTTCATTATGCACAGCCCATTGGTGGCGCAGAACTGCAATAAACACCTTCCGTTCTTGTTAATGTCAGGGTCACCATGTTGCCCAATAACACTTTTCCAGGCTGCATTGTCGATGCCCACATGTGCATTGAAATCGCCCAAAAGGACAAGGGATTCTGATGAAGTTGCTTTCCCCAATGCAACCGCAACTTCCTCCAGAAAGGCTTCGTGTCATTGTATTTCTCCACTTGGCCATTTCCGGAAGGATTATATGGTGTAGTGCGACTTGTAGCCACCCCCCTATCACGTAACAAGGTTTGTACTTCTGTGCTTAAAAATGAAGCACCTCGGTCTGAGTGGATGTTGAGAATTGTAAGTTATTTCTTGGAATTGCGGCATTAAAGGACTCTTGATCAGTATCAGTAGAAGTGTACGATTGTGAATGTTTACTTGCAGCTTCCAGAGCTCTTGCTTAGTCAAACGCTGTATCTAAATCAAGATCTCGGCTTTCGAGTAGTCTTTGACGAATCCAGTCTGAACGTAATCCTCGAACAAAGGCATCTCGGATATACTGTGTGCGGTGTTCGTCAGCGGTTACTTGTCGGAAGTTGCAATCTGCACTCAAGGTTTTTAGTGCTTGTAGGAATTCATCTATGGTTTTAACTGAAGACTGATTTCTTGTTGCTAGTTTATGCCTTGCAAATGTTTCATTTTTTGGCTTGACGAAGTGGTTCTGCAGTACCTCCATTGCTCTTTCGTAATCATTAGTTTCTGCGATTAAGGAAAAAATTTTTTGGCGACACGAAGTTAATAAGAACATTCCTTTTGTGTAGATTTTTCTTGGGGTAAGGTTGTAAGAAAATTAGTGAATGTCGATTTCCAGTGATACCAAGCTAGAGTCGCTTCGGCTAAATTAGGATCAGAATCAAGTCTTTCCGGTCGCAAAACCTTATCCATCGAATGAGTTACTATCAGATTTGTTGTTTAAATTGTTATATGTTTACCTTTATTCAGGTTTTAAACAACAAATAACTTAGCGTAAACGTACACGGTCTGCATATAAATAACATAATAAAATCTGTATAACATAAGAGTTCTCACTAACATGGGCGAATTAACTCAATATACTCTAGCTATAAACTGCACTCTGAAACATAGGAAATCACTATACAAGTTAGCTCAGTATACGGTAGCTACAGAACTGCATTTTGAAGAAAGAAAATACAACACATTACTGTAAAGCAATCAGATTAGTTTGTACGCCCGAGGTAAAAACCGTCGGAAGCACATGGTAAATTGTGAAGCATAGTGACGTCATGTAGTGTCTGATTCTACGACCGTTAGGTATTGAGTTCATATATCATCTACATGTATGTTAGGTGCGTACACCTGCAAGATGCACAGAAATCGCTCCTGCAGCCTTAGCTTTAGAAGACAAACCCTTCCTCCCAGTGGTACCTAGTCAACGACACATTCAGCTATGTTGGGGCTCACAAGTAAGCCAACACCAGCTTGAGCAGACATTGCTGCATCAACACCTGAGTAGAAAATTTTCCACCCACCGTTCAACTCGACAGTTTTTGCGGTGACTGCTACAGGTCACATAATGCTGCAAAAAAAACAAAACAAAAACGGAAGTAGTTGGTCCGAACTAGTCCCACGTCCGAAATAACCCCACCTTCCCCTATCAGATATTTTGTGGTTTTTAGAAATAACTTTTTTTCCAACCAAAATAGCGCAAAATGTTTTTTCAAAGCAGGTATAAACTTATGAATTCTGATTCGTTTGACACCAAAATCAGCTTTCTACGCTATGTAGTTTAGAAGTTACAACATTTTAAAAACTTTTTACCATTTTTGACCACCAGGTGTCGGTTGCTGGTACATTTCAATTGGCAACGAGCCAAAATTGGTTTTAAAGTTAGTTTTACCATATTTGGCAATAATCTAGGGGGCTCTTTTTAAAAAAAATTTTTTTTGACCCACCCTCTTGTAGGTATTGTCAATAAATAAACTTTTTTTAACATTGCAGTAAGGATTTTTATTTTTATAATATTCAGCTTTGCAATTAGTGTTTGATTTACTTCTTTTAATCAACTTTTAACATTTATTATTTATCAGCTGGTCAGCAATACTTTGAAGAAACTCAATGTTAAACAAGATGATAAGGTTGTTGAGCTTTACTTGGGAAAAAGTAAACTAGAATTTGTAAACTCACTTTCCAAATATAGATTCTTGCTACGTTTGTATTTGAACTCGAACAAATTGAGAAGTCTGCTTTGTCCTATGACAAATCAATCGTTTTTGAAAAATAATTACAGGTAAATTTGCTATATGATTAACTTGGCAACAGATTGTTTGAAACAATACCAAAACAAATTAATTACAGAAGATATGAGCAAACTATTAGATCGCCGTAACTTGTTTTGATTGATATCAAAATAGCCTGTTTGTGCAGCTGTTGAATTAAATTCCAGTCATATTAAGTAGTTTTTTTATTCCAGTTTCACGAAACAATTCAAAAAATTGCATGCGCAAAATAATGTATATAATTCTCGCCAACTCTTGCTTAATTTCACATCTCTCTGCAGTGCAATAGAAGAGTTGTTTTTAAAAAAGAGTTCTATGAAGACACAAGTATTAGGCTATAAGGAATTGTAGTCTCACTCCCCAACCCATGCTTGTCTCTTCAATATCTCTTAAGTTTGTGCATTTATTGGTTCATTGACAATAAAAGATTAGTTTAACCCATGTTTTAACCATGAAAATGCAATTCCTAGCATTACAAATCATACATGTGAACTGGTGTGGTGCCTGTAATAAACTTGTCATCTTTTTTCTTTACAGAATAACAGAATTGTATCTGCAAAACAATGATTTGAGTGACATCTCAGGAACTCTTTCTCATCTGCGCAATCTTCAAGTGTTGATGCTGCAGAAAAATCAACTGCCTGATCTAAATGGAACATTGCAAGAAATTAAATCCCTATTAGCACTGCGATTTCTCAGTAAGTTTAAAACAACCTACTGCACTGTAATTCAAAAAAAAATCAAATGTTTGTACCCTATAGCCAGAACCGGATTAAGCAATGGGCGAACTTGGCAGTTGCCCCGGGCCCCGCGCTTGGACGTGATGACCTTTTTTTTGGTCTTCACTTGATATTGGGCAAAATTGTGGATTTTACTCTTTTCTACCCCATGCTCCGCGATCTCTATTCATTCGCCCCTGCCTAATGCATGTGATGAGTGACAGGACCTATCTCCGTGGCTTTGCGCCTGGGTAATACAGTTTTTAAGAAACGATACAGTTGTGTCAAGTCGCTGGTAACGCTATGTTTGATTGAAGCAGTCCGGGAATTAAAGCCATAATCTTTCGCATCAACAGCAATGCCTGTCATAACCTAATTCTACTTTAGCCGGTTTACACTGGCAAACGACACGACAACGATCGGAAATTTCCAAGCGCTTAGCGATTTCGAAATGTCAGTCTGATACGATGGCACGACGCTGTATCAGCGAGCAATGCACACCGCGCGCGATACGATCGTTTCCAAGGGATACGCGTAGCGGCATTCGCACTGCTAGCTGATTAGCAGTTGCAGATCGGCACTGGCACCGGCAGAAAGCCCCGATATTGTCTAGTAAGTTCTATTGCACCATTTAATACTACAAAAATTTGTTTCTTTTCAGTCAACAGCGCTACGAACAAAACGAAATTCTTAGTAATATATTCGTAAAACAATTTTGTAATATTCATCTTTGCTAGTCTAGTTTAATTTGCAGCTGGGCTAATTTTCGCCGGTCCCAAGAGGGTCCAAAATGGACAGTTTGCAAAATTTACTCTTCTGGGCTTACTCTGATTACCGTCGATTTTAAAGCTTCATGAGCCAACACACATAATCTTTGCAGATGCCTTAATTTATGAGTTGGCTAGTCTACTGATGAAAAAGTAAACGAAAATTCGGCCTGCTTGATGGAAACTTTCGAAAGTTTAATTACCGCACAATTTTTTGGCTTTATTAATTATTTAAAATTAAATTAACCTACCGACTATTATTCATATTTTAATACAATGCAAATTAATGTTTTTTCTTTTTTTTTCAGTTATATATTGTAGGTTATTCTTTTTTTTTCAGTCATATATTGTAGAAATAATATTTCAGCATTTTTTAAGAAAAAATTTGAAAAACCCTCTCGAAATACAAAATAAATCAAGTTTTGAAGCCAAAATCACAAATATATCCGAAAATTATTCGACAAAACCAAGCCAAAGCGCTCCCGACGCGCCGAACGACAATGATAACGTAGAAATCGGTTCTACTTCGTCGGGACGTCGTTCAAAGCAAGTTTTTCTGTCGGGCTGTCGTTTCTAACGCGTCGTTATCGCGCGAAATCGTTCAGTGTGAATTGGCCGTCGTTTGTACGCGTCGTTATCGCGTCAGCAGCGTCATATGACGCGATAACGACGCCAGTGTGAATCAGGCTTTACCTGCTCTCACGCTGATATAGATCTTCGCATGTCAATGAGACATTTTTTATTTATTTGTTGTTTGGTCATTATGTTGAAGGTGTAAACTGATAACAAAACAAATCAAGAAATTCTCCAAAGACATTGAGAAGTCACATTCAACGTAATTAAGTTATACCTTTAAGTCTGACAAAATAGCTGAGAGGATAAATCCTTTGACTCTGGAGTGATAAACTTGGTGTTAATTTCTAAGTTGCATTACACCAAACCAAAAGTTCATTGAGGTTTTGACAGTTTCATTGCTGAAACCACTAGCTGGCAAGTTTCCCTTTTACTTTTGCGAAACGCGCGTGGCAAGAGCATCGTCATAGTCTTTTTACGGCTGGCAACTTCATCCGCAGCAGCGGTCAGGTGGCTGGCAACTTGATCACATTCAAGCTCGCTTTGCCACACGATCGCTTTCTTACGATAGGAGGATAAAATACAATAAAGGAAACTTTTGATAGGTACTTAAAATAGTACCTGTGAACCATTTTTTCAACACTGTAAGCGTTTGTTCGAGAAGCGAGATAGGTTTATAAGCAAGTTATTATTGAAGTTCCAATATTTTAGATTTATTTGACAACCCGTTGGCCCAGGAAAGTGGATACAGAATTCTGGTGATATACACACTGCCACAAGTCACTGTTTTGGACCGACAAGGTACGTTAGTAAGTTTAGTGTCAAGAATTTTTTTTGTTTATTTAACTTCTGCGTGGTAGCTATCAGCCTTAATATAGTTCCATCTCCTGGTCACGTTTTAAATAAGACAAAGCATTAAACGCCATTTTGGATAAGCATTTGGATTTGAAAAGAGTGGAGCAGAGCTTACTGGATAGTGTTTATGATGGAGTTTTCCAGTATTATTTTTGCGTAAAAAATCTTTTAGACATAGTACCGGTGCACCAGCAAACGTGAAAAAAATTCCGGATTGTTATTTTTACTGTAGAAGTTACTGCCAGTGAAAAAAAGAAAGGTCGTGAAGTCCATGATGCAGAAAGAGAAGCAATTCAAGCATCAATTGGATTTGGACGACGAACCTTTATCAATCCATCTCTTCTTCATACTTTGTGCAAACCTCCGAAAAAGTACTACCCACCTCCCTCATCACGCAGCAGCCCTGAAAAGGTTTGCTTTCATGATGGCCCTAACCAGGCTAACTTATTTTAGTACAAGCATTTAAGCCTTTCTGTTTTTATCATAAGGAGGTTTGGATAAATTTTTATTTCAGTGTTACTCTTTCATCGTCCGATGTACTTCGTCGGCAAGGCAACAAAAGTGTTTTGGGAAAGACTGATTTAGAATGCGTATTTTTTTACATGGTAGACTTTTTCCTGATACCTATTGGCGCCCAATTTTGCAGTAGCCTATATTGCTTGAATAGATTCTTAACTCAATACTTAGAGTTTTTTCTTGCTGACGGATCCGAAATACTTCTAGGTTAACTGCCACGAGAATGCTCTAAGTTCCGGATAGATAGAAAGAACAAAAAATGCACAAATTCTATTTCTCTAATTGCGTTTGTAACCAATTCTATATGCTTAAGGAGATGTAGCTGCTATAAATATGAAAGCTTTCTATTCCTTTTGAATTTTACTGGCGTTGTAGGTCTATTTTCTTGAAAAAATACCTTTCTTATGATTGCTGACAACGTTGTATAATCTGCAGAAAATACCCCCAGGAAAAACCAGTCGTTCAGTGATGCAGTACACAGCATTCGACTGGTCGCGTGTACCCAACAGCCAACAACGAAGATTGGGCGAAGCAGTGCCAGCACCTCAAAATCTCACTGTGACGATTCGATGATGCAATTTTCTTTTCTAATAATGTGTGGTAAATTTTGCTAGCCGGAAATTATGAAGTGTACAGTATGTTAATAATAAATACGATTTTATAAGCGTGCGGTTTTGCAGTTTATTGGTTTTTACTGTACGCCTTGTTCTTCGTCTGTCGACTGGCTACGAGTTGCAATGTTCTATCTACTGAGGTTGATTTATAATAATTGTAACATTATACCTCACTCTCCCCCCCCCAAGAAAAAGCGAAAACATGGCACTTTATTTAACTTTAGCGTAAAGACATATCACTTTTTATGCCATGAGATTCACTTCAACAGACAAAAATGTATTTGCAACAAAATTTGCCACCAAGGAACTTTATCTTGGATATGTGCTTAAGCACTTGCAGTTTGCTACTGGGGTTTTACAAAAAAAGTAAGGAGTACCGGTACTAACCACATCATGTCAGATTATAATATGTGATGAACGTCTCTAAATAGAAAGACAATCTCCTTATTGCAGGATTGTTTTTTACTCGATACCCTGCTCTCCACTGCTTATTGTACTATCAGCTTAGCTGGTAGTCCCACACCACTTATCAGCTTAGCTGAAGTTTATTAGCAGTTGCCAAAGATAGTGCTTTTAACAATCCATCTTCTTTGACTAGATGCTGCTTTTTTCATTCAAACACTAAGCATGTATTCACTCCAGTATTTTAAAAATAGGACTAAATGGTATATAATCAAATAATCTCACGCCTAATTCCTGAAAAACACATACCGGTACCAATACCCGTAACGAAGTAATGCTGAAATAAAACACCACAAATTAGGAGACACTTTGACATACTTTATATCTGCTGCTGCTCTTCTGGTACGCTGGTCGCTGACCGTTTGGACATTGCATTAGCAATTATTCAACAAGCAATTCTAAATTTAAAACTAGCCTACTTAGTACTTTCACAAGGCTACAGGTACTTAGTTTTGACTACCGGTACTTCTACAGTTCATACTTCAACTGTTCAAGTAACAATGCTTTTACTTTAGTAGATTTCTAGAATACTGGTTGGAACTTTGACCACCTCTGAATGTACGGTACCGGTAGGATACCGTACTGTATTTCATTTGAAAAAAAACTTCAATCTTTTGCAATAAGTTTGTGATTGCGAACAGCCTACCAATGTTACCGGTATATCGGCAATCTCGCACAAGGCCAGTTACTGGTACCCGTATCAGTAGGCCTACTAACAGACTAATGCAACAATAAATCACCGTTAGATAACTTTGCTACTCTGTACCACCTCCAGACCCACACTGCTTATTGCTTAAACGGTTACCGGTACTATCTCTGACACACCTGCTAACAAATTGCAGCTGATGCAGTAATTGCACCGGTAAATCGGTAATGTCACAAAAACGATTCGTCACAACGATTCATGCAAAATTTTGCGGAGTTCTTGCAGAAAAGAACTAATACCGGCGACTCCTGTTAAAATGGCATTAAAAATTATGGCACGCTGCGCTGACGCGGCCAACTAGAGCCGATTTTACTAACCACGCTGCGCGGCGCTGGGGGTCGAACAGCGTACGCTGCGCTGTTGCCATCTCCAATACCTATCCACCACCAGACGGATTTTACCAGGAACAAATCGTACGCAGGTACTGGCCGGCAACTCCAGCAAGCTCTTGTGCTTGCATCGCTCCGTCGCTTTTTGCTGTAAGAATTTGGAAATGCAATGGAACTGAATATGTTTCTTTATTATGTTGTACAAGCTAAAGCTTGAAACTGTAGAGCCTGCGTTACCAGTTGTATGTATTGTCGCACTGTTACGCAGGGGCGGATCCAGAAAGTTTTGGTGGGGGAGATGTGATTTTAAATTAGGTTGAATGTAAACTAAATGCAAAGACATTTAGACCCGGAAACGGGCGTAAATAAGCCCTTTCAAAATGTTTCATGTCAGGGGCGTATTCAGAATTTTTTTCAGGGAGAGGGCACCAAATTTCGTCACTTTTTCAAGCGCAGTTTTTCCCCGCAGAGTTAATTTTAAGCAACTTAAGTAACAAAAACGACTCTAGGAGAGTGCGGGGGCATGCTCCCCCGGGAAATTTTTGAAAACTTGCATACTGTAATGGTCATTTTAGCGCTTTTCGAACAATTTTCAGGCAAAGTTTGTTCATATTTTTGGCCTCTAACTTTGAGTGCTTCATCAAATATGATGCATTTTGTAAGCACAGCTTCGATTATGCGTGCTTAAGGCGACTAAGGTTTATTGTTATGAACAGGGTTGCAAATCTATGTTGAGCATTAGGGGAGATGATTTAGCGAAATCGACCATTTTTCGATATTGGGGGAGATGATTTAGCAAAATTGACACGTCTGCAGATGTCCAATTTTTTGCCCAAAATGAAGTGAAGACCGAAACAAAGGTCAACACGTTCGCTGATGCCCAGTTTTGAAACAAAAAAATTGGGAGGATGCAGCCGGATTATTGGGGGATACATTCTTCTATGGATTTGTACCCATGGTCATGAAGAGGTTCAAAATTATAGAAAAACTTTATTTATCCAAAGCATTGTGGAAAATGGCTGGTGGGGGGATGCATCCCCCACAACCCCCTCTAGATCCGCCCCTGCTGTTACGTCATAATTGCTTGTGTTCGCATTCAATCTTACTGACAGCAGTAGTTAATATTTTTCAATCAGTTTTTTCTTCATGTAATTAAAGTTAACATCGACTATCTTAGATATACCTGACGATGGCCAATGTAGTGCCGAAAACGTTCGAGTAAGGTTTTGTAAATAATGTATAGACTAAATAAATTGAAGTAATGCATCAAATATTTTGGTTGCTGTATCTTGCAACTATATGATAAAAAAAATCGACCTCTTTGCCAAAATTATATGTTTGTAATTATTGCCTCTCCGGTCTTTTTCCGTGCCTAACTACGAATAGACAACAGTGAGCTAAATTTATCTGATTTTTCATTCTAACCTCCTTGGAGTCAGGGTTTCGTTGCAAAACTACTTAAAGTAACCTAATGTGTATACTTAGGCAATATAGCTATACGTATAACGTACTCTGGCGTGTGCCATTGAGCTCTCTGTTTGGTGCAACGGTCAAACCGCGTTCGTATAACGTAATTTATTTCAAAATGATTAACTGAGGTTGTTTTCAAATTACATTGAACAAAAATTACCTGCAGTCATAGGCGTCCGCAGGGGGGGCAAAAGGGGCAAGTTGCTCCCCCAATATTTTTTTGGCCATTTTTCCAAATCGCACAAATCCGTTAAAACCGAAACTAAAACCAAAACCTGTTCAAAATTTTTAAAGGTTTTGGGTTTTAAAAAATTGTCATCACCAACATTACCAGTGCAGTTCTTTTAACGCTGAGCGTCAAATAGAGAAGCTGTGAGAAAACTAATTTTTGAGTTTTTGGTTTTACCGGAATTATACCCAAGTCGACAACTTCTGAAGCAATTGCTCTCCTCACTCGGCCATCTGAGCTGTTGCTTCTTATCATCGTAATAAAACAAAAACGCCAAGAAGTAGAGCAATTGAATAATTCCTATTCAAAACAAAAGAGCTTTCTCGAATGAAACCTAAACCGAAACTGAAACCCAGAAACCGAAGCTGTGCGTAAGCAAAACTGAAACCGAAACTGGAACCTATTTTTCTCCATCGGGGAAACCAAACTAAAACTGAAACCTGACATCTGGGTTTTAACACACCAAAACTGAAACTGACACTGTAATGCCAAGTAGCCAAGTTTCCACCCTTACTTCAAACCCAGATTTCTGCGTGACATGTCTGGGTCTTTCCGCTTGAGGCTACCACTTGCGATTTGAGGCTAACGCCGCCTGTATAACCATGCAAGCTTAAATTACAGAATTGACCTCAGAGGCTATTATTATGGAAGATGATCAGTGCAGCAGTTATTACGATCCAGCAGACTATCAATCTTCGACTGAGTACAACCTGAGAAACGAAGTATCAAAGAGAGGTCAACAACAATGTTTGTAGCTGCAGGAGCATTCTTGCTAAGAGGAAAGTCGTAGGTTCACAGAATGAAGCCCTTGCGCTGAAAAGTTTGCTCACCCCTGGCCAAACGGACGTGCACAAGTACTACTGCACATTAGTCCATTACGCGTCCAAATAGGCGTAACCACCAACCACTTACTCCAGGAGCGTATTTAAGGGAGGGGGTGGCATTGTGCCATGCGCCAAATAGAACAAAACTAATGGTTCCAAGTGACTGAAATATGCCAGACTCTTTTGATGGTTTCTGAGATCCAGAGGGGTATGCATCCTCTCACCTTTCATTTTCTAAAATGTTTTTGATGTATACAACTTTTCCATAATTTTGAACCTCTTCGACAGCAATAAGCCTTACGCCTTAAGCACGCATAATCAAAAATGTGCGCACAAAATGCGTCACATTGGGAGAAGCACTTAAAATTAGGGTCAAAAAATTCAAACAAAATTTGGCCGAAAATTATTCAAAAAGCACTGAAATAGCATTACAGCATGTGAGTTTTTGAAAAATTTTCCGGGGGAGCATGTTCCCGGACCCCCTAGAAGTTTTCTTATTTCTCAATTAGCTTCAAATTTGTCCTGCCAAAAAATACGCTTGAAAAAAAACGTGAAAAGTTTGACCACCCCCCCCCGCCTTTAAAAAAATTCTCGCTGCGCCCCTGACTCACTCATTGCTCTATCAGTAGGCTTATCTGTACCACATTCAAAATTTTGGTTTGGTGACGTAGTAGATAACGATGTCCCACTTTGCCCCTCAATATTTTTTTACGCGGGCGCCACTGCCTGTAGTCCAAGGTAGCCTACTAAAAATAGCAAAAATAACGCAATTGGTAATGTACTGGATTTATAGACCAGCTCTACGTTGTGTTTTTATTGACTAAAAAAAGAACACTATGTAATATCAACAAAAAGCTGTAAAATCAAAAGCACAAAGGCAATGGCTTGAATGTTGCACAGTTTAGAACCGAAATAAATCTAAAACGATGAATCACTACACCGGCCTACAACTTTCTTATTAACCTATAACAGGATCTAAAATCTACAAAATAGGCTAATAAAAGAAACACAGAGGTGCATAGCTCAGCACAAACAAAGAGTTTCTACAACAAGCAAAGTGAATCTAGAATACGAAGACATTTTGTGGTTAAAATGAAGCCAAATGTGAATTTGTTAAAAAAACAAAAAATCTGTTCAGAGTATTTTCTCATGGGATTCAACAAGCTTGCATAAGTGGCGGAACCGGAGGGGGGGAGGCCCCCCACTTTTTTGAAGAGGAAACCCCTGGGGGGCCTGGATTTACGCCCACATTTCTTCAATAAAACCGCTGAATGAATGCATTTGCAACTTAACGATGCCACAGCTACGAGGGCTCAAATTCATTCACTGTTTTGCCTTCATTTTATTTCTGCTTCAATCTGTTTGTCAGTTATCATCCTTAAACTTATTCAAGCTGGGCCCCGCACGAACCGTTTTGCACAGTCCCCAACGGCAACAACTGGTCTCGGATAGGTAACAAATGTACAGTTACAATAGAACTAAGATCAGATGCAATAATGGAAGGAAAGTCACCAACGCTCTGTGACGTAACATCCGCAGATGGACTAATTCGCATTTCTTCAACTTCACAATCATATGTTCTATCTGAACTTAGCTAGTTTGTAATACCAATTTAGTTAATAATACCATTGTTTTTTCGCGAACGATCGTTAGAAGATCAGTCAAGTTCAGAGACTTCATCTAGGCAGTCATTAAAAAACTATAAACCAACGGTAAGATAGTGACGAAACTTTGGATGCTGGCCATGCCAGCGATTCAAGTTTAATAGAAGTGGCACTTCCACAATCATACGTAAGTTACAAATTCAGCTAAGCCTGGAGTTAGAGACTTGAAGATTTCGCTTAAAAATGACCCATTAATTGTGCTGCCGTTATGTTGCAGCTGCGATGATTAATAAATTACGCTTAGAATGATTTTGACGTGCGCATTCTGTCATAACAAAATGTATTGTTTCCGTAACCGTAAGTGACGCATTTGCAATAGCTGATAGTGATGCTAACTAGACCTTAGAACGAAAGTTTAATTTATAAAATATGCGTAGTAGGCGAAGAAAAACTTTTCCGTGCATTTGAGCCCCCCACTTTAAAATAGTTCCGCCGTCGGTGCTTGCTTGATCTACTGCGAAAGTTTAGTCATTCAACGAATAGCATCAAATTACATGCGGTAGAAGCAACACGATATGAACCCTATGCTGTAGGCAACCGAGCATAGACCAAATAAGCTCAAAATTTCTTAAACAAACTTACACTTGCAAAACGTAGATATGACAACATTTCAACCTAAGCACAGCATTTTTAATCAAGAGAACCACTCGGTACTGGTAATCACAGAAAAAAATAAATCGAGGCGTTAGCTACAACAAAATTGAAGCCTACAGTCAGATATGGGTATTTATCGAGATAATTTATTACCAAATATCGTTATCGCTCAAAATTGTTTTGATTTATCGATTACCGATATCGCTTTTGCAATATATTTTGTTATCGCCGATAAATTATCGCGATAAACCATTCTTTATGCACACAGTCCTCAACGTTAGTGAATTGGCGCAACGGAAAAATCCCATAAAGTCTAGTTACAATCAAAAAAATCTCTCTTTGTTTTATTTAGTGCCACGGCCGAGTCCGTGAACTGCTCTTTTTGCTTAAAAGATCTAGTAAAACATTTTTGCAATTTGACTTACAAAAAAAAAAATCGTCTAACACGTTGAAGATTTATCGCAACATTTACTGGAAAAATTTATCGATTGCCGATATCGCTTTAAGAAATTGAAATTTATCGTTTATCGGTATCGCCCATAGCTTTTTGAAATTATCGATATCGTTATCGCTTTAGTTTAGAAAGGTTTATCGAGCCCATCACTGTCTACAGTTACCTATTCTTCGATAAGCCCATCCACTTTTACAAATCAAAGTGTCTACATTCCTCAAGCTAATTTTTTGCTGATATATGCTTTTTGTAACCTAACTGCGTATTATAAAGATAATTGACATCAAGCAATTAAGTACGGTCAAAAAAGGGTAGTCTACCAAAATCGGTATGTCGCCTGGGTAAGTGTATTTACTATTTATAGCCAAGTAGAGTATACTACTGTTGCCAAAACTTACAGATCTTAAATTCATAATATCAGGCAATCAGGCATTAATTTTGAGTAAAATTTCAAATATTTGCTTAAAACGCATAATAAAACACTGTTTTATATACGCCAATTCACTGGATAGTCATTAAGTAGCTGAGTTTTCGGTTTTGCTAGAAAGAAAATCCATACCACTGTACCAGTAGTTAAAATAGTACCGTACGTAATTAAGAGTAAAAAATGTCCAATTCTGCTTAGACTTCAGTTGGAGTCAAAGAACTTAACCCAACCGAACTCAATCCGGGAAACGTCTCTCCATTCTAGAAGATTAGGCTATGTTATTTCTCTATTAAAACGGATTTGCTAATCTTCATTAGCTGCGAAAGTTTGATTCGCTTGCAACCATATAAATGCAAGGACTTTAGGTTAACAGAAACTTTCAGCAAATCCGACAAACAGCTTGAAGTTATATTGTGACAGAAGCTCAGTTTTAATGTTTTGAGAGTAAGGTTGTTATGAACAATAAAATCAACACTGATATGGGTTGCCCCTGTGCTGCTTAAATCAAGATGTTCAATAGCGTTTGCCACCATTAGAAAACTAGTAACACCCTGATCAGTAACCAGTGAACAGCCACTAATGTCTAAATGTGTCAATAAACTGCGATGTGTTGCAATCTCAGCAATTCCAACATCGGAAACAAACGGGCAGTTTGAAATAATCAAAGTTTGAAGTTGCTCACAGTGTATCGCTATGGCATGAAGGCACTGATTTGTAACTGATTTTACACCACGCAAGTCAAGGTGTTTCAAAGACTTTGAATTGGAACACATATTTATGATGCATTCACTCGTGATTTTACTGCAAAGGCCAATGTTAAGAGTGTGCAGAGAAGTGGTCAACAAAACCAGTGATGAAAGAACGTCGCCAGATATTGAAAAACACCCAGACATTTCAAGTGACTTTAAATGTATGCCGTGCTTCTGTGTCAAGATTTCAAATGCTTCTTCACTAACTGCTGAGTTGCCATTTATATTTAGCCCTTGTAATGTGGGAAGGGCCAAAGCTATTGCAATAAGGCCATTGTCAGTTGTTTTGCTCCAAGCAACATTTACATCTTTCAAATTGCGGCAGTGGCATGACGCGTGAAGTAGGATGCTGTCGCCTGTGAGTTGAGACCCAGAGCATTTTTCAACATGCAAGTCCGTCAAAGATGTTTTGCAATTTTTGAAAAATGTTCGGAGGCCAACATTTGTAACAGAACTGCCATTGCACCGCAGCAAAGACAAAGACTCAGGGTTTCTGTTACCCATAGCGATAAACCAATCGTCACTCACTTCAACGTCAGAAACTTTTACTGCTTTCCATAAATGAAAATCGTTGGCAATTCGATAAAACGTCTTGCAAACGGAACCTACATTCAAAAGATCCGGAACTGATAAAAATCCAAAAATATGTACGACCACTTCCTCTGGTAAACAAGTCCAATAATTCTCAATTGTAGTAAAAAAATCTTTGGTGGGCCTTATCAGAAGTTGTTTGAAATCACCGTTTTGCTTTTCTAACGGTGACTTTTTGGTAGGCGTTTTAATAGAAGACCATGTTTTTAATTGACCTTTACCATAAGAGCTCCAAGCTATGCTTGATTTTTCCCATTTTCTAGGTGGACTTGCTGATTTATTAGTTCGGTTAAATTTGCTTGCACTGGAAGGTCGGATTGAATTTTTTTGGTATTGAGTTGGAGGTGTATCTTCAAATAAATGAACCTTGGGCAAAGGTTTCTTTTTCGGAGGAGTGGTATTGCTTTTATCATTGATTGGTTTATTTAGTTTTTTATGGATACGAGATTGACCTTTGGTAATTAATGGTGCTTCTTTTAATGCGTGTGTTGGTTCTATTCCAATTGATTCAGTTTGTAAAACCAGTTCGTTATTATTGTTGACGTCACTTAAATTTAATTTTGGAATAAAGTGTTCCTTCTCCTCTACAACAAATCGCTGAGAGTTGGTGCTTTTAGACTTTTTTTCAGTGTGGTCATCACCATGATCTTGCTTCAGCCTACTTGTTTTATCAATTACTACTTCTTCATCGAAAGAAGTGGTTGGTAGGAATCCATTTACACGTGATTCCTTCGCATGTGTTTCATCGGATTTCTGTGGCAAATGCTTTTCATTGCAACCAATTGTTTTTGAAGGTATTGGATTGTGCTCTGGTTCAGCTGCTGCCACAATCGCATTGCTTTTTTCTGCAAACTCATACTCATTTGTGAGAAACATGCGCTTAATTGCTTTATATTTTTCAGGAACTGCTCGGGTAGAATTTGTAGTTGTTTCACTTTTAAGCATTGGTGGCGGTTTGTGTATATCAGTTGCTTTCATGGTTATCTTTACCCCTTTAGGTGACGTTGTCTCCTCGGAAAGAGTCTTGTAAATATCAGTTGAAAATACTGGAAATTGATTGAGACCAGTGCTGGGGCGGTGAGTACGTAATTCTTCCTTAATATCTTCACGTGATTGTGCTACTTGTTCGGTAACAGAACTTCCTATTTTAAAAGATGACGTCATGTAATTGTTAATTAGCGGTGCAGGCTGGTCTTTCTCTTCTGTAAGCAAGGAACTTTCACTTGATGGTGCATGATCCCACGAATTTGATACATTGGCAGTCGCAATTTTTCTCGCATCGTTTTGTTCTTCTGGCTCCTTAAACAACTGATCCAAAGATGAAACTGTTTCATAATCGCAAGAACAAGGAACATGCTTTATAGAATCACTCATGATAAGAAGTTGATCGGTTCTGCTTAAATAATCATGAACGAACTTGAGTTTATCATTGTTTAAATATTGATTCGCTCCCCAGTTGTCGTTTTGTCTTGGCACAAAATATTCAACATCACTTTTACCTGGCTTTTTCACAATAGAATTATCCGCAGTCACGGACTTGGTTTGAACGTTTGGACCTGTGTCGCCTATACACAAAGCAAACAAAATTCAGGACGTTTTTTTTTTAACAGTAAAAACTGAAAAAATGAGATATTTAGTGAATAAAATCAATATTCTTACAGTTAATCAATGCAAACTTCTACAAACAATAGCAACTGGTATTCATGTAACTAACTTTAGCCAAAGCATTATTTCATTGCATGAGGCAATTTCAACCCTAATCATAGTAGAAGTAGATTTTGTTCCGCACAGACAACAAAATGATTAATACATATGAGAATAAACAACTGCAGACAGAAAAAGAAAAGAAGCAAGGAAGTATTGAACATTGCAGCATGCAAGAAGGGAGTATACAATACTGGTTCAAACACTCCTTAACTACAATTGTTACCTATGGTATTGGCGACAATATTATGCAGGCAAAAAAGAAATATTTGGGGTATATAGGAAAAAGAAAAGAAGCAAGGAAGTATTGAACATTGCAGCATGCAAGAAGGGAGTATACAATACTGGTTCAAACACTCCTTAACTACAATTGTTACCTATGGTATTGGCGACAATATTATGCAGGCAAAAAAGAAATAGTTGGGGTATATAGGAGTCTATAACAAAAAAGCTAAACTTACCCTTTATCAAACTTAATTTTATGATAAATGTGATAATGCAAATAAGGTGTATGCATTGTCAAATGCCGATGTCAATGAACCGAATTTATCCTGATCAACCAAAGATTAATTATGAATAAATGGTGTGATTTAATTTTGTATCATAAATGACACGTACATACCATGAGATTGCTTAATAGTGGAATCCAAATTATTATCATCATGATTAGTCATTTTCTCCGAGTTTTGGTCAAGGATTTGTTGAGCAATTTGATTTGCAATTCTTAACTTTTCCAGTTCTTCAAATAAGTCATCATTGCCAGAGGAAGCGTTTGTTTTTGACATCACCTCCATAGTAAACTCCTATATGTTGTGAAAAAAAGCTACAGCATGTCCTACACACACATCATAAATTAGCAAAAGATCAGTTAAACAAATATAAACTAAAAGCACAAGAAAGTTTGCCAGGTGTCAAAGCTACAATAAAAGTAGTAAGTAGCCGAAGAAAGTTAGTAATAAAAAATGGTAAAGTGGTTGAAAAAACAAGCAAAACTCTGAGAGTTTCTACCCATATCTAGTTTTTCAGCATTTGCCGTACTTTTAAATTTTTTGTTAGCCCACCTCCATGCCTTCAAAGCTATTCGTGAAAAAATATAAAACAGAAAAGCAATGGACTCTACAGTTTATCAGGATGTTAGAACTTAAAAAAGCCATCACATAATCATCAAAAATGATGCTAAAGAATCTGTAGGTGGACCTATTTTGAATCAAAACTTCAAAAACATTGGAAGTATCAAGGCAAGCAATACATATATACGGTAGTTTGTCTTTAAGCCCTATCCGCTAACTTTTTCTTGTTTAAGAATATCAGCAAAATGACAAAAATGAAGCTCTTACCAGTACGGTAGCTGTTTACCCCACCAGTTGTTAGGTCAAGCTGCACCAAAAATGGTGAGGACTAGACAGCCACGACTATTTTGCATGTTTTTTGCCATTAACAGCTCAGATGGTGAGAGCGTCTACCTCAGCAGCTGTAGACTTGGGTTTGTTTCCAAGTCGGGTCAAACCAATGATCAACTTTAAAATTGGTATTCACAGCTTCCCTGCTTGACACTCAACATTAAAGGGACAGTGTGGAGAACAAGCTGGCAAGTTTACTTGTTGCGCCATTGGGAATGGCACTTAGCGGGATTCCCCCATCGTGGTGTGGTAGACAAATGGCTGGCAACTCCTAAGCGAGCTCGTACAGCACATTGATCACTTTCTCGTGATAGGAGGATAAATATGCAAAAAAAATACAAAAAAAATAACAAAAATCTGGCCATTGCAGTGCATCAATTTTGCTAGTATATCGGTAAACAGCCAATTCCATTTATTTATTCCACCAAGTGACAACATATACACGAATTAATGTATCGGTAGCTGTCAGGTGTACAATTGGAACCACTTGGTGAGGAGACAGCCAAAAGACCATACGGTCTATCTAGTCTGCTGCCACCTCACCAGCACGGCAAACTTGAAAAAGAAGCCTACACTGTACACTCTTCATTTTACTGCTCTGGTCTGCCACAGAAAAACAAATTATTACCGCACATGCTCTGATGCTGCCTGCGTTCTGGTAGCCTAAAAGACTTAAACTAACAACTAAAAACTAACTTACAGGTGCTGTAAAAATAGAATCTTTGAATAGCCTAGCAGCGATTTCTTGCTTGTTCTTGTACAATTACTGTGCACCTTATTAAATCGATTTTAATCTTAATTAACACCATCTCAACCTCACTCAAGTCGTAGGTTCTACACTAGCACAGATGCAAGCGTGCGTGTTGCTACAACAACACCAAGTGGAGCAAAATTTAAATAAAATTAAAGGGGAAAACTTATTTTAAAAATGGTAACCAATGGGTTAGTTTGCCAAAGGTTAAAAATGTCTAGTTGTTTATGACTAAAACCATGATTGAATGAATTTGACTCTTTTTGAAAAATTTAGAGGTTTTTAGATAGTTATCTTTTTTGGAATTATTTTTACGTGATGGCGGACGAAAGGTTTATCCGTTAGGTGCCGCTTTAACAAAAATATGTTATTTTCAAGCTTTATTTTCTTTTTCAACCATGCTGATCGCTTACTCGAGCTAGTCTATGCACGTTAAGCACCGAGCAGTGACAGGAGATTTTGTTGTGCAAAATTTTTTGAATATCTTGTATTATGTAAAGGCAACAACTTTATAATGAATATAAATGAAGACAGTGTTGGCTGCAGGGACACTATTAAGCTGTTACGTGAAAAGCAGTTTGTAACAGGTTGCAGTCTACTCTTTGAAAGTTGGAGAAACTGTGCCTAGTCTAGTCGAGACTAGGGTTGGATCCACTCATTTTTTTTCTAATTTTGAAATTCAAATTCATTGACGTTAAAAAAACGAAATTCAAATTCATTGACTTTGAAAAAACGAAATTCAAATTCAAATTCATTGACTTGAAAAAAATGAAATTCAAATTCATTAACTTTGAAAAAACAAAATTCAAATTCGTGAAGAATTTGTGAGCGGATTCAAATTCAATCCAACTTACCAGTCACCAGTATACTCACCAGTGTCACCACTCATCAGCCTCCTCTACTAATTCCATACTTGGTCAGCCAGATTATTATAATCATGCGTTTAAAACAAGAAATATTTTTAAAAAGTGGCTAAAGTTACGTGACCGTAACATTTGCCTCTTTAGTTTATTTTATTACTTCGTCACGCTCTCGTACAATCAGGGAAGCGTGAAGGGATAATAAAATAAACCAAAGAGACAAATGTTACGGTCACGTAACCTTAGCCTCTGCCATATTTTTAAGTGCTGTAGGTTTAGCAAGTTGCAACTTGTTCAAAATATTTTTACTCAAAAAATGCGTAAAACAAAGTAAAAGTGTAGCCTAGCTAACTTCAAAAATGACAGTAGGCCTACAAGATGCAAAAAAAAGCATAACTTTTATTAAAAAACACAAAGAACAATTAACAAAATTGAAGAGATTAAGCAAGCACACAAACAAATTTTTAACGACTACAAAACAGTTTTATTGCATTTTTTTTATAAGCAACAGCCTCTGAAACGTCTCAGCGCCTGGTGAAACCACTACTATTGAAACCATAGATCAAATGCAGCTATTTCACATTCAAGATCGCTGCGCGTAAATGTACATTCTACTCTATATAAGAGTAGTGAGCATTGTCCGGCCATTCGACCTTAATATTAATAAGCTATTGTAAATTGTTCTTATCTTGCACTTATAATTAATTTTACAAAAACAGTTTGAACATGTACTGGCCGTTAGCTCAGTTGCTAAGCGCATGCTGTCGATACGGGAGGTCTGGGGATTGATTCCCGGGCCGGTCAAATTGGCACAGTGTCGCCAACGGCTTGCCACCGTTGCGACGTTTCTTTGAAGCTGTGTTGCCCTGGCGCTAAGCCGCAGAGTTGGGCCCCGCAGCTCGTTACACGCTTCAACGTAATACGGCAAGTATAATGAAGATTTGATTTGAGTTTGAACATGTTAAAGTTGAAACTTCGTATCTTTTCTTTCGCTCACCTGTTGGTGAAATAAATAAGCTTTACTGATCTCATGTGGAAAATTGCTGACGTAAAGACGAATTTCATTTTTGGCAATTTCACTTCAAGTTAAAATGCTATAAAAAATCTTATAAAATATGAAAGCCGAGCGATTGAGTGTAACGTCTATTCTCCAGCAGGTGCACTAAAGAGGTTACTGTGGCCCAAAAACAACTTCAAAGCGCCTTGCAGCATCATAATTGCCATCATAAACTTTCTGTTAGCTTGATAAAATTTTATGGAACGTTTGTAACATTAGCTGATATAAACCAGTTACAAATTGCTACATTTGCTTTGTAAGGTTTAAATCGAAAAACTCAAAGTGGGTCTATTGTTTAATCAAAATATTCAAATTCATTGACGTTGAAAAAACGAAATTCAAATTCATTGACTTTGAAAAAATGAAATTCAAATTCATGGACTTTGAAAAAACAAAATTCAAATTTATCAAGAACTTGTGAGCAAATTCAAAATTCAAATTCAATCCAACCCTAGTCGAGACTAGGACATTTCTGGATTGCTTTTTGAACTTGTACCTTAATGTAAGTAGACTCGGCTGATCAATGGCTGTAGAATGGGCGACTGAATATTTAAGTTAGTTGGTAATACAGGTAATAGACCTCCAATAATTAGCCTGTCTTTACCAATGGTATCGGCACTTCAATAGAATTTTTTGTTTGGTATAATGTGCAGTGCTGTGAGTGTGTATCACTATTGTTTACTAGTCTAGAGTAACATCAGGAAATTGGAATTGATTGCCAATGTTGATTTTGATTTGTTTCAGGTTAGTTTGTCAAAACCAACTTGAGTTGCTGCAGTGCTATCACAGTTTATCAGCCATTAATTCAGAGGTGGGCACAATGTCATTAATCATTAATTTGTTAATAACAAAGCTAACTTTTTCATTTACTACGATAGTGAGTTCATCAAGTTTTTTTTTGAAATTAATGGACTAAATTAACTTCCTTTAATGCTTGATTACTTCCGTTAAATTTTTGTAAACGCTTAGTTCTCTTATTGTGGTTAAGTTTGACATCAATAAACTAGCAAAACACGACCAATGAGGTCAAACAGTGAGATAAAAACAACAAAACATATTGTTTGTGAGCAGAAAAATTGCTTAAATGCTTACCCAAACATTGATATTAAAAATTTTTTGCTTTTTGGTAAAAAGAAATGCCTTTAAATCAACATTAACTATTTAACGAATTTAATTAACTTCCGTTAATTGGAGCTGAATCTTAACGAATTAATGGTAACGAAGGTGCATGACTGTGTTAGGGAAGTTGTGGTTAACGAAGCTAATGTTTTGCATTAACTTGCCCATCTATGCATTAATTCATTATGTTATGTAATTAATGAATCAAGTCAATTACCGGTACTGTATCAAAAATGTGTGTTACTATCAAGCAGTTGCCTGACTTATCATCTTCCTTCCATTCTATCAGTGATGAACGTGAGTCTCCTTTTGTTATTGGTGTATCTGGTGGGACGTTATCTGGAAAGGTATTGATATAAATTATTAAATGATAGTCTGGTCTGTATTTTGCAAAATAGGCCTATGTATGCTAGCCAATATTTTTGGTTCATTTTTATTGAAAGCTATAACCTGTGTTTGTGTTGTGTATAGCTATATATTCTGTAGCAATATTGTAACGGTAACATACCAGTATTACTTTTAAAGTATATATATATAAAATTAAATAAAATTTATTCTAGGCTACAAACGCACTACACGGTGTTTCATGCCACGTATGGCAATCTTCAGGTGCAGGCTTATTCAAATAGAATCTAAAAGTACTATATATATATAATATATATTAAACAGTGTTTGCGAGAGAGTGATGTTAAGGTTTCTTTGTAGTTTATAGTTATCAGCTTATTTGCATGATTGATTGCTTGTTTATAGTATGTGTACCAGTGTGGTTCCTCCTTTTTTTTTATTTAAGTGTTGAAAAGGTTGAAGAGCATGCGCAGGTGTATATAAATGTTAGCTGGTTTAAAATTATATATATAAGTAAGTGAAAACTGATATATTGCATTATTTTTGTAATAAGTGTATATATTCTTTTCCTTTTTAATAAAGTCGATGACAGCTCTTTCACCAAAATGTTGTTTTAGACTTCTGTCTGTAACAAAATCGTGGAGCTTTTGCAAACAAAATATGCACTTGATTCATCCCGTAAAATTGCATTGATACATCAAGATAGTTTTTACAAAACATTAAATGAGCATGAAAAAAAATTAGTGGAAAAAGGTCAATACAATTTTGAACATCCAGGTTAGTAATACTGTATTATTATTAAGATACTGCACAATGGTGCTAGGCAGCAACACCGAAGCACACTGACACGTGAGGAAAGAGAAACCTTTAATAAATACATAAATAAAGCAAGCAAATAGCAAAAACAAATACGTAAATAAATAAAGCAAGCAGTAATAAAAGTGTGACAGGTACCAATTATTAGAGGTGTTTATATTTGGGTGATGTTGGAAAAGTTATGTGTAAACATGCTAATCCCGTGCGGTTGGCCGAAAAAATGATTTTGCAAAAAAATTTTTGAAATCGGTTAATGCTTAGACTCTCCGCAAAGAGCCTTAAGTTTTGTAAATAAAATTGTGTTAATTATATATGGGATTTCCCCAAATTCAAAATTTAAATATTGGCTTAAAAACTATTTTAACGTTACTCTGGTGGACTACTACGTTTTTATTGAACAACAGCTCAGATGGCCTACTGGTATAGAGCGTCTGTCTCTTGAGCTGTAGACTCGGGTTTGATTCCGAGTCGGGTCAAACCAATGACTTTAAAATTGGTATTCACAGCTTCCCAGCTTGACGCTCAACATTAAAGGGACAGTGTGGAGAACAAGCCGGCAAGTATACTTGTTGTGCCGTTGGGAAAGGCACTTAGCGGGATTCCCCCATCGTGGTGTGGTAGACAGATGGCTGGCAACTCCTAAGCGAGCTCGTGTAGCGCTTTGATCGCTTTCTCGTGATAGGAGGATAAATATGCTGCTATTAACTAACTTATGTAGTAATGCCGATGTGTTCATTGATGACGTCATTTTTCGTTTAGGGATTTCCATACTTTGAAATTTTAATTATTTTATGTTACTGTTAATAATAATGCAGTTTTAAAGTATTATTTCACAGTAAAAAATGATATTACCCAATTAGCCATTTGCTTGGAAAGCTGTGTTGTATTAGAATCATATTTGGGTAAAAACAGAAATATAAATCTTGGCAAAGAACGGAAGAAGCAAAGTAAAAAACAATAGCATCAAGATCAAATCTTCATTATACTCGCGGTATTACGCCGAAGCGTGTAACGTATGAAAGCTGTTGAGCTCAAAATCTCTAAGGCAGTGGGAATTCTACATAAATTAAAATTTGTTCTACCCCCAGGCCCCCAAATCTCTTGTTACCTTATACAGGTATTATTCTTTCATTCATTCTCACCTCCTGTACGGCTTACAGTTGTCTGGGAATCAACTTTTCCCACTTACTTGAATGCTTGAATAGACTTGCCGTTCTTCAAAACAAGGCGATCTGGGTGATAGGTGAATGTAACCATAATGACAGCGTCACGCCTTTTTATTTGAAATATTGAAGTTAGCGGAACACTACAAATTAGAGGTTGCGAAATTGGTCTATGACTGTATTCACATCAATATTGCTTGTTCCCTCTCTAATGTGTTTACCAAAACATCTTAAATTTCCGCACGCGCAACAAGATCCTCTATCAATACAAATGACTTATATATTCCTACATATCGTAGGCCAGCTAATAAATTACAACGTAGCATAAGGTATGAAGGTGTCAAAATCTGGAACTTATTCCCCTCAGATATCCAAAAATTGTCTAACAGGCATTTTATTGGCAAGCTAAAATCGCATCTTTTTCAAACATATACTTAACCTAGAAATAATCTCGTATTTCTTTCTTTTAGTTTCTATACCTCTCCTGATATTTTACTCATAATTTTTAACACTACTTCCACTACTGTTACCTTCGGTAGTGAGGAGTGACTGCTCGACTCGATGACCGTTGAGGTCTGCTCATAGTGTCCCAGTCGCTAATTGACCGTGTTCCTTTTTTTGCTTAATCCTATATTGTTGAAGTATGTGTTTTTTGTCGTTAGAGGTAAAAATATTAATTAACTTAACTTAACAAGTGGCGGGGCCCATCTCCGCGGCTTAGCGCCTGGGCAACACATCTCCGAAGAAACGTCGCAGCGGTGGCGAGCCGTTGGCGACACTGTGCCGATTTGACCGGTTCGGGAATCGAACCCCATACCTCCCGCATCGGTAGCGTGCGCTTAGCAACTGAGCTAACCGGCCGGTCAAGGCATATTCAAATGGCAAAAAATTCTGTGAGATAGGCTTATGCTATGCATGCAGCGAAATTAATATCGCAAAGGACCGATGGCAGTAAATAGTGAACTAGTAAATAGTGAAAAAACTGTTGTTGATTTAGTTGGTCCGGATTCTTGGTTTATATTCGAAGCTTTGTCTATGGATTATGATTGGCTGATCGCGAACCTGTAACCACCTGGAACATGTTGAGCTGCTTCCAAGAAATGGAGTCGATTGTAAAGACTGTAAAAGTTGTAAATGATGCCGCAGAGAGGGGAATAAAGCTTCATTCTGACTATATCGCTATACTGGCCGACAATGCTCGTCAGCGTGCTAGCATATTACAACCTGTAGAAGAGCACAGGCAAAAATTCCCTAGCTTTTCCAAAGCTGTGCTTGCTAAGCCAATATAATACGGTTTCTTCACTATTTACCGCCTTCGGCCCTCGGCGATGTCTACTACGCTGCATGCATAGCATAAGCCTATCTCACAGAATTTTTTGCTATTTGAATATGCCTTGACCGGCCGGTTAGCGCAGTTGCTAAGCGCACGCTACCGATGCGGGAGGTATGGGGTTCGATTCCCGGATCGGTCAAATCGGCACAGTGTCGCCAACGGCTCGCCATCGCTGCGCCGTTTCTTCGGAGATGTGTAGCCCAGGCGCTAAGCCGCAGAGATGGATTACGCCACTCGTTACACGCTTCGGCGAAATACCGCGAGTATAATGAAGATTTGATCTTGATGTTATTGTTTTTTACGTTGCTTTTTTTGTTCTTCGCCAAGATATACATTTCTGTTTTTGCCCTACTTTGATTCTAATACAGCACAGCTTTCAAAGAAAATGGCTAATTGGATAATATCGTGTTTTACCTTGAAATAATACTTTAAAACTGCATTATTATCAACAGTAACATAAAATAATTAAAATTTCAAGAAATGGCAAATCCCCTAAACAAAAAATGACGTCATCAATGACGTCACACGTCGGCATAACTACATTAGTCAATATAAACGAATTCCATGGCTTGAAGCTTGAAACTGCTGACAAAAGTGCTCAACTGTCAAGAAGCGGAATCAATAGCAATGGGAATCAGTGTTTCGAAAAGTGCTCGATAACTGAGTTCAGCTAGAACAAATGTACGAATTCGTACATTGCTTGATAACTGAGTTCAGCTAGAGCAAATGTACGAATTCGTACATTTGCTCTAGCTGAACTCAGTTATCGAGCACTTTTTGAAACACTGATTCCCATTGTTATTAGTCAATATAAACGTAGAAGTAGTCCACCAGAGCAACGTTAAAATAGTTTTTAAGCCAATATCTAAATTTTGAATTTGGGGAAATTCCCTAATTGGCGTATATCAGATGAAGTTAGATGTCAAAAGTGTGTCTGAATAATATCTTACTTGTGGTTTGTAAGACTTCGTTGTTCTGTTAGTGATTTACTTGCTGCATATCTAGGCATATCATACGTCACGGTTTGGTTGGACAGTACTGAAAAATTGAACCTGTCCTCGCTTTCTCTCCTGGTTAGAGAACTATAGTCCTGTAATTTCACCCCATGGGTCCCAAGGGTAAAGAAGTTTGTTGTTAAAGAACACCGAGTTTTGGGCTGTTTTTTTTTTTGGAAGAACGCCGGTACAGAGTGATGATCCTTTTTGGTCTATTTAGAATTGTCCTGGTTGTGTCACAAAAATTGTGGCAAGTGTATGCGTAACTACAATATCAATGTTAATAGCTGTCAACTGAGGTTACCTTGCCAGCTAGAGTAATACATTAAATATTGCTAATTGCATAATACTGTTTTATCTGAGAGAAGGGCTACAACCAGCTCGCTCAGGAAATTTTGTCCACAACTATGAAAACAGATGACTTATCAAGCCATTTTGCCCAGTAATGTGCAAAATGTGTTTCATTATGTTTGTTTTATTGTCAATGTGTGTTCTTCAAACAAAAATAAATGTTCAGTCTTGTCTGAAATTCCCGAAATGCCATTTGCGATGTATGTTTGTTGCTTTTCTACGATAAAATGCGAAGTGCGTTAAATTTATACGGTAGAATTTGCCTATATTCAGTGATGGGCACGATAAACCTTTCTGTACTAAAGCGATAACGATAACTTCTAAAAAGCCCTGGGCGATACCGATAATCGATAAATCTCAATTTCTTAAAGCGATATCAATGATCGATAAATTATCGCCGATAAATTTTTCCAATAAATGTTGCGGAAAATTTTCGATGTGTTAGACGAAGTTTTTTTTTGTAAGTCGAATTGCAAAAATATTTTCTCTAGATGTTCCAAGAAAAGAGAGCCGTTCACGGACTGTGCCGTGAGATTAAGCCAAACAAAGAAACAATTTGTAAAAATTCCATAGCGCCAATTCACTAACTTTGAAGTTTAGACACTGCGTGCATAAAATATCGTTTATCGCGATAATTTATCGGCGATAACAAAATATATAACAAAAGCGATAACGGTAATCGATAAATCCAAACTATTTTGAGCGATAATCGATAAAAAGTTATCGCCGATAAATTATCGCGATAAATGCCCATCTCTGCCTGTATCAGCACCTCAAGGGGATTGCAGAAAAGTGCCGATATACGCGAACTGCCGATGTAGACAAATCACTATAAATCATTCCGAAAGCGCCCTTTAATTCAATATAGTGTTGCGTTATTTAATCAGCTTTACCGCACAATATCATATACTGTAACATGAAATCAGCGTGAAGTACTGCACAAACGAAAACATATGTGTTCACTGTACTGTATTACAGTACTTCCTAGCGAAAAAGTCATTCATTTTTTGTTGTTTGGTTTTTGTAATAAATTCATCTACGACGTATTGCTGGATTTTTGTTAGACGACGTAGCATTTCTTAGTCCTTTTTTACCATGGACAAAAACAAATGCTTTGTTGTAACTTGCGTCGCAGCGGAATTAACTCGTAGAAGAGATTGCAGTCTGGAAGCATGAAGCAAATGCCGATATAAACGAACAAAACACTTCTGCGGAATAAAAAAGAGTGCCGGTATAGGCGAAATGCCGATATAGATGATGCCGATAAAGACGAATTTAAACGTACGTGAAACATAGGAATTCTACCGGGACCAAAGAAATTGTGCCGATATAGAGGAACTGCCGATATAGGCGAATTCTACTGTATCTTTGAAAGCAATTTCGTTACAAGGAGTTTTCACAACCTTTTCATCTTTTTAAGATGCTTTTGATACTGCGTTGATGGAATCCACCTTGAAGAATGTGATTCTTGGCAAGGCAGTCCAAATTCCTAAGTACAATATCCAAAGTCATACGAGGTAAGTCTTGTATCAGAAGATCTGATCATTTCTTAAACTTGATAGTCAACAACGGAAAAACTGCGATACGTTGTTAAAAGTATGAGTAATTTATCGATCTTGCGTTGAGTAAATATTTACTAGACAGAAGCTGACGAGAGCTACGTTTTAGCAAACAAAATTGTCTGTAATACAGCTCGCAGTTAAATTATATTCATTGTGATGGAATTTTTTCTGAGGTCTTGTTAATGTTTGTTACAGGAGCGAAGAATGTTACGATGAACTCCAGCCTTGTGATGTGGTGTTATTTGAAGGAATACTTATATTTTATTATAAAGAAATTCGTGACTTGTTCCACTTGAAGTTATTTGTTGAAAGTGATGCTGACACAAGACTTTCAAGAAGAGGTAAACAATAAACATCTATTATTAATTTTATTTAGTAGCATATTTATCCTATCACGAGAAAGCGATCAAAGCGCTATACGAGCTCGCTTAGGAGTTGCCAGCCATTTGTCTACCACACCACGATGGGGGAATCCCGCTAAGTGCCTTTCCCAACGGCACAACAAGTATACTTGCCGGCTTGTTCTCCACACTGTCCCTTTAATGCTGAGCGTCAAGCAGGGAAGCTGTGAATACCAATGTTAAGATCATTAATTTGACCCGACTCGGAATCAAACCCGAGTCTACAGCTCAAGGGACAGACGCTCTATACCACTCGGCCATCTAAGCTGTTAATTGACTAGTTTCTGAACATTATCGCTTTTTTGTGAATCAATTTCACTGTTTCGGAGCTCAGCTTACCCTGCAGTGGCGTGTGCAGAGAAGGCACTCAATGCGCGCGCCTCCCTTATTCCTCCGATATACAGGTTGACAAGAATGTGGGATAACTTTCAGCTTCTGAACTGCATTTCCGCATAGCGAGTTTCGGGCTAGTTTTTGTGACAATTTACTCGGCTGGTGGCTTTTAGATTATCATTCACTTTTTTGGGAAGTACCTTAGATAAAACAAATGTAATAGGAATCTGAACTGATAACGGCTTAGCCAAGACTGAATGTGGACCAGTCGGAGGTGCAGTATTAGCAACCTGACAGTATCAAAAAAGGATTTTAGGGTAATTTATCAAACATTCAAGTCACCATTCTTTCAAACGTAAAGGTTGGACCGAATTGCTTGTTTTTGTATTTTTCAGGAATTGGGCTGTGAAATATTCAATCTGTAGCCTACTTTTGATATTGGCGTTGAATTTTTGGTATTGGCTGTTTCACAATTTATTTGTGACTCTCTAAAAACATGGTTTTTATCATTTTGAATGTATTTTTCATTTTCGTCAACGAAATCTCGTTTAGTTTTGCAAGATGTGGCGGAAAGAGGAAAAAATTTGGAATCCGTCTTGCAATATTACACTGCTCTTATAAAACCGGCGTTTGAGGAATTTTGTTTACCGGTCAGTCATGTTGCAGTTGTTTCTTGGCCAGTTTAACATTTGAATTAACTTTTTTTGCAGTCAAAAAATTACGCCGATGTGATTGTACCAAGAGGAACTGATAACAAAGGTACTTATTGTAGCAAAATCGTTTTGTTTCCCATAGATCTACGGCTATACCATATACACATTATTAGATGGTGGCAAAATATTAAATATTCATATTAATAGACGTACAAAAATGCGACGCTACATTTTTTCAATTCTTAGCCTCTTTAATTTTGTCCAAGAAGAGTTGTAACTGCCACCCCCTATGTAATTTGTTATATCGGTTTCTCTATTACATGAAGTTGGCGTTGATTCTCTTATTTTGCAGTCGCGATCAACCTGATTGTCCAGCACATTCGAGACTTTTTAAAAGGTAAACTAGTGCGGCGAGGATCCTGCTTTCGAGGTCAACTTATTAAATCCTCGACAGAATCAATTCCAGGAGACAAACGCATGGGTCGATTTCATTAGTCTAATGCTGTGGAGCGTACGGTGCAGCTGTGGTGCAATCGAAATTCTTCGCGTAGATTCATTTTTTCATATAATTCTCTGCTTGCCCTAATTTACTTCTGCCTTTGTTGTTGCACTTCTAATTTATTTTGCTTTTGTGCGTTATTTTAAATCATTGACATTTTTTGGAAAAACTGCGCTGCCAAAAACAGCAAGCAAATAAAAAATTGTTTTTCTGGCAGTGATGTTCGGTTCGCATCATAAGGGATCATTGTCTTTAGTCCATAGTTTAAACGTTCTATCAAATGAACTTGTAGCTATGTAATCTCCATCGTATGAAACATCCAGCCCCATGACTTTTCCTTCATGTCCGGCAAGAGTTTTTAACGGAATATACGTAGGAACGCCCCATATCTGAAACAAGATTACAATAATAATTATCACCCAGGCCTCAACAAAGTGGTGATAACTTGAAGCTCTTTACCTTTGCAGTTCCGTCGTAAGAAGCAGTAATTAAGTGGTTTCCGTGATCCTCTGTTAAAATATCACTTGTTAAAAAAGAGCCAATAAGAATTCGCTAACAAAGCATTACCGGTACCTATGTAAAGTAGGGTGTTTCATAATTTTACATTTTAGAATTTCAAAAACTCTGGGGTTTCAGTCGGGGTTTTGGGAAAAAACTCCACACACAAAATTGTAGCTCGTTGTGCATAAAGATGTGGTGCAAGGCGAATGAAGTTTTTGAGGCCCGATTTTCGAACTTTTGGGCATATCTCGCAAACCGCTTATCGTAGAGTGCCGAAATTAGTGTCAAACGACCCGTAAGGGTCGGTTTCCTATACCCATTCCGTAAGGTTAAAAGCTCTATTCGCAACAGAGAAAAAGTTAATGAAAAAAAACTTAGTTTTTGACTTTTAGGGCTGTTGGGGCAATTATGTGCGCGGGTAACCCAGCTATCATTGTGTGGCAAGACCACTGGTTGTACCAACTATGGTACTGTATCTGAGGAATCAGGCATGTGTATCTCCTGCACGCTTTAAACTTCTAATTTTTTTTGCAATAGGCCCGTTACAATAATTTGAATCGCGTTTATTTTTCAAATTAAACAATAGTAATCACGCCACCGGAGGATAGCATTTAGTTCCTGTTCATTAACAAATTTTTATCCATGTTGCACAAAAATGCACGCAAACGAATATCAAAACTATTTACGTAATTGAGATTTTTACTAACTTTGTTGCTGATTGACCTTTTAGTTTGCCAGTTCTTCGCTCAGAAGCCCAATTGTTGTTGTCAATCGATTTCCAAAATTTTGGTTGAAGATGGGTGGCGACAATGCATCGTGCTTCTCTATTTTGCAAGGTGAAGAAACGCTGTAAGCGCGTAATGCGATCAAGCGAAATGGTTTGAGCACCCACAGCTGATGAACCCGTTCTAATGTTTTCCACAGAATACAGAGCTACTTCAGCGTGTTCGCTTACAGACATGTTTTTCCACGAGAGCCAGTGTGAAGCATGGTCGAAAAACTACTTCATGATCGTTTCAACAGTCTCTGCGTCAATAGAGCAGAATGCAACGAGCAGAATACGCTGAAACAATAGTATGAACGATCCTTGACTTGCTCCTGGTTTTCAGTCTATCATGAAGAATGATGGCAGATGGACACTGATTGTATAAGATACGATTCTCTACAGCGTCTAATGTCTATCTGCCATCATTCTTCATGATAGATTGAAAACCAGGAGCAAGTCAAGGACCGTTCATACTATTGTTTCAGCGTGTTCTGCTCGTTGCATTCTGCGCTACTGACGCAGAGACTGTTGAAACGATCATAAAGTAGTTTTTCGACCATGCTTCACACTGGCTCTCGTGGAAAAACATGTCTGTAAGCGAACACGCTGAAGTAGCTCTGTATTCTGTGGAAAACATTAGAACGTGTCCATCAGCTGTGGGTGCTCAAACCATTTCGCTTGATCGCATTACGCGCTTACAGCGTTTCTTCACCTTGCAAAATAGAGAAGCACGATGCATTGTCGCCACCCATCTTCAACCAAAATTTTGGAAATCGATTGACAACAACAATTGGGCTTCTGAGCGAAGAACTGGCAAACTAAAAGGTCAATCAGCAACAAAGTTAGTAAAAATCTCAATTACGTAAATAGTTTTGATATTCGTTTGCGTGCATTTTTGTGCAACATGGATAAAAATTTGTTAATGAACAGGAACTAAATGCTATCCTCCGGTGGCATGATTACTATTGTTTAATTTGAAAAATAAACGCGATTCAAATTATTGTAACGGGCCTATTGCAAAAAAAATTAGAAGTTTAAAGCGTGCAGGAGATACACATGCCTGATTCCTCAGATACAGTACCATAGTTGGTACAACCAGTGGTCTTGCCACACAATGATAGCTGGGTTACCCGCGCACATAATTGCCCCAACAGCCCTAAAAGTCAAAAACTAAGTTTTTTTTCATTAACTTTTTCTCTGTTGCGAATAGAGCTTTTAACCTTACGGAATGGGTATAGGAAACCGACCCTTACGGGTCGTTTGACACTAATTTCGGCACTCTACGATAAGCGGTTTGCGAGATATGCCCAAAAGTTCGAAAATCGGGCCTCAAAAACTTCATTCGCCTTGCACCACATCTTTATGCACAACGAGCAACAATTTTGTGTGTGGAGTTTTTTCCCAAAACCCCGACTGAAACCCCAGAGTTTTTGAAATTCTAAAATGTGAAATTATGAAACACCCTAATGTAAAGCCATATCACGCAATCCTTGCTTTTATTCTTCGAAAATGCGAATATAACTCAATGGCCATGAAACAGGAAAATAAATACTCACTTTGATATTGTATTTTCGAGATCAAATTTTTATGAGCGGGAATAGTGTAGATACAAGCAGTTCGACGTAGATCCCAAATTTTTACTGAGTTATCCGCACTGCCAGTCGCCATTTGGTACCTGCATAAAGTATAAATATTTGATAGCAACAATGCAGACTAATGATACAAAACTTCTCAATAACACAAATAATAGAATGATGCGATTACGTCGAAACTTTACTTCATAATCTAGGAAGCCCATGCGAACGAACACGGTTTTTGATAGGATTGTATGAAGCCTGTCTGGTCAATGGTCAAGACATCAGACGACAAGGTCGCATTGTAAACCAGTGGAAAATCGAAGCTTCTAAGGTCATCATCAATGTTTTATTACAACGGCAAACTTACCCATTCGGTGAAAAACAAACAGTGTAGATTTCTTTAAGATGTCCTTCGAGGAAAAAGATGCATCTCCCGGTGCGTAAATCCCAGACTCTTCCGTAGGCATCAAGACCTCCAGTTAGTGCTAAAGATCCGTCCGTCTAAATTTTACCAACGTTTCAATTTCGGAAAGTTTCCCTCTTAGCAAAAAAATTACCTGAAAAGAAAGATCGTGGACTCCTTTACTGTGTCCTTCCTGATGTAAAACCTCCTCTTCTTGCTGAAGATCCCACAACCTCCACGATTTATCGTAACTAAAAACAATTATGCAGTTAACAAATCCGACGAATTTTTGTAACAACTTTTAAAGTTAATATGGTATTAACCAAAATTTGTGACATTGCATACATGCTGGTAGTTTACCAATTACGAGTTCACTTTAGAGATTACATGCCCACTATATTCGTAGAAAACCTAAGTAATAACACGCCCATTGAATAAAAAACACACACGGTAAAAACGACAGTCCTACTACGGGCTCTGCTTACAAGTTCACAGCATCAATCAATTCAAATTACCACGTAGTGGCTAAGAATCTTCCTGATGGATGGTAAGCCACATGCGCAACTCTCATGTCGTGCCCATCTATGTCAGCTACAGGTTCGTCACTTTTCAAGTTCCACAGCTTAACAGCGCCATCTGCTGAACAAGATGCCATACACGCAGAGGCTTCGTCGAGAGATATTGTTGCATAAGGATGAAAAGTTATGGTGCCCACATTTATCTTATGACCTGAAAAAATATTTGCTAAAAATAGTAATTTGTATGTTTAGATATGGAAACAAACGGTACTAAAGCGTCGTTTAATAGCTGCAATAGAAACAAGCAGAGAGGGAGCTTGCACTCAAAAATTATACGAAAATGCCGCCGCGACATAAATGGAGAATAAAGCAATATGCAGAAGAAATTTACACCACCAAAGTATAAGCTTTAGATTCCATACAACTGTCAAATCTGATGTAAATCCTGTGTTTCTACCTCTTAAAGTTCGGATCTCTTCGCATTCTGGAATTGACCACAACTTGCAGAGTCCGCTCCATGATGCAGTGGCAAGCATTTTGTTGTTAGGACTAAACTCGCAGTACGATATAGGTCTAGTGTGTCCAATCTGGCTACAGAAGCTTGAAAAGGTTTGAGTTTGTCGATGCATTTGTTGAAGTCGTAAACTTTTTTGAGAGTCAGGCACTTCGGATTTTTCCCGCGCTTTTTTGAGACGTTCTTGCGCTCTACAA
The DNA here is from genome assembly GCA_964006365.1 of Trididemnum miniatum. Lineage (NCBI taxonomy): Eukaryota > Metazoa > Chordata > Ascidiacea > Aplousobranchia > Didemnidae > Trididemnum > Trididemnum miniatum. The sequence continues at coordinate 10,785,605 of OZ023234.1, read as the reverse complement.
ATTGAAAACGGTTGAGTATAACATGGTAAAAAGAACATCCAAGTAGCTGGTATTGCATTTCACCTGGGAAGGGAATAATTGGCAATCCACAACCTCGCCTTTTTCAAAGATTCCGGACCCTCGTGGTACCATGTGGTTTTGGTGAGCTAAAGAACATTTTCTAAAATTAAGCTCTACCCAATAACAGACTCTCTTTAATACGAATATAACAAATATGTTAATAAACTGCATACATTTTTACACCAAAAAGAACTGCAGCATGGTTAAATCATTGCTTTAATACCGATATATCCAACTAAGAAGCGGAACTCTTATTCCATTACTGAAAAATATTACTGCACGGAAATCAAAGGTCCTGCGCCACTGGTTCGATTCAGAAGTTGACTTTTTTCATGGCATTTAGCGTACTCATGCTTTAAAAATAACCCTTTTTTTGACTTTGCTTCTATTAACAAACTTTCTCAACATTTTGCACATTATTAGGATGAGTCAAACATTTACCTCTTCTGCTTCTTTTTTGCGCTTTTGAATTATTTCATCCTGTTTTGATTTGATTGGTCCAACCTCTGCTATCGATTCACGTAAGCGCTCTCGTCTGTCTGCAGGGCCCTCACCGAACAACGTAACAGGCAGGTCTCTCTCCCGCAGTAATTTTCGAACCTGTGTCAAAAAATACCATAGAAAAGAAAATACAAGCAAAAATTAACCAGATGACAATAACAACTATAGCAATTGGAAAGCTTTTTGCAAAACCGATGCAAAACAGAGGTTTAATGAGGGTGCACTGTGCAGCTATTCGGCGCTGAGACCCATAATCTTAGCCCGAACACTTGCCCCTCGCTCTAATATCCAAACGCCAATCATATCGTAATGCCGAGTCGTCTCACGCCCAAAAGTTCTGTCAGAAGTAGAAATGGTACAACAGAGTGAAATACAACACACCAGAAGTTATTTACCTCCGCGTCATCAGTGGTTACATGGATTTGTCGCAGCTTCTTCTTTCGTTCAAATTCTGCTAATATCTCGGCTTGACGTTGATGAATGCGATCTTCAACTGACATTTCCATCGTGGCTTCTAAACAAAACATTTGACAAAAAAGGAGAAATCATTATTGCTAAGCTACAACTGACATAGAAAGACCCTTAAATATTAACAAAATACACATACCTGCAAATATAGTCTAATTCACTAATTTAACAACTTCTGCTAATACCATCATCATAAGAATATAGTGCTGAGGTACGTGTGGATTATATAGGGTAGGGAAGTTCAATTAAACGTTTTTAAAAGTGTTAGTCGAAAGTTATGTTGTTCGTCAGAGTCACAGGAACAGCTACGAAATTTCGAATACTGCTTGCCACTCCAGTTAATATTAAGCTCGCCAAAAAAAAATTTTCAAATGCCAGAAACCGCACATACTTGGATCAGAAATGTTGATATTGCCAGCGTCAACACCCTTCTGTATTGAATCCGCACCAGAAGCGCCAACCTTTCCTTCCAAGCTTCCATATTGAAGGATTTTCTTCTTGGCAGGTGGTTCGCTCTCTCCGTCCGACATTGCAATGAAATTGCTATTATAATGAGTTAAAAGTGATATCTAGGCACAATCTAGAAACACACGAAGAAATAGCGAAGATTAGCTTTTGATACCGCAATCACTTTTTCATTTATCACCAGCCTATTTTGTATCACCACATCTAGCACATAATTATCATCATCAACATAACCCTAAAAGTCTCAAAACAATGCAAATATAAGGCTCTTGCGTTTTAAGCTTAGTAAACTTTGCGGTTTCCATTGATTCCCAATTCGCAAGCTATTCGCTCGTTTTTAATAATACACTGCAATAAATATTTGTAAATTCAACGTGAAAAACGCACGGTATCATCATTATTATTACAACGCCCTTATGAAAATGAAGATACTGCTTACGACTTTTGTACATTTGAAATGAATAATCACATCACTAATATTTCGAAATTCAAACTTTAATACCAACAGAAAAAGAAGTTAAAACCTCAAAGACATTTCGTTAACTTTAGATGCACCATACACGTCTTTTTCGTCCAAAATAGTTTTCTTATTGTCTTTTCCTAGAATTTCAAGCTGAAGTCTGCAGTTTGACAAAGATGATTGAATATCTAAAGGAGTGGAATTCTGCACTACAACAGAACATCCTCTTTGTAATAGTCCACGCTCATGCGCTGTTGCAAGCAACCCAACAACCCTTCTATCAACTTCATACTTTATTGATCGCGCGCCATAGTGGATATTGTAACCGTCAGCCAGAACAGTAGGAACTTCAGGTGTTTTCCAAGACATTGTTATACCATGTCGTTGCTGAGCATGAATTCCCCACATCTTCAACTCGCGTTCAACGAGAAGAAAAAGTTCGTTTTCAGAAAAAGGCAAAAAGTATACAAATTCATTAATACGACCTAAAAATTCGTCTCTACCAAAATGGTGCTTAAGTATAGGTCGAACAACTCTTTCTTTAAATTGCCGTGATACCACAGTAACTTCACAGCCATCATTTTTAGCAGACTGCTCGTTTTGATCAGGCAGAACGGACAGTTTTTGCTTTTGTCTCTCTTTAGCTTCTTGTCTCAATTGCGCACCGTACTCAGCTATTTCGTCGGCTGCCAAATTGGAAGTCATAACAAAAACAGCGTCCTTACACTCAATTGTTTTTCCTTGACCGTCAGTTAAACGACCTTCGTCAAACAGCTGTAACAAAACCGTAAGAACATCTGGATGAGCCTTATCTACTTCATCAAACAGTACCACAGCATTTGGTTGTGCCCGGAGACGTTTTGTCAGTTGACCTCCTTGATCATAACCAATATAACCAGGAGGAGAACCGATTAACTTCGCAACTTCATGTTTTTCTTGATATTCGGACATATCAAGTCTTATAAATCCTTTTTTGTTGTCTTTATGCAAATATCGAGCAACCTGTTTTGCTAACTCCGTTTTGCCTATTCCAGAGGATCCCAGAAAAAGAAAAACCAAGGGATGATTCTCGTCATACCATCCATTTTGCTTTCTTCTGATCGCAGAGGACACCGTTGCTATCGCTCCTTCTTGTCCAATTATATTCTCTTTTAATCTTTGCTCAAGGGGATATAGCGCTCTTTCTTTAGCTTCTGCAATATTTTTCTTCTCCATTGCATCTTTTCTACATGATTGTAGCATGGCTTTAAGTTGATAATTATCTTTTTTACAATACTGGTCGGCAGAATGTCCAGAGTGGTTTTTAATCAAAAGATCAGCATCATGTTTTAGTAATGTCTCCACAGTCTTTTTTGAATTCGACACTACTGCATAATGCAAGGCTGTGAAACCTCGATAATCGGCACTTGGGTGTAATTGGTCAGAAAATTCTTCTTCACGTATTATTCGTGCATCCATTTTGGACATACTGCGTACTGAATGCAAACTAAATTGATCTCCTAAATTTGGGTCTGCTCCAGCAGTCAACAAGCTTTCCACTGTATTACTATTACCATCAAGAGAAGCAACCATAAGAGCAGTCCAACCCAAAACATGTCGATAATTCAGAACAGAAGACTTTGATGTTAAATCCCAGCTAGAAATTGTTTTTAATATCTTATTGATTCCACTTTTGTCCTCGTTTGCCACTGCATTTAATAACTGATTACCAATAGCAGCTATTTTGTTTTTCGATACGCTGCCACTATCGTCACTATTCCCTTGCAACAAACCATAGCAAAATATTGCAGCCAAGGCAAATTTGAATGGAAAGTATTCAAATCGTTCTTTTTTATCAAATCTTTCTACAAAATGCAATGCATGAGGTGTTTTTCTATCACCACTGTGAAAATAATCGCATAACAAAGTGCCAGATGCTGGTCTGCGGTATGATGAAACACCTATATGCCGCTTTCTATAGCTGAACAGGTTTTGTTTTTGAATTATTGCACATGATGGTTTGTGACAAGGACGTAAAAGTGTTGCTCTGCACTTATAAACAAAAAACATCACGTTTGTTTAAAACACAAAATTACATTTGCTAAAAAACAGTTTGACACTGAAATATATGTAAATCATATATAATAATGCATCAATCATATTCCTAGGCTAAACAAATTGATTTTCACGCTTTTTTTCTTGAACAATTATCGTGGATACAATATTTTCAAATGACTTTGATTTAATTTCATCACCAGGAGTGTAAAATGGATTGCACACTACATCAGTGTAACCATTGTGCAACCGCCGAAACATGCTACGAATATCATTGTCACGTAATTGAGTGTTCGATGCTTCTACAATGAGAATAAATTTGACTTTAGTATTAGTTACATATCCATAGATTCTATAGTCTTCAGCAGGATAAAGTTGACCAAGATAAAATTCACGAAGATCTTGAGCAGCAACTGAACTTGTTTTTCCGGTACTATTAATTTTTTCTTCTATTACATCTAATGACGTATGAAGAGTAAAATGAAATTTTGTTTCTTCTTGAATATTAGAAGCACAACGAATAAACAATGGATAATTCTCCTTGGCAATTACTCCAACACATACAGCCATTAAAACAAGATACGAAATTCTCTTACCAAAATGAACTAAATCTGAAACACGAACATCAATTCTATTATAAATTTACTAAAATCAGGCACAGGTTTTGATTGCTACATGTACTAGCTACCACCACAAGACCTTATTGACATCATGGCAAGTTCACCAAATTTCTATTATGCTAATGTGCGAAGGACTTTTTGGTGAAACTGAATCACCATCATGCACAAATAATCTGTAATTACTCAACGTCAAGTTTTTAAACATAGACAACATCCCGCTTTTCTCTCAACTGTTAGCAGCGAAAATGAGGTAAGATAGAAAATCAATCAACCACTAAATTTCAAAGAGCAAGTTCAACCAAAAAATGATTCAAACAAAACTCACAAAAAAATCAGTGTAATTGATACCTAGTCTACCCTCTCATCACAAGTGACAAACCTTAGTGGTGAAACTGTTATGCACTACACTACATTATGCCACTTTCTCATTTTCATTGAGCACTGAGGATCTGCTGATAAAAGTCATCACATGAAGTACTGATTACTAGTAGGCCTAGCTGCCTACATACTGAAATGACTTTGATTATCGTTTTTAGTATTCCAGAATCATTTATCATGATAATTTATGATTCAGAGTATCCCAGAACCCAACCAGACTAAGTTTATGACCATGGTTGTTGAATGAATTTATAAAAAGGTGGTGTCTAGGGCATTGGCTCAGTTTCCATTATGAAAATGCTGCTGCACGTGACTACTTGTTTGTTTCTTTAGCTACATGATGTTGGTGTTACCCTGGTAGCCTGATATGATGTCATGAGCAGTAACTTCGAACATTGAACTAGGGGTATTAGAGTAGAGTTGGGGGAGTTTGAGGATAGGGTTAGAGACCTTAAGTTAACGTACCGGTAACGTAGGAGTTAGTGTACACAAAGATCAATTTTAAAAAAAGGCTGCCAGTGCTTCATAGACTACACTGCATTTTCAAAAATTGAAATATCAAACACTTTACAGGAAGGTCTACACTTTTTAGAAGTGTGTGCACCTAAACTAGTCAAGTACAGTAGTCTACAGCTGCCTGTACAGTGTAGCCTTTTTTGGTAGGCCTCTATTACTAGTCTAGCCCTGATCCTAGACTAGGGGTAGTTTGAGTGCGAACACTTTTAAAAAGCATAGACCTTTCAAAAGTGTCGGGTAACCAAAAGCTGCTTTGTACCAAAAAGTACCAGGTTGCAAGATCTAGCAAGATTACTAGGCCACAACGTATCTTTATATATGTAGCTGTGTAGGCCTACGCTGTGACCAGAGATGGGCATTTATCGCAATAATTCATCGGCGACTGTTATCGGCAATAATTTATTACCGATTATCGTTAGCGCTCAAAATATGTTTGATTTATCGATTAGCCTACCAATATTACTTTCGTAATATAGGCTATTTTGTTATTGCCGATAAATTATCACGATAAATGATTCTTTATGCATACAGGGGTCCTAGTACTAAACACCGCAAAGGAGCAACAAAGGACTTGCTAAACACTGCAAAGTATGACAAAGAACCTGATAACCCCAAGCCTAACCCTAACTTAAAGTTCTTCGTCGTTTTTTGTTATGTTATGATTACAAGTCCTTTGTCGTTCTTTGCAGTGTCTAGTTGATCAATTTAAAGTCCTTTGTCGTAGTTTGCAGTGTTTAGTTTTGCAGCATTTTCTTAGCTTTTCAGTTTCTTTAAAACTCATAGAAGACTATTGTTTGGACCAAGATAATAGTTCTAGTCTAAATCAGTGTTCCTCACAGTAGGCGATATTGCTCACTAGTGGGAAAACACCATGGGACGAAAAGTACGGTAAAAGGAGGGCGAAACAACGAAAGGGGAGCAATAGCAAATTCTCTAAACATTAACCCTTCCTCAAAACATTGACAACACATTCTTCCCTCTAGAGTGAGAAATTTAAGAACAATGCGAAATTTTTGGGCAAGTTTTATTGATTTTGAACCAGAAATTATTATTATAAAATGTAAAACTGAAAAACTTAAACAAAAAACTTAAATATTTTAAAGCAAAACTGTAGCTTGTATCTTGGAAAAGCAAATTTAATGCAAAAAATTTGTAAAAGGGGTCCTCAAAGTAGTGAAATCTTTGGGCAAAAATTTCAATGAATTTATCATTTGGGCAAATTCGCACTAGTTAAAATCCTCGAGGGAACACTGGTACTGATCAATGTATTAAAAACACTTTATGTCATTACCTGCAAACCAAAATATTACGTTTATCAGGGGCGTGCCCAGAAATTGAAGTTGTCTGTTTTCCACCCAAAGTCAAGTGAAGATCAAAAAAAAGGTCAACACTTCCGCAGATGTCCAATTTTTCTCCCAAAGTCAAGTGAAGATTTAAAAAGTATTTCAAAACAAATGTACTATCAACGTAATGTACCTCTGATTAATTTTTTTCACTTGGTTTGCTGAGTATAGGCCTATAAGTTTCTTGGTGTTCTTGATTTTTTACCAGCTGATTTTTGACGCTGCAAGCCTACCGGTATTTGATTAAGTTGACCTGTAACTTAAAAGTCTGATTGATCATTGAAGTTATGCTATCATGTAATGTTGATATTATTTTGTTCTTTTTTTTTTCATGAATCGTAAGCTGCTGCATTTGGGTGCGGTAGACTAAGGTGACCATTTGGTCTTTCACCGCTTCCCCCTGCGCTTTTGCGTCATGGAATAAATTGATTGAAGAGCAAAAAAAAGGTCATCATGCCCTCAGATTGTCCTTTGTACGTATATCACCTTTACACCACGAAAGTTTTGTGCATTTGTCTGCGGGGGGAGGCCCCAGCGACTCCCCTGGATGCGCCCCTGTTTATATAGAGCAGGGGTGGCCAACCAGTGAGATGCTCAGAGCCACATTTGTTTCCGTGTTTTAGCAAAGAGCCATGTTATACATAAGCGCCTACGATTGCATTAACATCACCATACTTCTTTCTGATACACAGTTACACATACTTTTGCTTGGCTAGATTAGTAGTATGCCGGCCGGTTTAGACTAGTTGGTAACAACATCGCTATCGGTGGGGGCGGTCTGGGACTCGTTGCCTGGGCCGATCACAGCAGACACAGTGTCGCCACCGCTGCGATGTTTCTTCAGACTTCGAAGCTGTGTTGCCCAGGCGCAAAACCGCGAAGTTGGGCCCCGCCACTCGCTACATACCTCGTCGTAATTCCCTCAACAAAATGATTATCATGTGATAATGCACCTTATGCGTTATCAAACGCAACATGATTGCAGAACTATAATGCTGATAGAAGAAACAAACCATATTAAAAGGAGCCGCATCGAACTGGGAAAAGAGCCACAGGTTGGCCACCCCTGATATAGAGCAACGTAATATTTTGGTTTCACATTCAGACTAAAATCCGGAGCGGATTCGGATTCTAAAATTTATCGGCAAGCAGGATTTCGGAGCGGATCCGGAGTAAATTTTTTGTGACGCCGCTTATCTCTGGCATGTGCCACTGCTTATGGGTCGCACGTGGGAGTAGATCGGGGGTGGGAGAACTTTTTATGAGTAGCACTTAAGAGTACTTTGGGGATAGGAACCTGCCAAAGTAGACATTAACAAGCTCTAGTGAAAACTAGCTATGAAAATCAAGAGCTTAGCTCTCTTCACATCATCGCTACGACCGAATGCCAAGAGTTTTTAAACGATTAAATCTAAACAAATAGGCCTACATGGATTTTAGCTGCCCCTTTTTTGCAATTCACCTGTGAATCCTTCTCATAGCCTGACTATAATACGAAATATAAATATGAATTCTCATATTTTCCGAACGAAAATAAACTTAACTAATCTAGCCTGATCGAAAAAAATCAGCATCAAAAGTTAATTCACCGGTATTCCTTAAGATGTGTCTCATAATGATGCCATTATCAGTTATGAATCAAACAATAAAACCTTTTATTACGCAACACGTATGCTTAGAATAATGCTTTGTCTTTCAAATTGCTCCAGTGAGCGCAATCAGCGCATATTGCGCGTCATTTTCCTCAAATTGCGGAGTTTCATCTTTTGACCAGCTTGTGGTGAATTTTTTAAATTCGTTTTATCGCACGGAGACAGACTGCGCTTTTGTGATTCCATCGGTGTAAAATGCTCAACTAGGTCATCTCCATGATGCATGTCCTTCACTACCACAAAAATCCTCAGCTGCAATTAAGTGGCTTGAAATAAAAAAAAAGAATGAGGATGTTCTGCCATCTGCAGCATATACAGTACAAATTTAATAGTTAGACTAGTAGAAGAAAAAGTTTTGTTAAGGTAAAAACAGAGATTTGCGTCTGGTCATTTTAAAAAACTTAGTTTCTCTGTTGTTCTTGGCGTCTGAAGCTTGAGATTTTCAAGAAAGATTAATTAAAAGGTGCTTCATGTAGTTGCAGCTTAGATTTTCTTTGAGAAGCTGCACACTTAAGAAAATATTCAGCACCTGCGCACTTAGGTGAAATAACTCTATTTATTTAGTTGCATATTTATCCTCCTATCAAGAGAAAGCGAGTTGCATATTTATTAAACACTGCATAGTAGGAAACGTTTTTTAGGGGATTTTGTTTACCGGGCATAGCAGGCTAGGCTAACTATTTCAGAAACTTTGTTCTTCCGGTAATAATCAAAGACGGAGCCACCCTCAACCAAAAGCTAGAACAATCTGCCCTCTGCGTTCACACAATGGAATTTGAACACAATATTGATTGGATAAATGCAAAGATTTTGAAGGTGGAAAACAATTAGCCTACTCCAAACGTCTTGTTTCTGAAGCTTGGTTCATTAACTCCCGACCCAATGTTATGAACAGGTCTGATGGTGATAAGCTTCCACAAGTTTATCACATATTGTTTTAGTAATTCTCATGCCAAATTGTTTTTTTACCGTCTTTGTACCTCTACCCTTGTTAATTCATTCCATTTAATAGTTATTGTCCTTATGACGCAACAGTTCACAATATTTCTATCATACTCTTTGCTTTTCCATAATCAGTTCAATTTAAGAAGTGCTACAATTTTGCTGTTCTCTGCCAGGGCTGGATTTTCCACCCTGGCACCTGTTATTCTGAAGAAGCTCGGCGTGAGTTGCTGAGCGAAACGTCAATAAAAAAGTTGGAGTTTCTACGTTAGCCTTCGTCTTTGATTATTATCGGAAGAACAAAAGTTTCTGAAATAGTTTGCCTAGCTTGCATATTTATCCTCCTATCACGAGAAAGCGATCAAAGCGCAATAAGAGCTCGCTTAGGAGTTGCCAGCCATCTGTCAGGGCTGCGAACTCGATCGAATTTTATTCGAGTTCAACCTATTTTCGCAAGTACGAGTTCTCTAATTTAATTTTTACGAGTTCCAGTTCGACAAAAATAAGCTTTTTCGAGTTCAGGCAGATAAATATCCGAAATCGCGACAACTTTTTTACCGCCGGTGCTCATGCAATTAAAACGATAAAAATATAGGTCGCAATGGCATGAACAAATAAACCACATGCAGCTTTTCTTTTGGTAAAATCGTAACTTCAATTTACACAGATTGTGACTGCATGAACAACAAACTATATTTCGTAGTGATCTTTTATTACTTTTCAACAATTTAAATATCTTTCTAATGAACTCGAACAGTATTATGCGAGTTCGAGTTCAGAAACAATATTTTTTCGAGTTCAAGTTCGAGTTCGGCAAAATGATCGAGTTCGCAGCCCTGCCATCTGTCTACCACACCACGATGAGGGAATCCCGCTAAGTGCCTTTCCCAACCGCACAATAAGTAAACTTGCCGGCTTGTTCTCCACACTGTCCCTTTAATGCTGAGCGTCAAGCAGGGAAGCTGTGATTCTGTGAATACCAATTTTAAAGTCATTAGTTTGACCCGAGTCGGAATCAAACCCGCGTCTACAGCTCAAGAGACAGACGCTCTATACCACTCGGCCATCTGAGCTGTAAATGTGGCCATCTGAGCTGGTTCACCCCCAGACCCCTGGTTGTGGCCGCCTCTCTTTGTTAAATCCTGGGGCGCAACTGATGAGGCCCCCACCAAACTTGGGTCCCAAGGGCGCTCTACCACTTCAATCATCCGGCACTGCTGTATAATAGCTATTATTATCACCAGAAGAAAAGAGCAGTAATCTAAAATAATAGCAAATTTCTTTCGGTCATTGTGACAGAAAAAAAATTCGGTCATTGCTTAGAACATTCAGTCAATGATCGACAAATGACCGAAAAAAACAAACTAGCCTACATAGGTTCCACTGCAATGTCAGATTAAAACTTCGAATTTTGCTAGGGATACAAAAATTTTCCGGAGTGCGGCCAGTGACCTTTATCACCCCGACTCAGATGTGGGCCGCGCATCATACCATTAGCCTATAGTCATTCTTTAGGCCTATTAACATGACGTATGCTAGGCTATGCCTCAGAAATTCTTGAAGTGAGCTACAACAGACGTGTTTTTCGGATTGATGTCTTTCTGGCTTTAATTTTCGCTGCATCTGGTAGCGAACGCTTTGGGTCATCAATATTTTTTATTAGGCCCACTTAAATGAAGTTACACTCAGCCACTCAAATGTGGTCAGTGGAGTAAAGGTTTGCAGAGCTTCTTTGTTTCACTTTTTTACGAAACTCGGATCGACGTTAAAAAGTGTCAATCGACGCAATTAAACTGATAACACCATTTTATTGCTGACTACCAAAAACGCATGTAATCTCCATGCAATATTTCATATTTTACTATAGCTCATTGCTGGTGCTTCGCCATTGGGCCGATGGGCAATGCCCAGGGTCTCAGCTAGCTCTAGTTACGCCTCTGGGCCTACCCCTTGTCCTCAGGTCCTTATTCCAAAATTCTATTAGAATAAAGAGCTGAGGATGGTATATTTTCCCTATAAGCTAGGAGCAGAGGCGTGCACAGAAATTTGAAAAGGGGGGCCGCAATTTCCTGTTTCCGCTTCCACTGAAAATATCGGTGAAGACCAAAAAATGGTCTTCACGTCTTTCGACGTCCAATTTACCCCTCAAAATCAAGTGAAGACCAAAAAAAAAAAAAAAAAGAAAAAGGTCATCGCGTCCTCAGATGTCCTGTTTCCACTGTTCCGCTGACTGTAGATATATATCAGCTTATATTTCAGCGGGGGGCCGTGGACCCAGCGACCTCCCCCCCTGGGTACGCCCCTGAGGAGATTGTTTTTTTAAAGATATTTGATGCATAGATAAAGGAAGCGATTATCGGCTACGCTAACTGCTTCAGTCTAGATCTTAACTCAAGACATCAAAACTAAGCGAGAATCTGTTATACGGGGTGCGACTGATAGCCGCAGTCTGAGAGCACTGCCCTAGTATGTTGACGTCAGCGATGAAAGCCATGTGTACAGTATTACACCTGCATCTGCAATAAACGCAGCGTGGGACAGTCAGTGGTATCAATGCAGTTGCACACGTGCAGAAAAGCTACGGGAAAAAAAGCGAGAGATTTTTGGCTACTTCCCGGAAAAGCCAGAGCGCAGTTAGTACGAAAAAGTGCACCTAAATTAACACTTGAGCATTAACACTTCCATTGTTGCAGAGACATAAAAAACTTTTGAATCGCTTGTAGCGCAACAATGGAATCAAATCACCTGTTCTTCAATATAAACTGATAGGCCTGACTGTAGCGATGGCGGAAACATTTTTGAAGTGGGAGGGCCCAAAAGCAATGACCAGATTTTCTTCGCCTACAACCAGTGGCGGATCCAGGGGAGAATGTGGGGGATGCTAACCCCCCACCAGCTAATTTCAACAATATTTTTGATGAATAAAATTTTTCCATAATTTCGAACCTCTTCGATTCAACAATAATTTTTACGCCTTAAGGTGTGTTTACACAGAATGCGATGCGACTTTTCTTCCTTAAGGTGACGTAGGCCACGAAACAGGTAGAAGTTATGACGTAAAGCAACGTCACTTTTGCAAGGCATTTTAGAAAACAATCGTAAGGTGCTTTACATGATAACCGATAAAAGGCAAAACTGTTGGGGTTCGAGTTGTATGGAAGATATTTCCACCAACTTCTTACGTCAAAAAAGAGATAAAATTTCGTGCGACAACAAATCTGATTAGAATCGCATTTCGTGCAAACAGACCTTTAGCCAAGCATAAATCGAAAATGTGAGAACAAAATGCAATATATTTGGAGGACTAATTATCGGCAAAAAAAAAACAAAATTTGCAATTCAAAGTGTTCGAAAAGCGCTAAAATGCCCATTACAGTATGTAAATTTTCAAAAATTTTCCGGGGGAACATGCTCCCGGACCCCCCTACAATCATTTTTGTTTCCTTATTTGCTTTAAATTGAACTTTGCCAGAGAAAATACGCTTGAAAAATGTCAAAATTTGGTGCTAAAAGGTGCTGAATGTACTCCCCTCACATGAACACATTTTCTAAAAAGGGTTTATTTACGCTCTTTTTCGGGTTTAACATCTTTGCATTCAGATAACATTCAACCTAATTCAAAACTGCATCCCTACCCCACCAAAATTTTCTGAATCCGCTCCTGCCTACAATCTGCATTTAGCTTGTACACATGTGACTTGTCCAATCTGAGTGGGCTTCAGACCCACGGTTCTTGCTTCTAGTTTCTGCATCACAATTAAGTTTTTGATGTCATTATCATCACTTTTTTAAATTGTGACATCAAAAATTTATTTGTGATACAGAAACTAAAACCGTGGGTCTAAACTCTAAAGCCCACTTAAATTGGACTTGTGGACAAGGCTATTAATTTGTGTGGCTAAAGTTTATTGTTTTACCAATCCTAACTGCTATTGTAAATACCATAACCGTTCGTAAAGCCTCTGTTTGAGCGCCACTATAGGGGAAGGATTGAAAAATAGAGGGCCACCCTCTAACTGAACACAACCTGATAAGCCGCTACAGGGAAAGGTGTTGAAAAAGACGAGGAGGGCTACACGTCAGGGACTTGTCTCCTGATTTTCCGCATTGAATTTTTGATTACTTAATTATCAGTAACTGTGTTCCGGTAGATGTTTTTTTTTCTTTGAAGGTTAAATGTTAACTCTGTTATAAGTTTTTTTCTTTTCATTAATTAAATTTTTCTTCCTAAAACTCTGATCAGCTAGTCAAAAAATATAGCATCAGCCTCAAACTGAACTCCACTTCTAATAGAGCGCCACAATAGCAAAAGAGAAGGGTTGAAAAATAGAGCGCTGTGGCCGTGTGGCGCTCAAATAGGGTTTCACGGTATGTCACGAATACGGTCACGGAAACAACGAGAGCAGTAAGCTTTTTAGGAGCTCACGAAAAGATAAAGTTGGGATGACCAATAACTCAACTCCAATTAACGTTATTTCCTACACCGATAAGGTGATGCGTAGAGAAGTAGTAGAACTTTATAAATCGCATCGCCACACGTAGAACTAGAATCGAAACGTTTGCTTTCTCTGACAAGAAAAAGCCATATTGTTGGCAAGGGAATTGCTAGGATTAGCACTGCACAGCAAAACAAAGTAATTTAAAAAATATAAATACATTCAAAAAAATGTAAAAATTAGGCTATAGATATTTTGCTCAGTCCGCCGCTTTAATGTTATGACAGTCTGCTGCTTATTTTATTGATTTTGAAAGTTAGTTACTATTGTTTACTATAAACGGCACTTACGACAACTACTGTACCTCGCCTCATCTCAAAACGCACTGTAAAGCACTTTTTCCACACTCAAAGCTTAAATCAATGATTCTCAATCTTTTCTGAGGCGTGGTACCCCTTGAATGTACCTCAAAAGGCCCCCAATAATGCGTAAGTTTAAAAGTCCCGATCTGTTATAATTCATTAATGATTCCTACCATCGTGGCTCCCAAGACAACACTTTGTGCTCTGTGGTCCCTTTGGGAAGCCAAGGGCCACGGTTGAGAACCCCTGGCTTAGATGCTACCAATCGCTGGTTTGTCTTTTATATGTCAAGATGCTCAATTTGACATTTACAAGCCGCAAGTTAATTTTTTTTGGTATAAGAAGATTACGTTTCTCCTCTTCTTCCACCCCAAAAACAAAATTTAAAAAAACATCTCTGGATTTGAGCTCTTTTCTGGGTTTCAATTTTGATGCTAGGCTTATTAAGTTTGGAATATACATTCATGCAAAGGTATTATTGTAGAAATAAACGCATAAACTGGGCCCTCCAGCTCCCCCCCCCTAAAAAAAGGGGGGGGGTCAAGCTCCCCTCCCCCAGCTTACGTCACCTACAGTACGTCGTATGGGAGACCGTGGAGAGTTGTAATAACGTTTTAACCTTTTTGCACGCAGTTCTTTTCGGTTACATGGCATGTATACCCAGTGGCGTATTTAGAATTTATAAAAGGGGGGGCCAACTTTTGACAAGTAAAAAGTTGCAACAAAGCTGAATCACAAACTGAGTGTTTAGTTGGAGTACGGATGATTGTTTAACGTGACAGTCAGGTTCTGGTAATTAATCACTGTCTGTCGACTGTCGTAAGTAACTTCATATAATTTATTTAAACATAAGTGTTCATATTTAAGCATTTTAGGAACTCTCTTTTTCTTTTGTTTTGCATTATTTTATAATAGAGCGGTTCCCAACCATTTTCATACAAAATTTTTGATATGTTCTTGCAGCCCTCGTAAAATATGCGACTGCTATCAGCCGCGCAAACCAAATTTTTGTAATCGTTGGAGCTGAAATGAATGCATGTGTGTTATTGACATAGAACATTTTCCTGTGATGACTTTGCGTCAAAAACCAAGCAGGTGTTTAGCTGGGGGGGGGATGGGGGTTTGGGAGAACGCTGTAAGCTACCCCAGCGAAACTAAAACAGCTCAGATGGCCGAAACTAAAACACTCTAAAACAGCTCAGATGGCCGAGTGGTATAGAGCGTCTGTCTCTTGAGCTGTAGACGCGGGTTTGATTCCGACTCGGGTCAAACCAATGACTTTAAAATTGGTATTCACAGCTTCCCTGCTTGACGCTCAGCATTAAAGGGACAGTGTGGAGAGCAAGCCAGCAAGTATACTTGTGGTGCCGTTGGGAAAGGCACTTAGCGGGATTCCCCCATCGTGGTGTGGTAGACAGATGGCTGGCAACTCCTAAGCGAGCTCGTATAGCGCATTGATCGCTTTCTCGTGATAGGAGGATAAATATGCAACTAACTAACTAACTATCAATTTGGGAGTTTTCAGCCTTTTTGAAAGTGTCGCTAATGCAAGGTATGGGATAGTTAAACCAGTCACTACTCTTTCGCTGAATCAGACGCATTTTGTTTTCAGAGCTTGATTGTAGTCAACCACAAAGAGGCTAAGGGTTTTACGCCACTTGGTTAGACGTTTGCGAATTACATATTACTAGAGCGTCACAGCGCTGAAAAATTGACACTAAGCAACCGAAAATAAAAGCGCTCTTAATACAAGATAAAAATCTATAAGCCGTTTTGAACTCCCTAGAATGCTTCCTCGCGTCCCGAAGGAGTGCAAGCATTCCCAGTTGGGAAACCCTGTTGTTTATGGTGTGTTGAGATTTTGTGGACGTGCTGAAGTCTTTCATTAAAAATATTTTTCTGTAGCACAATTCTAGCATGATTTAAGATTGCCAGCTTTGCAATATCACCCGTAAGCGTACACATTACGTAGTGCAGTGGTTTTTAAACTTTGTGTTACTACGCCTCCCTCACAAAATATTAATCATGACGCTCCCCTTCATAAAACAATGCATAAGCCTATATTTTTAAATGATTTTGACTAACATTTGCGCCTCCCTTTAGACTAGTCCACGCGTCCCAGTTTGGAAAACGCTCACATGTTTTGCACCGTTGCACATCTGGTCAAAAATAAAAAAATATGAATGAATGAACGATTTCATAGAAACAAGAAAAAAGGAAGAAAGCTTTGTAAAAATATTTTTGCGCAAACGCTGAACTTTGGCTTCTTTTGACTTGTGAAACGACGATTTGAAACAATGCATTGAAACCTTTCTGAAAAACCACTCTGAAACTTGGTTTGCGGACGGTCCGTAAGTGACTTTTGGTTGCACTAGTCATAACGATGCAACGCCCAAATAAAGTAAGCGTGTAGTGGGCGGAGCGTTGTCTCCACGACGACCATGGTTACAGGTGATGACTGATTCAACTCTTACATACGCTTTGTTGTTGAATCCTTGGATAAAATGCTTCACGATGATTATCTCTGCTTGATGGTTTCTTTACAAGCAACAAATTAAAGCATCAAGAAGCAAAATTCAACCAAAAAACTTGGAAACAAATGGCAACACCTTAAACCTAAAACCTGGATTCGTCTTGTGCTTAGCGCCTTCGTCGCTTTAAAAAAATATATAATAAATTATGCGTAAACTGACAATCAATCTCACAATAAATAATTAAAAAACTTAACAGCTTACAGAACAATACATCCGTGATCCTCGTTATCTAAACTAAACCTGTAGGCTCTCAGCTGCTTCGTTTGGAGCTGGTTTGATTTGATTTAAAGCTGCCATACCTAACTACATGCTAGAGCAGTGGTTTTCAACCTGGGGTCCGCGGACCCCCAAGTGGTCCGCGAATGACTTTAAGGGGGCCGCTAGGTCTAAAGGGGTCCGCCAAAGTGTTGAAAATTTCATCAAAAATAGGGCAGTTTATTGAAGTACCGAGGTTTAATAATATTAATGCATTTCAAAAAATGATCTTTTTCAGAACGATATGAGAATATGAAATAGGCACAGGTAGTTCTAGGGCCCAAGCAACTTCTTTCGACCTTTTTTGGTAAGACTGAATCATTGAAACTCTGTAAACTCACGCATAAGGAAGCTCTGCTTAATTTGCAACCAACAGTTGGAGCTGAAACTTTCTTACTTAGGAATGGTTATTGGCATGTCAAATTCTGGATAGAAAAACGATAGATAAATGCTTCCACACTTGGAGCTATTGCCTGCAATGATACAATTTTGCCTTTCACAAAACCATACCTGGTTGAAAATGCTTCCACACATTAAAACAAAAGCGAAAAATCGTTTGTTACTGCATAATAATTGACGCCTTGCATTCACAAATTTTGATCCAGATATCAAATTCATTGTGCCAAAATTTGCATAGCTAAGGTTAGGCGTCGTCAATCTGCAGCCCGGATCCAGCCAGTCAGTCAAAATTTTTCGGCCCGTGGCCTCCTCAAAATTTCTATGCTAAATCGCCCGCAGAAACATTTGAAGTGTTAGTAAATTCTAATATTTATTTTTTCCTCACTGCAATGCAACAAAATCCGTATAACTGCGAAGTTACACGGGCTTTGCAATACAGTAGCCTACTCCACTTTCTCAAACTTGTTTATAAACTCCTGATGCTACTAATAATGTGTGTGAAATATACAGTAGTGACGTGAAACGATCTAAACATGATTTAAGAAGGTCAAGCACTGAATACGATCTTTTGCCGCTAGTAATAAGTGTTTGATTTAAGAAAAAACACCCCCGTTACGCCTGAAGTACTGGTACTGCAGAGAGACTGGGATGTTTTTTTTGGCAAGGGCTTTCTGCAAAACATCCAGCTAGTGCGTGCGCCTTCTGTCTCCATGCGCAGTTATGTGGGTACCAAACTCGTGTTAGACTTTCGCATCAAAAAGATTATACGCGCATCAGGGCAGCAAACTCGATCGATTTTTAACCGAGTTCAAGTTCGAGTTTAAGAGATATTTGCAAGTCCGAGTTCAAGTTCGAGTTCTAAGAATTTTATTTTTCGAGTTCGAGTTCGGCGAGTTCGAGTTCAAGTTCGAGTTCGCAGCCCTAAACTTTGTAGGTCGCAATGGCATGAACAAATTACCACACCATTTGCAAAAATATTTTTGATGTATAAGCCTACAATTTTTCCATAATTTCGAACCTCTTCGATAGCAATACGCCTTAAGCAAGCATATAATCGAAAATGTGCGAACAAAATGCATCATATTAGATGAAGCACTCAGAATTAGGGTCAAAAAGTTTCAACAAAATTTGCCTAAAAATTATTCAAAAAGCACTAAAATAGCCATTACAGCCAGTGGCGTTGGGGGGGCGAAATGACGTCATAACTTGTGATTTTTGCAGAGCTACACGAAAACATGAATAAGACGATAGACGCATTAGCTTTGCGTAGGTGCAGTTTAATCGGCATTCCTAAAGTAGCCTGTTACTCTTCTCACTATAATTTTTTTTTATTCCAAATTTTTCATCAAACCAACGTTCTAACTTTTGCAACTTCGTGACAAAAGTGAACAAAATCGCAAAAACTGCTAGATTTCCTGGTAGCTTAAGTATGCAAAGCTCTTAGAGCTCTATTATGATGTCACAGTTAAATTTTCTCCAATTTTAACAGAAACTTCAGGGCAAATAACAGCGAAACATCAAAATATCAAATTAGAATTACAGTAGCTAGCTTCCCCTAAGATCAGTGAAAATTTAAAAAAAGGAGGGGCATGATTTCCACATTTTTTTCAGGCGAACTTTTTTTTTCGGCACGACAAATTTGAAGCTGATTGAGAAACCAGAAAAGCTTTAAGGGGGGTCCGGGGGTATGCTCCCCCGGAAAAATTTGGAAAATTTGCATGCTGCGAATGTTTGTTTTAGTGCTTTTCGAATAATTTTCCGGCAAATTTTATTAAAATTTTTGATCCTAATTCTGAGTGCTTCGCAAAATTATTATCCTAAACGAGTTCGTACTTTCCTAAGCAAGCTCGTGCAGCGCATTGATCGCTTTCTCGTGATAGGAGGATAAATAATATGCAACTAAATACAAATACATTCGATACAAAAGCTGGAAAAAATACACGGTGTCCACAAAGTCTTGTTGCAATTTAAAGAAACCTTTCTTTGTTTTGAATGCCACAGCAGAGTCCGTGGACTGTTCTCTTTTTTTTGAAAAATATAGCGAAACATTTTTGCGATTTGACTCACAAAAAACATCGTCAAGCACATTAAAAATTTACAGCAACATTTATTGAAAAAAATTATCGGCAGTAATTTATCGATTACCGATATCGCTTTAAAAAATTGAGATTTATCGATTATCGGTATCGCTTAGGGTTTTTTGAAATTATCGATTTTCGCTTTACTACAGAAAGGTTTATCGTGCCCATCACTGATAGTGGTTATGGGTCTGCAATCTGCATGCTTCAACGGTTAAACATTTTGTTGCGCCTTCCTTTTTCCATACTATCTTTTCATCCTTTGCTTACGTCTGAGTATGTTTTGCGTAGAAATAACCAACAACAAAAATATTGCTGAAGCGCAGTAAATTACATTCTGCTTTGGATTGCCAATCAATCTATGTATAATCAATACTTGCTAAAACCTAAGAGATTTCTGATCCTGAAAAGCCCTCACTTGCCCGTTGCCAGTTTAAATTTCTGAAAATGTTACGCTAGCTTCGTGAAATTACCGTACGTCAAAGCCAGGTATGATTTCACAAAGTATTGAGATATCTTAGGTGGCTTTTATGATACAACAGATGGTCATTGATATGAATTGTAACCATTGTCTTTCACAGTAAGCAGTGATTGCTTCTGTTACACGCGTTTGCAAATTGCAAAATTAGGAATGTCGAAGAATATCAGAACACGAGATGGAGGTTGGTGCATAGGGCTCCGAAGCTGGCTTCGCGGGTTCGATGCTCAACTGGGTCATCTCCATGATGCATGTACTTCACTACCACAAAAATCCTAAGCTGCAATTAAGTGACTTGAAATAAATAAAAAAAAAAAAAAAAAAAAAGGAAGCATCTGACGTCACCCCCTACCCCTTGAAAAAAAAACTTGCGGTTCTAGGCGATTTGGAAAAATGGTCAAAAAATCATTGGGGGGGCGGTCGCCCCCTCTTGCCCCCCCGTGGCGGCGCCCCTGATTACAGCATGTAAATTTTCAAAATTTTTCCGGGGAAGCATGCCCCCGGACCCCTCGCTTCTCAATCAGCTTCAAATTTGTTCTTCCTAAAAAAAAATACGCTTGAAAAAAATGTGCAAATTATGCTCCCCCCCATTCCTTTCAAAATTTCTCCCTATGCCACTGCTCCTAGGGTAAGCTAGCTAATTCTAATTTGATATTTTGTTGTTTCGCTGTTATTTGCCCAAAAGTTTATTCGAAAATTGAAGAAAATTTCCTTCTGACATCATATTAAAGCTCTAAGAGCTTGTACACGAAGTTACCAGGAAATCCAACAGGTTTTGCGATTTTGTTCGCCTTTGTCACTAAGTTGCAAAAGTTAGTACGTTGGTTTTGATGGTATCAATGAAGAAAAGAAACAAATAACAAGTGACGCCTTAAGTCATTGTTGACGTGCCATAGGGTGTACTGTTGTTATAAATTCTTGAAAGGGGGGGTTGAAGGGGGGATCAAAACTTCTATGGGGGGGCTACAATTATTCCGAAAAAAGAAAAGCCGATGAGGTAAAAGTGAGATGGATATAAGCACTTTATAACATCCACAAAGTATGGGATCAATCAGAGTCGATGGCACAACAGTCGACTTAGTGGGGCTAAGCGTTTGTCAAAGGGGGGCCAAAGTTTGAAATTAAGCACAAAAGCCGCAGTCGTAAAAAGAGTAAGCTTGTTGATTGGTGGGGCCAAGCATGTGAGTTGGGAGGCCAGGGCCCCCTTCGGCGCCGGCCCTGGGATCAATAAACTTCCAAATGAAATTTGCTTTTACGGCCACTTTCAAAGCACAAATAAATTGAAGTACCGGTACTTATAATGATTGTTTGCGACACCGAGCAATGCAAGCACGACATGGGCCGGGTGTACACTATCGCTTAGTGCTCGAAAAAGGGTAACCGGTTATCATTTTTTTCATCCTTCCAGACTCATCAGGTGCACAACTACGAGAGCCAGAACTAGCTCTAACTAAACAAACAAAAATCGAAGCTTATATACAGTTTGCCAATCAGAAGGGCGCGGCAAGACAGAAAACGCTCCAGGTCCAGAACTTAATTACAAAATACAAGATTACGTAAACCAAAGAAGCACCTCGAAGCAAAAAGCGCTCGTGGGTCAGAACACAATTAGCTAAGACAACGAAGCACCATGCGCGCGGGAAAATGCAAATTTAGTTAACTGCAGAAATCGAAGTCGAAATTATCTACGAAGCACCACAGAAACTCGTGAATAAGCGCAGCAAAATAACTAGGGAAGCAATAAACGAAGCCGAAGGACACATTATTTTTAACAACTACAGTATCAACTATACACCAAGAACAAAAGTTCGTAGCAAGGTCAAAAACTGCCCGGGATAATCGAAAACCAGCAAAGCTCATGTTTCGTTTCATTGGCATGAACGTATGGAAACAGAAAGGCACAAGAACTTCCTATAAAAGTAGGTTCAGCCCAGTGAGGCGAAGCGAGCCGGTCTTACTGTTTTTGACCGCCATTGCCATGGCGTTTCAACCGCTGGCGACAGCAACGGTACTTAGATGAATATAAATTGCAGTATTTATTCAACAAAAAACAAGGAATATCAAAAGAAAATGCTACACGTATGAACATAACACTTTCCATGATTTGAAAGCTCACTGAAAGCACAACTGATGGAGACTTGTGGTTAACACAATTGATAAAGTACCGGACTACTGGTAGCATGCATGTTGACATAAATATAATCAGTGAAACGTTGAATTATCAAGTATGAATCATAAAAATAGGTAAGGAAGTAGCCATCATTCATTAGCAATTATATAAACTTTTAAGCTACATAAGCGAACTTCTGCTGGTGTCTAAAATTTGCCAAACACACCACATCTTACATCAATGGCTCTCTCACCATGGGCGTCCGCAGAAAAAAATGCAGGGGGGGCAAAAACATTCTCGAGACGGCCATCTTAGTGAAAGCTATAGTCAGGTAAGTGTCAGTGATAGGGTGACCAACTGACCATACGTCCGGCATCGGCCGATGCCGTACGTGCAGTACTATTCTTTCATGTTATTGTGCATTATGCGGACATAAATCAATTTATGTGCCACTAGGCTTGACAGTCTGTTAAAACAACTTTCTTTTTGCATTGTTTTCTTAGGTCTTGTTATATGTGGTTGGTTTGATGCTTACATTTCAAAACAATCAAATCTTCACTATACTTGCGCTATTACGCCAAAGTGTGTAACGAGTGGCGGGGTCCGTCTGCGCTGCTTAACCTTCGAGGAAACGTCGCAACGGTGGTGAGCCGTTAGCGATACTGTGTCCGATTTGCCCAATCCGGGAATCGAACCCCAGACTTCCCGCACCGATAGCGACGTTCTGATTCAAAATGTCAAAATAAAAAGTAGTTTGAGCTCTGAAAATCAAACTTATAGCTACGGCCTATAAATCAGTGCTGCTCAATTTTTTTATTGCAATGTACCGGCAACGCAGTTTGTGCCATCAAGGCGTACCAGTAGCACATCAGCAACAAGTCTAAATTTGTTTAACAAGATGCAATACTCGGTATATAGGCAAAAACCAGAATTTTTCTATAAAAGATGCAAAAAGTAAAATTGGACATGCTGCTGTTGACGCGTGAATTTGCTAGTATACGTACGTCCACATAACGGATTGGTAATCGGCTGATTGGTGTAGCATTAACGATATTGCTTTCAAAGTCAGAGATCTGGGGTTCGATATCCGACCTGTCAAATCAAATACAGTGCTGTTCTCGGCCACCGCCAATGGCTCGCCACGTTTCTTTGGAGTTCGAAGCTAAGTTGCTCACGCACTAAGTTACGGAGATGGTCTTCGCCACTCGTTGCACTCAGCTTTTGGGTAATACCACGAGTATAACCAAAATTTGAGATTGAAGATGAATAAAAAAGACGCACAAAAACTTTTAACCGAATACTCATCTTATGCGAAATGTGCGCCTGCTTATCTTCCACCAGTCTATCCGATTGTGGTTTGACTGAAGAGTAGCATTTGACACAAAGACACTTTTCTAGTCTTTGCGTCACGACAAAAGATAAATCGCCATGTCTGTTGACCTGAATAGAATGCGATAGTATGTACTATTGCATACGGCCGTGAAAGACAAGAAAGTAACCTAAACGAATGGAATCATTGAGAACAAAAAATGAATTAAGTATCATGCAATAACTCGTACTGATCAACGTAAAATGATGCTCGGGACCTGTACCAATATTTTCTAACGTGCTTAGCACTGGCCTTGGTAACAGCATGCCTAAACGTAAAACCAGTTTCAATGATGTGTGAAGGGTGGAGTTTCCACTCATTGAACGGCCGGACTAATTTAGACAGCAGCATTCAGACAACTAGACAAACTCTTTTATACTTTAATTCAGAGGTGGGCAACCTGCGGCCCGCCAAAGCATGTGCTAATAGCCAATTGGTTCCGAAACCTGTTTTTTGCGATCAAGTTTGAACCCAATCAACACACGAACTGCTTTGAATGCTGTTTTCCAGGCTGAAGATCTTGTTTTTCTAGTCATCTTTTATTTCAGAGACCTCTTTTTCACGCGACAGACCCTTTTTTAGCATTGCTCCTACCAAGAAGTGTTTTTTTTTCTAAAAACTACGGCCCGCTGTAAGCCTATATTTACAATTTGTGGCCCAGTATCACCAGAAAGTTGCCCACCCCTGCTTTAATTAAACAGATTATTGCGAAATGTTTTGTTATTTTATTCGTTTTGTAGTAAACTCATCTGTATTTTTCAACTTTTTGTGTAGTTTTTTAACTTGCATTTTTTCATGCGTATTTTTTCGACTTTTTTGGTTTTTCAGGGGGGGGGCAAGTTTCCCCTCTTGCCCCCCTCACCTCTTGCCCCCCCCTGCGGACGCCCATGGCTCTCACAAATTCTTCGGCTATATCTTGACTAGATATTTCTATCAGTACATCTCGATGCACCTTAAAAAATAATCTTACACCAAGATCTTTGCCGTGTCACAGACACTAATACAGAGGCGTGCAACATACGGCCCGCGGGCCACAGCACAGCCCGCGGTACCTATTTGCGTGGCCCGCTACAGACTTCATAGCTTATTAACTTAAAAGCTTTTTTTGAATTGTAACGGCATCATTGGATATTGGCATCTTGAACTACAGTGTAAGTCTATAAGACTACATCACACTGCGATTTAATTCCGTCTACAGTACTGTGACGACACCCTATTGTTGCGGCATAATGTGCATTGTTTAAAAACTGAATTTTTCTCGCAGCGGTACTGTTAGTGTATTACGTAATCTTACTTTATATGTGTGCCGGTTATTATCGGGGCCGTAGCCACGGGTGGGACTATCGTAGGCTAAGCCCCTCCTCCAGAATTTATTTTAGCCCCCCAAAAATATTTATGCCGAAGTGATGACGGTATATAAACCAATGGCTCATAATTTTTTTTTGAAGATATCCGCTTCAACCAACGTCAAGTTTAAATCTCGGAACTAATTTCTGATTCGCGTCTTAATACTAAAATCAGAAAGGGTTTGAAGTTTCACCGTCAAGCAGACTGATGTCTGAGTGTTGTGCAATTGTGCATAAACGTGCAACACAGTTAACGAAATTTGCATTATGAAAACACAACCACTGGTCATAATCAACCCTCAACCTCAATTGTACTAGCTACTACGCTGTTAATGTTGCTATAAGACTCGTCATGCTTTTGTTGTTGTTTTCTGCCCTAATTTAATTGACGCATTATATTTCCGCTTAGGGTTGTTGTAAGTTTTAATACCAGTACCGGGGGCCAGGCCATCGAACAACTTATAATTCGATGGTCTGGCCCCCGGTATCACTATACTTGTAGGTTATGGCCCATTGCGCTAAACAGTTGCACGCCCCTGCACTAATACATACGAAGCGGCTTGTTGGCCAAACTTTGCTTTGAAAATTTTTTGCTTCTCTAGTGACGGTGTGACATGTTATACGTGTGATTATATATCGATAAATGCTATGTATTTTGGCAACAAAAAGTGGGGGACAAAAGATACTATGTCCCCCCACTTCAAAACGTGGGCGGACATGTGTCCCCCGTCCCCTCTTAAACTCGGTCCATGCATGTGGACAGGCTAAATATGGTTTGTAGGCATAGGGCCGGATTTACGTATAATTGGCTGAGCAGGCTGAAATCTAGGGCCTCGAAGAAAATGGGGAGCCTCATCACCAACAATGAAGACCTTTTTTTTCTCTTCACCGACACTTTCAGTGGAAAACAGAACATCTGAGGACGTGTAGGCTATACCTTTTTTTTGCTCTTCACTATACCGAAATTTTCAATGAAAACAGGACATCGAGGACGTGAAGAACTTTTTTTTGCTCTTCCAATCAGTGTGATCAAATAGCCTAGGGCTCTCATTGTCTAAATCCGGCCCTCAGGAGCGTATTTAGAAGGGGGCCATTGTACCATGGCCCCCCTTTGGACTCTGCCTTTTAGTAAAAAAAAAAACAATGCTAGAGTTGACAAGTGACTAAAATATGCCAGATTCATTTGATCGTTTCTATGACTTATGGCCAGGGGCGAATCCAGAGGGGTAGGATGAGGGATATGCATTCTCCACCAGTCATTTTCAAAAATGCTTTTGATGTATATAATTTTTCTATAATTTCGAACCTCTTCAATGGCTATAAGCCTTACGCCTTAAGCACGCGTAATTAAAAATGTGTGAACAAAATGCATCAACTTTGGCGAAGCACTCAGAATTATGGTCTAAACATTTCACACAATTTGCCTGAAAATTATTCTAAAGGGACTGACATAGCCATTACAGCATGTAAATTTTCAAAAAATTTTTGGAGGAGCATGCCCCCGCACCCCCCTAGAGCTTTTCTTGTTTCTTCATCAGCTTCAAATTAGTTCTGACAAAAAAATACTTAAAAAAATGCAGTAATCATGCCCCCCCTCCCTTTAAAATTTCTCGCTACGCCACTGCCCGCCCTGGTTGTAGACGAAAAAATCTGGCCCATGGTTTTGGGCTCCCACTTTAGAAATGCTTCCGCCATCGCTGCTTGTAACTAACCTGTGGGCTGCATCACACTGCCTACCTACTGCTTAAGCAGCCTACTGCCAAAGACATAGGTCTACCTATATACACTTCCAAAAACTTTATTTTTTCTCTCATTCTGCATTACCTGCAAGTGCAAGAAGAAAGCTTGCAATGCTCGAATTTATAGCTTGAGACATAACAGAGACAATATTACACTACTGTAAAAGAGAAGTAAAATTTGAAGAAGCCTAAACCTGACTGAATATGAACAACTTTTGCTACTGACACACAAAATTTTTGCATTATTTTATTTTATGATTGCTCGTGTGTGGTGAGTGTGACCAAATATAATTCAACGTGAAATAAATAGTAGCCTAAGCTGAAACTCGAGAAATTCTTCCGAAACAATGTTTTCAAAATGGAATCGGTCGTTTATTGTAAATGTTACCAAACAAAATCATGCAGCATAAAAATTTCAAGTTACGGTTTATATTCTAACTTGCCAGTGTTTATAAAGGCTACGTTAAGCGTTGATTAAGCACTTCACACACAGAAAAAATGTAAGCTAATTAGCTAAACAATGAATCTGAGAAAAAAGTAGCCTATAGCTATTTATAATAAATGGAGTAACTTTAGCTAAAAAAGCTCTGAGATTGAAGACTTTCAAAATTTCTCAGCTCATACCAAACTATACCAGCCTGTGATAGAGCTCAGGTAAAAATGTCGTTTGATTAATACCGAAACGACGAAGCGAGCCGTTCAATTACATTAATACACAAAAGCAAAAAAAGAACATTGATAAAATATGAAACAAGTAAATTTTTGATGTCCCAATCGCCCACACTTTTTGGAGGGCAGTGGAACAAAATCTCTGATAGGAAAAATTCAGGTAATGCAAAACAAAATAATTAGAATAATTAACTTTAAGTGCTTCAATCACCGCGTAAAAATGAACAAATTGTATAAATCTATGAATATACTACAAATTAAGGACATATATCAACTTCAAATGTCAAAATTTATGTATTTTTATTATTATAAAAAACTTCCAGAAGGTTTAATAACTATTTTAAATCTGCTGACAAACATCACAACTATATCACTAGATCAATTTCTAAAAAAAACTATTTTCTTCAAAGAATGAACTCACAGTGTGAGCAATCTTCATGTTTTTTTACTGGGACAAAAATTTGGAATAACATTCCATTTGAAACCACCAAAGTATTATCTAAATTCATCTTCAATAAAGTAACAAAGAAGAATTTAATTGACAATTTTAATCATTTCTCCCTGATCAAAGAGTGTAATTTGATAGTGAAGAGTCAACCATTTTTGTTGTGTTGTTTTTGTGAGCTTACGCTGTTACTTTCTTCATGATTTCCAATTTTATGTTAAAAACTTAAAATCAACAGTAAAACTGGACAGTTTGACTAGCAGACCATGAAATGATGTTTCACTGTCCAGGCTACTTGATAGCCCGCACTGGTCTATACAAACTTTTTATTTCATTAAAAAACTAGCAATTTTTACCAGTCGTTTGAAAAATTGTTTGAAACTTATTAATTGCGATTATTCATTACTGCACTGTTAAGTAAGCAAAATAAAAGTTGTTGCTGTTGTCCTCGTTTTTGATAAAAATTTGATCTTTCAAGCATCAGAGCCGTCGCCAGAGCAGTCGACTTCGGTGGGCCAAAATTTGAAATTAAGCACAAAAGCCGCTGTCATCAAACGAGAAAGCTTGTTAATTGGGGGCCAAGCATGTCGATTGGAGGAGGGGCAGGCTCCCCCTTACCGCCGGCCTTGTCAAGCATGCAGAAGTGGGCACAATTTTGTTAATTCGTTAATAACGAAGCTAACTTTTTCATTAACTAGTTAATGTGTTTAATTTCTTTTTGAAATTAACGGACTAAATTAACTTCCGTTAGTGCTTGATAACTTCCGTTAAATTTTGTAAACACTTGTTTCTCTTATTGTTGGTTAAGTTTGACATCGATAAACTAGCAAAATACGACCAACGAGGTCAAAAAGCGAGATAAAAACAACAAAACATATTGCTTGTGAGCCGAAAAATTGCTTAATTGCTTACGCAAACATTAACATTAAAACATTTTAAGCTTTTTTTTAAAAAGAAATGCCTTTTTAAGTCAAAATTAACGATTCCAATTAACTTCCGTTAATTGGAGCTGAATTTAACAAATTAACGTTGGCGGAGACTGCCATGATTAACGTTTGCCATTTAACAAATCAACCATAAAAATTAACCATAAACATTTGCCATAAAAATTTAACAAATTAACGTTTGCCGTGACTGTGTTAACGAAGCTAATGTTTTGCATTAACTTGCCCTTTTATGCAAGCATGTTATGAATGCCTTTTCGACCGAAACAGCAAATATGTGATTTGCTTCGTGATCAAAAAAACGTCTAGTGTTCTACATCATTTATGAAAGAAATGAACTCAGCCTAATAGGCCAATACCACAATAGGTAAAAGCGCTCATGAGCGTAATAATTTTTATGTAAAGACGTTCTCCTTTCCGGTGATCAAAATATCTTGTTACCAGCATATCAGCAGATTTAAGTTTCTCCCGCAAAAACGATAAAGTTTATCCAGAAAAATTGTTGGCCTTGTTAAACGCCATCTTGAAAATCGCATTGCTTTCAAACGCATTTACGCGAAATCTATAGCAAAGTTTATTCGGGGCTGGTACCATAGCAACGCCCATGTAACGAAATTTCCCTTTAAGGTATTTTATGCATGACAGCATTCTTTTTTAATTTTCATTTCATTGGATTTGCGAAGATTTAGCTCTCTTTTTGGAGGTTCATGCACAACTTTCCGTTCACGTGGTTGAGATTGCGTTGCCTGCATTTTTGTGATTTCCTGAAAGCAATATCAAAGACGCTTAGATAACAAGAAAAAGAAAAGCAAAGTTTTGCCGCACCCCATACACAAAAAGAAGGACAAAAAGTCACGGGTTACCAAATTATTTCACTATGATTTTGACATTTACAGTCTAAGGCACGTAAATTGTGTAGGAGATGCGAGCAGTGAAGGGATTCAAAATGTTAAAAACAGGTTTTCTTCTTCTCAAATGTTAAAAACAAATGCAAATGCGCAAGTATGTATACAGAACTGCAGACAGTGAACACTGTTTCGACCTATCAGATCTCATCAGTGCAGTTGGTGTGACCGACATTTACTCAAGGCAATAAATACCTGAGAAGGAATTTTTTGCTTGTGGGTTGTACCTATAGACCTACCAGTTACCAAAACCTGCAAAAAAACTCTCTGTCCAACCCGTTCGCCCGTGAAAAAGCAGGGGGCAAGGCAGGCACTGTGTCTGTGCAAGTAGCCCAGAAAACACAGCGAATGTCCGCGCTTAGGTCACAGTTTGTAACACAAATGCAAATGCGCAAAAATGTATACAGAACTGCAGACAGTGAACAACCATATTTTTGCAGGTTTTGATAACTAGTATAGTTACAACCCACAAGCAAAAAATTCCTTCTCAGGTATTTATTGCCTTGAGTAAATGTCGGTCACACCAACTGCACTGATGAGACCTGTTAGGTCGAAACAGTGTTCACTGTCTGAGGTTCTCTTTTGTGTCGTGCTTACTAACAACAGGTTCCTTCATTTTCCTTCTAAAACTATCTCACCATCTTCCCTAAATTAGAAAAAAACACTGCATAAAAAAAAAACAGTTAGTAATACGAATATACGATACAACAATTCGGTAATAAATCTTATACCCCAATCTGGTACACATTTTTCGCATACTGGTTTGCGTAGTCCGCACTACCGGCGATTGACAAATAAAGATCAAATGTCTATAACCAAAAGCAAGAACGGGTGCTTTGATTATTCCAACAATTCAGGACCGGGTTCGCGCAAACCCGTGTGAACTCCCTGAATCCCACCACTGGATGCAAGCAATTAGCGTCGGCCCAGTGCGGTATTAAGAATGCCTTTGGCAAAAAGTCAACATATTTATTTCGCAAAAACGTCATCAAAATCTGTATTCTTATGACAATACGCAACTTGTATTGTCATGCCGCATGAAAAGTAAAGTCATCTAATTTCTTTTTTTTTTGTTTTCTTGTTGTTTTGTTTTTTGTTGTGCACATATGTAAGACTAAAGCAGTGCTGATGAGGTGGCAGCAGACTAGGTGACCGTATGGTCTTTTCGCTGTCTCCTCACCAAGTGGTTCCGATTGTACACCCACAGCTACATTAATTCGTTTATTCGTTTCCATTTGATGGAATGAATAAATTGAATTGCATTAATTCAACTCATACATATGCTCCGACTACTTAAAAGCTAAGAACCGAACAAGGTAGTGTATGAGATAAGGAGAGGAAGGGTAGATTGAAGAATGTGTGAAGTTCATACATTGGTTTATACTATAAATCAATGACTTACATTATTTTCAAAGCTTGAGCACGAAACTGAACAATGCATCGAAATAGGTTGCAAAAAAATGAACACTAATATCTTCGAAAACGTAGCAGCAGCTTGAAATGCTATCAAGTTTGACAGGCTGCAAACGTAATTGAACCCGTCCTGATGATTCTGTGTCTCGGGGTACCTCTGGGTGATGCCGCTGTGAACTACAACGTTGGTAAGCGCATGGCTTACTAAAGTGGGGATAAAGAATCAACGTACTTTCAGGGGCGTATCCAGGGGGGGCCGGTGGATTTGCGCCCCCCCTCTCCGCTGAAATATATCTCCAGTCAGCGGAACAGTGGAAACAGGACATCGGAGGACGCGATGACCTTTTTTTTGGTCTTCACTTAATTTTGGGGGGTAAATTGAACGTCGAAAGACGTGGAGATCTTTTTTTTGGTCTTCACCGATATTTTTAGTGGAAACGGAAACAGGAAATTGCACCCCCCCCCCTTTTCAAATTTCTAGGCACGCTCCTGGTACTTTAGTGTAGGTATGCTTACCTTGACTACGACAATGTCAATGACTCTCATAAACATGTCTTCAACGTTAATGTTTTCTTTAGCACTTGTTTCACAGAACAACAGACCGTTTGCTTTCGCAAGCTACAAAAACAATCTATTGGTAAATTTTAAGAATTACCTATTGAACTTGCGTTTTTACATTATCAGTCAAAAGCGATTAAACGCCGCTAGAATTGAACCTATAAAACACTTCATTTGTAGCTAGACATAACGTTAATCCACACATCCTTCCTCATTCCCATTTTCTTCCAGAGAGACCAACCATACGTCTCGGTTTGACGGGTACAATCCCGGAAAATCGCCTGTCCCGGCGTACTAGCTCTTTTGAGGATATGCCCAGGAGTTTCACTCTCGTGGGTGAAGATTTTTTGTTCTTTTTTAGAGAACACGAGCTTTTGTACCCGAAAATCGCCTGTCCCGGCGTACTAACTCTTTTGGGTATATGCCCAGGAGTTTCACTCTCGTGGGTGAAGATTTTTTGTTCTTTTTTCGAGAACACGAGCTTTTGTAGCCGAATTCGGTGCCAGAATAGCGTGAAGACTTACCTTTTTTTGGAAACACCAGCTTTTGCCTTCAAATTTGGGACCAGCGAGGCGTGTTAGGCCTTGTGTTTGAGAACACCAACTTTTGAAGCCAAATTTGTGGCCAGTGCGGCATGAGCACTTATTTTTTTGGTACTTTTAGAAATGTCCCGAATCCCGATTTGTTTTCTAGAAATTATGATAGGTATATCCTCCTAGATTTACTTTTACTTTAACTCTCCCAATAAATGTCGCCTTTTTGGCTTTTCACAATTTACTTACGATAAACTGCTGATAAGAATTACAATTCCGCACAAAAAGAATTATCAGAATTGCAACAAAGTTGTAAAATTACTTTTTTTCCATCTTCCTTGGTGACCGCGCGTTGTTGTTCCAAATCGCATTTATTACCGATTAGCATGCCGATAACATCCAAATTGGTCCACTACAACAAATTGTTTAAAATAAAGGTTTCATAAATAAGAAAATAAGAGATTGAAACACTAGTTTTGTTTAGATCGGAATAGGATTGTCAACACTACAAGCTACAATAGTGGTAATTTCAGACTGTCCAGCCAACTATCCACAAAAAAATGAAAAAAATGACGGCGATTTGCTGAAAAAATGAAAAAAAGTATGACATATTTGCGAAAAGCAATGAAAAAAATGACATATTACGTCCAATTTTCCGCAAAATCAAGTCAAGACCAAAAATAGAAAAGGTCATTACTTTCGCACAGGTCCAATTTTCCGCAAATCAAGTGAAGACCAACAAAAAAGAAAGGTCATCACATCCACAAATGTCTAATTTTCCACGCAAAATCAGGTAAAAAGTTAAAAAAGGGTCATAACGTCCACAAACGTCCATTTTTCCAAGGAAAATCAAGAATTTTCAAGTAAAATCACTCAAAAAAATTATATTCTGACTAAAAAAAATGACGGAGCACGAAAAAAAATGAGAGTGGACAGCCTGTAATTTTTTTTAGAATATTACTGCGCTATATTTAATTACAGGCATAACGTCTTTCTCACTCTTTGATGGAAAATGGCTGGAATACCATACTACTACAGTCTATCATCATTTTTGCACTAAGAGGAATAGTACACTCGTTGATTTTGCAAAAAAAAAAAAAAAAAACTGAACACCACAAACTTACCCTTCTAAAGCTCCCAATCCAAGAAGGTATACCTTCAAAAGACTTTCGATTGGTAACATCATAAGCAATTATCACAGCTTGTGCTCCTCGATAATAAGCAGTCGTAATTGACCGGAATCTTTCTTGGCCTGCCGTGTCCCTGCGTACGCTAATATCTTGTAAAAAGAGACAATTTTCCAACTGTTTTTTCCTGCTGTTTCGGGTCTTTCTGTGCGTTGTGTTGATGTTTAATTTGAAAGTAAATACCCCTTGCTTCGCGCGTTACTTTTGACAGTTCCATTTAAAAATGCTCCTGTAGCTTTTGGAAAATTTGGAAATTAAGGAGTCATCGACAGATGAAGATTAGGGCGATTAAACTCATTATTAAGCAATGCAAAGCACGTCTAACAAATTGCTTTTGGTGGATTCTAATGTTTTTATTTGCTGTAGGTCCTATCCAAATATAGCAAAAAGAGTGAGTCTCATACCTAGCCTACTTACCACACTTGCGCTTGTACCCGCTTTTCACGAATCGTTACTGTACGAAGTCTAAAGTCAATTCCTGAAATTGCAAGAAGTTGGTGAGTTAACAACTTACACTCTAATTCTGCATTGGCATTCCAAAGAAGTTGAATTCCTACTTCAATTTAATGTCTTATCGGAGAAGCATTCCGGTAAGTTTAACTTTTTCCTAAAATTTTTAGCTTTGTTTTATTCTGTTTTATGAAGCAAAATTTTTGATTTCAAAGATACTTTCACGACATTTACAGTTACTTAAACTAAACTCAGTTTGGATTAAACATAAAACACAGTAACATCTTGCTACCATGATTATTGCCGTTGCACATCGTCATGATCTAGTTATGGTACTTTCTAGAATAATTAGTTAGGCTTTAACAAACTTAAACAAGATCTAAAAATGACGGACATAATAGCTAAACTGAAAACTTATGTAACTTAGTAACTGATGATTGATTGATTGATTGATTTCTTCATCTTTATCCTCCTATCACGAGAAAGCGACTGAGGCGCTATGCGTAGGACGAATCCAGACTCGCTTAGGAGTTGCCTTTGTTTCCAAGTTTTCCGCTTGAATTTTCTTCTGACTTCTTTAATTTGCTGCTTGCCAGATTCCACCAAGCACAGATAATCATCGTGAAGCATCTTATCCAAGGACGCAACAACGAGACTAGGTTGGGAGGTGAACAGCTAAACTGAAAACTAAACAACAGACGTGAAGTCTATTTTTTTTGCACCCGAAAAAATTGTTGCTAGCTTGTAGGTTTTTGTAGTAGTGAATTTATATGCATCACAAAAGATGAACTAGTTGAGTATCGAACCCACGAAACCAGCTCGGGAGCCCAATGCACCAACTCCACGTGCAACTGCTTTTGCTTCGGAAGCTAACAGGTTCTGACATGCAAAAGGATGGAAATGCGTTTCACAGCAATCACAACCGCAACGCGCTGCTGAAGGTTCGCGTTGCGATTCATATCAATCAGTTTAGCGCATCTTATCAAACGAGGTTCGAGCGCAATATTGCACTACAAGATTGGTCACATAACCCAAGAAGTTTCATCACTCATTTTGCAAACATGTATTTGCAGTTACGTTTAATAAGTTTTCATACAAATATGCAGAAGTTGTTCTCCTTCTCACCTACAGTTGTGATGAAACTGTCCGAGAAATTGTTATCCGTAAACCTTCTCATCACACTTGTTTTTCCAACTCGCGAATCTCCGATCATCAGGATCTTGCAAGTTATATCAGCCTTTTCTTTCTTTGACCCCATGTTTGAAAACTTGCTTAATAAATTTGCATTGCTAAAGAATAAGTGCGCATCAGTAACTGAATTTGTTTGCTTTCGTGCAGAGTAAACATGTTTTGCAACTCATACGCGTGCATGTTTTGATTTAGTAATCAATTAGCTCATTTAAGATATCACTATCAGAGCGAGAGATCTGGGGTTGAAATCCCGGGTTGGTCAAATCAGACACATTGCGTTAACGGCTCGCCACTGCTGCAATAAGTAAAGAATAAAGTTTTTCACCAGAAATTCACCTAAAAATTCCAGGTAACTTCAAAATTAAGCTGTAAATGTGAGCATTTTAATTAGTATTAAAACGTTAAAACAATGCCGCCTCGTTTCTCAAGGTTCGCAATGAGCTGTAGATTTGTGGTTGCGTGAACAACTCAAAATGTTTTACGTTTATCATTGTCTTTGTGTTGTATAATACGGTGCACAGAAAGATCTACAAGTAACCTTATATTGTTATGATTTCTCATTCCCAGTTTTATTAATTTACGCTAACACTAAGATCATAAATAAGAGCTTAACTTTAAAGGTCCACTGCACCCAAATTCATCGATAGTTGTAAATATGTATTAAATATATTTAAATTTTTTCGCGAAAATTCGATCACGATATCTGGTCTCGGTAACGAGAAAACTGGTAAAATATCGTTAAATTCGTGACGTCAGTGGGTACCAACAACCAAGAAATAATGCGACTTCTAAAAGCTTTCGCTGTGCGAAAGCTTTCGCAAAGCTTTCGCACTTTGCCGAAAACTTTCGAAAGCTTTCGCACAGCGAAAGCTTTCAGAAGTCGCATTATTTCTTGGTTGTTGGTACCCACTGACGTCACGAATTTAACGACATTTTACCAGTTTTCTCGTTACCGAGACCAGATATTGTGATCGAATTTTCGCGAAAATGTTTAAATATATTTAATACATAGTTACAACTATCGATGAATTTGGGTGCAGTGGGCCTTTAATAGCGTACAAGTGCAAAATATGACTGGACAAAAATTTTCAAATTGGGAATTTCCTAAACGTTTTATTTTTAAACCAAAAGTAGCCCACAATGTCTACCCAATCAAGCAAAAATATTGGCTGCATCGAAAGAAGTTCTTGCCGGTCACGATTTATTTTAAGTTAGTTCGAGCTTAAATCAAACAATTTAAGCCTGCATCAAGTTACTAGCTATCTATTGCAGGTTTAGTGAAAATTTTAGAAAGTATTTGCTGGTTTTACAACGTTTTACACTGGCTGGGGCGTAAGAGCCAACTTCACCAAAAAAATCTTCACCAAAAAAAAGAGCCAGCAAAAACTTTAAATTCATACGAATTCACTCCCTTCATTTTATCCGCCCAGCTGTCACGTGTGCTTTATTTCTCACATTTGCAATAGGTGGACAAAAAAACTTGACCTCATGAAACTCATTTGTCTAATTCGTAAGACACGATTTGTACTTTTAAAGTAACGCTTGCATTCTCCTAAGCAACATCGACTAAACTGAAGTTGATGGGGCGTTTACGCAGCCTAACAATCATCACTCGCTGACTCTGCTGAATTGCAGGAGCAGATTTATTTAATTACCGGAACCAGCAATTGAACAACTGCAATTTCATTCTTCACACTGCTTAACTTAAAATGTTTGGTCAAAACGCCACTTCGTTCATTGCAAAAAAGATTTGTGACAGATTAGTATCGAACTGTAACAGATTAGCATCGAACTTCGACAACATATTACCACTCGGGGGTACCCGTGTGTACTTTTTCGACAAAAAAACTACGCTAAAATAGGTATTTTTCTTGTAAAAACCCTAAAAATTCGTGACCCCTTTTACCGAATCCTGGATGCGCCACTGGACAAGCCTAAAAAGTTTTGCCCCTCCCCCCAAAATTTTTGGCTGGCTACGCCACTGCTACCTCCAAATTTACGCTTCAATCTCAACTCAGTCTGAAATATCGAATTCTCAATTAAACTGTTTATATGGTATAACGCTACCTATAGTCTTGATTGTAGCCTAACACAAATCGAACAAGCTATTTCCATTGCAAAACCAAGCTTCAATCCTTGTGCTGATGAACTGGTAAAGTAAAACCGAAAGTTTGAGACCTCCGTTTCTTCTTAAATTTGCCGCAATCAACTTAAAGTTGCCTGATTGATGTCAATCTGATAATATTTGCATGACAAATTCGTGACAACGCAGTGAAGGCAAAACTAGATTAATTGCATTAAGGAAACGCTCCTCTGGGCTCACAAAAATACTAGCATAGCCTATTAAAGCAATTGTGTATATCGTGATTACCACTTGGTCGAATTCTTGTTTGAGGCACTGACACTGTTTCCGCTGTGTACAAATCTTGGCCACGAGTTCGACCTCTCTTTGGTTACGAATTATTTTCTGAGATATATAACGTTTTTAACGTTAGCATTAAGTAATGAATGATATCTACCGGTTAATACACCTTAAGTAAGCATAAAAATCACCTTTAAAAAAGTCGTTAATTTTTTCTCGTTCCGGTGTAAGTTGGCCTAATTTTTCAAAATTGTTCATATTGGCTTGAGCAGCTGAAATTATTAAATGCAGAATAACCTTTACCCTGGTAAACTTTTTTCTGTACGGGTACTTTTTTGAATCAAAGCTACAGCTCACGAAGGCTGACAAAAAGTAAGTAAGCTAGTAATTTTCTGTTGCACAACTCACTACGCCCACCAAATCGAACGCATTTAAATAAATAACAACAAAAACAAACACCAGCAAATTTAAATTTTATACATTATACAACGTAATAAACAGATAATAAGAAAATCATCTTGCACATTACAAGGTAGAGGTTTCATGAATTGTAACAGGAAGCTGCGAAGGGACCTCTGGGTCAGCCGAACAGCTCCCTTGTAGTCAATTCAGGTCACTGGATGTTCACATTTATTTCGTAATTTAATTTTTGTGCTATATAGTTTCACTGTATCTATTAACCGTAAAAGTGATTTGACTTCTATCACTGTCAGATAAGTTATGAGTCTAATACTTTTAAATTAAGCCTTTTTACATTTAATTTTAAACTGATTAAAAGACACTATTTTCAATTCTTGTGCTACCGAGTTCCAAGTTCTGTCTCCTTGAAATTTATAAGATCTCTGCAATTTTTCTGTTCTATAAAACGGCAAACTCAGTTTAAGCCCTGAGAATGCCAGCAGAGTTGTTCGTGTGTGTATCGCGTTTTCAGGGTTAAAAAAAGAAGAGAGTTTTTTGGGTAGTTTATTTAGCGAATATTTATACATTAGCTTAGCTATACTTCGCAAGTATAAAAATCTTCTGATTTTAAAATATTCAATTGTGAATAATAAGCAGAGGCAGGATCCTGCCATTTCCCACCCTAATATTTACCAGCTTTATTTTGGAGTGTTCTTAATCTTTTCAGATACTTTTCACATGCATTTCCCCAAATAGTAATATCATACAGCAGATGTGGATGAATCATAGAATAATACAGGATCAACAAAGCTTTTGAAGGTAGCACGTTTTTAAGTTTACTCATTACACCTAAGGATCTAAAAAAATTTTTCGCTGCTATTCCACTATGTTCTTCAAAATTTAGTCTTGTGTCGATAGTGATGCTCGATTGCTGCAATTGTCGAGTTCAAAAATTGTATGGGGATTTACGGCAATTATACTGGCGTTTGTCCAAATGTGTACCTTTTGCAGTTCATAGTTATGTTGTTACTTAATAAATTAGAATCAGCGGAATGAATTACTAAACAAGTAGGCTTATCATCGGCAAAAAGTCTGAGGGTTGAATTTAAAGCGTGGGGTATATCGTATAAATAAGGAAGAGTAAAGGTCCTAAATTACTTCCTTGGGGTACTCCGTAATTATTTGTTAAAGTTTGAGAATCCATGTTTCGGAAAGAAACATATTGTTGTTTATCGGCGAGAAACAAATGCAGTAATTTAAGCGCTTTCCCACGAATTCCATAATGTTCAAGCTTATGCAGTAATTTCCTGTGACAAGCCGTGTCAAATGCTTTTTTGAAATCTAAGAGTCGGCCTATATGTTGCTCTTTATTAATTAGGTCACATGTATTGGTTAGGATATCTAATAAAGCATGACATGCCATTTTAAAACCCATTTTGCGAGTCGTGCAGAACGGTATTTTTTTGGAAAAAAGAGATTAACCGATTGTGGATCAGCTTTTCAAAAATTTTAGAAAAACAAGTGAGGATTGATATTGGACGATAATTAGTCAGCTCTTCGGCTTTTGCTGTTTTGAATAAGGGTACGATTTTGGCAATTTTGTATCTTCGTGGGAATATTCCCAGTCGGTCAGCAAAATATCATAACGTTGGGGCTAAAACACAGCATGCGATACGAAGAAAATACGGTGAAATAATTATCATCACGGCGAAAAAATTTATGAAAACTTAACGAATTTATTGCGACTATGACTTCATCAGCGCGAGGAGGTTCTGAGAAAATTGATGGTGTCACTCGGTTGGAAAGAAGTTCTTTAAATGATTCTTCGTCGTTAGTGCCGAATTCGCTATAGCTAATTTTTCACCTTTTTGAGAAAAAGTTATTAAACTCCTCTAGAATTTGTTGTTGGTTAGTTACTTCGTTTCCTTGAACAGTTATAGGCCTACTTTGCGGAAGTTGGCTGTTTTTTGAAGATTTTTCAGGGAGTAGTGAGCGAAGCAACTCCCATGTCTCACTGGAATTACCTTTACTGTTTGCGAGCTCTTCAGCATGGAATCTTTTTTCAGCAAGAGTTCTAATTTTGATTAGCTTATTGGCAAGTATTTTGTATTCTCGTTTCTTAGCATCATCGTTCGATAGATGAGGAGTTTTGCACATAGGCCTAATGTGTTTTCGACAAATAGATTTATTAATACTTTTCGTGATCCACAGTTTTTTTGTGATTTTTCTGCTTTCGCGACATCTGCTGGAGGGTAGCGTGTTCGTCAATTACTTTGCAAATCACTAACTTGTATATAGGCTGCGCTTCAAATATTCATTAAAATTCAGTTTAGTTAAATCATCTAAATTCGAAAGAAAATCATTCAGCGATTAGGCCATATCTTCGCAATACTGTTTTATTTCTATAAAAGTAATGCAATTTATTTCGCCGCTGAGGAGTATACCGGATACATTACAATATACAGTATAACGTAGTGGTCGGATAATTATTGTCACAGCGAATTACACCAGACTGGATATTGTGGGGTGTGTCGTTAGTTGTAATGTGATCAATTATAGTAGCGGAAGTATCAGTAACACGAGTTGGTAAGGTAATTATAGGGATAGATCCAAAACTTATAATTAAGTGATCAAGATAAATTATGTTTCAGAACCCCCTGTTTTCGTATCAGCGGAGATGTTTATGTTCAGATCTTCCAACAAGTAAAAGGCACTATCTTGTTTAGATATTTTGCTAAAGGAATTGGACAATGCCTTACAGAAGGTTTCAATCGCCTCAACATCGGCGTTTGGGTGACGGTATGTGGCTCTATCATTAAACTTTTGTACAGACTTTTCATCTAATTTTGCAAGCATTTATATTCATTTTAAATTTAGGTTCAGTCTCAATTCGATTTTTGAAGATCCCGGCTCTTGTTGTCGAATCATCATAAACACGATTGTATTGTGGTTACGAAATATTTACTAATGGGTCACCGTTAATCCGTGTTTCCGAGCACACATGATATCCGGAGGGCATAGAATGCTTTAAGGAATTCTTCAAACTTATTGAATTTTTTTCATTGTTCATAGAGCACATATTACAGTAATATGAAATAGAATTATTACCGTAATATTACAAAATATTACAGTAATATGAATTAAAAATAAACAAAAAATCCATAAAACTTACTTCATCAATGAGTCTGTAAGCGATAAAAAATTTTATAAGCGCTACTCTAATCTTCTTACCAGAGTTAAAAACTTGGCTAAGAAGTTATTTTATTTGCATCAGTTTAACGCCTTTAAAAACAATCCGAAAAAAACCTGGGAAGTTTTACGTTCCATTTTATC
This sequence comes from Trididemnum miniatum, assembly GCA_964006365.1. NCBI lineage: Eukaryota > Metazoa > Chordata > Ascidiacea > Aplousobranchia > Didemnidae > Trididemnum > Trididemnum miniatum. The sequence continues at coordinate 10,744,671 of OZ023234.1, read as the reverse complement.
TTCCAAGTCCGCAACCACAGCTCCCAATAGTATAAAGATTGATGAAAAGTGTTTTACTAATCCCCAGTGGCCACTCTAGCTTTTTATGGCTACTCGGGCTCGACATAAACAGTGTTAAAAAAACGGTAAAAAAAGCAATAAAATAGCAACTTACACAACAGTTAAATTGTTGCAAAATACTTTCATTCATACATAAAGTTTAATCTTCTTGATTTGATGGCAAACTCATACTGAGTTTGTTGTGTAGCTCTATTATCAGCTATCCATAGTGAGCCACAGAGGAACAGACATTTATGACCAAACAAAAAGCCTGCATTTACTACATGGCAGCATGATGGCAGGCGTCTTACGAAATCTTTTTTCTATTCCTCTCTCCAATTGTAGCTCGGGCTATTTCTCGAGGGCCGGAGTTCCACAAACAAGTTAACGAAAGAATTGTGTGAAACAACGTAACAAACATTTGGATTGTCTGACTCAGGCAAATGCGATCGAGCCCGAGTAAGATGTAATAAGGGAAAAGGCTTTTGTCTCGTTTGTCTCTTTCTTTTCTCCGCAATGCGGCTCAGGCTATTTTCCTCTAGCCAGAGCTTATGGCTAGACAAATCGTTGAGCGAAAAACGCAACTGCCACCGCACACTTCGTTGTTTTTTACGATGACTGTTTCTTTCAACGAACTTGATACGAATTAAGTTAAAAAAAGCTTTAAGCATACTTTTTAAAATTTAAATAATAACAAGCCTTCCATCATTTCGTAACTTAGGCTCAGCCCGAGTAGCCCGAGTGCCGGAGTCGCCTCTGCATCATTTTGTAACTCGGGCTCAGCCCGAGTAGCCCGAGAGTCGGAATCGCCACTGCTAATCCCTCTGACATAGCTGAAACTTAATGTTGGCAAATCTTTAGTCGCTAAACTAAATAATTTTGATGATGAAAAATACCTTTCTTATTTAAACTCACTTTGCTCCTCATCCATTTATCTTAAACCTACTGACCCCTACGAAATAAAATCCGCTATCAACAAACTTTCTTTAAATAAAGCTAGTGGCTACGATGACATACTTCCATTTTTTTAAACAACTGCTGATGACGTTATTGCCTTTCCACTTGCCAATATAGTGAACAAATGTATCTCACGTGGTATTTTTCCAAATAAACTTAAAATAACCAAAGTAATACCCAAAGTCAAATTACTGAAATCACAATTTTCACTTACGTTTTCAGGTAGTCGATTCGCGCCGGGAAGCTTACGCAGCTTCCTGTTCTTTGTTTTCACGGTTAGGCTAATCATACGTTCCACTCAGCAAAACAAGCATGCTCCAGCTACATCGCACTGTGCAGCAGCTTCAAAAGTGGTTGTGAAGTTAAATTTTAAAAAACCTTTGATTTTAAGAACTAGATTGTTACATAATTTTGAAGTTGATTGCTTTTGCGTTATGTACGAACATTCGCTACAGTTAATCGAAGACAGATAATTGCAAGATATAAGTGACACGAGTTCTACGCCTGCTTAAAACAAATTCATTTTATGTAGAATTAGATTGGCAAATGATTTACCTGAAAGTTATGCGGTTCAACAACAACTATTACCGAGATACGGCACGAGTTTACGTCAAAATCTTGGCAACACACATTGTCACCCTCAAACAAAGCGAAAACGAGAAAAAAAACACCACAAAACTAAATCCACTCGTAAGTATAACTGCTGACCACATCAAGCCAAATGAAGCTATTAGAGAGTACCCAATGCGGTCTGCACCCAGGGGCGTGTCCAACCATAAATGAGTGGGGGGGACAAACTTTGAGACAATTTTTTATTACTACTAGATACAGCTGCGGCAGTGATATGTGGCCAGAGTTTGTAGATGAAGGGCCCTGACCGAGTCGGATGCAGTCGCGAATCATTATCTAGTCATGTGACCAGCGTCACATTTGCTAGTAGCCTGTAGATAACATTTGGTGGTATACGGCGTTCGCCTATCCTCTACGCTTCGCAAGCTTTCTTGTTCTAGGCCGCAGTGGCGAACTGGTGTATTACAAGGAACGTATAATGCCCCCCGCACTGAAAAGCATTCACGTCGGTTAGGCCTTATGACATCACTGACGCATATATGATGCTGCCGATGTAACGTGCACGGCCGTGACGATTATTCGCGCTAAAGTGTGAGTGGCCTATGCAGGCTTAGTCGCAAGACAGTTGGAACAGCCTACTTTGTGCATTGTTTCTTTTTGTAGGTAGCTGAATAGAGTTAGTTTGTAGAGCAGAATTGACAATTGGCTTGCGAGAGTAATCAATTCAATTATTGAATCTCATGTGTTGATGTGGAAAGATTGGTCGAATGATCGACGAGAAATAAAAGTTTTTTATCGTGGTTATTTTTGTTGTCATATTTTTATCCTTCTTTGGAAGAAAGCGACAGAGGCGCTATAACAAGCTCGATCGCTTAGGAGTTGCCTGCCACCTGTGTACCACTCAAAGATGGGGGAGCCGCTAAGTACCCTTCGCTACGACACAACAAGTAAACTTGCCGGCTTGTTCTTCACACTGTCCCTTTAATGCTGAACGTCAAGCAGGGAAGCTGTGAATATCAATTTTTAAGTCATTGTTTGACCCGACCAGGAATCGAAGCCTGAGTCTACCGTTCCAGCTGTAGCTGCTTCATTCAGCTAAATGTCAACAGGCGTTGCTAACTTCCAGTTTTGCATTCGTTCCAAAGAAAGCATATGCGTTCGTGAGTTAGCATCTTTTGCGAATTTGCCCGTTTCACCAGAAGCATTTTTCCAATTTTTAAATCCTGTTTTAGTAAATGGTTCATCCGAACAACCAACTGCACAAAAAACATACGGTGTAATAAGCTAAGCTCTAAACAAAATATGTGTCACCTTACCGATATACACCAATCCTTGGTGGAGGCAGTTTAGGGCCTTAGCCTTTAGGCTGCGGACACTGGACAGCAAGCAAGAAAACTATTTCAAGCAGTGCTGTTTAGTTCACAATTCTTTATTTAGTTAGCTTACATCACTGCCAGACTTAGACAGCGTGGGATTTTAACCCTAGACCACCAGTCACTAAATCAAAAACAATGAAACAGAGCGCTATACGATAAAGGTTTCATCAATTTTGATTTAAAACTTCATGTAATTTTACAATATCAAATTTTTAATGCAGCTGCAACTTACCAAGACTTTCAAAGCATCGGCAAAAAAAGCAAAATGCAGCGCCCGAGTCGCCAAATTTTCCATCCAGTTGAATCCTTGGTACCATTTTTTTTGAAACCTACATTTTCTTTATCCTTGCTGTGTTTGAGGAAAATTTAAAGATGGATGAATTGGTCAAGATTTTGCTACGAACGCCCGATTATCATTATGAACTATTTCAGGAAAAAGATCTCTAAAACGAGAAGCAGGGGCGTAACTAGGATTAGCTGACACCTTGGGCATTGCCCAACAGGCAGGTTCTTTGAAAGCCATCATCTTTATTTTTCCGCCCAAAGTCTAGAGAAGAGCAAAAAAAGCCGCGGCTCCAGCGCCCCCCTGGACACGCCCCTGAACACCTGGAAAAAGACCCTGGGCATTTTGAAAAAGACCCTGGACATTTGACTCCCAGAAAAGGCCTATAGTTACGCCACTGACTGGAAGGACGCCTGCGGTTTGGGACATTTTTTGTTTTGCAAATTGCTTCAACTTTCAAAAGAGTCAAATATTTGAAAAAACAAGTAAAAGTTTTGGAAAACCACCGCTTGCAAACCGAGCAAACAGCTTGAACTCAGTAACTGTATAAGCCAATAATTTAAAACGAAAAACGACTGGTTGCAATCCGCCGATCACATGCTGTTTCATTGTTTATTGCGTGAAAATGGGTTTTGCTATCTGCTGTCAACCGACGAGTATTGCGACCAGTGGCGTAGCCACGGGGTGGGGGTGGGGGGTTGCAACCTGCCCCATTGAGCCTCAAATGACGTCATACTTACTTTTTTTTCTGATATTTATTCCGAAGTGCTAGATACTTTGTCATTGATAATCTGGTTTTGTAATTGCCATAAAAACAAGAATTACGTAGTGTTGTTTCCTAAATCTTGTTCTTTGCCATTATGTTTAATGAAGCAATGACGCAATTTTATTAGCAGGGCAGTGCCGCTCTTGTACATGCAACTGCTCTCGGCCCCTCAGACCTTCCGTAGAAAAAAGGCTAAACGATTTCAAGCAAAAATGATGTACGTACTGCAGCGCAAAACGGAACTAAATCGCTAACTTTTGAATACCCTTTTATCAGTTTCACCAGAAAGCATTCCTTTGACTTCTTTACAACAATCGTGCCTTAGCTGCCTTCAGTATTTTTGGAACATCTCTCTTCAATTTGAGGTTATCTTTTGTTGTTATACAACCGGGGGTGGATCTAGGGGGGAATGTGGGATATGCTGCGTATGTATTCCCCCACCAGCCATTTTCAACAAAGCTTTGGATGAATAAAATTTTTTCATAATTTCGAACCTCTTCATAACAATATGCCTTAGTCGCCTTAAGCGCGCATACGGTAATCGAAACTGTGCGAACAAAATGCATCATTGGTTGATTTGGTGAAGCACTCAAAGTTAAAAATTAAAAATTGTTCAAAAAGCACTAAAATGGTCATTTCAGCGTGCAAATTTTCGAAATTTTTCGGGGAGCACGCCCCCGGACCCCCTAGAGTCGTTTTTGTTACTTAAGTTGCTCAAAATTAACTCTGCCGAAAACAACTGCCCTTGAAAAAGTGACGAAAATTGGTGTCCCCTCCCTGAAAAAAATTCTGAATACGCCCCTGACATCAAACATTTTCAAAAGGCTTATAGGCGCCCGTTTCCGGGTATAAACGTCTTTGCATTTAGTCAGGGCTGTGAGTAACGCGTTACATGTACTCGTTACATTTGCTGTGATTTTAGATGGTAATTAATTACATTTTTTCCGAAGTAATGGTAATTCGGAATTAATTACAATTTGTGAGGAACGAGTTATGCCAGGAATGGAATATTTTTTCGATTAAAAGTTAGTTGTATAATCAACCTACTGTAGTGTCAATTGAAGTAATAGCAATAACATACCAAGCACGTTTTTCGTAATTACTAATAAGGAAATACCTGTACAAATTTTTGAAATTTCGATGCGTAGAATGTTGCTAGATGTTTTGAGGAATAGAATTCCATATCTTAACACCCAAGTGTTTAAACGAACGTTGTGTACTATTGGTCCCAGGTGCAGGTTACTTTACTTACTTAGACTACAGGTACTCACAGACTCAGCTACTGATGGTACAGTGCTATAAAAAAAAAATCAAATCTTCATTATACTCGCCACTAGCGTCGCCAGGATTTGAAATGGGAGGGGTTTTGGTAATGACGTCACATTTGACCATACGTTTTATATAGGAGCGGATCCAGAAAGGTTTGGTGGGGGGGGTGTAATTTTGAAGTAGGTTGAATGTTAACTAAATACAAAGACGTTTAGACCCGGAAACGGGCGTCTATAAGCCCTTTCAAAATGTTTGATGTCAGGGGCGTATTCAGAATCTTTTTCAGAGAAGGGACACCAATTTTCGTCACTTTTTCAAGGGCAGTTGTTTTCGGCAGAGTTAATTTTAAGCAACTTAAGTACCAAAAACGACTCTAGGGAAGTCCGGGGGCATGCTCCCCCGAAAATTTTTGAAAATTTGCATACTGTAATGACTAGGGCGATTTTTTATTGACCTAAAAATCTCAAAAAATTGACTTTATTTCATCAAAAAATTGACTTTATTGACCTAACGAAACAATGAAATGAAAGAACCAGTCCATGAGAAAAAGCACACCAAAGTCACTTCAGTTAGTGCTTAGATTATAATGTACGCACATATAATGCCGCACGTTTTCTGGCAGAAAGTTTAACTGCTCTGCGTAATTGCGCAGAATCCAGAGTCGTATTCAAGTGTTTCGCTATTCGTTGTATTGCAATCTTTGTAACATCAAAGTATGTTCGAATAACTAATGCATTGTCTTTTCAATTCTAATGTTTTTGACTACTGATACGTAGCGACAAAAATATGCAACAAATGAAAACACGACGAAAAGCATATTTTATCATACACGAATTTTACCAAAATTGCAATCTTGCTAAGCTGTCTGAACGGATCTTCACAATCGAAGCATGTGTAAAACTGTAATACCGATTACAGTCTGGCGACAGCATACACCTCCCTGGTGCCGCCAACAGTTACGAACTTCCATCTCTCAATTATCTGAGTTATCTCTTTTTGAGTATAAAATAGAACCGCGCAAAAAAAGCAAGAAAGCAAAAATTGACCTAATAAAAAAAAAATTGATCTAAAAAACAAAAAATTGACATTTACTGACTTTAAAACTTCATCAATACTGATCCTACGAACGCGAAATTTTGTTTCCACATTGTTAGAGTTATTTTCTACTTCCAAAAAAAATTGACTTTACTGACCGTGAATCGCCCTAGTAATGACTATTTTGGTGCTTTTTAAACAATTTTTTGGGAAAGCTTGTCACATTTTTGGCCCCTAACTGTGAATGCTTCATCCATGATGCATTTTCTTCGAAATAAATATTAGAAAAAGAAGTACGTATGACATCATTTGAGGCTCAATGAAAGGGGTGGGGGGGAGTTGTAACCCCAATCTCCCCCCCCCCGTGGCTATGCCACTGATACTCGCGGTATTACGCCGAAGCGTGTAACGAGTGGCGGGGCCCATCTCCGCGGCTTAGCGCCTGAGCAACACAGCTCCGAAGAAACGTCGCAACGGTGGCGAGCCGTTGGCGCCACTGTGCTGATTTGATCGACCCGGGAATCGAATCCCACACCTCCCGTACCGATAGCGTGCGCTTAGCGACTGAACTAACCGGCCGGTGGTACAGTGCTATGATGACAAAAAAACAAACAGTGCTATGATGAAAAAAAAAAAACTTGTTGAATAGTAATAATTCACGGGACACCTGCCTGTGTACCTGTATTTGTGTGTAATTTAAAGCATACCACCTTGCTGGTGAAATAGAGAGTTTTATCCATTTCAGAGTGAGTATTTATTCTAGCCAGCTTTTCTAGTCATGCAGCCTACCCGTTTAAAATGGTCACGAGCCGCCACTGATTCTGCTCATTGACCTCTTCATCAATTCCGTGTATTAATATGTTTAACCTTTTTTGGCGTAAGATTCTTTTTCAATGATTTGAGCTTCCAGGTCTCGATTTTTTTTCCACAACTGCTCAATATCTCGATTCGTAATGTCATCGATCAGATTAGACATGTTTGAGTGCTAAGTTCGAAGTTTACCTCAATTTCTGTTACACGATTGTCCGCAGCCGAGATACCGCCAAGGGCTGACATTCTTGCTTCGATGCTGTCGAATTTACTGTCTACATTGTATTAGTCTTTCAGCCATTTATTGCCTGGGTTATTATGAAAGAATCAATCTTTCTTTCCAATTTTCCTAAAGTCATGTTTTGTTGCTAGTGATTCGACTCGTAGCTGCTCAGCGGTTTCTCGGTTGAAAATTTTTTCATTGAGTTGCTCGAATTGCCTGCTCGCGCTTGCTCAAAAAAACACACGTCTGTGCGCCAAAATATATTATTATCAAGAAATTTTACGGCGCTTTGTAACTAATGATGTTGATCAGTGACGGGACTAATGTTAGGGAAAAAATACACATGATGTAAATGAATGAATGGAATGACAAAAAGTTAAAACATGGCTCATAACTTTAATTTTGTCGACGCATATCAGCTTTGCACTGCAAGCACGTAATCTTAGGCTGATAGACAATCAGAATAAACAATTTTCGGATTTAAAATACTGCAGTGAAAACAATGTATCCCTAGTCTATGTAATGACCAATATAGTTTGTTCGAGTTTCTCCTGTAGATCACACGCACGCTCCCAAAATACTTCAGTCACCTTGGGGTCTATGATAGGAGATGAGATGACAAACACTCATACACAAAAATTTCAATAATTGTTCCGCAATTTTTATATAAATGCATTTGTTTTAATTAAAGGCACAAAAAGAAAATTACCATAGTGAAATTTTTTTGGATAAAAATTTAAAATTATTTTAATTCGCTACCTTAAAAAACATTGTACCTCTAATTAGCATGGCAACAACCGTAATACTGGCAATTTTCAACAAAAAACGCGTAAAAATCAATAAGCGCAGCGCATTCGGAAAAAACAGAAGCAACAAAATATAGCATTCATGATTGCACTACAACCAACGCCAAGCAGCATCTGGCTTTCGATTGGCAAGCGTGGAGATAGGCTAATCAGTCATTGCTAATGACAGAAATCTCAGTGTGGTAGTTGCCTGCTTTCGTTCCACTGGTGGAAAAAGCGCTTATATTGTTCATAAGACACGAACATGACAATATTCCAAGAGCCCAAACGGAGATAAGCCGGCACAAATCTGCAATGAACAACAAATTGTTTATTTACATATTTTCCAGTGACTTCCACGCTTAGTATTGTGACACAAAGCAAAACAATATTCACAATTTTTATTTAAAATCTCAGACTTCAACATAGGTTCTATGACAACCTAAAGTGAGATTTTGGTTGCATTATGATATTTGATACGTTATTTATACTCGCTTCGTAACAACACTTAACTAGGCTACTGTAACTTCGCACCGCAAACGTTAGTTAGCGTATAAAATTGCGAGTCTCTGCTCGCTGGCAGAAAGCCTTTATACAGTAGTTAATTAAGTACACACATAATGATTTTGATATTACCCTTTGCAGTAGTTACTGGTAAGTTAGTGATAGCCTACACTTAACGGCCGAAGTTATCTTATCAATTTTTTGCTCACCCTTTGTAAAAAGCGCGAACACCTTCTTTCATCAGCATATTCTTTGCGCAGTCTATAGGTCCTCTGTACTGTCCGACCTTGGAGTTCATGTACCTTGTCTTTACTACGTCAATTGGAGATGCGACTACTGTGGTGATGAACCCTAAAACCATAAATCTAAATTAGGCTAGCTAGTACCGCATATGTATTCAGTGAAAAATGAACTGAAATCACACAAGCAAAAACATGGTATCGAAAGGTTAATTGACAATGATTTATCCTCCTGTTACAAAAAAAGCGACGGAGGCGCTATACATGGTACAAATCCAGACTCGCTTAGAAGTTGCCTTTGTTTCCGAGTTTTTCGGTTGAGTTTTGCTTTTGACTATTTTTGCTTCTTATTCAATGTACTTTTACCCTAAGCCGCGCACAATCGAGTTCCATTTAGCGCAAAAGCTTTATCAAAAGCGAGGTTACCTCAGTTTTTGAAAATTAGGTGCGGTTTTTGATAAATAGCCTACCTGCCTCGGCTCTCGTCCACATCTCAAGTTTTGATGGGCCTTTGGTGGTTCTGATTTCTGCACCACAATTAAATATTGGAAGTCATAATCACTTTTTCCAATTATGAAATCCGAAATTTGATTACGATGCAGAAAGCTCTTAGGCTCTTGGTTTACCGAAACTGGACATTTGGACAAAATTGTGCCTCTACATCACTAGTTTGATCCAGTATCGTCAAATAATGCATTTTGAAGAAAAGGGCAAAACACAACTTTTTTATACATTGAACGGTTGAATGAATATCGGTGCTTGCTGAAAGGAGACTTCTTGTTTAATACGGTACCCCAAAAAAACTTACCAGCTATAAATGCAGATGTGAAATGACAGGCTGGGTTGTCGCTCATCAGACGATAGTCGAGGATTGTTTCTTTGACGACATCATAAGTCACTAGCTCACAAACATTAACGACTGCTAGTCGAGCTGCGTTTGTCTCCAGCCCTTTCCACGCTTCCCGAATGCCAACTTTGAATATACTCCTGTGAGAGAAAATAATGAATTAAAAACGCGGATTAGCTTTGGAAGAGAAATACGATGTATGTTGCTCTGGATGGCGATACCTGAAGCCGGCTAAGCAACTCTATTGCTAGTTGATCGGACTGTACAACTACCCACGGTGGTGAAAGTAGACCCTCCGTTTTAGAGTTGTATCCACATGATCCGGGGTTGTTGCTTGGAAAAAGTTCAACGACAAAATTCGGAAATAACTAAACTGAATGAAACACCCTGGCCACGTAAAGGGTTTGACCAGCGCGGTGACGTAACCACACGAGTGGATACGTACCACAAAAGTTAAATTCTTTAGGATGTATTTATCCGAAGGGATGAGTGATCTTGGCAAGATCATTCGTTCTGGAAGATGAATGTACCTTACCTGAGCGCGGCTGATGAGGGCTAATTGCCCGAAACAGCGCTGTCCCGCTCTACGGTAAAATTCCGAAAACGATCATAAGAATGCGATGTTTACAATATGGTGTTGGGCATTTTATGTTTAAGATTACAAACTCCGAGAAGAAAGTTTGCCAAGACTTTTTTCTTCATTACATGCAGCTTCAAAAACTTACAAAACTTTTTCTGGACTGCTAGTGCTACAAAATATTTTATGCCTGAACTCTGAACGGTCTTGTACTTGCCTGAATTAAAAAAAGGTTTCGAGTCTCAAAACGACTCCAAGAGCCGTGTAGACAAATCAGTGATCAAAATTTCAAACGACTCACGTATGCACGATAGTGTGTTTACTTTTGAACAAACCTGTAAGCTTGAAAAGAACTAGAATATATTCTGGATTCAAGAGGTTTTCTAGTTTGTGCTTGCATTCTGATCTTGACCACTTCAGTGGGCTGGAATAAGGCAACAGCTATAAAAGCGGAGGTGGTACCAGCCAGTATTCTTTGACCAATTTGCTTTCCATCTGGAGAACCTTTTAAAAAGGTACAAAAGGGTTAGGCCAACGGTTTATCAGCAAATGTTTTCAGTTCTGTTCCAAGTTTTGTAGTGTAGTTATAGACAAGGCAGTGGCTATTTGTACGGAGCCGTACAAATAAGCGCTTGGTTATTATTCCTTCGCGTTCTCCCGTTTCTACGAGAGGGATGGTTTGCTTCAACATTCTCTAACTGCTTAGAATTTAGGCCAATTCAAATTTAGCTTGCCCGTTTTGATTCATTGTCAAAATTGAGGTTCCCGAACAGCACCAAATCTTTAGTTTCGATTAAAGTGAGAAGTGATGACATTTTTTGAAAAAAATATTTTTATTTGAAAAAGATACTGAAATCACGAGGGTCAATTTATTTGCCTAAGCACATCTTTAATTACAAAAATAAAATAACGCGGCCAGAAATTCATCATCAGTATTTACTTCGCGGAGCTACATTGAACAATTGGAATTAAAAAGTCATTACTCATCCTTCTGGCACGATATTTTGATAAAAAATTTTATATCATTTTTTCGATAATATTTTTCGGTAATCAGTACTGTTTTGACGTTAGTTACCATTTCAATGTTTATCTATATTATTCTTCAATAAATCGTAGCTTAATGCTAGGTGAGAGATGTGGCAGCTTCATAAAAGTTGAACCATCTTTTTGCTACGATGTAACAATAAATGCTAGCTATGGTGTAGTGAACATTCGTGTTCCACAAGCACAAAACCTAGGAAGGACACCGATAAATGCATCACGCAACTTGTTCAAAATGTTTCAATTAAATATGTTTTTCAAATAAATCTCTAACCCGACCGGTCACCACAATTGTTAAAGACGTCCCTATCAGTGAGATCTGCAGTTTAATTCCGGGCCAGTCCAATCGGACACAGGGTAACCAACGGCTCGTCACCTCTACAATGTCTCTTTGGAGCTGGGTTGCCCAAGCGCTAAGCAGCAAAGATAGGCCCCACCATTCGTCACACGCTTCAACCAGGGCTGTGAACTCGGTTGATTTTTTTATCGAGTTTAAGTTCGAGTTTTCGAGTTCAGCATTTTCATTTTTGCGAGTTCGAGTCCAGTGAAAATTTATCAAGTTTTTTCGAGTTTAGAAAAAAAAGAGATTTACTTGAGCATGTACAAATGAAAGCAAACTCGAACTTTCTTAAAGTTCTCAGCCCAGAATATTTGCAAGTCCGAGTATCAGCTCAGACTTTTTTCAAGTTCGAGTTCGCAGCCCTGGCTTCAATCTACTAATACCGTAGTAGTATATAATGAAGATTATTTTTTACGTAAATCTCTCAAGTTGAAAATCACTTACTGTCCTAATGCACAAAGCATATTTTTACTGTTAGCATAGCTTCTTCAAAAAGATCAAAAATTGAAAAAATTATTCTTACGCTACCGGTAATTGTTTTTATTTTACTATCTTAAGACTATGTTAACCTGGAAGTAGATGTTGATAAAAACTTTTGATGTTGTCATAAAGTCCAATCCTCACGGCACAAAAGGCGACCTGTCGCTGTAATCCCGCTGCAATGCCGCCGTACAAACTGTTAAAACCGTTTGCTCGCACTCCGTTGACAATAGTCCCGATTAAACCCGTGCTAGGTCGGCTTAGAATTGCGGCTGTCCCTGATTCTGCGCGCACAAAGTTTTTTGGTTGAATGTTAGTATGGTAAAACAGTACATTGTTAGTTTGTTTTGGCATCACATAGGACAGCTTCGCACTTTTTTCGGGTTTTAGCCTTGAATGCGCTGGCAAAGTGTTTGTTCTGGTGTTCTTTGCTTTGGTGAAATTCTTGTCGCTAGACGGCGCTGTTGCTTCACCACGAACCTGCAACAGAAAATTTCAGTCAGAACAGGAGTCAGCCGATTTTAGTGCATAGGGGAGCCACGAGCCAGAGCTGGATTTCCTGTTTCGATACTCAAGTAGACAATTTTTCATAATATCTGCACTTTAGCTTGATAAAACCCTATGAATTATCATGATTTTATAGAGGTGATAACTTCAGGAAGTAAAAACGTCACTTTTGCACTAGAAATGCACTACAATCTACATTATGGTGCAGCAAAGTTTCCATGGAGGCATGACATTTATTAATTTCAATTTCTTTCCATAAATTCGAAATTCAAAACTTAACTAAAGTTAGAATTTAGATTTTCGTTTACGTACAAAAAATTGGAAGGTAATATCAATATTTTAACCGCGTACCTGAAGCCAAACCTTTACAGTATCCAACGGAAAAGTACAGAGGTCAGCCGTGCAGCCTCCAAGACCAGCGCTGGCTATTTTCTGACCGAGAGACAAGTCCAATTTTTGCTCAGATGAAAACACCATGATTAGGATCAACAGTTAAATGCTTTTCTCTTTTTGTGAAAGTTGATTAAACTTTTTCACTTTTTCAAAAAATCTCGAATTGAATTTTTCAGAATTTTACGAGACTGATAATGCAAAATGGAAGCGTTGCTTGGTATACAGTAGGAAAATCACGCAAAATAAAATGGCCACATGTCCCGTGTGTATTTTGTTGCTTGTTGACTTGAAACTGAACAATTAGGAAAACTTTGAAACAACAGGAATACACGAGATTTCATAGATTGATTGAGGTTCTTTTTTTCCGCTGCTTGTATTTTTGGATCCGGTGTTTTAAGATTAGCAGATGTTAAATAATAAGGAATTTCATTACTGGACTTCCTAAATATACATAACTTGAATTAGAAAATTTCAAATTTACAAAGAATAATTTGTAAGCAACGTACCTAATAAATAGACTCTCAGAAGGGCCGGACATATCAATAGGTTAGACATGCCAAAGCCTAGACCCCAGGGAGTCGAACCGTTTAATTTTTCCGGTTCAAAGTTCGGTTTGGGTTCAACAGCGGCTTCAAATTTCGGTTCGGGTTCAACAGCGGTTTCAAAAATTCGGTTCAGTTCCGATAAATTGAAACGTTCCGGTTCGGGTTCGCTCCAGTAAAAAATATTTCAAAGCCAGTTTATAAAGTTCCCGTTTAGGTTCGCAGTAAAAAATGGTATAATTATAGTAACACAATTTAAAAAAAGAAACGTACAAAGCAATTTTTCTTCGCATTGACAGGCCAATATTATGCTCTGACACGGGTGGCCTATTCAATCCAAAGGTAGCGTTAAATTAGTGTTCAAGCGCTTGGTTTAGTCTGTTACGCGTGTGCTACAGGACCGGGTATATCAAACGTAAAAGACTTTTTCACCGTGCATACATTACTTGCATATCGAACCAGCTTAAAAGTGTCGCGAGTGACTTCACGGAGCGAGCCGCTTTTTCAATCGGTTCGGGTTCGGTAAGGTTCGCAAGTACTCAAATTATTCGCTTCAGTTCCGGTTCGCTCTTTGCGATTTTGAAAAAAAAAGTTTGGGTTCGGTTCGACTCCCTGCTAAACCCTTTGGGCCTCGGAGAAGTAAGGGGCCTCGTCACGAACAACGAAGACCTTTTTTGGAGATAGACCAGCAAGACCTTTTCTTTTTTTAGAATTCGACCATCAAGACCTTTGCATGCGTATCGTTGATTACCAGGACCTCATCCTCATTGTCTCATTCCGGCCCTTGCTCTCAGTAATTACTATAATGCTTACTTACCATACTGGTTAACTATAAAAGCTCTGGGAGGTTTTTGCGATTAACTGGCAGCCTGCCAGAGGGAAAAACGTCTTGTTTCAACGTTACTCAAACATTTTTATTGCGTTTCACAGCGGCTGAATGCCGGAAGATATTTGACTAAATATCCACTGATATTAGGACCATGGTCAAAGTGATATTATGACGTCACAGACTTTCATTGAAATTCTGAATGACGTTCAAAGTATATCAGACAAAAAAATGCATTGAAGGAAAACGCAAATGTATTGCGAACAAGACATCACACTAACAGGGCAAAAGAAAGCTGACCCAACCGATGTAGTAGGCCCAAATCTTGAAAAACATATCAGTGACATGGCATTTTGCACCTTTTCAGCAGCATCTGACTTGTGGCCAGTTCAAGGAGCTTGCGAACTTTCAGCACCCGCTGAAGAGTGGCCGATGCGGAACCAAAGCAACATCAAAGAAGATGAAGCCAACCAGGCAAGAATGCTGATTTTTTTATTGTAAACAAGGGTACTCTAGCAGACTTTTATTTCAACCGGAAGCTTTACGTTTACAGCAAACATGAAGCCGACAGCAACAATCTTAAAATTTCAGAGCTCTCGATATAATAACAACACATCTTTAAAACTGGCTGCATTTTGTATTTTTTTGAGTAGTTACTCTTAATTTGTTTACCAGTATGCTTAGTACCCAACAGTATTGAGAAGCACTTGCTTAATGTCATGACTTGCTGCGCAGTTTTTGTGGAATTTGCTTAAATACGTAATTTGAGTAATTGAAATAGGCTATGCAATAGCTTCCATAATTATACTGATGCCGATGTTTTAGATTTTGGATTTCGAAAAACTAGAGAATGAGATCATGAGGAACGTACTCGGTGAAGATAATTTCGAAAGCGAAAAAGTGCCGCGATTGAGTGAAGTATTTCCTTCTTTTAATTACCTGCCTGCTCCTATTCCACCCAGTTTGCCCAAGTAAGTAAAGTACCGGTAGGTAAATTCACAGCCCATATCGTGACCTTCCTAGCGTATTTAAATGTTAAACTAGAGAATTCTTTTCAATCTTAAAGTGATTGAAAAGAATCAAAATAATATAGCAATTATACCAAAACTGCGTTTATAGTCTCTGCCGTGCATGCAAACGAAAATCTAGGCTAGGCTGATCTATACGCACAACAAAAAAACTGATCTCATATAAGCCTATTATCATTTTTTATGAAAGCCAGAAGTTGAAAGGAAATTTTGCGTCAGTGTTACCAGGGGCGGATTAAGAGATCGCGGGGCCCGGGGCAGATAAGAGTGCGGTGCCCCTAAAATTAGGAAAGGCAAATCCTTTTGGATATTAAAGTTTATTGATATCACAATCAATCAGAAATTTTATAAAATTTATCAAACTCCGCTTACTCACGTTTGGTTCGTGCTCAAAAAGATATTGTTGACAACAAATTTTTATTTTGACTGCGAATTTATATCAAAGAAGTTGAGTCCAATTTGCCATTTTGATTCGTTAAAAAAAGTGAAGTGTTTTAAATTTGTTAAAAATTTACTTTAAAATTCATTTTAAAAGGTTAAGCATGGAATAAAATTTTCGCACTGTTTCATTAAAGGGGCAAATATAAAAAACGCAGAAAGTATAATAAACAACACAGAGAGTGCAGCGCTGAGGCTAGTCGCTCTGCTGCGGCTTCTACGGCTTGAATATCATAGCTTAAAGATTGAACGAATGTAGGATCAGCTAACTGCTCGTTTAAATCAGAAAAAAGCCGACTTATTTTTTTTACATGCACTTGCTTTCAACTTCTTTTAATTTTACCTCTGTTTCTTCTTTTTTTTACGGTACGTGTTGACTTCCACTCTCATATTTTTGACCCAAGTCACGAATTCTTCCAGTCATGAGCACTTTTAAATATGAAACACTCTGCAGTCGTCACGGTAACTCATACGAAACACTCTGCAGTCGTCACGGTAACTCATCTATCGTAATTAGCTTAATGATGTAATCTCTTCATTAACTTAACTATCTTAATTAAAGTTAGGTAAGTATTGCTATAAGTCAAGGGCTCGGAGCCAAAAGTGTATTTGTCCTTTTTTGGCGAAAATAAGGTAAGTCCAAAAAATTACTCCCTCCGTCGGTGCGCATCTGCTCCCAAATCGGCTTAGTCCTACACGCACTGTAAGCATGTTAAACTGACCATGCGTTTTTAGTTATGTTCATCATCCCGTTCTTGGCTTTGCGGAGGACATAGATCAGTGGAGGGGAACCTGCCGCCCAAATGCGGCCCGCAAAGATTTGAATGTGGCCCGCGTCATGACTTTGTTAAGTGCGCAATGCACCGCTAGATAAGAAAATGTTAATTTTTTTCTATAACTTTTTCGCGTTTCAACAACATGCTGCATTTGTGGAATAAAAACCACGCAAAAGTCTTTAATTTCACAGTAAAGAATAACTCACAATGAACGGTTGATAAATTTTCGATGTAAAATTGCGTATTATTAAAGCGAAATTTAGAAATCAAAAGTTGATGTAGCCCGCTTAAAATTGTATGCGACCACAATTTGCCAGACCCGAACCTGTGAACATACCGGTAAGCTCAAACCCTAACTTGATTTGAAATTTAAACTCTAAACAGGATCCAAAAGATAAGCTTGGTCTAAAATTCAATAAAATCTTTTAAAGAGCCAATAAACCACAAATTTTCACATTGGCTAAAAGAATACAAAAAAACAATGTTTTAAATGAATGCCGGTGACTATTTTTTCAAACCTATCGCAGCATTATAATTGTGTTTACCAGAGTGCAAGCTTCCTAAACCGTAAGGATATACCTAGGGATGTCCATTTCAGAATAATTACCTAATACCTATTCTGGAATAATTCCGAATCTTTTTTTTTCGAAGCCATAAATTCGAATCCTTAACCGAATCCTAAATCTATAAAATGGCCGTTACTATTATTTTGATATCAGTTCAGCTCGCAACCGCTCGACTACTGCAAAACAAAAAAAATCAACCGTTTGTTTCATCATTAATGCATTTATAGCCAGCACAAGGATTGCAGCGCTATAAATTCGAAACATGATACACGAAGCATGATACAGCGACGTAGTCATGCAGCTAACAGTGGACATGCCCCTCTTAAATGAAACACATTCAAAAAACACAGCTCCGATATTGTATATAAAAGCGGTGCATACTGCATTGACGGCCTCCCACAAATTGTTTACGGCCTCCGAAGAACACCGCATGATCACACACACACACACACACTTCACAGCCACTAATGTAAATACAATCATACCAGTCTGTACCGTGCCGTTACAGTTACTTCGTAATTCAAAGTCTGTTCTAGACTTTTTTTCGCACCAGTTATTATTATTACTGCTCCGGTAGGTAAATACTTTGATTTTTCAGTTCAAAGTTAGCTAGTAGTGTAAGTTACAAAGCTGTATATTTATCTCAGTTAAATTTAATAGTTACTGTAAGAGCGTTAGAAATGAGTAAAAGCGCGGCCCCCCCCGAAGTGCGGGGCCCGAGGCAACTACCCAGTTTTCCCATTGTTTAATCCGGCTCTGGGTGTTACAGCAACTAAGAGGTTATGAAAGTTCTAATCATTGTTGCTCTTGCAGGTCGAATTCTTCGTTCAAGCTGCATTCTAAAGGTCACTGGGGTTCTCCAACCAAACGTCAAACTCGAGCTTTGCAAAGACAAAGAACAGCAAATACGTTGGATGTTACAGGCAATTTCTGTGCGTTACTAAACTTAAAATACCTCTTTTAATTGTGAAATTCCCAGTTCGTAATATACTGACTTATTGGGCTACTGGCGATAAATGCATTGCCACTAAAACAGAGTTTCTTCACCAGGGGTGCCTCCCCGAGAAACGTTCCTAGGGGTGCGCGGATAATCAACATTGCTCTTGACAACTGAATAATTTTTTTGGTCTCTACTAAATTTTGCGCGGAAATTGGACATCTGCGGACGAGATGACCTTTTTTTTCGGTTTTCATTGATATTTTTCAACTTTAAATAGGGATGCGAGAATTGGTTGTTGATTTAAAAAGGATGCCAGCTAGTGAAAAGGTTAAGAACCACTGCACTAAACAGACCAACGAAATCGGCAAAAAACATCATCTTCTAACTCGCTTTACAGAAACTTCATAGTAATTTGCTGATAAACTTTTTGCTCATTATCATTGGGGTTGATTTTCTTTGTTATTGGGGTGAATAGTAATTTACTAATTCACACTAAAAGGGGCTGATATCTGGCGTATAGATGCAAGGAAGCAAGATAAAAGCCTACGAAAAACAGAAACGCTGTAGATTAGTTTCACACACTTAAATACACCGCTTGCCGTTGTCTAAAATTACGTGCCAATACTGCAATACATTTGCGGCTGCGTATAACTAAGTTTTTGTGTAGACAACAAAGCATCTGAACGTCGAAAATCAAGCTACAAACAATCGAAAAATGTTGATGGCCAAAATCCGCGAGATAGAACATCAGCAACCGATTTTGGTTACGTCAAACAGCACGATAAAAAATCAATAAAGCACCGAGCATTTAAAACCGTGACTATTCATGATGCGACGATTAGTCGACCGACAAAATCGCCTGCAAGCATAACAATAGCGCGTCGACAATCTAAATGCATTCCCATGGTAACAACTTGCTCTTATCCGAGCATGGAAGCCGCAACGTCAAACGAAAACCCATTTGCTTTCACTCAAAATAACGTTACTCCTCATAAAACAAGAAAGAATAAATGGAACAACAACTCCGTCAAACTGGATCAAGCAAACAACATTGAATCCCGTCCTTTCTCTTTCAATTCATCCAAAAGCAGTGAGCAGCGACAGGTAACTAATAGCAACCGAACTAACTCCGGAAGGCGAAACATGACCTTGCGTCAAACCACTCGAAGCGATCAAAAAAAGAGAAAGATCGGCGAAAAAGCAAAAACTTTTGCACAAATTGTGGCGACCGGAACTGCGAAAAGCTCCCACCGAATGCAAAACTAGCTACATTTTTCTTGCCTTGCGTTAATGCCTGTTTACTTTGAGTACCAGCTTAACGTTTGCAATAATTTCTAATAAAAACTCGTGCTTATGAAATTCTTGAATAATTAATTGGCAGGACGGAACTTACGAATAGCTTCGAGAAAAGTTGCAAGAATCGCGTTGGCCATAACTCTCTTGCGTAGCTTTGAAAAAAGCTGTTTGTACCAGAAGCTTTTCGTGACGCACTCATCAGTGAGTAATTGCGTCTGAGTGAGAACAAGATACAAAGTGTGGTGCTTCATGAAAAACAGTTTCGGACGTCTGCGAAGCGGTTGTACATTGGCCAATCGACCGACGAGTGGGTCACGAAAAGCTTCTGGGACAAACAGCTTTTTTCAAAGCTACACAAAAGCTGTGACAGAGCGCCATGACAAGAGAGCTATGACTGAGTGTTTCTTGAAGGTCAATGCAAAAACTGCTTTTTTAAAAGCTATTATGATATTCTCTTTATTACACAAATAAATAATTTGCAGAAGAGCTTCAGTTTCAGGCCACGTTTAATAAATTAAGAAACTTTTGCAACCGAATGCTGCCGGCCCTGAATGCGAATTTAATCCAAAAATTTTGAAAATAGCTTGCAAATTCCCATTAACCTTCCACGTTTTCCTAATTAAAAATGCAATTTGCAATGCTTAATTAACGTTTCCCTAATTAATTAAAATATTATACAAGTGTTATTACTTCCAAAATCAATTTCAAAGTTTTGTATCCAATAAATAAAAAAAATAAAACTAAACCACATAAAATTCAATAAAATTTTAAATTTGCGCTGACTTGATAAGCTAGAAATGGGTGATTTCACTTTGCAATGCGTTTGCTGATAGATTTTGTCTAAATTAGCCGAGCAATTGTCAAATCCAAATCAATCAAATCTTCCAAGATCTTGGGCAACACAGGTCCGAAGAAATGTCGCAGCGGTGTCGAGCCGTCGCCGGTAAAAACTCGAGCGTCATTTCAACCAAGGTTCATATTCATTGACGAATTGAAATGCTAGAGCTCAAAGACTTGATGCTTAACTGTTTTTCAACTTTCAATCAAGCTTTGAAAAATTACCAAATGTCATAAACAGAAGGAAGCTAATAAATCATTAACCAAGAAAACCGCGCGGTTCCACTTGAGCAGCTCCGAGCACATCGTACTGCATTCTTTTGCATTTCGATTGTTTGACGCAAAAACAAGGTTGAAGCAGCTACACCCTGTCATATTAAAACAAATGACTTTTAAGCAAACTTTCAGGTGCGTACAACAAACCAGTAGAGAACCTAAATGTACTTGCAAGGACCCAAAAAAAAAACTATTTCCCCTAATTTTTCTTATTTCTAGGGACCACGTTTTTATTTTTAGGGACCAATTCGGTTCCTAAATTGCCTTAAAAGCTAATAAAAGTAGCACCACTTGTTGTGCAACATGCACACATCACAGATTTTGAAATTTTTCTGCTACCGCGTGCAATGTACCTAATTTAATTCATCTTACCTTCTTTCTTTCATTTGTTATGGCAACTTAAAAGCTGGT
The DNA here is from genome assembly GCA_964006365.1 of Trididemnum miniatum. Taxonomy (NCBI): domain Eukaryota; kingdom Metazoa; phylum Chordata; class Ascidiacea; order Aplousobranchia; family Didemnidae; genus Trididemnum; species Trididemnum miniatum. The sequence continues at coordinate 10,723,694 of OZ023234.1, read as the reverse complement.
AAAATTTTCAACTCAAACTGAAAATTGATCTTTAAAAAATTTTCTGTGTCAGATACCAAAGTTAGTTTCAGAACAGAAATGATTTACGAACGCTCATCATCCGAATTTAAACGTTGCTGTATGACCAACCCGCAGTGCACGCCTTGTAAAGCAGCCAATCAGATGCCATTCTAGCCGCTTGATTAACACGCGTCATTTCACTCACGCCCAGCATCTGCCGAATCACAATCTCTTCGACTCAACAACACATACTGCAGTGTACAGGTGTGTTAATTAACAATTTCAAACGAAATACGTCAACACAATAATCCAACACGCAATTACGAAATGCTTCGAAGATCACAAAAATTTTAATTTTGCAAATTTATCAGCAATATTCACAATAGAGTGGCAAAGCATGCGAGACCTCATTATATCGCAATAAACAAATTTGTGCGCATTTAAAAGAGAACCTAATAAGATTTTGACTTCAAAATACCCCGTTCAAGTATAAGACCAAGTAAGAAAAGACGGCAAAATATTGCTTCTTGTTGAAAGATTATTTCTGCAACAAGGGTGAATGCCGATTACCTCACGCATAAACAATTTACTAAACTCTAACAACTTTGTATAATCGGCACCTTGCCCAGCTTCCAAGGCTCGATATTACTCGCACTTATTTTCATACACGGTTTGTATTTAGTTGAAAACATTTGCCCAAAGTGCTGGTGATGAGCTAGAGTTGCACACCAGGACAGCGTTGCATTGGTACCGGAACGCACCGGAACGGCGTTCCGGATCAAGATAAAGCTGCCAGAACGGCGTTCCGATTAGCCAGTTTTGCTACTTACTTTGTTTGTAAGATAATATTATTGCGTTACGCTACGTGCTTTTAGATTATTTCATTTTTCCTTGCCTTAGCGTTTTCGTCACTGCGTTACGAAACTCTTATGTACTTATTGGCATTATGGACGAGAGATTGTAGTGAGCAGTGACGATGGTTTACCGACAATAAATATAAGACACTGTGACGAAACAATTTATTTAACTGTTCGAGCAGCCAAGCTGTGCAAACCTGGAAGTGTGGAAGAACATTTATAAGACAAAAACTGACCGGCAACATTTTTTTATAACGTACCTAACACCAGCAGAAGCGTGTTAATGTATTTTGTGCAAGCCATTATTTGCGAGATTACTTCGATTTTTGACCAGCCGGTTAGCTCAGTTGCTAAGCGCGCGCTATCCGTTCGGGAGGTCTGGGGTTCGATTCCCAGGCCCGTAAAATCGCCAGCGGCTTGCAACCGCTGCGACGTTTCTTCGGAGCACTGTGTTGCCCGGGCGCTAAGCCGCAGAGACGGGCCCCGCCAATCGTTACACGCTTCGGTGTACTACAGCGGGTACGTATAATGAAGACTTGATTTTTGACTGCGACTTTTCCGTAGCTCGATGACTTAAGAGCGCAGCGTACACAGGGAGGCGCTGCACTAGTTTTTGGTTCGATTCTCCTCGCGACTTCGCTTGTGACATGTGATCAGTGATGGGCACGACAAACCTTTTTATACTAAAGCGATAACGATAATCGATAATTTCAAAAAAAACCTGGGCGATACCGATAATCGATAAATCTCAATTTCTTAAAGCGATATCGGTAATCGATATATTATCGCCGATAAATTTTTTCGATAACTGTTGCGGTGAATTTTCGATGTGTTTGACGAAGATTATTTTTGTATATCACATTGCAGAATTATTTTTCTAGATTTTTCAAGAAGAGAGAGCAGTTCATGGACTCTACCATGTCATTTAACAAAACAAAGAGAGATTTTTAAAAAATCGCAACAAGATTTAATGGACACCGTGTATTTTTACCATAGCGCCAACTCACTAACTTTGAAGTTAAAACACTGAAAGAGTAAACAATCGCTTATTGCGATAATTTGTCGGCGATGACAAAATATATTACAAAAGCGATATCGGTAATCGATAAATCAAAACTATTTTGAGCGATAACGATAATCGGCATTAAATTATCGCCGATAAATTATCTCGATAAATGCCCATTTGTGCATGTGATTAGCGATCGGGTTCGTGAAGATAGGCAAACAGAATAAGAATGTAAGGTTTTACTGAGTTGGGGGTACATTACATAAATATGCGTACCAATAGCTGGAATATCAGCAGTTGTGATTCTGTTAATCGCAGGGTAGCAAATTGCTGTGAATGGTGAAGCTTGAGCCAGCGAGCAGTTATACGGCAGGCAGTTACAGAATCGCCATCAAATAAAGCTGTTAAAATTATCACCAAAATACAGCTCGTATTTTAGCTCTTACCGCTTGTAAACTAGGCTACCCGGTATGGAAATGAGTGCTGGAAGTGGTAGCAGTGATTTGTCTGCTTGTAATAGAATTTGTAGACCAATGGTGCAACTTAGCATTATGGATGCATTAAAAAAAAGACCAAGGTTAGTCACGAATAGATTGATATACTATCTGATTATTCGTACGGTAGGCTGCTCGTAATTGCATTTCGGGACTAACCATACTATGTGTCCGAATAGACGGAGAGTCTCACGCCTGTCTCCTCTCTGGAACGGTAAATTCGGGTGTGATTCCGAATCGAATCAAGCCACTGACTTTAAATTTAATATTCACAGTTTTAATGCTTTACGTTCAGTGGGAAAAGCAAGCCGACAAGTTCACTTGTTGCACCGTTGGGAAAAACGCGTTAATGGGAGTCTGTCATCTTAAAGTGGCAGACGGATGGCCGTAACTCCATGAGTTTATGATAGTGCCTCCGTAGCTTTCTCGTGTCAGGAAAATAAAACCGCTAAAAAATAATTATGTAAGCTGGGTAAGCTTTCTATGCATGTTGTGATATATATCAGCGATAGGCAACCTTTTTGGTCTGGGTGCCAAAATCGGTTAAAATCAATGGCTAAATTTTTCCGCGTGCCAGATAACAGTTCATGTTTTCCACTGAAAAAAGGTTTTCACGCGCTCAGATGTCCTGTTTTCCACTAAAAGCAAGGTCATCACGTAGGCCTACTCAGATGTCCTATAAAAAAAGGTGCCGTATGTTCATCAATAAGACTTCTGCTGCTGCTTTACCGTTGACTCGTTTCCGTGGCCTCGCACGCGAGCCTGAGATACGAGCTCGCGTGCAAAGTTCGGCGCGCGTGCGAGGAGTTGCCCATCACTAGTATATAATTTTTTTGTTGCAAGAACATTCCTGTTCATTACAACCTACCGATGACCCTTTAGTTTAAAACAAGATTTTGGTGGGGTGAGGAAGGACCTCATAGTCGTAGATGGGCCTTGTGACAGGCAATCTAACAGATTTTTGGCCGCGTCACGTGCGTTTAAAAATGAATTTTAATGAAAAAACTGATGACGTCACAAAGCTTGGACTTACTTTGTCTCAAGCTAGCGTTCCGGCTGGAAAAAAATTGCCAATGCATCCCTGCACCAGGACGATGCCTACTAATTAATAAGTCTATTACATGCTTTTTTAGTGATTACTGATTAGAGCTTTTTTAAAGCATTAATTGTTGTTTTTACATATCACACAAAGTGCTATTGCTTATGCACACTCATTGCAGAAAGCTTGTTCATTTCAAACTTTGTTTCTATAGCATTTCTTAAAGCTTACTCATTTGCTTTCTTTCGAAATTGTGTTTTGCTTCGCTCATGTGATGCCCTTCGGCGACATGAGCTCAAAGTACTGTGTACACTTACAGAGTGCAGTCAACAACTGTATTTATATAATTCCAAATCAGGCGCTTGGCAAAAACAATAACCTCGTTTTCGTTTCTATTGCTTTTTTTGCCTAGAGCTTGTGATAAACATTCGCAGTGACAAGAATCGTTATTCAATGAATGTTATTTAATAGTTTTTATATTATTTATCGTACGAAAATACTGAACTTCCTGTCAGGCGACCTCATCCTAACATAATGTATCACAGGCACAGCTAATTCAAACTCAACTCACACTTTCATGTAAAATAATACTGACAATTAAAAATTGATTTAAAATACGGACTCTGTGTAGTAAGAGTAAGAGTAAGGGTAAGATTAAGTTTAAGTTTGTTTAAAAATATCCGACTGAATAAAAATTAGAGTTTGGATGAATTTCATCATCCATAGATGAATAAATAAAATTTAAGGCAACACTGCAACTAAGGTACTGCAAATATCTAACTTTTTTTCTAGCTTGCTAACTGATCAATTCTATTCTCAACCCCTTCTCAGCCTTAGACAGGTACTTGTTGCTTCTTGCCGAACCAACGTAGCGGAAACAAAGTGACGTCATTATATTTTTACATTAGAGCGACGTTGTTACGTACTATTAACAATTAAAAAAATTTTCTTGTTTCACACATATCGCAATATCCTCGTATTTATCAAAACTTCACCACAATGTATTTTCAAAAATAGCGAAAAAAATTTTTCTTGCAATAACAAATGAACTTACTGGCAAAGTTTTCGGAATCTGCAACAGCAATGAAATAAACCATATTTCAATAGTCATGAAAGCTCATTTTCTTTCTACAGCATCGGTACGACATGTCCATGCAAGTCCTTAAATTTTTTTGCAATTTCCTCAAAGTAATGCATGTTTATAAGTGTCTTACGGTTAAAAGTCAAGCTTGGTGATTTAGGCGTGAGCTCCCTAAAATATTTTTGATGACAAAGATCGTTTCTATTGAGTAGCTTAACTTTAGCGTCGCTTTGTTATGGAAGAAAAATGTGGTTAGCAGCAACAGCGCAAAGGTGCAAAGTCGTAATAGTAATCACTAATCAGTATGATGCAAGAGTATGTAATATTGCTTTCAGTGCATGTAATATTGCGTCATGCTCAACATCTCGCTATTATAGCAGTTCATAATTATATCATGCCCAAGCACACATACAACCGTTAATCATTGCTGCTGTTAAAGCGGCAGAGTCAGTCTTGGTATGCGAAAGTGTATGCCTATCACTACCACGTTACATACTTTTTTGCAACCAATATCAGAGTTAACTGGCTGCAGCGATGATAAAACGCAATTAAATTTTTGTGACTAAGTAGATCTAGGTGCATTTATTATAGATTAATAAAAAATAATCTTTTTTCTTCGATTTAGCTGACTCAACTGATGGAACCAAATCTTCATTAAATGGGCGGTATTACGCCAAAGCACATGACGAGTGCCGGGGTCCATCTCCGAGCTTAGCCACTGCTCTAAAGAAGCATCGCAGCGGTGGCGAACCGTTGACGACACTATGCCCGATTTGACCGGTGTGGAAATCGAACCCAGACCTCACGCGCCCATAGCGATGTCTTTAACACTGATGACAAATATTTCATCCTGTAAAATTGTCCACAATTTTATTTAATGTTTAGCGGCCAAATTTTAAAGTAATATTTTGATAAAAAAAAATTGAAAACGAAGCAATTACCTTGTCCACTTATCCAGTTTTAGTGGGCTTTAGACCCGTGGTTCTTGGCTATACTTGCTGCATCATAGTCAATATTTTGATATCGTAATTTAAAAAAGTGATTGTTACATTAAAAATTTGTTTGTGATGCAGAAGCTGGAAGCAAGAACCGCAATTCTAAACCACGAAAAATGGCGTGTGGAAAGGGTAAATGTTTTCTCCCTTATCTGGGATGAAGAAACAATTGTTTACAATTTTATTTATCTAAACCCTGGGATGGGCTCGATCCAGCATGTTTGTTTTCCATTCTTTTTTGATACTGTAGTGTTCTCAGTCACCGCATTTGCCTAGTAGATAATTAAATTATAATTGTTGTTTCGACACTTCGTGATTTTAAAGAAACGCCCAAACTGTGTTGCGCAACTGATCGCGTGATCTTGTAGCACCTGCACGTCTTTCAATTTAATGAGGCTAATTTTTTTCTCTTTGTTTCTCCTTTGGCAAAATTCCATATTAGTTGAAGTGGCATGACGATTCTCCAATCTTTTTTCGTACCTATGCGTAATTCTTGTATCTGCTGCAAATGTTTAGATTAGTGCGTGCTTAAATTGTTTTGTTATGTTTCAGGTGTATACTTAATTTTTGCGTCTTGTGTTGATGTTTAGATTATGATGTGCTTAAATTGTTTGTGTCTTTGGGCCTTTTGGGGGTATTTAATTTACTTCAGTTATTTTTTGTATATTGGTGCAGGCCTTCACCTAAATGTTATCATTCTTTGGGTTGTCAAAATTGTGGTATGCTTTTTTTTAGGGGGGGAGGAGGTAGGTAGGCCTATATGTTTGTTTATTAATCTGTCTGTTATTTACGTTGTGTTACTCATTGATTTAAACCATGTTGATTTTTTTTCACTAACATTAGTCCAGGCGCTAAAAAACATCTTTAGTTACAAAGCGTCTTAAATTTGTTTAATAATAATAATTCGTTCAACTGAGTTTATGGTTCGAGCCAATTTTATTTTTTACCAAGGAAAACCTCAGCTTTTATTGCCCAGGCAAAGCCTGTACTGGGAAGTTTTTATCAAGTTTAGATAAATTTTAATTAAGAAAGTTATATTCCCCTGTAGTCAAAAAGTTGGAAATAAATTAATTTATGATATAAGATTGGTTGGAAGCTGCGCTCAAGCAAGACGTTCGGAATTCCTCCGAGCTCTTGGTTTGCAGTTGGTTCTGCAACACAATCCACCTTTTAATAACGTTAGAATCAAAATTTTCACCTCGCTTTCAGAGCCGCTTTATAATTATCGATACGCTGGAGAAGATAAGAAGTCTTTGCTTTTCAGAATTATTTTTTTCTATTTTCAACATCCAGATCTGATATTCTACCAAAATTAACAAAACATTACGATTGACTAGTTTTTGTTGCTCAGCACCAAAATTACCACAAATATCTGAACGAAAAACATATAAAACTTTGCCTACTATGTTTCACAGGAGCGGGCAAAACTTATCACACGAAGGGCCACACTTGAAAAAAATTTGAAACCGAGGGCCGCACTGATGTTGGAAAAGCAAAAAAAATGTCTACGCGTCCGCAAACACCCCATTTTTTCCACTGAAAATCGGTGAAGAGCAAAACAAAGGTCATCACTTCCGCAGATGTCCTATTTTTCACTCCATATCAGTGAGGAGCATAAAAAAAGGTTTTCGGCTTGATTCACCGTAAGAGGTTTATATTTTTATAAGTGCCCGCGGGCCGCATAAAATGGTCTCGCGGGTCGCAGTTTGCCCAGCAGCCCTGATGTTACAGCAACCTCTTATCCAGTGGCGTACCGAGAAATTTCAAAAAGGGGGGGCATAATTTTCAAATTTTTTTCAAACGTAATTTTTTTTCGGCAGAACAAGTTTAAAACTGATTGAGAAACCAGAAAATCTTTAGGGGGTCCGGGGGCATGCCCCCTGGAAAAATTTTGAAAATTTACGAGCTGTTGTGGCTATTTTAGTGCTTTTCGAATGATTTTTTGGCAAATTTTGATTTTTGACCCTTATAATTCTGAGTGCTTTGCCAAACATGATGCATTTTGTTCGCACATTTTCCATTATGTGTGCTTAAGGGGCAAGGCTTATTGCTATCGAAGAGGTAGCCTACGAAATTATGGAAAAATAGTATGCATCAAAAACATTTTTAAAAATGGCTGGTGGGAGGATGCATATCTTTCATTTCACTCTCTCTTGATCCGCCCCTGGCCATAAGCTACAGAAACCATCAAACGAGTCTGGCATATTTCAGTCACTTGGCACCATTTGTTTTGTTCTTTTTTATTAAAAAACGGAGCCAAAAGGGGGGCATGGCACAATGCCTCCCCCCCTCAAATACGCTCCTGCTTACCTTCTCCTATTTTTGTGACGTGCTGTACCTAATTAGCGATTAAATCCGGCTGTTGCCAAGTTATGTAACCTTTTAAATGTCAAGAGAGTATTTAGTAGAATGATTGAAGGATCACTAATTGCACCTGTAACCAAGCTCTTTGGCCTGTTTCCAAACAATAAAAACTGATGACTGCACACCATGCAAGAATATTATTTGCAAAAGCAGTTTCTGTTTTTGCTTGAAATATTCTTGAAATCATCAAACATTGCTCTTAGCCAATAGCCATGCTGTGCGCCTCATTTAGATTCTAGATGTTTACTTTGCAACGCCCGGCTGGAGTAGGGGTGGTCAAAGACATCACTATCAAGGCGGGAGGTCTTGGGATCGACTCCTGGGCCGGTTAAATTAGACACTGCCGCGAACACCGATGCCGCATTGACGTGTTTCAGTGTTTTCCGCATGCCAAGGTGCGAAGTAGGGCCCCACTATCGCGATTATAATAAAGATTACAATTAATTTTTTTTGCCAATTTTGTCGTAGAATTACCGCAAATCAATTTTTTTCCCGGTTTGATTGTCACAATTAACAAAAACCAAGGGCGTAGAACTGGAATTGGCTGAGTGCTGGTTGGTGCGTAGGACTCCGAAACTGGTTTCGCGGGTGCGATACCCAGCTAGGTCATCTTCCATGATGTATATAATTCGCTCATATAAAAACCCAAGCTGCAATTGTGTGGCAAAAAAAAGAGCGTAGAAATACAACTTGAAGTTTTTTCAACGCAAATACAATTGCTGAGTATGCTACTTACAGATACTTGCGATGTGTTGTGAATGTAATGCTTTTGCTCAGTCAACTGTCCGTTTCATTAGGTAGTTTATTGTTATGGAATAATAGATGCATAAATGTCTCCGTTTCTTGGGTGCGAAGATTGCGAATTTGCAGAATTGCTTTTCAGAAATCGGATCACATTCATCAGAGGCTACGCTTGGAGTTAGTAATCAGCTTTATTTTGTAGTCTAGAATAGATGTTTACATTGTGTAAGTATTGTGCAAAGTTAATGACGATACAATATTATTTGAATAAAATGGCTCTGAAATTTGAAATTTTGAATGAAATTTGAATAAAATGAAGTATAACGTAATAAAGTCTCAATAGCATAGATGAAGGGAACAAATGTGTAAGTTTGGATATATGCCAACTGCGCTAAAAAGTTCAGATTTTAAGTATGCAATGTGCGGTCTAAAACTTATCTTGTTATCAATTATTATTTTAGGAGTTAATGGTGACACTACAGTCATTAGGCGTGTGAATAAGTTTTGATGGGACAACAAGTATGTTAGATTTTGCAGCGTTATTAGTCAAGTGATCGGCACTGACTCAGTCTAAATTTTTTTTGGAGTTCCGAATTAATGTTAAATTCCAAGTTTGAGTGGAATCTGCGTTATGAGACAAGTATCGTCTGCAATAATCTAGACCAGTGTTTCTTAACCCGTGCCAAGGCCGAACCCAAACAACTTCGTGGCAGTCTCAACCGCACCCTAGAAACGGACAGCGTGACGTCCCCAAAATCAGAAGACCAAAAAAAGAAAAAGGTCATCACGTCTTCCGACGTCCAAATTTTCTCCCAAAATCAAGTGGCCAGCGGCCCCCTGGGTACGCCCCTAAAAGTGTTAGGATATTGAAGTGTTAGGCATCAAATCCCAGAGACAGCTTCGTCGAACACTAGGGGTTCGGTCGAACCCCGGTTAAGAAACACTGATCTAGGTAGTGAAGATGTACTACTGCAAATGTCATTGATATACCGTGTATCAAAAATAACAACGGCCCAAGCGTTGACCCTTGAGGTACTCCATAATATTTAATATTGATCGTAAAAACAAATGGGTAATTTTGAAATTGTAGGATTCTATCGCTTTCTCGTTTCGCAGAAGTTCATCAACAGTTTGTTTGTTTCAGAGGTGAAATGGGATCTACAAAGAAAAACAATTTCGTTTTATGATTGAACTAAACCAAAACTACGCCGGCAAAAACAACCAATCAAAACGCTGCGATACAGAGATACGCCTTCGGCAACTGCGTCACTGCTGGCTGAATCAAGTAAACTCGGGTTCCACGTTAGCAGCCCGAAACTTCTGCAATTAATGCGTCTTTGTTTTATTATTTTCACAATAAACAAACAAACAAATTTTAAGGTGCTAACTCCTGATGGTTAGTTTGCGAGGTTTGACATGCAAATTGTTAAAAACACACAAATGATAAATGACTTAGCTTTATAAGTTAAACGTTTATTGGTCTCCAGTGTCAAGCTAAGCCGTAATTGCATCATTTGTTTTTTTGTCTTTTCTTCGCATCTGCAGGTTTTTCTTAGTTTTGAGTAAGCTATATTGTTGGAATGGTATACTAAATAAAACGCATTAATTAATTAATTATTCCATACAAGGCGAGTGGACGTTAGCAAAAGTCTCTCTAAGTACGGGTGTCAGTGTAGGGATGTGCCTCAAGGAAAATTACTCGGACTCGCCGAGTAACGAGTATTCACGACAATACTCGCCCGAGTCCGAATCCGAGTATCTACGACTTCAACAAAATTAGGTGAAGAGCAAAAAAAAAAGGTCATCAGGTCCGTAGAAGTCCTAATTTCGACCTAAATTCGGATAAAAAGCAAAAAAAAGGTCAAAATGATAATGGTAAATGGTTTAATACTCGCCCGAGTACTCGGACTCGACTCGACACATCCCTATGTCAGTGGAGCTATTCGGAAGGCATTGCAACCTATCCGTGAAGGACTGCGTAACATGAAAAACAAGCTGGGTAAAGTTATAACTTTGGTCGTCGTCGTCGTCGTGTGGTTGGGCATCCTCTTCCGACGGTTTAGATGTTGACGGCGTTGATTTTAAGCCAGCGTCGGATGTCATCATCCAGGACCAACAGACCTTGTATTCCTTTTGGTGCACGATGTAGGGGGCATGTAGAAATGATGTGGTCTGCAGTTTGCTCAGAGGCACCACACTCACAATTCGGTGAAGAAGCAACACATAACTTTGGTGACCAATTTGAACGAGAAGTTTGAAACTTTGGACAGGAAATTCGATAATCCAAGCAAGATATTGAAAAATTTTGAAGCAAGTGTAAACCTTAAATTTGTTCAAACTGATAGTGAGCTTAAAGGCAGAACGCTGCTGGAGCACTGCAACGAGTTACAAAAAAATTTGACTTTAGAAAAACAATTGGATGAACTTAATGCAGATCTGAAAAAAGACGCCTTCATGAAGGAAAGTTAAGATAAGAGCCTAAATACTCTAACACGCGGACTACCTGAAAGTGATTCGCCTTGGGAAAAAGAGACGAGAGCTTAAACCTTTTCCATAAATTTACGATGGACGGTCTGAAAATGGAAGACACAACATCAATTGCTGTTGTCGACGCCCACCGTCTACCTCAGCGACCGATATACAAAAAAGGAAGAGTGTATGTCGCCCTCTGCATCATAGTCAAGTTAACAAGTGTACGAGGTAAAAACAAAATTTTGTCCATGCAAAGAATCTGAAAGATTTTAACGAAACCCATGACTCAAAGCTCATTCATGAAAAATCTGTCTACATAATCTGATCATCCACCAAGAGAATCTGTGCTTCAGAAGAAAAGGCTATATCCCGAGTATAAAGGTACTTTATCCAAACACCTGAAACCATTCTGGCGTATTGTGGATGGATCTTATAACTTATATGTAAAAAATATTTAAGTTTTAGTGTGGCTAACTCATTCACCGCCTAATGTGAGTCTATTTTATATTTTGAAACTGGCATAATGCTACTTCATGCGCGCTGTTAATCTTGTACAGCTGCTAGTCGTTTTTCTGCACCCCACGATTCTGGGTGCTTTTAGCACAAGTTGAGCAAATTATTCTTGAATGACGACCCGTGACAAATATCAACTATAAATGATCTAACTGTGTTTGTGGTCATCCAAAATAAACAACACACATTTACTCAACCTTTCGCACTCTCGTTTGCGCCGAGCGCCATGCAGACGGGTAAGCTGCGAATGCTATTTTTGAAGTCTAGTAGGACTTGACTGGAAATAATACCCGACTTTCTTTTCACTGCTTGGTTTATTTTTGCCTCTTCTTCTGCCTGATCTGTTTCTTTGCTTTCCCGTTCTATTCCAATCAATAAAAATGTGATTTACACAGATCACTCTATCTAATGTTTCTTCAATCTCTACAGCGCCCATCAATAAAAATGTGATTTACAGAGATCACTCCATTTAATGTTTCTATTTAATAAGTAAATTCTATTTAATAAGTAAATTAGCAAAAAACAACACAAGCTTTCAGCTTGCTTTCAACAACATAAGCTTTCAACACAAGCTTTCAGCTTGTGTTGTTTTTTGCTAATTTACTTATAACAAATACAGTGTGTAACAGTGATGTAGTTAACACCATCACCTACAAGACGACCTTGTAAAATTTTCAAGACCAAGACCTTTGATTTTTTTCAAGACCAAGACCTTAAAAATGGGATGAGAATCAACAGTTTATCACTTATCGCTATTTTTCTGTAACAACAAAAAAAAACGGGCAAAATATATAAAGAATATTGAAAGAAATAAAGAACAACACAATCACATACACGTTGTTGGATACTTTTTCCAGCTGTGCAGGATCACTTAAATTTTTACTAGATGCTTTTTAGTTCTTTCGGTCTTAAGACCAAACTAAATGGTCAAGACCAAGACCGCAAATGGTCAAGACCAAGACTGTCTTGGCCAAGACCAAGACCTTAAAAAAATAGTCTTAAAACCAAGACCGGTCTTTAGACCTTCATCACTGGTATGTAAGAATTATCAGATATGATTAGTACGTTCTCCTGTCCTGTGTTTGATTCAGCCCTGACCTAGCAATGCGCTTAGCTCATCGCTACGCTTTGGCAAAACAGAATATTTGTTTGCTTCTTGTTAAGTGACACAAACAAAATAAAATGAACGTGAATCTTCGTTCCATACTGGTCTTAGCTTCTCTGACAAAACCTAACGAGGCCGAAACAGGGTCTGTGAGGACATTGAGCAACTTTATTGAATAAATTTTGTGCAATGTATTGGAGTATTGAGGCAGCAACAACGTAAACATAAAATTTAAAAGCTACAGCAAGTGCGCGAAAGGTTTCATTACAGTGAAAAGGGAAACTTAAGTTATATAGTTTTGTCCAAAATCTTATGGGAAATTCGTAACAGCTAAACAAATAAATGTTTACCATTCTTAAAGTCCGTACACTTTCTCAGTTCCTTTTAAGCGTTGACATTTGGCAATTCATTTTTGAGGCAATGCGTGGATATTTTCACGAGAAACTACCAAGTGGAAGTTGCCCAACATGCATATATTGTTTTGTTAGTGAAAAATTAACAACAAAAAATCAAAAGCAGAAAGTTTTCTCACATGGTCCCAGAAAAGTGTTCACAAAATTAGTTACTATATAATTTTGTAATCATGGTCGACGTATTTTACTTTGTAGTATTCATCACTGTCATTACTATCATTGTCATCATCACTCTCATCATTGTAACTATCACTATCATCGTAGTCATCATAATCATCACTTTCGTCACTTTCATCAACCACATAATCTTCATCATTAGACGTTGAAAACTTTACTTGTTTTTTTCGTTTGGCTAAAGGAGAACTTCGCAGTTTAGTTGAACCACAAGAAGAAACAGAAAGACCAGAAGTTCTAGTTCCTTTTTTCCGTCTTTTCTTCGATGCTTTGGTCTAAGCACAAAAAAATTTCAAAAAAATAAATAAATCTTCGTCATACGCGCAGTAGCCTGTTACGCTAAAGCGTGTAACGAGAGTCGGAGCCCATCTCCGCGGCTTAGCACCTGGCTACAAAGTTACGAAGAAATACTGCAACGGAGCCGAACACTATTGGTGTCACTCTGCACCCTTTGTTTATTTCACTGACACAAGAACCGATACCAGCACCTACCGCACCGTGAAGCGGCATCACTTACAAAGAATTGTTTCTGAAATTAACCTATAGGCAATTGCGTGCGCCTATATCACAATTTCAAAGCTCGTTTTATGCGTTATGTACATCATATGAGTCAGTGGTACGACCAGCCGTTGGTGCGCTGGTTAAAGACCTCGCTTTTGGCGCGGGAGGTCTGCGCTTCGATTCCCAAACTGATCAAATCTGACACAGTGTAGGAGTTGATGTGTTGCCCAAGCGCCAAGTCGTGAAAGTGGGCTCCCACTCATTACACACATCGGCGTAATCCCACGAGTTTAATAACGATTTGATTTTTTGTGGTTCTGTGGTACTTTTTTAGCAATATATCTATTGATAATTGCTGACTGCTGTAATTCACTATGTCACTAAGTCAGATGTATAGACACTTGACGAAAAACGCATTTGATAGAGTGCAATTAAGCAGCGTATTCCAGGTTTTGCAATGGTTTATCTAGCCACCGTAAATTTGTTTTCAAGCTCTTGTTTCGTCGGAAGCGAGTATTTAGTTTGTTTCATGAGAAATGCTGAAAGCGCAAAAAAATTTTTTGTTTTTGAAAAACGACTTTCGTAAACTTTTCCATATTGCGAGAATGCAGCCTACCTCTGAACAAAAGGCTGAAGTATGCATGAAATTAAAAGCTGCTTTATACATATCATGCACGGTTACTATATACTTTGGCAGTTAACTGGTTTGATTTTGTTTTTCTGTTTGGTGTTTTCTTTGTTGATAATAATAGTGGCACAAAAACAACATCATCATCTGAACTTGGCTCTGTTTCATCGGAATCAAAGTTCGTCGATTTTCTCAAAATTGATCTCTTCGTGAAAAGCTGAAACAGATCGTCTTTAGCAAACGGTACAATTGGGAATAGCGATTTAATTACAAGGTAGCCAAGAAACGCTTTTGGACCATTGCTTGACCCATTTCGGCGAAGGTTAATTACGTTGACATATGGCATCATAAGCGAACCGAAATGTCCTTCTAAGTATTTTTGGCTGCTTATTGTCCGTGTTATTTATAACTAAATGTCTATTCAGCAGATTCGAAGTAATGATTATTACAGTAATTTGTATTATCATATACATCGGCATATTTGTTTGGAAAACTGCTATTTGTTTTGATTTGCGAATATGCCGTGTTCCGTTTCTATACTTCTAGGCGTTTTCGAAGGTTTCTTCCCTGTAGCCTCCATCTAACAAAAGAAATACCATGCGAAAAATGTACCTGTTTTGCCAGATCTTTTTACTTCTTTGGCCTCAGTGTCATTCTTTTCAGGGACACTTTTGGAATATCCGCAAATTAACGGTTGGGTAAAATAAATCTTCATCATGCTTTTGAGTAAATCTTATAAAAATTACCAATAAACACAGTGTTGCCCTCGAAAAACAATGTGTGTTTACTGTTATTCCAGCATGGGTATCTGTCTATGTGCCTTGCGCTTCGCTTTGAAGCAACGCAACAAAAAGGTAAATCAGATACCAAGTAACAACGCTCCCACTTCTTTTCGCGTATTACCGCTTCCTTTCATTGAACCCGAACCGCAACCTTTATAATTTAGCACATGGAGTTGGCCGAGTGGTTGGTACATTGGGCTCCGAAGCTGGCTTCTCGGGTTCGATGCTCAACTAGGTCATCTCCATGGTGCATGTACTTCACTACCACAAAAATCCTAAGCTACAATTAAGTGGCTTGAAACAAAAAAAAAAAAAAACCTTTATAATTGAATAGACGTGAACCTAACCCGAACCTGGACTCAAGATTCTAAAAATTCTTGAACCTTAACCGGATTTGAAAAGTTAAAATCATTTTTGTCTAACCTAAACCGAAGCGCATTTTTGGACTGCGCTATAAATTTTGGACTAAAAAAGCATTCGTTACGTTGAATCATGTGTGTTCTTACGAAGATTTTTCTTGAGAATGATTGTAATGGTGGCTATAACATAACAGCGTGGTTAAGGACGTCTGAGGTTATTTCTGCCGCTGAGGATATCGTTTATGAGCTACAGCAGCATCTTAAAATGCTTACTAAATACAACAAGCATTTTTCAAAAAAATGCACCTGCTGTAGTTGTGTACCAGAGTATAGCTTAAGTCGAATTGACGGTTTCAAATTCTCGAAGCCAAACCGAAGTTGAACCGTTAAATTTTTGCTTCTGCGAACCTGAACCCGATAATTTAAAGTATTTCTAATTTTAACCGGATCTAAACCTGCAAAATCAAACGACGAAAAACCTGAACCGGAGCCAAACCGCTAAAACTAAATTTTACGGAACCTGAACCCAAACCGGAGCGACATTTCAAGAGATTCGATGCTGTGATTTTGTTACGTAATAATAGAAAGTTTCAAATTTTCAATCTGAGGTATCTGACTTCGCCCGATCAACTTACTTGCAGGAGAATTGTATGACCTTTGGTTGTCTTTGGTTGAATTTGTTTTCTGCACCTTTGGTCTGTTCGAAATTTTTTTCTAAAGTCATTATATTTTGATGAAGAAACTTGATGAAATACAAGGTAACTTGCAGATTAAAAATACTTGATATGCATGCTACGATATGGCAGTTTACTGGATGTAAAATAGGTCATAGAATTGGTTCTGTTTTGCAATTATACTGGTGTTAAGAACTCACGCAAAAACTTCAACAAGCGCATTCGTTTGATGTCCCAGAGAAAGCTCCTGGGTCTTCGCTCTTTTGCTGATATAACCAATCAAAATAAAATAAAATCAAAATCATTCTGTATTGGGTAACTCAAGAAAATCAGCAAAGCACAAATTACTCGAAGTTTTTCGATTGATTTCTTCAGCTTTATCCTCCTATCACGAGAAAGCGGCGGAGGCGCTATACTTAGGACAAATCCTGACTCGCTTGGGAGTTGCCCTTGTTTCCGAGTTTTCCGGTTGAGTTTTGCTTCTGACTTCTTTAATTTTCTGCTTGTTGGATTCCACCAAACATAGATAGGCATCGTGAAGCATCTTATCCAAGGACGCAACAACGAGACTAGGTAGGGAGTAGAACCGTTGATCTTGCGATCATGGCCGTCGTAAAAACGACGCTCCAAACAAATGCGCCACGCTGCAGACCCAAACCACTGCGCCACGCTGCCGACTTGATCCGAAGTAATTGATCCAAAATTGATCCGAAGTAATCTTCGCCAGCGATCAAAGCTTTTTAAAACAAGGAGCATTAAGATGAATTTTGGAACTCAACTTCAATAAAAAGATAATAGCCAGTATATTTGCAATGATTTCACAAACGTTTCGGTAAAAACTTATACCATCATCAGTGTAAAAAAACTACAGGGGCACTAGGCTAGATTAAACAGCACAAGAAGAAAATTATTTTGAATACGGCATAATTATGACGACATAAACAGAGTAGTTGAGATTTAAATAAATACAGTGGAATTTGCCTAAGTCGACTTCGGCTAAGTCGCCAGTTCGCCTAAGTCGCCACACATCGCTTGGTTCCGGCTGAGAGCCGATTGTTTTCTGTGTTATCAAGTTCGGCTAAGTTGTCTTCGCCTAACTCGCCACTGTTTTTGCTCATCATGAGCAAAAAAATTTGTTTAAGTTGTCAGACTGATGTAACACAACCCCACTGTGCGTCACAAACTTCCTTCATAACCCCATTATTTCATCGCTTTAGATTGTTTTCACCAGGTTTAGTTTCCGTTCAGTTAGCCAACTTATTGCCATGTGAAGCAGCCTGGATATGACAGTTAGAAAAGCTATCAGCTTATTTGCAATAAATTACAGTACTTAGTGACTAGAGAATGGGCAAAAAATAAGGTTGCAGCAGAGAATAGATTAATAAGAAGACAGAAAAAGCACAGAGCAAAAGGAATAAGCGCATAGAGAAGATTGTACTGTACAGAGAAACAAATGTTCTTTAACGGTATTCTCGTCATTGACCAAAATTCATTCGTGTAACATAATGGACAAGTCCTTGGCAAATGCATAACAGTCAAAAATCTCGGATTTCTTTAAGACTGCATCTTGAGTGTTTAAATAAATATTATGTTGTTGTACAGCAATCCAAAAAGTCCTTTCTGTTTGTGTTCTTTATTTCTCAAATGTTCAGCTTCTGCAGAAACAAAGGGATCTAAAGTCTGTGTAGGCCTAAGCATATTAATCTGTTGTTTGCCTAAGTCGCCACTTTTTCTGTTCCCCTTGAGGTGGCGACTTAGGCAAATTCTACTGTATAAGTAAAGGGGTAGAATAAAATTACATGCAATTGGAGAGAAAAGTTTAGCAGTGAGAATATAGAGGTTAAACACGGTAAAACCTAGTTCAAATACTGTAGAACTACCGTGTTTCCCCGATAATAAGACCTAGCCGCAAAATAAGACCTAGCGTGATTTTTGAGTATGATTTTAATGTAAGCCCTACCCTTAAAATAAGCCCTAGTTGAATTTCTGAATAAAAAAACATGTTAATGGCAAGTAAATGTAGATCTTTATTCGTAATTTCTGTTTATTTAAAATCTCGTAATTTTTACTTTGTAACTTCATTTTTTATATACCTTTTTAAAACATATAATATACATCAAATAATATATACCTTTTTAAAACAAATAAAATATACCAGAAGCCAAACATGCTCCTTGCTCTCCAACATACAAGCTTGTCTAAAACTCACTGCAAGCAAACCTTAGTCAAAAAAACGAAAAAAACGTGCAATAAATAAAGAAGTAAAGTATCTAAAAGGCGTCGAAACATTGTGAAACGAGTTTTTTGAGGGTTACTCACGGTCAACTTATGTCCTACGCAACACAAATTACCAACAAACAGTGGGTGCGAGTTCCAACACCAAACGAAGCGAAAACAAAGATTGTGCGGCAACACCAGCTGGTCTCAATACATTCTGAAAACATTTCAAAACTTTCTTTTCAGAAATTTAAAAAATTACCGATACGACCCATCAGAGCCGGATTAAGCTTTTTGTGGGTCGAGGGCTATATGGCAGTCAGGGGCCAATTTTTCATCCTATTCGTTGAAGTAAAAAGTAACCACAATTGAAGCAATGCGCAAATACAAAAACAAAGTCTTTACTTCGTATGCACACATTCAAATGACACAATTTCTGGATTTAGCCAATGCAAAGCTCTTAATAAGGTCATCAGCGTCTATTTTTTCCAAAAGTTCGTTTTCGATGCTGAGTAGAGCTAAGGAATTCAACCTTTTCTGGCCCGTAGACGAAAGCATATGATTCTTTGCTTTTTTTAACGCTGAAAATAAGCGCTCGCCAGAGCAATTAAAAATGATCAGACAAAAGGTAAAGCCTAAGGTTGGAACGCAAAGCAGCTACATTAGGCCTACAGGACGTCGCTTCTTCGCTGTTGCTTTTCGGTTCGCTTTCATCAAAACAGTCAGTCACTTTTTTGGATTTTGCTGCAACTTTTTTCAGTTTATCTTCTGCTTCTGTTCTAGATTTTTACTTTTCCGAACCGCTTTTATACTTTCTCATTTTTATTTTCAAATTACTCTAGCCGACATAATATGGAATCTCCTACCTTTCAATATACTAGAATGTAGAACCTACGAAAATACATGTATACTAGAATCGACTACCGATGGTATCGGTATAACCGGCCGAGCAGCCGCGAAAAAGGATTGTTGCGTCATTGTGAGCAAGTAGGGTTTAACAGTGACGATGCATGGACATAAATTGAACAGTGTTTTCCATAATAGGTGGGAAATTTCCAATAGCTTACGCTACTTTAGTTCTTTTATCACTTCATTGACGTAGAATAGTGATGGCCCTGTTTGTGATTGTGGGCCTGGGGCTGCAGCCCCATCAGCCCCCGCCTTAATCCCGCCCTGCGACCCATCAACACGACGGATGAATTTTATACAATCAGTTTCGTTTAAGAAGGTCCTATATTTTCTTTCCACTTGGTCCTG
This sequence comes from Trididemnum miniatum, assembly GCA_964006365.1. Classification (NCBI taxonomy): domain Eukaryota; kingdom Metazoa; phylum Chordata; class Ascidiacea; order Aplousobranchia; family Didemnidae; genus Trididemnum; species Trididemnum miniatum. Next base: position 10,704,022 of record OZ023234.1, on the reverse strand, counting down.
AACCCCAACCTACTTTTCTAAAAATGTACAAGAAACAATCAGAGTAATGAGAGCATAGAGTAGGAAACCAGCCACTTTGAAGAACGTTTTTGAAAAAGTCAAGAAAACGCATAAAGTTGTGCCGGAAGCAGGGATGTGGAAGCGGAATATTTGCTAACAGCTTCCGCTTCCACACCTATCTCTTCCCCTTCCAAAAATATTCACCGAAATTTTACCAGTAAAATACGACCAGTGCGTTGGTAGCCGATTGCGTAAACCGTAGCTTTTTTTCCAACACGCTGAAAGCTCTTGGTCAAACTTTAGCAAGAGTTTTTTTTAAAGATAATAAATTGCAAAAAGCAAACGAAAGTGTAAAGGAATGATTGAGTCACAGTATTTGGAGTCTTTTACTGCAACTTTGCTACGAAACTTACTCCCTTCATTAGGAAAATGTTGTTACACAGCACTCAGAGGCGTGGCAAGAATTTTTAAAAATGGGGGGAGGCATAATTTCCACATTGTTTTCAAGCGTATTTTTTTTTCCAGCAGAACCAATTTGAAACTGATTGAGAAGCAAGAAAGGCTCTAGGGAGGTCCGGGGACATGCTCCCTCGAAAAAATTTTGAAAATGTACATGCTCTAATGGCTATTTTAGTGATTTTTGAATCATTTTCAGCCAAATTTTGTTTAAATTTTTTGACTCTAATTTTGAGTGCTTCGCCAAATATGATGCATTTTGTCCGCACATTTTCGATTATGCGTGCTTATGGTGTTAGGCTTATTGCTATCGAAGAGGCTAGAAATTATGAAAAAATTGTATACATCAAAAACATGTTTGAAAATGGCTGGTGGAAGGATGCATATCTTTCATCCTACTCCCCTGCATTCGCCTCTGGCCATAAGCTACAAAAACCATCAAAATAATCTGGCATATTTCAGTCACTTGGTACCATTAATTTTATTCCTTTTTACTAAAAGACAGAGCCAAAACAAGAGGACGGGGGGATGGCACAACGCCCCCTCTCTAAAGACGCTTCTGACAGCACTCCATCTATTTCTTCCTATGATTAATTATTACTGGAAAAGAGCCAACTATTGCCTTTGCGCTATTGACAAATTTGTTGCTTTATTTCAAATTTAGAGAAAGCTGAAAGAAAACGCAATTTTATTTTAGTACTATCTGAAAGTCAAGCGAAGAGTAATGGCCTATGGTGAGATCTGGCATCCATGGACCATGCGAATCCGGCATTGTAAAATAATGTCTAACAAATTGAATATAGTATCTAATAAGTTATTTACAGCAGAGTTTCCGAAACTAGGGTCCGCGGATCCCTGGGGGTCCGCGGCGACCGCATAGGGGTCCGTGACAATGTTGCAAAAAATAAAAAAACTAGCACTTTCACATGATTTTTACAGGACATACACAGACCCTATTAATTACTGTAGTAATTGAAAATCTTATAGAATGTTTTTTTCTTCTACTATCTCTTGATTGTTGAGTAAATCTTAAAGTTAGTCATGGATTATGATATTCTTGCCTTTATTGTTTATGAATTATAATGCTGTAATAGCTTAATTGCAATGACAAGTTAAACGCCCGAGCAGAGATGATAGACTAGATCAGAGAGACCCCGATGCAAGCTTATTAAGATATAAGTTTATAAGATACAAGATGAAAGCTGTAACGGTCTAGTTTCTTTTACATCCTTTTGGTAGAGCTAAATAATAACTAAAAGCATTGCCATTGTGTAAATGTAAAATCAAATCAAACCCTAATTATACTTGCGGTAATACGCAGAAGCGTGTAACAAGTGGCGGAACCCATCTCCGCGACTGTGGCTTTATTAGCGATCGTGCAATATAGCTTCCACTTCCAAGAACCCTCGAAATGATGGCAAGCTGCAGTTGGCGACGCTGTGTCTGATTTGACCGGCCCGGGGATCGGACCCCAGATCTTGCGCACCGATAATGATGTGTCTACAACTACGCCAGGGGTCGGCAACCTACTGCACTTAAAGAACCATCTTTACCAATATCACAAAATACTAAACACACTGTGAGCAGCAAAAACACTACGGCAATCAAAAAATTTGAAAAGATCTTTGTTTTTCCCTCTCCCAAAAAAGGTCTTCGTTTATCCCCACAACAAGCCGCAACCTGAGGATCAAAGAACCGTAGGTTACCGACCGCACTACACCAATCGCTCGGTCTAAATGTGCAATTTACGGACATATATTTGAAACAAAAACTGTGAAAAGCAACCCCATCCGTCTCATTCATGTGATTCATATGTGTCGGTAAAAATGAAATCACGATTAAACACAATTTATTTTCGTTTTGCATTTTATGCTTTTATAGCAGTTGGTCGAAAAATTAACGCGACCTAAAAGTCGGTTCCGCGGTAAACTTGATTCGCAAAAATGGGTCCGTGGCACAAGAAAGCTTGGGAAACCCTGATTTACAGTAGGCTATGCTTTTTTGAATGATGTGGAAGCGGAAGCGGTATCTTTTTCGCGCTTCCGCTTTCATTAAAATATGACCGGTTCTACCGCTTTCGCTTCCACATCCCTGGCCGAAAGCAAATTCAGAGTTGAAAATCACTATAAATTCAGTTGGTCTTGGTCTATCAAAGCACTCGCACGCTAAAATAAACAAGAGTGCACTAAAGGAACAGATCCACTAGTTTGTGCCATCTGGATGTTGCTACCATGCCCACTCTTGTTTTTTCTAACTCCTCTTCTCCTGCCTGCATGCATATCTTATGGTATTCTTTATCAGAGATCGGCATTTATCGAGATAATTATCGGCGATAATTTATTACCGATTATCGTTATCGCTCAAAATAGTTTTGATTTATCGATTACCGATATCGCTTTTGTTATATATTTTGTTGTCGCCGATAAATTATCGCGATAAACAATTCTTTATGCACACGGTGTTCAAAGTTAGTGAGTTGACGCTATGAAAAAAATGCACGGTGTCCATAAAGTCTTGTTGCAATTTGTAAAAGCTATCTTTGTTTATTTTATGCCACAGCAGAGTTCGTGAACTGCTCTCTTTTCTTGAAAAATATAGAAAAACATTTTTGCAATTTGACTTGGCCTACAAAAACACTTCGTCAAACACATTGAAAATCTACCGCAATATTTATCGGAAAAATTTATCGGCGATAATTTATCGATTATCGACATCGCTTTAAGAAATTGAGATTTATCAATTATCGGTATCGCCCAAGGCTTTTTTGAAATTATCGGTTATTGTCGTCGCTTTGCTTTAGAAAGGTGTATGGTGCCCTTCGCTGTTCTTTATCGTGTTGATGACGTGGAAATAAAAGACACTACTTTCATACTTCTACTATTTCATCAACGTTGGTTTGGTTTGCTTGCTTTCGATTCCATCATAAAACCGAATTTCACAACCAGCACACAATTCTTGAACTTGAAGTAAATTCATGCTATGTTACCTTAGCAGCAGTTTTGTTGATGGTATTATCCCTAACTTCATTCTCGTGATCGCTAATGTCAGAATCGGAAGGCATTGGTGAAGTTCTGAAACAAAACTTGAAAAATAGTTGGAAATTTCATCGAACTGCAATGTTCGGATACATAAGTCACATTTTGATGAACGTTAAGTTGAACTATTTCAGAGAAGACAACAGGATAGCCTAATCCAAACGCATATTTTGTGCCCAGGATTTTGAGTAATGTTTCCTCTAATTTTTTGTAATCTGTGGGCGCAGAAATTTCAGTGTGTGAGCAGTTTATTGGAAATAAGTAATATTTGTGCAACAATCTGTGAAGAAATTTCAGCAATCTAACCTCTAACCAAACAACAAACCAGCTGATCAAAAAAATTTGATTATTCAGTAAGTTGTTTTATGGATAGAAAATGCAGTGGCGTAGCAAGAATAATTTAAAAGGGGGGGGGGGGGGGCATAATTGCTACATTTTTTTCAAGTGTATTTGTTTTTTCAGCAGAACTAGGATAAAAATTTGAAACTGATTGAGAAGCAAGAAAGGCTCTAGGGAGGTCCGGGGACATGCTCCCTCGAAAAAATTTTGAAAATGTACATGCTCTAATGGCTATTTTAGTGATTTTTGAATCATTTTCAGCCAAATTTTGTTTAAATTTTTTTACCCTAATTCTGTGTGCTTAGCCAGATATGATGCATTTTGTTCGCACATTTTTGTTTATGCGTGCTCAAGGCGTATTGCTATTGAAGAGGTTCGAAATTATGGACAAATTATATAAAGGTACATCAAAAACATGTTTGAAAATGGCTGGTGGGAGGATGCATACCTCTCATCCTACCCTCCTGGTTCCGCCCCAGGCCATAAGCTACAGAAACCATAAAAAGAATCTGGCATATTTCAGTCAGTTTGCACCATTAGTTGTGTTCTTTTTTACTAAAGAGTGCAGTCAAAAGGGGGGAAGGGCATGGCCCAATGCTTCCCCCCTAAGTACACCCCTGAGCATAGTTGCCACTCCTGATGTTTTCACATCAGATCTGATGTTTTGGACAAAATTTCTGATGTCTGATGTTTTGACCTACTAATCTGATGTTGAAACACTTTTTTAAACAGGTTAGTCAAAAATAAAAATTTTTAAATTTCTTGTGACTATTTTTTTGCTTTCGAAAGTGTGTATTGTGCCACTGACTGTTTTTCCGACCAAATTCCTTAATCAAGCTCCTTTCCTGGAAAGGAAAAAAAAAACACTTCATGCATAACTGAGTTGTAGGTAGAAAAACCAAAAACTGCCCAATGCCCATAACGATTCACAATCTGAGTACTGGGTTAAAAAGAAAATTGCCCATCACGAAATAACTTGTCTGTATCACCATCTTAATGTTATCTGTTATAAGCCTTGTTATACTGTTATATGTCATACAGTTGAAATTTTTACTATTATAACCCTTGTAATATTTAAAAGTGATATTCGTATAATATGACCAAATTACTGCAGAGTTCTACAGCTTTACTGAGAGCATTTTGCTAAGTGTTAGTTGAAGTTAATTGCCTTTTATTGTGAACATAATTTGCAAATTTCAATGATAGCAAGGTGTATAATATCTGGCTAATTTAATGAGGTGTTACTTCGAATTGTTTAGATGTGCATCAGCCAATACTTTAATGTTGCTTGTTGAACCCTGTAGTGTCAGAATGTAGCAAAAAATATGTACCGTAGAGCTGTTATTAGCCTCCAACCCAACAAGAGGAAGTAGACTAGTCGTCATGACTTCCCGCCAGTAGGCCAGGAAGGACATTGCTTTTTTAGTTAAAAAAATATGTAGGTAGTCATTAATTGAGTTTGAAGATTAAGTGCTGTAAATTTGTAGAATACAGCAAGCTAATTTTACCAGCGGTCACTCTCTCTTTTTATGTGATAGTCAAGCTGTAGAGTTATAAGCAATCCTGTTTTAGTCATGTGTCATTAATTTACTATGGTGTTGTATGCCCACGTGTTGTAATATTGAACATGCAAATTGTTGCTTGAGATATAACTCCTGCAGGTTTATGGAACCATCTTAACTATTTTTTACATTTCTTGTAGGAATATTAAGGCGAAATGTGATTAGTTTGTAACAAAACTGTAGCGTAAAAAATCTGATGTTGAAGGTGTACAAAATCTGATGTTATTTGCACTTTCCTCAGTGGCAACACTGTCGCCAACGACTCCGCCACCATTGCGACGTTTCTTCGGAGATCTGTTGCCCAGGCGCTAAGCCACGGAGATGGGCCAGCAAGTCGTTACACGCTACGGCGAGTATAATGAAGATTTGATTTGTATATTTGGCCATTTTAATGACGCCATAATAGCTTAAACATTTTTTTATCCATGCAAATAAATTCCATTATATTGTAGAAAAGCGGCAATTCGTCTTTCATTGCATTACGGAATTCAATGAATTTTACTGACCCCTAGCTTTCGCTGGTAATACTGCAGAAAACCCAGCCTAGCAACGTTTTGCATGTAGCGTCAAAGCCATCAGTACAAACGGTATTACTGCTTGGTTTGTCGCAAATCGCGAGAATCTTGATGAATATTAGGAACATTTCCACTTCCAACATGTTGCGGAGGCCCACTCAGTAAACACAGCTTGGCGCTGGTTTAGTAAGTGATCTACCGAAATTTGGGTTGGACAAGAGTGATCGAGAAAAGCGGCTTGGGTGTTTGAGAAAGAGAGAAAAACTTGGCAATTAAATTTGCACTAGGTTAGATCATTTCAAACGAAATATTTTACTTCACTCATTGCGTGAATATGTGCACCTTATTGATCAGCGTGCTTCCCATTGTATGGGCAAAATGTCGGAATCTGACTTCGGGTTCGAAAATTCGGATTCGAAATCTAAGCCCATAGAAAGGAACTGCAGGTTCGACCATTTGTCAGCTAAACACTTCAGGTTCGAAGATTCCGCACCTGAGCCCATACAAAGGAGCGTTTTTGCTACGCCATTTCGCCCATACAAAGGGAAAGAATCTGATCAATAGGGTGATATGTGGCACATGTTTGACGCTCTTCATTCAGAATTTATTTATGTGTCACGCATAGGCCCACATATTGGGCAGGGGCAATTGATTGACTTTAATTTTGCCAAGTCTCTTTCTACTCGGTAATCAGTACTTTTTCATAGTTTGAAAGTTCCGACATTTATAATAGGCAATATCTTAATAATATACTTTATTCTGAGCAGAAAAAGGAATTTGTTATATAAAGTACTGCATAGTTCAACCCGGTAGTGTGCTTTTAGTACGTTGGACCCAAAAAAATGTGATAAGTTTGAGTTAAATCTGAAAACTTAACAGAGAATGGAAAAAAATGTAGCAAAATTATGACAATGTTCGCTTTTCAAGTGACGTCATCATCGTTTTACGACGTCATGGAGCTTTGATTTTCTTGGAAAGGTAAGGCAAGATTAAAGATAGTTTAAAAATGAAGTTTTAATTTTACATTAGTTGCAAACGAATGAGTTATATACTATTATTTAAGTTTTAGGGGTAGCAGATATTACCCCTCAATTTTTATGCTTTCTACGGGTCTGTTCGCTAAAGGATTTTTTACAGCGAAAGAACTAGCTACTGACAAAGTTTCGAGCTCCTAAAGCAAATCAAAAAATAAAGAAGAGACGCGCAGATAGCTTGAAAAAACTACGCTAAAATTGATTTAAAGTGACGTCATCACCTTTTCTGTGACGTCATTACGCCTTCAGTATCTATTTTAGAACATTCATGTATTGCTTGAGGTAAATGCCAAGTTTGACGCCTCTATCTGCTCTTAAAAATACTTTTCTACAAAACCATGCTAAAAATTTAGAACCCAAGTTAGAAACCCGAGTTTGCCAGCCGCCAGTCCTATTCAAGACGTCTGTAATTGTGGCAATACGGTGAATACGGTATCCTAAGCTCGTAACTGTGCTACTTAAAAGTAAGGTCACGAATGACGCCGTAATCACGTGACTTGCAAAAATAAATGAATAATTAAGGCTTTCAATGAACGACGTCAAATAAAAAAATTTTGGGGGCAATAACTTGCCCCCTGCTCCCTCATTAAGTCAAAACAAACGTAAATATCTACATTAGCACTGGTACTTGAAATAATTCGGCAGTGAGGGGCAATTGCCACCTTTTGCCCCCCTGGCTGCTCCCTGCAAAGCAGCATGCCACTTTGAACAAATCAGGTTAACTAGAATATTTTAGAATTAGTTTTTTTCTTGACAGTGGTCAACGCCGATGCTTTGAAATGACATTAGATTTATGTGTAATTTTCGTGGTCGTAAAGGCAACACTGTCATCGCGGTTTCTTTCCTACAATTTCAAACCTTTTTCTTGTTTTCTTTGTCACAGCTTCGTTTTCATTCCAGAGTGAAACACTTGAATCGGAGTCAAAACTGTACTTTTTTCCGACATCTGCAAAGGAAAATTTCAGTGTGTGAACAAAAATTTTATAATCAAACATGTTCTGCTATATTACTTTGTGCTGCATTTGTTTTGCCTCTTCGCGTGGGCTCAGAGGTAACGACATCGGTGCGGGAGGTTTGGGTTTGATTTTCGGGAGTGAAATCGGATACATAGTCGCCAACGGCTTGGCAGTCGGTACTATAGCTGCAACGTTTCTTCAGTATTTGAATCTGAGCTGTTCAGGCTCTTGGAAGCGGAGATGGGCCCGGCCAGTCGTTACGCACTTGGGCGTACTCACGCAAGCAACACTAACTCGACATCTGGGGGGGTATAACTGCTCAACTTTTGTGCACTTAACGCAATGCGTTAACTTAATGAACAAACAAAACCCATTGCGTTAAGTGCAACAAAAATTGAGCTGTATACCGCCCCTGGTTTTGATTTTTTGCATTTGCTTTCAATTTTCTCAGGCAATGCTTACTGATACTTGAAACGCTTTTCGGAAAATCATCAAACGACGAATCAGATTCGCTGCTGGATTGTCGCGTGAGTTTGGACGACGATTGGCGTTGTGTTGCGCTGGTGATTTTGCTAGAAGGTTTAAACCCGGTTGCTGAAAAGGAAAATAGATTAGCAAAAAGTTAACGCAACAGTCTTGTGCATTTCAAATTGAGGAGGCGTCAATCCAAAATGGCGAATTGCCCTAAAGCGATTTCTGCGCAGATCGAATACTGTTCAGCAAATCCGCATAATATAGCCTACATTATTATTAGCACGATTTTTGGTCGCAGAAGTTACAATTTTTTCGCTGACATAGTGGCATCAAGTAAGCTAACGTAAAAAACGTGGAAGCAGAATTTCACTGGTGTGGGGTCAGTACTTAAGAAGTTATTAAGCTACAAAAAGTCATATTTTGTGTTTTTCAGTTAACATTTTATTTTTTAGATAACAGTGTTTTTGCCTAATTTTTCAACCTTTTTTTATTTTGTATTGCTTCAATTGGTATAGATTCACAACTTCCATAATGCACCAAAGTGTTTATATGCTTAATACAAACCCACGAAGTTTTACTCTTTCCAATAATGCAGAAGCAATTAAGCATCAGAGCCGCTGAGATGGTTTTGAGGCCTCAGCCAAAAAATCAAATGGGTATGATAAACAGGCATCCTTCAAAAAAATTAAATGAATCTTTAATGGGCACCTTCTTTCAAAAAAATTCACCCACCACCGACATGGGCCTCTGGGCATTTGCTCCGGCTTTCCCCTTCTCATTGGTACAAGCTGCAGAGGTAAGCAGTTTTTCCATGTTGGAAGCTACTTGCTTAAGACAGAAACTTTTTAACCAAATAATATTAAATACCATGGTGTGCGTGCACCATAATTTGAGCACCTCATTTTATTGCTTTTTAGCATAAACCGCTTCTGCTTTTTTGTTGTCTGTAGTTTTTTAAATAAAAGTCAGTGATGGAGTCGAGTACTCAACCTTCAGGTACGAGTATCAAGTACTTGCCTTGACAATCTTCGAGTGCCAGTACGAGTACTGGTGGTTGAGGTCGAGTACGAGTACATTTTTCGCAATTAAACTTTACACTTAAAAACCAGTTGCAGGCATTTGCCGCGTAAATTGGAACCACTTTTCTTGAAGTTGTTTATTTAAATGTTTATTACCACTTTAAACACTGGTTTTAAGCTCTTTATAGTCGACATTAACTTTTAGGGAACTTTTGAGCAGGTTTCAACAAAGGTTTTTGTTATAAGTATTATAGGCAGTGATGGGATTCAGGGGGTTCGCACGGGTTCGCGCGAACCCGTTCTTGGAATGTCAGGATAATCAGCGAACCCGCTTTTGCTTTTTTTTTACAGACATTAGACCTTTATGAGGGAACCTGTTGTTAGTAAGTACGATACAAAGAGAACCTGTTCTTAAAATTTTGAATCCCATCACTGATTATAAGTATGATAAAGATCAAAGTACTCGTGTACTCGACTGAATTTTAGACCGAGTCCGAGTACTTTTAGGTTCGAGTACGAGTACTTCTTGAGATTAAAAGTTTCTAGTACAAGTACAGTACTCGAGTACTCCATCACTGATAAAAGTCACATTTTTAAGTTTTTAGGTCACAAAAATCGCCTTAATGATTATGCTGGACAAACTAGGCTAAAGGCTGATCGCAACCAGAACAATAAAATTAAATACTGTTCAAGTCGCTATTGAGATTCGATGATTTCGTTACAATAAGTTCAACACATTATTTTCTCGTAAAATCATGGATTGCAGCTTCTTGAAAATATCGACAAGAAACACAGTTTAGCGTAAAAATGCGAGTAATCTGTGGGACCATTCGACAACAGAAAAGGAAAAATTACACTATATTTACAGCTGGTAAATGTAGATCAACTCAATTCACCTTGAGAAAGCGGTACGGATTTGGATCTTGTGAGCATCACAGTGTGGGTACCTTTTCGAGTATTTTGTTCAATTTTCTAAATATAGGTCATAATTTACCTGCTGTCTTTGCCACAACCCGTTTATCAAGAAAAAAAGAAGCAAAGCAGTTTGTTGTATCAACTAACGGTGTGCGTAATAGTTTTAGCTTTACAGATTTTGAAGCACCCTGCAGGCCAGTGTAGAATTATTCTTCATTGAACAAAAAGTGACTTCTTAATCTTAATGGACAGAACCAGGTAAAAACCTCTGTATGTCCAGTCATACGGTAAATCAACTATCTCCTGGGCTCAGAGCCGGCGCCCGAGCAGTCGACTTAGGGGGGCCAAGCGTTTGTCCGGGGGGGCTAAAGTTTGAAATTAAGCACAAAATCCGCTTACTTCAAAAGAGTAAGCTTGTTAATTGGGGGGGCCAAGCATGTCGATTGGGGGGGCTAGGCCCCCCTTGACGCCGGCTCTGCCTGGACTGCCCTTTGAGCAACGGCCAGGGCGGGATTAACCAATTGGGTAAACAAGCTGAAGATTAGGGCCTCGTAGAAACCAGGAGCCTGGTCACGAACAAAAAAGTTTGACGTGATTACGGAAAGACCATTTGGTTTGGAGATAGACCATGGCGACCTTTATTTACTAAGAGATGAGTCCAATCACCGGTCTACGACCTAGTGTCGTCATCAAATTTTTACATAGCTTGACGTACAGTAGCTACTGTAAATAATAAACTAACATCTAATTTTTTGATAGATTCACTTAAATCTATTTTCCAGTTATCTTTAGGAGCTTTTGTCTTCACAGCATCAAGTTCAGCTTGTTGTGACTGACTCTGCCGCTGAAGATCTTCTTTCCCTTCTTTTGTGAAGTTCCAGATGGGCATGTTAAGTATATAGGTGTAATCTGGATTCTCATTTTCTTCAATATCTGGTGGCCCCTGTTTTTTTTTCAAAGTTTATCATCAACATATTGCAAACATAAGAAACAATAAGGCACTTCTATTAGGTCTGTGGCGTGTGGGGGGTCACAATTTGTGAAACAACTCTAATTGGACTTTACTCAACCTCTCTATGCTAGATTAATTACGACTAATTCACTGTTTTGTGTGATTTGAAGGGAAAAGCTTCCACTCCGAAATTGGCGCTGCAGAAACTATCCTTACATTGATCAACTTTTCTTGAGGTTGATAAAAGTTAGTTGATATAAAAAAAAAAAAAGAAACAGAGAAATCAAAATGAAAAAAATAGCCTACATGGTATAGAATTTGACTTGGACATGATCAATAGATTGAATAAATCATAAGAACCAAATCTCCAAAAACTTAAGGGGTTTGTTTGCTGAAAAAAATCTGCCAGTCTGCGTAAGTACTTGTGAGGCCGGAGAAGCTACGGATTAAATGAAAAGTTTTATGTTGACGGTAAATGAACGAAATGATACCTTTTTCAGTGATTTCTTCCATGTTTCAACGGGGTCGAGGTCGTACTGCTTGCTACTCAACATTTCTGTCAGTTCTTTTTTTGTCTTGTTGACTGCGCAAAAACGAGTATAATGATTAAGACAACTTATTTACTAGCGTAAGCCTAATTACCGGTACATATATATTTCATGTTTACAATGCATCATGCACTAAAAAGACGAATCTGATCCACGCTAGGGTTTACCTTTTTCACGACTTCTCGGGAAATTTTCATAGCCTACTCTAACTTTTCTATTGTGACACTTCGGAAGAAAACACTACATTATAACTGTGGCGATACCGGTACTAATGAAAATACTTTTTCTTACCTCTGTTGGCCGCAATCTTGGGCCGGATTCAAACAAAGAAAGGCCCTAGTAGAGTAGTAGTCATAGGGGGGCTCGCCACGAATAACTGAGACCTGTATTTGTCTTCGGAGATTGACCATCAACACTTTTTATAGACTTATCTCTACGAATATATACAGTAGATCTCGACGGTCCATCACCAAAAAAAAAGGTCTTCGTTGTTTGCGAGGAGGCCCCAATTTCTCCGGGACCCTAGGCTTCAGTCTGCCTACTGCCTACTATCCTATTGGTAAATCCTGCCCTTTCGATATGTTTTGAGGAATTAAAGCTAAGCCTACTTAATTTGAAATGATTCCGAACAAAATTACTAAAAATAAAACATTAACATCCGCGCAGTTTGCATTTCGGGGCAAGTCCACCCGACAAACGCAAAACAATAAGCAGTATTCTTCAAGGGCGTAGGCAAGGGGGGGTTTGGGGGTTCAAACCCCCTCCATTGGTTTGGCAACGCTTTTACTTTTATATCCAATATTCGTTGATCCGTCGCAAAAAACGATAATTTTGGTCCTTGCTTCATCTGCGATTGTTGTAACATCACAGCATAGCTTACTGTCCTAACGTTGCTCAATTAGCCTACGAAGTGTCATTTTTGCGTCACAATATTATTTACCGCTCTTGCACAATCGCAGTTACGAAAAGCGTTGACCCTTGGCCGGTGTTCATGGATGGTAAGGTGAGAACAACAGCTACTGTAGTAGATAAAATAAATAAATAACTGAGGTTACTCTCAAATAATTGTGAACAGAAAAGCTATAGGCTAACAGTAACTGAGGCAAAGGGAACTTGCGCTCTTTGCGTCAACTGCCACCCAGTATATTGATGTCCATAGGCGCTTGCAAGGGGGGCCACGGTGCAATGCCCCCCTTTTGGCCCTGCAGTAAAGTGTTATAACCTAACTTTCAGTCTGTAATTTCTCAAACTAATAATGGTAGCAGCCTCCTTTCACTTATTTTAGCCAAGCTTCTGCTTTTAAACATAAGCTGCAAAAATATTTTTGCATTTTTTTTTTGGTGACTGCACTCACTGCATGCCTTTTTTCGATAAAAAAGTGTGCTAAAATGAGTGCCTTCATGTGAAAACTGCAAAAATTCGTTAGCGGCTGGGAGCTACGCCCCCAGATTCTCGGTTGTCTCCCCCCCCTTTACCAAATCCTGGGTGCACCACTGTACATGTCAAATGCAATCGGCTTCCGCCGTGAATCGAACCCGACACGAAGGATCTGTCACCTGCACGCGGTACCGCTAGGCCACGTATAGGACTAATAGTTAGCAATAAGTTTTTGTGGTATAGGCAACATACTATAATTGTAATATACCTTCCGCTCTTCACTTACAAAAGTATGAATCGCCTTGCGTAACCGCGTCATAAGTGACTACATTGAAGTTAAAATCCGGCCAAGTGTTTCACCCCCCTTCCCCCCGCAATTGAAAATTCCTGCCGACGCCACTGGTGTTCTTGCATATTGAAGCCAGTGGCGTGCACAGGACTTTAATATGTCAATTCCAATAGTCGAGCCCCTCAAGATTTTTTCGACCCAAGTTAAAAGCCGTAATCGCGAAGTTCTAGAAAAATCATTTCGTTTTTGCGGTATATAAATAAATTCAGTTACTGAGGTTATTTTCAAATTATATCAACAGATGATTCAACGGTAATTGAAGGAGACTGCGAAGTAAGCTTGCGCATTTCGAGTCAGCAGCCACCCAGTAGGTTAGTCAAATGCGATCTGCTTCAGCCGCGAATCGAACCCGTCACATATGATCTGTCACCTGCGCGTGGTACCGCTAGGCCATGTCGCTGACATACTCTTCTACGCGCCTCTTGAAGAAAATTTCTTCGTAAAACCTGATTGTGGCAGGTATAGGCTTACTTACGAATCTTAAACTTTCGTTTGATCATTTCTTCAACAAAGCGAAGTTGATTGCTCAGTCTGCAAGATTCAGCAGTCAACATCTGCATCAGGAAGTCCTTTCTCTCTTGATTCAACTTTGATCGCAGTGGATAGCCTTCCGTTGCCATCTCACGCCGACGCCGTTACGCGATGAAGTAACCGGTTAATTAAATATTTTGCTCGGTCTTTCGTTTCAGGTTGCGTAAGATGGTAAGATGCAGCCAAACTTTACGCATTCGGTAGGCCTACTCCCTTTTAACAAAACGGTCAAAAATGTATTTCTTTAATTTGCATACGGTTCTTATTTGCATCTTATTGAAATAAAATATATTGGCTGAAAAGAAATATCTAACTAAAATATGGATGTGTGACTGCTACTCGATGCTAAGCGCACGCTCTCGATGTGGGAGGTCTAGGGTTCAATTCCCGGACCGGACAAATCTGCACAGCGTCGCCAACGGCTCGCCACCGCTGCGACGTTTCTTCGAAGCTGTGTAGCCCAGTCGCTAAGCCGCGGAGGTGGTATCGCGAGTATAATGAAGATTTAATTTTGATAATCAAGTATCGTTATGACGTTATCATTAAAACTTCAAATTATCCACAGTAGAAATACGATAATAAATTATTTTCGAAGCGCATTGCAGAACCGTAGATGTTGTTACATAACTGATCTGCAAAACACCACTTTTTCAGCTATCCTCCTTCCACTTTCTTGTTTTGCAATGCCTATAGTCAGAGCCTTACGAGTCAAAACGAACAGTTGTAACGCATGATTAACCTAACCTCTAAAACAAACAAACTAGCCACTAGGCAAATAGTCGAGTTATTAGGTCCACAAACGCAGAGTGTAAATTCACGGCCATTTCCAGCTTAAAGTTCTTTCCAACTGCTGATATTATACTCACACCGGAACGCACTGCGCGTACTCAGCGAAAATTACTGGTACACTACACGCCAATTTTCCTGCGATTAAGCCTAGTATTATTACACAAGCGCGACTACACCAAACGCAAGCGAGTTTGTTGACGGAAGCGACAAAACGCTGCGCGAAAGCAGCAACGCCATCACGTAGCTGTAAATCAACTCGATCGCCATTTGAGATCACGTGCTATTTGGTTGGAAACTTTTGCATGCTCGAGTTTTTTTGATACAATTAAGTTTTCCGAGCTACCAAGCTTTCGTTATATTTACCCAGTCCACATGTTCAATTTTCGGGGCTTTACGCCCGCACTTCTCGTTTCTGCATCATAATCAAGTTTTTTGATATTGACTTAAAAAAAGGACTGTGATGCAGAAAGTAAAACAAAGATGAAGAAATCATCATCATCATCAGCCGCGTGCCTAAAGCCCACGGAAATTGGGACTTGTGGTCAGGGTCATAATGTTTCAACGTTTATCGTTTTGTCGCTGTTGCCTATTTTCGACCACCGGTCGTTGAATGATAAACTACTAGTTGTTAGTAGCCTACACTACCGAGCTAATACCTGACTCAAAAGTAGCCAAGCGACAGTTCATTGCGAGTTGCTGCGAGATATAGGCCTATACCCTCGAATTCGGCAGTAGCGTTTATTACCATAGAGCGCTGTTTCAAGCTTTTAGCCCTCATCAGCCACCCTCAGGCTTCAGGTATACACATCCTTCACAATGCTTGACCTTGATTAGCCAAACACCCCTCCGGATTTCTATACCCCAAAAGAATTTAACTTTTGTGTTACCTAACATGTTACATAACCACTCAAGTCAAATACCCCATGTGACCAAGGTACAACAGCAATAAGAACCAACACAAAGTAGCGTTTACGTTGGTTCGCACCGATGAGAGAACAGAATAGCAAAATGCCAAAAAAAAAAAAACTACACCTGTTTTTCATCACTTTTAGCTGCATAACTATAATCTTCCTAAATATAAAAATGAAGTTAAATGTATGCAGCAACTGCTTCAATAACTAACTTCAGTGCACTCAATAGATTTTGAAAATTCCTTTATGACAAAACACAAAATTTTAGCAAAAAACATTTTTACAAAAACGTGGTTGAAAGTCTAATAGAAACATCAACAACATTAAAAATGACAAAAACGCAGCGATGCAAAACTTTGATCGTTCACGGTAAAAAAATTAGACAAGATGCTAAAACTTTTCACAGATGCATCGGCTAAATTCGAAAACTTCGGTCACATTTGAATGAAATGTCACTTATTTTCAAAATCTTTAACAATATTTGCTAAAAAGCATTTTTACCGTAATTTTGCATCAAAACTGCTACGAGCTTTTTCAAACTACCCATCAAAAATATCGGAATAAAGCAAACATGTTTATAAAAAACTGGCGTGTAACCACTTCGCAAAACGGCAGCAATGCACATGATGTTTGTAAGTCAAGCTAGTTTACGATAATTATTAACTCTTTTTAACGCAAACTAAGCTAGAGTGGTAATTACGAAACGCCAAATCTAAAGCTTAACTGACAGAGGCTGGATGATGAATATCTATTGATATGCTTTACAATCACGAGATTTTGGTTCTAAAAGTGGCAAATTTTCAATTATGTCAATCCAATTTCAAAACTCTTCATCGTCCTCATCATCTGAGAATGTATACTTGCATTGTTTTTGGTTTCTAGCAAGGGTGGTTCGTGGTGCAACTGGTTCGCTCAGATTAGAAGAACCGTCTGAATCAGACCAAGCATTTCTCTTCTTTGAAGTGGCTTTGGTTTTTTTCGCCTAAATATCAAACAAGCAAATTTTATCAAGAGCATAGCAGTAAGATGTTTCATATTTCCATTTTTTTTAAATTAAAGATGCACGGGGTCTCATCAGATCGGATTTCGGTCACAATGAAAGAAACAAAAATTTTTTTCGATCAGACGTTATTTATGAGGGTTCTCAGCCCCCATAGTTTGACGCGGGAGATTTTTTTTAAATTAGCATATTTTTGTAACGTAACGAGATAGAGAGTCGTGGGTGGTACCAAAATTTGCAGAATAATCGATTTTCTGTCCGTACTTCATACATAGTTAAGCTCTAACAACAGAAACCAAGTTGTACTATAAAAATGTAGATTTTCGTAATTTTATGCAAAAATTGCCCACAACATTACACTACCACCGTATCTACACCATAAACTTCATAATGCAATTCACTCAAACTAAACATTTTTTAATTTGCGACATGCAATATATTGAGTCAACTTTAGCATGGTCAAAACTCAAGTCAAATCAACAAGCTTATTTTTGCCTCCAACCACGTCAAATAAACATGCATGCAGAAAAGAAAAGCGACAAAATAAATATACATTAGGTTTGTTACTAGGATGCCGCGAAAGGACCTCAGCGGTCTTCTAGTCGAGCGGTCATCCTTAACACCTCACAAACAGCTATTGCATAAATATGAACGAAGGCGAAGATCTGTGTACGGCTCTTGATGCAAATTGTCCCGCATTTTTTTCCGTGCTACAAAGTTTTTAGCTCGCCAATTTCTCTTTCATTGCAGCCAGAGCCGGCGCCAGAGCAGTCGACCTAGGGGGGCCAAGCGTCTATCAGGGGGGGCCAAAGTTTGAAATTAAGCACAATAACCGCTGTCTTTAAAAGAGTAAGCTTGTTAATTGGAGGGGCCAAGCATGTCGATTGGGGGCCAAGCAAGTCGATTGGGGGGCCGGGCCCCCCTGGCCCCTCTTGGCGCCGGCCCTGACTGCAGCGGATATGGTTGTCAATGCATTTCTAAAACTCCGTTGAACCGAACAACAGTCATGAAGCGCTTTTACTAGCAACAGTTAAAAAGTGCTTCAACAATGGTCCTTTAGTTGAAAGCAAATTCTCCACTGCAACCTCTTCGGCAGATAGAGATGACAAAACTTTTTTAGTAAATGGTGGATTTTTAGAGTAGTACAAGCTCAGAGCAACGTTATGTGGAGAAAGCCAACTTGAAGCATGTCGAATAAAGTAACGATTTACTATTTCATACAAACTTGAATCAATCGACTGATAAGCAAGCAACAAATCTCGTTGAAACAACGTCAGACGAGGACCCTCAGATGCTTTTGGACTGAGGTGTATCATGAGAAATGATGGCAAGTACAGCGACATCATGTAACAAACAAGTCGGTATAATTTGCTCTTTTCCTCGGCGTCAAAATTGCTTGAACCACACAACAGCAATCGCAAATAACCATTTTCTGTCGATAACAAACGGTAGGGGCATACCTGCTATTGCTTATGCCACAACAAATGTTTGAGATTCTTTGGCACATCCATCAAAAGCCGACAAGATAAAACCAATAAGCACATTTGACCCCTGCAAAAGCCATGGCTGGCGTTGTTCAAGCGCTTCTGCTCAGAAAACCAATCAATTTTACTTCGAAGATGGAGTTGAGCTATAAGCGTGATTGGCACATTGATAGCTTTTCTATCAATCAAATTCTGAAGATTACAGTTGCTGATAGATCTGATGTTGTTGAGAAGAGCGCCATCTCCTAAAGCACGAGATCCTTTGCTTTTCTTTTACCTTTGACTTTTTTAATCACGTGAGATAAGTGCATTTCGTTGACATCAAACATACATTCTACTAAACCATGTGCAATGTGCATCGTGTTGGTAGTTTTCCGAAACATAATCCCAAAGGCGTTTGTTGATGCCAGTTTTCTTCTCAGTGTTCATACTGGTTGTATCACTCATAACAGAATACACTTTTTTCACATTCCCATCACAAGCTTCATCGACTATCGCGTGAAAGACACTTTCACTATTAACAGCAATTCTTGGAAGAACAGATTTTACCCCAATCACTTTTTCTATTTCTTTCTGAGAGTCTTTACACCAGAACTGCACAACAAACACGTATCTGTCCAATTGGTTTATAATCCTGCCATGAAAATGCAGCTGCAAAAAATCTGCACCATCGATTTGAGATCGGCAAGTTTCTAATGATAACAGCCTGGTTTTTTTGTCTGCTTTCATATACAGTACTTGGAGATGCTGCTATTTTGTTACCAGTGAAAGCTAATGTTTGGTCAGATTGTGGGCGGATAGATGTACGCCGTTTATCAGCTAACGAGCAACTGTAAGCGTTTATAGATAGTTTTCTTTTTTTGCATAGAATTTGCCTACAGTAACAGGGCTTTGGAACAAAATCTGAATCTTTACAAAACGAGGATGATGTGTTTTCTTCCAAAAGTTCCAACTGTGATGCACTGGATTTCAATTTTTTTCTTGGTCGAAGTATAGTACGAAGCAAGAGTTGAGAAGAATCTGACTGAGGTAAAGTGGAACTGGTTGGAAATGTGATCGCTCTTGTGGCACAGCCTGACGTTTGCGCCGACCCAAAATCTTTTTCTCTAAAACTTTATTCCGAGATGCCGATATGAACAGGTTCCTGGTTCCTGTTTAATCTTCGATCTTGCAAAATGAAACTTTTTCTTCAGGAATACGATTTTCCCAAGAACAAAGAGCAGGAAAATTTTCCGTTGTGGACATAAGGTTTAGAAGGGATTAGTTAGATTGTTGGAATAGTTAGACACACTTGCAGATGTCAAACAGTAAGTCCAACCAAGTCTCTCTAACTTCTTGCCACCTTGATTTGATCGCTTTTTTTTTCAGCCGCTTGGAATTTATTTAAGCTTACTGATAACTCGAACTTCACTTATAACAGGGGAACCAGCTATAAACCAAATATTAACTACATCACTTACTCAAATATGGAATCTGTCTCCTTCAATCTGTTTCGCAAATGCTCAATATGATTTAAAACATTGCTGTTAGTTGGTAATACATTGCCTGGAAGACATACTATATTTTCTTAAGATCTTTTTGAGATCAGATCTTGTAGCTGACATTACTGTTTAACATTTAACAAAAATTCAAAAAGAGTACCAACCCGCGTGGCAGAAATGATTATGACATCATAACTGCTGATAAAACACTTAAGCATTACAAAGAAAAAGACAAAACTATGGCAAATGCGACTATCAAACAAAAAAAATTCCCCAAAACCACAATTACAAGTATAACTCGGTTTCTGATGTAGTTAGAGCTTAACAATTAAATGTATTAAGTATTAGGGTGGGGTGAAAAATTTTTTTCTGGAAATCAAAAAAGTGTGGTTCTTAAATTCTGGCAAATGGTTCTTAAATTCTGGCAAATGATATAGATCTTGTTAAAATTTGTTTTTTTGGGGTTGCCACCATTTTCTAGCCGGCTACCTCCCAAAATGTAATGCGACTGATGACGTAGGATGTAGTTCACATATCTCGGTAACCTCTGGTCGGAGAGTAATGGTACCAGTGACATGCGGTCAGGGGAGGCAGTGCCTCATATATCTAAAAAAAACATGGCAAAGCAACACTCATTTTATCGCGGATTGAGTAAATATTAAATAATTTATTTGTAAAAACTAAACTATTTTGTTTTAAATAGTTACGTCATATCTCTTGAAATATTTGTTGACGCCAGCTATTTTACCGTAATTTATGTTCCTACACCCCATCGATGCTTCAGTGGTTTCTATGACGTTATTCGCAGAGAATTCACGTAGCTTTCTTCGCTCAAATACATGCGTGAGGCACTGACGAGACCTGCCTCACTTCCAGAGCAAAATTTACATGAACTCGTTAAAAAGCGCTTTTTTCTCCTCGAGTTTCTGTGCTTCCATGCTAAATTCAACACGATTTGAGGCATTGCCTCAAATGATTGTGACGTCACTTAGGTATAAACATTATTGCGCCAAGCTGAAAGTCACGCGCATTGCTCAACGATAGAAGCTATATAAGGCCTATGGTTTGAAGTTAAGTTGATACAAATGGGATGAAGAATTAGAATCGAATTTGTAAGACTTTTCAATACTGAATCATTAATTGAAATCTTAAAAAGTTATAATAAAAGGAAGGCCCATTTACAGTCTGTACACCTGAACTGAGAGCAAAAGAATAACTCCGCTCCTTTTTAGTGAATTGGTACAAATGCAAAGATTGGCCGTGTGATTGTGAGTTAAAAAGCTGTCTTTTTGTTTTCCCTATCTCTTGTTTTCTTAACAAATAATAATGTTTGGACTAAAACGCGATTTTGCGAAGCTGAAGATGTATCAAGTATGAGAAATTGACCGCTCACATTCCAAGCCAAATTGCTACATTTTTATATCGTCAAAATGAATCAAAGGGAAAATGAAAGGGATGGTGTATCGTAGCTGCGTAAGATCGGCAATGCTATATGGAAGTGAGACGTGGTGTTTGAGGGAAAATGAGATGATAATTTTAAGAAGAACCGAAAGAGCTATGGTGAGATCAATGTGTGGAGTAAAACTAGTGGATAGAAAGAATACTGAAGATTTGACGAAAATGCTGGGCTCGAAGGAAACTTTAGATAAAATGGTACAAGCGAATGGAGTAAGATGGTATGAACATGTGGTTAGGAGGGATGACAAGAGCATTTCGAAGAAGGCAATGATGCTTCAAGTGAATGGACAACGAAAGCGAGGAAGGCCAAACGAGACCTAAAAGAAAAAAGTCGAAGAAAGTTTGAAGAAGATTGGGTTGAGAGTAGAGGAGGCTACAGATCGTGCGAGATGGAGAGAGGGAGTGAGAGCGATTGCCAAGGGAATGAGGTGCATCCGGCCACCTTCGGACACGAGGAAAACCGGATTAAAATTGGACGATGGATTTATATCGTCAAAACTTGATTTCGCTTTACTTGAACAACTGAGAATTATAACATAAGCCCTTACCGTTCCGAAGTGTAGAAAACCGAGAAATTTTAACCCTGTTTCGCGTGAGGAGACAAAAAATGCAAGTGAATTTTTTAAAAACTTGGTGAGCTATAACTACAAGACATATCGTTTTCAAATTTTACGACTTTTTCTGTTTCGGTGTTTGGCATAATTTCAACAAGCTTTCTTTAAAAGTTCCCATCAATGCGACATGTTGTTCGCACTCTATGGAAATCGCACCGAAGAAGGACATCTTTAATCGCAGGGAACAATCTCCATCGAGATGGAGAGACTTCACGAGCTACGGAAAAATAAAGAGGATGTCTACAATAAAGCGATAAATATTTTGGTTCAAAAAGATGCACGTATGGATTTTGTAAATAAATAAATGTAAAACATTCCATGAAGTTGTTCTTTGCTTATTACGGCGCTACTTCTATTTGTTGTTAAATACTACAAATATAATTTCGAAAACCCTCTAGTTCACTTCACAGTCACTCAAGTGCTACCGCTTTTTTTCAAATTTTTTTCGCTCATTAGTTTATTGCTTCTTGTTTTGTAAAATTCTTTTATGTATCGTATAAATGCACAAGCGACAAACAAATAAATGAATGAACGAATGAATGGTTACATGAGGCTAAAACAAACAGTGCCAACCACGAACCTCAGCGCACGTCACTGAATGGTACACAGCTCAAATTCTGCGAAAATACCATATTCTTATCTGTGCTAAGAAGAAAATTTTTTCTATTTTTAACACAAAAAAAGTTGCAGCCGTAAAACAAACATTGTGACCATTTTTGGTAAATTATTACGAAAATTCACCTGCGAGTAATTATATAAGAAGCACAGTCGTTTAATTTTGATCTGTGAAACTAATTCCTATCATATAATTGATACTGTTTGTGATTTAATGCAACAATAAATGGGCGGATGGTGACTTCAACTCTTGCTGAAATAGGATGAGTAGTAACAATTGCCTCAAATCAGCAAGGACATATGCACCAAGAAAAAATCACCAAAATAGGTGTTAAGCAAATTCAGTGATTTTAGTAAATTGGTTGTACAGTCATTAGCAAAAGTTTAAGACCAGTCTTTCAGATTTAAGGTATTTGTAGATTTTATCATTATTATCGCATAGTGCAGTTTTATATGACACAATATCCTAATGAAATTGCATCAGCCATCTGTCCATCACCAACACATGGGTTGTTTTCACGAAGAACCTATTTTACTTCATTTCGATTGGTTTTACAGCGTAATCAGTTGTGTACTAGCTGCTGTTTCAGTTCTTGAAAATGGGCAAAAAATCTTCTCTTTCCGAGACTAAAAGAGCCCAAATTGTGGTTTTAAGTGAAGAAGGCTACTCTGAACGAGAAATCAGTGCGAAGATGCAGTGCAGCAAGACTGCTTTGCACACAGCCCTTGAAAATTTCAATAATTACGGGAGTTACAAAGACTTGAAGAGAAGTGGGAGACCCAAAAAAACATCCCCTAGAGATGATCTGACAATAAAGCGAATTGCTGTACGTTCCCCAACAAGTTCTTTGAAGAAAATTCGTGCTGCGCTGCTTGGGAAAGGGACAGACGTTCACATCACCACAGTTTCTCGGCGTTTGAGGTTTAACTTTGGTCTTAAATCATATAAGCCAGCTCGCAAACCCAGGCTCACTCCTCTTATGAAATCAAAGCGTCTGGCATTTGCAAAAGAACATGCAGCATGGACATCTGAAGACTGGTCTAAGATCATGTTTTCCGATGAGTGTACTCTACAGCAGTTTGTGGTGAGAAAAAAGAACGTTAGAAGGCCTGTGGGTAAAAGGTTTGAGGAAAGATACACAGTTTCAACAATGAAACACCCACCGAGTCAAATGGTCTGGGGGCATTTTCCAGGTCTGGTACTGCTGGATTGTATTTTTTGCCCCCAGGAAGTACAATGAACGGTTCCAGGTATGTGGATTTGCTAAAAGAAAAACTTGAAATGCATATGAATATTCATCAGTGCACAGTTTTCATGCACGACGGTGCTCCGTGTCATCGCTCGAAGATTGTGAAACAATTCCTTTCAGAAAAAAATGTGGCAACACTGGGCTGGCCTGGAAACAGCCCAGATTTAAACCCAATCGAGAATCTTTGGGAAATACTCAAAAACAAGGTTGCAGAAAAACAACCTTCAAGTGCTGGAGCATTAAACCATGCTATAAAAGAGGTATGGGTCAAAGAAATTTCAAGAGACTGTTGTGAGAAACTGATATGCAGTATGCCAAAACGAATCCAGGCGGTGATAAAGAACAAAGGAGGACACACAAAGTACTAAAATTGCGTGTTACTGTTTTACAATTTGTAATTTGAGCATTCACAATGTGTTATACTAAATTTACGAGCAAAATATACCAGCAGTGGCAGTAATTTGTATTCTGGAGAGGATAGACAGCAAAAATACATAATTTCTGATAACTGGTCTTAAACTTTTGCTAATGACTGTAATTTGATGCGAAATTGTTTTTAAATTAAACACGAAAAAATTATAACATATAAAGGCTGGGTGATGTCAAGACTGACTTCACAACAAAATAACAAAATACAAGAAAACATAAATGGCTGTTTTTCGCAGCCAAACTTGCAGCTTTAAACAATCGCTGGAGGTTGTTACTGGTAAGAATCGAAATTGGCTAATTCGTAGTTAGTATTTGCTTCCAAGTTCAGAGTTAGTACACCGAACAAGCGAATCAAACTGCTGTTCAGTGCATGGGGGCAGTCATCGTTATTTGCACTTTCTTCAGCTACTTGTTTCCGATTTGCCGGCACTTTTGCCATTCCTACATTTTTATTATCACCTCCTTAACATCATCATATAATCAGATAACCCATGGATCCAGCAGCAATTTCGACTTAGTTCAGAGCATTAGGAATTTGTCAAACAAACGTGTTGAAGAAATTACGGTACTTTGAGTGTTGTGCAACGGAATGTTTTTTTGCACACCAAGAATATACTTTGATTGCGATGTTAGGGGATGAAAATGAAAATGTAAGAAATGTAGGCGAGGCAAAAGTGCTAGCACATCAGACACAAGCAGCTGAAGAAAGTGCAAATAACGATGACTGGCCCCCATGCACTAAACAGCTGTTTGATTCGCTTGTTTGATGTACCAACTCTGAGCTTGGAAGCAAGTGCTTACCACGAATTAGCCAATTTCGATTCTTAACAGGAAAAGCCTGTAGCAATGGCAAGCCTTACAGATACAGAAATAGAAGAGTGTCTGAAGAAACCTCTCGTATTGCCCTACCTATACGTCATAGCCAATCTGTGGAGCGGTACGTCAGTTTTGCGGAAGCGTCTGCACGAGTTGCAAGATTTGATAGACGAGATAAGTCATTCGACAAAAAAATTAAATTTCACAAACTTGGGAAACATTTGACACCAAAAAGCAGTTCAAATAACGAGTTTAAGTAAATCGTATGACCTCTTCTATAAGCCGAATGAGTCAAAATTGATCTCAAAACAATTGTTTTGGCTCTGAGAAATTTACTTTACCACATAGGTGCACCACCGCACCAAACCTATCGAATTTGTCACAACTATGCCTTAAGAAGTTATGAGGTTGACAACATTTTTTGACTGCCAAAAACAGCCATTTATATTTTCTAGTATTGTATTATTTTGTCGTGAAGTCAGTCTTGACACCACCCAGCCTGTATATGCTATAATTGTTTCGTGTGAAGTTTAAAAACAATTTCACGTCAAATTACAACCAATTTACTAAAATCACTGAATTTGCTGAACGTCTGCTTTGGTGATTTTCGCTTGTGGCTCATGTCCTTGCTGATTTGAGGCAATTGTTACCACTCTATTTTAGCAAGAGTTGAAGTCACCATCCGTCCATTTATTGATGCATCAAATCACAAACAGTGTTAGTTATATGATAAGAATTAGTTTCACAGATCAAAATTAAACGACTGCGCTTCTAACATAATTAGTTAATTACTCGTAGGTGAATTTTCCTAAAAATTTACCTAAAACGATCACAATGTTTGTTTTTCGGCTGCAACTTTTTTGGTGTTAATAGAAAAAATTTTCTTAGCGCAAATAGGAATGTGGTGTATTCGCAGATTTTGAGCTACATACCGTCATTCTCCGACCAGTGGTTACCCAGATATGTAAATTACCTCCAGCGTCATCAGTCGTGATAACATTTTGGGGGGTAGCCGGGTGGAAAAGGGAGTCAATTCCCCCAAAATAACTTTTCAACAAGATTTAGATTATTTGCCTAGGTTTAAGAACAACATTTTCTTCGATTTCCAAAAACTTTTTTTTTCACTCCACCTTATTAAGTACAGATCGAAAACTCTGCGAATTTCGGTACCACCCACGACTCTCTATTTCGTTCCGTTACAAAGATATGCAAATTTTAAAAAAATCTCCCACATCAAACTTTGGTGACGCTAGGCTTCCCCTAAACAACGTCCGATCGAAAAAAAAAATTTGTTTCTTTCATTGTGATCAAAATCCGATCTGATGAGGGCCCGTGCATCTTTTATTTCAGAAAAAGTGAAAATGTGCAACATCCTAGCATAGCAGTTAGCACATGTCACTCATTCCAGCAACCTATATTCGTTCTGCGCTATCACGTGTAAAAATGAGCCTAAATTTTTATAGTTGAAACTTCACACTCAAACGGCACCTTCAGGTATTCCCAGCTATGTACAAGTTCCCATCCCTTTGACCCGAACACTAATAAGCACTTGAAGCTGATGAACTAATTATCTTTAAAAAGCGTAATTTCAATGAGGTTAATCCGGCAAATTCCGTTAAAGGGAACAACATCGGACGATGAATTTATCGTTATTTATCACGTTAACCGTATCAAACAGTTTTGCTAGTTTCCTGCAAACGGTTTGCGTCAGACGAAGAAAGTTGTCAAAAACCGCTGAAAATAAATGACGCTGAAACTGACTTACTTTGGCAGTTGATTTTTCAGTTTTTGGTTTGGAATTCGTGACTTTCTTCGCCAAAGAAATTACGATGTCGTCATCTGATGAGTCATTATCAACAGGTTTGGAAACAGCTTTTTTCGACTTTATAGAAGCAGTTGCTTTCTTGGTAGTCTAAAGAGGATGACTTCAAAAAGACAAACGAAACCTTGTAGTAATAGCTTTTTAGAATATAGAGTCACATTCTGCATCTTAGTTCGCCCGAGAAGCATTTAGAAAGTTTGCAATAAATAGCATTTGGGATTTAAAGTAAACTTTTAATATACAGGGTGTTCCAAAAGTCGTGGGCAATTTTGACATTCAATATCTCGGAAAATAATAAGGATATAAAAACTTACAAAAAACTTAATCAATAGCCTTACAAAAACATAATATAATGAGCTTTAAACTGGTACAACTTTTATCTTACTACCATTCACAGCAAAGGAGATATGGGGACTTCAAATGTGCCCGAGACTTTTTACACCCTGTATTTCGCTTGTCTAATGTCTATCGTTAACTTTCACATTATCACACCTGTTTCTTGGCTGGTTTACTTTTCGAAGCAGTCTCTTTCTTAGATTTGGCTTTTTTGGTAGGTGGAGCGGAAATTTCCTCATCATTCGATGATGAAAAGACGATTCCTACTGGCTCAGCCTGAAATACATCAGTCAAATTGTACGCATAATTATTTTAAGAGTTTAACCACCCAAAGATAAATTCACGAGCGCGAAAACTAAAAATTTACTTTTGACTTACAGTTAACAATAAACATTTACTGTAATTGCGAGTCTGATAATATCAACACGTTCTCACGCAGAACCATTACAAATTTCTAAGACAACGTGCAAAAACGAATTTACGAAACTTGGTGAAAAACAGTGAAGAAGCCTTCAAAAGATATACCAGAGTTCTGGAAATCAACTGAACTCACATCACACCAAAAACAAATTATCTTTATCATACTCGCGGTATTATGTCGAAGCGTGTAACAAGGGGCGAGGCTCATCTCCATCGCTTGGTCCAAACAGCTCCGAAAAAACGTCGCAGCGGTGGCGGACCGTTGGTGACGCTGCGTCCGATTTGACCGGCCTGAGAATCGAACCCCAGATCTCCCGCACCAATAGCGTGTGCATAACAACTAAGCTAACGAGGTGATTTAAAGTCAGTAATTGGTACGAATGAACTGAAGAAAGTGAGAAGTTTACCTGCTTTTTTGACTCTGTTTTCTTTACAGTGGGCTTGGGTTTAGCAACGGTTATCTTGGAGATCTCTGCAAGATGAAAAAATTACGAAATTTCAGAAAGATTTCAAACATGTTCACTTACTTTTGGGTGGATCCTCAGACGAGTCAGCACTGCTGGTAGCAATTTTGGTCTGAACCTTTCTTTTCTCGGTGTCTTTTTTCTAAAAACAGAATCTATATTGAAGCAACTCAGCTACAACACAAACATCATTGCGCCAATATCCATAGCACAAATCACCAACTATTCGAATTCAAGACACTTAACCAACAATTCATTCATAACAACACATTAGCTCGGCACAACCGCGAAAAGCACGATTCCAGCAGTTGCAGATCCAACGTGACGGGTTCGATTTACGGCAAGAGCCGATCCATTTTGACACATATTTTGGGCGGCTAGTGACTCGAAAAGAACAAGGTCACTTCGCAATCTTCCTCAACGTATTGTCACGAACAAATAGATATGATATAGCTATCTAAATCTAGGGAGTGCGAAACTTTATTAAGAATCATATGAGAATAGCTGTTGAGTGAAACGGGGTAGTTCTAATCAACTAGTATTTTACCTGGATGTTCTTAAGCGCACAATTTCAAGTAATTCAAAATAAAACATTTGAAGTACCTTAGTAGAAGGCTCGTTCATTGAATCTCCAATCACTTGATCCCAGTCGTGGCAAGGATCAGAATCAGACGACACTTTCGTTACTCTGAAAATTTTGTTTAAAATTTCCTTACAACACTATGGGGATTGCGGAATCTCATCACAATGCAAACCGTCACTAACAAGCAGAGTACTCGAAAATGCCATCTCATCAGGGTTGGAAAAAAATCATAAATCAATTTTTTTTTATTTAAATCGGATTTTTTAAACAAAACAAACTTTTAGTATAATATGTACCGATGGGGGGTAGGGGGGTGCTTACTTTTCACCCATTATTTGCTGAAATGATTATTTCTGCCGTCTTTTGAAAATTTTGTCTGTACATTTCTGGTTACAGCGTAACAGAACCACACAAGCAAAATTTTTGAGTAATGCATTTTCATGAAATTTAAAATTTCATTGCGATGCAATAACCCAAAACCTGCGACCAAAAGTTTGTCTTTGCTTTGCATTAATGTTAAATGCCCGTGAATCTACTCTGGGTTTACAGGAAGAAACCACACAGTAGCATTATACGCATAAGATCAACAAATATGCATTTGCTAAAGAGGCGTTCTACCGATATGCATTTGTAGCTTGAATCATTAAGCAAAAATGCGAAAAAATCCAAAACAATTGTAATAAGATTTTTTTGATTTTTATTGGTTGATTTTAATCATGATTTAAATCAAACCAACCCTGCATCTCATTAACAGAAATCATTTCTCATGTAAAGTAAGCTTTCGCAATCGGCCTCAGGCCTAAATTTAAGACTGGGCTTCATACTTAAAAAACTCTTGAGCTGTAACCTAACTTATTGCTTTCAAAAATGCATTCAAAGTTATTTCGCCGACAAGGCGTTTCAGCCCCACATGACCTCAGCTATTTAAACAAAAAAAAAACGACAATAGTGTCACGTATTTCACTTTTTTTCAGCTTTCTTCGGGACATCTTCGTCTGAAGATGAGAAACTGGAATCGGATCCTCCAAAGGTATATTTCTTTTCTGTTTCTGTGAGAAAAATTAATCCCATAAAACAATTCTTTTTCGCCAATGAAAAAGCAATTCTTACTTTGTGCAGCTCTTCTTCCTGTTGTTCTTGGGGCAAAATCACTGGCGCTCGAATCGTTTTTAAAATCATCACCAGAAGAATCAGACTCGCTTCCAGATTCCCATGGATTACGTTTATTTTGTTTACGTTTAGGAGCAGCAGCAGGTTTGCTGGGAAGTTTCGATTTAGAAGCTAAAATGCAAGTGGAAAGAAAATAGACTTAAAAGCAGCATCAATATTTAACTATTGCGGTAATTACTTCAACTACAAACATTATACCAGACGCAAGAAAACCAAGGTACCTCGTCAACTGTCTGTAAAAAATTCAAATAATATCAGATGAAAACACCACTTAGTGGAGAGACTAGACTAGGCGCCACTCGAAACAGTACACAAAATGGCACACACCTCTAGAAATGACTATGATACCACTCGAAAAAGTTTATTTTTAAAAATTCGCGCCTAGCATGACCCAAAATTGCATCGTCGCCATAAGGGCAGTTCAAAGGTTCTCCCCCCAAATGGGCCGCCCTCCTAGTGACAAAATTAATTCACCTGAGTGGGTGATCCGTTTGAAAAGAGAAGGTGGCTCATCTGCATCCATCGATAAATCTAAAACAACAAGATTTATCGCATTTTTTCCAACTAAAGCCCAGTCTACTCGACACTGCAGGTTCGAGGGCTTTTGCCAAACCACCTTTTCACCTTATTTCTGGTCGTAAGCGAAAAAGTCAGTTGCTTCATTGCAGATAATAATAAAATACAAAGTTGACGCCAAAATGTTCCGGCTAACAAGCTAAAGCGCCGAATAATCAAAGTGTAAACCAAGCAGGCACAATCATATTTCCACTTACCCAATCTTGCCTCGTCCGTTTCTTTTTTTACTTCGGCTTTTTTCTCTTCTTTCACTTCTTTCTTCACCTACACATAATCATTCCAAGTAGTAAGTTGTAATCAACGCAAAAACATTGTGAGAAAAAATTAACCTGAAAGTGTGTAATAAAATTGAATAGAAATCAATTTTTATGACTATGAGTTTGCAATCGATTATTTTAAGCAGCTGGTGAAGTTTGTGGTTGTTATGACATATAATGATGATGACAGCTCAATCAGTGAATCTATGTTGTCGAAACGTCCAGTTATTGTTGTGGCTTTACTTTTCCTCCTGTTATAACGCAGATACTGTAACGTCTACCAACTAAACAGATAATTAGGCACGCATTAAGTTTAATTAAACCACATTTAGTAATTATATTTACATCATATAAATACACACAGAAACTGCAGCTGTACTACCTTAACCAGCAGACAACTTCGATCAGCATATCATCACCTACCCGAGGCTTCTTCTCTTTCGTTGGAGCAACAGGATCTATCTTCGGCACGACTCTGATGCCTAGAAATAAGAAAAGCTATAACATAACTTAAGTTAAGTAACAAAAATTAGAAATCTATCAACACAAGTACCCGTACCACAATAAGTCGCATCATCGACAATAAAAGGCTAATAATACTACCAGCTCCTTCATTCTTTTATGTTCTGAGGCGTGTACATTTTACACTCCACCAACGCTAACCCTACTAAGTAATGATGAAAGTCAACAACAAAAAAAAAATGTAACATTAAGAAATTTCTCTTCCGAAATAAGTTTTTCAATACTTAATCAACTAATCGTACCTTACACAAAGCTTTAAAGTAAACGAAACGGTATATTCAGTTTTATTCACACTCCAACACACTGAAAGACTAGGTAGTCAAAAACAATAAAAATAAAAAAAACTTCTATTACCTTGGGAAGACGGGAGGTAATCAGCCATGTCAGCTTCTTTTGCTTTTCCTCTTCCTTTCCCGCTCTTTGGTTTCTTAACTTCTGGGATTGTCATTGAATCTTCGCGCTCCTTCTTCTCAATTTTCTAAATATAAAAGTTTTGTCAAAGTTAAGTAATGAAGTACCTATCTGCAAAGTTAAGTAACAGAAGATGCATTGCTTAGCAGTACTTTCAAGCACAAAGATTTCTTAAGAGTAGACCACACCAAAGCTACTTCGTAGCTTTTTTACAGCAACAACTCCATTTTACATGCCTTGCCTACACTGTAGATGATGATAGCTAAATTTATATAGTCAAAACATCCAGTTTTAAGAATTACTGTTTATTTATGTAAAAGAATTGACAAACTAACATCCAACTCCTCAATAAAGTTATCCAGATCCGTATTCCATAGATCCTTCGGAGTCTTTTTCTTTAGAGCATTAAGTTCGGCTTGTTTGGCATCTCTCTGCTTGATCAGATCCTCTTTCCTCTCCTTTGTGAGGCTCCACAGAGGCATGTTGAGGATGTAGTTGTAATCCGGACCCTTTCTATCATCTTCCGCAAGTTCCTCCTCCTCCTGTGAGTCCTCATCTGGAAGAGAGGCCTAAAACAGATAGGTTTTTATGGTGATCACTGATCAGTTTCATGAATTTCTGTACATTACCTTTCTTTTTCAAGAACGATACTATCAACCAGAGCTACTGTAACAGGGTTAACTAAGTACTAATTAATAATTTGACACACTCAGCAGTTACGTTCCAAAAATGAGCAAACTTACTAATAACTGATTGCCATAAAGACCTTGGGAGAGCTAGTTTTCGTGTGAAGTTACATTCAGCAGCCACGTTTCAAAAATGAACAAACTTACTGATAACTGATTGCCATAAACATCTTGGGAGTGCTAGTTTTGGTGTACAACGACACTTCCACGATACCATAATATTGTTTAATTTTTTTGCTATTGGCAAGCAATGCACCGTTAACAATAGCAAATGAAACAATACGCTAGGACAGAGCTTTCCAGCCGAGAATACTCACATCCCTTCGGGGTGTGATGCAACAACTCAGGTCATGCAAGCTGCTTTTCAGTTTTTTGTTTCATCTCTGCGTTGCTTTTATTTTCACTTGATTCATTATCAATTCTTTCAGCGCTATCTTATCACTTGTACTGTAAGGGCTGCGAGAACATGGTTAAAGTATTTCGAGGGTACGGAATTTTAAAAATGTCGGGAAGCACTGCGCTAGGTCAAGGACATTACTTTCTGTAGCGACTCCTTCCATGCTTTCACAGGGTCGGAATCGTATTTGTTCTCCTTCAAAAGCTTGATGAGCGCTTTCTTCGACTTGTTGACTAAAAATTGTAAAAGAAAAATGTAACCTGCTTTCAAAATGTACAAAAAACATCCAATTAGATATCTACTGCAGAAGTTCAGTACTTACAAATGCTTATTTTCCCTTCAATTTTCTCCACAATGAATCGAGCTTGGTTGATTAGTTTTAGAGATTCAGCAGTCAACATCCCGATTAAGAAATCTTTTCTTTCGTGGTACAATTTCAATCTCAAAGGAAAGAATTCTTTTAAAATTTCGGTGGTCGTCGCAAACTTACGTAAACATCCATGCTGGTCGAACAATACCTATAACAACAATGATTGGTTATGACGTTTGAAAGATGATAAAATACTAATAATAATAATACAATAATGACAATTTTCCAGCTTGGTGATAAAAACTAATTGTCAAATATCGAAAAACCGTTTAATGCATTTTAACACAAAATAGCACCCGCTAAATTGCACCATAATGAAAAGGTCAAACTTAAGCGCACTGTAAGAGTTGAGCCGTGAGCCCGTAATGCACCAACTGGAAACAACGAAATCGTAGCGCTAATCAATCTCCTAAAAGTGCCTACCTTGTAAACTGTATCAAATTGACCACTGACTAGACAAGTAGTGAACATTACAGGTACTGAGGGAGAACCTAACCCCCAAAAAACAAATGTTTCTTACCAGTACATTGTTACAGGTCAACGATTTTTGCAGCGAAAAAAATTTATGCAGCCCTTTGGTTTCCGCATCCTTCAATTTTCCAGTTCCCATCTTCACGATGAACTTCACCGTGGTGTCCGTATTGTATTCCTTGTACTCCAGGATAGAAGGAGGAAGATTTTTCTCTCCTCCTCCAAGCAATGTTTCAAGGACTGACTCTTTGTAGTTCTACAGTTGAAATTGCAGCAGCAGCAGTAAGCAATTGCGAGATAAAAAAAAAAAAAAACATTAAACGCTTTACACGGCAAAAAATGGAGAAAATAAAAATCGTAAACTATAAAGCTACGAAAAAAGAAAAATTTCAACGCAGCCAAACTGCTCAGCTACACAACTCGTGAAGTTTTTAACACTTCTAAACAGTATCCACTGCTCAGTCTTGGCTAAATTACACACAAAACTCACATACCTGCGTCCATGTCTTCACAGGGAGCTCCGTGATTTCGAGAGTGTTGTCATCAATGAAAGCGATCTCTCCATTGATAACATATTTATTCGCTTCCACGCACTCGATTGTTCCTTTGAAATTCTTATAACTGGGAAGCTATGGAAAAATACCATCTGCTTCTAATTTCAATAGGACACATTTTATCGGCCGGCAGTGTAGAGGCTAAAGACATCGCCTCGGTGCGGGAGGTGGCTCTGGGTTCAATTCCCGAAGCGAAAAAACAGGACATTGCCGCCATCGGCTCGTCACCGCTGCGATGTTACTGTGCTGTCAAGGCGCTATGCCGAGATGAACCCCGCCACTCGTTACACGCTTTGGCATAACAGTGCGAGCATAATAAAGATTTCATTTTGATTTGAAAACACATGTTTAGAAATGGTAAAAGTTTAACAAAAAACTGGAGTTTCTACTAAGCAACGCCATACTCCAGCCGATGCTGGTAGCACTAAAAACAGTGGCACATTTACTACTGACACAACAAAATTTCATTATCTGGAAAAAGCTGTCATTAAAACTGGACTTACGCAATAGTTTGTTAGCATAACCAAGCCCACACACAACCTAATAAAAGCAAGCACTGAAACTAGCGTTTACCATAGGTAATGGCTCCTGATCATCCATCATTAACTTGCAGTTTTTCACAACTTCCCGGATGTCATGATTTGGAACACGTGTTGACCAGCCAGTCCCAATCCCATCCGAGCCATTGACCAGCACCATTGGAATAATGGGACAGTACCTGTGGTTATATTATGTATGAATGACAGTTAGTGGTAAATAACCGTTGATATCAAACAAACGTCTATATCGTCCTTCGAAGTTCAAAAATCAAATCAAATCATTGTTCTACTACCAATATTACGCCGAAGCGTGTAACTAGTGGTTAGGTTTATCTCGGCAGCTTAGCGCCCCGGGCAACACAGCTCCGAAGAAACGTCGCAGCAATGGCGAGCCTTTGACAACAGAGTTCGATTTGACCGGTCCGGAAATCAAACCCCAGATCTGCGGCACTGATACCGATTGTGCTTCAAAACTGAGCTAACAGGCCAGTGTCTTCCGAAGTTAATATTTGCTTATTTGAAACATCTTAGTCAATAACTGCTCAATCAGAAAATGAGTGAAAGCCCCGAAATTAATTCCTTTCGCAATTAGGCCTTATATACTGTTGAAACTTTACGTTTTTAGTGATCAACATGATTTTTTCTAAAACTCAATCATCGAGCACTTTTTAACGCACTCATTGATTTGTTGATAATGTTAACCAAAAAATATCGTCAGCATTGATATATCGCCTTTTTTTGTAGCCTTCCATTGCTTACCGTCCTCTACAAACCTGAATAAAAACATTTTCCACTAGCACAAAGCTTCCATAACTATTTATACAGTTCTTCGACCCAAACTTTCCAAGATTTAATCTAACCGACGCATCGAGGGCCAACTAGCGGTGATCGATACTGTTGTTAACGTTTTTCTTTCGCAAAATTAGCTTCGCAATATCTTGATATAAGATAGTTAATACATTGACTATAAACGTAACTGCTCAACGATGACATAATAACATAAACATGTCCGTTTCTTACCATCTTGGTTCAACTTTCTGATTATCATCATAGAGAAAAGTCAATAAATTGTCATCAACGGGTGGAAAGAGAAGTCTCGCAAGGGGGCTGGAAAAATTGTGACGTTAACTTTTACTGAATTTAATCTGAAGTAATGATTTTGTGAGTAAATGCTTCTGTCTCTGGCAAGTAGAGATGTGCCGATTAATCGGTATCAAAATCGGCATCGGTGAGTATCGGCAATTTTTTGAGAATCGGCATTGGTAAATAATGGCCGATACCTGATCGATTCTTCAGAAAAAATCTTTTGAGGATTTTGATTGCTTTTTTGAAAATTATTTCATATTCCTTTTCCTTAGTCGTCGAATTTCATTGCCTCTAATCACCAGCAATTTTCATTACCCGCTTCATTTGCTCTTTTACAGTGAGTCTGCACCAATTTGGTTTCTTGCCTGAACTTTTGTAGGCCGAATCGGACTAGGAATGTGCCGATTAATCGGTATCGCCATCGGTGAGTATCGACAATTTTTTGAGAATCGGCATAGCTATTTTTTTGAGTATCGGCATCGGCAAAAAATTTGGAATCGGTACATCCCTACTGACGAGAGCTGATTACGACGGAGCTTTCTCGTTTTCGTCTTACGAAGATTCAAAACATTTCTTCAAGCTAAAAAATGACTCTTTAATTTTCACCCACCAAACAATTAAAAGTTTGATACGAACGAAATAAGTTTTTCACATTAAGCAAAAAAATAAAGCATGCTGTGACATTGGACCACTGTCAGAGTTTTGCTTTAACTATTCGAATGTGCATTTTGCAAGTTCGCAGTATTTCGGGGGTAACATTGATTGCGAATAAAGCAAAAGTTGATTTATAACATAACTCAAACGGACTTCACCTGAGCATGGTGAAAATGTAACGACAAGAAGCCGAGTCCTTTCCACCGTACAACCTGGTACCAAACTGACCGATGGGTTGAAGCAAGTTGAGGTTGTTGCTTCCCACGAAGTTCTGAGCCATGTTTACAATGGTCGATTGGAGAGAATTCTAAAAAATGCAAATCTCCGGCGTTTAAATCATAACAATAAATCGGCGAAGTCAGGCATTTAATTTATGGGCCGAGTTTATCGTTGTACGATTATGAACCAAGTTTGCCTCCCACAACAGTTGTTCCACCTTTGAAAAAACACTTACTTACAAAATTAGACTGCAATGTCCAATCTTCATTTCCCACAGACACCAGAAAGTAAATCCGGGTTTTATATTCAAGAATGGTAAATATCAGACAAGTATCTCCGCGGCATGGCCTAGCGGTACGCCGCGCAGGTAAGATTCTACGTGATGGGTTCGATACACGGTTGAAGCCGATCGCATGTGACGTATATACCGAGTGGCTGCTGACTCGAAGAGCACAAGCTCACTTCACAGTCTTTGTTACTTTTACTGTATCACTGCTGAATTTTTAGTTCAATATAATTTGAAGTTTACACAACGTAGTGCTGTAATTAGGCACCTCTCCGTGATGATAAGCCGACAATTCAGCCACGGAACCAGCCAGTTGAGCAACTTTCACTTCTCTTTTATCATTTCTTCGGAAGCACGTGTATAAGATCTTCCGCTGACCAGGTTTCAGCCCTAAAAGCACACTGTTGAAACAGAGCATGTTTTTTTAGTAAGATTTACTACTCATTGAGGCTCACTACAGAGTAATCGTAGTTATCTGTCTTGGTTCGCAGCCCCATCAGAAATACATCTTGTTTAATCAATTTTACGAGTAGTTTTAATCATGCAGCTCATGTTTTGTGTAACACCTTACAAACAGTCCACAAAACTTCCGACAGGAGCTTTCAAAACATGTCGCAGAGAAAGAAAAAACGTTGCCTTAAAATGAATTTTAACATACCGGTATCGATGCGAATTTCCAGAGCTAAAATTTTAGCTCATTTATTTCTAATTTATTTTTCAAGCGACAAAAACACGAGGTTAGCAAGAAATATACTAATTTTCAAACTTCCACAACAGAAGTACCCACCGTCGACCAGAGAAGGTACAGATCTTTCCAGATCAACATAGGAAAACATAACCAATTCCTTGTTGATGAAATCTTTGTACGAGAGCACACGGCGCTCAGCTGTGTATAAATCGGAACCAGGCTCGGGTCTCTCGTCCTCCTGACATCTTCGCTTTTCGTCCATGTAATTGGTGAGCCAGACCTTTCGGTCATCGGCCCTGTTTTTGTTAAAGGCCTAAAATAAGAGTTGTTTAGTTTAATAAAACTGCAGTTGAGATTGAGACCACTTTACGAAATAAAAGTTAATAACCTAATTGAGAATAGGAGTAGTTTTCAATAATTTCAAGATAATGTACGAATTCCGTAACGCTTCGTGCTTGCACCACGAAAAGATTCTGTGCTCTACTGCCACAAAATAAATAAAATCTCAGAACATTCACAAATTCACACAGAGATATAACTGATCGAATCAAGGATTTGTCTAAGCACGCAAAAGAGCATATCGGTTTCCTGCTTCCCAAATATTGAAAGCAAGTACGGGAAAATAAGACAGCGCAAACTTTTTTTATGCAACAAGCATGAACAGTGATGATAGTAATACTGCTATCTGTTTAAAAATCATTGAAAAGACGTTTTGTACCATGTCGATGCAACCATCATCATCAGCACCAGAATATTGAAAACGA
The DNA here is from genome assembly GCA_964006365.1 of Trididemnum miniatum. Classification (NCBI taxonomy): domain Eukaryota; kingdom Metazoa; phylum Chordata; class Ascidiacea; order Aplousobranchia; family Didemnidae; genus Trididemnum; species Trididemnum miniatum. The sequence goes on along the minus strand of OZ023234.1, from coordinate 10,665,838 downwards.
ACTCTGTGTCTTTTCATATCAGCAAAATACGACTTGGCTTCTTTCGAAGTGGACGTACCCAAACCTACATCAAACATGTTAATTATCACACCAACTAATTTGAAATTATACTCGGGGTATTGTGCCGAAGAGTGAAACAAGTGACGAAGCCCATCTCCGCAACCTAGCACCTGGGCAACACAGCTACGAAGAAACATTACAGTGCTGGTGGTGAGCTCGTGGTCACAATGTTCGAATGGACCGACCCGGGAATCAAACCCCACACCTGCCTCGCGAACAGCGATGTCTTAAACCATTGCGCCAACCGCTCAAAAAACCTGTTCGTAAAAAATCTTGGATACCTTTGTAGTACTTGATCTTCCACGATTTCGAATTATCAGTGCTATTTTTCCATTCTTCGAATTCAGGTATTGTGTAAAACGAAATCACTTGGCTTCCTTTCGTGGCTTTTACAATAGGAGTGATAAATTCTTCCAGAACTCTGTTGAAAAACAGCAACGTGTGCTATCAGAACTGACGATTGCAAGGTCACAACTTTCTGTATTTAACCCCTTCCCTCAAATCCTTACCTTTGCTGAATCATTTCTGGCCAGTACTGGTGAATGAAATTAATGAGAAGTCCTTTGATATGCGACCCGTCGTGATCCTGATCAGTCATAATCATGATTTTTCCATATCGAAGAGTCTTTAAAACGTCTTCAGCATCGTATTTTTTGTTGTACTTGAGGCCCATGATCTTCACAATGTTGTTAATCTCAGCATTCCCCATGATCTGAAACGAAGATGATTTTAATACGAGATTAAAATTATTTTAGAAATTTAAAAGGCAGATGGTGTGAATATACAACGCTGCTGAATTGCTATTTTATTTGCAATGGATCTAACAACCCCCGCTTATGTGAAATTTATTACTGCAGTTTCGTTTAACACAATTCTGCGTGAAGATTCTTAAGTCATCACCATACGAGTACAAAACATAGTTTTCATTTCTTTACTCAATGTTAAAAATGGATAGGAAATAAATGATAACTGAAGAGCAGAAAGTACTTCTTTCATACTACAAAAGTAAAAAATACTTAGACGAAAAATTAACGATCAAGTAACAAAAAGTAAAAAATACTTAGTATGATACCGGTATTATTACATCTTACATGCACTGCAGACTTTAACTTTGTTAAAATAAATTTCCAGCAACGAATTTTCAACTCACCTGCTTGTGATTGGCGTCTCTCACGTTAAGAACTTTACCACGCAGAGGGAACACACCGTAGTTATCTCGCCCCACTACCGACAAACCAGATATGGCCAATGTCTTGGCTGAATCTCCCTCAGTTAGAATCAAGGTACAATTGAGCGAGTTCTTCGTTCCTGCGTTGTTCGCGTCATCCAGCTTGGGGATTCCTGAAATTTCAATTGCGGTTTTTGTCGCGAAACATGACTTTTCGACGAGACCGCCTTGGAGTGCCACAACTTGGCTTAAAGATAGGGTTTTAGGGTATGGGCTTGATTTAGATTCAGTTAAAGGATTGGTGTCAACGTCGAGTCGTTGCACGCAGACCCGTCGCGGCAAGTTTTCGTCACATTGAAACATGTTCTTAACAAGAGAAGCATAGCGAAACCAGCACATGATCGGCAAAATAATGCTGTCCGGTCACAGGTGAAACAATGATTTCCGTTTTCATTTCGACAAAACTTACCTTTTAGCTTGCAAGATTTTGCTGCAGATTTTTTGTTCAGATCACTTTGTGCTTTAAATTTCACCCAGTTCATCACATTCTCAACGACACCACTTTTCGTTACCTGTAAATAACATTGTTTTACGCAATACCTCTTGGCACCTAGACTCACAAACGAATTAATCTGGGGCGAAAAGCAGTAAAAGAATCGCTAATTTTAATTGCAGCAGCTCAACTCTTAATCTTCACTACATAAAAGCAAGATAAACATGTTTATGACGCGATTCTTTTAACTGAACAAAAAAAAATCTCCACTACATCGGGAAACAACAACAGATTACTTACATTTTTTAGAAACTTTTCGGTCAGAACGCAGGTGGATCCAAACTTTTTGGCAACCAAAGTCATCATTTCTTTAGTTTGTGAGTCAAAAGTAGGATTTTCGATAAGGCAATTAACAAAGAGCCAACAGTAGTTTTTGATCTGACAAACAAAAACACATGTTTCTTGTTTTTACGACTATCAATAATAAATCTATTCACAAAATACTGTACATCACAAAAAATCGCTGAAAAACTCTAAAACCACAGGAACCGATATTACATAATTGTTTTCACGATGATTTTCTGGATATTACCAGTTATTCGATTACTTGTATCGAATTAAGTAACATAGCACAGCACACACTGAATACAGTAATGAGTACACTTACTTAATAGTATCAAAAATGCTTTTCAAAGGTTTGTACCAAAGTTCTTGTGCTTTGGAGCGCGGAACCTTAACCAGTACCACTGCACCAAAACGGCCACGCAGCACGTTAAAGTCCCGTGTACTTTATAAAACTCACAAACATTAAACGTGCAAATTACCTTTACAAGACAATATGCTTATCAAAAAAAGAAACCTAATTCATCCTTCTACTCGCGATATTATGCCGAAGCGTGTAGTCAGTGAGGGGCCATCTCCGCCGCTTAGAGCCTGGACAACGCAATTACGAAAAAACGTCGGCGACACCGCGTTGAATTTGACAGGGACGGTAATCGAACCCTGATTTAACTCATCGATGTCTTGCACCACGACACCATCCATGAGGTACCAAAATTTTATATAAATCAAATCCTAGTGATAAACTGTATATACACTTTAACCTAAAACCAACTCACAAGCATTATTTACCTGATATGGCTTGACGTCCACACCACCCTTATTTTTCTTCTTGATAACTTCAGAAAGCTTCTTACAGACCTAGTCAGAAAGTAGAAACATTTTAAGGTAATCACTGGCATTTTTGATAAAGTAGGCATAATATTCTAATGACATGAATTCAATATGAACAAAAAACTATACAATGATTGCTAACAAGTTAGTCTCATAATGGAAATGACAATGTAGATTGTACAGGCACGAATTATTGGAGTTTTAAGCTGAGACAAGACACAGTCATATCCAGTCTTTTTATGGCGTTTTGGAGTCCCATTTAGGGTCCTTAAAAGTGAAAATCGGGTCCTTAAACCCAGAGGAAAGTCAAGGAGAAATTAGATCATTGTAGGGTCCTATATACATATTTTAGGCAACTATCAATACAGAATCAAATCAAATCTTCCCTATACTCGCATTATTACGCCGAGGCGTGTAACGAGTGGCGGGGCCCATTTCCGCGGCTTAGCATCTGGGCAACACAGCTTCAAAAAAACATCGCAGCGGTGGCGAGCCATTGACCGACCCGGGATTTGAACTCCAGACCTCCTACACCGATAACAAAGTCTTAACAATTGAGCTAAGCGGCAGGTGGCAAGTTAGTTTTCTTCTAAAACCTTGTCTTACCTGGTCCAAAATATAATCAACATGTCTTCCACCTTTTGTAGTAGCAATCGAGTTTACAAACGAAATTTGCTGAAAACCTTTATCCGATGTAGTTAGACAGACCTAGAGCAAGAAAAAATTTCAGGTTGTCTGAAAATAATAACATCAAATAGCACTCCTACCTCCCATCTGTCATTTATTTTCTCATAAACAACTTTTGGTTGCTCGTTGCTCTCTTCACCAGGCTGCTTCGGCAGGTAAAGCCGCACGTAATTTTCGAAAGTTTTGATCTAAAAAAATATTTTCAAATCATTGCAAACTCAAATTCAACCAGAATTGAAGGATAATACGAAGTGAGCTTACGCTTTCCAAGTAAGTACCTACTCAAAATATGCGCCAAGGGCGACTGGCTCCAGCTGAGAATCGAAAAAGGAAATCTTCATTATACGACCGATATTACGCCGAAGCGTGTAACTAGTGGTGAGGCCCATCTCCGCCACTTAGCGCCCGGGCAACACAGCTCCGAAAAAACATCGCAGCGGCGGCAAACCGTGGGCAACCCCACCGTGTCCGATTTGACCGGCCAGGGAAACGAGCCACAACATTCCGAGCAGATAGCAATGTCTCAAATATTGCGCTAACCAGCCGGCTTTAGCCGGAGAAATTCAGTCATAAATCAAATTCTTTGCGGAAGATACTCAGTTGCTCTATGTTGTGTCACTACACGGATGTACTGTGTTTCACTAAGACAACTTATATTGAATGCCGTGCAGTATAACTTACAGGTAATCTTTCTCCATTTAAGTAAACTTTTATGCCACGACAGGAAGCAGCGATGTCGTAAGCTCGACGGCATAGAAGTGCAACCATATCTTTATCCAATTCCGACATATGAAATTTTTCCAAATCGGGCTGTAATACGAAATTTAATATATTTTTAACAAAAGCACATTTTGAAACAGGTTCATTTAAGGCTTAGCTTTATAGTGCAGGCATTCTGATTTTCGGCAAAGTAACCTTCTAAAATAATTTATATAGATAAATATAATTTAATTTTACGTTCATTTTCCTTCTTTTTCTCACTTCTTAAAGCAACATTTTCGCCTATCTACGTCCAGGTCACAAGTTAATACACACACCAAATACAAACAATTGCTAAATATGTTTGATTGAATATACATGATAAGCAACAGAAAGTCTACAAAGCTAAAGCACCTACAGGTACTTGTTGCTTTTCAGCAAAACAAAAAAAAAAAAAAAACAAAAAAACAATAGGCCTAGCAATCAAAACACACATGAAGAAATCACCTGAAAAGTAATTTTTGTGTAATCCGACTTATCAGCACTTGAAATATGGTGACTGTGTGCAACGCTCATGTTCTTGCTCCAAGACTGAAATTCATTTTCAATAAAATCACAAAGTGCTCAATTTAATGAAAAGAATAACAGCATAACACATTTCTCTATTAAGTACTGTCATTCGATTATCTAGTTAGGCTTGTGAAAATTTATAAATTTTGATTTTTGTTCGTTTAGTTAGAGATAGCTTTGGTTCTCGTAGTTGTGCACCTGATAAATCTGGAAGGACGAAAAAATAACCGGTTACTCTTTTTCGTGCACTAAGCGTAAGGATTGGATTGAATTTGAATCCGCTCACGAGTTCTTGATGAATTTGAATTTCGTTTTTTCAAAGTCAATGAATTTGGATTTCGTTTTTTCAACGTCAACGAATTTGAATATTTTGATTAAACAATTGACGAACTTTGAGTTTTTCGATTTAAACCTTACACAGCAAATGTTGCAATTTGTAACTGGTTTATATCAGTTAATGTTGCAAACGTTCCATAAAATTTTATCAAGCCAACAGAAAGTTTATGATGGCAATTATGACGCTGCAAGGCGCTTTGAAGTTGTTTTTGGGTCACAGTAACCTCCCTTGTGCACCTGCTGGAGAATAGACTTTAAACCCCTTTCACACCAAGGCCGCGTATAGTTGGGTACAGTTGCGTACTGAGTACGCAACTACACGCGGCCAGTACGCAACTGTACGCTGCCGATACGCAACTATACGCCAAATTTTGTGGCAGTCCGCGGATGAGTACGCGAAAAAAAGTAAATGAATTTAATTTTTTTCGCGTGTCGAGTGAGTACGCAACTGTACGCGACCAGTACGCAACTCTACGCGGCCAGTACGCAACTGTACGCGGTCAATAACAGCTCAGATGGCCGAGTGGTAAGAGCGTACGCCTCGGGAGCTGTACACTTGCGTTTGATTCCGAGTCGGGTCAAACCAATGGCAATGACTTTAAAATTGCTAGTCACAGCTTCCCTGCTTGACGCTCAGCATTAAAGGGACAGTGTGAGGAACAAGGCGGCAAGTTTACTTGTTGTGCCGTTGGGAAAGGCACTTAGCGGAATTCCCCCATCTTGGTGTGCTAGACAGATGGTTGACAACTAAGCGAGCTCGCATAGCGCATCGATCGCTTTCTTGTGACAGGAGGATAAATATGAACTAAATACTAAAATACAATAAGTAACTATGCGCAGACTTCCGGAATTTCATGAAAAGCATGTGGTAACTCCATTCTCATAAAATTGGTAAATGATGTTACATCTTTTGCATGAAGTTTTCTCATTAAATGTTCTTATTGCCGATGAAGATACCTGCGCTGGAGCCATGGTTTCTCTCATGCACTTCTTCTCTTCTTCATAATTTTCGCAAGAGCTCTTTCTCTTTTTTATCTTCCCAACTCAACTGTTCTGCTACATAATCAACAAGAGTCTCAAGGATGCAAAATGAGCTGAAGCTTTTGGCGAGAATTTAACCACCTCATGACCTGATTGTTCACTACAAAATGATAGAAAGGACTGGAAATCTAGGTTTACTATAATGTTTTTCAACTTCGTTCCAATACCCAACAATACGCGGGTGAATACGCAACTGTACGCGGGCGAGTACGCAACCATACGCCAAAAAATCCGCGTACTAAGTGAGCAACTCTACGCAACTGTGCGCGGCTTTGGTGTGAAAGCCCCTTTTACACTCAATCGTTCGGATTTCATATCTTTAAAGGTTTTTATAGCATTTTAACTTGAAGTGAAGTTGCCGAGAATGAAATTCGTCTTTACGTCAGCAATTTTCCACATGAGATCAGTAAAGCTTATTTATTTCACGAACAGGCGAGCGAAAGAAAAGATATGAAGTTTCAACTTCAAACTGTTTTTGTAAAATTAATTATAAGTGCAAGATAAGAACGATTTACAATAGCTCATTATTAATATGAAAGTCGGATGGCCGGACAATGCTTTCTCCTTTCATATAGAGTAGAATGCACATTTATGCGCAGCGATCTTGAATGTGAAATAGCTGCGTTTGATCTATGGTTTCAATAGTAGTGGTTTCACAACGCGCGGAGACGTTTCAGAGGCTGTTGCTTATAAAATGCAATAAAAATGTTTTGTAGTCGTTAAAAATTTGTTCGTGTGCTTGCTTAATCTCTTCGATTTCGTTAATTGTACTTCGTGTTTTTTAGTAAAAGTTACCGGTATGTTTTCTTGCATCTTGTACTGTCATTTTTGAAGTTAGTTACACTTTTACTTTATTTTACGCATTTCTTAAGTGAAAATATTTTGAACAAGTTGCTACTCGCTAAACCTACAGTACTTAAAAACATTTCTTGTTTTAAACGCATAATTATAATAATCAGGCTGACCAAGTATGGAATTAGTAGAGGTGGCTGATGAGTGGCGACACTGGTGAGTATACTGGTGACTGGTAAGTTGGATTGAATTTGAATTTTGAATTTGAATCCGCTCACAAATTCTTCATGAATTTGAATTTCGTTTTTTCAAAGTCAATGAATTTGAATTTCGATTTCCTAAAGTCAATGAATTTGAATTTCAAAATTAGAAAAAAAAAAATGAATGGATCCAACCCAACCCTACTAAGCATCAGTGCACACCCGGCCCATGTCGTGCTGGCATTGCTCGGTGTCGCAAACAATCATTACTGTAATTAAAGAGATATAAACCACACCAACGCCTGCAGGGTCTAATCTAGAATATTTGCCCACCACTATCCAGGCTCATCAACCAAAAACACAAATTCTCACGCAGGAAAAAAATCGAAGGCACTTATTAATTAAAATAGCCCAAAATCGCCATACATACTTGCTTGAATTTTTTCTTGTATTCTTTGCACGATGTCTCAACCGTAAATTTCAGGCTAAAAATGTTGCACAGCTTTGCACCGTAGCCATTGCGTCCACCTGGAAACCAAAAAAGCATTAAACTGTGAGAATACAGTAGCTCAAGCAGTGTTTAGTTGTACTACAATACAATTACCTGTACACAATGGTTTTTGATTGTCATTAACAGCTCAAGCAGTATGTCAATTCCTATTAATTTCCTAATTAGAATATATCTGCAATTTGCTATACCGTTGCGCCATTTATTTTTATACAGGGTCAAGAACGTATAGAATCATCTAACATTGATAAACATGTTCATCCAATATCCAAATATTATAGGAAATACAATACATACCAGTGACTTTCTTGTCTTCATCATTGTAATTGCTTGATGTTAGCAAATGACCAAATATCATTTCTGGGACATAAAGCTTTTCCTCTTTGTGCTCTATCACAGGAATCCCTTTGCCATCATTCCATACCGATATGAGGTTTTTTTCCCTACATATAGTTGTAATCAATGTTTCAAAATTTTGTTTTGGTCATTTGGCCGATTTTAGCCAATCTTGCACAACTTTTTTCAGTAAATTCGACTATTTTGCGGTCATACTTTAACTAAGTTTAAAACCATATTTTCCAATATATCCTTCCTTGAACTATGAAATTAATTGAATTTTTGAAACAAGATACGTGCGATCACTGAAATGGGAAATTTGAAAACCCAGCTCGGTAAAACAAATAATTCATTATTTTGAGCAGTAAAGACAGCTTATGTCATGTGCTGTCATAATGGCCAGGAGAGGATCCAGAAATTTTGGTGGTGAGATGCAGTTTTGAATTAAGTTGAATGTCAACTAAATACGACTAAAGTTAGCGTAATGGCTAAAAGACATCACTCTTGGCGTTGAAAGTCTTGGGTTTGATTCCGGGCTCGTCAAATCGAACACTGTCACCAACGGCTCGCCACTGCTGCGACGTTTCGGTGTTACTCAGGCGCTATGTCGCGGAAATGCGTCAAGCAACTACTCACGAGTTTCTCCGTAATACCACGAGTGTCATGAAGATTTGATATCGTTTTGTTAACCAAATACAAAGACGTTCAGACGAGGAAGAGACCTGCGGAAGCACTTTGAAAATGTTTCAGGTCACGGGCCTATTCGGAAATTTTTTCAAGGAAGGGACACGAAATTTTGACATTTTTTAAAATGTATTCTTTTCGCTAAGTTACTTTGCGTTTATATATCCCACGTTATCCTACTTCTCGCTTGCAAAAATGTATTAAGTATCAAGGAGTTACAATTTGGAACCAAATTCCTCCGGAAATACAAAGCGCATCTTCCAAATCATTTAAATCTAAATTTAAAAAGCATCTACTTAACTACAAATTTAAGTCGTGTTCTAAACTATCCAAAACAAGCTTGAAAATTTACAGGTTGTCAAAAGTTTTGAAGCGTAACGATCAACAACCTTTTTTAGTCTTTGTGACTACTAGGGTGGCAGCTGACTTTAGATGACCGTAAGGTCAATTCGCTGTCTCCCTGCGGTAAAGACAAATTATATCAGTTATGTTTGTGTTTGTATTTTACTTTTGTGAGTTTTTTTTTTTTTTCTTCTTTCCGCTAATAAATTACTATTGAATGAATGAAGCAAATCGTGGAACAAACACAGGTCCAGGAGGGTTTAGGGGCATGCTCCTCAGGAAAATTTTTGAAAATTTACTTATTTCAGTGGCCATTTTAGTGCTTCCTGAACAATTTTTGGGCAAATTTTGTATAATCTTTTTGCCCCTAATACTGATGTGTGTCACCATAGGTGTCGATTTTTTCTTGAAAAAATAAAATAGTAGAAGGGCGAGAATGTTTATACAAACTTTGTTTTTTTGTATCGAGTGTCCCAGAAAAAATAAACCACTTTTTGTAAAGTATTTTCTCGGTGATTATAAACTCAAAATTATTGAAATTCTATACACCAGGGGTGGGTAATACTGTTCATACAAAGGGCTGCATTTGAAAAAAAATTGCAGCCGAGGGTCGCACTGATTGGAAGAACAAAGAAAAGATCTACTTGTTCGCAGACGTCCTGTTTCACCACTGAAGATCGGTGAAGAGCAAAAGAAAAAGATCTACGCAGCAGCAGATGTTCTTTTTTTCACAGACATTCAGTGCAGAGCTAAACAAAAAAAAGGTCTTTGGCTTGATTCACGATAGCAGTTCATATTTCAGTAAAAGCCCACGGGCCGCACTTTGCCCACCTCTGCTATACACAGTAATCCAAGTACTGGTATATTATTCACACTTTTACATATCTAAAACATTGGTTGCAAATTATGCAGTATTGCCAAATTGAAAATGATAATTCAAAAAATTCAGTGTCACGAGCAAAGAGTGGTTAATTTCAATCTATGCTCAATGTGACCTCCATCTATTCTCACAACTAAACAAAGGTGTTTCTTCCAAAAGAAATGCTCTTGCATCTTCTTTTATAGATAATATGTTCTTTCGAATATCCACAGACTTATGATGTCACAAAGCGCATGCAACAAAGCGCTTATTAGATCTTTGCTCACACAAATTTCCTCTGATACTAAATTTTTTGAAACATCATTTTTAATTTGGCAATACTAGCATAACTTGCAACCAAGTTTTTACGTATTACGTAAAAGTGTTTAAGAATATACTTGGATTACTGTGTATAGAACTTCAATAATTTTATAATCATCGAGAAAATACTTAACAAAATATGGTCCATTTTTTTTGGACACCCGATATAATAAGGTGCAATTAGTGCATGAAAAAATTAGTCGTGTCATAGAAAATATACAGACCAAATAACAATAAAATTATCTGCTTTGCTAAACTTTCACCGTCGTATTAAAGTGAGTATGTGTGAGGTTATTTGTGTTCAAAACGAGCGGACAAAACAGGTCTACCCCAAGTCTTCTGACGTAATGAAAAAAGCTCAAGCAGAATAGAGTTTAAAACGATTTTTCAAGGTAACAGTAGCATCGTCGCTGAACACACGCTGACAGTTTTCTTTTCGCCATTTAACCCTCATACGGTAATCACGTTTTCATTCGCATTAAGGATCAGATTTGATCCCTATTGTATATTCTGTAACAAGGACGGTAAATGGACAAAACCACACAAATAGTGGTTGGGAAAGCCAAAGCCACTATGGGAGCCCATTCTCGTTATTGAGGTAACGTTGAGCTATCAAGCTGAGGTTGAGAAACACCAGTCATTTTCAATGGCGTCAAATTTGATTCCAATCGACTTTCAAGTAGGTGCTGCAGAAATATCAGGATAAAAAAACGTAAAATCAGAAAATATTTTAGATGATTAACCTTGAAAGAGATTGATTCAGGAATTCTTAAAATGATTAGCATAAATTTGTAGAAGTTATTAGTGGTTTTTAGCCTCTTAGGGTCAGATTTGACCCCATAACCGTATGAGGGTTAAATAGTGTGAGCGTAACATTGTGACAAAATATTACTACGATTTTGTATTTTGGTACTTTGGAACTGTTTTAGCTACTGCGCATGCGTTTAACTTTCAACATAGGTATCAAAACACTGCAAGGGCCAGAAATATGTTACCCCCTTCGGCGTTAGACCCGAGGGGGTGCTACCCTCATGCCCCCGCCAGATCGACGTCTATGTGTGTCACCAAATATGATGCATTTTCACACATTTCGATTTATGCGTGCTTAAGGCGTAAGGCTTATTGCCATCAAAGAGTTTCGAAATTATGGAAAAATTGTATTCAGCGCAACATTGTTGAAAATGGCTAGTGGGGGATGCATCCTCCACACCCCCGTATGGATCTACCACTGATAATGGTTATTATTGATAACTGAAGAAGGCATTTTTCCTCTAAAGCTCGTGGAAATTTTTATTCAACGGCAGCACCACTTGAAATTGCTGCAAGGAAGCAATTAGGTTCAAGTATACTGTTTACGTGTCCAGTTTAAGTGGCTGCAAAGGCCGAAGGGCTTTTTGCATCACAATCAAATTTTTGGTGTGATAATTTTAAGAAGTTTCTGGTGTCCTAACTTGCGTATTTATCAAGAAGTTTTAAACACGAGATAAAACAAAAAATGCTAAAAATGTCAAAATTTGTTTTGGTCACTATGACCGAACTGGCCTAAAATATTCGGTCAATGACTGACAAATGATCAAAAACATACAACCTAGGTTGTAACAGCATTTTTTTTTGCAGTAGCAAAACAGCATAAAACAAACTTAGTCACCACAGAAACAAAACTTAAATATAAGTTATATAGCACTAAATTCGTATTTCAGATAAACTCTGTAAATTCATAAACTGAATTAAAAAAATAACCAAAAATCAGCTCTGCATACAATACACACTAGGGTGTTTCGTTTTTTCACCAGTTTTGAAATTAAAAATGCTTGATTGCTTGGGGTCGCATGTGATGGAGTTTTGGGCACTGATTCCAAATATGAAAATAAAATTTAAAATGACGTGATTTAGGGGGTCAGGCCGCGTTTTAAGCTTTTTTTTGGGGGGATTTCCCAAACTCGAGAACGAAAGAAGATAAGTGAAGTGTCCAAACTGTGCAAGTGCAGTACGTGCTGTTATTTCAAAACAGCTGTGACAGAATCTGCCGCACATCACGCTGAAGCCAAATCAGCTGGTTGGTGTAGTGGTAAGAGACATTGTTATTCGTGCGATTTGGCTTCAATATGATGTGCGACATTTTCAAAGGGCTGTTTACGCTTTTTTTGGGTCTAACGTCTTTGTATTAATTCAAAATTTCATGCCCCCCCCACCAAAATTTTCAGGATCCGCTCCTGAGTGCAAGATCGTTTTTTTTTAGAACCCCCCTTCGAAATTTGCTGGGTGCACCCCTGCTATGGAGTCTCTTACAAGGGCACAGGAAACTGACAATTCTGCGCATTTTGACACCCATATCGAAGCGCTATCTTCTTCCATGATTCTCGAGTTAGGGAAATCCCCCAAAAAGGCTTAAAGCACGGCCAGCCCCCCCTAAATGACGTCACTTTAAATTTTTTTTATATTTAGAATCAGTGCCCAAAACTCCATCACATGCGACCCCAAGCATTTTTAATTTTAAAGATGGTGAAAAAATGAAACACCCTAATACACACTCAATCACAAACCGTAGGGCATAAAATAAATTTGAAATGGATGACTTATAGTATAATATCTTCCAAATAGCAAAGTCGAGCAGCTTAACTATTTTTTAAGGCTTTTTTCCAAGTATCAGACAGAAACAAATCTGAAATGTCACATCAAATAAAAGAATAGTATTGAAAACACTGTGCTGCTTCAACACACCCTGCAATCGAGAGCAGAACAACTGGTCAATGCGGTACACGACAACTGACCGCCGCAAGCTGGCCACGAGTCAACTGACCGCCAGGCAACTGACCACCATGCAAACTAACCGCCAAAAACATCCAATTTATTAACAAGAACTTTTGTCACGTGAAATTACAACAAATCCTAACCTAACCCTGACCAAACATAATCCGCCCCTAAGCTTAACTGAACTCTAATCAAACCCTAGCCAAACCTAACCCTTACCGAACCTAACCCTAACCAAACTAATTCTAACAGAGCGTAACTTTAAGCAAACCTTACTCAACTAACCGAACCTAACCCGAACCTTCCCATTAGCCTAACCTATAACTGCAACTTCAGAATTGAGGCTTCGAATTTCGATCTCTAACCCTAACTTAAACATCGGAATTGATTAAAAAATTTGCTCGGGATGTAATAGCCTTGTCAAATTACGCAGTGCACAAAGCTGTGATTGTTTTCGAGCCTCATCAAATTATACAGCGCACGCAGCTGTTTTTGGCAGTCAGTTGATGCGGCGATCAGTTTGCATGGAGGTGAGTTGTCCTGGTGGTCAATTTGCAGTGGTCAGTTGTCCATGTTCGAGTCTATGCGCAGATAATGGTACAAAACACAAATAATTCAAAGCACAGAATACCTTTTTTAGAACACTCACCGATCAATATCAATCTTAATTGCTGACATGCTAGGATCTCTTTGCTTGTTATCAGCTGCATTAACAACTATTTCATCAAAGATTTTGTACAAGCCAGGAACAAACGTTATATCTCGATTAACCATGCCAACACCTTCATCCCAAACCCACATAGGCTGAAAACAAGTTTCAGATGCAATAAATTTAATGTGCAATTCTTCATAAAATGTATATATAAGCATCAAACAAATAACATTAAATAAATTTTTGTCACACAGGTTTGATTTGCTAAGATGTGTAACAAATTAATGGGATACATTTAAAGGGAGCGATAATTATGAGGCATTGCTAATATTGAGGTTAGTATTTATTGCTGTTAAAGTCGCTAAAAGTGACCTGACGAAATATGCCATCCAAATACAGACTCTGGACTTGAGACCGCAAAGTAAGCACACTTAACAACAGCAGATTTATATACCGCTTAAACATCTCTAACAAGTAGAGTGTTAACTAAGCGGTGTCAAAAGCAAAAGTAGAAATATTGAAAGGAATGCTGAAAAATTTAGAAGAAAAAGGTCATACACCTCTAAGCAAATTGAATATTAGCCTACACTCTGCAATAAACACTGCAATACTTAAAGAAAAAGTCAAAGATCATATGTGTTTATAACCAGTATCAAAATAATGTGCTTTCAGACATGACTTAAATTGAGGCAGAAAAGTTATGGAGCAAATTGAAGGTGGTAGATCATTCCTAACAGAAACAGCACAGTGTTCAAAGGCGTGAGACATTTCTACGTATTTATCTATAGCAGTATACAACTACTAGTTATATCAATTCTAACAGCTTCTACTATTGTCTAATTCTTTTAACATTAAAACATGCCTGTGTAACATGCTCCACAGAACCAATATAGGTATCAGGTCGAAGTAGAATATGTTCCAATTGAGTTTTCTTCTGGTAAATTCTTTCCACAGACAGCCTCTTTTTAGAAGGTTTGGAATTTGATTCCACCCATTCGTCAAGCAAAGAACTGTTATTCATTGTCTACAACAAAAAATAACATAATTATATATAGACAAATATACCGGTAATGTAATTAAATTTTGAAATAAAATGCAATTCATTACCGATATATTTTGAAATTATATGAACTTGTTGAAGAATGTTTAGAGCAGCAGTAGTATTTTGCTTCAACTGCTCAAAAATAGTATGATAAATAAGCAGATATGCAAGTTAAAAACAACTTCAGCAAGATAGCAAAAATCTGGAGAGTGCACAACTTTTTATAAATATGAAGAATTACATTCTAATATATACTCTGGTTTTCAATATTAATACTTCGCACTACTTGTATGCAGACAAGTTTGATAAATTAGCACATCAGTATTGTCAATAATTTCATAATAATTTCGTTATAAAATTCCTTTAGTTGATTAGTTAAAACTTTGAACAAGACTGCATATGGTACATACCGATATTGCTTTGGAACTTTTAAAACAAAATCTTTGTGCAAGCTTTTCAGCAAATTTGTTTAAGTGCAATGCATTAACTGATTGGGTTTTTAAAAATTTTAACATAAAATGATCCTGTGAGTTTTCAATTTTTTATGTCATAACCTCCGAACTGTTAAAAATCAAACACTGCCTGTAGCTGCATAGGCTACTGTGTCAGAGTGTATCAGGATCAGGATTATTGTATACCATCATTCAAAAGGCACACAAACTTTAAGTTTTAAATTACCCCCCAAAATACAAGAAAACATTTGTAGTCTACTGGTACCAGTACCATGACAGTCTACCACAGCTCTCGGTAGCTCTAGTACCGGTACTGAACTGACTACAGGACTAGAACAGCCAACTACTGATAAGACTTGCATTGTACAGTAGAACAAAAATTGCATTCTAAATGCAGTGAGCAGGTAAGCCTGGTGGTTGAATGCTAAGACAGGTTGACTTTCAATCGCAAGTATCGTGAATCTACCTGATGAGCACTCAAACCACAAAACTAGGCTAGTCAAAGAATTGGGTTTTTATAGTTTTATTTACCGGTAGCTGTTTAGTATCGGTAAAGGCCTAAGCTACCACAATACTGGTATCTCTTTGTTCATAGCCTAACTAAATATAATTATGGGTAATGTTTAACACTGCTGATTGTTATGCTGCAATGTCACTACACAACATAACGGTAGGTATACCAGTAGGCTACACTCTGCCCTATCCAGCTATACGACAATAGCAACCAGCTAAAAAGACTGCCCGTACTGGACTAATCACTAAACTAAACTGTGCAGTGTGTACCGGCAATAGAAATTATGGTAGCACTTCTGCAGCAGAATCCAATGCCCTGTCACTTTTGTATTCCATGTGCGTAAAGTGCTGGAAACAAAATTGAATTCTGTCTGTCAAACTTCCAACCCACTTTGTTACCTACCGACTACCAATACAACTAGAGCCTGCACTACCCCTACCGATGTGATTTGATGCGGTTTCTCTAATTATGGAATAGGCCTAGTCTAGTACCGATATGCCATACTATTCCATAAATAGAAGACACTCTAATTATGGAATAGTAAGGCACTGTGTTATATACAGTATGGCAGAATTGGGTGATAAGACGTTTGGGGCACTAGAGTAAAGGGGCCCTTATAAAGAGTTAAATTTGGGGTGAATGGCCCTCAGGGTAAATGTGCCTCAGGCCAAATTTAAGGCAAAAGAACCTCACGACAGGATGGTTGAAGCAATGCCAATGCATAGGCCCTAGGAATAGGATGTTTATTTAGGGCACTGGGGCATATCCTATGCATAAATGGGGCTCTATGACCAAAGGGCCTCAGGGAATTTCGGGCAATAAGGGATTTGGGTCTCAGCATGTTTTGGTCCCTGGGACAAACAGGCTTTAGGACGGTTGGGACGAAAGGGCCGTTTGAAGCTCTGGGGCATATGGCATAGGCCTATATGGGATTCAGCACATTTGGAGTACTATGCACATTTACTAGGCCATACTATTCCACACTATTCCATAAATAGAGACACCCATCCGATAAACTGATCATGATCGGAATCATCTGATGCAAATTCATGCGTGGAAGAAGGCGCCAAAATGGCAAAAACAAAAAACATTGCTCACTAGTGGTCAGCAAAGTTATTTTGCGTCAACGACAACATAGATACAAAAAAAAAAGCAAGAAACAGCAAGTACACTGCCCTTTAAGCTTGTGTAGAAAAGTATGCAGCCGGTTAAACAAAAGCGCCGTTATTGTTATTTATTACGTTACCCATGAATCATAACACAATGGCCACCCCCTAAAAACTATCGGCACAGGAGGTCTTGAGAATGGGTTTTATTTCCGGGACAGTCAAATTGCACAATTACCCTGTGCACTGTGCACATATACAAGTTTAGTGGGCTTTAGGCTCAAAGTTTTTACTTCGACTTTCTGCATCATCATAAATTTTTACAACCAAATTGAGCTAAATTTTGCTTGGATTCCATGAAATGGTGTCGCCAAAACCTAATCCGTGCCTTTTTTGTGTAATTGTTTAAATATGTATGCTCTCGCCGAAATAATGCTCTTCTGCTTCTGGTTTCGAGATGTCCTGACCTTGAGATTGAGACTCGCAATCGCCAGCGCTTTCTCGACCTCAAACAATGAACTCACAACACTTAAAAAAAGTGACTGTGATTAACAAGTTGATTATGATGCAGAAACTGGAACCAAGAACCGCGGGCCT
Organism: Trididemnum miniatum; assembly: GCA_964006365.1. NCBI lineage: Eukaryota > Metazoa > Chordata > Ascidiacea > Aplousobranchia > Didemnidae > Trididemnum > Trididemnum miniatum. The sequence goes on along the minus strand of OZ023234.1, from coordinate 10,648,455 downwards.
AAAACCCACTAAAACTGGACACTTGGATTGTGGGTAGCCAACTGCTCACTACTGCTGCGACGCTTTGGCGTTGCCCCAGCGCATATTTTCGGAGATAGCTCGCCACTCGTTGGTTACTTTTTACACGCTTCGGCGTAATACTGCGAGCAAAGGCATGTGAGCGAGTTAGAGATGGCACGGTCTGACTTTTTTGCTACCCAGACCGCCCATGGCCCGAAACCTCTTGCCCGGTAGTGGTAACCGACCCAGCAACTCATCCCAAAAATAAAGCCTGGCCCGTCAAAAGCCCGGTCCTACTAAACACCGCAAAGAACGACAAAGAACAACAAAGAACTGGAAACACTGCAAAGAACGACAACGGACTTTAAATTAGTTACCAAGCACCGCTAAGAACGACAAAGGACTTGGAATCATGATCTCGAACATAACAAGAAACGACAACGGACTTTAAATTATTCACTAAACACCGCAAAGAACAATAAAGGACTTGCAATGATGATCTCAAACATAACTAGGAACGACAACGAACTTTAAATTAGTTACTAAACACCGCTAAGAACGACAAAGGACTTGGAATCATGATCTCGAACATAACAAGAAACGACAACGGACTTTAAATTATTCACTAAACACCGCAAAGAACGACAAAGGACTTGCAATCATGATCTCAAACATAACAAGGAACGACAACGGACTTTAAATTATTCACTAAACACCGCAGTGAACGACAAAGAACGTGGAATCATGATCTTGAACATAACAAAAAACCACAACGGACTTTAAATTATTCACTAAACACCGCAAAGATCGACAAAGGACTTGTGAACATAACTAGAAACGACAACGGACTTTAAATTAATTATTAAACACCGCAAAGAACAACAAAGGACTTGGAATCATAATCTCGAACATAACAAGAAACGACAAAGAACTTTAAATGAATTACTAAACACAGCTAAAGAACGACAAAGGACTTGCAATCATGGTCTCAAAGAACTTTTAAATCAATTAGGCTACTGATTGGGGTCAGGGGGGGTTGGGGTGGGGAGATCGAAGTCATGGGGTGTTGGGGTTTATGGGGAGATTGGAGTGGGGTCGGAGGGGTTTGGCTTGGATCGGAGGGGATGGAGTTGGGTTCGGAAGGATTCAAGTCAGAGGGTTGGGGTCAAGGAGGTCAGAAGAGTTGGGGGGGTAAGGGTCGAAGGGGTTGGAGTTGGGGTCAGAAGAGTTTGGATCGAGGGGTCGAGTTGGAACCGGGGAGGTCGGAGGGATTGGGATCGGGGGGTTTGGGGTTGGGTTCGGGAGGTTGGGTTGGGGGAATTGGGGTCGGGGGGACTGGGGTTAGGGAAGTTAATTGGGATCAGGGAACTTATTGTGGTCGGGGGGAAGTTGGGGTCGAAATAGTTGGAATCAAGGGGGTTGGAGGGGTTCGAATTGGGTCGGGAGGGGGAGGGGATGGAGTTGGGTTTGGAGGAGTTCAAGTCAGGGGGTTTGGTTCTGGGAGGTCAGAGGAGTTGGGGTCGGGGCGTGGGGTTGGAGTCAAAGGTTAGTTTCGGGAAGTTGGGGTTGGGCGGGTGGGGTCAGGGGGTTGAGGGAGTTGGGGTGGGGGGGGGTTGGAATTAGGGAATTTGGGATCAGAAGAGAAGGGGTCGGGGAGGACTTGGGGTCGAGAGAGTCGGGGTCAGGGGGGTTATATGACGTTTCCAACATTTTTGACCCAACTCCCCCAATTCCAACTTCCCTGACCTCAATCTCTCCTTTGCGGTGTTTGGTAATTCATTTAAAGTCGTTTGTCGTTTCTAGTTATGTTCGAGATTGTGATTCCAAGTTCTTTGTCGTTCTTTGCGGACTAATTTAAAGTCCGTTGTCGTTCTTTGCAGTGTTTCCAGTTCTTTGTTGTTCTTTGTCGTTCTTTGCGGTGTTTAGTAGGGGAAATGCGGGACCTATGAGCCACGGGGACCAATGAACCACTTCATTTACCACGCTCTCGTGGCTTCGAAGATGTTACTGAACCAAAATAAATAATAACCCGTATGTTAGTTAATGACGAATTTATAGCTCGGCTGGAACACAGCTGTAGAAATGGTTGCAAAATAAGGGTTTTTAGATGGTTGGTCACATGTTTTAAGCACGCAGAGCTTTTGATTTTAAGCAGTAGTTTTTTAGAGTACGAGGTTGAGATATTTTTTCTAAATTCCGCCTTAGGTGGTAAAGAAGGTGGTGTCGCACTTGAAAGGTTATAAACAGTATGAGAAAAAATTTTCAAGTTATAGCGATTTTGCTTATGAGGGGACCTTTGAGTCAGTTGCATTGAACACCAATGACCCATGGCTCATAGGTCCCCTATGCAACCGACGACAGATGCAATAGGCCTAAAAGGCAGCGCAATTTTGATTTTTTTATGTAAGTGCAAGAAATCCTTCTTAAAGTTACCCGTATAATGCAGATTAGCATGGCAATAACTGAATAAGCAGACAAATTTACCTTGGTTTATGGGTCCCTTGCCTATGGTTCATAGGTCCCCACCAAAAATTGTTGGGGACCTTTGACCCACGTCCTTAAAAAAAGCATTATCTTTCATTTCGTTTTTATGTATGCTTTCAAGCTCGGTGTAAGGATAATGCTGGCCAAAAGATACTTCATGGTTAATTTTTAGGGAGCTGGCTAAACGACTTCGTGTTTGGCAGCTCTTTCAAAAAATCCGGCTCATAGGTCCCACACTTCCCCTAGGACCCCCAAAAGCCCATTCTTTTATGAACCTTCAACCAACTTAAAAAAAACTGAAAGTTGAAAGGAAATTCAAAAATTTAGAGCGGCTCGTTGGCGGCCCAAATAAAAACAAAGGATAGAACTGGGCCGTTAGCGGACCACTGAAAAGACCGGTTAACGGCTGGTTAGCGGGTCTCTTAGCGGCCACGCCATCTCTTGAGCGAGTATTTTGATTTGGATCGGCGGTTTCCGTCAGAGCGTGGTTAGAGGTTCAGCTTTCGAAAAGGAATTGGAGAGTTGGAGAAAAGGCAATAATTTATTGCAAGAAAAGAGAATCGCTATCTTCTGTGCTGTCTGGCAAATCTTTGTAAGCAGTGAGTAGTGAATCCTCTAACAAGCAAACAATTGATTTACCGGTAACAATTGGTCAAACAGTAGGCCAGGGCATGTAATGGAATGGAAGATGGAATGGAAGAGGAATTTTGGTATGGAATACGGAAGATTTCAGGTATGGAAAGGAATGGAAGATTTTAAGAATGGAATGGAATGCCATCTTCCATACTTTCCATACCTGGATTAGTTTAACAGAATAATAAATTTTGATCTATAAGTAAAAAAAAAAAAAACAATGAAGCAATAGCAATGGCGTTACTTGCAGTGGCACTGCGTCACAGTATTGCTAATGGTAGAAGGTGACGCAGGCTGGAAACAACGCGGTAAGTGCCGTGTGCACAAACGGTGGCAAAGTTCGCACTTCGCACTACGTTCTATTGCGTCGCGGAAAACTTCGAAGTGTTCACAATCACAACTTCAAATTTATTCAAAATTATTAAAAACAAGATGTCACTCAATTAGACAAATGCTTTCACCTGGCGTTGTGCTGGCGCAAGTCTGCGACTTTTCCCAAAAAAAAACTTTTCTCTTTTGATGTTATTAGAGCAACGCAAGTACTCACAGTTTCCTACATGGTTAACATTACACAACGTGTTATTTTGGGATAAAGATGATAATACTACCGTACTTCAAATATAAACTGTTAGCTAAGTAGCCTTCATTAGATGGAAAGAAAAAGAAAGAGTGAAGTTACGGCGAAAATCAGGATCAAAGTTTTTTGAAAAAAATTATCAAAAAAATCCCTCATTTTCAGAATTTGGTGGTTGATACCTACTAATGTCATCACCACTCTGAGACACCGCTGGAAAATTAGTTGAAGATTCAGCCACAAAAGAAGTATGGGGGGACGTAACTGCTGCATTTCGATGTCGTTATCACCTTCAGAACATGATGGGGAATATATGCTTATTTCATGTGAGCAAAGTAAGACATCTGATTCACTCAGTTTTGTAAGTTCAAAACGTTGTAACTTTCATCCACGTGCCAGTCAGCCATGCTCAAAAATGACAAAGCTGTTGCTTTAAGCGCTAGCACCCAAAGTCTATAAATACAAGGCTGCAGGGATGGATTATGTTATATTACGTCATTACGTTGATTCGAATTTCAATAGTTACTGTTTGTTTCCTCATTATCGCTTTACTAAAGCCGCACAATAAAGGAAAAAGGAACAAGTAGCCTATCGGAAAAATTCATAACTCCACGACGAGTTATCTCGCCTTTGGCATACGAAATAAAATTATTGTTTCGGGTGCCAACGACGAGTGTACTCGTCCTAGTTGTTTTGGCCCCAAAAAAGGGTTTTTCACATCTACAAAGCCACAATAAACGTTCAACTCTCTTTTTTCGTTCTAATTTGCGAAAAGATGCGCTTGGCATTTGGGAACAGATTGCGAATTTATTACATGGCAGTCAACGTGTTAAGAAAATGGTCCAATAATTAACGATAGACATCGGTAAGCTCGTGCGGCGGGGAAATTAAAGCGGAAAACGCATGACGAGGAAATCATGAAGTGAAACAGGCCCATGTCCAAAAATCGTGGGCTTTTGGCCCGCGGGCTTTGCTGAGTCATGTTTTTTGTGGGCTAATTTCAGCAAAATCGTGGGCTTTGCTGGCCGCATCTAAATGGGTGGTCTAAGAACGTGGGCTTTTGCAAAAAGGTGGGCTTTGAGGAAGTTGTTGCGCGAGGTCTACTGCTTGGACTGTGGTATAGGTTGTAGATATTTAAGAAGTTGGTGTATGATTACTTGATAAATGTTGGTTTGGAACAATTTCGCTTCATAAAAGTTAAAATTAGAGTAAGCTGTTGATAACTTCAACTTGTTTTTGGCAGTTAGCTGGTTACTGGATTTACGTGTTTGCCAGTTGGCCTTGTTTTGCTATTCTGAAGTACTGGTAAGAGTGAAGTCAATTTACTGTTCAAGTTCTGAAGTTCTGTTTGCCTAGTCCACAGGTCTAGTTGCAAAAACAACCAGTAGGTGGTACCGGTTTGTTTTTACTTGTTTCTATAGGGGTCAGCTTTGGCCTGTTGGCCTTTCTGCATGTCACAGCATTGAGTGACATAGGTAGCCTAATGCTATGCAAGCAACTTTCATACTGGTACTGCATGCTACCAGCATAGGCCTACCATACTTTATTCTCTCAATTGCAACTAAACTTTGAAAAGTACCACTATTGTTAGTGTTGCAGTTGCTTTTAAAGACCTTAAACAGTTGAGTATTTAAACTGTATATAAAGGCAGCACTGGCTATTTGTGCAGGCCCATACAAATTAGCACTTGGTTTATTCTATTATCAGACTATCGCTTCACGCTTACCACAATCCAGAGAACATGACGAAGTAATGAAATAAACGAAGTTCTTATTTGTACGGGTCCGTAAGAATAGCCACTTCAACATTTGAAAGCTTGCTAGTAGGTGATTTAGCCCACTGATGCTCCTAATATATAGTGCCCTTACCCATGTCTAATCTTGACCGGTATTAAAATTGGTGGCGTTTATTTAATTTTGGCATTTATTACAGTATTCACAACCGGTAGTCTAGTTCTTTAATAGTCATAATTTGCTACTTCCTAACTGGATGCTATAACAAAAAATTACCATAGGCTGTGTCTGTTGAAAAGTGTTGATTAGTCTGTTCGTCATAGACTCTTATCTTTTTCACGTTGAAACATGCGAACTGCATGTTTCTTTATATACCAGTTATATTCTAATTGTGGGTCTCATCTAGAATAAGCCCTCACGCTTTTTCTGTTTGCCAACCTTAACCTAACTGGGTCAAATCTAGAATAAGCCGTCGCTGCGAGCCATCGAAGCGAGCGGCTGATCGCCGAGCAAGCGAAGTGAGCGTGTAATATAATGATCGCTCGCTTTGACGGCTTATTCTAGATGAGACCCACCTAACCTATAACCTTAACATTAACCTAACTCATAACCTGACCCTAACCAAATCCAGCCACGACCAAACCTAACCCTAACTAGATTTAACCCTAATCGAACCTAATTCTAACCAAACCTAACCCTAATTGAACCTGGGGGCTGATGCTACATCTAACCCTAATTGTTATTGTTCACTTGTGTGGGTGTCTCTATTTATGGAATAGTATGGCATAGTACCGGCACTCCAAATGTGCTGAATCCCATATAGGCTATATGCCCCAGAGCTTCAAACAGCTCTTTTGTCCTAACCGTCCTAAGGTCTGTTTGTCTCAGGGACCAAAACATGCTGAGACCCAGATCCCCTATGCTGCCCCAAATGCCCTGAGGCCCATTGGTCCTAGAGCCCCATTTATGCATAGGATATGCCCCAGTGCCCTAAATTAACATCCTATACCTAGGGCCTATTTATTGCTTCAACCGTCCTGTCCTGAGGTTCTTTTGCCCTAAATGAGGCCTGAGGCACATTTACCCTGAGGGCCATTCACCCGAAATTTAACTCTTTATAAGGGCCCCTTTACTCTAGTGCCCCAAACGTCCTATTGCCCAGTTCTGCCATACTATACCACAGTGCCTTACTTACTATTCCATACTATGCCATACCATTCCATACTATTCCATAATTAGAGAAACCGCACTTGTGTTACTGACACAAGCTAGCAATAGACCATACCCTGACAAATAGCATAAATAGCCACAAGTTAAAAACCAACTAAGAATGTTTATCATTTTGTAGCTGGGTTAGAGTGTGCATGTTGCCAGTAACTTCGCCACAGTAACTTCGCCACACTTTCATACATCAAAAATTTACATTGCCTACACCGAAACAAGACTTTAAATTCCCGGTTGTCGTAAAAAATTTTATTGGGCTTTTCCACAGTCCAGTTAAATTTATTAAGGCAACATCGTCACTTGGTAACTTCGCCACATAATCCAAACTGTGGGGGAAGATGTGAGGAGAGGTGTGGGAGAGTGCATGGGGTGAGTGGGGAAGTGTGTTGGGGTGTAGGGGAAGCTGTGGTGGGAGGTGTAGGGAAGTGTGTTGGGGTGTGGGGATGAGTAAGGAAAGATGTTTGGGGAGTGGAGAAGTGTGGGAAAGTGTATGGGGTGAGTGGGGAAGTGTGTTGGTGTGAGAGGGAGGGATGTGGGGAGAGGAATGGAGGAAGTGTAGTGAATTGTGTTAGGGTGTGGGGCCCCAACACTCTTCCTCCCACATCTCCTCACTCCCCTCACCTTTCCTTACATCTCCCCTTACCTCCCCCACACCCCAACACACTTTGCTACACCTCCTCTCATACCTCTTCCGACATCTCCCCTTCCTCCCCCCACACCCCAACACACTTTCCTACGCCAATTGCCACATCTCCCTCACCTTCTCAAAGTGTGGCAAAGTTACCATGTGACGAAGTTTCTGTGGCGAAGTTACTGGCAACCGAGTGTGCACTACACTTTCATCACACCAGTATATTTTTTGCCCAAGGGTTTAGCTACTGGTATATTTTACGCAATTTTAAGGGCTTTTGTTTTGATATTTAGACTGTGGAAGGCACTATGCAAAGACATTAATATTAAAGAATAAAACTCACTGGTACCTTGCTTACGTTAAGAGTTGGTATTTTCAACATGATGTCATTGCAGAAATAAATGAAAGTAAGATAGCGCAGATGCAATATTGATGGTATTTGATTAGATTATCTTCTTAATCTTTCAATTTCAGATCATTTGGTGCTACTAGTATGTTTCAGAAACCAGAAAGCTCACTGATTGCGTATTGAAATTCTTGAAAACATGTTACGAAAGCCAGCAAGTGAAGTTTTTGACTCACGTACTTTAAAAAGTGGATTGAAACGTTGGTCTTATATTTGTATCAGGATAGAAAAATTGCGACAAACCTAGGTTAGTATTTTATGATGCTTTGCTTAATATCTTGTAAATGTGTTACATGCAAACTGCAGTGTGAAATTTGCTCCTTGTGCTGATTTGATTCAATGAATGATCAGTGAAATAAATATCCTATTTGTGCAGACTTTGACATTTGTGCATGAGAGCTACCGGTACTTTCACTCTTGGTAAATGCAATTTTGTTGTGTTTTCCTTTACAACATCTGTATAGGCCTATGCACTGAAAGTTGTGCTATTTTGCAGTTGTAGTAAATATCGTAATAATTGCACATACTGTATTACTCGGAGCTTGTTTAAATTAAACCACATCTTACAACAGGTGGATATATCACTAGCACAAGGACTGCTATTGAGTTTTTAGTAGGGGTTAGGGCCTAACCTTAACCTTTACCCATAACCTGAACCACGGCTTAATTCAAACAAGCCCCCATTACTCTGCAACAGCTGTGATGTCATCATTAACAGCTATGATGTACCGAACTATATTTTCAGTCGTAAATTGCAGCAGGTACAGAGTGCAGACAGCTCTTTTGGGAACGACCGGGCAACAACTTTGGCTGGGGCCGGAGCTCCGGCCAGGGTTTATACGATGCTTTGTATTGTGTCTAGAATACATAGCTAAGTAGTCTTGACTACACAGCTAAGTAGACTAGCGTCCTCACTCCTCTTGTAAATGTTGTCAATGGTGTTAGGTAATGCTTTCGTAATTGTACACACTTTTCATTAGCGCATGACGAACCTCAAAAATGCTTTATGCATACACGTTCTTTATTTTTATGCACCAACACGTTTTTCATATAAAATATAAAAAATCTTCATGTAAAAATTAAGATACGATTTTTATATTCGCTGTATGAGACTACCCTAATTTTTAAGGGTGGGTTTTTGCACTCAAAGATTGTCTTATACGCCAGAATATACGGCAGATAAATTTGAAATTTAACCCCGGCCAATTTTTGTGACCAACGCGGCCAAGGCCGGATTGGCGCAAAGGTGGCATCCCCAGCTGAGGCCAGGGCCGGAGCCCCGGTCAATCCCTATTGCTGGTAGATACTTGTTTGTGAACATTTGATAACGAATTGAACTGTGGGACTCTGGTTTGATTGGTCAAAGCAATGTTATTAATACTGGTATTGACAGCTTTTCTGCTTGATGCACATCATTAAAGGAATAGTGATTTGAACAAGTTGGCAAGTTATTTGTGTTGTTGGGGAAAACACTTATTGGAATTCTCCGCCTCTTAGCAGGTGACCAACAACTCCAAAGCAAGCTTGTTATAGCACCTTGATTGCTTTCTCAGGATGGGATGATAAATATGCAATAAGTAACGACTATTAAGCTGTAACATTTCTACAGCTTATCGCAAAGTCTTGATTGTAATTCTCTTCTGTAATATTCGAAACTGATGAAAGATTTAATCGAAAAGCGAGATATGCTGTTTTTGAAATTGCTTTACCGCTTCAAAGAACCAAATTACCAGCAAAAATATGCCTGTAGCTTACTATGCAAACTTACATCTTATTTTTTTGCATTTTAGTGCCAGTGAGATGGATTTTGTCAAGAGCTGTTTGTAAAAAAAACGCATATGCAATGACCAAGGTGCTCACGTGAATGGCACATGCAAAGTGCAAATGAACTGGCTTGCTCCCAACTAAAATGAACGCAGTGTAAGAAATTGGTGGAAAATTTCATAGTTACATAATTCTTTTGAAGCGGGATTTCCCAGCAGAAGTTTTGCTGAAGGATCGTTCATTGCAAAAAGCTGAAAGTGGAAGCAGTGAAAGCCGGCATGATGCTACATGGCTGACTCGAAACAAAAGCATATTCTAGACAGGGCTATTACGTAGCCTGATATGGATTTTTTTAAACGCAATGCTAAAATAAAGTTTTTTGTTCTGACTTGCCTGCTGACAATTGAAGTTGCATCTAAGCACAAGGCTTGCTTTCCACCAGTTTACGCAAGCAGCTGTTTTAAGCATTCAAATTATTATGTGTTTAAGTGTATATTTAAAGGTTGTGAACGAGTTCTTATAAATTGTAAGTTTTTTAAATGGCCAAGTGCATAGATCGACTGCCTCTGGCGCCGTTCACGTAAGTTCAATTACAAGTCGGGTAAAACCAGAGAATTGGTATTTATTGCTCCCTTCATGATATTAAAAAGGTTACTTGTGGCGTTCGCATTTAACATTATTTCCCACGTTTTGAGTTGTAACATGGTTTCATGCATCGTTTGGTTAAGCTCGTTGATAGCTCTCCATTGCTTTTTCCCAATAAAAGGATAAAAATTAAAATAAAACATATTCTGCTTGGATTTTCTTATACGTCAAGGTCGTGACCATAACGTTAGAGTACGCTTAGAGTAGTTACTTCCAGTGCTACTGTTTTGATGAAATCTGCAGATTTGTTTCTTGAGTATATAGTTCATGCAATGTCTTTGGTGTAGAGATTGTTCTGGTTATAATATTACTGAGAAAATTTTGTTAGCAATGATCCAGTTGAATTTGCTGATTATTATTTTGGCGTAATAATTGTGGACTATACTTGATCTTATACCCAGGGGCGTGCCAAACTTTTCTGCAGCGCGAGTTTTTGGGAACGTTGCCTCAAGGTGTCCTCTGAAAAACGTCTTCAAGAAGGGTTTTTTAAAAAAAGATCTTCCAACCCTACAGTGTGCTGCCCCCTTGCCTCCTCCATGCACGCCCTTGCTTACAGTCGTTGCTAACAATTTACAACGTACAATATTGCTTTTTCCTTGCGTTTGCTCGTGCCGCCCCGTTATTTTTTCATCACGTTAACCGGTACTTGAAGGTTGACGCTGCAAAATAAAAGGCATTTCTAGCAGTTATGTACTTGTGGATTTTTATTCTTTAAATTGTTGCACATCATTTTTCATACCGGTATGCGCAGCACCTCGCCCAGAGCTTAGACTTACCGAGACAGCCTTCAAGTTAAATACATAATTTTATTGTTTTCTGGACAACGTATAACGTTTATGTCATCGCTCGCTTTTAGCTGTGAAGTTGGCGTGCTAAAGACTGCATTTTTTGGCTTGTATAGGCCGGCTTGTGACTTTCAATTTATAGGTTGGCACTGGGTAGTATTTCAGTTCAAAAACGTTTTTGCAGTTGTCACGGAAAGGGATGAGTTTCAGGCGAAGCGTTTCTACAAACTGGCCAAAATTTTCACTCTTTTAATAAATGTTTTTGTTTTAATCGGAAATTCATCCTCCTAAGGGGAGTAGCTAGCTCGGTCTTTGGTTACTTCCCTGAGTAGAGTGGAATTAGTTGCATCGATGTAAAAATAACGCACGGCAAAGTGATATATAAAACGCGAAATTCTTCAGTGTGAACAATGACGATGACGAAGTTGACGATTAGTATACGACCTTGCCAAGCAGAAGTAGGCACCAAGAGTGATCTTTTATTTTAGTTGCAAGCTCATTGGCTAGGTGCACCTGGTGCAGGCAGTAGATCTCTCCCAAAAAAAGTCTACCGGTACTGCTTTAAATCCAGTGATTGAGATTTGATTTCTTCATCTTTATCCTCCTGTTACGAGAAAGCGGCGGAGGCGCTGTGCGTAGGGCGAATCCAGACTCGCTGAGGAGTTTTATTTGTTTTCAAGTTTTCCGGTTGAATTTTGTTCGAACTTCTTTTATTTGTTACTAGCCGGATTCCTCCAAGCAGAAACACATATGAAGCATCTTATCCAAGGACACGACAACGAGACTGGGTTGAGAGTTGAACCAATAACCTTGCGATCATGGTCGTCGTGAAAACGACGCTCCGAACTACTGCGCCATGCGAGATCAGTGTAAACTGCAGGTACGTACACTAACCAGCAGCTCATTCATTGCAAATACCTTGTAAAAAAATGTACAAGCATTTTATCTGCTCTTAACTAAGCACAAATCCGAGTGGGGATCATTTGGGCATGGTTTAGGGTAATGCTGCTTCAAATTGGGATGATCTAAAGCGTAAGTTTTGAGTTATAGTGATAAACAGATTAAGTGGAAATAGGCCTAGCGCCTTCAAATGGAGGAGCAAATTGCGAAGATGCATTGTTTAACCACCCTTACTGAGCAGCTTTTAATTTTGATACGATAAAAAAACGATAGCTTCAGCATTACCAAAGCTAGTCATGCCAAGAAAAATTATGTTACATCGTTGCTAGGCTGTTTCACTATGCGCCTCTACCGGCAATTTAGTTCAGCATTCAAAGCCCACTCTTAGCATTTTGGACATGGAAACGCGCAACGAAAGTGGGCTAGAAAAGCCCACGAATTTTCAGCAAAGCCCGCGGGCCAAAAGCCCACGATTTTTGGACATGGAAACAGGCTAATTGTGAGCAACAATACTTTTGGTAAAAATTCAATATCTTAAAATTGGCTTCTCAGCGGTAGATCCTTGAGGTTCGTTCGAAGAAAACTCGAGTAGAATGATGGGAGAGAGCTACTTAACACTTTTCCTCAAAGTTTCAATTAACTGTTGTTTATATACTTTTATAGTTTGCTTAAAAGGTGTGATGTAAAGCAGTTTGAAGAAAAGAATGTCGCGCCGGCGATGTTATTTGATGTTTATATCTTTATTAGAGATGCTAATTGCAGCTCTTTACTTTTTTGCTTTTTTGTTTCTCGATGCTCTGAATTTTTCATTTAGGGCACTTGCATGTGGACTGAGCTTGAGCAATTACTTTTATCTTTCCTAAGTGATTTTGTTTTCAACCTGCATTAGATTGCTCGTCACTGATGAAGCCTATTCTACTTTCTACGTCTGTGGTCTGTCTTGATTTTATTGTTATTTGCATTACCGCAACTGTTTTCATCTAGGCCGAAGAGATGGAATCTATCAAATTACCTTGTTTTTTCCGCGAGAAACGTGAATATACTAGCATATCAGCAATTTTTGTGTATTGTACTGATAGTGTTTACTGTTTGATACGCTTCTTTGATTGCTGCTCGTGACAATCTATCAAACAAAATCAACTTTTGAAAAGCACATTCGTATTCAAATTAACTTAAATCTCTATTTTACTTAAAATTGATATTTCTGTTCTGTTATAATACCGGTATTGATTTCGAATCTAATAACCGAAATTCTTATTTCTAAAGTTGCAGACAATTTTATCTCCCTTTAATCAATAACGTAACATTTAATTAATAGTGACATAAAATTAATAATATAACATTTGATTAATAATGACATAAAACTTTTACCAGATCACTGTGCAAAGGATTGTCCGCAAACTAAAACGAAGCAATAAAAAGTTGGGAATATATTTTAACCTCTGAGCAAGATTTTTTTGACTAAAAGACTATTCTGAGTTTTCTGACACAACTTTACGCTGGAAATCTCTCTGAAAAAAGTGGTATAATTTTGAACCATCATTAGTTTAAAATGTGGAAGTCGAAATGAGTGCATGAACGAATGCCCCCGGAATACGCAATTCTGACTATAAAACCTTCTCATACGCAATAGGCTAATTGCCTTTGCGCCGCAAACAAGCAATGATTCATTACCAAACAGGCAATCTGTGATTAAATATCATAAATTATGATCAAAATAACTAGATCGCAAGCAAAGTCAGCCCATATAGCCCACTTCCAAAACTCTAAGAATAGCATTAATGTTTTGCTTGTATGGAATGGAATATGGAAGAAATTTTTTGTATGGAATGGAATATGGAAGAAATTTTTAGGTACGGAATGGAAGATGGAATGGAAAAAATTGTCGGTATGGAATATGGAAAAATCGTCTTCCATTCCATTCCATGCCCTGTAGTAGGCCTACTGGTACTGCGGTAGTTTCAAAGTTTGTTAAAATTCTGATGTGGCAATTAGCCAAAGCCTTACAGCCTTAGGCTTAATTGATTTAGCCAGCTTGCTTTCTTCAGTTATTCATGCCAGTAATCAGGTAATATCATGTGTCAGTCTGTCAGTACCGGTAGGTCTATTTCCTTAACTGATAAATCACGAATTACAGTATTGTACTGGTACTTAATAGACTAGTCTAGGCCTAATTCTCTAATTGGATTGGATTAATCTGAACTCAAAATAATTGGGGGCTTGTTTGAATTAAGCCGTGGTTAGGGTTCGGCCCTTACCCCTACTAATAACTGACTACCGGTAGCACCCCTAGCGGTCCTTGTGCTCGTGATATATCCGCCTGTTTGGCCCTGTTATAACAGTATAAGATGCAGCTTAATTCAAACAATCAATCAATTTTCTGGACTCGCTTATCCTTGGGGGGTCACTGGGGCAGCAGCTCAAGTTGGAGCCTTGGAGCATTTCGATCCTCTGCAACAAAGGATAGATGCTCTGCTGGGATGCCAAGGCGAGACCAGCTAAAATCTTCTACGTAATCTCGCCATCTGGCCATTGTGTTCTGGGACGGCCTCTAGGCCTTCGACCAATCAGTGTTGAACAGAGCAGTTTTTTGGCTATTCTTTCCTGGGAAATTCATGTCACATGTCCATACCGACGCAGTTGCGATCTTTCTAGTTGGAGAAGCAGCGATTCGATGTTTAGAGATTCATGAATATCTGCACTTTTAACCTTGTCCAACAAGGTCAAACCGCTAATTCTTCGCAAGAATCCCATTTCGGCTGCTTGAACTCGAGACCTCACTTTCTCATTCATGATCCAACACTCACGGCCATAAGTCAGAATAGGAACATAGACCGATCTGAAAATGGATAGCTTTGCCTTGGTGCAAAGCTCCCGTTTTAGTATTGGTACCACAGATCGGTAGAGCTGGCGCATTACTGCATTTGCTTTTTCGATGCGGATATCCAATGCGCTATTTTGTCTGCCGTCACATGTGAATGAGACCCCGAGGTACTTGAATTTCTCTGACTGTTTTAGTAGTACTCCATCAATTCGGAGAGAGCACTGCTTTGGTTGTCTGGACAGGCACATGGTCTCTATTTTTGTTGTACCGGTACTTATTTTTATTCCGCCAACAGAGCATGGCAGCATGCATCCGAAAACCTGTCAAGAGCTTGCTGGAGACCAGTTTGGGTAGAGTCGAGTAGCACAAAATCATCTGCAAATAACAGACGTTGTAGGCTACAGTGCATTTACCGATCTCTACTCCACCACAGGGCTTACTTTACAACGTCCAATTATTTTATATTCTAACAGTTTAAGTCATTCAATCCACAGATCCATGCAGCATGCAGCACGGTATTGCTAAAACCTGCAGGATCACAAGAACCGGTCCTCGCGAGAGCACAAGGACTGCTAGGGGCATTAGTGAGTCTGTGAGTTGTTACAAGAGGTTAGAGATCACAAGGATCGTTCCTCGCAAGAGCACAAGAACTGTTAGTGGGGTTAGGTTAATAACTCGCTAGCGGCTTCTGTGTTCTTGCAAGGAATGGTCCTTGTGCCCCTGCAGGTTTTAGTGGGACCCATGCAGCATGAATCAAAAGCACTGTTTCCTTTGTGTTGATATGATTGTTGCACACACCCTTTAAAGGCAAATTCACAATGTATGTTACAGACCTGTGGCGATTGGCTTTGAAGACCACAACATAGTCATTCCCAGTTCCAGTTGTCTCCTGTTGACTGGTTGATGGCATTTCGCTCACAGTGAATGAATGTTCTGTTTCCGTTAGGCTAATAAGTTTTTACAGTTTAGCAAAAAAAAATAGGGCCAAATATCAATTTTAGTAAAGAATTTGCCCAATGATTTAGAGAGTTTGATTCAAGAAACTGGAAAGTTTAATTCAATTTTTGCCCCAAAGTTGAGTTTACTCTTGTTTTGCACCAAAATATTGAGCACTTGAATTCAATTTCAGCCACAAATCACCATTCCAGTCAGCAAGTGTAAAGAAAAGTTGGAAGTTTTTGCCCAAACTTTCTCATTTTTCTCAGATTTTGTTTTGATCAGAAGTGATTATACAGTAAAGCTCATTCACTGTTTACATTGACTAGCCTAGTACTGGTATGGTTTCATTACCAGAATAATATTTTCATGTATACCTGGAACAAACTCTTGGTGCTGGGAGTTTAGCTGCGTAGAAGCTTAGCACTGTAATAGGGTGCTACTAAATAGTACATGTCCGCGATGTCCACGATGTCCGCGATGTCCACAATGTCAACGATGTCCGCGATGTCCAAGATGTCCGCGATGTCAACGATGTCCGCGATGTCAACGATGTCCGCGATGTCAACGATGTCCGCGATGTCCCAAATTGCGATGTCCGCGATGTTCGCGATGTCCACGATGTCAACGATGTCCGCGATGTCAACGATGTCCGCGATGTCCACGATGTCCGCGATGTCCCAAATTGCGATGTCCGCGATGTCAACGATGTCCGCGATGTCCCAAATTGCGATGTCAACGATGTCCCATGTTGCGATCGATTGCCATTTGGGACATCGCGGACATCACAATTTCGCAGATCGTTGACATTGCGGACATCGTTGACATCGCGGACATCGTGGACATCGCGGACATGTACTATTTAGTAACACCGCTGTAATAGTCTAGATCAGTGCTCTTCAACCAGGGTGCACCCTAGGGTTCACGACAACTGCCTCTGGGGTGCGTGAGTGAAATAGGGTGCATAGGGGTTCACCACTACGATTTTAGTTGTGCAGGTTGATTACGGATGAAAACATTTTCTCAGGTGAAACTCGTAGGAAAAATTTCGCTATTACGTCAATAAATTGATAAACAGTTGTTGCTATTACACATATCATGTATATAAATATAGGCTATTGGGGTAAGCGGTCATGGGGGGCAAAGTGGACACATCCATTCTATCACAAAACTTAAAAGTCAAGAATTCTTTTTTGTGCCTAACAGCTAGAATTAACTGCAAGAGTGTTTGACAAATATTTTTGGAAACACTGCTTTTCTTTGTTTCGAGATAACCAGCTTTTAGTTTTTCATGCAGTTGTGATGTAATAAAGATGTAGCATAAGAAAGGATATTTCTGTGGTTTTACTATGTATTTTTGAAAGGTTTTTTAGTTTTTGACAGTTAAGGTTAATGCTTTACTGTTGCACCAGATTTCATTCGTTGAAGATTAATGTTTTTTTTAGAATTTAGCATTTATATAAATTTCAAGATTGCAACTACACAGGATTTGATTATCATTTTTTTTTTACTTTGCTCACTTTTCATGAGTATTGTGTATTTTGCATAAATGTGTTTTGATTGGATCTTTACATAACTGTATGATTAATTTCTTGCCTATTGCTTTTTTAATCCATATCTATGTCTATAATGCCAGTATGTCATGACAATTTAAGGATATCGTACACACTAGAAATCGCGGGTTTCGCTAAGCTTTTTTAGACTTAGAGTAATTTTATCACAAGGGTGCATGAAATATAAAGTATTCTTGCAAAGGTGCATGAGAGAAAAAAAGGTTGAATAGTGCTGGTCTAGATTAGTCCAGTTAGTATTAAATGATTCAGATATCTTCCGTCTGAAATGTGCTTGCACTAGTGCATTGTGCTGATTTGACTGGTTGATTTCTTCATTTTTATGTTCCTGTTACTAGAAAGCGATGTCCAGAGGCATTTACACGTAGGACAAATCCAGACTTGCTTGGGAGTTGCTTTTATTTTTCAGTGTTCTGGTTTAGTTTTGCTTCTGAGTTTTTTAATTTGCTGCTTGTTAGATGCTACCAAGCGGAGACAATTTACCAAGCGGAGACAATTATTGTGAACCATCTTAAGCAAGGACGCAGCAGCGAGGCTTGGGCAGGAGTTGATTGAATTATCAACCTTGCAATCATGGCTCCGAATGGCAGATGCTTTCCCGTAGCCCGGAGCGTTACTCTGTCTATGCTATTTGATCTGGCTGACAGAAACCGAATCTGCCTTAACGGCGAGACACCTAACGATGTTCAAGCTGGGCAGCGGCAAACGTCCTTTTCAGGACGGGGCGATGCGCATCTTCGGCGCACCGTCAACAAGTTCCAAAGGCCCAGCATTCTCCAACTGAACATCGAAGGCCTCACTGCTAGCAAGATGAGCGTGTTGCATCATCTTGCGTTGCAGTGTGAGGCACTCGTCATCCTCTTACAGGAAACCCATTGCACCTCGGTAGAAAGGTTAGATCTTCCGAGCTACCATCTAGCTGGGTTTTCCTTGAGCAGGAAGCATGGTCTTGCTACGTTTGTCCATGAGCGTCTGAAGTGGATCCTAATCGACCAGTCCCCACCAACATCGGAGATCGAGTGGGTGTGCGTGGATGTTGATAACTATAAAATAGTCAACGTCTACAAACCCCCTCCAACACGGATGCAAGCATCTGATCTTCCAGCATTCCCCCATCCCTGCCTCTATGCTGCCGACTTCAACTGCCACCATGTTGACTGGGGCTATAATAATAACAATCCAGATGGTGAATGCCTGGCTGGCTGGGCCAGTGCCAACAACTTCACCCTGCTATATAGCCCCAAGGAGGCCGCCAGTTTCCACTCTGGCCGCTGGAAAACAGACACCAACCCAGATCTTGCATTTGCCAGTGTCGATTTGGACAGTCACTTACCTGACAGACGTATCTTAGGAAAGTTCCCAAGGTCACAGCACCGACCCTCGCTTATAAGTCCACCCAAACTTGCGCATCCCAAACCGAGCAAGCCTGTAAAGCGATGGAACTTCCGCAAGGCCAACTGGGACCACTATTCTAACCTAACCAACAAACTGGCCAAGAGTATACCGCCACCTGAATCTCAAAATATCGATCAGGTTTACCAGTGCTTTTGCAAGGTAATAAGCACTGCGGCGAAGAAATGCATCCCTCGTGGTCGACGATCAAACCACATACCTTGCTGGGATGCGGAGTGTGAAGACCTCTATCAGCATTTCCTGCAGTCACCTGGGGGCCCTGATTCGGATAGGGCTGCCACAGCCCTACTCACAAGGCTCGACGGGAAGCGGAGAAATCGCTGGTCAGAGACGGTCCGCAACATTGACTTTTCGCACTCCAGCCGGCTGGCATGGAATACTATAAACAACTTGACTGGTAGGTCACGACAATCCCCTCGTCAATGTCCCGTTTCAGCTGATGCTATTGCTTCTCAGCTGGTTAAAAATGGGAAATACGAAGGTGTGAATCGACGCTCATCTCGGCTCGTTTTACAGGAAGTGTCTGACCTTTGGAGGGCTGATCCATTACATCCTGCGAATGTCTCTGGGAGTTTTTCCCATCGGGAGTTCGCTGCTGCCCTCCAACATTTAAAACCAGGCAAAGCTCCTGGACCTGATTCCATTTGACCGGAGCTGATAATCCATGCTGGAGCCAGCTTAAAATCTTGGCTACGTGGCTTCCTATCTTCCTGCCTGCACCACCTCAAAATTCCTAAGATCTGGAGAAGAGCGCTAGTAGTAGCGGTCCCAAAGCCTTCGAAACCTGTAGAGGACCCAAGGAGCTATCGTCCGATCTCCTTGCTCTGTGTTCCCTACAAGATTCTCGAGCGACTTATCTACGCCCGCATCGAACCTCTTATTGACCCTCTGCTCCCACGGGAACAGGCGGGTTTTCGACGCGGAAGATCCACCGTGGAACAAGTCACTTTGCTCACGCAAAGCATTGAGAATGCATTCGAAGCGAAAAAGAAGGCCGGTGCCGTCTTTATCGACCTGACAGCTGCCTATGACACTGTCTGGCACCGTGGCCTCACCTGCAAGCTGTTGCGGCTTCTGCCGGACAAGCACATGGTTCGTATGATTATGGAGCTGATCCGCAACAGAAGCTTCACCCTTACAACTGGCGACAGCAAGCCTAGCAGGTTACGACGCCTGAGAAATGGCGTCCCCCAGGGATCGGTCCTGGCCCCCTCCTTTTCAACATCTATACATATGATGTCCCCTCCATAACCTCCAAGAAGTTCGCCTATGCCGACGACCTGGCGATACTTCATACATCTGGAGAATGGAAGGAGTTGGAAAGGACTCTAAGCCAGGACATGACTACACTCTCGGAATATCTCCAGACCTGGCGATTGAAGCTTAGCCACACTAAAACGGTGACGGCGGCCTTTCTCCTCCACAATCGAGAGGCTAAGCGTGAGCTTAAGGTCTGTAACATCGGTAAGACCTTACCTTTCTGTCCAGTTCCCACTTATCTTGGGGTCAAACTGGACAGATCGCTCACATATCGTCCTCACCTGGAAGCATTGCGCAAGAAGTTAAGTGCTCGCATCTCACTGTTGAGGCGACTTGCCGGAACAGGTTGGGGTGCTAGCGCTAAGACATTACGCACAGCTGCCCTGTCTCTGGTCTACTCGACTGCCGAGTACTGCGCACCAGTCTGGTGCCGCAGCGTGCACATACGGCTTATCGACAGTGTAATAAATGACGCCTTGCGCATTGTCACTGGGTGCCTGCGTCCCACTCCATCGGTCTACCTTGCGGTTCTTTCAGGCATCCAGCCAGCTGAGCTTCGCCGCCAAGGAGCGACACTCTCCCTAGCCAATCGCAGCTCCCTGGACCCTGACCACATTTTACATGGCCAGTTTCATGAGTCACAGGACGTATGTAGGGAGAGATTGAAATCTAGACGCTCATTTGTACCTGCTGCTCGGAAATTACTAGACAGTCTTTCTGAGATGGACGTCCATGTAGCCGAGTGGACGAACACGAAATGGGACATGGAGTACTCTGCCAACGCATTGTCACTCCACGCTTTCATTCCCAAGGCTAGCTCCAGACCCTTGGGTATGGGTCTGCCCAGGGCAGCCTGGGTCAAGCTCAACCGTCTGCGTTCTGGTGTTGGACGTTTCTGTTCGTCCATGTACAAATGGGGTCTCGCTCCTCTAGCGAATTGTGAGTGTGGTGCCAGTGAACAAACCGCAGATCACATCATCTCACAGTGTCCCATACATCGAGCACCCCGAGGTATGTTTGGTCTAATGGTTTTGGATGACGAAACAAGATGCTGGCTGAAGTCCCTTACAGTCAGCATCTGACCCAAGCAGTTTGGTGGCCAGGGTGGTAAAAGGATAAACCCTCGGCCTTGGTCCATTCATCTGTCTTGGAAGAGATGCCCCGCCAAACGACGACGACGACGACGATGGTTGTTGTAAAAATGATGCTCCAAACCATTATGTGACACTGCTGTATTGACACTTAGCAAGCTCTTCCTGGAATGTAATTTTCTCTTATTCAAAATTGCAAACTAGTGTGCTGAATCAGTATATACGGTATATTAGTTTAGCAACATAGAGTATAAACTAATAAATAATTTAAGGAAGTGGTTATTTTTACAAGCCTGTAACATTTGTCTCTTTGGTTTATTTTATTATTTTATCACGTTCTCGTAGAACCGGAAGAGTGCAAAAGGATGATAAAAGAAATCAAGCACTTATTTGTACGGGCCAGTACAAATGCCACTGCCATAATTAAAACGTTTCCAGATATGTTTTGTTAAAAAAAATGAGTGTCAATGCTCTTAGAATAATTTGCACGAGATACAAAACTAGATTTAATGTCAATGCAAATTACAATTCTCAACCTGTGCAAAACTGGCAAAAATTTCAATGTTGTTTGATGTCAAGTCGTTTTCGTTCACCTTTTCAAGACCATGAAGTGTATGATGGTGATCGAGATGAGTTGGAAGCTCGTGATGGCCCAGTTTTGATGCAGGGTATGGCAATTTTTTTACCAAAGTGATGATTTACTAGAGTTCCTTTGAATAAAACTGCATCTAATTGTGGTGGATGGTTGAATTTACTTTAAAGCAGACAGGAATTTCCCACTGAACGTTGTGCCTAATTGCATTGTTGCTTTGATAAAGCCAGATACTGCAAAGCTACCAACTTTTGAATGCGTGCAATGCTTTTCTGATTGTTGATGCATTGGTGAAATATGGTGTTTCAAGCATTTACTGGTATTCTTTATTTCAGTCCAAATTTTTTGCTGCTTAATACTTGCAAAGCTGAAAATGTAATTTTTATGCACAAATTCCCTAATGATTGACATATTGTTATGCAGGAAATTATGCTGATTATATGATAATTGGTGGAGGAGTTATGGGTCAGTCAATTGCCTATTCTTTGTGGAGACATCTGGAACAAGCAACGCTAATAAAAGCTACCAAAACTGAAGGATCAGGAAATCTTGTGATAGTGGAGAGGGATCCTACAGTAATTAAAACTTTTTTTTCATTTTTTTTTTTTTTTGAGGCGTCTCGTATGTCAAATTCTGGCAAATTTTTGTTTGGCAGTGTCTATTTTGCTTTTAGCGCTAAAATACAGATGGGCTAAAAAAATGTATAGGCGTGTTTGTACACGCATGACAGTTGATTAGCTTGCGTCTATGGTAATACGCACGCCCGGTTTTGAGAAAATTAGCCAGTCAGCATTTTGCCATTAACGGCCGTTAACAGCAAAATAGACATTTGCTTTTTGTTTTGTACAATAAAATTTTTTCAAAAGAAATTTATGTTAATTGTGATCAATCAATCATAGGTGTTTGCTTTAAAAAAGCATACACATATATTGGCTTATTTTTAACTTCAATTTTAATAATAATTTGTAGCTTCATACATCTGCTTCAGCCCTGGCTGTTGGTGGTATTCGGTCTCAATTTTCAAATTCTTCCAATGTGAAGCTTTCGTTACAGTCCTCTGAGTTCTTAAGAAAAATTCGCCTTGTAAGTGCAATACACTTCTTTTTTGGTTTGATTTGTTTTGCAAATGTGTTTTGTGTTTCCTGTTGAGGCAAAATTTTTTGGGTTTGGTGGTTGATAGCTGATGAAATACATCGAATTTAGCATTTGATTACGACGTAGGCTATATTACTGCTCTCATTAACGGAAACTGCCATAAAAGTGAGTTGGATTAGTTGATTCTTGCCTCAATAGCTCCAATGAGTTTTTTGGTTTAATTGTGCCCTGTTTAATCTCCTGTCTGTCTTGCTAGCGACTTCCCGTATTCAAATGCTTGCGTTTATCTCCTCATTGAAATTCCTGGTTATTAAACGGTGTATGTGTTGTTATGTAGCTTTATTTAATACAGAATTTAAGCACAATTCGTAGTCCTGATCCTGATGTTCAATTCAATCATCAAGGATATTTGGTTTTAGCTACAGCATCAGGAGCAGAGCAACTGATGAAAAACAGTAACACCCAAACGTATGTAACTGTTTGTAAAGTGTACGCCGTAGCTCAGTGTGCTAAGGCATTCCTCTTTTGACTAATAGAATTGTAAGTTGGAAATAATGGCAACGCTCTAGCAAGTCATCATATTTTTTGTCGTAATTGCTACAGTAAGATGAAATTTAAGAATAAGATTAATCTTCTATCTTTACTAAGCACTCGATGTTTGCAAAGAAATATCAAGACTGCCACTTGGCAGTTTTACTAGGTCTTTCGTGTTTTGCAAAGCCACCAAAGAAATTGATATGGGCGTTTTTTTTTAACTCGCTGCAGGTTGTGGGGTTATCATTTTGCCTTTCGAAGTGTTTGTTAATCATTGTCACCATATGTAAACTGATGCAGTCACAGTCATCACTGGTGTAGAATCGAATCCACTTTGGAATTCAACTTGAACTTTCAATGCATTGGTGTTGTTACCGGTACCGTTTGAATCAGTCGGTTCCTTGATGTAATTAAAGTGTATTTTTGCAGAGCAGCCGGAGCTAAAATAATGCTATTCACAAAAAATCAGCTGCAAGAAACTTTTCCGTGGATGAATGTAGATGACATTGAATTAGGGTCATATGGATTACAGCACGAAGGCTGGTTTGACCCAATGTCTCTTGTGAATGCTTTCAAGGTGTGATAAGATCGTAGCTTTTGTAATTGGCCAGAAATTTTCGGAATAACGTGAATTTGTCTGCATTCTTTTAATTTCAATACTCCAACACACAGATAAAAATTTTAAAAAAAAGTTGGGGGATATTGTTCTTGATATTGTTACTGTAAATACAGTATTTGCAAGTAAGGTAGACCGTTATGAGAATGATAAAATCGTCATTATACTCGCGTTATCACGTCGCTGCGTGTAACGAGTGTCGGGGCCCGTCTCCGTGGCTTAGTGCGTGGGCAGCACAACTCCGAAGAAGCATCGCAACGTTGGCGACATTGCTAAATTGAGTGGCCCTGGAAGCATATTTGTGTAATGTACCCAACAACAGCAGAACCGTACATTCCTGTTCTATTTGCTTGTCTTCACGGACCCGATTGTTAACCACATGTCACAAGCGAAGCCGCGACGAGAATCGAACCCAAAACTAGTGTAGCGCCTCCCTACGTACGCTGCGCTCTAAGTCACCGAGCTATAGAAAAGTAACATCCGCTAATAATGGCCTTTATAAACCCACGCTTTGTCAGAAAAAAGCAAGGCTCTCCTGGTGTTAGGTACATTACATAAAAATGCCCCCCGAAAAAAATTGAACCCAAATCTCCCGCATCGATGGCATGTGCTTTGCATCTCAGCTAACCGGCCGGTCTGAAAACGATAAATGGATTTTTAATTAATTGCTGTAAAACCCGTGGTGACTCTGCTTTCTTGTGTATTTAACAGTTCTAAAATTTAGGTGTGTACCGTTGTCACCAGGGAAAAAATAAATTAACTGTAACTTCTTGTGCTTTTGACTGGCATCATAAGCAACTTTGACATCTAATGGGAAAACTTTTTTCAGCACAAAAACAAATCATTTCCTGTAATTAATATAACAGGCGAAGTTGTTGGATTTAAAAAAGAAATTTTTGAGGAACCAGTTATGATGGAATCTTCTGATGGAAGGTTGGTTGAATTGGAAGAGGGCCTGCGCGGGGTGTATGTAAGTAGCTGGTCGTCATTCAAAACGAAGTTGCAGCGCCTAATTGTCTTGTAGTGCATAGTTTTTAATTTTAAGTTAAACTGTAATTTTATCTGGAGTACGTACTAGTACTTTTACTTGAAATATGTTATTGTTGGATTGTGCTTGTGTGCCATCATGTCTTTATGACAGATGAGTCGTAGCCAAGTATTGTGACTGTATTTGTACGTCAAAGTTATATTGTGCAGTGGAGTCTGTTTGGTGGTGAATTTTTTAATTTCTTGTTTTTTTCGTGACATGGTGAGAATGTTATTTGTACCAACATACTTCAGGCTATTTCAAATTAAAGCATAATGGTCAATAAGGTAGTTGAATACTGAATAGTCGTTTGTTTTACAATAAATTGACTACCTAACGCATTGTTTTAGATCAAAATGAAAGAATATGACAAACCCGTGCATATTAAATGCGGAAAGATAATTAACTGTGCCGGACCATGGGCTGGAAAACTTGCGGATATGGCTGGGGTTGGAACGGACCGAGAAGATGCTCATCCCTTATTACGTCACAAAGTAGGCTTATATTGTTACTCAGTTTGTGACGTTTCGGCCTGAAACATTAATACGCTGACTTTCTCCGGAATTTTTCAACTTACCTCATTTTTCTGAATGTAGTTGCCAGTGGAACCGAGAAAGCGTTACGTTTACGTGGTACATTGCCCGGATGCTCCGCTGCTCGATCTCCCATTTGTAGTGGATCCGTCAGGTGTTTATATCAGACGTGAGGGACTAGGAGGAAAATACCTCTGCGGACTGTCACCGACAGAAGTAAGATGCTGATTTTTTGAAATACATTTGTTATGCCTAGTTTGGTAGATATGACCATATTTTGTACTGTAGTGCGTTCGGCGAGTTTTAATTTTTGGCAAATTGGTTTTCACGCACACTCTAAATTTGTGAATGGTGAATGCCATTTTATATCCATTTCCATTGTTGACTGCTCAGCCTTTCCATACAAGGTGTTTTAATCCCTAATTCTGGGTGAATGGCTGTAGATTTCTAGTTAAAAGTCTGGTCCAGGGCTTTTGTATGTGCAGTCCGTTAGCCAGACCCATGCTGGCTTTGTTGTTTTGGTTATGAGATAACTAAATATGCAATGCGATGTTTGTGAAGGAAGAAGAACCAAGCATTGAAAATCTGGATGTTGATTACGACTTCTTCTACGATAAAGTTTGGCCAAAATTAGCTGAAAGAATCCCTGCTTTTGAAAAATTAAAAGTAAGCAAAAGTAGTTTGGTTCAATAAGATTGATTTTCTTGAATAAATTTGCTTGTTTCAGGTTGTTTCGGCATGGGCTGGATATTACGATTACAATACATTCGATCAAAATGCGATTTTAGGGCCACATCCGTACTATCACAATTTGTTCTTTATGAACGGTTTTAGGTAAGTAGAATATGTTGTTAGATGAAAATTTCAAAACTTGTATTTAAGGCACGGAAGAAAGATAACTGGCAAGTAGTTTACCGGAAATTGTATCAAGATTAGGAATTAGTAAAGCTCGATTTCTGCGACAAGGTGTTTCTGTATATAAGCCAAATAATTTCCTGACAGGACCTAGTCCTAGATGATAAATTGTCACTATGTATAAATTGCCAAAAGTGAGCAGCGTCAGTAAACTTTGCACCACCTGAATGCTACTCATTGCTACCTAATGTCGCATAGTCGCCTGATAAGTTTCAGCTGGGTGAAGATTCTCAAAAAGGATTGCAACTATAAAATTGAATCCAATGTATCTTCGGCTCAGGATATACAGCCCTTGAGCCCTTAGTATATAACATTAATGAGCACAATATCCTTGACAAGCTACTTATCAGCATTTTGTTAACTTTGATGTCACAGCCTTTGCAAAAAACACAGTGAATTAGAAAACATTGAAAAGATTGCCTAGGTATCTACTCCAAATTGACTTGAAGGTAGGATCATATATGCCAACTTCCAAGTTACTCAGTTTGCTAAGAGGCTCACATAGAAAGTTACTCAGGTTGACATGATTTGGGCAAACGACTTGGAGAAAAGCCATGAAATGTTGGATTTTACTCTTGTCCCGAAATTACTAGGCTTTTTTCAGCGGAATTATAACAGGGAGTTAGTTTTATTGAGAGTTTTTTTGGGGGGGAAGAGATGGTAACAGGAAATCAGTCTAAAATTGGGGAGGGGATGGTGGCAAGAATAAATTTGGATCTTAGCAATTAAGATAGTAGCGAGGATTTAGCAGAGGAATGGTTGCAAGAAATTTTGGGGAGAATGAAAGTAGGAATTTACTTTTTTGAGGGGGGTTGTTGCTATGCTGCACTGATGAGACCTAAAAAGGTCGAAACGCGTCTGCAGCTGCATTTGGGTAGATGGCCTTGTGGGTGCTAGGGGTGGGGGTTGCTTGAGTGGAGTACCGCATTTTTGACCTAGCCTAGGCAAATTGATTCTCTAACGAGTTTATTTGTGGCTTTTCTCCAAGTCGTTTGCCCAAATTATGTCAACCTGAGTAACTTTCGATGTGAGCCTCTTAGCAAACTGAGTAACCTGGAAGTTGGCATATATGATCCTACCTTCAAGTCAATTTGGAGGAGATACCTAGGCAACCTTTTCAATGTTATTTTAAGCATTTGACATCTTTTGAGTGATCGATCCTACTGAGTTTTTGATCTTCAATGAAGCGGTGTCATTATTAAATTTTTCTCTTGAATTAGAAAACGGAGGGAAAATAGTGAAAGAAATGCATGAGTATTGTTTGTGAAACTTCTTCACATAGAACGACATTGAATTATTTCCAAATTCAATGACTTCTAGAGTAGACCACTAGACCTCCTTATATATTTTGTTGGTTAAAGTTGAACTGACCAACCAATTTTCGCAAGGAATAAGATTGGTTAGCTGAGCTAACTCAGCATTAATTTGCCCATCCATGATTTAATTTAAGTGACACTGTATTACTGGTTGCTTAACTTTGACTTAGCTTTCAACTAGTGATTTATCCGTTAACATAGGTTTATGAATTTCGCTTTTTTATGTAATTATAATTTTTATTAATATGTGAGAAATCACAACCTAACTTTATTTAACACTATTAACTGCACCGTTTTTTCGATATTACCATCAAAGCATTCCATATCTTGCCTCCGTTCCATGCTTGCTTTCGCTGTTGTTCCGTCAATAGTTTTTAAAAGTATTTTGAGGCTCTTTGAGTTTTCCGTTACAAAGTTATTGTACTGTAATAGAAAAACTCATAAATGTAATTGTTATGTTTTGCTCTAATTGATCCGATCTGCTAACAACCAAAGTGGAGCTAGCTGGGCTTCGTTTGTTCTGTGATAACGTCATGCAACTTGGCTCAACTTGCAGGGCCAAGTTGCATGTTATTCATAAAAGAATTACCCAAGCTGAGCGCCGCTCCAGTGGTTATTTGTGTGGTAAACCTTTCCTAACTGAACAAAGTGGTTTTATTTTCAGTGGTCATGGAGTCCAGCAGTCGTGCGCTGCAGGCGATCAGCTTGCTGATTTGATTTTGAATGGATCCGACCCCAGCGTACGCCGACATGCGCTACATGATTTTTCCTTCAATCGTATTATTGACAATCGTCCTTTTTTGGAACAAAATATTATTTAATTTTGGTTAAAACTTATCACTTTGTAATTTTATAGTCCAATCATCAGTTACGCATAATTTATTTAATTTAGGCCTAGTAGAGTAGTAGAGGTTGCTCCTTAGCTCCATTGCTGTCATTTTGAGATTGCATTGCTCTCTCAGTTTTATCTCGCTTCAATTTTTGTTGCAACTTTTTATCGAATAGATACACTTCAAAAAAACACAGATCATGGAGAAAAAACGCCTCTTTGTTTCGTTAATTAATTGATACAATAATGACCCAATTCCTTTTTAAACTTATAACCAGGGGCGTATTCTCCAGAGGTTCAAGGAGTTCAGCGCACACCCTGCGATATCTCAGGCGCACACGTTAATTACACTTAACTAAAATATTTGGATTTTCTCGTCTTTAATCTTTGTAATATCAGCGCAATCTGCGTTCTTTTTGCTCTGATGAACGACAAATTGCTTTTTTTCAACGCTGACCGATGACGCAACATTCTCTTGTATGGTATACAAGCGAACCAGACCTTCTTCATTGTATTCTGAATCATATTATATAGCGGAGAGTGACTTTTTCTCTTTCCACACAATATAACTGCAAAAAATGTCCTATTTGAAAGTTGAACCCAAACGCAACGTCACAGTACATGCTCAATCACGCCACAGCAAATTGTTTTTTTTTTCATCGCAAAAGAATGTTGCAATGGCTCTCTGGGCAGGTTCAACAGGTATCGTTCAACACAAGCAAGCCAGACCTTTTGCATTGTATTCTACATCGTATGAGGATGCGGTTGCGAGTAATTGCTTGTGATTTTTGAAAGTGTGGCGGTCAATATATACATTTTAAAGTTGTTGGTCAAATTCAAGTAGGTTAAATTAGTGGAATGGAAGAAAGTGTTGACAGCAGTGGCGACTCTAGCTTTTTATGGCTACTCGGGCTCGACATAAACAGTGTTAAAAAAACGGTAAAAAAAGCAATAAAATAGCAACTTACACAACAGTTAAATTGTTGCAAAATACTTTCATTCATACATAAAGTTTAATCTTCTTAATTTGATGGCAAACTCATACTGAGTTTGTTGTGTAGCTCTTTGTTATCAGCTATCCATTGTGAGCCACAGAGGAACAGACATTTATGACCAAACAAAAAGCCTGCATTTACTACATGGCAACATGATGGCAGGCGTCTTACGAAATCTTTTTTCTATTCCTCTCTCCAATTGTAGCTCGGGCTATTTCTCGAGGGCCGGAGTTCCACAAACAAGTTAAGGAAAGAATTGTGTGAAACAACGTAACAAACGTTTGCATTGTCTGACTCAGGCAAATGCGATCGAGCCCGAGTAAGATGTAATAAGGGAAAAGGCTTTTGTCTCGTTTGTCTCTTTCTTTTCTCCGCAATGCGGCTCGGGCTATTTTCCTCTAGCCAGAGCTTCTGGCTAGACAAATCGTTGAGCGAAAAACGCAACTGCCACCGCACACTTCGTTGTGTTTTACGATGACTGTTTCTTTCAACGAACTTGATACGAATTAAGTTAAAAAAAGCTTTAAGCTTACTTTTTAAAATTTAAATAATAACAAGCCTTCCATCATTTCGTAACTTAGGCTCAGCCCGAGTGCCGGAGTCGCCTCTGGTTGACAGTATGATTTAAAAGCCGTTTTGTAGCAGAGATTTCGACGAAAAATTGGAAATAGCAAAAGCTAAAAAACCGACACCAAAATTAAATATATTAAGTAGCAAATTAGGCTGCTTGAAAAGGCGCTTGATGTTGATTCGCGTATTTGCATTAAACTTTCGAGCACTTCCTCACATTTGTTTAATAAATGGCTGCATGCGGCAGCAAATATTGTAGAGGAGCACACCTCTAAAAAACGCTCACCATACGCCACTGCTTATGACCAGTGATGGGATTCAACGGGTTCGCGCGAACCCGTTCTTGCTTTTTGTTGCGGATTAGACAATTAGATCTTTGTTTCTTAGCCACCGGTCCGCCAAAAACATTCCAGCTTACACCTCAATTGCAGAATTTCAAAGCCCATCGATTATTGGGGAATAAAACATAAAATTCAATGCTGATTGAAAACTGTACGTTCAGTGATTAGCAGTATTGTGACGAAAAAGAAAACTCAGGGTGCGCAGAATTCAATTCGTTTTATTGGTCTGCTCAAACGACGCTTATAACACGGACACGGTATATCGGTATAGTCCATGAATGAACAGATTTACACAACATTGATAAGTTACCAATTATTTCCAATTAATTCAAGGACTTGCAATTTAGACCAGTAGCCTATGCGAAAACAGTGTTGGCAAGTCGGGGTACAAGTAGCGGGTTGGTACTGATCTGGAAAGTTCAGACCAGAAATTATTAATGTGACTAGCAAATGTCAGTTGGTTTTCTATTTTACTTTGTCAATGTTGTTGTATATTAATATTATGCACTGTTTTTTTAAAGTTTAGGAGAGATGATGAGATTATTAGTTTTTGACGGAAAATGAGGGAACCTGTTGTTAGAAGCACGATACGAAAGAGAACCTGTTCTTAGCATTTTGAATCCCATCACTGCTTATAACCGAAGATATTGTTCGTATCAAATTGCAGTTTTGGTTTTTCGTCAGCTACGTGGAACATTTTTGCACATCACATCTTGTCTTACACAAGGCTTTTTCTATGAAGTTTACAAATGTATAGTCTGCTCATGGGGCTTTTTTTATTGCAAGATTGCAGAGTTGGAAATAAAATAATGAAAAAGTAAAGAATTATTCGATACCTTAAAAAAAAGTAGAGAATATCGATCAATCGATAACGTCAAATCGTTACTTTTTTTTGACTCAGTTAACAGCGACAGCGTCAACATATTTTGATGCAAATGAGGGGGCTTCAGGTTAGGCAAAGTGGAGAATGTCTGTATTGAAGGCATAGCATATTATGATGGGTAGTTAAAAACAAGAATACCACAAGGCCTACTGACTCACTTTTTCTTTTTCATTATAAAAAAGATCACTGTTAGCAGGTTAGTTTTAAAGCTATAAACTGATTAAGGCATATCACAAGTTCACAACTACTAAACTGATAAAGCATTATTCCCTTTTAAAGCCTTTTTCAATGACCAATTATCCAGTCCAGCACTCTACTTCACAGTTCATAGACATCTTGTTGGTGTCATCCACAGACCGACGTAGCTTACAGAAAGCCTGCTGTCATTTTTATTAGCCGCACAACTGCATTGGACTGCCTGACCTGCCTTCTACAAAGCGATACCAAGTGACCAAACACGTGAAGCAAACGTTTTCTCGTGTTATATTTTGGAATGGAATGAAAAATGACAGTGCATACAGAATTTTCCGCGCGCAAACTGTTCTTACGTGGATGTAAAGAAAAATATTTCTGCAAAAACCAGATAGGCTTAAGCATTAAAAATAACATAAAATAAAATCTTTTGAAAGAACTTATTCAGAAAAAAAGTATCGATTAATTAATATCAATTTACCACGCAAAAAAGTAGGGAAAAGACCCAATCGATAATAAAAAAAAGTAAAGAATTTTTGCATTCGATGACGAAAAAGTAGACAATTACGATTTCTAATCGATATTTCCAACCCTGCAAGATTGTGTCTTTTCAATTTTATCGCTCTCAATTTTCAAACGAAGGTAACTAATTCAATTCATATTTGTAGTGGCGGAGGTACCATGTTACTCCTGAAATCACGTTTAACTTTAAAGCCATGTGCTTCACATTGTATTTTTTATTCCGAAACTACGTTAAACTTTCATTTTTAATGATTTGTAATTAACTACGTACAACCACATATCACGTACCAGTATTTAAGAGTGAAACTTTTGTGTAATCTAATATCATTTCAACTGAGCTTGTAGCGTTGCTGAAACCAACTATTTAAAGATATTACATCTTTCATATACATTTAATGCTCATGTGCCAACACAATTTTACACGTATGTTCAAATTGCAAGTTTTTATATGGCAAAAAAAAAACGCGCATCAACAAAGTTGTTCACTTCTGCTAAAAATTGCACTAGATTAGAGAAATAATTATTTATTAGTTTGTGGAGGTTGGAAAAATCCACCAGCTTGCTTCGACGACGCACGAGATGGAGCGAATCCAAGCAGCTTTTGTATATTCTGAAACCATAATTTGTAGTGGAAGTGTTTTATAGGAGATATTACAATTACCGAGTGAACTAATGGTCAACTAAAATACTACTAGCGTCAGGGTATCATCAAATTCTTCAAGTAAGTCTACGTATAGTCGTACATGTGACAAGATCGGCAAGGGTAGGCTAGTGTGTGGAATCCACACTGTGGATGCAACTAATTTAGTAAATGAGTAGAATTTGTTTTTTTACTGTTCGCTACATACAATTGCAGTCTTGGCTTTAAGTAGGTAAAGCACACGCATGACGGAAATTTTTTTTATTTAGTTGCATCTTTATCCTATCACGAAAAAGCGATCAAAGCGCTATACGAGCTCGCTTAGGAGTTGCCGGCCACCTGTCTACCACACAAAGATAGAAGAATCCCGCTAAGTGCCTTTCCCAACGGCACAAGTAAACTTGCCGGCTTGTTCTCCACACTGTCCCTTCAATGCTGATTGCTGAGCGTCAAGCAGGGAAGCTGTAAATACCAATTGTAAAGTCATTGGTTCGACCCGACTTGGAATCAAACCTGAATCTACATCTCCCAAGGCGGACGCTCTTACCACTCGGCCATCTGAGTTGTCGTAAATCATCTAGTGTAGCACAGGGATGTCCATTTCAGAATATCGAATCCTACGGAACCGGTTCCGTTTTTAGGATTCGGTTTGACCGTGAACAGTTGCGCAAAATAAATCCACGGATGGGCAAGTTAATGCAAAACGTTAGCTTCGTTAACACAGTTATGTACCTCCGTTAACGTTAATTCGTTAAATTCAGCTCCAATCAGCGGAAGTTAATTAAATTCGTTAAATCGTTAATTTTGACTTAAAATGGTATTTCTTTTTAAAAAAAGCTTTAAATTTTAAATATTTAGTCGGCAGCGTGGCGCAGTGGTTTGGAGCGTCGTTTTTACGACGACCATGATCGCAAGGTTAATGGTTCAACTCCCCACCTAGTCTCGTTGTTGCGTCCTTGGATAAGATGCTTTACGATGATTATCTCTGCATGGTGGAATCTGGCAAGCAGCAAATTAAAAAAGTGAGAAGAAAATTCAACCGGAAAACTTGGAAACAAAGGCAAATCCTATGCGAGTCTGGATTCGTCCTACGCATAGCACCTCCGTCGCTTTCTCGTGGTAGGAGGATAACGATGAAGAAATTAATCAATCCATGTTCGCGTAAGCATTCAAGCAATTTTTCTGCTCACAAGCAATATGTTTTGTTGTTTTTATCTCGCTTTTTGACCTCATTGGTCGTATTTTGCTAGTTCATCAATGTCAAGCTTAGCCAACAACAAAAGAAATAAGCGTTTACAAAAATTTAACGGAAATTATCAAGCACTAACGGAAGTCAATTTAGTTCGTTCATTTCAATAAGAAATTTAACGAATTAACTAGTTAATGAAAAAGTTGGCTTTGTTATTAACGATTTACGAAATTATGCCCACCTCGGGTAACATCTTTTTAGACGTTGCGCATAAACGCAAGTGCGCGTTCGGCCTTGCGTGTGTGTGTGATCATGCGGTGTTCGTCGGAGGCCGTAAAAAATGTATGGGAGATCATAAACGTAGTACGCACCGCTTGTATACACTGAATCCGTATTTTTTTTAATGTGTTTCTGAAATCTAAGAGGGGCATGCCCGCTGTTAGCTCCATGACTACGCAGCTGCGTGTATACATGCTTCGAATTTACGGTGCTGTATTCCTTGTGCTGGCTATAAATTCATTAATAAGAAAACAAATGGTTGATTTTTTGTTTTGCAGTAGTCGAGCGGTTGCGCGCTGAACTGATATCAAAATAGTACTAACGCCATTTTAGAGATTTAGGATTCGGAAAAGATTCGGAATTATTCTAGAATACGTAATTATTCTGAAAATGGACATCCCTAGTTTGGCATCATACCCGCCAAGCCAGCTGCCGAGTCCAATGCGTCAACCAGTAAGACACCTCCAAGTTTATCGTAAAAAAATTAAGGTACTGGAACAATCGTCACATGCAGCAAGGACTCCGCCAAATTGACGTTTACTGGCGAGTTATCAAACTCGTCAAGAAATTTACTTCAGTTTTATGAAGCCTTAAAATAAACAACACTTCGAAATTTTCTAAAAAACGGTAAACGTACCTGTCGAATGGACATTGTACATAAAATGTAAAGGAATATGAATGAGCAGTCAGTGTAATCTTCGCCAGACAAGCCTCGATGGGACAACCCTTGAAAGAGACCAAGCGGTACAAATGGCAGCTTTGCGACAACGCGCCCTTCAAATCTGAAAAATAACAACCAAACGTTTGATGAAACAAGAGAGGACGGCATATTCAGAGCTGTGACCAGACTGCAAAAATGAGTTCCATCACGGTTTATGGAGACAGTAATGAATTTTAATGCCGTGCTCACGTGACAAAAATGCGGTAAATTGTCAGGCCCAGGAACGAATATTACAGTGGGAGATCTGCCTACACTACACAATAAGGATCGAAGTGAATAATAATGATGCATCCAGCAAGGTGGCTTGCACATACCAAAACAAATGTTCACTTACATGGAATTTAGAGTTCCAAGCAAAGCAGTGAAACAGAATCCAATTGCAAACATCGACTTCATTCGTACTGTGGAGAGATCACGGTTATTTGCTTTTAATCGTTCTTCTTCCAAATTGAGTCGTCGTTTACGATGTTTACTGGACGCAGCTTCCCCTAAAGCTTCCTTTTTCTTCTCCACTAAAATTATTTGAAATAAATTGAAAAAATTTTATTCAAGTCGATGATAAAAAATATCAAGACGTTTTCACTTACATTTTTTGCTTTGTCTGTCAACTTCAGATTTTAGCTTCTTGTACTTGTCGGTGCGATAGACCAGCAACCACGTTACACCTGAAAGAAATCAATCTGCCGGTCTCACACTGTTAAAAATAAATTACCGGTACGTTAAATACTCATCCTTTTTTAAATCTTTCAGCTAGTTTACCGGTCAACACCATTACTATAAGGTAGCTTAAGCCACGGGGAATAAATTTAGGAGTCTTTTCAATGTGCGATACATATAGAAAAAGTTAAACAAGAAAAACAGGCTAACCACCAAAAAACGAAGATTTACGCCGTTGCCCAATGCCCACTTACGTTACAAATCACTAAGGCAATCATTTTCTTCATGCATATAAAATAATTAAACGTATATCAACTCACCTTCAGCCAAAAGTGCCGTAAATATTGATATACATACAATTAATAAACTATCGGAGAGCATTATCAACTATCACAAACCAACAAACAATATTTACTAAGTGCTATAAAATATTGCGTATTACACAACATGTAGTAACTTCTACTTTAGTCGCAAAAAATTGATGAAAACGGTTGCACAGCTCTGTAAATCATCAGTGCTTGCAAACGAACACCATACAACTCCATTGCCATGAGGGGCGCATCCAGGATTTAGGTATAGCGATATACTTTCACTATTTTATGAAAAGTAATACGCGGACTCCTCAACTTCAAAGGTTACAGAAACAAATGGCAAACGCGTATCAGGGGGAAGGGCGATCGTCCTCCCTCTAGATCCACCCCTGATTGCCAGAAAAACGAAAGATGCCCTCGTTTCAAAAATCATAATAACCAGCAAAAGAACATGAAAATATTTGTACAATTCCACTCAGGTATGCTTGGCTTGAATCATTTACCATTTTGATGTAGGACTAGGGTTGATTGGGCCAAAAACTTAACTGCACACAAACTTTCCCAATTTATCTTTTTTTAAAGAAAATATTGCTGTAATATGCCACATATTAAAGCCACGGATAAGCAATGCAAAAACAGTAACATTGAAAACAGTCCCATCAACAACGCTTCAATCGACTAAAATGTAACTATTCCTTTTTACTACAAAATGAGCAAACCTAAAGCAAAAGTATGCAATTTGCCTTTGATCTATCGCGAATTCAATTTGGCAGACCTTCTGACAATTTTTGTCAAACAAGAATTCTTGCAGACTGAAAGGATGATACTTCAAAAGAATTAACGACGAGAACGCCAGTAGTGCAAAAACGAGCTCACATTCGTGACAAGGAAAATGTGTATGGTTTGTAAACGCTATGTAATTACTGCCAGTGGGAAATCTAAAACTTGATTATCGCAAAGCACTAATTCGCTAAGCAGGCAAGGAGTTGAACAGCAGTTCACACAACAATGCGTTCTTCAACAAACAAGCTTCTCGAAAAACAATTAGAATTATTTACTATTCTTCAATCTAAACTGAATGTCCAAGTTAGTGTGACACGAAACTATAATCGTATAATGTCATAAAAATTCTTACAGTAATGTTGCTCTCATAGATAAGGAGCAGCATCGTAATTATACATGCGCAAAAATAAGGTAGTGTTACAGCTGGATGCTCAATCTAGCTAGCAGCTAGCTGGATTCAGCAAATAAACTGCTTTTAAGAACAAGTACAGTACACACTCGAAAAAACCGAAATCAGTGTATTGCGAAACTCTGCACATCAGAAATCTTACAGTGTGTTACCGATACGCGAGAAGCGACAACACCATTACCAAATTTTTTTGTTTATTTTATCTTGACGTTGAACTTTGGTGCGACAACGCGACAAAAAAACACGCGAAATCAACGAATATTACGTGCACAATTTTTATCGCTTCATCGCCCGGTATCAAAAAAATGTTTGAGATAACCTTGAAGATGGAAATGAGACAATGCTCGTTGGATTGCTACATTGAACAATCAGCTTGCTTGACGCAGGCTAGCAAATTTTATACCACCTTAATCGCAAGTAGTCGCAGGCCAGAATAGTACGTACCGGTAGTCGCATGTCGCGGATCGGTAAGCGCATCTTCACATCTACTTTAAAAATCAAAATTATTATGAAAAGCTACTGGGCATGTTTTGCTATCAGTTATTGCAAATTTTTAAAGAAATTAATCAAGAGCAACTATGAAAAGATCAATTCATCATCACAACAGCACACCAATAATTTGATTTGCCGTCACCATTGGCTATAAAAGAATGAAAAAAAAGCACCTCGGCCTAATGCAAATACATTACCATAGGTGAATTGAAACTTTTATAAGTAGGCAAATAACTTACTATCAATAATTACAGGATCAGAGCAGTTGGCTTAGTGGCCTCGATTAGCAACATGCAGGGGCAAAAAAACACCAAGATACGAACTAGAACAAACGTTAAACACACAATAAAAATTAAATCTGCAGCAAAAATATATTAATCCAAATCTTCTTCAGTCATTGTTCTGGTTACTTTCACTTGCTGAGTCTGTCTTCCTTCCAGTGGATTTTCATCGTCATCAAATAAACTTTGCATAATGTTTTCCAGAAATCCTGTTGATTTTCCTTTTTTTTGGTGAGAGATTCCAAAATATTCTTCACCTATTTTAGCCAAATAATCAAGATAAAGAATATCTCTTTTCAAAGATATATGATATTGATCACATAAAATTGTAAATACTGTGACCTGCTTTTTTTCAATAGCTATTAACAAAAAGCAAAGAAAATTTATTAATGGGTATTTAAAAGGAGGACCCTTGCCAATTTTAGGATGAAGTTCAGTGTATGATGCAAACACTTCAGTTGCTTGTTTATAACTTTGTAAACAGAGCAACTGCAAAACAGCTTGAGTTAAAAACAAATCAGTTTCACCAGCAAGGCCATGTTGAACAGAAATGTCCTTCAACATTTCACCAAAAAGTTGTCCTGTACCAACACCAGCATACAAAAAATTTTGCCTAGCTTCAACATACATTCTGTTTTTCCAGTATGAAATAGCAAAAAGCTTTCTTAGTTTTTTGTCCCCAGTTTTAGGGACATTTTTACACTTTGTGGACCACATTAAAGCACGTTTTTCAAACGTTTCAGCCTCAGGTATATTTGCAGGCATAAAACTGTGCAACATGCCTAGATTGGAAATGATTTCAGGTGAAATTTCATCAACATTTTTCTCCAAAGACTCAACGTACAACAAACTTAAATCAGCTCCACTTCCATGTTCGTCATTGTCAAACAAAAAATTTGCCCCATCAAGCATTAATTTTCGTGCTTCTGAATATTTTTGCTTTATGTTGAAACGATAATATAAGGTAGTGTACAGCTGATGTGCTTCATAAAAGTTCAAATTTTCTTTCGCCAAATTTAATTTCTTTTCAATTCGACTTAATGCACCTCCAGAACTCATTTTGTATTTGAAAAAACTTTCACAGTTTGTAATTGTACAATCAAAGCAGCAGCCTAAACAATAGATAAACAAATCAAGAATCACTAATTGATGTCTTCAAACTCATGGCATATTGACACACTATCACCACTACACTGTTTTATGCGCAAGCAGTCATCAGCTGGTTCACTCAAACAGAATCTGAATTATCATCATGCAGAAAGACATACCGGTACAAAAAAGGCAAGTGGAAGGAAAATGGGTTAATGTTTTGTATCGGCCACTGCAATTGTTATACAATGATATAATCCTATTGCAACCCTCTACACTAATGTATTGACGACGATCCCACACTTTTCACGAAAAAATGTGGAAAGGCTAGCTTAAGCCAAAACTTAAAGTGGGCTCACAACTAAACCAATATGGAAGAACAATTGAGAGCAATTATGATATATATAATCCAGCCAGCTGTGTTAAATGAGGAAAACACTGACTAGATCATCTTTGTTGTTAACTTTTCTCAGTCAGCATAAATACCAATATACTTTCAGCATATTTCTCAGTCAGTCAGCATAAATAAAAAAGAAGTCAGCATAAGTATGCTATATTGGTGGCACAAAGCCAGATGCTAACCACAGCAAGTCTAATCCACTACTCATGTGAGACTGTACCAGTATGGTAGTATATTCCAGCACACCACTTCATAGTTCTTTAGGCTAAGCTTTTAGTGTAGTGTATGTGTATATGCTGATGTTTTGTAAGTGCCATACCGTCATTGCATTATCAGATTATCAGGTACTATTGTCAGTTCTGCTCTACCATTCCATTCTGTGTTTTTTTTCCAACATTCGGCATTTTTCAGACATTGTCTGAATTTTTTGCTCAATGTCTGAAATATGTGAAGCCATTTCAGACAAAGTATCCAAAAAAATTTTGCTTATAGCACAACAATTGCTCAACAACATGCTTGTGGCAACTCCGTGCTCGTTAACTTAACTAAAATTTTGCAACTTCCTTTTTACAATTAAACCGTTGCCACTGTGTAACGTCTGATGAGTTTTTTGCTACATGTGTACTTATTGAAACATTCTCCCTTGTCAGCAAGGAGGAATCGTTTTTGCGTTTTACTGGTACCGCTACCATATTTGGGATTTATATCCAGACGTTCGAGCTTTGTGATTTTGACTCCCTCGAGACTTTAATGACAACTTGCAACAGTTTGTTGCTTTTCATATTTTGAGTAAAGTTGTGAAACATAGAGCTAAAATAGACTTTTGAAAGATGAGGGTAATTATTGTGTCTTCAGAAGAAAATAATTTTAAAAAGATCAATTTCGTGTAAAATCGGTTTCATCAATTGAATTGATGCTCAGTATTAAAAATTCAACATGGAACAATAAGAACAGTCAAGGAAAAAAACAAATGTGATTAAAGTTTCGTTTCAAAACTAG
Source organism: Trididemnum miniatum (assembly GCA_964006365.1). Taxonomy (NCBI): domain Eukaryota; kingdom Metazoa; phylum Chordata; class Ascidiacea; order Aplousobranchia; family Didemnidae; genus Trididemnum; species Trididemnum miniatum. The sequence continues at coordinate 10,608,371 of OZ023234.1, read as the reverse complement.
CCTTGTGTTTTTGAAAAATGCATTAAATACCGGTAGTCTATTAACATTTGATTGCGTAAACTTGTAAAATCGTTTGTTCATAGATCTTAAAAAAAATTTTAAATGTCCAAAAATTTCTGAGCAAATTCGAACATTTGTTTAAAATTTTACAACCAAAAAATAAGCCTGAATTCCATTCCACACTGAAACTGAAAAACATGACTTTAAACTCACTACCGGCACATTGGTGTCATCTCTAGGCTAATACAGAACACTAGCTTAACAGACATAGAAAAACAAAGCAGAGCAAGTCTATAGCAGTAGAGACGATTGCCAAGGTGCCAGCCTGCCAGGTTCCTGAAGCTGGACTGTTACTGCTAAGTGCTACACACTTCGCTAAAATTGCTAGACTACAGTTGTGAGTTGTGCAGTAAACTATATCCAGTATCCTATATACCAGATATACCGTACCGGTATATAGGTATATTTGGTAAACCTATATAGTCTAGCGGTACCATTCTATTATACTCTACTGTGCATTATAATATATACTGGTATGTTTTTTATCATCCTCTTAATCATTTTTTGCTGGATGCACTCCTGTGTTTTGCTTAGTTGTTTCATTTGATGTTATTTTATTTGACATTTGTTTGGTTTTATGATTGTCATCCCGTAGTGCCATGTGCGCACCAGTGCACTGGATTCAAGAAATACCTTACATTATTATTATTATAGTCTATATCCAGTATCTGTATATACAGGCTTACTGGTACGGTACCGGTACCCAGGGATGGCAGTACGGTACGGTACGGTACGCAAGTACGGTACGGTACGCTCCATTTTTCGGCAAAAAGTACGGTACGCTAGTACGGTACGTAATTATTGCTAAGGTACGGGTACGGTACGTTGGTACGTGTTATAAATATGCGTACTAAACGTACCTTACGTACCGTACCATGTGGTACGGTACGTAACTTGGTATTGAAAAATTTTGTGAACAAGAAGAACAAAGATTTTATTAACGTACAACATTTCCAAAAACAAACATAAGTAAACGGTAACATTACACTCTGTAGCTTCGGAAATATGCACATAGGAGAAGGCGAAGGGAGCAAAGCTCATTTAGGTCGCTGCCACCTGAAGTACAGAACATCAAAAACCGATGGGACAAAAACACTGAATGATGAATTATATTCACAGCGATACAGAATTGATAAGGTGTAGTACACCATCAGTCCTGGCCAGTGTTGCCAACTTGGCGGAAAATCCGCTAGATTTGGCGGATTTTGCTTCTGTTTAGCGGAAAATTTTTACATTTGGCGTACAGCGGATTTTTTAGCGGATTTCTGCGAAAATGTTGGTAGGCTTTTTTAAACCTGTGAGAATTGTAACGGCGTTTACCGACTTCAGAGTTGATGCACTCTTGAGAATTGTTGTGTTTATGGTTACAGTGGTTTCTACAAGTATGTTGGTTCAATCATGATTCAATATTGCCTATTAGTTTATGCTTTTCAAGTTTAAAAGTTCTTGCAATTTTTTTTTTCTATCTGTACAGCAAGAGTAAAAAAATTCTTGCTGGTATGCTCTTCGTCGTGACTGTTTTAAAATATTTGGTGACCAACAGAATAAATTCAGCACTTTTAGTGAATTTAAATGTTAGCGGATTTTTTAGCGGATTTTAGCGGATTTTGAAGTCTCATTTAGCGGATTTTTGTCATAATAAGTTGGCAACACTGGTCCTGGCGGTAATCTTGAAACTACGGACTTGTAAAAAAAAAAAATAAAAGTAACCGACGAGGTTATTGAAACACAAAGCAGGAATTAAAACACGTAAGTATGCAATTATACAATTTTTAAATGTTACAATTAGATTGTCCCTGAAAATTAATTGGTAATTATAAAAAAAAGGTTGTGACAAAAAAAGGTTAATGCTCTTGCAAAACTTTTATGTTATATACAAATAGTTATGGCCAGCAGTCAGTGGACAGAGAACTCCTCTGGGGTCTAGCACAAACAGAGTATTTTTCATTTAGAATATTAATATGCGGCATTACAAATTCACAATAACAGGTCGCGATTATACATGGTATGCATCCACCGTGAATTTCCATTGAGAGAGGATTCTTGAGCACAACAAAAGATGCTACCGGTAAGTCATTGGAGAAGTCTCTTTTGGTCTTTTGGCGTCCCTTTAGTAGTCCTGGCTTCCTTGAAACAGGGCTCGGTAGGGTGCTGAGTGTAGACAACCAATACGCTTATAAGAGAAATTTTACGCAATGCGCATTTCAGTGGACAAGTTTGGACTTGTTCATAACGTTCTACTGTCACCGAGCAGCATTATTTTCTGTCGTAACCTACAGTATTTGGAAAGCAATTAAAAAAAAGAAAAATTCGGCCAATGTTTACTCAGCTTTTACAAAACGTAGGAGCTAGCTGCGGTTCCGATCGCCCACACGAATTGTATCGATCAGTGTGACTGGGATCAGGGGCGGGTCCAAAAATTTTTTTAGAGGGGGGTGTGATTTTATATTAAGTTGAATGTTAACTAAATACTAATACGTTTAAATTCGAAAACGGCCGTACATAAGCCCTCTGAAAATGTTTTGTATCAGGGGCGTATTCAAAATCTATTTCAGGGAAGGGCACCAAATTTCGTCACTTTTTCAGGCGTAGTTTTTTTCCGGCAGAGTTAATTTCAAGCAACTTAAGTAACAAAAACAACTCTAGGGGGGACCGGGGACATGCTCCCCCGGAAAATTTTCAAAAATTTGCATACTGCAATGGCCATTTTAGCGCTTTTTGTACAATTTTCAGACAAAGGTTGTTCATATTTTTGGTCCCTACTTTTGAGTGCTTCACCAAATACAATGCATTTTGTATTCTACGCACAGTTTTGATTATGCGTGCTTAAGGCGACTAAGACTAAGGCTTATTGTAATGAAGAGGTTCGAAATTATGGAAAAATTTTATTTATCCAAAGCATTGTTGGCAGGTGGGGGGAATGCATCCCCCCCCCCCTAGATCCGTTCCTGACTGGGACATTGCTTTTCCAGACTGATGATAACCGCGCTAGTCAAGGTAGGATGCGATATGTTCTATTCTATTCATACGGTAGAACATCGCGGGCGACTTGGTAGTTTCGAGCACACCACGTTCGTATTGTAGCTGGAAAACTTGTATAGGGTTCAATTTCCGATCAGGTCGCATATTGCAAACTTTAACCTATTTATAGGCATTGCAATAGCACTTAGCTAATTTGGCGTACATCCAAGAATGGCGGTAGGTAGGTACGGTACGCAATTTTTAGGTACGGTACGTTTTAAGGTACGGTACGGTACGTAATTTTAGGTACGGTACGTTTTAAGGTACGGTACGTTTTAAGCGTACCATTCATTGGTACGGTACGTGGTACGGTACGCTTGTTAAATGTATTCGAAGTACGTTACGTTAGTACGGTACGGTTAAAATTTTGAAGTACGGGTACGTAAATTTTGAACGTAACGTACCGTACTGCCAACCTTGCCGGTACCTCTGATCATACAGTAGACTAATACAGGCTTGCTGGTACCTCTGATCATCTTACGTAGACTACAGGCTTAGAGGATCGAAGAACTTAGTGCTACACCGGTACCACACTAATTTCCTGAGTCCTCAGCTGTCTCTGATTAAAATTTACGGTAAGTCATCACAGTTATCAAGACGAGACTTACTCAAATTAAAACCTGCAGGATCACAAGGAGCACACTCAGCTCAAGGATCACTAGGATCGCTTAGAGGCGCAATTGAGCTATTACCGGTACTAAAAGTTGATTGCAGAAACACAAGAAACTTAACCTTAACCCTAACCGAACCAGTGGCGTAGCTAGAGGTTCTGCCGCCCGGGGCGGTTCAAAAAATTGCAGCCCCCCAAATGAGCAATAATTTTTTAAGCATTAATCAGCCTCAAATCCGGTCATCGATTCTGCATGACAAAATATGCGTTAATTAAAAGCGCGCTGACTCGCAAACTACAGCAATGATTACGAAGCTAGTGTGTATTAATAAGGTTAGCTAAATAGTGTCTTTCATTTCAGTACCGTCAACACAACAATAATACGCAAAAATGATATGCAATGTGTTGTGTCGTACCCAAGATTTAGCAAAGAGGGGTCCATAACCGGGGGTCTGGGGGCTCAGCCCCCAGCCGCCAACGAATTTTTACGATTTTCACATAAAAAAACACTCATTTCAGCACACTTTTTTATCGAAAAAGGGCATGCGGTGATGCAGTCACTATGGACCAGTGGCGTAGCGAGAAATTTTGAAAGGGTAGGGCCATAATTTGTTAATTTCCACCTTTTTTTCAAGCGTAATTTATTTTCGGCAGAACAAATTTGAAGCTGATTAAAAAACAAGAAAAGCTCTAGAGGGGTCCGGGGGCATGCTCCCCCAAAAAATTTTTGAAAATTTACCTGCTGTAATGGTTATTTTAGTACTTTTTGAATAATTTTCAGGCAAAGTTTGTTTAAAGTTTTTGACCCCAATCGGGAGTGCTTCGCCAAATATGATGCCTTTTGTGCGCAAATTTTCGATTAGGTTATGCAAGTTTAATACTCCGACTCGGCTGCATAGTTGTTAAGAATCGGACAGACAAAATTAGGTCATATTTTAAAGTCATATTTTAGGAAATATCAAGTCATATTTTGGAAATACAGTAATTAGCAGTGATGGAGTACTCGAGTACTGTGCTCGCACTCGAGTACCACTTTTGGGGTATTCGTACTCGCAACCCCTGGTACTCGGTTGGTACTCGTACTCGAAGGTCAAGATACTCGGTCAAAAAAAGCATCGAGTACACTAGTACATTTGGCTTTCGCAAGAAGTAACAAACAAGATGAACTTTCGATAGCACACTACAGCCAATAAAACCCGTAAATGAATTAATGCGCCTTTTCAACATCCCAAACACTGAAAAAACGGATTCGTTTATGTTTTTGCGACAAACTTTGAGCTGTTACAACTTAAAAATTGTTCTTTTGCTAAATTTGTAAAAATACTCGTCCTCGTGCTCGAACTTTTTCCGGTACTTGTACTCGAGCACATTTTTTTTGCAGTACTTGTCCTACTCGTACTCGAAGTTTTTGGCGGTACTCGCACTCGGAAGTTGAGTCACTGGTAATTAGGTCATTGAATAATTGCCCTGCTAATCACAAACCAGAATTACAAGACTCATGCAAATCCTTTTTTCAAAAAACTTAAAATTTTACAATATTTGATATTCATAAACTAGAGGTAGCCAAATATATGTCTAAAACAATACAGCACCATGCAGGTACCGCTCCCTCATTGTTTACTCCATTAACATCACTTCATAATGATTTCACCAGAAACTCGAAAACAAATTTTTTTATCAAAATTAAAAACGCAATACTGAATTTGGCAAAAAGTCTAAGCAAGTTATAGGGGCAAGAGTATGGTCTGAGGTGCCTTTGAATATCAAAAGTCTACCCTTACCCATGTTTGTCCAGTAGGCTTGTAGACCGTATGGTCGTATCACTGCATCCTCGCAACATCTTGGCATGAGTACGGCAACTTTATCAAACTGATAAAACAGACTGTGTACTTATGTATTAATATTCCTGTATCTAACTTTTGCTGCGCATGTTAAGTTGTGGTGAAACTAAGAAATAAGAAGTAATTCTATTTTAATTTTGATGAATGTTTGAAAAAAAAAAAAAACTGAAATTCAGCAGTAGCCGATGACTAATGTAATTTCATACCGAAACGGAAACAAACAAACAACCAAGTATTTTCTTTTTCTTTCAAAAACACCAGAAACGAAAATCAAGTTGGTTGTTTTAGCACTCGATTTTAACAGTGGTGTAAAAAGTAGTGCAGAAATCTACTTAAGTAGATGTATTGTTACTGATGGCGTAAATTACTGGAAGTAGAGTAGAAAGTAGGGGATGTAAAAAGTAACCAAGTAGAAGTAAAAAGTACCAACAATTTGAAGCTACTTAAGTAAAAAGTAGCGTTTGCAAAACCAAGGCCATAAAGCTGAGCTTTGGCAAAAGATAATTTGCTCACTTCCAAAAACTTAACATATATTTTGCCGATGCTTAAGTATGTTTAGGATAATTAGCACATTTATTTGACGAAAATAAAAAAGTGAAGTATGTCATAATCAGCAAAATGCAACCTCACTGGTCACGCCAAACACAAACAACACAAGACCACTTAATATCTCTAAATTGTAAAACTTTTATAATAAAATAAAACAACACCTAATATTAATGTTGCCAATTTTATTATCAAGCATGATTATTTATCATTTGCGTGATACATTGCTTAATATTAACTACTTATCATTTTTAAAGCCACTTAAGTAGCGTTACTTTTTGATTGAACTACTAAGTAGAAGTAGTCGACATTTAAATTACTCAAGTAAGTACTAGTTACCAAGCAATAATACTTAAGTAGTCTACGTAAGTATAACTACTTCGTTACTTTACACCACTGGGTTTTAACATGATCTTTTTGGTTGGTTTGGTTCACAAAATTTATTTAGAAAATTGGGCGGTCCGCAACCTAAAAAGGTTGAGAACCAACTGCTCTAATGCATTTCATTTTTGAGCTATAGCCTACCATAAAAGTAAGAATTTTAGGTGCTTCAACGCTTCATTATTTTTAGAAAAGCTATCGTAGGCCTATAGGTCTTCCAGCATAATCTTCATATAGCTTAACAAATACTGTGATTATAGGCTCTGTGTAACTGTGTGATAAACATTTTCAAACGAAAAACTATGCGCAGCCCCCAGAATAAGTATGTCTGCGTCAAACGAAGACATAGGCCAGACAGGTGCAAGAGTCGGGAACCTATTTCACTAAAGCAGCACAGACAGACAGACAGACAGAACAGTTTATTTTGCCGATAATAATCCAATAAATGTAGCATCACTAACGGGAGACTGCGAAGGGACCTTTTACGGTCTTCAAGTCAAGCAGTCACCCTGGAATTTTTTAAAGTTTGACACATCAATTCGAAATTACAAGCTGAAAAAACATGACAATTGATAATACAAGAAAAAAGAAAAAAATAACAATTGCAAATTTAATGGCAACTTTCGAGCAGTAGATTATTGTAATTCATCATGAACTTTTTGAAAGTTTGTTGTTTTAAATCAGTGGTTACAGAGTTCCAAATTTTTTATCCTTGGTATTTAAAAGAATGTTGACATCGAGAGGTAGAGAATTTAGGAGTATAAAGATTTTGCTTAGTTTTAGATCTTGTACAGCGTTTATGTACGGTAGAGAAGGGGTCCAATGGGCAATTAAGATGTGAGGAAAGAGTTTGTTTAGAAAACTGATGGCCTATATAATTTTGGCCATTTCATAATTAGGCCAGCGAGTTAAAGAACACCATATTTTTTGTAAAGCGGAATAACGGAAGTTTTACGGCTTGCTTTAGAGATTATGCTGATGGCTTTATTCTGCAATCGCTGTAGTTTTTGAATATATGTTGGATATGTTCTGCCCCACATTCAGGGATGCCGGAACGGGGGAGGGGGGGCAAAAGGGGCAATACTGTCTGTAGCATTCCATTGGGATAGTTGTGAAGTAAAACATCTGCTCTGTAGTATAGCGAAGGAATCAGTAGTTTCGGTTTCGCTTCCATTTTCTGCAGTTATTCAAGCTTTAGTAGGACTCGATTACAGTTTTGAGGACTCGTAATGTTTACCTTGGACTTGTGCTGAAACTCGCGTCGTTTTTATGGTATCTTGGGCTTTAAGTTGTTTCCAGCAGGCGAGCAGCAGCTGTGAAGGTGTTACCATGGCGTAAGTGTAAGAGTAAAGAACCGCGAAATCAAAGAATCCACATTCTCGACTGATATAATTCGTCCGCTAATTGTACTTTGTACATCAGAAAGCAGGCACGAGACAATGCCCATCTTAATCGGTTTGCAGGGGCGTATTTAGGAAATCATTGTGCCATGCCCCTCCCCCTTTTTTTGACTCTGCTTTTTGGCAAAAAAACAAAACAAAATTAATAGGGCCAATAGTGACTTAAATATGCCTGACTCTTTTGATGGTTTTGTAGCTTATGGGCTATGGCCAGGGGCGGATCCAAGGGTATGCATCCTCCCACCAGCCATTTTCAAAAATGTTTTTGATTTATACAATTTTTCCATAATTTTGAACCTCTTCGATAGCAATAAGCCTTACGCCTTAAGCACGCATAATCGAAAATGTGCCAACAAAATGCAACATATTTGGCGAAGCACTCAGAATTAGGGTCAAAAAATTTAAACACAATTTGCCTGAAAATTATTTAAATAGCACTAAAATAGCCATTACAGCATGTAAATTTTCAAAAATTTCCGGGGGAGCATGCCCCCGGACCCCCTAGAGCCTTTCTTGTTTCTCATTCAGCTTCAAATTAATTAATTCTGCCGAAAAAAATGTGGAAATTATGCCCCCCCCCCTTACGCCACTACGTTAATTGGTATTAAAAGTGCCCTTTGAAAAAATGCCTCCCTTGCTTTTACGACGTTCCGGCACCCCTATTCAAATTGGAAAAATAAAAGCAGCCTGATTAATTATTTTTATTTGCATACTCGTGAGTGCCACATACCGTTTTTTAACTTTTATTCCAAAAGTCGTTTTACGGTTACACCGTACACAACAAGGTATGGCAAGGCGAAGCCTAACAATCCTTTTTCATTGACCATGCGAAAATCTGCAACTAGTGTCGCATTGCTGTCTGTCGGGCGCTGGCAGCAGAAGTGCATTTAATTGCTGGTACAGGTATATTTTTGAGCAAATTCAATAATTTGAGACAAAGATAATAAATTGTCTAAAAATCATGCGTTTGAGGAATAAGTGAATAGCTAATGACAAGAGCAGTGGTTCTCAACCTTTTTTCTTTCGTGGCCCATTTTTTGTTGCACAGAAGTTCTGTGGCCCATTAACTTTTTATCCTTCCTAAACGAGTATTCATCCCCAGGAGCGGATCCAGAAAGTTTTGATGGGGGGGATGTCATTTTGAATTAGCTTGAACGTTAGCTAAATACAAAGACGTTCAGACGTTTAGTCCCAAAAACGGGCGTAAATGAGCCTTTTTAAAATGTTTCATATCAGGAGCGTCTTTAGAAAATTTTTCAAGGAGGGAACATCAAATTTCGTCACTTTTTCAAGCATAGTTTTTTCCAGCAGAGTTGAGTTTAAGCAATTTAAGTAGTAAAAATAATTCTAGGGGGGTCCGGGGGCATGCTCCCTGAAAATTTTTGAAAATTTGCATACTGTAATGGCCATTTTAGTGCTTTTTGAGCAATTTTCAGGCAAATTTTGTTTACAGTTTTGGCCCCTGATTTTGAGTACTTTACCAAATGTGATGCATTTTCGCCCAGTTTCGATTATGCTTGCTTAAGGCGACTCAGGCATATTTTTATGAAGAGGTTCAAAATTATGGCAAATTTTTATTTATCCAAAGCATTGTGGAAAATGGCTGGTGGGAGGGAATGCATTCCCCACACCCCCCTGGATCCGCCCCTGTTTATCCCTTCAACTTGCAAATTCCGCCTTAAAGAGCCAAGTGGCTTGCTTTGAGAACCACACTGTAGTTGTAGTCGCTTAAAATCTAAGTCCATACATGACGCGATAGAAGGCATTGATTGCATCACGCCACCAACGCAACGAGAAATAAGTTCTATTGCGACAATCGCCTAGATTAGTTTCACAATCTTTCCACGAAACTACACACTATTAATTGAATAATTGGAATGAAAATTATTTTTTTGTAGCAAAAAAACAGCAGTGTCATTCATTGTTACTACCGTTAAAACTACTAAACAAACACAAAAGTGTATAGTTAACCATAGTTACACAAATGAAACAAAATTTTTCAATAAAGCTAGCAATTTTTTAAAAAGTTCTGTGGCCCACCTCAAAATGTTTCCATGGCCAACAGTGGGCCATGGCCCACTAGTTGAGAACCACTGGACTAGAGGGATAAGAGTCATTTAAGTTATATCTTTTTTGGTTGCGCAAAAACTTATGAAATCGATAATCGCAAAAAAATTACTTTGATAGGAGGTTTATTTAAGGAATTATAAATTCATAAAAAGTCATATTTTCTTTTTTAGGTTACAAAATACAAATTATTGAACCCCAGTACCACCGTAGATATAGTTCCTGTAGACTTTAAGCTTGATAGATTTTAGATTTATGCTGGGAGGAGTGATGAGTAACTTCAAGTTTTCATGCCGACTTTCACGAAATATTGGAAGCGACTTTTTATTATGAGTTCAGAAAAAATGATGCAACAACCATTGTGGAGACTAGTAGACTAGATATTTCTCCAGCATTATTCTTTTACTGATTTTCGAGTGAATTCTTCGTTTTTTTGAGGTATGTTCTTGTTCAGAATACATGTTTAGGCTTACATATGAGATGTTAATTACGGAAAACAGTATAAATTTGCTGTTCTAAAAATAAAGTCATATAAGGTCATAATGTATGTTTCAAAAAATAAAGTCTTTTTTTTCGATGTTGTAGGTCATATAAAAATCGCTCTACTAATGACATAAAACTATAGTTGTCATTGCTTTAGGAACATGATTCATGTTGTTAATGCTGGGTGTTGCTGATAGTAACCAATTGGTGAAGGTAAGTTTCATTTATTGCAGCATTACAATCGTAACAAAGACGTTTCACGGTTTAAAACAAAAATCAGATATTGACAAACCCATGTGCATTTGATTTAGATTATTAAGTTATAGCAACATTTTATCAGTGTTTTTCTCATTTGCGGCTGTTTTGTTTTACTAATAAACTTTCAGCCGAAGTATACTTCATTGTTCTGCGATTGTAAACGTAGTACCAAAGAAACCACCACCAAGCAGTCTGATTCGAAAACAGTTTTTTTTTTTTTTGTAGAAATTTAAACCTTCGTCATTTATTTGGGATCCAGATGCAATCATTAGAAGACTGAAGACACACATCTGGCTCAGGGACGGGTTCAGAAAATTTTGGTGGGAGGGATGCAGTTTTGAGTTAGGTTGAATGTTAACTAAATGCAAAGATGTTAAACCCGAAAAAGAGCGTAAATACTGTAAGCCCTTTTCAGAAAATGTGTCCATGTGAAGGGAATATATTCAGAACTTTTTAGCACCAAATTTTGACATTTTTTAAGCGTATTTTTTCTGGTAAAGTTGAATTTGAAGCAAATAGGGAAACAAAAATGATTCTAGGGGGCTCCGGGAGCATGCTCCCCCGGAAAATTTTTGAAAATTTACATACTGTAATGGGCATTTTAGCGCTTTTCGAACCATTTGTAACGCAAATTTGGTTCTTTTACCCCTAATTAGTCCTTACCAAATACAGTATATTGCATTTTGTTCGCACATTTTCGATTTATGTGTGACTGAAGATTTGTTTGCACTAAATGCGATTTTAATCCGATTTGTTGTCGTAAGAAATTTTTGCCATTTTTTGACGTAAGAAGTTGGTGGAAATATCTCCACACAACTTGAACCCCAACAGCTTTGCTTTTTATCGGTTATTTTGTAAAGAACCTTACGATTGTTTTCTAAAATGCCGTGCAAAGTGACGTAGTTTTACGCCATAACTTCTAACTGTTTCGTGGCTTACGTCGCCTTACGTACGAAAAAACGCATCGCATTCCGTGTAAACACACCTTTATTGTTGAATCAAAGAGGTTCGAAATTATGGAAAAATTTTATTCATCAAAAACATTGCAAAAATTGGCTGGTGGGGGGGATGCATCCCCCGCACCCCCCCTGGATTCGCCTCTGATCTGGCTCTCTAGCCATGACAGGTTACCGACCCTTGGACTGCTGGGGCCTAGAATAACTCGCTCAAACGAAAACGTTCGATTATAAGATGAATAAGCGAGGTTTACAAACAAACGTTTTTTGAAAAAGACCTGCTTTTCGTCGATCGGCATTTGCTACCAAATATAGCAATGTAGAATTTTCCATAGGGATTTCTATTATTACTACGACTCAAGGGACCTGAACGTACTGCAGCTGTCAGAAGAAGGTTTAATAAAAGCAGCGTCTGCGTCTGTAGCTAAGGCTTTTAGTCTGCCCGCTACCCCTCAAAACTTGCGAGATGTGACGATTATATGAGCAGCTGGGATATCGCCCAGTAGTTTCAGTTTGCAATGTTGTTCTTGTGCTGAAGATCGAAGTACAAAAGAGTAAGTTTTAGTTTCAATGAATTTTAGATACCGTAGTCGGGCAAGCAAGCCTACTTCAAAACGCTGATTTTTTGTTTAAGGTAGGGTATTGTGAATTTTCAATCAACAATTTCTTTCATTTTAAATTGTTTAAGGTAATGTTACGGACTTTAATTTAGAGGAAAGTCAAGAATTATCTTTTATCTGATTTCTATCGCTTTTAAAATAAAAAATTCAAAATATATCTTAGCATTCCTTCTTCGTTTACGTGATTTTTGCTGAGTAAATATCTCACTTTTTTGGTGCAATTTTCGCTCTGTGAAATAATTCTTTCATAGAAAATATAAGTAGCGATAATAACTCATCCAACTGCAAGTGTAGCGGTTAGCTAACAAACAGACACACCTCACTGCCATTTAACAAAAAATTGCTTTTCATTTTGATAACTATTTGACGACAAAATGGATTTGTAATTTTGTAGAGATGCCTGCCAGAAAGCCTGCTCCACCTCCAGGTGTAGATATCAACCTGGATGACAAAGATGTACAAAAAGCTGCGAGCATGATCCAAAAGTCTTTCCGAGGGCACAGAGTTCGACAAAAGTTGAAGGAAGACGGTCCTCCGAAGTAAAAAAATGTTTGTATATTGAATTTAGTAGGTTTTGCAAAGACAACAAGGTTTAAACCCAAGGTCTACAGACGAAACTTTTGAAGTACTCATCTCGAGCGTTTTACACTTTCGCTCAACGTCAAACAACCTTATTGAATTAAACGGTTCATAAGCCATAGTTTCGTTTTCGCTTGTTATTTTTCATTGTTCAAATGCTTCGGTATGTAAATGAGCAAAACAATGTGAATTTTTGTAATGGTACTATAAAGCATCGCCATGATTTTTCTTTAACAGAGCTGAATTGGTTTAAAATTCTTTTATAATTCAGGTTCTTGGATGAACTTCAAGATATTGATGTAGTTGAAGACAGCGCTGCCAGAATCGATTGTCGTCTCGGAGGGTTTCCCGACCCCACTGTGACGTAAGATCATTTACTCCTTTTAATTACTTATAGCTAATTCAAGTCTCAAATGACAAAAACTTGAATTGACATTCACAGACATGATTGGAATTATTTTTATACTGGCAGATGGTACAAAGATGGCCAAGAACTTAAGGAGGGAGTAAAATACAAGATTCTCTTCGAGGATCCAGACATCTGTGCGTTGGTGATCCGGAATATCCGTTCGGAAGACGCTGGTGCTTACACATGCAAAGCTTTTAACAAGTTTGGAGATGCTTTCGATTCAGCTAAAGTCACCTTTTTATGTAAGTTTTGTTTGGGTTAATTTTACATGAATGCAATTTTCTACTTCATAAATTCTGCAGCGATTTGCAAATATGATTGTAATTAGAGTCAAATGATTCAATGGTCTCTCACTGCAATTATTAGCATCATTTCGTTTTGAAAAACAAGTAATTCCAGGCCTGTTTTAACTTCTAAGCAAAGTTAAAATGACTGAATATTTTTTTGCAGCTTCGGCGAAGATTGAAAAGGGTCCGCCAAACCAAACCGTGAAACCTGGATCTACAATAACTTTGACAGCTAAGATTAGCGGAGATCCTGAACCTGATGTAAGATATGAACAAAGATTTCGTCTCAACTATTTTTTTTTCAAATTATATTGAACTGAAAATTCAACAGTAATTGAGGGAGACTGCGAAGTGAGCTTGCGCACTTCGAGTCAGCAGCCACCCGTTACATATGTCAAATGCGATCGGCTCCAGCCGTGAATCGAACCCGTCACGTAGGATCTGTCACCTGCGCGCGGTACCGCTAGGCCATGTCGCTGACAAAAAACAGCCAATTTACTCAAACACAGCCAAGGAAGCACTAATCCATATCTTAAAATTTTCACCGATGTTTTTTTAGGAAAAAGTTACCGGTGCAAAAGATAAGCATGACTTTTTGGGCACTTACTTACATTTACACATTTGTTTCTGTTTTGGTTGCACCAGTTTTTGTTGTCCTATCCATGGCCTAGTGGTTAAGAGCGTTCGCCTTGGAAGCTGGTAGACTGGGTTCTATTCTCAGTCGGGTCAAACCAAAGACTTTAAAACTGGTATCTGCTGTTACACTTGCTAAACGCTCAGCAATCAAGTGTAGCGCGGAGGATGAAATAAACATAGAATAAAAATACGTCAGTGAATTCTTGACAAAATTTAGTCCTGGCGCTAAAGGACCTTAGTAGTTATAAAGCGCCATAAAACCACACAACAACAACATTTCAAATTATCTGTATAGCAGCATCCTGATGATGGAACTGAACCTACTATCCATGATAAGCGCACTTGAATGAAATAAGGTTAACAGATTAACGACGTGACTATAACTCACTGTTATTGGTTCAATCTTTTGCAGGTTGGTTGGGCTAAAGATGGCGTGGATATTGATGAAGACGACCGGGTCAATTATGATATAGACGGCGATACAACAGTGTTGACCATAAGAAAATGCACCAAAAAAGATGCAGGAAAATACGAGGTTTATGTTGAAAATTCGCAGGGTTTCGACCATTCATTTTCTCGAATCGACGTCAAGTAGATTAGCACCTCTGCTGCAACGTCCTTTTATATAGAAATTTGCAACAAAGAATAGTTTCAAGTGTATTTTTTTTTGGTTTGTAATGATCTGGTGCTAGAAGATTTGTTCCAAAAATTATCACACTTCGCCCAATAAATTATAAAGAAGGTTTTTGTGTTTGTTTGCACTAAATGACAATTGACAGGTTTAAAATTTGGTGTCAGTGCTTAGCCTGCAATAACTGCAGTAATTTTGCAAAAAAGGTCAGGATCGAAAGCATAACGTTAACAGCAATGAGTTAGAGCTATTACTGTTACATGGAAAAGCAAAATTAGAGTTTTCAGATCTGAGTGTACCGGTAACTCTCAATGTGGCGATACAGTAAAAAATGGCAATGATACCTTTAGCGATCACAGGACTATTTTCTTAGGACTTGCTTCAACCACACTGTGGCGCCCTAGAGCAATAATTGATGTAAGTCAATAAAGTGCTTGTTTCTACGACTATCGCACTTCCCATTGGAAGATTTCGAGTGGAGCCCGATTTCGGACACAATCTTGTAGGCTTCATTCCACGGTATTTTCGATCTTCAGTATTTCCCTACGACTAAATATTTCGAGGCTGCAATAGGTAAAAAAAAAGATTTACTCAAGCGCATACTAAAACAGAGCTTGATAAAACAAAATCATATATTTCCATAAACTGACAATGCAATCACAAATTGACTCAAATCACCTTGACAAGAGAAAAAAATACTAGGCCTTCACGGAGCCATCATCAGATTCTAATCGAAATGTCCATGTTATTGTTCGATATATTGTTTGTTTGAGCCATCTTACATTAGCATCTGGTTCGTAGTGGTATGTAGTGAATGTTTACGAAAAATATTACCAAATTTTTAGTCTCTGCTTCATGAAAGCGCAAAAAACGACGCCAATGATGGTAATAATCATGCGCTGCTGAGTAGATGTGCAGAGTAGCAGATAAACAGATGCAGAGTAGGTTACGTGCGAGATACAGACCGATACAGCAGTGGTTCCAGATGCCAAATTTTTCAGAAGTACCAAGGTTTTATGGTATTAATAACGCGCCTTTAAAATCACGCTAAAAATATTAATTAAGTAAACGCAATGTGAAATATTGAGAGTAACAAGTTGTGATTGTTATTATGGTTTGAATAAAGACGTAAAAATTTGAAAACTATTGTACAGTTTGTGCACCATCACAAACTATCCTACTGGTAAGAGGGACGTGGTGCTTTTAACAAGGTTTTAGTTTGAGCCTTGTTTTTTTCGTAGAGTGATCTCAAGTAAGCCATAAGTGTAAACAATAATAAAAATAACAAATTTTTTGAGGCAAAATTAAAAAACAATAACATTAAAGGCCCTTTAAATAATATGATTATTTATCGACAAGTTTATAAATAACTTTTTCGAAGTCACTGATTTAGAAGATTTGCGAGCAATTCTGTGTAACGGTTTTTCCATTTTGGATTACGTTGATCAATCTCTTGTTGATCCTCTGTTTTCACTTGATGTGAACATTTACGCAGATAAGACACAGATCCGTCGTTTCACGTTGGCAATTACTGTCAGTTGCACACAGATACCGTCTCTTCCCATTCGCATTCTTCACAATCAACGTAACAACACCAGTGGAACTTGCACCGACATTGTTCTACACGTTTTAGCGCATGAACCGTATGGCCTCGGGAGCAACAGAGATTTTGACAGGAATTCGGCTCTTCAAGCCCGGTTGTATGGTTACAAAAACGTCCTTGCGTTCCGACAATGTTGAGGCGGCGATTAGGTAAGCAGTAGGAAGGCGAAGGATCATAATATAAAAGATCTTCGACATTAAACAAACTTCCGGGTGAATTTGCTCGTTCGCTTACACTGTTGCTTTCATGGGCGCTGTTGCTAAAAATAAGATAACTTATTTAGCTTAAGTTTTACTGGAATAAAAGTACATGCGTAGGCTAAATTGCAAAAAAGATTGTGAAATCTGTAATTAGAAAATGTCGGTCAATCGATTGAAATTTGCATTTATTTTTGTGCATTTAGTTGCATATTTATCCTCCTACCACGAGAAAGTGATCAAAGCGCTATGACGAGCTCGTTTAGGAGTTGCCTGCCATCTGTCTACCACAATAAGATGGGAGGAATTCTGCTAAGTGCCGACTTGTTCTCCACACTGTCCCTTTACTTTTGAGCGTCACGCAAGAAAACTGTGAACACCAATTTTAAAATCATTGGTTTCATCCGACTCGGAATCAAACCCGAGTCTACAGGTCCAAAGGCAAACGCTCTTCCCAACGAGAAGAACAATCAATAAACCAATTTACTTTTAAAGAGCAACAAAAAATTTCTTTATCTGCGGACGTCGCTGAGTGCCCAATCATCTCATCAAAACTTTGTTAAGTGACTCACAGACTCACAAGATAAATGGTGAATCATCACAATTTGGAAAAAAATTCATGGAAAAAAAATTCAAATAATATTATATTCCGGTATAAGTTGATGTAACTAAAATTAGCATTCGTACTATTGTAGTAAATTGGTTTTATACTACGTGCCAGTTTTAATGACATCATGTTTAGCTCAGTAATAACTGCGTAATAATAAAGACTGACAAAATTTGACAGTGAGGTATGAGGTGTTGAATTATGTCGCAACGAAAAAAAATTTGTCACATTTCGTTGATGACGCGGTTAATAGGTATTAATATCCTAAGAAGAGCAATTACCAATTTCTTGCCATTACCATGCTCCATCAGCTTTAACCACAAAAGAGCGGTCCCAATGACACATAAGATTGAATTTTATCGAACAAAAAGATCAGCCATTCGAAAATCGAAACTGCTGGAAAAAGTAATTTTAGCAATATTTATCAATGGAAACTTAGTTTTATGCTTTGCTTCAACATTTTAAAAATACTGAAAAATGAAAGGGTAGGTTTTTCAAACAACGCAATGGTTTTACGGGAACACGCAAAACCAAGCACGAAAGAGAGAGCAATGGGCACCCTATTGGCACGAATGTAGAACTATACATGCTGATAAAATGTAATCGCTGAATAAAAAATTATGATGAAAAACTGTAACTAATAAAAAATTTTGTTATTCAGGTCACATAAAAACAAATCAGTCGAACAGTTGTGCAACAACCGTCTTTTTTACTTTTTGATAATGTCAGTTCAATTGAAAATATATCTGATAATAACAATCTATAGTATTGCAAAATAAGTGAACTAATCAACAACATCGTAGGTAAAACAGTACTCTGCTTTGACGACAAAAAAACGTTTTAAAAAGATATTTTGCAGTGATAAAATGCTCCACTTTTCAATGCAGTAACATTTGTCACATACAGTAGAGCTACACAGTGACATTACACAACCACAATATAATTATGATCTTGAGTTGTAACTCAACCGATTTTTAGTCGGCTTCGTTAGGTTTTGCTTTAAGATGAAAGATAGCATTTTTGAGTTGAAATTCTGGTTGAATCTGATTTTTGTTTCGTTCTCTTGTTTACGAGTCTGGCATATTCCGGATCAAGCCTTGAATTTTTGGGCTCGTTTACCATTCTGCTGTCTCATCATTTTTTGACAAACATGTATTGCTAAATTTCACAAACACTATTTTGTGACTTTGAAAAACGAGCACTTCCGTGCTTTTATTTACGTTGTACACTATTTTGAATCACAACAAAGGTATAAAAAAAACTCACCCAGCAATGTGCAATGACACTTTGACAGCATCTCGGTATTTTTCTTTCAACACTCTTCCTACTGCTTTAAAATCCGGAGTTTCTCTCCAGCAAGTCTTCTGGCTGCAAGATCCTGATGTTCCATGACAGCGACACGTCTCCTTCATATTGTTAGAAACAATCTAAAAATCATAAACTATATATTGAAAACATAGGTGATTGTTTATTCTTTATGCTTCAGCTGATAAAAAGTATAGGGATGTAGTCAATCACGAAGCTCTACTCGCTAAGCAAATTGTGTAGAGCTGCTGGCGTCTCAAGTTTTCTGGCTTCATTTTATGTTTTTGCCTTTTGTGATTGATTGGTCAACAATTTTTTTTGATTTTTAGAACAACGCTTCGTTAGAACTTATCAAGCAGAGAGAAACTATCGTGAAGTATCTTAATTAAGAACATATCGGATGTATTTGGGAAAAAATTAAACTAAAGCAAGAGACAAGTTAACTATTTAATATAGTCCTTGATTTTAGCTATATAGATAGGCAGGAGGGCTAAAGATATTATCGGACACAACCATGATTTTATACTAACCAGGCGTCCCACTCTATTGTTGTGAGATTTTACTTGAGATACAAAATCTTGCTCATCATTCGAGTCCAAAAACATTACAGCGAATTCTAATCCGTAGTTGATGTTGTGATTACATCCAGCTCGTTCAAAGAAGTGATGAGGATACGGGTTTATTTCTTGCCTTTGCTCAACCAATTGTTTCTATAAAAATTGTAATTTAATTCAAAGCAACTCATTATCAATTAAACACCTTAAAGCTAACCGTAAGATGTTCACACCGGCTTCACGCCGAAGCATTTAACAAAGAGGTGGGGGGGGGGGGCGCTCTCCGCGTCATAGCGCCTGGGCAACACTGTTCCAAACAAACGTCGTAGCAGTGGCAAGCCGTTGGCGATACATTGTCAGATGTGACCGGGTTCGGAATCAAACCCCACAGCTTCGAAACAGATAGTCATATTGTCACCATTATCTCAACCAATGTTAAAAATATATTTGAAAAACCTCAGTTGCTACAAAAATCCTTTTTTGATAATTTAATTTACAAACTCAATGAACTAGGCCTAGCACAAATAACACAATACTCTGCAATAGACTGAAACCATAGGACTAACATGAAACTCTTTTCTTTGGCTTGCGGTCATGTGGGAAAGGTGAGATTGGGGACATTCACATTCTTCTATCTTTCCAAGACCGCATGCGTGCGCCACCTGGTGTACAACACCAGCAGAAACAACGGCAAAAGAAAAGGCGGCTTCACGGCTACCTGGCACACAAATTTTGTTGAAATCCTTTCACACTTTATGGCTTACAGTACAACAATTTTTGGCGATAAAAACTTTGTTTTACCATGAGCTACTCAATGCTCTTCAAGGATAAAGTTTAGACATCAGGGTTTGATTAAAAATCACACCTTGAATTAAACTTACAACATAAAATAAAATCAAAACCAATATCATTATCTAGTACCTAGCAAGTGCTAGTTCTACCCTTAAGTACTGTAGGTTCTTTATAGGTGGAATATATCCACGAAAGGATGAGATTCATAAAACTGACAGATGCAAAAAACCAATAGTCTAATAAATGCTACGTAAAGCGATAAAATAAAACCGTAGTAATTCTTGCAACTAAATATTTCGACGATATATGGTAGATTCAGGTGTTATCATAAGCAATGCATGCTGTTATAGGAAGTGCAATTGCATTCGACGCACATAATGACAGCTGAATCTAAGCGTCCAGTTACAAAAACTATTATGGCTGTATTTTTCTCACTGTCGGTTGTTTGTAGTCATACCAGTTGCGTGAGTCAAAAACCCAGTGGATTGTGGCAATTTACTCCGAGATTCCAAAGCACTACAATTCCATCCATGATCTTTAAACTGTTCTTTGCACTCGTGTATTGCTCTCTGCATTCCCTGAAAATAAGAAAAAAAAAAAAAAAATCAAAAACAAGTCTTCACTATCCTGGCGGCATCACGCCGAAGTGAGTAACGACTAACGAGTAGCGGCGCCCAATTCTGCGGCTGAGCACCTGGGCAACACAACTGCGCAGAAGCGTCGCAGTGGTGCATGGCGAGTCGTTGGCGACACTTACCCTGTGCACATGTCCAATTTATGTGGGCTCTAAGCCCACATTGATGTGGGCTTGTTGCTGTAGGCTTTCTGCATCACAATTAAATTTTTGATGTCATAATTTAAAAAAGTGATTATGACATCAAGCCTACAACAACAAGCCCACATGAATTTGGGCCTAAAGCCCACATAAATGGGACTTGTAGTAGAAAGGGTAACTGTGTCCAATTTTTCGTGTCCGGGAGTCGAACCCCAGACCTCCCGCGCCGATAGCAATGGTTTTAACGACTCTACGCTAACCCAGACATGGGCAAACTACTGCCCGCGGGCCAAATCCGGCCCGCCGTTCCTTTTATTCTAGCCCGCCGGCACTTACACAAACTTAAACTCTCACCGTGAACTAAGCGGAAGACCTTTTTTTTCCTTTAGAGATGATGGATGACAGTGATTTTTAAAAAAATAAGCCGCAACTTTTATTTTGGAGATCACATTCGTACGTGGACCGTGATCTTCAAAAAATAAAAATGTCTTCACGTTGTTTTCCAATTAGCGTGCGGCCCGCGGCTTTTACAGTTTTTCCAAATCTGGCCCTTAGTGTGAAAAGCTTGCCCTCCCTTGCGCTAACCCGACGCAGTGTCGCCAACAACTGCAACCTTTCCTCGGAGCTGTGTCGCACAGACGCTAAGCTGCATAGATAGGCCTCGCCTCTCGCTATACGCTTCGGTGTAATCCCGTGAGTATAATGAAGATATGATTTTTTTAAAACGTTTTCAATCTTACTTGAATAGCGGAAGCTACGGAATGTGGACGTTGGGAGCAGAGATGGGATTGGGATGAGGAAAGATCTGGTGTGTTTCCGCATATTGTGTTGGGATTAACAAACCGATCATGATCATGAAAAGATCCGTGGTGACGAGAGAGGAATCCAGTGCTGACACTCCTAAAACACGGAGAATTAAACCCAGAAGTTTCAGAAAATAAAGTAATTAAATATCGGTACCATTAACGGTAAAATAAAATGTTTTAAAACGTGGTGTCATTAGATTTGTAAAGCATGATGGAAGAATAGCAGTTTGTGAAAAATAAAAGCAATTTAAAAAGTTTTTATTCACCTTAATACATATTAATGCTAAGCAATTGCTAAAGCAAAACGTACTCAGGCAATTCTCAAAAGGTGAAAACCATTTTATAAATCTAAAACACAACAGTTTAAGAGCATTATTAGAGTTTAATATTTCAAACCTCACTGAAAGGTTTCGAAAACAAACGGGTCCTGCTAAACACCGCAAAGGAGCGACAAAGGTCGACAAAGGACTTACAAAACACCACAAAGTACGACAAAGGACCTGATAACCCCAAGCCTAACCCTAATTTAACCCTAACCTAACCCTAATTTAAAGTCCTTTGTCGTTTTTTGTTATGGTATGATTCCAAGTCCTTTGTCGTACTTTGCGGTGTTTAGTAAGTCCTTTGTCGTCCTTTGCTGTGTTTCAGTCCTTTGCGGTGTTAAGTAGGACCGAGAAAATTGTAGACAAAACAATAAAACTTGACAAAAGCTTTTCTCCCAACAAAATTTAAAAAAAAAGTTAAGTGAAAAGAGAAACATTTGGGCAGCAATGTTGCAAAAATGGTACACTTGCAAGCTACAAAGCAAAAAATTACATTCAAACCTTTACTAATTTTTTAAGTACAGCACGCTACCATCTGGTAAAAGTAAAAATGCTACTCACTTGTTCAACAATAAGCAACAAAGGATACAGAAAATCCAACATTCCATCTTTTTGTGTGCTTTATTAAATCTAATGCACTTATTTCAGTTTTGACGAACAATGGGTTTAACAGTTTTCAAAAATTGACAAAATTGCTATGTCATTTAGCACAAGTATGTCGTAGAATTTACGCTCCTATGATTCGAACTAGCAACCTGTTAGAACAATAAAATTGTTATTTCAACTCGTAGCAAAAACTGCAAAATTGTTATTTCAACTCGTAGTGAAAACTGCAAAATTTCACAAAACAACAAAATCAAGCAACCTTTTGTAGTTCAAAATAACGTTCATCCAGAGGAAATTTTGTGATTCAAAAAAAATTGCCGAACGAAACCGAATTACTAAAGGAACCTTGGACGCTCAATTCTTGCTTTATGGTAAACCAAATATCGGTAGGCCTATTTTGGATAAATTTAAATTGTCTTGCGTGCAGTAAAATTGACTGTTTTCACCATGGAAGTTCTTTTATTTCGGTCTCATATTGAGTATTTTTAAGTGCACTAAAATTCCAACTCATCAACAACAACGTTACTGAGCTACAAAAAGATAAAATAATGAAAATATATGCCCAAAATATGGAAACTCACGCACTAGTAGCAACCTTAATACAAGAATCTTCATTATACTCGCGATATGACGCCGAAACGTATAACGAGTGGCGGGGCCCATCTCTGCGGCTTAGCGCTTGGGCTATACACAGCTCCGAAGAAACGTTGCAACGGTGGCGAGCTGTTGGCGACACTGTGTCGTTTTGACCGACCCCAGACCTCCCGCACCGATAGCGTGTGCGCTAAGCAACTGAGCTAAAGGCCAGAAAACATCATTTATTATTAACTGTAGAGTCCATACCGTAGCTTACTTCCCAAATTAGCAAGCAGTATCTTCATTTCAAAAAATGTAATTGAAACTTTAAACCTCACCGGGCTATAGGCGCTGATAAATCTCTGAATAATGTCAATGAATTTACTTAGCAGAAATTTAACATTGTTTCTTGTTTCCACAGCCTGATAGGTGCTGGTTTATTGAAGTGCCATAGGCCAAATAATTCCATGCCATATTAAGTTAGAAAGTGAATGCCCAGATTTCAGGGGCAGGTGTTCAATTGATTAAAACAATGGGCTCTAGCATCTGGAAGGAACATAGTGAATTTAATAAATTGAGACGCTGATTCAAAAAACACTTGTAAAAGACAATAATAATAAGAAGACGCTATTGTCCATGCCGTGTTTACATCTCGTAATAGCTATTTAGAAATAGTTCGTACAGCGCTAAGCTCGTCATTTAGAACAATCCGTGTAGTTGCTCGGCATGAAAGGTATTTTGTGAAAACATAGACCTTTTACATTTACAGTGAAGAAGCAATTCCAGTCAAGAAAACTGATACCTTTATTACGCACTTTCGCTTTAAATCTACTCGTTTGTGAAATCAATAACATAATATTGAAGCCATAAAATCAAATCAATATAGTAATCTACTTCATTGACGAAAGGAAATCGTTGAAACTTTATTTTACAAATTGCTAGCAGTTCTGTATTCTTCAAATTGTGCGTCTCCCCTTATCCCAAACCTCAGAGGTAAACAAATTTTTCACATTTCAGCGAATGATATTTTTGCAGCCGTAATTCAAATTCGGCTAAAAGTTTTCTTCCACGCTTTGTTTTGCCCATGGACAGATCAAAAGTTTGTTAGGAGGTCTAAATAAAAAAATACTTATCTTGTAAGTTTGGTCGCATAAAAGTATAAAAGTACAGTTGCTTTAAGATGTTTGATCAAATGCTTGAGGAGGAGGCTTCAGCCCTTTTCGTTCGCCAGGATCTTCCAACGTATAATCAACACACTTTAAAAAATATTTAAAATGATATCCGTCACTCTTTGCCATGTTTAAATCTAAATTAAATTTTGAAGGGCAGATATACAATAAACATTACGGTAGCAAAGTAGCCTTACGTTGAAAACGCTGCTGTGTTTTGAGTTACTTTGCATAGAGAAAAACACATTGACTTTTAAAAGTTTTTTTTTTAATTTATTTTTTTAAGGCTGATATTTATCAGATTTATCTCGAGATAGCCACACTTTCGGTCAGCAAGCACGCGCTATAAGTCACAGATTCGTTTTCATATACCTTGGTTTAAAAATCATAATCTTTTGTCACTCAGTTTACCAAAAACACATTTTTTTGTAATGTCAATGACCAGCACCTATGACCGTATCAAGTTGCAATACGAATGATTATTTTTTAATTCAATTTAAATACGCGAAACAAACTCTTCGTAAACGGTTGCAATTCAAGTAATAATTTTACAAATCGTGGACATTGCAAGGAAGCCTACATTAGCACTTACTGCTGACTTCTCTTGGCAGAAAAGCAGGTCTAGAAAATTATTTTGAAATATTGAAATGTAGGCGGTGTGCAGCACAACATTGCTTTCATTTTGCTTAAAACTTTGCTGTAATGGTGTAAAAGAAAACTGCAACTGATAGAATAAATATGAGACCTCATCCTAACCTTGACGTTCACTGCAAATGGTAACCTGCTGGTCGATTCAACGTACTTTTACATGTTCAGTATCTCTTAACATTGGTCTTGATTTTCGGAAAGATTTTCCGACCTGTAACTAAACATACAAACGAAAGGAATGTTTATGTTTTCGTCATCGCTACGTCATAGCAGACAGACCAGCCAAGCTCATTTTAAAAATTAACAAAAATGTAACATCTTATTGCTGCCGTGAACTAAATCATTTATTTTTAATTAACATGGCGGCAAGATAAAAATAGTCGTATTTACATGCTAAATTTACTCTTATTGTGTCAAACTTATGCAATGGTTTTTTGATCACTTGACAACAAACAAAAATTTTTTGAAAATGGCTAATTACAAGCAAAAAGAAAAAAAAAACAACTTCAAAGCAAGAATTAAGCAAACTTACAATTTCGCAACAACTTAAAATTAACAGGCAAATTTTAAATTAAAACCACTTACTAGAAAAATTGAATTGCACTTACAATTTGATTTCAACGGATATTTTCGCTTATATTCTGAACCCAAACATCATCTTCTATTCCTTTAAATGAGAGACATGATTGCTAAAAGTAACTTTTATGCCCAACGCAAGTCTCGGCTGGTCAGCCCATTATCTTGAAATATGGATGCACCTGTGGCACCACACTTTGAAAAAACATTAACTTTCAGCTCAGTGTATATCGGTCTATAAATTTATTAAGCATTGATGGCAACTGCAACTGACGCTAAAAAAAATAATCTACACAGCAAACATTTGTGTTTTTATAGCACTTTTTCTTTTATTTTTGTCAAAAAAGTATTTCAAACTTGGCCAACCTTATTCTTTTAAAATCTACAGTTTCGAATATTATGGATTAATATCACTACTACATAGACTTAAGAAAAAACAAGATGGTTTTCTTTTTCCCAAATGTCATCAAAGTATACCACTAATACTTCGGTCTTTCGACTGCTTGTCAAGCTAATACGGCAAAATATAAACAAATTGAAAGTTTTTGCTGCTTGCACGTGAGATGTTTTTGTGTAAGCGGTAAAATGTAGCTCTTCTGCTAACAAGAGTGCCGTTACCACCATAATAAACTGGGAAAAAAAGAAATGTTCAGCTGTTTTGCCGAACAACTGCTTCAAAACATTCAACAAAATTTTGTTTCTGAGCTGTTTCATTGCGAATGTGTAGAGCTAATTTCTTTCGTCTTACTTTATCTCAAAAAATTTCTTTTGCTGATTATTGCCTTGAAATCGCTCCAAAATTTTTGTGATGATATTTGATTTTTATAATTCTAATTTTTAAAGAGAATTAATCGCTTTGTCGCTCTGTTTAGGCTTAAACTCTTGCCGGCACGTAATACGTTCTCGCTCGCTGATTGTTGATCACTTGACTGAGTTGACAGTTGACGCCTGGGGTAATAATTTAAAAATGAATAACGAAAAAAAGGCAAATTTTCCGACCGAAGTAATGGCGATTGTACGCAAAAAATTCAGACCTAATTGCAGAAAAAATGAATATAATAAATGAAAATGTTAATTATTATGGTAACAAATCTTGACATTGTGCAGACACTTCATGGATTTTGCATGGTTTTTTGTTCGTTGGTAATTTGTTTGTTTTCTGATTGCAAATCGTTACAAAATCTCTTTACACATTGGCTGTCGTAATTTTTCAAAAATTAAGCCTGGCCTTTCCAAAGTGTATTTAAATTAGGATTAAGCCGTAAATTATGTTTGATGCTTGTGGGCTCGCGACAGGCAAAAAGAACAAGTTTTCTCACTTCAACCTTGTTTTTTGACGCAGTTCGAACTGGTTTGAAAACAGTCCGTAACACTGGCGCGTTGAAAACGAAAAGCTTCACGTTTTACATTGCATTATATTCCGTACTAAAGACAGGCGGCAACGCGACGCGCGCCGAGCGACAACTTTTTTTCGTTTAGGTTTGTTGACTTTTGCATTTACCTGACATGCAAAACTTTGCTGCCGCTGTTTGCATCATTATCGCCATTCGACTTCGCAATGTCGCCTGTCGCGCATCGGTAAAACCATCTTTAGGGTGACAAATTAATAACAACAATTAAACAGCTCACCGTAGCAGACAAATTTCATTTTAATTCTCCGAATAAAACAATTTTCCGATATTATAAAAACACAATGGGAGCAATTTCATCAGGTTTGCAGTAATTGAACAGAGCTGTTAGATTGTGATTTGATTGTTAAGTTCAATTTAATTACGCGCACGCGACTTCACTAGTAATTAATTCGTTTTGTTTAATTACTTTGATTGGCTGTCATGCACGTAGGTTACTAATGGAATATTAGCAATATTAATGACAAAAAAAAGAGCATAATAACCAACTATTATGAAATTATTTTATAATCTCGACGAAGACTTGCCAAACCTGATGTAGTTCAATAAACAACAAAATAGTAATGTTAGAAATTTGAAAAGTGTAACAGCGAAGTAGGACTATGTAGGCCTACTGTTTTTGCTGCATCCGCACAACATAAAAATTCGTCAGCTGCAGGGCCTCTCAGCACCGCGCGCAGGTTGTGGAATCCTACGTGACAGGTTCGACTCGTGGCTTCAGCCGATCGCAGATGATATGTAAACCTGGGTGGCTGCTGACTTTAAGAGCGCACACTTACTTCGCAGTATCTTTCAACTATTGACGAATTATCTGTTTCATAAAAATAAAGGAAGCTTATAATTTTTTTAACAGCGTATTGCATTCTCCAATACAGAGAGAAAGTTAGTATATTTATTTTTTTGCTAATTACAAAAACAACTATAAAACAACAACGAAATAAAGTAGACACATTGTCCAAAACGAATTAGCAACAGGAAGCCGCGAAGGGGCCTCTCGGTTATCGAGTCAAGCAGCCACCTGAACATAGGGAAAAGCCCATTTATAGGCCAACATGCGCTTTTTTGTGTAATCAATCAAATCGTTTAGCAATTATGAACTAAGTATTTTATCGAAGAAGAATTTACCAGAAGTTTTATTGGCAAGTAGAGACAAGATTTTGCTTAACGGCTAATTTAAGAAAGCAACATACTGTAAAAGCTCTACTGAGCTCTCGTGTAGAAGTTAGAGGCAACCTGTCACCAGTGATGGGCACGATACAGCTTTCTGTACTAAAGCGATAACGATAATCGATAATTCCAAAAAAGTCCTGGGCGTTACCGATAAATCTCAGTTTCCTAAAGCGAAATCGGTAATCAACAAATTATCGCCCATAAATTTTTTTCGATAAATGTTGAGGTAAATTTTGACGTGTTTGACGAAGTTTTTTTTTGTAAGTCAAATTGCAGAAATACTTTGCTAGATTTTTCAAGAACAGACAGCAGTTCACGGACTCTGCCGTGGCATTAAACAAAACTAAGAAAGATTTTTTTAAATTGCAACAAGACTGTGTAGACACCGCGTAGGTTTATTTTTTCCAGAGCGCCAACTCACTAACCTTGAACACTGTGTGCAGAAAGAATCGCTCATCGGCGATAGCAAAATATTTTACAAAAGCGATATCGGTAATCGATAAATCAAAACTATTTTGAGCGATAACAATAATCGGCAATAAATTATAGCCGATAATTGATCTCGATAAATGTCCATCTCTGCTTGTCACGTTGACATCCACTTAAAAATTGTTTTTCACTAAGTACCGTAACGCTTAAACATCAAGCTCGTAATTTAGTGACAAACACCGATTTTTTACCTCCCTGGGATCATGCCGCTTAAGAATGGAACCACGGACCTACTGCTACACTGGCGTGCAAGCCACTCTTGGCTATCCCAAAAATTGTAACAAGAGCAAAGTAATTTATCTGCCGCTGATGAGCGACTGTAGCTACAGCAACACATCAGCGCATTTAGAAAATCGACCAACGAACAAAAGCATAAAAATCAAGCATTAACATCGCAGCACATTAAGCGCCGATTCATGAGGCATTTAAACTGCAGATGCTGGGGCTGAATAACCTTTTCGTTCAAAGCTCAAAAGCGAAGAGCTAATATGGTTGTGAAACAGTTTTAATCCTTTGCGGAACAGAACTTTGAGTTTTGTCAAAGTTGATTTCGTATCTAGCTTGTCCAAGGATGTTTACTTTTCATTTCTATGAATGGACGCTGATGGAAGTAAAAAAGATAATGGCCTTTTTGGGGTTTAATCATCACGTTTTCACAGTAGCTTTTCTAATCTATAAAAAATTGCGTGTATTTGGGTTTACACAAAGAAAAAAAAAATTTTTTTTTGGACAAGTTATCTTTTAGCATGATTAGCAAAAAGTGTCAAGGCAAGCTCGTGCCAATCTTGTCATAGCAGCGTAAGACACTCCTCTGCTTTTCATCACATCCCTGAATCACTTTTCACAAGTCAAATAACCAAACCGACCTCAAAACCAATGCCATGACTTCAAGCTTAAACCTCATCATGGCTTTGATGATAAGTTTGAATAGAGAATAATTGATACTTTGTAGGCGTGTTTTAGCCTAAATTATCTGCGGCAAGCATGGATTTCTAAATATCAATTTTTCCATCTGAAGAATGCCACGCATTAACATTTTAACGAAAATTTACAGCAGGGGTAGGGAACCTGAGGCCCGCATAGGAACTTTTTTAAGTGTGCAACACATCGGTAGAAGAGAAAACATTAATCTTTCAGCTACTTCACATTTGTTTACATCTTATATTTGTTGCTTCAAAACAGCGCAAAAATCTCTGGATTTCACGGTAGTCAACATGAATGTTTAGCAAATTTGCGAGGTAAAATTGTGTATTTTTGAAGCAGAATTTACAAAAGTAAATGTGACCCCTGGAAAAACTTTGCAATGAAGATGGCCCGTTCTGCTTTGCCGGTTCCCTACCGCTGATCTAAGGCTTATTATAAAAAAGCAGATCTTTCCGACGAGATTTTTAGGTACGCTACAGAAATCATATTTTTAATTATATGAAACAACCTCGAACAAACTGACGGACCACCTGTTGTTAACATTATTTTTAAACTAGCTGAAAATGAACATTGAAAACGTGACCTTAGGCCCGAGCAAGTAGTTAAGGTTTAAACATCATTACTATATTACGTAGTTTTTAAGCATTTGTGTCAACAGAAAAGATTTAATGTTTGCAATGAACCATAGATATACAAGGTTTGGTAAAAGCCAGACACACGCGCAGTCCAAATTTGGCAAGGTGTAATGGATGTATTTGACAGATTCTGTCGCTAATTTTTTTGTTACAAGTTTATCAAATACATCTTGAACATATACTGCTGTAATTGGCGACAATCGCCTAAAAATTTAATGGTTACATATCAAAAATGCAAAAATTTTGGCAGCAAAAGAAACTTCGCTAGATGGCAAATTAATGTTGCTGGAGAAAGTACAGTAAGTAAGGCATTACCGTTAAGAAGTTTTCTATTTAATTTTAATGCCACAATCCTTGCTTCAACGCAAATATTTGTTGTTTTTCTCACAACCCTCAGATTTTTTCTAAGCATATTGCATCTCACTTCCTTGCATGCGGTTCCAAAATAAGAAGATAATTTTGAAAATCGCTGTAACCTATATGCAGCGATGCTTTTAAACTTGTCTATTGTTGTCACAATATTTTGTAAATAGGTATAACGAAGAGTTATGACAAAAGTTCGCTACCAGCATCATGTAGGCCTTTCTACCGCATTGTCAGCAATGACTTTCAAATCCATTGGAGTTTTTGCGCTAAGCTCACTTAGTTATTTGTACCTACAAGTTTTTTGTTCATATACATGATTCCGAATTATAACTTGGAAAAAATGAATGTAATTGCACCACGAACATCCTAGCCTTATTTTTTTGTAAGCTGCATAGGCTACGACCTCGGTTTTCACAATAATAAAGTGCGAACATCATGAAAAAGGATCTAGTTGAGCATCGAACCACCGAAGCCAGCATCGTAGCCCTACGCACCAACCACTCGGCCAATAGACATCATTTATCAACGGCAAAAAAGCTATACTCTACTTCCACCTAGAGGGTGTTTTTACAACAAAGGCAATATTTCCAACTGTTCTGACTGATAGGTCTACTCAGTTCGTTTTTATTATATAAAGTGAACCAAAAATCTGGATCAAATTAGAAACAGCGATAATTCTTAACAAATCATAGCGGTATATACTGATCACATAAACGAAATAGATAACCTTTTCATGCATACATTGCTATTATACATAATTTTTCGAAATGGAATTGTTTAAACTAATCAACATTACACTGAATTCAACATCGTCACTAAAAGTTTTGAAATATTTTTTTAAAAAATTTGCATTATCAAAACTGTATGAAGTAATAAGGATTATCTTTACAGCACAATACATTACTTAGCTTAAAAACGCAGATATCTCCTATTCTACAACAGCGATGTAGCAAGAAATTTGGACCATACATTTCCAAAGCCATCAAAAGAGTTCCATATATATTACAGTTACTTAGCAACATTTATTGTTTTATACTAATAGGCAAAGTCAAAAGAGGTAGGTCATGGCACAATCCCCCCTCCCTTTTAAATACCCTCCTGCACTAAACCACTTAAAAAGTTCAACAACGGTTTCGAGGATAACGTATTTTTACCGATTGTACACAAATTTCAAAATTTTTTCATTTGAAATTTCAATGCGACAGTGGACTAAGCCAGACCATTACTTTGAAAGACAATTAGCGGAAAGAAATGAAAAACAAATACCACATTTCTCGATTCAATCTCTATAATTTTTCCTCCACAAAATACAAAAGAATTGAGTAATCGGAAATAACAATAGCACAATACCACAATATAACACGAACATAAAATTACAACTGCACCACTTCACTACCAACCTGCAGTACAGAGTTTGCTCGATAAAATTAATTGCAAAACTAAGGAAATTGCTGCATAAAAGAATAAAGTTAAAAAAAGATTAAAAGCACGCCATTAAATAAAGAAAACCTTGTGCACACTCAAAATGAAACGCAAATTCAGAAGAAAATTACAAAATCTCACAGCTGCTACAATGGAACTACAAAAAATTACATTAACACTTGGTTGAAATTTGATCAGCACACAAAAAAGGTAGTTATTAACAAAACATGAAATATTGCAACAACAGAGAGAATTTGAAAGTTGAGTTTTCGAAGCATTGACTGGCAAACCAGCTCACCTTCCAAGATTTTGATGACACCACAGTTGGCAGAAGGTCACTTTTCATTTACTTTCTTGAGCAGCGAAGGCTTGTGCTCCCAGAAATTTTTTGTAGTAACTTGGTAACTTGTTCTTTCGAGTCAAAGCTGAAAAAGACAGTTGGACGTTTCATGGAGTGAAGATAATTTCGGTTCAGATGATGCTCATTTAATCGTCATTGTATTTACATGCCCTAGATCAATGGCTCCCGACCTGGAGGTAAATTACCCCGAGGGGTAATATGTGATTCTTCGGTGGGTAATGTGACACCATTGTCAAAACTATATATGCCTGAAAGCACCTTTTTGCTCTTCATCGGTATTTCACAAAACAGAACACCTGCAGGCGAGTGGACCTTTTTTTGCACCTCACCGATTAATATAATAAACTTCAGTAATAGATTGTTGTGGGTAATTGAGGATCAGTCACATCAAAAGTGGGAAATGAAAAAAAAAAGGTTGGGAACCGCTGCTCTAGATATTACCACAAAATTCTGAGCAAAGCAAAACTTCATACTTTGCAGTCTACAGTTTGAGTAAAATTGAAATGGTTAATGATTTTACGCTGTTGCAATAACCGGCCTCCTAGGGTAGTGGCTAAAAACATCATGGGATTCGATTTTCGGCCGATAAAATCGGACACAGCGTTGCCAACTGGTCGCATCCGCTACAACATTTCTTCGAGGCAGCGTTGTCTGGGTGAAGATCGGACTTTTCACTCACTCCACGCTCCAGTGTAATACCGCGGGTATAACGAAGATATGTTTTGATTTCCTATGCTATTGCGATCATACGCGCCGAAGTAGAAAAACCATACAATGTACATATTACCTCGGCATCTAGTAACTACCGGTACACCACATCCATTTAATCAGAGTAATATTAAAAAACAACGGTATTTTGTAATCCTTACCTTCAGCTCGTACGACTGAAGATGGATCTGTTTCTTTCTTCTCATCCTTACTCAATGCTTTCATCTCACCACTATTCGACAACTGGATGGCATTAACTGGGGCAACATCGTAATCATCATGAGATGCCTGGAAGAATCAGTGTGAAAAAATCAACAACAAAGTTAGTTTCGTTAGCAGGTCTGTAGGCAACAAATTGAGCATACGAACATTATTGCGCCTTACTCGTTGGTACAGACGTGTATTCAACTACCGCAGTTTAGTGAAAAATACTTAATGCGCAAGAAATAAAAAGCGAAGCAGTGGAAACTTCCTCGCTTTCTTATGTTACATCCGCAGTTTTTGTGCCATGGTGTATTTTTTGTGAGCCTTAAAATTGTACTCAAAAAATGAGATTGGTAAAGTTTCGTTTCAGGTTAGAGGCGCTGGACAACTCTGCATGACCGAGTCACAAACCAGACCCTAAAACAAATACTAACCTTTAACTCTATAAACCTAACACGAGTCCTAAGCTAAACCCGAACTCCAGCCGCCAGCTTGAACCCGAACCCTATAACCCTGTCTTACAACCAAGGAGTTACGTGAAGTTTGTCCCACGCCAAAACGTTCTGTTCCGGTACGAGGGTGGTAAAATCCGATTTTACACTTGCACAATTAAAACATACAAAACCTATAGCGTCGTGTTAAGAACTAGCTTCCAAGTGGCGACTTTACGTCTTCCATTGCAGTGTGGAATTCCGTTAAGTGTAACTTCTTTTCGAGGTCCTGGGACTTGCACTAAAAGGGGTTCAAAATTAAATCCCCCGAGGATCTATCACAAGGTTAGAAGTCTTGTTGTTGGCATGCTATCATTTTATGCTGAATCATTCTTTTAAGAAAAGTTCGGGTATAGTTACACAAACACGCAGTAAACCAACACCATAAGCTAATATGGTATATTTGGTATTTTTTCAAGTTCATTACTTACTTCTGGTTTCTTATTTGGAACGAAGACAAAAGAACCAGATTGCCAATTGTTTCTCGCTGCCTCTGAAAAATCACAAAATAGTCATTCGAAAGTCTTGCTTTCGACTAATTCCTATTTTCAAAAAAATGATTGATAATCTTTAAACGACACATACCTGCAAACAAAACAGTTTGCCAGCAGCACGTGCAATAGAAAGAATTGCTTCGCACTACCGCAATAAGCAGCATTAAAAACAACTATATTACAGCACTTAATGGAGTCATCTGGAAAAGCCTCAAATTGCCAAAATTTATCATTGATAGATAAAATAAGCCTCACACCATGTTGGTGAACATTCTATGTTATAGCGAAGAGATCTCCATTCAACGAATAAAATAAAGGAGATTAGTTTCAAATTATACTGAACTAAAAATTCAACAGTAATTCAGGAAGACTGCGAAGTGAGCTTGCGCTTTTCGAGTTAGCAGCCAGCCGGTATATACGTCAAATGTGATCGACTTCAGTCGCGAATCGAACCCATCACGCAGGACCTGCAGTCTGCGCGGGGTACCGCTAGGCCATGTCGCTGACTAGGTAAAATTAACCTTACAGAAAGCAGTATATTTGGGACAAGCTGGCGCAAAACACCAGCAACGCATAATGGACAAATTACCTTAGCATACAGTTCATAAATCCACATAGCATTGTTTTCCGCCAATTTCATAATTTAAACCACAGACTTGCTTTACAGTCAAAAGCTGAAAGTGCCAGTAAAATTTACTTAGTTGCAGCAACACCAGTCTCAATGCAAATATACTTAACGCTTTCGCACTCATAGCAAATAAACTGAGAGAAAAATTGAAGAGAAAATTCAGCAGTGCATAGCGAAAAAGCGAAAGTTGAGAAAGGCTTAGGCTATTCGAGCTAGCAGCCACTTTAAATGTGTATCAAATGCAGTCGGCTCCAGCCGTGAATCGAACACGAAACAAAAAATCTGCAATCTACGCACGGTACCGAGAGCCCTAGGTCCCAGACCATGTCGCAGAAAAAAAATTATGGAAAAACAAAGCATACCTGCATCAATTTGTTTCTGAGAATTGCGACTTCGCATCATCTTAATTTGACGATGTAACTTCTCAATTTCCTTCGCGGTTTTCTCATTTTCAATTTCGATCGCAGACTTTATTTCCTGCCACAAGCGAAATTTAAAATAAACACAGCATTACCACAAAAAAACTTGACGATAATAACCAGAAAATGAAAAGAGAAGACCAATTGTAAGTATTCACTGGAAAACAATTTTTGGCAATTTACATAAAGCAACAGTAGTTTTTCGACTTCGAGCAGTTTGTCCAGCAATAAAGAATTCAACAAATATTTATAATTTTCAATATTTATTTTGAATTCGTAAAGCAAATATTGCTGCTTTCTGCTAAAGAGCATTTTTTCCAAATCCACCATCAATTGCTACTACGGACTGTAAATGTGGAATAATATTGACCTACGCTGACAAAAACTATTGCATTGAAATTGGACAGATTGTATCTCAGTTGCTACACAAATAAATCCAGTAACAAAGCAATTGGTAGTTATTTGATTATTTCCAAAATAGACCTTATTTTGCAATAAGAGTTGAGACGAAAAAAAAAAAAATCAAACAGTAAAACAAAAAATACTACTCATAAAAAGTTCTATCACAAATACTCGTAAATAATGTGGTGATGCTCTGCAGTAGTGTTTCCTCCCGGAAAGTCGGGACGAAAAACTTCCCGGGAAATTGAGGGTTTTCAAATTTACCGTTTCCCGGGAAATTTATGTCGGGATCCCGGGAATTTTTTTTTTCATTTCAAGGGTTTCAGTGGTACTGATATCTATCATTCCGACGTAAAAATGTGTGCATGTACGGTTGAAAAACTTTTTTTTATTCGTTAATAATTTTTTTCAAAATTTCCAAAAGTTTTTCCGACCAAATGCTTGATAGATCGAAAATTTTTTCTTTAATTTGTTGAAAAATGTGAAAAACTCGAACTCAGTTCGTCAAAACAACATTAAAAAACGTGTAAAATTTGATTAGAAACGGTGAAATTTAGAAAAAATGTCATTGTCACTCCCCTTGTGGCCAAATAATCAAGCTCGGGAAATTTTCCCGGAAACATTTCCCGAATTCCGAGAATCCCGAAGATTTTCAGGTCGGGATTTTTCCGGGAATCTAACTTTTTCGATTTTCGGGATCGGGAATTTACGAGTATTTGTGATAGAATCCCGAAGATTCCCGGAAAAATTTCTGAAAATTTTCCGTTTCCCGG
This sequence comes from Trididemnum miniatum, assembly GCA_964006365.1. NCBI lineage: Eukaryota > Metazoa > Chordata > Ascidiacea > Aplousobranchia > Didemnidae > Trididemnum > Trididemnum miniatum. The sequence goes on along the minus strand of OZ023234.1, from coordinate 10,572,154 downwards.
GAAGTTGAAAATCCGGAAAAAGGGAAACCCTACTCTGCAGGTTGTTTTTATGTGAAAGACTGGTAGCAGACTTTGGAAAAAAACGAAGTTGCGTGGCTGGCATTCCAGTTAAAAGTTTTGTAATAGAAAGAAATCAGTGGCTAAAAACACAGTGTGTAAATTCTCAAAACGTTCTCCTTGCTTTGCTGTTCTGTTGATTTCTGATTTGAAAAGCTACAAAATGAACAGCAAAAACTAATTGAGAAACAATCTACACAGTACATACCCACCCACATAGTGGACCATAATATGCAAAACAACACACCATACTTGTTTGACAGGGAGGTTTTCTTTTGCTTTCAACTTTGGCTGTTCTGGCTTCGGTACTTCTTTATTCTTAATTTCGACCTTGTCTTTATTTAAGGCTGTTCTTTGCTCATCTATGCTCAGCAGGGGGATGTTAAAACTTTCAGCAATGTGTAGATCAAAATCGACATTAGGAGGATCGGCTTCGGCCACTTCTTTGCTGATGTCATCAGGTTTTGGAGCGCTTTCAGTTGGGGAATAACGATCCCCATCACGTGGTAGTGACGTCACAGGATGAAGAGACATCTGATTCAAATAAATATTAAAAAACTGCATCGGCTATCAGAGTAAAAAAGAAGTAACGCGATTTATATAGCCTAAATTCAAAAATGGGAAGAAATTCTCTCCTTTCATTTTTCATCAAAAGTTAAGTTGACTACAGCAAGAAACATGCAAAAAAATGGGAGCAAAAACATCTGACTCTAAAAATGAGATGTTTTCGCCTGTGCATTCCTTTTATCAATGAAGAGCACAATAGCAATGTGTGATAAAAGTATTTGACAGTTGCGAATTCGATTTCGAGCAGAAACAACAAAAAATATATCATTTGCAAACGCTCTTAAGGTTTGATAATAAAAAATGAGACCAAAGTAGTTTGCTCACGAAAAATAAGCGCTGGCAGTTAAGCATATGCAGCTGAAATCCACTTGCTTAGTTAAGTGTTTTAAAATTTCTTCTAGAAGCCAAAAATGAACTTGTATATTACAATTCAAGTAAAAAGAGGTCAAAAGCACAGAAAACTACCGACCTAGCAACTGCCGAATCATTATGCAGGATTGCGCAAATATTTGCGAAAAAACAAAAGTGGCGGCTCTGCAGAATACAGATAAATCTTGGGATAAACTTATCAACAAAAGAAAAACTTCCGAATATTTTAGAGCAAATAAGTAATTCATTAAAACAATAGACTAAAAAAGACTGCATTATGCATTGGAATTCCAACATTCCATTACCTCGAACACACCCAGCATGTCATTATTTGACCTTTAACAAGGAAAACATTATGGTGAATTACAATTTACGAGATAAAACTGCATCGTCAGCGACATGGCCTAGCGGTACCGCGCGCAGGTTACAGATCTAACGTGACGGGTTCGATTCACGGCTGGAGCCGATCGCAGTTGACATATAAACCAGGTGACTGCGGACTCGAAGAGCGCAAGTTCACTTTGCAGTCTTCCTCAATTACTGTTGAATGAAACATTATTCATTTATTTATTTATGAAAGTTAGATTTTACGTTTACCAAGGCGCAGTCTTCATCAATTACTCACTGTTCCTTCTCAATTGGGGTAAAAAGGTTAATGCTTGACTAAAAGACGGAAAATGCCACTCCCGCTGTGAAATCAACATATCCATCGACTTACTTGTTCAGGAATTGCTATTTCTGGTTCATTTTCATCCAATGTTAAAGCAGCAGGAGCATTGGATTCTGAGTGATCAGCAGGTACAAGTTCGTCTCCCAGGTGCGTCTGACTTATAACGTCGTCAACCGGTGATGAATCGGCAACCTGAAGAAACAGAAAGTACAAAAAAGTACTTACGATTTCGAGTCAAACCAATGACTTTAAAATTGTTATTTACAGCTTTTCTTCCTTACGTTCAGCGTTTGGGAAACAGTGTGGAGAACAGGCCGGCGAGTTTACTTATTGTGCCAGAGGAAAAGAAACTTTACGAGATCTGGCAAGAGTGACAGACAGATGGCTGGTAAATCTTGCAAAGAGCGGTGAGTCTATCCATAGTGATTGTTGCATTTTCGGTTGTGTCTGGTTTATAAAGTTGAGGACTCGTAAGGAATTGTACATGGGATTTATGTTTTCGAGTCGACTGTTGAGTTGATTGATTGCGCCTGTGTCTGAACCTCGTAATTGCCTGTTCTGGAACTTGCGTGTTTTTTGTGCTTCACTGACCTGTGGGATGGCTTGATTGTTGAATACTTGCTGGAGCACAATAGCTTGGTGAGCTATTGGCAGATTGCAGTCTGATTTTGGTAGTCCACAGAGTAGCATGGTGTGAATGAGTGAGTGAAGTAGGAGATTTTCGCAGTTTGGCAGAACTTACGGCAGTATAGTTTTTTTTTTTCGGAACGTGGTTAGTTAGACAGGGATCAGGTAAACCTTTGTCCTTTTTTACAGCTCGGTTTCCCGGTATGTGTATAAAATTTAAAGCTTAAGTTTGAGAAAAGCATCTTCGTGTGGTTCGAATTTCTTAGTTGTAGTTTTGTTCATGCTTTATGGAAATATCGTTGGTCCGTCAAAGATTTGCTAAGTTTACTCATTTTAAGGACTTTATTTAAAATTGTTTGTTTCTCCTAAAATTGCTATAAAATCTATACCTGTAATTACGTCGCTGAATTTTGTGAAAGAAATGAAATAATACTCGTTATGGCTATAAGAAGTATTTTCCATCTCAACTCAGTTAATGTTAAAATGATATTTCTGCGTGTTTATTTTTGTTTGTAGGCTAATTGAATTATTCATTGTTGCCTTGTGTTCAATTTATATTATCACAGGAATAAAAGTCGAATGGTGAAACTGATTGCGAAAACTTGAAAGTTTTTTCACATTCAACGATATACCATCTCTGAACTCCTACAGAGGTCAACGAGGCGTCGCCTGTGATAGAAGCGACGCAATAGTGATACAGCGCTGTACAAAACATCGATATAATAATAAAACAAGTTCTAATTTTCTTCTACCTTATCTGAATCTTGGAGAGGATGCACGTTTTTTTCAAGTTGATTTTCTTCTTCCTCCTCACTTTTTTTTCCAACACCTTCTTCCATGGGCTCCTCTTCTTTTACATGCGACTCTTCATCTTCAGATTCGCTTAAAATTGCGACGTCATCAAACTTTTCCAACACGTCATCAATTGAATTGATAGCACCAACGTTTTCCTCTTCACCATCAATAATGTCTTTCTCAGCATCCGACTCCAATACCTCATCAATTGACTGTAATATTTCATCATCACTAATGACGTTTTCGTTACTTTTTTCCATGACGTCATCCATCGCTCCGTCAACAACGAGGTCATGTTTGTCTTCTGTTTTCTCCAAATCATCAATAGTTGCGTAAACGCACGGATCATCGTTAAAGGCAGCAACGCTATCGTGGCTGATATTATTAGTTTCAGCAAAAACGTCATGACGAGGTTGTGAAGCAACTTCTTCAACTTTCGCTTTTACTTCTTTCTGTGTAACAACAAATTGAATTGTTAAGCTATCGAAAGAGTTGCTGTTTAGTACAGTTCAATGAGGAAAAAGTTGTGGCTCACTGCAACAGAATCATATCGCAACAATCCTCGTGCAACCCTACCAAGTATGTGCGTGGTGCAATGGTGCTCGTACAACGTCATAAGACTATCCTTTACCGGAACACTTAATAGCCAAATTCACAACCATTGAAGTCATAATACCATTCAAGCTCAGTGACAGAACTTATCACAAAATTGCGCAAAGACGCTCTAATTACGAGTTGGTAATCATACCTACGAGAAACAATCAACTGTAAAGGTCAGCTGATGGTGTCATGAATAAAATATGAACTAACCACTCACATGAATATTTTTATGGGGGTTTCACGGTTGACAACATACATCAACAACAGCAAAGTTATGTTTTTTGACGATGGTTAAGCGCTAAGCGAAGACAATTATCGACGTGGCTGTGCACTATGTGCAATTTTACAACCAGTGGCGCACCCAGGGGAGTTGGGGGTCGACCCCCCTTTTGAAACCGAGCCCTAGTTTTTAAGTGAAGTGTCTAAACTGTGTTAGTGCAGTACGTGCTGTTATTTCAAAACAGATTTGACAGAATTTGCCTCACATCATACTGAAGCCAAATCGGCTGGCTGGAGTAGTGGTAAGAGATATTGTTATCGGTGCGGGCAAGGACGGACTCAGGGAGGATGCATCCCCCACCAGCCATTTTCAAACATGTTTTTGATGAATACAATTTTTCAAGAATTTCGAACCTTTTCGTTAACAATAAGCCTTACGCCCTTAAGCACTAATGATCGAAAATGCACGAACAAAATGCATCATATTTGATGAAACACTTTAATTTAGGGGCAAAAATTTTAAACAAAATTTGCCTAAAAACTGTTCAAGAAATAATAAAATGATCACTACAGTATGTAAATTTTCAAAAATTTTTCGGGGTAGCATGCCCCCGGACCCCCTAGAGCCTTTTTTATTCTCAATACGCTTCAAAATAATTCTGTCGAAAAAAAACTATGCTTGAAAGTATGTCAAAATTTGATACCCCTCCCTGAAAAAATTTCTGAATACGCCGCAGACATGAAAACATTTTTCAGAGGGCTTTTTACGCCTATTTTGGGTCAAACGTCTTTGCATTTAGTTAACATTTAACTTAATTCAAAATTTCATCCCCCCTCCAAAATTTTCTGGATCCGCTCCAGAGTGCGGGATCGAAGTTTTTTTTTTAGAACCCCATCTTTGAAATATGCTGGGTGCGCCCCTGTTTACAACCATTAAGGCGCGTTTACCGATACGCGACACGTGGCACGCGACAAAAATTTTTCGCACCTTGTTTGTTTTATTTTACTGTTCAGTGTTCACCGATCACGAAAAAACCTGCGAAATCCTTCTACATTTACTTACATTATAATTTAAAGTTGTGTCATCGCGTTCCGCGTGTAGCGCTGCCGCGTGTCGCGTATCGGCAAACGCGTCTTTTGTTGCACAAGCACAAGCAAAATTGCGATTAAAAGAACAAAAGCACTTTTAAAATATTTTATGTTCCGCTGTACTCAAATGCAAGTAGTACATCATTAAACGCGAACAAATAGCTTATCTTTCAGTTACATGTATAATTTTTGAGTAGTAATTTACCAGTTTTGCAAGTTCGCCATTCAACGATTTAGCCTCAATAGTTTGTGGAACTGAAGGCGCGCTGCGACGTTTCTTTGGTTCTGCAGAAGCAAAGACGAGGTTAGGTTGATTAGTGAAATTTTGATGGTCATTCATTAACTACACAGTCACATTGCCTAATGTTTACCTGGAAAGCTTGAATTCAGTTCGCCTGTAATTAATAACTATTTGAAAACTAACATTCCATTCAAGAAGTTGCTTTATTTAGCTTTTATTAAATTGAGGGCGGGGACCTATTTTATTTGCTTGAAAGTTGATACTAATCATTAAGTAAACAAACGGTGGCAGTAGAAGTATCAGCGTTTCAAGCAATCAGCTTGATAAGTTACAGTATGTGGTAGGTCAAAATTGAAATTAGTTTCATATCTAAATGCATTGTGTCTACAGCTCATCATTTACAGCATTGCCAATCAAGGCATTGCTTAATACATATGATTGGCAGCGTTACCTTACATCATGATTGATATTCGCTAAAAGCACCAAAAAAACGGCGAGATCGTCAAACTTATCATTGAAACTCAAAACTATCGAAAAAAACCCGAAAGGTTTAAGATGTTGGGTAAGTTGTTTTCAACTACAAGCGAGTTTGAAGAGATTCATGATTTGAGTTGCTCAGAAAATGTTGAACGAAGTACACGTATATCCATTGTTTTGAAGCTATATGACATCGCTAAAAACATACGTTTTGTTGAAATTTTGTTTGAACCCTCCCGCATTTTCATAGATTTTCGGAAGGGGTGAAGATTTTTTGTGGTGGCCCACCATAAACAAAAAGGTCCTTGAATTGATGTTGAGGATTTTCTACCTGCAGACTACTTAGAGCTGCTCTTATGAAACCTAACGAAGGCTGAAACAGTGGCTGTCACAAGACTGACTATTTCGTTTAGAATTTCAGTGCGTATCAACGAATGTGTTTTTTTCTTTGGCCGCCTGCCGTTCACATAGCGATGCTTATAGCAATCTAAGACTGACGGTAAAACACATCAATAATTTACGCCACAGTAATTTGTACAAATGCGCTAGAGTTAGTTTACAAGCAATGACACCAAGTTTGATCTTAAATTAGCAAGCTGGATGCTTGCTCGTCACTGAGATAATCATCTTCGAAATTTTAACAGTAGGAACTTACACCACGCAAGAAGCTTATCGACTAACATCGTCCAAAACCTTCTAGTGTATGGTAATATGAATTTAGTAAAATGGTTTCAAATGACATCCAGAAAGCATCTTACTGCACACTTTTAAAAGCCATCGTTCATAAGGCCAGCAATCTGCTTATAAAATCAGTCAATAATGTAAGCTCAAAGGGTGTATTTGCTTTATTATTTGAACTAAAGTTGGAAACGACCAAATCAGTTAGTTTGAAATAGTTTGGCTCCTGAATAACTCGAAGTATGATCACTGTAAGAGTTGAATGGCAAGCAAACTAACATGAAGCAGACATAAAAATTAAGATACCATATCTCAATAAGCCGCAATTAACATCATGTGATTTCCTAAAACGAAGTTAAATTTACAAATATTAATAGCAGCAACTGTACGCTGCCTGCCATTAGTTTCCTGATATAAAAATAGTAAAGATTAAAAAATGATGATATTTGTGATTCAACTACATTGTAAGAACTCAAAACGTATAAAAATTTACTTGGCTTTTTCTGAACTTGAGCGTAAACTGGTTCAGCCGCCACCTTATCTTCAGTTGCAGCCGAAGTTGATTGGCTTCGTGTGCTCAGGTTAGGCGGTGGAGGCCTGGGAGGTGGTGGCGCTTTTCGTTTTGCTTTTACGGGTGGAGTGTTGTGGTTGGATGCAGGTGAACTTGCAGCAATTTCTGTAAAACGCGAGAAAATTTACAATGTTAACAAATTCGACCTTACTACCACAAGTGGCTGCAAAGAGCTGACGAATACAAGACAGGATACCTCTCTCAAACTACCACAATCAGGTTGTGATCATTGAACAACAAGAACAGCTCTTGCTGATTAATCTTTCAAAACAAACTCATACGAAAATTGGTTCTAGGCATAACTTAACAAAACTGTTACACCTATTCCTATTACAATAATTCTAATTGCGTTATATTTACGACAGCTTAAACAGCTTCGTTCGTGAGTTATATTCCGCGACGAGTTTAATTTATGGATGGAGCATATTACACTTTGACGTGCTGACTCACTTCGCAGTTTCCCTCATACACTGCTTAACGTTTTTTTGCTCTAAATAAAGCTGTCAAGCACTTAATTTAAAATTTTAAATATCAAAACGTAAAGTGTTAACCGACCTGACTTTCGGGTTAAATAGACTTCTCGTAAGTTGTAGTGGTTCAAGGAAAATTTGGAATTTAACTTCACGTCGTGCTGCTCAGGATGACGGAATTCAGCATGACCTTTAGTCTCTTCATCCATCTTCAACTTGTTGGAAATATTTGTAAAAATACTTGACAAAGGAACGTCAGGATTAACTCGAAGTATGCTCTGACGCTGACGTGGAAGGCGGACTATTAAACGGACAGATCCTTGCTAAAAACACAATAGCTGAGCGGTCGTGTTCATGTAAGTTGCATCCATACAAATGATCTTGCTAACTCACATCGTGTACAATCGGGGCAATGGTAGTAAATATGTTTTTTGATTAATCAGCTCACAATTTGTTCGTGCGGTCACTTGGAAATACGATTTTAACAACAAAACAGAACGATCAGAAAGTTATCAGGGTTGTTACTGCTCACAAATGTTAGAATGGGGTGCAGACATAAATATGAACAAAAGCAGTTGCACTGTAGCTACCTCACATTCCCTATATCGCCAACGCATCAATCACACTAAGTAGCAATATATAAACAAAGTCGATTGGAAGGCAGTTTCGACACCACAAATGTAGCGTACAATTCACTTACGTCGGCGCTTATAATGGGTGGAGGGGGTGCAGCGTGCTTGGTCTGATGACCTTTTACTTTTATAGTAATCATTGTTATGTTTAATCTTCCAACAGGCAACGACGCTCTTCGTTTCTTGTCTTTTGTTGAATCGGAAATGAAATCAACTACGTGTGAACTTGGAGATAATTTAAACTGAGAACACAAATGCGTCCTAACATCTCCCCAAGGCGTACTGCAATAATATAACATTATGTTGGTTTTCTTGCTGAATCACCCTCAACTTTAAATTCAAAAATAAAATGATGACAAGATTGAAGCGGTTTTTCAGCAATCGTATCATGATAATTCTTATCCAGCATAACTAAAAGGCCGATTTTTTACTTATACTCGATAAAAATTTGCAATAATACAAACTTTAAGATTTACAGAATAGCACGTGGTCGCTGGGTTAACTTTTATGCAATGAACATAAAAGCGAATTTTTGTGCCGTAAACAGATAGAAACTCGTCGGACTTTCGTTATCTAAAATCACCAAAGCATACACTCAAAGCTATGAAAAATAAAGCAGTTCATTATGTATGTTAAATTCTTGTTTGCTAAAGCGATTGAATTAATTGCTTCACTTGTAAGTTTTTCTGAATAATAACTCCGCTCAGAAGAGCTAATCGTAAAGCACCTTATCCATGGATTAAGTCAAAGTTCAACCAATCACCATGCAACCATTGTCATCCTAAAAATAACGCTACGGCAAAAAAAGAACTTCTACTTTCAAAGTTAAATATGCAAGGCAAAAGATGTATATAGCATGAACCTGTTACAACTAAGACAAATCTTTTTACCAGAGTTGAGTTCATACAAATAAAAACAGTTGTATTAAACTTACTGAGCAGGGATTGTAGTTTTTTGTTTGGCACCATTAGGTAGCAGAACATCTACATTTATGTTGTAATCCAAGTCACTGTAAGTGCTTTGGTTTGATTCAGAATCTTCGGACAAATACGAGTCATCATGAAGTGAACCATTACTAAAAACATAAGTTTTCTTTACTAATCATTACAATTAATCTTTGAAGGTTTTTTATGAAGTATTTGACGTTAGAACTTTCGCACATGTACCGGTACTAATGCTATTAATGCTTTAGGTATATGCTATTTCGCAAAAAGTGATAGTTTTTTAGAGTATTCTGGTAGTCTTACAGAAACTTCGTATGGCACAGTCAAAATATGAGAGCTTGGTTTTATCTGTGGAAGAATCTGCAATTTCTACAAAGGAAACTTTTGGGTGTATTTCAGTACAAGGGCAGATTCAGGATTTTGTTTAAGTTGGGGGGATTTACACTCTTATGATTTCATGAAATGTAATAATGTACACATAAAGCTGTTGGCTGATGCAGGCGTATTTGGAGAGCAATTTTCCCAAGCGCAGTCACAGTGTAACATTACTGGATCTGTCAATGATTGATTGATTTCATCATCTTTTTCCTCCTATCATGAGAAAGCGGTGGAAGCGCCATGCATAGGACGAATCCAGACTCGCTTAGGAGTTGCCTTTGTTTCCAAGTTTTTCCGGTTGAATTTTCTTCTCACTTCTTCAATTTGCTGCTTGCCAGATTCCACCAAGCAGCGATAATCATCGTGAAGCATCTTATCCAAGGATGCAACAACGAGACTAGGTTGTGAGTTGAACCATTAACCTTGCGATCATGGTCATCGTAAAAACGATGCTCCAAACCACTGCGCCACGCTGCCGACGATACTGATACTACCGACGATACGATACTGGTACTACTGCAAAATAACTTTGCTAGAAGTAAAAACAGCCATGAATTATACAACAATAGCAAATTTATTTGACAGCTTTACTATGATACATACAGTATAATTCAAAGCTTAACTATCCATCTACTGCTTCACAAAAACAGTTAAATACTGTATTTTCTTGAATAGAAGTTGCCCTTGAATAAATGCCTCTACAAACCAAACAGTTTCCTTACTGATACCAGAAATCAGAGCAACCAAATTTAACAACATGCAACAAAAACAACTCAACGTTGTTTATTTTATTTCAACTACTGCATCAATGTTCATTTTCATCATTATCAATAATGTTGATATCATTCAAGTAAATGCTATTTTGTTGCTACCAAGAAATAAACAGTTTCTCTGTTTGGTTTTGCTGAGTGCTTTACGCAGACGCGATGATTGGATTAACAGTAGGCAAGGGTAGAAACCTAAACCTAAAAACCCGGTTTTAAAGGAAATTTTGAAAACCCAAACTGAAACTGACACCCACTTAGCCAAAATTTTGTAAACCTAAACTTGAACCAAAACCATTTTTGCTTGAAACGTCAAAACCAAAACTGAAACTAAAACCTGTTCAAAATTTTCTAAGGTTTTGGGTTTTAAAAATTGTCATCACCATCCTTACCAGCACAGTTCCTTTAATGCTGAGCGTCGAATAGAGAAGCTGTGAATACTAATTTTTGAGTTTTTGGTTTCACCGAACTCGGAATTATACTAAAGTCGACAACTTCTGAAGCAATTGCTCTCCTCACTCGGCCCTCCGAGTTGCTACTTATCATTGTAATAAAACAAACGCGCCAAGAAGTAGAGGATATGAATAATCCGTATTCACAATAAAACAACTTTCTTGGATAAAACTTAAACCGAAACTGAAACCCAAAAAAAGAATTGCAGCTGATTTAGTGTTTCCGTATTTCTATCACTTATTGTAGGTTAACTTGAATGCTCTCTGGAAACCAACTTTAAGACGTAAAGGTTCAAATAAAAAAATTGAAGCCACCCTCAAGTAGAAGCAGCACTAAATGTTTAAAAATGAAAACAGTAACCCTTTCTTCTATTTAAGAAAATACGGTATTTGTTTAACATACATTAAAATGCAAGATTTAGCAGCATTGATCTTCCATGCTTAATTACAGAGATTTTGATTTTGTGCTCAGAGATTATGCAATGTTTTGGTGGTCTGACTTTTTCAACAATTCATAATATCAGGAATTAGACCACAGTTAGCAGTCAGGGTAATAAACAATGACAACACTCATATCAGCACTCTATATGCTGTATATGTCACTCAGCACACCAGCATTCAATAGAGTAACAAGCTTTTTTCAATTGTAGACACAATCAAATGACAGTTAATACTCACTCTGATTGAGCCATATGTGACCAACTTATTGTTTTGCTACAACCAAAACAGCATATTAAAATTCACTTAAACCTACAAAAAACAATGTAACAATTTGTTTTATCATACTAGTGCAATAAACTTAAGAAAACAGTTTTATATCAACAAACTATACTCAAATATATGAGTATCAAAAAACTAATTTCCTGTCCTCAACATGTCTCTGGTCCACACTTCTAAGCTGTAGATAAGATAACGATACTATTTTTCACACCACGATTCAGCAATACAGATTACAGTTATATTTTGTAGATTACATCAACCTAATGCGTGCATTAGGCCTACCCCGTTACCAGTGATGGGCACGATAAATGTTTCTGTACTAAAGTGATAATGATAATCAATAATTGCAAAAATGCTTTGGGCGATACCGATTATCAATAAATCTCAATTTCTTAAAGCGATATCGGTAATCGATAAATTATCGCTGATAATTATTGCAGTAAACTTTCAATGTGTTTGACGAATTTTTTTTTCCTGTAAGTCAAATCACAAAAGTGTTTTTCCAGATTTTTCAAAAAAAGAGAGCAGTTCACGGACTCTGCTGTGAGATTAAACACAACAAAGAGAGAGTTTTTAAATAGCAACAAGACTTTATCGACACTGTGAATTTTGCCATAGCACCAACTCCCTAACTTTGAACACTGTGTGCATAAAGAATTGTTTATCGCGATAATTTATCGGTGATAACAAAATATTTTACAAAAGCAATACTGGTATCGGTAATGGATAAATCCAAACTATTTTGAGTGATAACGATAATCGGTAAAAAATTATCGCTAATAACTATTGCAATAAATGCCCATCTCTGCGTGTTACAGTGCTATTGCTATTATTTGATTAATCAAGCAAAAAAAATTAAAACTGATAGAGGTAGTAAACACTATTGAAAACTAATCGTATTTGTAAGCCCCTTAAGATGAGTCTGAGGGTGTCAGACCATCTGACAAAGGGGCACGTGGTAGACATTGTTCTGATTGGCTGCTGACAAAAAGCACATGTCTGCACTTTGACAAAAAGCACACACTTATTATTCTAGAGCTGTTAACTTTCATCCTACCAGTTCAATTTTGATGCCTCCTTTAGTGCTACCTTGTTTCCTTTAATGTCAGCCCTGGGCAAGAAAAATTGGTAAACTTGTACGAGTATGCAGACTAGACAACAGGTATCTCAGTAACCGATATCTGCTGGGCTTTGCAAAATGTGAAGATCAAATATCACCAAGGCAATGACTTTGAACAACACAACTGCACTGTGCAACCTCCATGGTCACTTTTTTGAAGCAGCAACTTGCGGCCTTACCTTGCCAACGGTGCCGATAACTGTTTGCACTTTCATTAGTCCCCTTGCATTGTTCAGTGTTCAATTTGGAAGCAACAACAAACTGCGTGAAGCGTTCCTGTAGCCAAGCTCCCATTCAGCGGAGAAATAGCGACACCTTGTGAATTGTAAATTACTTTCAAACTTGTAAAATGTTAAAAAGCTTCGAAATTCCATTCAGTTTTGGACGCACAAAGCGGGCAGAAATATATCGCAAATTTTTTGACTTGAAATGCAATGATCCTTCGATTTTGCTGTCGTACGAAATTTTCGAGGTACGAGCATTTACCGTTGACTGTGTTGCGCCTTTCTCAATGCGTTTTATTGCGTCACAATTGTTTCATTTTATTCTAACTGGCAACCTGCTCGTATTTTTGTTATTGCGACCTCGTCTAGTGGGACAGGCTAATCAGTCCAGTCGTGCATACATGCGTCGAATTCTTAGATATTCCGACTGCTTTGGCAGTCATTTTTTTGCAAGTTGCGGTCAACTGCACTCTCAGTTACAGTATTCATCGTATGGTTAGAACCTAAATTATTGCATTCGTTGAACATTAAAAAATTAAAACAAACGGATAGCAAAACATTTTTGACACATTGTGTTTGCGTTACCGTCTACTTGTAAAAGGTTGAGTAGGCCTATTTTTGTGATTTAATTTTTACAAAACATTAAAATATATTTTGTCACGCATCAGTAAGCATAAGCACTCAAGCTGATCAAACATAAATTCATAAAAGAAGTTTTTGTGAAGGTGGAGATTGATACTGTGATGCAGACTACGGTAATCGTTTAGTGGACTAAAAAAGAGTTTGCTTGCAAGCTGAGTTCAAATTTAGTTTTTTGAAATGTCAGATTGTTTGGATTCAATTTTGAAGTTGGTGCACCACTTGCAGCGATTGCAGACAAAGTTCAAGTATAGGTACTGGTGCACTATTTTTTAAAAGTTTAGACTACCACTGACGGACTGAGCAGTTTAAACAATTCTGGTAACCTGTGACCATTTGTGATACCATACCTTGAATAAATACGGGGCCGCATTATCAGTTAGTTCTGAAGTTAATTTATTAGTTTATTTTGATGCACAAAAAGACTCACTTAGGATAACAGCAAGACAGCAAAGCTCTCCCAGGTTTACCAGTTCACTGCAACCTTGATATTCAAATTGTATCTGCATCAGCTAGACTACCAAAGTATGGTACTAGTAGCAATATTGGTAAAATTAACCAGTCAACAAAACACATGCTGGTAAGCTATCAAAAAAGCAAAACAAGAAGCATTTGTTTTCAAAGCATTTCGAGTATTTACCGTAGAAAAAAACTATTAGGGGCCTAAGTACCGGTAATGTTCTTCCTGGCCTACTTGGTACACCACTTATAGCGATCGAGTATCTAGTATCAGTTTTTTAAGCTGTTATCTTTGGTTCATTTGATCTGCTAGTAAGCACTAAGCTGTGAGCTGTTAATGTGCTTTCAGTGATACAGTTATCTGGTTATAGCATTCATTTGAACAGTTGTATGAAAAATTTAAATCTGTTGGACTTAAGTGAACCTAGTCTGCTACCAAACTTGCGCTCACTTGGGCTTAGTAGGTTTTTTTGATGCTTTATGAAGTACCGGTACGGTACCAATACTGGTACAGTGGTAGTTTCGATTATTATCGGTTCAGTGCTTTGAAATTATCCTTGATTATTTTTGGCTTGACATCTAAGTGATTCTAATATCTTCCTATTTTAATAACATACTGATGATTCATTTTTCTTTGAATATGTTGACCTAGTCCATAATATGATATGTGGTTTAGATATCCAAAACCTTCTGCTCATGGGTCTTTGGTTAGACCAAGTCATCATTCTGGTCTTTGCTTTAGCAAATTTTTTTTTGACACTTAACTCTGTAAATGTCATAGTCTAGTTGACACAAGTATATTATTACAATGTAGAAAACACAGATACTTTTCACATTTTGCCAATAAAAACTAGATATGACAACATAAAAGATTAATTTTGTCTAAAATACTTGACTTATGATTATGATCAATTGATCTAAAAACATGTGCATGCAATGTTGCAATAGTGCTTGCAGGTTCAGTGAGGTTTATGTACAATTTACATTTACTGATGTATGCAGCAATAGGTAACTTGTCTTTGTCTTGTTAAAAATATACAACCTGGTTTTATAAAAGCATTTAATATCTGCATTGCGAAGTAAGTATTGCTTGCTTGTATGTGAATACTAATTATGTTACGGTACTGCATTGAAGTCCAAACTAGAATTTGCTTCTTTGCATTTGCTGGGATTTGTAATTGGACGATATTTTTATGAAGTATGTAATTTCTTATTTCAGTGTAGTTTAAAGATAAGCCTAACACTTTTGCCACATATTTTGTTTTATTTCTTCAAAAGAATTGCATGAATGTGTGGCTGGTGTGCTGAACTAATGGTATTAAAACTGCATCCAAAAAAGTTATTTTCTCTGTCTAATGTAGTGGTGATTTGTCTTCTACAGTACCCTCTGGAATTTTAATTATTTAATTTTGAAATTACAATCAGGGCATCGAACCGCTTATAATATTGCTCTGGTTTAGGTTCAGGTTTCGCAAAATTTATTTTTAGCGGTTTACCTCCGGTTCAGATTTTTTGTCATTTGATTTTGAAGGTTTAGTTCTGGTTAAAATTAAGAATATATGCTTTGAATTATCAGGTTCAGGTTCGCAGAAGCAAAAATTTAAAGGTTCAAATTCATTTTTTTATGTTCTGGTACACAGCTTCCGACGCAGTTTGCAGTTTTTTACAGTTTAAAAACTATATACCTATTGTATTTAGGCTGATTGTACTTTTTAAAATGCTGCTGCAGCTCATAACGAATGTCCTCACTTCTAAGAGGCAGAAATGCCCTCACATTAACTTCAGAATGCCCTCACATTAACTTCAGGATTGTCAGCAACATGGCCTAGCGGTACCGCGCGCAGGTGACAGATCCTACGTGACGGGTTCGATTCGCGGCTGGAGCCGATCGCATTTGACATATGTAACGGGTGGCTGCTGACTCGAAGAGCGCAAGCTCACTTCGCAGTCTCCCTCAATTACTGTTGAATTTTCAGTTCAATATAATTTGAAAATAACCCTCAGTTATTTATTATTAGACTTTTTTTCACCGTATATAATATCTGATTCTGGTCTAAATCACGCAATTGCCTACAGTACGCCTTTGGTTAGAACATTTCCATCTGCACTCTTACTCCTAGATCAATTGATTGTACCATGTAAGAAAGCACTAATTGCATGCATTATCATTGCTAGCTGCAGTGTTGCTCTCGCTCTTTAACAAGAACAAACTTTCAGCATTATAACGTAGGATTGCAACACAAACTCAACGAGATAATGGAAACGACACCATCAGAAATATTGATAGCACAGTCTCAAAAAGCACTCTGGTCTGGGTTTAGGGTAGATAAAAATTATTTAAACGGTTCAAATCCAGTTAAGGATTAAGATTTTTGATGATCCTGGGTTCAGGTTACATTCGCTTCTATTAAATTATAAAGGTTTTGGTACGGGTTCAATGAAAGAAAGCGGTTAATATGTGTTATCGGTTTACGTTCCAGTTCGACACCGTAATTACAATTTTTTGCTTTAATTTTTGATTACTGTTTGTCACGTGTCTGATTTTCTGAGTTATTGTCAGACAAGCAACAGAGGTTCCATGTTTAAATATGAGGAATATTTACGTATTAAGACATGTTAAGGTAGGCCCGAAGACTGTGTTCAGTTGTATAAATATTAGGATTATTTGGGCCTTTAGCTTGTTTAGCTATGTCAGGCCAGTATTATTAGAGAATACTTCATTTTAGTTTGATCTGTAAGTCAATAGTTTGGTTGTGGAGTTTACAAAGCTCTTTTTTCAGTGTGTTCCACTAATCAGAGAGTTGGTACCAGTACAATAATGCCTTTTTTTAAGTACGCATATTTAATCTATTTTGTTTGGTATTTTGTGTTCGTTTTACAAAGAGATTCAGAAAAGAAAGTACTTGACTTGATGTGACCAACTTGCAGTGGGACGATTCTTGTGTTGATCATGCACTTAGTGGCACATTCTGGGCCCTTTAGAGGTGCCTCGTTAAAATTATTGTGATTATATCTACTTGAAAAAGTCGGCTTACAATTTGCATCTATCTCTCCCAAAATGATGTTTTCGTAACCCTGATTGTATCAAGGTCAAGTTGCTTCACGCCAAACATGTGTTGTTTTAGCAGTAAAGATTGATTGACCATTTTTTGATATTCATTCATAATTTATTTTTTCGGACAATATACGAAATTTCAAGTAAGTTACAATATAAAACATAAACATCAATAGTGTCCAGTAAGGAGATGCAAAAGACCATGGCAGCTATAGAAGCTGAAGGATCGTCAAGTCTGCGTCTCCTCACTAACAGAAGCGAAACAAGCGTACAAAAATTAAATGATGAACAAAAAGCTTACTTAAAATGGAATACAAACAAAACGAGAAGAGCGAAAAAACAAAAGAATCGTAACACATTATTACGTTTTTACAGTACACATTAACTATAGCAATGGATGTCAATCACATTTGTATTAATGAAGAGTAAACAAATTCAACGATGGTCAAAGTTCGTGTGAATGCAAGAGGTGCTTTTTCAACACATTTTTAAAAGGCTTACATAATCCACGATCAGTGATGGGCACGATAAAGTTTTCTGTGCTAAAGCGATGACGATAATCGATAATATCCAAAAAGCCCTAGGCAATACCGATAGTCGATAAATCTCGATTTCTTATAGCGATATCGGTAATCGATAAATTTTTTGCTGGTAAATGTTACGGTAAATTTTCAATGTGCTGGACGAATTGTTTTTTGTACGTCTAAGTGCAAATATGTTTTTCTTGATTTTTCAAGAAAACAGAGCAGTTCACGGACTCTGCCGCGGCATTAAATAAAACAAAGAGATTTTTTTAATTGTATCAAGACTTAATGAACACCGTGAATTTTTAAATAGCGCCAACTCACTAGCTTTTAACACTGTGTGCATAAGAATCGCTTATCGCGGTAATTTATTGGCGATAACAAAATATATTGCAAAAGCAATATCGGTAATCCACAAACTAAAACTATTTTGAGCGATAACGATAATGTGTAAAAAATTATCGCCGATGAATTTTTTCGATAAATGCCCATCGCCCATCTGTCGACGGTTACTTAAAAAAACTTGCCCACTCAGCAGTCAGCATTGCTTGCAGACTGGCCACAACTTTGATAAACCCTAGCTTTGATCTAACTTTTTCCAAGCAATGATTCTCCACATTTATTAATTTTTGCTCATCCAATCCTCGTTCTTGCTGTAACTGTAACCACTTTGAGAGATTAATTATTCATCCATCGGTGATAGACCAAAGTGAGGCTGCTGACTAAACGACGAAAGGTCTACTCGCCATCTTCCTGCGCCAAAATTCCTTTTTCATTACATTGTTCCTTTTTTTACGACCGCAAATAGACTCCAATGAATGAATGAACTGCTGCCTCGCATCTGCTACTTTGCAAATGTAATTAAACCATTCTTCACTTGACTCATCATAATCATAGCAGCAAATCATGAGTGCTAGTGGAAGTGAAGCGTTTTGTCTATAGTCGCTAGAGCAGGGGTTCTTAACCGGGGGAAAATTTACCCTCTGGGGGTAAAGTTTACTTACTGAGAGGGTAAATTTTCTGAATTAAAGACTAAAGAAAGCTTTAGTGTTCAGTATTGGAAAAGCAGTAGTGGTACACTGGGGGTAAATTATACGTTTTTTTTTCGGCAAGGGGTAAACGAGGCAGAAAAGGTTAAGAACTCCGCTAGAGTAACTCCACAAACCACATTTTGTCACTGGAGGATAAAAACACAAAAAAATGAATACAGATAATATACTAATATGAAGCGAGATTTTTTAATAATACCGTACGTGATGATAATAATAAAGTGATGGATAATATTTTTATAGGTTTTTTCAATGGCTCTTTTACTTGGCTTTGGAATTGGGATATGGATTTTGGGGATTTTATGGGCTATTGCCATAATATGCTCTTGTGTGATAGTAAAGGCAAAAGGACCTGGTCGAATGGCTGCCCTTGGTTTAGTAGCAGTGATTATAGTTGTGTCTATTGTATTGTTGGTTTTGCCCCAAGAAGATCCTAATGCTGATACTTCACAAGTTATTTTGTATGACGACTTATTCATTTTGAGAATCGTTTTTATTATTTTTGGTTCTTTGTGCTTAATTGGGGCACTAGTTTTTATTTTTGTAACTGATATTCTTTCACCTGTTTACGCTGATACCGCTAAATATCAGTAATGCTTCCGTTGCGAAATTTATCGTGAGGTGCTGAATTCGACTAAAGTGACTGCATTATCTCATCGTGATTTTGAGTACTGTACTGTATGCGTTTTTCTATTGGTTTTGTCTCTCTAGCAGATCCAGAGTTTCATTTTATTTTTTGTGGGGGCCTAACAATCGAAAATAATTCAAATTTTGCAGTTTGGTAGTCTAGAAAGATTAAAATAGGCTTCTAATGTGAATGTGTATAGTCAAAAACATTTTTTGGGGGGTGGGGCGGCGGGTTGAGCCTCTTTAGCCCCCTATGGATTCGCCAATGACTTAAAAAACGTAGTCGATTGCTGATTCGTCTGAAAGGTCGTTGTTACATTTGCGTGCGTGGAACACTGTGTCAGTGTCACATTTATCATTCTGTAGTACCGGTGCTGTTTTAAATGTTCTTATAGCATATGCATTTTTATATTTTGCGCAGTTGTTTGCAATTTTATCGATGCTGGTTAAGTGCGAATTTTTGATTTTGTATCTTTATTAAAAGTCGCTTTGTATTATACTGCAGTACTTTAAATTATTTCAATTATTAAACTTAATGTGATAATTTTTACTATCTAACTTCATTACATTTAATATTTGGTCGCTTGCAGTGTTGCCATCCTTATAAGACAAGAATCTGCTAAATTTGACTTCAAAATCCGCCGAAATGCTGGTTGAATCCGCTAAAAAATCCGCCAAATTCGCATTCAATATACCGGTACCGCAAATTTCTCTTGTTGGTCATAAAATTCTGTAAATCAATCAAGACTAACAGAAAACTAGCGAGAATTTCCTAATTCTTTGCTTTCATACAAGTAAGAAAATTACAAGGCGTTTCAAACGTTGAAAGCCCAAACTAATAGCTTGTGTAGCCTAAGTCTTGTATTACTGTAGTAGAAAATAGCAATGAACGAACGCCTTCTAACCATGAACGCAACAATTTCCTGAAATGTTGCGATGCTGATGGCAATGAAGGCCAATGCAGCTCTCACAGGTTTGCTGATCATATTGCATGAAAAGACTAATCAAATTATAAATACTGCAACCATGGATGGGCAAGTTAATGCAAAACGTTAGCTTCGTTAACCACTACTTCGTTAGCACAGTTATGTATCTACCTCCTATCCAGTTTCAATCCGGCTTTCTCCTCGTTACCGAAGGTGGCCGGATACACCTCATCCCCTCCGCGATCGCTTTCACATCTTCCCTCCCTCTCGTTCGATCTGCAGCTTCCTCGACCTTTAACCCGACTTTCTCCACCTTCTCTTCCATCTGCCTCCTCCATGTCATTTTTGGCCGTCCTCGCTTTCGCTTCCCATTTACTTCCGTCATCATTGCCTTCAGTATGTTATCATCATCATTCTAATCTCATGTCCATACCATCTTCATAAAACAACAACAGCACAGTTATGTACCTCCGTTAACGTTATTTCGTTAAATTCAGCTCCAGTTAACGGAAGTTAATTAAATTCGTTGAATCGTTAATTTTCACTTAAAACGGCATTTCTTTTTAAAAAAAAAGTTGAAAGTTTTTTAATATCAATGTTTGCGTAAGTACTTAGGCAATTTTTCTGCTCACACGCAATATGTTTGGTTTTTATCTCGCCTTTTGACCTCATTGGTCGTATTTTGCTGGTTTATCGATGTCAAACTTAACCAACAATAAGAGGAATTAGCGTTTACAAAAATTTAACGGAAGTTATCAAGCACTAACGGAAGTTGAATTTCAAAAAGAAATTTAACGAATTAACTAGTTAATGAAAAAGTTGGCTTCGTTATTAACGAAATTGTGCCCACCTCTGATTGCAACCCATGTTTACAGGTTTCTGCCTTGTAGTAATTTTAACACAAATTACTGTATGTCAAAAAAAAAAAAACAACAGCGCAATAATTCATTCATTTTCTAAACCCGCTTATCCTAGGAAGGTTGCGGGGGCAGCAGCTCGAGTTGGAGCCTCCTAGCATCTCGATCCTTCGCGACAAAGGGTAGATGCTCTTCTGGGATGCCAAGGCGAGACCAACTAAGATCTTTTACGTAATCTCGCCATCGAGTTTTGGGACGGCCTCTAGGCCTTCGACCAATCGGTGTTGAACAGAGCAGTTTTTTTGACCGTTTTTTCCTGGGACATTCGTGTCGCATGTCCAGACCAGCGCAGTTGTCATCTTTCGAGTCGGAGAAGCAGTGATTCGATGTTTAGAGATTCACGAATATCTGCACATTAACACTGTTCAACTAGGTCCAACCGCTAATTCTTCGCAAGAATCCCATTTCGGCTGCTTGAACTCGAAATCTCGTTTTCTCAATAATACTATTCTAAAAACTTCCTCACATTTTGTTTTCGTTTGTACGTCATAGTCACACATCAAGCTAGAAAGCCATAAACCTAATTCATATTTTCAGCTTCCATTACTAACGCTCGGCTAACGTTCCTAAATTACGCACATGAATAAAATTTTTGACGCATATCGCGTTCAAAGTTCAAGAAAAACGAACTTGACCTCCCCCCCAAAAAAAAACTAGCTTTGATGTACTTTTAATGCCGGAGTAATGTTGGCCGGACACTCAATAATTACGTAGCCTTTAATGTAAGCTTTACACCATAAAAGTTCTGTACGTTTGTGCACCCCCCCCTTATCTCATTCGACAAGCATATAGAAAATAGGCCTATAAACGCAACGCACAGTCGCATACAAACGCGAAGGTACAATAGAAATAGCACGATTATATCCGACATCGGGTGTCGCAGAAAAAACGATAACACCTTTCAGTTTTTATTTTTTCAAAAACTATCGAAGCTATGGTTCTTGTATTTGATACACATCATGACTAGAGATATTTAACACATTCGCTGAAGTTTCAGCTTCGTAAATTGAATGATTGAAATAATTTTATTACTTTAAACATTTTTGACCATAAAATTTAATGCCGTTCAAGCGGTGCAACTCACGTCTGCAATGCCGCGATTACGCACGACAATTCACTATGGAGCTGATCTGCGCATAATCCCGTTAGTATTAGTGCCAATCAAAGCTATCTGGAAGGCAGTACTCCCAAGTTTCATTTAAAAAGACCAATGGCCTCCGCAATCTCCGGATTGTAATCCCATGGACTACAGTTTATGGGACTCACTTTCTGAGAAATTTTCAGCGGAAGGAAAACCATGTTTATAGAAGAACTGAAGGACACAGACAGAAATGGAATGAAATTTCTCATGATAAAGTTTAAAAGGCGATTTCGTCTTGAAAAAAAAAAAAACGGTTGCGCGCAATTTGCGATCAAAGCGGAGGGCACATCGATCACCTGTTCAATCAGCTTCTTATGCAAATGGCATTTTAGTATTTTCGGTATTTTATTTTTTTGATAATAATTTGAAAAGCGATGGCATTCCTTCATGTTTCCACCAAATAAGCTTGAATTTGCAGAAAAAGTGTGAAATTTCCTTGTCGCGTTGCACAACCAACTTTAGAATGATTGCTTTTGCAATTTTTGAAAAAATTAAAAGTGTTATCGTTTTCTCTGCGCCACCCGATAGGGGACGGTGCCATTAGTTGAGCCGGTTTTATAGTTGATCCATCGCTAATTTTTTTTTAAGCCAAAATTACTGAACTGTAGCGGCTATAAAATGCAGTTTTTATGACGCACTTTCGATTGTGTCAGCCTCGTGCTACTGCCTCTTAGGCGAAATATTCTGCAGCAGGTAGGCCTAGTGTGTTTTTACAGCAAAAAAACAAATTTTTAGAAAAAATGCTTCATTCGATTTTCTTGAAAAGTATAGCAGAGGAAGACGTGAAAGTAGTAGCCTACTGCTAGCTTTCTTGTTTTTTAGCAATCTTTTGTAGCTAAAACTGCAAAGTGAGGACTGGCGAAATACCGTATTCGATTTTAAGTCGGGGGATGCGAATTCCATGGTTGAGCCACGTGGTGCATTGTTAGTTGAGCCATGTGGCTTAACTATGGTTCTATTTTGGAAACAGCTATGATATATAGGCCTAGTTTATTCTTTAAGGTTACCTTGTATTCTTGCTTATAATCGAATTTTACAAAACTTTCAATGGCCCAACGCAAAACTGAACGAGGAAAGGTGCCGATTTCACAAGGCCGCAAACGACAAAAGAGAAAATAAACTTTCCATCAGGAAAAATGCTGAAAAACCTGGGATTGACAGAATGACTTTAAAAAGATAGGCCTACCTTGAAAAAGTAGCCAAAGACGGTACAGATAATGCCGCTATGGGGTACTCTTCACACAGAAAAGTGTTTACTGCCGCAATGGAAACCGATTTGGCCCAACATCTCATGGACCTTTGCAACAGATTTTATGGTTCGACTCCCAGTAAAGTCAGGTCCTTAATATGGGAATACGCTTTTACAAATAATATAAAAAGCCCTCAGGCTTTAGGCAAACTTGCCAGGAATATCCGGATGAGTTTTCGGCAACTCCTGCCGGCGACTTGCGATGCAACCTTTGCGGCGTGTTAGTCAAATGCGACAAAAAGTTTTTTGTGGAAAGCCACCGAAAAAGTAAGCAACACCAAGGAAAATTGGAGACGAGGAGCAAATCTCAAAGTAAGCAAACCTTTTTACATTTCGATCAAGTAAACTTCAAGGAACAGGTTGTTTCTTCATTCTTAGCTGCAGATATCCCACTTCATAAACTGAACCATCCTTCTTTAAAGTCTCTGTTTGCTAGAATGGGAAAAGTATCGCCTTCGGAGACCGCAGCCCGGGCATGTGTTGCTAAATTGGCATCCCAAAAAGAGAAACAAATTCAAGAATTACTTCGTGACAAAAAATTTTTTTTGATTGTGGATGAAGCAGAGGTTGCTAAACAAAAGTATATTGGTGTGCTTGTGGGCAGTTTAGATGCTCCAGATCAGACATTCCTCGTTAATTGCCATCCACTTGACAGCGGTCGCAAACTCGCAATGTTAATAGCAGTATTATTCTGCACACTGTGGATGACATATTGCGACAACTTGAAATAAAACGCGAGAATTTTTCATTGTTCTTGACTGATGCTGCTCGGTACATGTCTTCGGCTGGAAAGACATTAAAGGAATTATACCCTTCTTTGATGCATGTCACCCGCGTTGCGCAGTTACTACATAACTGCGCTATGCGTGTGCGTGCTCATTTGAAAAATATTGATGAAATAATAGCAACGATCAAGGCAGCAACAATCAAAAACAAAGATCGCAAGAAAGATTTTCATGATGCTGGTCTGCCATCTCCTGACCCTGTATTTACAAGATGGGCAACTTGGCTTGGAGCTGCCTTATATTATAGTGAGAACCTTCCAACTATTCGTACCATTGTCAACAATTGGACAAGTGCAGGCCTCTTAGTCAGCACAGCAAAAGACGCTATGAATGTGGAAGGTTTGGTGTCGGACTTGGTTAAAATAAATCAAAACCGGACTCTAGCAGCCGACGTAAAGTTCTTAGAAGGAAGTGCCTGCACAATAACCAAAGCATACGGACTGCTGAAGAATATGCAATTCGATGATGATCCTTGCGCAGTTAAAGACGACATTAACAAACGACTATCCAACTCTGATTTAGAAACAATAATAAACTGTACCAACTTAACAATTAACCCAACAAGCTACGCACTATTGCAAAAAGCCCAGCCAACCTTTGCTGCTGTTGAGAAGTCGTTTTCTATGCTCAATAAATTACTGAGAAAAGACAGAAATTTTGATAATAAGAACGCAAAAAAAATATATGATGCTGTATTACAATAAAACGTCCTTGTAATTATACTGCGTGGCTTTCGTTAAAAAAATCATAGACATACTGTTAGTGCACAGTACAGTTGCGATAGCAGCGCAATTTTTGTATTACACACTAATTGATACCGGTACACACAATGGCTCGTTATCCTAGGTTTTAACGTCATGCGTCGCTTTGTTGCATTAGCTTCAACACCAAGTAATTGAGAAAATGTTCGAAGGAGGCAACCTTTTTCTACAAAAACTGATGTAAATTGCAGATTATAAAACATATTTAATTAATAAAATGCAACAAGACATAAATAATACGCGGAAGCGGTTAAGTCAAAATAAAGTCAAAATTTTACTAAAATAAAGTCAAAAATATGTTTTTTTAGGTCAAAAAAAAATGGCCCTATGCATTACCTAAGCTAGACACCCTAAAGCATGTAGTTTTCGGCAATATCTTTGTTGAAGCGCTATTCCATATGGTTAAGGCAAGAGAGTGAAAAGAAGAAAAATTAGCTCAACCAAGGGCACCTTCCCCTATATTACAAACGTTAGTTAGTAGCTGGTTCGTCGTAAACGCTTCGTTTGCGATTCCGATTGTATGCTACGCTCGGCCAGCCCTCACTGAGCGATCATAAATGAATGCTCAAAATTCACTCAAAATTTGAAACAGCACTTGATAACCCTAATCCAACAATAATTTGAAGTACTTTGTCGTTCTTTGTTATGGTATGGTTCCAAGTCCTATGTCGTTCTTCGCGATGTTTAGTAGATCATATTGAAGTCCTTTGTCGTCCTTTTGCGGTGTTCAGTAAGTCCTTTGTCGTCCTTTGCGGTGTTTAGTAGGACCCGACCGCTCGCCTAGAATTGATAGCTTGTTATTTTAAAAGTTCTACATAATTACCACAAGATGGTGAGCATGAGCCATAAATGGAAAAAAGCTACTGTATTTTAAAAGTGCAGTACCGGTAACACTAATAGGCCTACCGTATCAAAAAACTTATCATTTTTTCGATACTTATCTATGGGGCGCCGTTTGTAAACACAAGTTTGTGCAACGATTTTCTGTTTATTTACAGTGCTGTGCAAAAGTTTGAGACCACTATCAATAATATGGTATACCTACAAAATTTCAAGAATTTTTCAACATACACAACCCTAATAAGCTATCACAGCATCATAGGAATATCTTAGTTGTGAATGTGCTTATGTATGTGACTTATGCTTAGTTGTGAATGTGACTTATGCATACATGCATGCATAAGTCACATTCGCAACTAAGATATTCCTATGATGCTGTGATAGCTTCTTAGGGTTGTGTATGTTTAAAAAGTTCTTGAAATTTTGTATTTTATTTGAATCTTGTGCTTTGCATAATTTTAATATGGTAGGCTATACCTATATGGAAATAATCTAATTTGTTCTATAACAGAACACTTAATTACGTAAAATTTTACAATATTCTATGAAGAATGCCCTTTTTAAACTTGGTAAAGCAATTTCAGGTAAAGTTCGATTTTTGTAACCAGGTGGTATTTATTTTTCAACCCCCATACAAATGGGCAAAAAAACGTCTATTTTAGCAGAAAAACAAGCTCAGATAAACCTATTAAGTGAAGAGGAATATTCAGAACGTCAAATATCCATCAGACTAGGGGTCAGCAAAACTACTGTGCACCAAGCAGTAGCCAAGTTTCAAAAGTATCGCATTTATACGGACAGGAAGAGGAGAGGAAGACCCTTAAAAACCAGTTGTAGAGATGACCATATCACCACAAGCGTTATCGGGCTGGTTTGCAAACTTTTAAACCAAAATTCATGTTTAATCGACGTGATACCGTGGATCGGCTGATATTGACACCTGCCTGAAAGAGTTCCTGACGGATTTTTTTGCTAGAACTCAACGGAGATCGCACTGCAATCTTTTTGATGATATGGTCATCTCTACTGCTGGTTTTTAAGGGTCTCCCACTCCTCTTCCTGTCCGTATAAATGCGATACTTTTGAAACTTGGCTACTGCTTGGTGCACAGTAGTTTTGCTGACCCCTAGTCTGATGGATATTTGACGTTCTGAATATTCCTCTTCACTTAATAGGTTTATCTGAGCTTGTTTTTCTGCTAAATAGACGTTTTTTTGCCCATTTGTATGGGGGTTGAAAAATAAATACCACCTGGTTACAAAAATCGAACTTTACCTGAAATTGCTTTACCAAGTTTAAAAAGGGCATTCTTCATAGAATATTGTAAAATTTTACGTAATTAAGTGTTCTGTTATAGAACAAATTAGATTATTTCCATATAGGTATAGGCCCACCATATTATTGATAGTGGTCTTAAACTTTTGCGCAGCACTGTACATAAATAGTCAAAAAATAAACAATCAAAAATAAATATACAAATTCTTTTGTTTTTTTATGAAAAAGTATGACATTTAATGAATACTCACTTTAAAATAAATACACAAAAATAAATAAACTTAAAGTTTTGTGTATTTACTTTTGTGCATTTATTTATGCTTCCTTATTAAATAATCATTTTGTTTTATCCATTTAATTTTAGCGTATTCTCTTTATAAATATCCAAAAATAAAGAGTCAACACAAAGAATCAAAAATAAATAAACAAAAATTTTGGACTATTTATTTCATGTCGATAAAATATATTACGCCGAACGTTGATCAGATAAAAAATTGCCTAGTCATTCCTTGTTGCGGGTGCAGGAGAATTATGGATGAAGGCCGGCTAGTCGAGCTGTTCTTCAGCTCTTAGGGTATACGAAATGGAATAGTGAATACCGGTATTGACAATAGTAGGACAGTATGAGAAAAGAAGAGGAGCAATTAAACCAAAAAGGTTTAAGTGAAGCCTAGCAGTGTAAGACTGCAACTGTTTAAAAACGCCCCACACAGCAGCCTAAGTGTGAATTCGACACTTACACAGAGAAGATGACAGTTGACAAAAGATGGCAATAAGAATCGGAGTAAGATTCAAGATAATTATGTAGGGTTGGGGTCAAGAATTAGGGGTTAGAATTTGCGTTTACAGTGTGACAAGTTCTAAGCAACTGCAGATAATGGCTACTGGTATATAGCCTAGTTGAATGAGTAAGTACTGTAGCCTCAGAGCTAAAGAGCAGCTTGAATAGCCTGCCTACCTTCCTTAGCTATATCATCCATTCTCCTGTACTTGTAATAAGGAACGACTATAGGCAATTTTTGCATCCAATCATCGTTCGGCATAATTTATTTTATGGACATGATATAAATAGTCAAAAGCTGTTGTTAATTTATTTTTGATAGTTTATTTCTGACTCTTTATTTTTGTCAAATAATTTTTGAGTGTTTATTTTTGGATATTTTTAAAGAGGATAAGCTATATTAAATAGACAAAACAAAATGACTATTTAATAAGGAAGCATAAATAAATGCACAAAAATAAATACACAAAACTTCATGTTTATTTATTTTTGTGTATTTATTTTAAAATGAGTATGTAATAAATGTGATACTTTTTAAAAAATAAACAAAAGAATTTGTATATTTATTTTTGATTATTTACTTTTTGACTATTTATGTAAATAAACAGAAAACCGTTTCCCATGCTTGTGCTTACAAACGGCGCCCCATTACAAACAACGTGCTTACAAACGGTGCTTCACTGCTCAAACTGCAAACTGTCTACTTAACCGCGCGCAAAATATTTTACTATTTAAGATTACCGATATATTAGTATTTATGAGCACGATGGCGCTGGTAATATAAATTATACAGCAAAGAAACAGATATTACAGACAGGGGTGCCGTAACGGGGGGGGGGGGTGCCGAAACGAGGGGGGCAGCTGCCCCCCTGCCCTTTTGACTAGGGGGGCAGTACTGCCCTTAGCATTTCGTTGTGATAGTAACGAAGTGAAGCGTTTGCTCTATAGTATAGCGAAGGTATCAGTAGTTTCAGTTTTGCTTCCATTGTCTGCAGTTATTGCAGCTTCAGTAGGATTCGACTTCAGTGATTGAGGGCACCTCCGTTAATCGTATAGCCCACATCAGAAAAAAACACGCACGACACAATTTCACTCTAGAGAAGTGGCGTAACTAGGCCTTTTATGGGGGGTAAATGCCCAGGATCTGCCACCCCTTCCCCCCGCAGACAAATGCACAAAACTTTCGTGGTGTAAAGGTGATAGGCTATGCGTAAAAAGGACAATCTGAGAGCGTGAAGACCTTTTTTTTGCTCTTCACTTGACTTTGGGCGGAAAACGGACGTGATGACTTTTAAAGCATTCCTGTCTTTCTTTTGCGCAGTGAAAATATATCCGGCCCTGCTGGAGTGACTTTAAATTGCCCTTCCCCTTATAAATTCTTGGGTACACCCCCGTTGTAGAGCAAATGAAGAGGTTTCATAGTTTGGATAACTTAAAATTCTGTTCCACCACTCGGGTGTTGAGCAAATATTTGAGTCTTCAACTGAGGTCATAATCACCGGAGGAGGCATAAAGGTAACTATATCAAACTTAAATGACCAGGGGTATTGCAGTATTCTTTTATAAGGTTTTGGTTATTTTGTGTAAGCATGCGAGTAAAAATTCCTGCGTTACATTTAGAATTTTTATAACTTCTACAATTTGCGTTTTTATTGCGTCATTTTCAACAATTTGGTTGTCAATCCCAGCAGGTAGCAATTCATACAGGCCAAGAAATTAGAGAGCGCATATTCTGGTTTCTTTTTTGACACAAAGTTGCGGTCTTGAATTTTTTTATACAGGGAGGCTTGGACTTGAACAGTGGACTCGTGCTGGACAAAAACCGAATCCAACAGTGTCGAGTGCCCCAAGCAAGCCCAAGTCCGCTGAATTTACCAATACTCTGAAGCGTATTTAGGGGGGCATTGTGCGGTGCCCTCCCTCTTTTGACTATATCTTTTGGTAAAAAAGAACAAAATAAATGGTGACAAGTGACTGAAATATGCCTGGCTCTTTGAACGCTTTCTGTAGCTTATGGCCAGGGACGGACCAGGCGGTAGTATGAGAGGCATGCATCCTCCCACAAGTCAGTTTCAAAAATGTTTTTGACATATTAATAGCTTACAGTTTTTCCATAATTTCAAACTTTTTCTATAGCGATAAGCCTTACACCTTAAGCACGCATAATCGAAAGTGTGCGAACAAAATGCATCATATTTGGCAAAGCACTCAGAATCAAGGTCAAAAAATTTAAACAAAATTTGCGTGAAAATTATTCAAAAAGCACTAAAATAGCCATTAGAGCATGTAAATTTTCAAAAATTTTTCGGGGAGCATGCCCCCGTACCCCCCTAGAGCTTTTTTTGTTTCACAATCAGCTTCAATTAATTCTGCCCAAAAAAAAATGCTAAAATCCTGCCCCCCCTCTGTTTAAATTTTTTACTACGCCACTGCTTCAGCAGTTACAGATTATCCGGTTGGCCAATTTTTTTAGTAAACCTATTTATGGGACATACTTACTACTCAGCTACTCTGGCTCTGTTGAAAATTAGTTTTTGTTTGACGGTATTAAAAAAGAATGTTGATGATACTTGACTGTACGTTGGTATGGAAAGTGTCCTTTCAAAAAGCTGCCCCCCTTGCCTTTACGACGTTTCGGCACCTCTGATTGCAGATCTAAAAAAACGTAATAACATAGAACCTACCAAGAGTGGGTCATTATTCTGGGATTTTTGCTTTTAGATAATGGATTGTTAGTTAGTTGTTTCATTTTCTTATGAGGATGAAAAACAAACATGTACAGCACAGTAAACCAGAAAATAAGAAAAAAATGACAAGTCCTGTTTGAACGTCTAACACTCTGGAAAGTGAATTTTCTTTTCGATTTCATTGTATCACAAAAAATTTAAAAATTATGACTAAACTTTTCTAATAAACTAGTCATAATTTGGGGAATTTCTTAAAAATGATGAAAAAGCGACAATATTGAGGCAATTTTGAATCATTTTTTGTTCGTGCAGCAGCTGGTTGGGTACAAAAACGTTTGCTTTCTGACTCACCTTATAGAGAGGTTTAACGGTAAAACCACAAACCTGCATCGGTTTCCTATACTGGGATTTCTTTGACTTTTAAAGGTTCGTGGTAGGTTATAAAGTAATGACACTTGTATTTCATTTTATACCTCCAAGAAAAAAGCAGTGCGTTTTTGTGAGAGACATGACGCAACTCTGAAGGGAGTCTGTCTCCATAGCTCTTGGCTATTTAAAATTCTCATGTCCAAAGAAATGTATACTGCGGAAGCAAAAGTTAAATAATTCTCGCCAGTGGCGTAAGCCAGCCAGAAATTCTGGAGAGAAGGGGCGCAAAACAGTACAAAAAAATCTTGAGTAGTCGATGCTTAACAAGAGCCTTCAATAGTTGAAGTTTAAAAATAAGTATGTAAAGGAAACAACTTCTTCCTGTTGGTCAAACTAGACCTAGACTCTACATTAACAAAGGTACTTGAAACATTTTGGGGAAGAGTGACTAGTGTGGGCAATTGCCTCCTTTGCCTCCCTCCCCCCCCCCCCCCCCCCGACTACGCCCCTCGTTCTTGCTCTCAAGGAATATTTTCATTTGACGACTAATTGGCTAATAAGCTTTTAACAATGTCCCTGAAATGAAATGTTGATTTTTGATCGTAGGCTATAGTGCATTTATAATTCGCAAACCCAGAACACAGCAAACTAACACAGATCATTTGTCAAAGAAATTTTGCACCCATGGTCGCACAATGCCGTAGGAACTCTGCCCTGTTACTGTAATATGGTTTAGCTCAAAAGCTTTTTGGCCTAAACTGCCATCAATCAGAATTGACAGTTCGGCTAAAAGCTCTGTTGATAATAATTGTCTTGCTGCAAAGGTGCTTTGCAAATTTAGCAACACGCCACAGGCAAGAGGCAATACTTCAGGGTCATTTGGGTTCTTGAAGTGGTAAACGAATGGTTTTAGTACTGTCACACCGCAGTGCAAAATGCAGAAGCAGCTTTGCTTTTTTTGCTCCAAGGCTCTAGTTTAGTTCTTTTAAAGACAGGGATTTCTTCAAGCAATTATGATTCTGTTGAACATAGTCTATCCACGATGTCTTTGATGGTTGGAAGCTTATGTACTCTTTATAGTAGAAAACGTAATTACAGTACAAACAGGATGTAATATATTGTACTTTTTTAACAACTACTGGTCAGTGGTAAATCTGATATATCTATTATGCTGTACAGTGTACGGTTTCCAAAAAGAAGGAGAAATGTCATGATTTTTCGTTGAATGTTATATTATGAAATAAGTGAGTTTCTGGTACTGCAGCTATTTTTCTACGTTATAAAAATGTTTGTGAGCAAAAAAGCGAAGAAGATCTCAAGCGTCGTCTTGGATAAAGTGATTTTGCCAGGAAGCCTTTGCGTCACAGTGGAAGAGTTAAATCCGATGCTTGGAGGAGTCCTGCTAAGGACTTTTGAAGTGATAATGGAGCAGCACGGCGTCTAGGCTATAAATTTATGCAAAGCAGTGGCTTAACCCGTTTACCTGCATTAAGTTGGTTAATCGGTTGAATACAAAAATCACGTCACCAGCGCTGCACCTTTTATATTTTTTGTGTCTGCTTGGAAGGTAATCTGCTAGCTAATAGCTGCTTGGTTTTTAGTGTGAGCAACCGCATTTCGTTTGGGCCACTGCTTTTGCTGTACAAGTGTTAACATTTCCTACGAATTGTTGCATGATTGTAGAAAACCATATTTTCCGTCTATCGGCGAAAATTAGGTTGTGTTTAGACTAGCAATTAGTGGTACAAAATTAGAAAATTGTATAAAGGTAAAGGGTTCGCTTTTCAAATTTACGGTACTTTGATGTATGAAGCTTTTAAAAATGAACGTTACGTCACGCATCTTCGGAAAGTGTGATTTTTTGCGAGATAAATCGCATGATTAAATTGTGTTACAGTGTAATGGACTTGCTATGATTTCACAAGAATAGACTACATAAAAACTTATCGCGGATAGTGTGTACACATTGGCTATTATTTCTGTTTGTCTGAATATTTTTGGGTAAACAATGCGGACGTATTTGATTGACAAATTTACAAAAGAGTAAGCAAGCGAAGCCCCTTTGCGACTTTATATTTGGTTATTGTTGGCAATATTGTGATTATCATTGACGTGTAGCCTTCTGGGAAGTGATCTCCTTACGATGGAAAAAAACATGGTAAATGTCATTCAGGTTTATTTTGAGGCTGAGCCCAACCATTTAAGTAATTCATCCGCATCAAATAACGTGCTGTTTTTTCCGGAGTATCACCTTACAACCTGTGCTGACTTGTCACAAAAAATTCTATGAAAATCATGGCCAAATAAGGGATATTTACATCACTTTTTTCCTTCAAAAGTGCGGGTAACATAAAGTTTGTTGGTGAAGGTGGTGGCTTACGATCAACGTAAAGATATAATTTGCTTTTCACTTAAGTAAATCTTGGGATATTTCTAGCAACAACAACGATTTTTAAATGTATTCAGTATAAATATTTCACAATGCGGAATGTTTATTGGAATGAAATCGCCAGTAGCAGCGCACAAGTGTCTAATAGCCTACCTCTTTCACGGTGTTATAGCATAAAAAATACGGACAGATTTTATGGATATACTGTACTTCTTCGCATAATTCGCCTAAGAGATGAAATCAAATTCAATAGTTCACAAATCACAATACTAACTCTATAGGCTCTAATGATTTTGCAGTATTTGGCATGCTAACTACTGTATACCTGCCAAAGTGCACATCTGTAAATCAAATCTTCGTTATACTCACTCACGAAAATATGCTGAAGTTATAACGAGTGGCGGGACCCATCTCCCCGGCATAGAGGTTAGGCAGCTCAGGACCAGTGTAGCGGTGGCGAGTCGTTGGCGACGCTGCGTTCGGTTTGAACAGCCCGGGAATCGAACCCAAAACGTCCAGCACCGGTCGCGACGTCTTGAACTACTACGCCAACGTCTTATTTATATATCAAGCTCATTTCCACAAATTTGTTCTCGCCATTGCCGAAACATCGATTGTTTCCTCAGTTGGCAAAATATTTAATGTTAAGAAGTGTAAATTTGTCTTTCTACTGTTGCATATGCGAAAGATTGTTTCCTTGAACCTTTCCAATTTTCTTTAGTTACGATACGATGCTTGTTACTTTTTTTATATTGCCATCGACACAATCGCAGTGAAAGAATTTATTTTTCTAGATTTTACATATTATGGCAACCAGCAAACGATGAGTCATGTCGGCGAAAACCGGATAAGGGCGAGTTTGTAAGCTACGTATTACGTACTAAACTGTGCGACATTTAATAGCTTCTTTATTCCATGAATGAATTAATAGTTGCTTTAAATGTCAATGAATTTTAAAGTGAAAGGGTGCATTGCCGATTGGGGTTTACCGCGGGATTTACCCGGCTTGTCATGTGCCAAAGTGATATACGCAATTTTAATGCTGTTATATGTGTCACGTCCGGTAAATGGAAAATGTCAAACCACAAAAAAACTTTTACAATAAGATTCTGAATTAAACTTAAACTGCTAGTTTTTATCATTTCAAAATGCCTTATTAATGCAAAAATCATACTTCATCCACTTTTTTGCTTTTGCCAAATGGTTATGATTATACAGCATTTATATATGCGTAATATAAATAAGCTTGAGACCCAACTGAATAGATATGACGAATTGCGTTTGCCACGCGTTATGTTGGTAACGAGATTAATTCTAATTCGTGATCCTTTTTTCTGACTGAAAAAGGCACACACAACTCCTAATAAACGATGATTTAGAACTAGTAGGAGGGGTAAAATCACGAACATGCGGGTACGTAAGGACAAACATGAACGTGTGCACCTTTTTACGATTTACTCTGGCTAGAATGAACTAGCAAAGCTTCCTGAATATTTTTTGAAATTTGAAGTGTTTTTGAAAGTATGCTTTAAATTAAGCAAAAATCAACAGCAATATACTTTCAACATAGTTTAAAATATAAAAAGCATGAGAAAATTGGAGTCTCGTGGGAAAGTAAAAAAGGCGCGAGTGATAAAAAGATTACGTCAGATGTTGACGCGTGAAAGTTTTCACACCAACGCAGATCCAATGATGATTCATTCTCCAATGGGTAATTTCCACATTCCATTTCCAACCTACTTTACCACGTCAAAAATATGATACTGACCTTAATGCTGCTATTTTAAAGCAATTAATGCATCTTGATCTCGCAAGTTACACACTTTTTGTGTTTAGTTTTGAAATTGTTTCATGTTTTCTTGGCTTTTTGAATCAGTGAAAAATTGGTAGTTTTTAAATATATTTTTTAATACAGAATTTTGTCAAGGCGTACAAGACTTTTTGAAAACTGTTAGGGTTGAGTCGGCGGAAGGCTATAACGGACTGATGGCTCGGTGACCGAACAGTTAATCTCCAAAACAGCCCATTTTTGTAATAAATTCAATCTGCATCTTTTGAAACTTGCCATCAAAGCTCCAGATATAGTCATTATAAATAGATGAACTGACGTACTGTATGAAAGGAAGGAGACATGTTTGATGGACTGCAAAGCCAGCGATTTATATTACAGGAAGGTGTCGCATGACACATAACGTGCTTTTGAATACGACCATGAAAGGATGCGACACATTCACGAACATTCATTTGATGAATACCACACAACAACCTCGCAACATTTTTCCATAAAATGTAAATTAAGGCACAAGCAAAAGACACGTCGATAGATTAATTTACACGCACATGAAGATTTTTGATATATTTTGAAAAAAACGTTAAACAAAAATGATGAAAAAATCCGATTGAGGAACCTTGTAGCGTTTGTTGGCCCCTATAAGTCATTCCCTCCGAAAAGTCTATTCGTTCACTTGTTTCAGGATTTGCTTGTAAGCATCAGCATGAATGTCTATGTGTTCAGTTTAGATAATGGAACTCGAACAATAATTTTCGTAACATTATAGGCCTACATAGAGAAAATTCGCAAAAGTTTTAGAACCTTTAACCAGAGTTTTTGAAAGCGTTTTACGAACCCGATTTGGTTCTCTAAAAATATACATCGGGATTTTTTAATGAGGAAAAATTATAAAGGAAATAAGCATTTTTGAAGTTCTTATCGATTTATCTTGGGTCCCTATATTTTGTGCATCTAATTTTTTTCAAAAGCACGCTACTCTTTGGTACGTTACTGTTGCTTCGTTTCGAGCTTTAACCAAACGATGATTTTGCCATCGAGACTTTCTCCTTTGATCCTTGTTACATTTGAAGCTGTTTTTCGTTGTGATATTTGCGAAATGATTAAGATTTAAAATAGCTATATCTCAAACAAAATAGGCTTCGCCGAACAAACTACTGTGACTCATATAACTTTCCCACTCGTCTATTTTCTTTTGAAATTTCAATCGGTCTGGTACATGTTTATCTCGTCTTTTACAGCCAAGATTTGTCAATATGTTACTACAAATCAGCGGTTGTCAACCTTTTGGGTGCTGCGTCTCCCTTAATTCGTACTTTACACCCCCCTGCATTCAAAAATTAATACAAAAGTACAGTATCGTAACAATTGCCTTTTGCTTAATAATGACGCAACGGTTATGTTATATAGCGTTAATTTCAAAGCACAGCACACAGGAACAAATACAAAAAAATGACGGTGGCAACGGACTTACCGGTACATAAAACATAAACTAGTCTGGACATGCTCTCTCTAGTTATGTACAGCAACTTGAAGGAAATTTCAATTCGTTATGACACTATATAGCGAAATATCATTGAAATGACTGTTAAAATGTAGTGTTATCTTCTTGTTTATGTGGTATGAAGTGTGCTTTAAATCTTTTTGCCACCTACTTTCATATTTGAAATATTTTCGGTCGTGTAGAGTGAAGTGATGCAGCGTCAACCTGTAATTCCATTTATCAAAATCTAGGACCTTCCTTTTCTTGACATTTATCATTGCGTAATGTTCATTGTTCACATTCGTACGCTACAATTAAAATTTTTGATGAACATGAAAAAGAATTTAATATATATGTGCCTGTGACGTAATGATGGGCGTTCCCTTTCGAATACAAAGGCGGTATTGATACTAAGAATAAATTAGTATTTTCCTTGTATAAATGGATGATTTAAAAAGCAAAGTTTGAGACTTGAGTTTGATGAAAAAGTTTTTCCGCCCAAATCTTGAAATTTCACAATGCTACTTTTAACATTTTCAAACCGGTGGTTAAAAGTTTCTACTTCCTGTTTGAAACGCCCAAAATTTCCCTGATGATGATAATTATACGTTTCATTAAAGTTACAGCACTTGAAGTCAAACGTTAAGCGCAAATTTTGTTTATATGAAGCAGCTGGCTAATTAAAGAAGCACTATTAAACACTTGTTTGGGTTGTAATTTTGCTGCTGCTCAAAACTTGCTGTGACCAGCGGCGTACGCGAGGGGGCTCCCATGTGCGGCCCCTCCATTTTCGATACACGCTAAAAGTTGCTGTTGCTCAGATTTTCTGGAGAAATAGTGTCTGTACGTGGGAAAGCTCCTGTGCGCGACTTCCTCGCAAAGCTTCTGCTTATGCTCGAAGTGCATGCTGGCACTATCCTCACCGTATTGCGCTATGGACAATCTTTATTATTTTTATGATTTAATTTTAATTATATGCTTGGCTTTATATATTATTGACATTTAGTCGAGTGACGTTTTACAAAACTGTTGTTGAATACCCACTTGAAAAAAGGCGCCAACATTTCGTTGTCGTGTGAAATCACGTGATTGCTTCCCGCCGCAATCGATTGGAGCTAGAGCGCGAACATTTACATCACTAACGAGAATTACGCCGTTTTGAAAGTGTTAACTCGAAATTATGACTCAGTATAACATTCAATATGAAGAATTCTGTTAACATGAGTGTGATTTACGTAAAACTCAGATCCTTGTTGTTTTTGCTGGAAGTAAAGTAAAACTCAGATCCAATGCGTGGTAACAATGATTTCATTGCTAACAAACATTGAAAATAATTTTGAGTAAAATTGCTGTTTTAAATTGTATTTGCGATGTCAAACTTTAACATAGCACATTTAATGACCAGGATTAAGCTTACGATGACGTAATGTATCTTAGCATTTTAGAATTACGAATCTTTAATGTATGATTTACCATATTAATAATGTAATCACATACAGTAATTGCTTAAAAATTGTGAGCTAAATGCCGTCTATTCCTAGATAAATTAAATGTTAAAGACTAGCAGCTAAGCGATTATTGACAAACAGAAGTAGCTTTATCTTTGCGCAAAAAGCATCGGACATGTTAGATCGTCTTTAGATCTTTACTACCAAAATCTAACGGTGGCCATTATTTTTGTAACTTTTAACGCTTTTTGTGAAATGTCGAATCAAAATATCAAATCGTTGTTATGCTTGCGGTATTACGCCGAAGCGTGTAACGAGTGACGGGACCCCGTCTCCGCATTCGTTGAATTCTGATATATGGCGTGGAAATCAGCAAATTACTACTCACCATTGGCGGAAAAAAGGGGAGAATAAAGAAATTTGAATCCCCCATAAATTTTAGGCTATATATACAGGGGCGTACCTAGAGGAGGGCCGCTGGCTCCGCTCCCCTCCCGCAGACAAATGCGCTAAGTAAAGATGATATTCGTATAAAGGACAATCTGTGGGCGTGACGACTTTTTTTTTGCTCTTTACTTGTCTTTGGGTGAAAAATTGGACATCTGCGGGCGTGATGACGTTTTTTTTTTTGCTCTTCACTTGACTTTGGGCGAAAAATTGGACATCTGCGGGCTATTTTTTTGTTCTTCACTTGTCTTTGGGCGGAAAATTGGACATCTGCGGGCGTGATGACCTTTTCTTTCTTTTTTTTTTTTGCTCATCGCTATATCCGGCCCTGCTGGCTTGGCTTTAAAATGTGTCCCCCTTTTTTAAACTTCCGGGCACGCCCCAGATGTAGTAGCACATTGTAACTTTGACACTACTAGACGCAAATATCTGCAAGATAAAAATTTTGTTGATTCCTAGGCCCCTTCCCTTTTCTGGGTCTACCCCTGTTCACGTTGAGCAAATTTTAATCCAATTGTTGAATTAACTTCCCCGAAAGAGCCCAGAGCCAATTAACTGATTAAGGGTAACATATTGAAATAACTGTATTTTCAAACTGGAGTGAACAGGAAATTCAACAGTAATTGAGGGAGACTACAAAGTGAGACGCGCGCTTTAAGTGAGCAGCCACCCGGTACACATGGCTGGATATGGTTCATATATACTTATGGTTCGATTCGCGGCTAGTACATATGGTTCGATTTGCGGCTGGAGCCGATCGCATTTGACATATTTAACAGGTGGCTGCTGACTCGAAGAGCGCAAGCTCACTTCGCAATCTCCCTCAATTACTGTTAGATTTTCAGTTCAATACAATTTGAAAATAACCTCAGTTATTTATTATTATATGTCAATGGGATCGGTTCCAATCGTGAGTCGCACTCGTCACGTAGGATCTGTAACCTGGCCGCGGTACCGCTAGGCCATGTCGATTGGCCAGGCACAGAAACCGTTCGAATAAATTACCGACATTGAGCTTCTGTTGCGTTGGATTTTGAGGTTGCTGAACTTTGTGGAAGCTAAAATCGAAGATAAACTTTTGACCTATTACGTCATGATGGTGAAATTGTACTAAACTTTGACATTACGTCATCTTTGTGGGCACAAACCGGGTCTTACATTTACAGTTAAAAAGTTATTGAATGTTTTTTAGTGAGAATATATTTATGGTGCATCTGTAAAGTAGTGCACTCATTATTTAACTTGGACCTTTAAAGTTTTTGGAAAGTTTTGTTACAATAGGACACATACGCATGTTCAGCAAATGCTGATATCCTTTTCTCTTCAGTTTTTGTTAAGTGCCAAAGTGGTTAATTGCTACTTTTCGAAAATACATTCATATCGAGACAAGAGAAATTTTGACCGAAAATTCTTGTCGCATGTCTTTGGTCACGCAGCTTAGGTAAAGGTGCGGAAAAGCGAAAGGTATAGAAATTTAAGCACACATTGTGGTGTAGGTTATTGTCAAATGACATTCCATTACTAATATCAATCATGAATAAGCTAACCCGGTAGTACGAATAAAA
Organism: Trididemnum miniatum; assembly: GCA_964006365.1. Taxonomy (NCBI): domain Eukaryota; kingdom Metazoa; phylum Chordata; class Ascidiacea; order Aplousobranchia; family Didemnidae; genus Trididemnum; species Trididemnum miniatum. Next base: position 10,532,285 of record OZ023234.1, on the reverse strand, counting down.
GACAAACAATGCACATACATTTAAACTTACCCTTTGCACTTTCCGCTGGGGCCTTAAGCGCATGGCGGGGAAAATTTCAAGCCTATAGTGTGACCCAGCCCAGAATAAAACTACAGTCTCTCCGCTGCGTAGCGGACGCTTTTAAAAATACCTTAAACGCAGATTTTGGTCACATAGGGAAATGGTAAATTATCATGGTACTGGCAGTATCAGTTGAGACACCAAAACCATAACGTGGCTATCTGTCAAGTCTTGGGTCACGAAACGTAAAAGATGGTTAAACAATATATATTAGATTTAATTATTACTAATTTCATTTTTGATTTTATTTTTGTATTCAGCATTATGTGACCTAAACATAGTCGAGTCAAAAGAAGAAAAGACGGAGCATATCGAATAGAAACTTCGAGAAAAAGTGACTGGCATCAGATCAGAAACCACGAGCGCAGCGAGAAAGCGGCTGATCCCCGAGATTGTGAAACAATCGATGGCTTGCTTTGTTGCTGCATCACAATCCAAACGCGTTACGTAATGAAGAACTTACAAGGTAATACGCATTAAGTGCGGGTCATTGTATTTTCGTGCATTATTGGTATTTTTTTAGCTGCTGATCATTCTTTTTCGGATTTGTTTGTTGCCACAATTTGCTGATGTTTGGAGAATGACGTAATGAGTTTTTATGTCAGTAAAATGAATTATATTCTGAATATCTGCGGAATGCAGACAAAAAGCGTGAGTAAATTAAGCATGACGTCATTTTGTAAGCGGGGGTTAATGCGCTCAACAAACACGTGGCAACTGAGTGAAGAGAAGTGGCTTGCTTACCGTGACTTGACAGTTTTTGGCTTTCGAGATCATTGTTCTTCGCGAAGAAAGATATTGATAGAACGCTCTAGAAAAGCAGCAAACCAACGCCATGGCCTAGTGGTTTAGAGCGTTCGCTTTGGAAGCTGGTAGGCTGGGTTCTATTCTCAGTCGCGTCAAACCAAAGACTTTAAAACTGGTATCTGCTGTTATACTTGCTAAACGCTCAGCAATAAAGTGTAGTGCGGAGGATGAAATAAACAGAGAGTAAAAATACGTCAGTGAATTCTTGACAAAATTTAGTCCTGGCGCTAAAGAACCTTAGTAGTTATAAAGCGCCATAAAACCACACAACATTTCTAGAAAAGCAAGAATGAGTCAAATCGCAGCTATTCTGTGTCTTACGCAATTGGAATAAAACTAGCAATCACAGGATCAACTGTAGAATAAAAGCAGATTGAGAAAAAGCTCGTTGGCTGTATGGTAAATTCTCGATCTATACATGTTTTGCAATGCTAGTTGTTTTAAGTAATACGAACCCACTAAATCGAATCAGCAGTACTGTTACGAAACATTTCTAAGTACAAATTTATCCACCTCAACTTATTGTACGTAGGACACCGCAAACAAAGCTAACTACCACTTCTGCCTCCAGAATTTTGCTTATGGTAAACGAATATCTTCCTTAGGACTTTCACAAGATCGAATAAAGAAAGGCAATTATTTCTTTTAAGAAATTGCTGTGTTATAAATATTTTTTGCTAGTTTAGAAACCTCTAAAACGTGCAATTAAAGTGGATTTACACGAAAAACCGAAGGAGAGCTTCGTTTTGTTAGTTTTTTTTTAGTGACATGCAGCTTGGCTTAGTAAGTCGAGCAAAGTGGGGCAAGGCTGCCTGTCGTTATATAAGAACAAAGAAAGCTACGGTTCACTTTTTTATTTTTTCGTATTTACTCTTTGTGCAGTTTTCCCGTTTAGCTTATTTGGTTAGTGCGTCAAAGTTGATCGAAACATACCTCGCTGTAGTTTATTAGCAGAACTGAGTCGCAATGCCTTGGGAACGATAAAAACCATTTCCTCATAGCGGTCAAACTGTCTGACAGTGGAGGAGGTCTTGGGCAAATTAAGACATTAAACAGAATCCAAAAAAGGACACATATATTCACGCTGTAAGCAGACGTGTGCTTGAGAAAAAGCTGGTGGGGTCAATCACGTTCCTGTCTATGCCATGTTATTAATTTTTGTTGTTTGTTTGTGCAAGTGTCTTGTTCGTAATTTATTATTTACGTAGTTTTCTTATGACGCAAATGCAAATTTAGATTTTTCATTAATTGGCTAGACGTGGCAATTAACAATTTCGACAAAACAATCAAGCAATGACAAGCATGTCATGGAACAAGAAAACTTTGCAAAAGTCCTTCGATGTGAGTGCTTGAGTGGATGTTTTGTTTCGCGTTGTGCTATAAATAGTACACAAGGTCATTTGAGTTTCAAGCTGCTGCTGATTAGCACAAACCGGTTTAACTTTTTTTACTGTATTTTTTATTAGTTTAATGCCTGTTAAAAACGTTTTGCTAATGCAATTGCTCATCTTTTACTTGCAGCTAATTAAACGAAATCAATGTAATCAGAGTAAAATGTTTTTGATAATCATTTGCAGATGCATTTTTGATGCTATATATTACCTGTTGTGTAAGGCATGTTTAAGATTGGGCTTTTTTCGCACTATGGTTCTCTTCAACAATTTCTCGTCAACGACGTTTCAAATTTTCAACTTCAGGTAACAAAGCTTGATAATTTATAATTAATAAAAAGTCTTTGCGTACAGCGGAAGACCTTAATCACTGTATAAGGGCAAGTGGTTGATGTAAAATGTCCCTATCTATTCAAGAAATTAGACGAAATCGATTGAAGAAAGTACTTAATTGGCAAAATTAAGCTTAAAGACGACATAATTAGACAATTGACGTAAAAAGAAGTGGAAGATGAATTGATCTTTATAATTATGACATTATAAATGCATATTATGGTAAAAATATTGTACAAGACTTACAGGAAATCTGTTTCCTTGCCTTAATAGCTTGCTGAAATTTGCTGCGTGAAAAATGCCACGTACAAGTGGCAACTTATGGCATTGCTAGACGTGACACGTTTTTTGAATTACGATTACACTAGTTTTTAACAGTTTGTTGCTGGATGCTATGCTCTCGCTGTTTACTGCGTGTGTTCTTCTGATTAAGGTAAAGTTTACATGCAAAGAAAGACAATGATTTGTTTATGAAGTTGCTAGACTAGTAGAAACTTTCTTAGTGGCAGTGCATCTTTATAGGAGCCCAGAGTCACTGCACGCAAACATGACATCGTCCCTAGCATTTTCTGCAGCATGAAGGTATACTCAGACCAATGACATAAATTGCTCAGACTAACCTATTTTTTAGTTGCTAGTCGTTTAAAGTTTGTAGAGTTTTCGTGTTTTCTGTTATTTATTGGAAGTCAATTTGCACTTCATGGTTTTCATACTTGCTCTAATTTGCTGATTACTGTAATTAGATTATGTGCATAGTGCAAATTTCTCCAAAAGATTTTCAAAAAAAACAATGATTTCTGGGGACAATGCCACAAGACTTTTTAAGAATATTTTTTTGAGATTTCCTGTCTAATCAATCTTTCAGTATCGCAAATGTAATTGAAGCAAATAAATGATTTGACTGTGTGCTGAAATTTCAATTCGAATTTCGATAACTTATACTAATCAAATTTCGATTCGTTGTTTTCTTCGAGATAAAAAACTGTGAGCTTGATTACCACAGTTTCTGGGCTTGGCAGTATTCAGCATCGTACTGCAGTGAAATGAGAAAATAATTCTGTCGCCGTAATTCAACAATTCTGTTCCATGCAGTTAGCTGGTCACAAAAGTTGTATGTAATCAATAAAATTGGTCTAATATTATTGCTTGTTCTTCATTCTTTTACTACGTCATGTTTAGTCACGTATTTGTGACCTTGACTTGCTTGGTCTAAAACGAAAATGTGAACTTAAAAATGTATTTGCAACATCAGTGAAGGTAGACTGATGGTTTCCGTTCAGCTCAAGCAAAAACCTGATTTACAATTTCTCTCAGACTCGGTTTTTTGTGAAGTTGAATGATTTAACATAGTTCTGTCAGTGTTTTATCTTATAACTTTGAAGAGGCAGTGCTAGACTTGACAAGTAGACCTACATTTGACAGCGTTACATGTAGACAAAGCAGATTGCACAGAATTTTCTCCTATCAAATGATTAGTCATCGCCAAGATGTCACCACCCTTTTGAAATATTTTTTGGTAGGTTTACTGCTTATTTGCGTGAATTGTGCTGAATCATCAAAGCTTTCAACTTCTGTATCAACTTGATTGATTAATATTCATATTTTCGGTAAACTGACAACAACATAACAGATCATAAGACCTTGTGCCAAGAAGCGAACCCTCAACATATGATAGCGTAATGGGTTTGTCACAAAGAATGATGATGAGTCATCACCAAATGATGACGTAAAGACTAGCTCTATAAAGACGTAATTTTTTTTTTCAGGCTGTTATTCGCGTTGAGATTTGAGTGCGAGCACGTTGGCAGAAACCAGTAGTGTACCGTGTAATTTTGTTGGATATACGGACAGAGCGAAATTACTAGATTTATGGAGAAACGATAATTTTTATAGCAATTAGACTCTTCGTTTTCACTAAATTTGTACTATTTTCTACGACGACCAATTTTGCAAAGATGGCAGACTAGAAGATCTAACGACCCTTTCGCAGTCTCCTTGATGTCTGTCATCATTTTACTGTTAGTTATTTTTATTTCCTTGCTGTGTACTTGACATCGAATAATCTAATAATCAGTTTTAGTACATTTACAAAGCGCTGCGCCTTAAATATGCGTAATAATAATCAAATGCGAGTTGAACCGCGTCGGTTGAGCTTCAGATGTAAAATCAGTTCATGATTATTCAGCCAGTTTTTCAATTACAGCAAGATCTCCAGCTAATTTCATCAAAACATGAGGTCATAGCCAGCGCAGTCATATTGAAAAGCACTGTCTAGTACGTATTACGCAAGCAACCTTGGGTCGACATGTGTGACCAAAAATCACGCGCGCTGTGCGTGTCATCAACGTGGTTTTTGACGACGGTTAGAAGTTTAGAACGTTGCGTGGCATCACGTGTTGCGACGGTTGGTTAAATTCATCGGTAGTAACCGAATTGTCTGTTAAAGTTTTATGTCGCAATCAAGGCTTAACGTGGCTTGGTGGAAAACTTGCTTGTTGGAATTCATGAGGTAGCCTATATTTCAGAGAAAAAATCGAGACTAAGAAGTATCGTAGGCTACCAAATCAACATGAATAAATTTCTGTTTTTCGGTTAATTTTAGCTGAGCAACGTTGACTAGACTAGCTGTTAGCATTCGTGTTTGTAGGTTACCAGAAACTTATAGTACTATGTCGCCAGGTCACTAGTTTGTAACAGGCCTTAAAGGCGTGGTATTATTTATGACTGTTTGGTAAAGCAGAATTTGTTGGCCTACATAAACGTCAACGTATTGTATTAAGTTTAAAAGGCTCTTAGTCTATTACTGATCAGCTGATGGTGCGTTTTCATTTGTGTTCGCTAAATTTTAAACGGCAAAATCAGTTTCTTGACGTCAGTGATACTTCGTATAGGTTCGTGGCTGCGGATATGAAGTGACTGTTTCTGTGAAAATATGATTAAATTTTGTACAAATATGGAAGTTATAGTTGTGTGCTACAAATGTAATGCTAGACTTGCTTATTGGGTCTGTTAGAGATAGCCTGGAAAAATTGGCAAGACTAGACTCAGGCTAGTTTAATTTTTTCCTGATTGATTGATGATGACCATGCCGATGATTTTAAATAGAATTTCGATCACTGTTTTTCGATTCGGTCACATGTCACAACCAAAACGAGCTGAATTGGAAGATGATGCCACACTGATGCAGTATAAATGCCAAGTCCAATTAAAGACTTAACTTAATTTCCTTCGTCTTTGTTTAAAAAAACGTGTTATTAAGTTTAAATTTACCTTGCGGCTCGGTCAGTCGACGAGGTCTGCGACATCACAAGAACGTGATGTCACGATGAATAAATTTACTTGTTTCTGGCTGAATGTTAGTTTGGAAATAAATAAATCTGTAATTGCTGGTATTACAGTGCATTGACGTTTCGCTAAACGCTACATTGAATCAACCCAAGGTTGCATTTATGACCGCCGTGTTTCTACTGATCTACAGATGTATAAATTAATTTTCTTGATTGAGGTCGCAAGAAATGTAAGGGTTAATGTCTCTTAGTCAGATAATTGACTTTTGACTACAAGGTTGACTCTCATCTTTAAGGGATTAATACATCCTTATTATTATTATTAATTGATAAACCTACCTCCTTGTAAATAAACCTGGCACATATGACGAAGTTTGATATATGAAATTCTCCCAAGTCTGCTAATCTAGCTCATAAAGTACAGTAGCTCGAAAATTTTTGTGATTAAATTTCAAATAAGTGTGTAATATTTACTCTTCCAATGTTATTGGTAGCTAAAAACGTGTGTGACGGTGAAGTTAATTGGTAAATGTTTATTAGTTAATTTAATCGGCAGCGTGGCCGAGTGGTTCGAAGCGTCGTTTTGGTGATGATCGCACGGTTGGTGGTTTAACTCCCACTCAAACCTCGTTGTTGCGTTCTTGGATAAGATGCTTCACGAGAATTATCTCTGCTTGGTGGAATCTAACAAGCAGCAAATTGAAGAAGTCAGAAGCAAAAATTCAAGCGGAAAACTCGGAAACAAGGGCAACTACTTAGCGAGTCTGGATTCGTCCAACGCATAGCGCCTCCGTCGCTTTCTCGTTACAGGAGGATAAAACTGAAGAAATCAATCAAAAAGGTAATAGTTGAAATAGAAGCAAAATACTATTTTGATTTTAGAGCAATAAAAAGAAACAAGAGGTGAAACAAAAAGTTTTTCTACGTGCGCTTAGTGATTCAAAGGTGGTGAAATCATCAAATTGTGAAGAACTTGCGTCACTACGGCGTAATTGGTAATTTTCCTCATCTTTTAATTCTATTTATATCAACGAATGATCTTTGGACCTGGAAACACCCTGCTTATAAGAGTAAACCTCATGACAGAAAATATTTTAAGGTGTGAATTTAGGATAAGCAGCAGCTGGTTTGCGCAACAGTACTTATCCTTGGTGCCTTGTTAGGCAATTTGTCGGCCATCGTTGATGTGGTTACCAAATACACTGACGTAAGATCACGTGCGGCACGCGCGTTTATAGACGTTTCTAATTCATTTTTTGACGCGACAATTTATTACCAAATTGATTAGATTGTTTTAATAGCGTAGCCTTTTAGTAACAAAGAACAAAACTAATGGTGCCAAGTGACTGAGATATGCCAAACTCTTTTGATCGTTTCTGTAGCTTATGGCCAGGGGCGGAACCAGGGGGACATGCTATAAATTTTCACTTGTAAGCAAGTGTCGTAATTAGTATTAAAATCCAAAATACTTTTAACTAAGAATAAGGATGGACTTTTGAGTAGCAGCGTTTTCTGTGATCTACGTCCTTTGTTATAAACGGCTACTGGCTAGGCTGCTAATGTTGGTGGTTGGGCTTACATCATAACCCATATGAAAGTCAGAAATCAATTCATGATGAAAAAATTGCTTGGACTGCCTATTCGTTGAATCAGTGCAGGCTATTGCTTTAGAGCAGTACTGCGGAAAAGCATGATAGTCTACAGATAAAGAGTTTGCTCATTTTAGTTCTAGGGTATTGAAGTAGCCTACTGATATATGCCATTGTACTTTGAAAATCTAGGAACTGTAGTTCAGCTCAGTATCATACTTGTAAGCCGAGTGTTTTGAGCCAACAAGCCTTATTTCTGCCAATTTGGGTCCTACCTTATTTTCTTTTACTAGCATGCGTTGACCAATAGAAGGCAGTACTTCCTTTCTCGGGCAAAAATTAGTTCAAGATATAAAAACAAACTAATGAAATTGAACTGTTGGCGTGGACTGCACTTGCTGTCAACAGCCAACACCCACCCCCTTGACGATTGCAGAAAAAAGAAACCATTCTTTTTTGAAACGACCCGACTTTTCTTCGCGAGGACCTTGCTGCAATCGCTACCATGTTTTTTCTGTTTTGTCCAACTTTCTGATTTAATCTCAAAAAACTTTCATTACGATACGATGCAACAATATCGGTAGTCCAGCTTTTCTGATGTGTTTTGCTTGAACTGCATTTTTGTCATTGATGCTACTGTGAAGCACTTAAGAAGAACTGCAGTAGCTATGGCTGCACACAAAATTTTTTTAATACATTGAATCAAATGATCTTTACACTCGTTTCATTGCAATTGCTGTAGTGCCAAAGCGTGGTAATAATTGGGGACCCGACCCCGCGGCTTAGCGCGTGGGCAAACGTCGCAGTTGCCGTTGGTTACACTGTGTCCGTTGGCTACACTGTGTCGTTGGCTACAATGTGTCGTTGGATACACTGTGTCCGTCGTTGGCTACAATGTGTCGTTGGATACACTGTGTCCGTCGTTGGCTACACTGTGTCGCGAGCCGTTGGCTACACTGTGTCGGATTTGACTGGGCTGGGAATTAATTCCTAAACCTTCCGCGTCGATAGCGACATCTTTCACAACTGCACTACAACCGGCCGGTTTGTTGAAAAACTATTAAAATATCAGAAATTAACTTGACACTGCCGTAAGCGCTCAAAATATAAGAAAAATGCTGCCATGGAAGACCAAAAGATTCGAAGAGGCCCAGGAGCGGAACGAGGGGGGGGGAGGCAAAATTGTTTTTACGTACCGTAACTGTCTCAGGAGCTGGAGGGACGAATTAAGAAATCGTGGTACCCGGGGCAGATAAGAGTGGAAGGGGTTTACCGAATTTTCACTGCGCAAAAGGAGGACAGGTTCTTTGAAGGTGATCACCTCCGCAGATGTCCAATTTTCTGCTCCAAAATCAAGTGTAGAGCGAAAAAGAAGAAAGGTCATCATTACAATCAAGCAGCTAGAAATTAGTAAATGTGCGGAGCCCGGGGTAATTGTCCAGTTTTCTTATTGCTTAATCCGGCTCGGCGTATTAGATGTTTATATCAAGGTTTATATGCGTTGTTTATATCAATGTTAGTTCTTGAAAAAAATTTTTTTGGAGGGAAGCAATTAACTGTTTTACGCCACTGGGCTACACCCTGTTTGTGACGTTGTTAAAGCTGGCCTACTTAAGTCAGTTAACCTTCTTATGGCCCAAAAATGAAGTAAACTAAAATTTTTTTTAACAGCTTGAGTTTCAGTGAAACCTTCTCTCTCGTTAAATGAAGCCCAAAGAATCAAGCTAAAGTGTAAATGAAATTTCCTTACATGGCATTAGCTTAACATGGTTAACTGCAATTGCGTAATAATTTAGATTCGAAACATCACAATCCGATGCACTTTAATATCTCTGAATTACCGTAAGCATCTTTACGTTATCACGATGTGACGTCACTGAAATCTCCTTTAAAAAATCCTGCGTACGCCACTGCTAGATAGCGTACTTTAATCATAAACTTTTTCTTTTAACCCCCTGAAAAGGCCTTAACATATTAAGTTTTCTGCCTTCCCCTTCGACAAAAACTGTTTAATCCGCGCCTGCAGGAGGGTATGATGAGGGGTATACATCCACCTACCAGCCATTTTCAAAACTGTTTTTATTGCATACAATTTTTCCATAATTTCGAACTTCTTCGACAGCAATATGCCTACGCCTTAAGCACGCATAATCGAAAATGTGCGAACAAAATGCATCATATTTGACGAAGCGCTGGGAATTAAGGTGAAACAACTTAACAAAATTTGCGTGAAAATTATTCACATAGCACTAAAATAGGTTTAATTACAGCATGTAAATTTTCAAAATCTTTCCAGGGTAGCATGGCTCCGGACCCCCTAAACTAAAGCTCTTCTTGTTTCTCAATCAGCTTCAAATTTGTTCTGCGGAAAAAATACACGTCAAAAAATGTAAAAATTTTGCCCTCCCTTTTTTTTCTCGCTACGCCACTGCTCTTAGGATAAGCTAGGTAATTCTAGTGAGATATTTTGTTGTTTCGCTGTTATTTTCCCATAACTTTCTTTAAAAATGGAGAAAATGAAACTGTGACATCATAATGAAGCTCTAAGTACACGAAGTTACCCGGAAATTCAACAGTTTAAGCGACTTCGTTCACCTTTGTCACAAAGTTGCAAAAGTTAGTACGTTGATTTGATGGTATCGATAAAGAAAAGAAACGATTAACAAGTAGGGTTTCCCTTTTTCCCGGATTTTCATCTTACCGGGAAACGAGAATTTTCCCGGGAAATTCTCGGAATCCCGAAAATACTCGGGTTTCCCGGAATTTGGAAAATTCCCGGAAAAGTTTCCCGGAAAAATTTCTCGAGCTTGATTATTTGGCCACAAGAGGAGTGACAAAGACATTTTTTTAAATTTTACCATTTCTAATCCAATTTTACACGTTTTTTAATGTTGTTTTGACGAACTGAGTTCACATTTTTCAACATATTAAACAAAAAATTAAACACTAGTAACAAGTGACGCCATAAGCCATCGTTGAAGTGCAATAGGGCGTACTGTAGTTATAAATTTTCAAAAGGGGGGGATAAAAAGGGGCTCAAAATTTCTATAAAAGAGCTGAAAAAAATCCAAGAGGGGGTTTCAGCCCCCACCTTCCAACGCCCTTGGATTAAATTTCTGCTGTAGATTTCTCTTTAGATATTAATTTTTTTGTTCAGGCTCTAGCAGTCTAGCTTATTACAGGTTTATGGATAATTTAGGTACTGTGCAATTTCTGAATAAATGACAAGAATTTGCAGCTTGTGGTTAATTAATGTGCTAATTATTGCCTGACTGCTCATGCCAATGACTTTGGCACCTTGGTCACCAATACTGCGCCGAATATCGCGCAGTAGTGGTGAAGGGTGACAAGGTGTTGTTGGAATTATCATCGAATCAAGAAGTCAACTTCACAACAATCAACTTCGAAATAATGGTTTCACTTTTATCACTCGCTGTAAACACCTTAATCACCAATGTGATTGTATTATAAGGTCAAGCACATTGGATTAGGGTGATTCATGACGTGTTGATTATTACATCACTAAAACCATTGGGGGTGATGACGTACGCAGTTGTTACTGCTTCGCAAGAAAAGATTTATAAAAACGGTCGGTTTCGTCGCGTTGTCGGTTTTCGCGCCTGAAATCCTAGCTAATGTCTCGGATATTTGCGTTCGCTTAGATATTGCGACTGGTAAAATAGTCTTCTGTCTACTAGGCTATAAGCATTCAAATATCTGGAGACGTTGCAGATAGTCGTTTGTAGTTCAGTAGTAGGCCTAGTAGTAGTTGTGTTTTATTTGTCGCGCGCAAAACACAGAAACATGTTTGAGCAATTCCTCGCGATTTCTCCATCCATAACGTTCGTAGAGCTTGAAACTTACAGCTTGTCACCGCCTTCTTCATAAAATTAAGTTTTCGCGATCACAATTAACTGCGTTTGGGTTGTGGTCCTCTGGACAATTAGTGCCTCCTTCGATCCGTTGCAATATCAACATGGTGTTATTTTAACTAGCACGTGTGGTGCTATACTTTTCACAAAATACGACACGTCCATGTCAATCCATGTGGAAGGACGGCTTGGGCGTGTACTGTGCTTTTGCTGAGTTTATTGTTTAAAATTTCAACGTTGACTTTGAGCAAAAATTCAAAAAAGCCATGGTTATTGAATAATTTTTGAGTGCAGTGTATTGGTGTGGTGTTGAGCTTCGTATTTGGTCAATCTTCGATGCGGTTAGTGCCACTTGCCACTCGTGGTGACAAAAACGTGGAGTTAATTCCCCATTTTTGATGTTAAAAACGAGACTTTTTGATAAACAATGGACAATTTTCAGTCTTGTAATCCTGGCTAAGCTTAGCTGGTAAAATGCTGAGCTGTATAAACTCGGCTCAACTCTGACGATTAAAAGCTATGAAGAGTCATACGTGGTCATGGTGGGGCGTTTTTTGGTAATTTACCGCTAGTTTTTGACTCGTTTTCCCGCGCTTCGTTGGCTCAGAACTCGAAAACAACTTACTAATCGGAACGACAGTATAATGATTGTCCGTTTTTAAATTTTAATAGCACAATAAGCAACTTGTAGATTCAAAATTGATACGTGAAATGCTGGTGGACTTGAGTAAAAGAGTAGAAAAAATTTTAAAATCCACGATCCGTTTCATCCCATCTAAAAAAAACTTGCCGATTATGTACTGTACAACAAAACCTTGCATATCTCATTCGAGCTGCGATTCTCTTTATTGTATCGCCATGTTGCCATATAATTAATTTTTTGTGTGCTGAAAAGTGTAACGCATTCATTCTCATTTAACAAAGTATCGAAAAGTTGCTTTACGTCCGACTAATTAAAAATCACTTTCAAAAATTCATGTTTCATGATGTTAATTTGCATAATATATGCTGGTATGCGCAACAGCAAAAATATTGAAATTGAATTAAATTAACAAAATTTACAAGATGAATTTGAAACCTACATTGACCCATAACCACAATATACGTTTATATTTGGAAATGCCATTTCCCCAGTACAAGCTGAGTAAGTTGTGATACAAATTTCGTAGCACGCAATCAACACCCAGTTGAAGATTCAACAGATTTTCGAAAGATTTTTCTTACATCCTCATCTAACAAACAGCAAGAAAATCTGGACTTTCGCGGAAGTTACCATCGTTTTCACATGCACTAGACAGAACTTTGTTTTTCTACTCTTTCGGTACGATATTTCCTGTTTCATATTTTTCTTTCAATGATTATGTTGAAGCAAGCAGTTTTACAGAGAAAGCAGCAAGAAAACTTGGGTTGGATATGTTGAATCCATCTTCTTACTGCCATGATTTTCGCCATGATATTCTGAACCCACAGCACCATATTACCGATTATCCGCAACGTTTATAAAGAATCCTGGGCTTTTTTGGTTTTTTAGTGTTCTTGCTGTTGGCGTAACAAGGAATGGCATACTGATATTTTAGAGACTGTGATGATGCTTTTCAGCAAATTCTGTTGTCATGTTCCTTCGATTTGCAAATTTATTTTAATTTTTTTTAAATGTTTTTTTATCGCCTTACCACTAGCAGTGTTAACGACATATGTAAAAGGTCAAAGATGCTATAGTGATCTTATCTTGTATGCTTATAAGTAGGGCAATTTTTTTTAACCTAAAAAAACGAAAATTTTGACTCTAAAATTGTAAGCTTTGACAAATTTTGACATTAAGTAAAATAACACCGTTTTTATTGCAAAATTAGCATGATTGATGTTTCAGCACAATTTAAAGTTTGTAGTACAATGACAGGTTCTTTTCAACATTTTCTGGTAGAAGTCTATCCTTTCTCAAAAGCTTGCCAAGAATCGAGAAGGTTCTTTCTACTGAAGCACTTGTTGGCTGACAATTTTGAATTTGGGCATATGTTGTTGGTGATGCACCATTTTTTTGTAGTTTGACAATATTGCTGATATCTGAGTTTTTTTCCATCCGCTTTTTTATATAAGAGCCGATTTTCATTCAGTCTTCTTTCAAATCTATTTTGGTAATATCTTCGTAAGCTGCCTTGATTGTGTGCTTGGAATTTTTCATTCATTTTATCAACTGAGGCAGAACTTGGTAGTCACGGTTGATCGTTGTCACTCCCTTTGTTGTGATTATGATATTGATTAATGATGGTGCCTGACTCCCGCCATGTTACTAGATCAGAAGTCCTTGCATTGCCTTTTTTTAATATCTGATACGGTGATATCAGACGAGACGCGGTAAACCTGGTTTTGACAAGGATCGCCTGTGATCACCTCGGATCGTTGCAGATCAATATCTCGCAACAGGCGCGGATTAAACAGTTTTTTTGGGGGGGCCCAGAAAATTTAATATGTTAAGGCCTTTTTAGGGAGCTGAAAGAAAAAGTCTATGATTAAAGTACGTTATCTAGCAGTGGTGTACGCAGGATTTTTCAATGGAGGATTTTTTCAATGGAGGATTTTTCAATGGAGGATTTTTTCAATGGAAGTTTCAGTGACGTCACATTGTGATGACGCAACGATACGACAATTACGGTAGTTCAGAGGTATTAAAGTGCATCGGATCATAATGTTTCTAATCTAAATTATTACGCAATTGCAGTTGACCATCATTAAGCTATATAATGCCATAACTAAGAAAAAAACCAAGATATATTTCATTCACACTTTTGCTTGATGCTTTGCGCTTCATTTACGGGGAGAAAAGGCAGGGATGAGAAAAGGTTTCACAGAAACTCGTGCTGTTAAGCCGTGGTTAAAAATTTACGAAAAAAATTTTAGTTTACCTCATTTTTGGGCCATAGGAAGGTTAACCGACTAAAGTAGGCCAGCTTTCGCAACGTCACAAACAGGGTGTAGTCATGGGGGTAAAATAATTAATTGCTTCCCTCCAAAAATTTTTTTCAAGAGCCGACATTGATGTAAACAACGCATATCAACCTTGATGTAAATATTTAATATGCACTCATTTTGAAGGGGGAAGTTTCTTCCATAACTATCTTGAAAAGTGAAGATAGTGAAGCATGCCCTCTCTGCCGCAACATTTTAAAGCTAAAATGAATTGCGCGAGAGAAAAATCCCTGATCATGCGATCATGGTCAAAAACAGCGTCGGTATTGTCCAAGCATTTTTTACCCATATCACAGCGTCGATATCATCACATACTTTTAAACACATAATCGGGATGTCTGAAAAACGGAGCACTCCAGCTTGCCCCCTCCCCTCGTTCCGCCCCTGGGCCTCTTCAAATCTTTTGTTGGTCTGGTCTTTCTTGGAAGTATTTTTATTTTATTTTTAGCAGTTACGGCAGGGTCAATTTAGTTTTTTATATTTTAATAATTTTTCAACAAACTGGCCGGTTATAGCGTAGTGTTGAAGATGTCGCTATCGATGCGGAAGATTTGGCGTTCAATTCCCAGGCCGGTCGAATCGGATGCACTATAGCCAACGGCTCGCCACCGCTGCAACGTTTCTTCGTAGCTGCGTTGCCCAGGGGCTATAAGCCGCGGGGTCGGGCCCTGCCGCTCGTTACCGCGCTTTGGTACTACAGCGAATGTAATGAAACGAGTATAATGAAGATTTGATTCAGTTTTATAAAAAAATGTTTGTGTGCAGCCATAGTTTCTGCAGATACACCGCATTCAAGGAAACTCCTACTCATTAAGTGCTTCACAGTAGCATCAATGACAAAAATGCAGTTCAAGCAAAACACATCAGAAAAGTTGGACTTCCGGTATTGTTGATCGGATTGAAAGGAAAGTTTCTCGGCATTAAACTACAAAGTTGAGCGAAACAGAAAAACATGATAGCAATTGCGGCAAGCTCCGCACGAAAAGTCGGTTCGTTTCAAAAAAGAATGGTTTCTTTTTTCTGCAATCGTCAAGGGGGTGGTGGGTGTTGACTGTTCGTGTTGGCTGTTGATAGCAAGTGCAGTCCATGTCAACAGTTCAATTTCATCAGTTTGTTTTTATATCTCGGACTAATTTTTGCCCGAGGAAGAGAGTAACTGCCCTCTTTCGGTTAACACATGCTAGTTAAAGAAAGTAAGGTAGGATCCTAATTGGCAGAAATAGGGCTTGTCGGCTCTAAACACTCGGCTTATAGTATCGTATTACAAGAACGCTACTGAGCTGAACTACAGCTCCTAGATTTCCAAAGCACAATGGCATATCAGTAGGCTACTTCAATACCTTACACAGAACCGGCGGCAGAGCAGTCGACTTGGGGGGGGGGGCAAAGTTTGAAATTAAGCACAACAGCCACTGTCTTCAAAAGAGTAAGCTTGTTAATTGAGAGGGCCAAGCATGTCGATTGGGAGGCCAGACCCCTCTTGGCGCCGGCCTTGGTCTTACAACTAAAATAAGCGAACTCTTCATCTGTATTATGCTTTTCCGCAATACTGATTCACCGAATAGGCAGTCCAAGCAACCTTTTCATAATGAATTTATTTCTGACTTTCACATGGATTATGATGCAGGCCTAACAAGTAACAATAGCAGCCTAGCCGTTTATAAGAAAGGACTTTGATCACAGAAAACGCTGCTACTCAAACGACCTTCCTGAATCTTAGTTTAAAGCATTCCAGAATTTGATACTAATTATGACATTTGCTAACAAGTAAAAATTTATAAAAATTTTGGAAATTTTGGGGGGGGCCCGGGCCCCCTGGGCCCCCATATAAATCCGCGCATGCCTCGCAATCAAAATTGCGTTCACTCATGCAAAAAAGGCGAGAGGCGTCGAGGTGTGCTTGCTAGTGTGGACGCAATTGCAGTTCTTGTGTGGACGGAAGAGGAACAAGACGTCTCTAGACGAGACGAGTTGTTTCTTGAATTCTATTTCCTTTCGCTTTGTGAAGAATTTTGACCAATTTTGACTTAACGTTGAAATTTTGAAAAAAGTTTGACTTATTTTGACAAGTCAAAAAAATGCATTACTTATAAGAGAAAGTTTATCGACGAATAAAACAAATTAGCAGATTACCAACAAAGTAATCTAACTTGCTTAATAGAGTATGAAAGCTATATGAAAGTAGTGAGAGCTCATCAAAAGAGCAGGTCTTACTCGAATCTTCAATGAAGGCTAAATGCAAGTCACTCAACCGCGACGCTCATTTGCAGGATTAGCAGTGGTTCTTAACCTGCGGGTAATTACCCCGAAGCGAAAATTTAACTGAAGTTTTTTTTTATTGCTTATGCTGGTAGTGCAACGGTTTTATCAATTATACAATGACACCAAAAAATGTAAGTCAATAAGAAAAGAACAAGTGTGCAAGAATGGGCATTATAAATGATTTTTATCGTTGTCTCACTCTCGATGTATGTGGTCGAGTGAAAGCAAAAAAGCAGAGCAACTGCCGAACTCGAATTTTGTTACAGCTTTATCCGCACTAGTGGTACGTTCAGTGTGGTGACAGTTTTCTTAAATCCGTCCGTTTCTTGTTCAGTCGTCTCCTCACGCCAGTCACCTGCTAGTTTGCGCTGTACACGTGCTGGGCTATGATTTCATCACTTTTTTATGAACTTCAAAGTTCAACCAATAAAAGCTGGCCACCCTGGGATACTCCACCCACACATAAATAAATTACTTCATTCAGCAGCTGCTTCGCTACCATTTGTTCAATAGGCGTGTGATCTTATCACGTAATCCAAGACACATATTGCAGACGAAACATTATGGGAGTGGAGTTTATTTCACTTAAAACGGAAATAAGAAATACCACGACTAACGCAAATTCTAGCATAATGTTGTTTCAGCTTTAAATAGACTGTCTGATATAATTATTTTTTAGGCCCTTTTGTAATAAAAATAGCTATTATTACACCAACTAGCTTCTTTTTGTTGATGACTGGAAAATCCATCGCTCGTTACAAATAGGAGAACAAAAATTCCCTTCATCCGAAGATCTAAAGTTTTGATGATGCACCAAAGTCATCTAGATTCATAATTGACCTAATATATTTCCACTCGAACAAATTTTAGTTTTACGAGCGATACGCTTGTTTGCCCAATTTCGTAATTACTCTACGCAAAACGTGAGAGCATTTCCATTAAAGTCTGTAGTATTTGATCAAAAAGTAGTACCAGGGTCGTGCGTGTGTGTGGGCCGTGGGTTACTACTGCTATGTAGTGGAGAGCTACTACTATGTAGTATGCACACACCCCCTTCAGGCCTCCTTTGTAACATCGTAAAAGTCATTATCGATCATTTTTAGAAAATTTGTCCTTTTTTGAGGTAAATCGCTATCCGCCCATCAGCAAACTTCTGCGTGCACCGTAGAGTAGTTAGTGTGGTGTCGCTCAGCGCAGACTGGACAAACTTCTGTCTAGTCATAAACCAATCCCTCAAGCGACCAATATTTTTTTTATTATTTCTATGAGAAAAGAATAGAGAGAAATGTCATAGTTGTTGGCAGATTTCATCATGAGCATATCATAGCAAAAAGGATTGCGTTCAAATTTCGCTCATGCAGTGTTTTTTTAAGGCGTTTTGACTAACCAAAATGGTCTCTCAAAATTGTTCAGCGGTTTTTCAAAATTCGCAAGTTTTCGTTGTAACAGTTGTCGACTAGAGTATGGGGCGCCGTTTGTTAACTCAAATTTGTGAAACAATTTTCTGTTTATTTAAATAAATATTCTTTTTAAACAAATGGTCAAAAATAAATAAACAAAAATAAATGTACAAAAACAAATAAGCAAAAAGATTCGTTCATTTAAATAGTATGTACAATGATCTACAGTACTACGTATTGCACGTTTAATAAATGGCCAACTCACTGTAAAATAAACACTCAAAAATAAACAGGCAAAATATAAATAGCCAAAAATAAATACATAAAATTTTGGCTATTTATGATTATTTATTCCACCCTTATTAAATCAATCACAGTGATTGCTGATGGTAGAAAATGACTAGAAGCAATTCTTCTGGCGAATCAGCATTCACCATAGGTGATTTTAAAGATGTGAAATAATTTTTAATTTATTTTTAATTTTAGGGACGTGAATAAATGTTAATTTTTTTATTTTTAGATTTTATTATTTAGTGAAATAAAATAATCGTTAAAACTAAATAGTCAAAAATTTTTGTGTGTTTATTTTTGACTATTTATTTGACTACTTATTTAAATAAATAGAATGTGCTCACCAGTGTTCCCTCTAGGATTTTGATTAGTGCGAATTTGCCCAATAATAAATTCATTGAAATTTTTTTTCAAAGATTTCACTACTTTGAGGACCCCTTTTACAATTTTTTTGCATGAAATTGGCTTTTCCAAGATACAAGCTACAGTCTTCCATTAAAATAACAAGTTTTTTGTTTAAGTTTTTCAGTTTTGCATTTCATAATATTAATTTCTGGTTCAAAATCAGTAAAATTTGCCCAAAAATTTCGCATTTTTCTCAAATTTCTTACTCTAGAGGGAACACTGGTGCTCACGCACAAAGATTTTTCGAATACGACTCATTGCTTGGCCTTACTTTGCTATTTGTTGGGCTATGTTAGCTACCAACTTTTTCACGACTAGGTGATGAAAAAACAAAATTTTCGTCGCCAGGAATTACAGCATCACAGCACAATGGCTAGTTTTTTGTTTGTTTATTATGTGAGTGTATAAAAAAACAATAAAGGCGCACTAACAGCACATTTTTTTTGCGGCTGGACACATAGTAGTGAAGTAAGTAAATTTTGTGAAAAAGAGTGTTAATACAGAAGTGATACGAGACGTCAATATTGTAATAAATAATAATGGTGAACCAAAAAAAAAAGAAACCTCAAATATTTTAAAATAGAAAAAAAAGTCATCTTCAGCGACATCAGGCGCCTGGTATCGCTGCATAGGACTCGCCAAAGGGAAATTAGCAAAAGTTATTGTGAAATCTCGCATCAAAAAAGAAGGTTGTCGATACTTATTATAACGACACGGTGCAACGTATTTGTAAAAGTAGTTTCCCCTTTTTTTTAAATGAAAAGAAACCTTGATTTTAAATCCGTGGCACCGGAGGCAAAAATTCACGTGAACAAAATGGTGCTTACGAAATCATTAAGACAATTTAAATAGTCTCTTCATGCAAGATTTTATGAAGCGGAAAGCACAATCAAAGCATTTTAATCAGAGAGGAGAATTCGGAGATCAAATTTTAGGCCTAAATTTTTTACATAATTTTTCATAACAGTTCGGTAGTGAGAGTACATTGGACATTAAAACAAAAAATGTGGAACAGATTCCGAGACTTGACAAGCAGCGCATAAACCAGTTTGGTGACTACCAATTCGATGTAAGTGATGATTTAGCAGACAATTACCAGTTTGGAGCCGAAAAATGAAATTATTTTGATGGTTTGATTTTGTGTGAATGCGAGGAAATAGCCATTTATAATTGATCGCCAAGTTAGATTTTGTTTTCCTTTGCTTCCACCTAGCGGATACATTAATATTTTTTTGTTGAATGATCTTCGTTGAAGGAGAAAGTTGTTTTGTGTTAGCGATATACCATGAGGCACCTTTCGGGAAAAAATAATTTAAGTTTTCATTATGTTTTTTCGTTCGATTTAAGTTTTTTTTTTGTCCAATGTATTATATAGGGCAGGGGTGGCCAACCCGCGGCTCTTTGCCCACTTTCATGCGGCTCTTTTTCCCCTGCGGTTTTTCTTCTATCAGCAACCTGGTTCCGTAATCATGTTGTGTTTGGCAACGCATAAGTTGCATTATCACGTAACAATCACTTTGTTAGAGAATCACGACGAGACGTTATCGAGTGGTGGGCGACATCTATTTGTATTGCATGTAATAACTGCATATTTATCCTCCTATCGCGAGAAAGCGATCAAAGCACTATAGCCAGCTCGCTTAGGAGTTACCGGCCACCTGTCTACCACACCAAAATGGGGGAACCCCACTACGTACTTTTCCTACCGACACAACAACTGAACATGCCGGCTTGTTTCCACACTGTCCCTTTAATGCTGAGAGTCAAGCAGGGAAGCTGTGATTACCAATTTTAAAGTGATTGATTTGAGCCGACTCGGAATCAAACCCGAGTCAGCAGCTCCAGAGGCGGACGCTCTTACCACTCGGCCATCTGAACTGTTATTTCCGCGGCTTTGCGCCTGGGCAATACAAAAGTGCGTATAACTTACGGACTTTCGGCAACACAGCTTCGAATCTGAAGAAATATCGCAGCGGCGGTGTCACTGTGTCCGCTTTGACCGGCCCAGGCGACGAACCCCACACCGCTCGCACCGATAGCGATGTCGTTACAAACTGAGCTAACCGGCCGGTATACTATTAATCTAGCTAAGCAAAAGTATGTGTATTAACAAGAGGTGATGTTAATGCGATCATTGTCCCTTGTGTATGACACGGCTCTTTTCTGAAAAACAGAAAGAAATATGGCTCTTAGTACCTGATTGGTTGGCCACCCCTGATATAGGGTATTCTTTCATGTTGTGTGCTTGCTGTTTTTGCTAATTTATGCAATACTTCTGCTTTATATATTATATAGAAAATATCATAAGGTTGAGAACCACTGCTCTAGCCAATCAGATCGCTGGAGAGCAGAGTAAGAGCAAAGTGAAAATTTTTTAAGCAACCACTCCAGTATATGCAGTTATGCGCCCGGCAGGGCCATAGTGTAATTTATTAGGCGCCGTTGTGAAAAAAAACGATTTAGCAAATTTTGTACGAATTTTCAGCAATATTTTCACAGTTTTACAGCTATTTAGCTAAAGTGAAGTGAACTGCAGCTAAAACGTTTCGAAAAATACAATAACAGATACAATGTAGCGACATTAATAAATAGCAGCGACATTTAATAAATAGCAGCGACGTTTAGCCAAAGTGCAACGAAAAATTAAAGTGCTGCGGTAATATGCTAAGGAGATCAACAGTGTTTCCATTTAGTATAATCTTGAAATAGATTTTGAAAAGTTAATATTTATTTATCCAAATTTGAATTACTATCGGCACAGTGTATCCATATTACTAATAGTGGAATCACTCTCTGTGCTCAGTGTCCGAAACGAAAATCAGAGCTTAGATGTTGTGTTGCCATTTTTTGTTTTTGTTTTCAAATTCTCAGATGGCTGAGTGATAAGAGCGTCCGCCTCGGGAGCTGTAGGCTTGGGTTTGATTCCGAGTCGGGTCCAGGGCCGCAACCAGGGGGGCGCGGAGGAGGAGCCTCCCCTGAAAAAAATTTTGCCTCCCTGCAAAAATTGGTTACTATAATGCATGGTACCGGTATAGATAATTTGGCCCCTCCTAAAATATTTTTCGACCCCCTGAGCATTTGCTTCTAGTTGCGGGCCTGGTCGGGTCACACAAATGACTTTAAAATTGCTATTCACAGCTTTCCTGCTCGGCGCTCAGCGTTTAAAGGGACAGTGTGGAGCACAAGCCGGCAAGTTTGCTTGTTGTGTTGTTGCGAAAGACATTTAGTAGGATTTTCCCATCTTGGTGTGGTAGACAGATGGCTAGCAACTCCAAAGCGAGCTCGTATAGCGCATTGATAGAAGAATAAATATGCTACCAAATACAAAAAAAAATTATGAAATTTACAAGGAGTTTCTTGTCTACTTTTTTGTTAGACTGATTTGGCAGTAAGTAAAAAAAGTGAAAAAGTTTGGTATGGGGAAAATGATGAAGTATGGGGAGTATGAGGAAATGTTGGAGGAGGTGTGGGGGTTGTGAGGAAGAGTGTGGAGTGAGTGTGGGGAAGTGTTGGGGGAGGTGTGGAGAAGATGTCAGGTGAGTGTGGAGGAGGGGTGTGGCGGGAAGTGAGGGAAGGTGTGGGGAAAGGTGTGAGGGGTGTGGGGAAAGGTGTGAGGAAGTGTAAGAGAATGTAGGGAGGTGTGAGATGAGTGTGAGAAAGTGTGGAGGGAAGTGTCAGATGAGTGTGGGGGGTGTGGGGGAGAGGTGTTGGATGATTGTGGGGAGAGGTGGTGGTTGAGTGGGAAGAGGTGTGGGGAGATGTAGAAGAGTGTGTGGGCTCCCCCCACACTTTCCCACACCCCCCACACACTTCTCCACATCTCTCCACATCCCAACATATTTTCCACCACTTCTCCACAACCTCCAAAGTCACACTCACCCTATACACTCTTTCACACCTCCTCCATATTTCTCCACATACCCGACATCTTCCCTCACCTCCCACACACACCAACACACTTCACCATTCCTCCCCCATGTTTCCCCATTTCTTCCACATTCTCCCCATACTTGACCCAACTCCTTAAACTACCAAAAATTTCCCAATTCCCCCATCATTCATACTCTCCCAAATTTTCTATACATCCCCATTCTCCCTCGATTCTTTCCCATACTCCCCCATACCTACTTTATCATTAATCCCATACCAAAATTTCTCACTTTGCTGATTTATTGCCAAATTTTCCCAAGCAATCAAGTACACCAAAAACTCCTCGCAAATTTCATAAAAATATTTGAAAACAATAATAAAAAATGGCAACACAACATCTAAGCTTTTTAAAAAGTTTTGCGTTTTTGTGGACATACGTAGCAATGCCTTTTGGTCCACTGAAAGAATTTTATATACACTGTGGCTGTGCTCTGGAGACAACGCGATTTGATGTTACGAAAAATGGAGAAATGGAAACGCAGTACTTTAATTTTTCGCTGCACTTTAGCTAAACGTCACTGCTATTAATTAAACGTCGCTGCTATTTATTAAATGTCGCTGCTATTTATTAAATGTCGCTGCTGTGTATTAAATATTGCCGCTATTGAATGAATGTCGCGTTATTTATTAAACATCGCCGCTATTTAATAAATATCGCTGCTATTTATTAATGTCGCTACATTGTATCTGTTATTGTATTTTTCGAAGCATTTTAGCTGCAGTTCACTTCACTTTGGCTAAATAGCTGTGAAACTGTGTAAATATTGCTGAAAATTCGTACAAAATTTGCTAAATCGTTTTTTTTTTGCAACGGCGCCCCATATTAATTTAAATTAATTTATGTCCTTTCTAATTTCTATCGATCTGGAGATGCTTTCTTCGCAGCATATCTTGATGCTCAGTAAAATTTACGGTTTAATGCCTTAAAAAAAGATAATGTCAATTGGCCAATGTTATATATTTTTTTCTACAAATTAACGTTAACGTTGCTGGTTCAATTGAAAATTACTAAAAAATTTAGTTGATTTTCAAACCTACAGTAATCCTGATTCTAAAATCTTGACTCGATTTTTGAAACAAGAAAAGAACGTTAAATAGCAAAACTACAAACTCGTCAAAGAAAAATTGATCACGCGACACCACATTTTCGGCGAAAATGGAATCACAGCCATGCTATTTTCTCTCTCTAAAAGATAAAGTTTTTAACAAACTTAGCTCATCTCACGGCATCCACGGAAATTACTGACCGTTAGATGGCACACAAGTAATGCTCTGTGGAATACCAGCCAACGTCAGATTTTAGCACAAGCTGGAGTTCGCCGAGTGGTTGGTGCATTGAGCTGCGAAACTAGTTCCGCGGGTTCGTTGCCAACTAGGTCATCTTACATGATGCATATACTTCACTAATATAAAAACTTAAGCTGCATTTCCATAGCTTGAAAAAAACATCAGATTTTAGCAAACGATTTATTGGATTATGAATATGGTTTCGCGAGTTCGATACCGAACTAGGTCATCTTCCATGATGCATATACTTCACCAATATAATCCCTAAGCGGTAATCTTGTCGCTTGAAAAAAAAAAACATCGGATTTACCACCGGTCCTCCACTTTCACAATAAAGCTGTGCTTTCATGTTGCAAAGGTTCACAATCTACTTTAGATGTAATTTAAAGCTGCTATCGTAAGTTTGTGTGTGAGCCAAAATGGTTATTTCGAAAAATACACGAGGCTTAAAATTATTCAGCAAAGAAAAAGCTTCAAATCAAAGACACTTTCGGCCCCACGTCGATAGTTGTAGCAATTATATAAGCTCTTCGTAAAAAAGTTTGGTGACTTCGGTTGCTTTTAAAGTAATGTAAATGGAATTAAAGAAGGTAAGCAATCAATAATCAAAATATGGGTCAAATATCTTGACTGCAGCTGAGGATAGAACCTGCATGCAAGCGCCGTACTAAAATCTAAACGAGCGATGCTCCTAATGCAGCAAAAAAGACATTTTGTGCAAAAAAATATGAGATGTTCGCAGGAAAAGTTCGCAATGTGTATCTGATGAATAGCTCGCTAATTCATGCTGGCTGTAGCAACAAGGTTTGGACCAGAATTTAATTTACTCCTTGAGCTGCGATTTTAGTAGAGAAACCTCAGTTTTAGTACAGGCGAAGCATGGTTCGGCAACGTTTTCGTCCATTTTATGTAAATGTTTATTTCGAAAAGCTATATTTTAATTTGAAACAAGAATTCCCCTGTCGTCAGTGCGATTGGTAGTTTTCTAAGATATATTTGAGTTTGGAGTGGAAGCTTCGCTAGTATGGTCTTTGGAATTCCTCTGGGCTCTTATTTTGCTATGGGTTCTGCAATAACTGCCTATGCTTTAGGTTCTTCGCCTAAGGTTAAAGTTAACGATTGTGTAATTTCCTTACCGCGCTTGATCATCTTGTTACTATGGTTCAACGTTTAAACTCTATATGAGCGCTGCTATGTGTGATGTTTTTAGACAGCCTTGGAAGGCTATAAATCTTACGGCATGGTGCACCCGATGAGACCGGAAGGACGAAAGGGTTAGGATTAGGGTGATTACTGGTAATTACTGGTACCTTTTTTCGTGAACTACGTGAAGCTAATCACGCAGCTCTCGGTTGTCGTGATGCTTACGATAATTTTCATTCATGCTGGCTGTAGCAACAAGCCTAGAAAGCCGAAACTTCATTTACGATTACGTAGCAAAATCGTTTCTCCCACGTCTGGTTCAAATTTACTTTGCCGGTTCGTTTGCAAACTGCATTTACATTGATTTCACAAACAAATAGTTAAACTTCGTTCGAAAAACTCCGAATGGCGTGAACAGAAGGGTGATTGTTTTGTGACGTTAAAATAATACTAATGTACTCAGGGCCGGATTAGGCAATGGCCAAACTGGGCAGTTGCCCCGGGCCCCGCGATTTGGGGGTCCCGCGCATTTACTAATCTCTAGCTGCTAGATTGTGAAACGATACTAATTTCAGCTCAAACTACGGCCCGCGGACGTGATGACCTTTTTGTTTTTGGTCTTCACCCGATTTCAAGCGGAAAATTGGACATCAACGCTAACTGCCCAGGGCCCCGCAATCTCTTAATCCGCCCTAAATGTACTTCACTCACGCAAATACACTGTCTTTGTGAATGTGTATATAAAAGTGTGAATAAAAATCACTACAAACATAGCAAGCCGAATCCCTTTCTAATTAATCGATAAAATTAAGTTTGAGAACACCATGCTTTTGAGAAGCTTCGATTTTTTAGAATTTGTTCGTGAAAATAAATTCTTCAGAGTTTATCGAAAGCTCAAAATGCGAAGTTGCCAATTTTTTTACTCCTTACATCGCCAGCGTGTAATTTTCATTTTGAGCTGCAATTTTAACTTTTGTGCTGAGTTTATAACTGAAGGTGAAAAATTCTAAAAGGTGGAAACTTCTAAAAAGCAAGGTACGAAACACTTCAAGCATACGCACATTGTGTCGGCCATTCTAAAACCACGGCTAAGAAACAATATCATCATAAATGATCAGTATTGTAGGTGAACATATCAGACAAAGAACACACAACACTAAACCCTTTGGGCTTTCCGCTTGTGCCGAGCTCCTAGCGAAAAAGGTTTGAATACTACCGGTATTTTAAAAGTTTTCTTATGAGTGTGACCCGACCGGCAATAAAACTCTTGTCTTCCGCCTACAAATCGATCGCTCCTAAGCGATACACCAATATGCGGTTTTGAGATAATTAAATATTTCAGAAAACTTTTAATGATACAAGTTGGAGCAACACTATTGGTTTTAAATTCGTAGAAGTCAATGTGTTTAAACTGACTAACTCTTAACTGGCAAGACTAGATCTCTTGCCTCTTACACCTGACCTAAAGCGAAAGTTTGGTTTGTATGAGGTTAGGATTTCGTAAATAATAGTTACACGTGGGGGAAGTCCCATTATCCGGACTAAGATATTCCTCCCCAGCAACGCTTTATAAAGCAATAAATAGCTCAAACAGCGCAGGCACATCTGCCTGTTGCAACAAGTGCATTATGAAGCTACATGCATTCAGCGCATTGCTGCGTCGGTTTTGCGCAAGTTTAAACCTAAAAGTAAACAAAAAGGCCTCTACCGTATTTTACTTTTTACAACCATTTTTGGTAATTTTAAACGTTTAATTGAAAAGTGTAGTCCTAGTCGTAAAATTTATTTATAAAAAAGTGCGTAATTTTATGCGAATAAAATCAAGTAGGCTACAATACTTCTAATGCGAAGAAGTTTGCTCATCTCAATGCTAGATCTTTAGTTGCCTGTGCATGCAATTTTTTTGTTCGCAACTTTAAGTTACGTAAAATCAGAATGTTTTCAATAAATCATATTTTTGAATATTTTTGCAAAATTAAAGACAAAAATAACTAATAAATCTAAAAATGATTTTCCGCTGTATTTTTCTTCTGGGCAGCAATTTAATATAAATCTTGATTGGCAATCAAAACTGCCAGAAAATCATTGTTTGTTGTCAATTGTTTGCCAGTATTGAAGTGGGAATTATTGCCAAATTTGCCAAATTATTGCCAAATTAAATTTTGCATGTTTTTGACAAAATTGATCTTGTTTTTATTCATTTTTTATATTGGCAATTGAATTAAATATTATTTAATCGTAATTTATTTCTCTATTTTAATTATTGTACCCAATTATGATTCAGCACAATTGTAATGATGTTTTCAGTTAGCGTTGCAGTTGAAAATCGTCATGGAAAATTATCTTGTTTTGTGTTACAGTTTTTTGTTTTAAGAAAATTTATGAAATTCCGCAGTTTGAAGGATAAAGTAATATACAAGGTCTTTACAATCAATAACGTGGGTTAAGAAATTTTCGGGGTGGGGGTACCGTTTATAAACTTTTTTAAAGAAGGGCGCTATCACACGAAAAGCTTAATTTTACTGATCGATTGCTTGTTCTAAACGCTAAAATTCGTCAATCTAGGAGGTGTAAGTCCATGTTAATCCTATGGTGCCAACACCCATGATATATTGCGTTGACAAACGTAATTACGAGACAAGGCACTTTTTGAACTAAAAATTGAACTTCAATGTTTTTAGTTATGCAATATTGCTATTGCAAGGTCATTGTCCTAACTATCTTACGCACAGATGCATTTGCAAGTTTTGTTGCGTGACGTTCACACACGCATCAGCTGACATGCCTGATTGGTTCGCGCAAAAAAGGCAGTGTTAAAGACAACCGTTGGTTATGTGATGTTCGTTTACTCATTACAACGTTATGAAGTGTAAAATCTAATGCAGTAGTACGGCAAATAAAATTGAGTTGTAAGCAGGACAAAAAAATTGAATGCAAACTGATTTGGCTTGATAGCCGTTGTATTTTGAAATTAAATTTGGCAACTTTGTTTAAAAAAATGCTAGAGGCGCGTCATCTACGTTTCTCTTTAAAACAGAATGAATAGAACAGATGCGCTTCCTTTCTGAGCTACCGCTGAATAGAGAGAACTCTTCTTTGTTGTTGCTAGCAAACTAACCTCTACAGTTAAGCACGCAGCTTAAACTGATTTTATACAGCGCTATTATATTCTCACCGGACAGTCTGTATTTTTTCCACTTAGGTTGATTTACTGACCGTGCTTTTCTTAGTTATGTTTTTGACCTAGTCGATGCAAACTTTCAGATGATTCTACTCTAAACAACATCTTCCAAATTTCTGCTGAATCGGTTCCATTGTTTTGCTTACAGCAAACCGTGAATTTTTAGTCAAACATTTTTGATTATTTCGATTGATTTGTTCGTTATACTTGAAGTATTCACATCTGTAGATCTTTTTGTCAGTAATTGTGTCCTCGAACTACATCAGTGCAGCAGCAGCAATTAAGTTGGAAAAACCGCAGACGCGTTTAGATCAAGGCAGTCAAAAAAACTAGCACAGCAGTACAACAAAGCAAGCAAAATGCGAGAAAAATCTAACGGTAAGTACTGTTGCCATGAAGTAACATTTACGTGTATACCGAAGTAGAATGTTGGTAGTCAATATGTTGTAGAATCGCTTTAACGTCAATTTCATGCTTTGCTTCACTGAATATAATTTTGCCGGTATCTTTCGAAGAAAACTTACGAATGTAGTTAAAGCTTCTGGAAATACGAGGTTTAATAGCAGGTCGATAGCACTTTTACTATTAAATCGATTGGAGCTGCTTGCGCATTTCCAAATTAAAACGGCTCTCTACAATTTCGCAAGCGTTGGGTGAGACTACGATTGTCTTAATACTGTTCAGTGTACTGAATATGTAGGCCTACAGGCCTACTATTTGAGTGGTATGTAGCTCAGCATTCTTTGTATTGTTCAATTCTCATTTCTGTAAAATTGCGATTGTTTGAATTGCGAGCGTCATAATTGCCCACGCTACAACGTAAGCGTTGCTGTGACGTGAACGATTGATGCAACGTAGGTATCATAACATTGACATGTGTGTCAGTAAATATTGAAATAGCAAAATATTGCAGACTTGTGTGGATTGCTGGCTGTTTACTGCGATCAGTAGACATCAAACTATTTGAACATGGGTCAATTAAGGCCAAAATACTATGCAAGTTCAACTGTTCAAGAATAATAAAACATTAGAGAATGATTTCAACCACAGCAACTTCGCCGTGATTCCAACTTAAAGGAGTAAAACTTTTTTTAATGGTGCACGCAGGGGGCTACTTTGCGCGCCCCTCATGCCCTTTCGATGCAAATTAAAAGTCGTTATCACTCGAATTCTCCCTAAAATTGTACCTCTTTGTAACAACCTTCTTTACACTCCCCACCTTAGAAAATTGGTGCATACGCCCTTCTCTATAATCGCCTAACTTAAAGCAAGAGCTGGTTTTCACAAAGTCAACATTTCAGTAAACCCATCACAACGACTCTGCTAAGGTTGGACAATGGACATGCTGCTGCAATGCTTCGTGACAATATAGTAACCAGTCTCAATGTTAGTTGACTTTTCTTTCTCTTTGGGATCCGTAGTGCTTTATTTTGTTAGCATTTCATCTTATTGGCCTACACTGTACTGCAAAAAAATATTCGCGCTGTTAAAGTAGCCTAATTGCTAAATTTGTCACTCAAAAATTTGTATGTAATAAATCGCTGAGAATTTATGTCACGCTTCAGAGCTAAACGTACATAAATGAACACTAAATTTACATTGACGAAACTTTCAGGTTTAGTAGGCTATATTTCTATATTTGATTTTGCCCTGACCAGTGAAGCGATTACAGGAGACCTCGGTTTGATACTCTTGTGAACCGAGTTTTTGCTGCAGCAGTGTATGATGTGCTACGGTGGTTAAACACATCGTTAACGGTGCGCTAGATCTTGGTTCGATTCCCGGACCGGTCAAATTAGACGCAGCGTCGCCAACGGCTCGCCAGTCGTCACCTGCAACGTTTCTTCGGAGCTGTGTTGCCCAAGCGCTGAGCCGCGGAGACGGGTCCCGCCTCTCGTTACACGCTTCGGCGTAGTACCGCGAGAATAGGGCTTCCCTTTTTCCCGGATTTTCAACTTCCCGAGAAACGAAAATTTTTTTAAAAATTTCCCGGAATTCCGAAAATCCTCAGGATTTCTGGGATTCGGAAAATTCCCGGATTCCCGGCATTTTGACATTTTTTATGATTTTCAGCATTTCAGATCTAATTTTTAGCATTTTGTTGTGTTGTTTTGACAAACTTAGTTCAAGTTTTTCAATTTTTTCGACAAATTGAGAAAAAAATTTTGATCTTACAAGCATTTCGTCTTAAAAAATTTTCCGATTTTTGAAAGAACGTTTTTAGTGAGCAAAAAAAAAATTTTAATTTGCAGTAACGCATTTTTTATGTCGGAATGATAGATATCAGTATCACTGAAACCCTTATTAATGTTAACAAATTTCCCGGAATCCCGACATAAATTTACCGGGAAACGGGAAATTTACAAACAGCGTGGCAAATTGTTTTGTGGTGGTTATTTATAAAAGCAGAAAGAAAAAATAAGAAAGATTGAAAAGTTTTAAATTTCCCGTCCCTAAATCTCGAAAGGGAACACTACGCGAGAATATTCAAGATTCGATTTTTTTTCAATTTTGGGTTTATTATCAACCAGAGAGAAACATGCTAATTGCAACGTTGAAAAGCGAGACTCTAAGTTAAGCTTTGATTGGTTCAGATAGCAGCATTGTGACCAACAATTACCATAATGTCGTAAAAAAATGCAAATTAATGTTGAAGGTATATGTAACGAAAATTAAGCTAAAAAAATCAAAACTAGGCAAAAAAGTAGGCCTACTTAAAAAAACCAACGCCCCTTAAATGCAAAAAAGGGTTTTACATGATCGCCGATAAAGAACTAACCGTAGGTATCGTAAGCAAAAATGTTGTGTTGTTTCATCAGTCAGTATGTGTCATAAAGTTGCGTGGAAAATTTTACAAAACCGATGATCACTCGAGCGCCGATTTGGGGTGGAAGGTTTAAAGCTTTCCGAAACGATAATTGCCAAAGCATTATGTTTTTAGTTTAGACCTAGCCAAGCCCTTGTCTTTATCATTGTTTTTTTAGAGTCAGCATAATTTTAACGGGTGGTGTAAGCTAAGATATAAAAACCCTTGCGGTACACTGTGTAACGAGGTGTAACTCTTTCTGTACTTTTAACATGCAAAGGATTCATTAGTAATACAATCCGTTTGTTGCCACTGATGAAGAAAAGTTTAAGTAGAGCAAATCCCAGTGAATAGGCCTACTGAGTGCATTTGAATTTTTGTGAGATTAAACTGCTTAAGTTAAAATGTTTGCGTTGTTCGGGCCTGTTTGAACTTATTCATCAAGAGTGCGACAAAGCTTAGAAGATGGTTTACTCACCTGTGTCTTGCTTAAGCTGCATGAAACCACAAACATTCGCCTTTTTATACACAGAAAGCTCTCGCTAACCTGCTCAACGACTTGGTAATAATTTTGAAATAAACAATTGCGATTTTTTTTTTCAGATACTTATGATTCAAGCAATGACGATTCGTTTGAAACAAAAAATCGCTTCGCTTTAGATGGTCTTGAAGAGGTGGACGAAATATCGTCGAGAATAGTGTCAGAGACCTACTCTGCTTTTTCTAACTTGTCCAGGCCACCTGACAATCTGGCCTTTGAATCTGCCAGTCATTTTTCTAGAGGCTGTGAAAAGTTTTGTTCGACTTGCACACAAAAATTTCTGCCACAGCCACTAGAAGGAATATTTCACTTTTGTTGCGAAAAAAATGAAACTTCTCAAAGAAAGCGAACTTTGAGTCTTCGAGCGTCGGGAGGTGACAGTCCAAGCTCATGCTACTCAGGATCCTCTACTCCTTCCGAAAATAGGTGCCACAGTCCCATTGAAGGTAGAAGGACCACAAGTGTTGAACAAAGGAACTCCAATGAAGTGTTAAAACGCATGAGAGTTGAAAGTCCAGTGTTTGTAGAATCAACGATAAAGGGCAACAGGTACGTACCGCTCTCGTTCCAAAATACACCCCTAGTTACGCAAACAAAACAGGAGTGGCAATGTCTTAAATGTATTTTTAGCATTTGAAATTAATGGTGGCCGGAGCCTTCGAGACTGCCCTTTTGGTCAAACATGATCTTTGCGACAGTATTGACATTTTTCTTTTACTTTAGCCACACCCAGAGTTTCTAAACAGAGTGTTAGGCCTACAATTCTACAAAATGTGTTCCTACCAGATAAAATTCACATAAACACAGCTTAGAAAGCTGATCTAGTAGGCTAGCCAAGTTTCGACAATTCTGCACCTGTTTAGTTTTTGTTGTTTCTGTAATTTGCTTAGCGTTAAAGCTCCAAAAATCTTTGCAAATCTTTTAAGGTTTGTTAAATTAGAAATTTCGAATAAAGTTTTCGCGAATTTTTTTCATGTAAAAACATTTGGTGTATCGGTATCAAATTAATATTTTTGGAAATAACACGATAAGCTAATTTGGGTAACCAAATAGAGTGCTCAATCGTGCCATAGGATCGGAACACAACTTAAACTATATGGTTAGTTTATTTGATCACAACGGACCATTTCACACCAACAGATCGTCAAGGATGTTATTCATTTAGAATATTCGCCTGTTGATGCGTGTGCGCTAACGAAACTAGTCAGTGGCATAACCAGGGGGTATGCATCGGATCAATTCCCTCCTTTTGTGACGAAGTCTGATGTGAGACATGCTAGTATTCTTGTTTTCTTTGAAGATCGACCATCGAGACGTTTATATGCGACGAGATGAGTCTGATCATTGATCAAATAGCCTAAGGCCTCTCATAGTCTAAATCCGGCTCTGGCTCCCCCCTGGAACTAGTAATGTTTTACATTTGTAGAAGCAATGATGGTTTTGACAACAATGACGATTCTTGCAATGAACAATCAGACGGATCATCTGCGGATAATGACGAAGAGTTGGATGATGAAAAGACTTCAGATCATTCATCCCTAGATATGTCTACTAAATTCAGCGCGCACGAATTGTTGGAAGAGCAACGTCGTTTACCGACTGACGTTTCAAGAAAACTCGAAAAGCGTTGGATGGAAAGTCATTTTCAAAAACAACCTCAAAGTCCAATTGCTGAAGCCTCGCGTCGAAAAATGAAATGCTCAGATGACAAATCCTTGTCATCATCAACAACCACACACAATGATGACGTAGGTGCTTTTTATTGCGTGTTTATTTGTCAATTATCTTTGACAAACAATTGCTGATGCAACAATGCGTGTGAATCAGAAAGTTCACTAGGTTGTGTTCACGAAGCATTGTTTTTGACGTAACAGTCACTTCATTTGCCCACGCGTAACCTTCCAAATGCAGCTGCTGCTGCTGCATAAAATTCTACCTGGCTTCGCGCATCGAGTTCGCCTCGCATAACTATCGCTGAAAGCAGTAATAGTTTTACTCAAGCGCAGGGGGGACTGATGTGCAAAGCGAAGTAGAACTGCAATGCTAAAATGTTATTTCTGTTTTTTTTAATGCGATAAATGTTTTTTTGCATATTTTGCTCATTCCTAAAGTAACTAACTAAGACTGAGACATCAGCGTAATTAGAGGAGCATTGAGCAAGCGCCCCATTTGCCCCTACCATTCAACGCTCATGATCTTATTCTATTTGAATTTTCAAATTCAATACGCAGTATTTCCAAATTTTAAATAATTCGAGTTTTTTTACATTTTTCGTTACAAACTTTAATCGTATCACTCTCAACATTTAAAATTTCATTA
Source organism: Trididemnum miniatum (assembly GCA_964006365.1). NCBI lineage: Eukaryota > Metazoa > Chordata > Ascidiacea > Aplousobranchia > Didemnidae > Trididemnum > Trididemnum miniatum. The sequence continues at coordinate 10,498,393 of OZ023234.1, read as the reverse complement.
CGGGGTACAGGCTTATTTGTTCCTTAAAAGAGCATAATGACTTTTTATTCAAATATATATTTTGCTTCAACATTTTTCCTCGTATGGAACGATAAACAGAAAACATCAAAATGGTCCTACCAATTTTTCAGTAAAGCTCACAAAAACGAGGAAAGACAAAAATTTAGTCGGAAGTAGGCGTGTTAAATTTGGAAAGGCTGCTTTTTGAACGATTTGTAGAGCGAGAGCAGGAAATTGTTCTAATTCTTTGAATCAATGCAATTAATTGATAGCTTCTACTTTATGATTACAGCAAATAACAAATGTTAAATTGTTCCCATCAGAGTAACAACTTGGTAGAATACGAGTAACATAAAAAAAGTGTACAACGAAAGACATAATTGGTGATATCCATTACGTGTAACAAGAAGCATTATTGTGTGAACTTGTAAATTTTCAGATCTTCGATTCCCGAGCAACAGACCACTTCCGGTTGCACTAAATATTTTTTCAGAACTCGTTTTTAAAATCTAATCCTTCCGCCAGAATACTTGATTTTGCGGTGAATATTTAGCATTTTAAGCAAAGTCATTACGTTGTTAGTTCTAAATTATGCGATGCAAGACGGTTTAAATAAAGCACATAAAAATAAATTGGTAAACATAAATTTAAGTTGAACCGGCCGTTAGTTCAGTTGCTAAGCGCACGCTATGGGTGCGGGAGGTCTGGGATTCGATTCCCGGGCCGGTCAAATCGACACAATGTCGCCAACGACTCGCCACCGTTGCGACGTTTCTTCGGAGCTGTGTAGCCCAGGCGCTAAGTTGCGGAGATGGGCCCCGCAACTTAGCGCCTGGGCTACTTAACACATTACACGCTTCGGCGTAATACGGCGAGTATAATGAAGATTTGATTTTTGATTTTTAAATTTAAGTTGTTCAATAAAAACGCACAAAAAATTGGCTTGTATTTGACAGATTGGAAAGCCTGTCAAGCTTAGAGGCTACTCCTAATAGCAGTGGTATCTGGTGAAACGCATTCTTAAGGTTGTTGGACTACCAACATGATAAAACATTTTTGTAGCCTAATACAAAATATGCGCATGAACAAAACCCACCTACAATTACCCTGTCTACATATCCAATTTATGTGGGCTTGTTGCTGTGGGCTTGATGTCATAATCACTTTTTAAATAATGACATCAAAAATTTAATTATGATTCAGAAAGCCCACAGCAACAAGCCCACATCAATGTGGGCTTTAATTGGACTTGTGGACAGGGTAAATATGGCCCAACGACATTTGGTTTTTGATTTCTGAGACCACGTCACCTTAAACTTTTGTCATGTAGTTAGCACTGTAAGTATGCTAATTTATTTTCCCTTGATAATACTATCTTCGTTTTTAGGATCTCTGGGCTAAAGCTACTACATATGATTGCTTAAGTTGCGTGAATCATATCCTTTGTTTATTCTCTGTATGTAGTTGCACGTATAGCGTGTCAATGTGTATGTTAAAGATGTGTAAAACGAAGCAAAAACGTATTATTAGGTGATTTCTGTTGGCATCTGTGTGTTAGAATTTGCTGTTAGAATTAGAATTCTTTGCTGAGGAAAATATGTTAAATTGATTTATCTTCCCAAAGTTTTTATTTACAACCTGTAACCCATGAACCCAATGGAAGTTAAAACGAAAGTTTTTTATAGATTTAAAAAGTCTTCCACGCTTGAACTTAAATTTACTTTCAACATTACTTCGCTTGCCCAATGCCCAGGCTTCGTTAATCTTAATCATTGAAAATCTGATAGATGTAAAAAGGTGCATATACTGATACGCAGCAGGTGGCAACGCAACAATTTTTTTTGCATTTTGTTTGCTTTATAATTATTCACCTACCACGCGAGACCCATACATTTACTTATATTGTAATCGTTGCCGCGTGTCGCCCGTCGCGTATCGGTAAACCTAAACGCACCTTTGGAAACTTCTAAAACATTCATTGAAACCCGTTTTCTTTCTAATGAATATTAACGATGTCATTAAGTCCGTTAAGTTGGATTAAATTTGGTTTGATTCTCCGCCAAAATTTCATTCTACCCAAACTTCAAATAGGCCACTGTAAATAGTTTCCAAAGTTGCCTTTGTACTGAAAGTAATGGCCATTGTGTGGGTCTGGCCTATTGAATTTCGTAATATCTTCTGACACGATAATTTCAAGGTTGAATTATGATGTTTTCAAAACTATTCGAAAATCAGATATTGGATAGGGGAAAATCCCTTTCTCCAGAGTTAACGTTTGATCGGCAATGCCAGCAACAATGGTATGCCAACAATGCGCGGGTATGATTTAAAAATTTTAGTTGAGTAATAGCGCCATATTAGTTGATAATAGCGGCTATATTTCCGTCTCTGCATTGTCCTTTTCCAATTAAACTTTATTTTTTAGGTGGAACATGCTTTTAGTATTGTCCATTTTAACGACGTTTACGATATTTGCGAAAGAAGCGAAGAACCTGTAGCTGGTGCAGCACGCTTTGCAAATCTTGTCAAAAGAAAGATTGCCGATGCTGAGCGAAAATACGGGGAGCGACCTCTGGTGGTATTTAGTGGAGATTGCTTGAATCCTTCCACACTAAGCTGCGCCACCCAAGGCTCGCATATGGTAGAAATTCTGAACGACTTAGGGGTAATTGATAATATTTTTATTTATGCTTATTAGACATACATTTTGATGATCATTCATGAATTGTAGGTATTACGGTAAATGCACGTTTTTATATACGACATTTCACAAATTCTTTTGCGTAACCACCATCCAGAAATTAAAAACCCCTCAAAATAGCAGGCTCTTTATTGAAGCTAAAAATAAAAAAATTACCTGTTTTTTCATTAATTCCCGAATACTATCATTAAATTATTTTGTTTTGTGTTGATATGTACACTGTGGTCTCAACGGACAAACTTAACGCAGCCTAATCAATTCATGAAAAACAAAGGTATTTAAAATGTTTAACGTTAAGGTGAGCTTTGTGTATTCGTTTTAGATCACACGCAGCTTGGATGAGTTTGCTGAGCCCAGCTTCATGTCATTATAAAAAAACTTACAGAGGTCAGCTTCGCTTTAGTTCTTCGAGTAAACCCACTCTTCCGCTGGCCTAAAAAATGTGAATAAAACCCGTTTAACAAATGGACATTTGAGCACTGATTTTTAACTGTTCAACTTTGCACTTTAGGTTGACGTGGCTGTTTTTGGCAACCATGAGTTTGACTTTGGTGTTGACCATGCTGTGAAATGCGTGAAGAATATGAATTCAAAATGGTTGCTGGCTAATGTGGTTGACAAGTTGACAGAAAGAAACTTAGCTGAGGGAATTCCTAGCGCAATTTATACCAGAAAGAATGGTGTAAAGGTACTAATTGTCATTTTGTTTGTACATAGCCGAAAGCTATTGCTAAACTGAAACTCATTTGTTTTATTTTAAATTCCGGTTCAAGGCAGGATATCTGAATATTAATAAGTTGATTTATTCTTTTTCTCGACCTGCTTGTAATTACTGGTAATATACGTTTGGAGAAAGTATAGGAAGCGCATTATGATTATTTTAAAAAAGAGCTGCTGTATATAGATTTGTTGCTGTGAACATGTCGCAATTTTGTGATTGCGTAGTGTTCAAAAATAGCTGCGGGTTATGTCAAGGCCACTTCGCCTATTGTTAAAAAATGTTGAGTTCTTGTGTGACCTTGCTAGTTACGTAATATGGTGTTTTCTAGGTTGGTTTCATTGGCTTGGTTGAAGAGGAATGGCTTGACACGTTAGCTACAGTTGAAAAAGGGAATTTACGCTTTGAAGATTATGTTAATGTTGCACAGCGTCTTGCTAGAGAACTGAAGGTAGCGCCCTCTAAATCATAAAGGCCTTGAACGAGAAATTTCGCTTTCAGTGATTTTTTTTCTTTTGAAGTACTGATTCTTTTTTTTAACAGCATTGTTTTTAGTTTCAATGTATAAAAAGTCATATCAAAATCAAGTCTTCCTTATTCTCACACTATTACGCCGAATCATGTGACGAGTGGTGGGACCTGTCTCCTCGGCTTAGCGCGTAGGCGACACATCTCCAAAGAAACGTTGCAGCGGAGGCCAATTTGAGCCCCAGACCTCTACCGATGTCTTAACAACTGAACATCGGTTTTTAAATGTATAAAGGAATCGAAGCATCGAACTTGTTTTACATCTCCGTTAATTTGTTATTTCGTTCTTGTCGGCCTTACATATACGATAAGAACTTATAAGTCAAGTAAATGCTTTCGTCAAGAAGAATAAATAAAGCATTCAATTTATATCTCAATTATGTTTTGCCAATAGAAACGTCTGAATATGGCAGCTTCTAGGGTTAATGTGTACAAGACGCCATGTTACGCTCTAGGATTGTTACCGTGGATACTTTTCTTTTACGTATTAAGTTGGTTTATTCATCTATCGGCTTTGACATTATTCTGTTCGTTATTTTCTCTGTTTTCATTACTCTTGGCCAAACAACTAAATGAATAGCTACCGCTTCCCGGGTTTTTCTCGTGTTAGTTTTAACACTTCAAGCATAACAGTTCTTTTTTTTTTTTACGAAAACCATAAACTTTCAGGAGTTAGCTTATACATAATGTTCAGTTGTCCACTCAATAAACTGAGATGATTTTCGCTTTTTTTCTCCATTTTTTTAAAGACACATTTAATACAGCTTCGGTTTTCTTATTAAGTGTATTACATGCATCATGGAAGATGCCCTAGTTGAGCATCGTACCGGCGAAGTCAGCTCCGGAGCCCAATGCACCAACCAATGAGCCAACGCTTTTCTTTTAATTTGACTCCGGCAAACCTTCCTGTCGCATACCGACTAAAATATTTTCGGACTATTAACATTTCCATTATGCGAATTATTTTAAATCTTTCCCGTCACACCGTGTTGAGATTAATATTTTTTGGTTATTCGTCCATTTTTCAAAACTCTCCTAAGCCTGTAACGCCGAAAGCTCACAAAAAAGACAGGCGTTCTGGGCGACTAATCTTTTCTTTCTTTGCAGGAGGAAGGAGCAACATACGTGATTGCTTTGACTCACATGCGTTGGCCAAATGACACACGACTCGCTCAAAAAGTTCCAGACATCGATATGATCCTAGGAGGACACGACCATGATTACGATGTCAGAGTGATTGATGGTAATTAAGCCAGTTTGGTTCAATGTCATGAGTACAAATTGCATTTTTCGCTTATTATAACACAGCAAGTTAGTCATTTTTTAAAACGCTATAGTATTTCAAAACCTTGCTGAACCTGCTCTAATTTTGCAAAATCTGTGTTTATAATTTCTTCAAACTTGCTTCAGGGTTTGTAGGTGGTTTAGGCACATGATGACAATTGGTCAATGTTAACCACATTTTTCAGAGTGTCTAGCTATCAAAAGTGGATCAGATTTTTGTACGTTTTCCACCGTCGACCTGCATAGATGGAAAAGTGGCTGTGTTGACGTCCAACTGAAGCGGTATGATATCACAAAAGCCAACACAGATCCGGACCCATCTGCTCAAGAAATCGTGACAAAATACACTTCAAAATTGGAAGAAAATCTTGAAATACGAATTGGATCGATTCAGGTAGAGATATAACACATGATGATGTTGCGTTGGTTTATAGTGATCTTAGCATTTGAGTCATTGCAAACATTCAGCATTAAAACGACTTTGCTCTATATTTGGTCTGTAGAAAGCTTGATCCTTTTAACCAGCACACTTCAATCGTTGTTGACTTTGGATATGTTACATGCAAAACTCATTGCTGTAAATCTTTGAAGTGTGGATAAGAATTGTGTGACACAATTTTGATTTTTTTTCTATAGTTGAAAATATTTCTTAATTTTTAGCTCGATCGTCGGCGAGCAAGATGGACAAAAGTTTCCTCAAATCGAGAGGAATAACCGACAATGCTCGTGAGTCGCTTTTGAATGCATTTTGTCGATTGGTCTACTTGTTGGTTAACTCACATTTTGCCATTCATTGCCCTGCAATTGCAAGCAGTGGCGCTCACTGCTTAACTCAACTGACTTACAGCTTTTGTTCATGATTTTAAAACGTTGTACGAAAAAGCTTTAAAAAATTCGCTCAACGCCTTCACGCGATTGGCTGGTGCAATGAGCATGTGATGAACAAGAAATTGTCGTAAAAGCAATTGTTCTAGTCTTTTTGGTGATGACAAGTAGCAGCTACATAAAATCAGGGCACGCTTTTTACCGTTTATTTTATAAATCTTGTTTTTGCCGCGTTTTCTCACGAAAGCAAATTCACCAAGTGTGCGATGAATTATATCGGTGTTTTTCTCAGTTGTGAAACTGAACTTTGGGTTTAAGAGGAAAAGCTTGTTGCACCGAGATGAATGCAAAGGTACCGAACTGCTCATTGTTCTACCACAGTTACTACTCAAAAAGCATATCTTGAATCAGTGACGTCGGCTATCGATGGGCGATATTGGTTACCGCCGGCAACGCTCTCTACTTTTGAACGTGAAACACTGCGCATAATATTTAGTGTCAGTTTAATTCGAAATGCTTATGCAAAAGCGTGCTAAACTTGGTTAAATAACTAAAACTAGTAAACACTGCACAGTTCTAGATACCTACAAGTTCTAGGTACATTCGTTGGACTACTGCTTGTACAACTGCAATTTTTTCTACGTTTTACTCAATGGTGCCAGAAACCCCAGAAAATGTTTGGTGCAAAGAGAGCATTGCTTCGTATATTCGTTGCTTGTATATGTGAAGAATATTTTCATTCAATTTTTGCTTCTATGTCTATAATCTTGACCAAACCTTCTTGTAGTCAAATTATCTTTTGGTTTAAAAACCAATCTCTTTTGCATATCAGCTCATCGTTATCAAAATTGTTCCATGCATATGCGCACTGCACTATATGCGCACGTTCATATGCGCACTTGCAACCTTGTTGCATTCATATGCACACTGCACCATCAGCGTAAAAGCTCATCAAAACCACACAAATTTAAATCGTTGCTTACGAAATGCAATTTTACACTTTCTAAATAAGCGAACATGACAGTTTTGAAACGTTTTACTCAACTGTCACTAAAACGCACCCGTTACATATTTTTGATATCTCTAGCGACTCCAGTGGATGGATGTAATTGTATTATTTCATATTTGGCAATTTCACTGCAACGCATCGTATTTTCACAATCTATGGTCGCTTCGTTTACTGTGACACCCTTGTGTAGCTACTCGGCACAGAAAAGTTTACCTTGTTCTGCACATAATTCATTGAAATTTCTTATTACTTTGTATACGTGGGTGCACTCTCTTTTTTACAACTGTTAATGCGATTAGGTACGATTAATAGTCGTAATGCGGTCTACCTCAAAATTTGAGCATTGGTTGCAATTAGGAAAGTCTTGCTATGTTACCACGTGAAAGTAGAGTTACTTTTGTTCAAAATGTGAGTTTGAGTTGACCAATTACGAAAATGCATTTTTAAAGCGACTTGTAGTTTAGGCTGTAAAGTATCTAAACTACGTTAATTCGTCTATTCTTTTAATATTAATTTAATCTGCTTCTTTTTTCTTTTGCAGTCGGACCTCAATGGAAAATCCAAGGACATTCGTCAAGAAGAAACGACAATGGGCAATTTTGTCGCTGATATTTTGGCCACGGTCACCAAAGCCGATTTTGTGCTGATCAACTCGGGAACATTCCGATCCAATTCTGTGCATGAGAGTGGTGATTTTCTGCTTCGCGACTTATTTACTATTTTACCAATCAACGACACTCTTGTAACAATTGAAGTGACAGGAGAACAGTTGCTACAGGCTTTTGAAAACGGAGTGAGCAAGTACCCAAATCTAGAAGGGCGATTTCCTCAAGTAAGTCGCAGACATATAACATATGTTTTTAAAGTGGGTTAAATTTAGTAACTTGTTGTAAGGCAGTGTCTTTGGGTGAAGTTGCTCACCAAAAAATACGGAAGGGATTTTTATTTTAGTTTTCAGTACAGAATGGGACGATCTCCTTAGTATTAACAACTTTGAGCCCACATTTTCTTAAAAGCAAGAATGGTGATAAAATTAATTTCCAGCAAAAAAGTGTGCTGTCTAACCTCTGTTTGGTGAAATTGTCTTACAAAGTCAATTTTTTATTTAGGTGTCAGCGGCTTCTTTCGGCTTTAATCCTGACGCTCCACCCTATAGTCGAGTAATAAAAGACTCTATCCGCATTCGTGGTAAACCTCTTGACTTGAATCGCGCTTACACGATGGTCACAAAAGCCTATGTAGCTCGAGGCTGCGATGGATATGGTTGTTTGTCCAAGTGCCGGTTATTAAATGATCCGGACTCAAGTCCCCTACTTTCCACAGTCGTGAGAAATCATATATCAAACGTCAACCGTGTAATTGAATTCGAAAAATCGAAAAACTGCAAGGTAAGATAATTTCAAAATCTATCGACGGTTTATAAGTTATAGGTTCTTGACCTTTCCAACCCCTGGGACTGGGACTCAATTTCAAAAGATATTGGCTTGGGGGCCCTTGCGTATGAAGCAACCGGAAAGAGGGTTTATATTAAATACTGCTTGGCATTACTATTGAAAATTCCCCAACTCTTCACCGGAACAGTAGCAGAAGTGTGGGACCTATCAGACAAATTTTACTTAATTTTATTTTTGTCCAACTGGTTTGACAATCTTAAATAGTATTTAGTTTGTGTTGGACTTTGGTTTGTGATAAACTTACCCCGTACCAAAACGGAAGGATTCAAAATGCTTAAGGCGATTTCATTTGCGACTGAAAATTGTCACTCAAACGTCCGAACGGTCCCCACCCATAGTGACCTTTCGTCCATAGGGTCGGGACCTTCCGGACAGCTGCAAATGCGACTTAAACTAGCCTAATTGGAAACGTTTCATACAAATCGTTGCTACAATTACCGGTACTCATAGTACTGGTAACCTCATGGTATAAAATCTCATAGTACTAGGGACCTTTCGGACAGTGTTTGAATTGGTAATTGAACATGTCCGATAGGTCCCTTTCGAAAGGTCCTCCGGTAGCCCTTTGAAATTTTTTTTCCAAACTAATCTGATTTAGAAATGTCATCTAGATTCATACTCAATACCTTCAGTAAGCACGAGACTCACTTAGCTACCAATGCAAACGAGATCTTAATTCTGTGTTAAAGCTTCCTCAAATCTCAAAATTATCCTGCCTAATTTTATTTACTTTGAACCAAGAAAACCAGTTTTTTTGTTGTAGCCACCACGCTTCTTGCTCCATCCTTACACAAACATGTGATTTTACTCTAGTAAAACTTCACTTTTACCTCTAAAATAAAATCGTAAATTGATCCCGTGATCACAAAAATAAGACGCTGTCCGATTGGTCCCACATTTCCCCTACATGTTGAGACAACTGTTGAAATCACAAGCTCGTTCACTGTTGATGTAAATGCCTGGTTGTACTTACATATTTGTTCTTAAGAGGAAAACGCAATTTACATTTAAAGCAATAATGAATTGTACCGCGGCATAATATATTAATACAGTGATAGACCTGCTTAAAATTGGGCTAAGACAGGGGTGGGCTAACTTTTCGCACACCGCACTGATTTCTAGAGCAAAATAAAAAGGGTCGTCACGACCGCAGACGTCGTAATTTCCGCTCAAAATCAGGTGAGAGCAAAAAAAGTTCCTCCCTTCCGCGCAGATGTCCTAATTTACACTCTAAATCAAGTGAAGAGCAAAAAAAGGTCCTCACGTCCGCAGATGTCCTAATTTTCTCTCAAACGTCCGCAAATGTCCTAATATTCCATTCAATATCAGTAAGGTAGGGATATGGCACGGGCTGACTTCTTTGCAACCTGGACCGCCCATGGCCCGGAACCTCTTATCCAGTCAGGGGTGCCGAAACGGGGGGGCAGGGGGGAGCTTCCCCTCCTGCCCTTTTGACTAAGGGGTGAAGAGGGACAGTACTGCCCTTAGCATTCCATTGGGATAGTAACGAAGTAAAACGTCTGCTATGTAGTATAGCGAAAATGTCAGTAGTCAGTTTTGTTTCCATTGTCTGCAGTATTCCAGCTTTAGTAGGACTCGATTCCAGTTTTTGATGACTCGTAATGTTTACCTTGGACTTGTACATTGACTCGCGTCATTTTGTTTTGGTGACTTGGACTTTGAGTTGTGAAACAAATAATGCGAGTAGGCCTGATGGTGAGGTTATTACTTTTTAGATGTATGACAAATAAAATTCAGTATGAGTAGGTTGTAGCGTTGAAACGTAACTTTTCGTGCTTTTAACGTTAAATGGGCCTACTAAGTTTTTTGTCTACTAGGTTTCTATTACGTCATTTTCGTCGCTTCTCACCTGCTGTTTCCAGCAGGCGAGCAGCAGCTGTGAAGGTGTTACCATGGTGTAGGCCTATTGGTGTAACTGTAAGAGTAAACGTAAAGAACGGCGAAATCAAAGAATCCGCATTCTCATCTGATATAATTCGTCCGTTAATAGTACCAGCACATCAGAAAAAAGGCACGACACAATGCACATCTTTATTCGTCTGATTTCTTTGTAGAGCAAATTTTTTAGCCTTCAGATGAGGTCACAGAGGAAGAGGCATTAAGGTAGAAATATCGAACTTCAATAAGCAGGATTATTGCAGTATACTTTTATAAGGTTTTGGTTATTTTGTGTAAGCGTGCGATTAAAAATTCCTGCGTTACATTTACCCTTTTTATAACTTCTACAATTTGCGTTTTTATTACGTTATTTTCAACAATTTGGATGTCAATTACAGCAGGTAGCAATAAATACAGGCGAAGAAATTTAAGAGCGTATATTGTGGTTTCTTTTTTGAACACAACACGGTTGCCGTCTTGAATTTTTTTAAACAGCGGGCTTGGACTTGGACTCGTGCTCGACAAAAACCAAGTCCAGCAGTGACAAGCACCCCAAGCTGGCCCAAGTCCGCTGCATTTACCCAACACTGCTTCAGCAGTTACAGATTATCCGGTTAACCAGTTAGTAAAAATCGAAATATACGTGACAAAAAGCGTAAACGTAAACGGACGGGACAAAAAGAAATCGCCGAAACTTTTTTTACTACGAGTAGCCTGTGGTCCACAACTTGCATTGTTTCGCTATTTTTTAATGATTCTCGCTTGCATTATTTCAGACTCAAAAGCGTTGATTGTGATTGCTTTTAAAGAGTTGAATTCTGATTCCTTCGTGTAACATATCATTCTTTGTAACTTTTACTTTTTTTTCTGAATAAATTACATTTAGTTTTTTAATTGGTAAAAAAATTTGAGACTTCATAATTTGGCAGAACCAGCCATTAACCTTGTTGTTTTAACCACGAAGGAAGCTTTGTTCGTCAATAATTTCAATACCGTATCCTGTGAAAAACGTATTTTTTTGTGAAAATGCTGAAAAGCAAAGCTATTTCGGTCTTAGCCAATCACAAACAGAATTCAAAATTTCTTTTTTTAGTAAACCACAGCGCAGTTAAGGCTAGCAACACCACAGGATTTATCATAACTCTAGGCTGATTAACTTCAACTGATCAAACGTTTTCGGCGAGACATTACGCCCTCATTAGGATTTAAACTACATACTGCAATATACAAATAAAGTTACAAGTCCTACACTGAATTAGACTCAAACAATGTTAACAATGTTAGTGAAAAACAGGCTACACTTTTTACCCTAATACCGGTAGGTATTTGCGCTGTTTTCACACCAAAAAAAAATTTTGAATTAAAAACTGCTGTTACGTAAATATGAGCTCAAGAGAAAATAATCTTCGATCTTTTTTTAGTACAGCAACATCTTATCATTCGCATGTGCAGGGCCGTACTTACGTATAGGCTAAGCAGGCTAAAGCCTAGAGCCTCGGAGAAAATGGGGGGCCTTGAAGAAAATAAGAGAAAATAATCTTCAACATTTTCATTGAAAACTCGACATCTGCGGACTTTTTTTTGGTCTTCAGCGATTTCTAGTGGAAAAAATGGAAATAGCCTAGGGCAGTGGTGCGAACCTTTTTTGGCGAACGTGCCGAAATATTAAAAATAAAGTTTAGTAAGTTAATGCCGTGCAATTACATCAAACAAAACAAAAGCACACTGAATTTATTGTCAAGATAAACTATTCATGAACTTGTTCTTCCGGTAATCAAAGACGGAGGCTAATACAAAAACTATTAACTTTTTTATTGACGATTTGCTCAGCAATTTTACGCCAAGCTTATTCAGAATAACAGGTGCCAGGGTAGAAAATTCAGCCCTAACGGAGAACAGTGAAATAGTAGCAATTTTAATGCTTTTATGCTTATTTGGCTGTTCTCTGCCAGGGTTGGATATCATTTTCCATCCTGGCACCTGTTATTCTGAAGAAGTTCGGCGTAAATTGCTGAGCGAAATGTCAATAAAAAAGTTGGAGTTCTTGTATTAGCCTCCGTCTTTGATTACCGGAGGAACAAGTTCTCGAATAGTTAGCCTAGCCTACTATGCCCGATAGACAAAATTCCCTACAAAACGTTTCCTATTATGCAGTGTTTAATCTGAATTTATTGTCATAGAGCAAATATCAGTGAGACTTTATCGCATGGTTCTTTAACGGGGTCGAATTTAGATTGAGGAAGCATATTCAATGAAATGGTTCAGCGAACGTGAAAACTTTGTTTTTGGTCTTTATCTGATTTTAGTAGGAAAACAGTAACTCTACGGACGTATGGAGACATTTTTTTTTGGGGGGGGTCTACACCAGTCTGATTTTGGTGGGAAAACGGTAGTTCTACAAACGTTAAGGCTTTGTGGGGGCAATTTGGACCCACACTTTCTAAAAGGGGCGATTGTGTAAAAAGATTGAAGACCCTTGCGTTAAACGAAATCAGATTGAAATAACAAGTGGCGTGCCAGAAAAAATCTGCGGCGTGCCACATCTGGCACGCGTGCCAGTGGCGTACGCACGGGGGGGTTTCGGGGGTCAAACCCCCCCATGGACGATTGAAAAAAATTAAAAACCGCTCTTTTTGGACCGATTAGCGTTTTTTCATACAGAGGTTGTGTTTTTCTGTGCTGTATCAAATTGCTTATATAATCTCGAGAAACTTTCATTGTGATGCAATAATACCGGTAGTCAAACTCTTCTGGTGTGTAGCGCTTGAACCAATGGCTGGCTCAAAATGCAAGCCTGGACAAGGTCAATGGGCACTAAAGCTGGAGTCGAGCTGTGATGTCATAAAAGACATTGTTCTCAACGGCTGTGGCTGGACAAGACAACGTTTCAGCGCAGAAGGCATTCTTGGAAGAGAACAGTTGCAACGCATGCAGATATTCCGCTTGCAATGTCATAATTTTGAGCCAAACCGGCCAGTTGGCGTAGTAGTTAGACACATCGCTATCGGCGCGGGAGGTTTTGGGTTCGATATTTGGGTCGGTACCGGCCGTTAGCTAGTTGTTAAGCGCACAGGTTATCGGTGCGGAAGGTCTGGGATTCGATTCCCGGGATTCGATCAAATCGACACTGTCGATTTGACCGGCCAACGGCTCGCCACCGCTGTGACGTTTCTGTGTTACCAAGCGCTAAGAGATGGGCCCCAGTGACGTTCGCAGGGGTCGAGAGTCAGCACTCCCCTTACCCTTGGACAATTGCAGAGAAAATGATACCTTTTTTTTTTTAAACGAACCGACTTTTTTTCATGCGGAGCTTGCCGAAATTGCTATCGTGTTTTCATCCTAAACAACACCATCCCCCACAAAACATTTTAGCGTAAACCATTCCCTTACAAGAACAATGGTCATCCCTCCTTACATCTGCGTGAAAAGTTGTACCATCCCCCCATAAGTATTTTTACAACTCGAGCACTGATTACGATGCAATGCTTCAATACCGGTACCCGGTAGTCCAACTTTTGTGTTGTGTTTTGCTTGAACTGCATTTTTGTCATTGATGTTGCTGTGAAACAATTAAGAAGTAGGAGTTTCCTTAAATGCGGTGTATCTGCAGTAACTATGGCTGCACACAAATTTTTTTTTTAATTCAAATCAAATCTTGATTATACTCGTTTCATTAAATTCGTTGTACCGAAACGTGGTAGCGAGTGGCAGGGTCCGACCCCGCGGCTTAGCGCCTGGGTAACGCAGCTCCAAAGAAACGTCGCAGCGGTTGCGAGCCGTTGGCTACACTGTGTCCGATTTGACCGGCCCGGGAATTGAGTCCCAAACCTTCCGCATCGATAGCGAAATCTTTTAATATTACGCTATAATCGCCCGGTTTTTTGAGAAATTTTATTTAAGTGTAAAAAACTACATCGACACTGCTCTAAGCGCCAAAAGTAAGATAAAAATACTGCCAAAGATGACCATAGACCAACGAAAGATTTGAAGAGACATAGGGGCGGAACGAGGGGAGAGACAACATTGTTTTTTCGTACCGTCAGGAGCTAGAGTTCTTCGTTTCCTATAGACACCCCGATTATGTGTTTGAAAGATTCTGATATCGACGCTGTGATTTGGCAGAAAAATGCTTAGATAATATCGACGCTGTTTTTTTGGCTTTAATTGAATGATTAGGGATTCCTCTCGCGCACTATTTATTTTAGTTTAAAAACGTTTCAGTAAAGAGGGCAGTTTTTTCTTATGCTCCAATATCTTCACTTTTCAAATTTCAAGCGAGGAACTGCCCCCTTCATAATGAGTGTACCGTATATTGACTGTTTATAACAGGGTTTAGCCTATATGCGTTGTTTATATTAATGTTGGTTCTTGAAAAAAGTTTCCTTGGAGAGAAGGAATTGCTTGTTTTGCCCCCTGGGTGCACCCTGTTTGTGACGTCGCGACAGCTAGCCAGCCTATACTTTAGTCAGTTAACCTTCCTATGGCCCCAAAATGATTTCAACTAAAACTTTTTCAGAAAATTTTTAACCACGGCCTGACAACTTGAGTTTCTGTGAAACCTTTTCTCTCCTTAAATGAAACGCAAAGCATTAAGCAAAAGTGTGAATGAAATGTCTTTGTTGTTTCCTTAGTTAAGGCATTATATAGCTTAATCATGGTTAACTGCAATTTAGGCTGGAAACATTACAATACGAGGCACTTTAATACCTCTAAACTACTGTAATTGTAATGTAGTATCTTTACGTCATCACGATGTGACGTCACTGAAATCCCCCCATTGAAAAATCCTGCGTACGCCACTGACGCGTGCCATAGGTTCGCCACCCCTGGCCTTTCATTGTCTAAATCCGGCCCTGCGTATGTGGCTTCTTGTACAATATTGCTCAGATTTTTTTCACTATTTTTACGAAGTTTGTTTGGGTATGACATTCTTGAATTGGCTTCACGCATAATTTTTTAGCTGTCATTTTTTAGTATTGATGCGATATACTTATTACTCTGGCTCTGTTGAAAATTAGTTTTTGTCTGACGGTGTTAAAAAACAATGTTGATGGAAATTAACTGTACGCTGGTATTAAAAATGCCCTTTAGAAAAGCTGCCCCCTTGCCCTTACGACGTTCCAGCACCCCTGTGCCCAGTAGCGGGAAACGACCCGGTAACTCATCCCAAAAACAAAGTCCGGCCCGCCCAAAACCTATTCTTTTATGAAACTTCAACCACATCTAACAGAAAAATGAAAGTTGAAAAAGATTTCAAAAATTGGTAGCGACTCGTTAGAGGCCCAATTAGAAACAAAAGATCGAACTGGGGCGTTAGCGGACCACTAAAAAGACCGGTTAACTGCTCGTTAGCGGGTCTCTTAGCGGCCCATGCCATCTCTACAGTAAGGACCGAGGAGCAGGGCTTATATTTCTGTAAGTGCCCGCGGGCCGTAGTTTGCCCACCCCTGGGCTAAGACTTTGCTATTCGTGCGGAGGTGTAAGTTTTGATTTCCGTGTTGGGCAAATCGGACACACTGTTATCAACGGCTCGCCACCGCTGCAACGTTTCTTCGGAGCTGCTTTGCCCAGGCGCTAAGTCGCAGAGATGGGCCCCACCACTCGTTACACACCTCGGCGTAATAACGCGAGTACAATAAAGATTTGATTGTTACTAAAGAATTGGGAGTACTTCGTACGTGCTACATGGCGAAGAATGTGGTAACAAAATAATACAAACCTAAAGGGACTGTTTGCTAACCCAAGTTTTAAACTTCACAGGTCAGCATATCACCTGATGGTAGAGAAATAACTGTAAATTCGTCTGAAGTTGATATTAAACAAGCATTTGATGTTGAAGATGAAGAAGAGCCCCTTCAAAAACTACAGAAGAAGTTCATGCTTGGCGCAATGAAAAACAGAAATTGTTGCGACGAGAACAATTTAACCAAGAAAGATATCACTCAAAAAACTGTCCATTTGCCAAACTTTATAGCCATATCGACTGATTTTAACGAAAGTGCATCGGAAGATCCATGCGATCAAAAATGGCTAGAATTACGGAAAGCATCGCTCAGCGCTGACGAACGAAACGTAGATCTTCTCAACGAGCGGGAAAAAAGCCGTGACGAAATTAGATGGCAAGTAAAACCATTGATTGAAGCAAGAATCTTTCGTTGCCAATAAGCTATCCTGCTCAGGTGAAATTGGCATCTTTTATCCATATTTTTATACCGACTCTAGCAATCGTTGAGTTTGCAATAGAATTTTCAGGTGTAGAAGTTTCAAGTTCGTCCTGGATATGCGAATCACTGTCTCCGCTTGTCATGTTTAGATTTATGCAATTGCTATAAAGTGTTAATTTTCATCGTCAAAGTATTAAGTTGTTGGCTAATATTAATCACGCACTTTACTTCTGCGTTTCGTAGAAATTACCATAACACCGTTTACAAACGTCACAAATAAAAATGCTTTTAAAGAAAGTGATTTGTATTTTATCAGTAGGTAAAGTTTGAAGAGGAAATTTCCAAAATGACGTTTTTTTTTTCCAACCCAAGCTCACTTAGCTCAGCGTTTTTGGATCGTGAAAAACTGGCAAAGCAGAAGTTCAGTGCAGTCTAGGCTTTATCCCTATTTCAGTCGACTAGAAAAGATATAAAATGATAAATAGAAGTCAAAACAAAGCTTCAAGTCGAATCACCATCAATAGAATTGTTTTTAAGCTCAAAAAAACGAAAACTTTGATTGCAGTAAATTTATTTTTGTCACATTGAAACAATATTTAAAATAAAAAACGAAATCATAAAATTAGAATGTATGCACCAAAACCCACTAAAAGACTAGGGGATAGGCAATTTAGAAACATCCTAAATATGCATTAGTAAGGTTGCATTGCAAAAGTAGCCGACAACATACTTGACTGTTACGAATAACGATTACCAATTAGTCTCCGGAATTTTTCTTGCACACAGTAAAGTATATAAAAAATAGGCAAAAACAAACGTTCAAGTAATCAAACTTCTCCTCTGTTGTCTCCGACATTGTAATCAACCCAATCTCTCGCAATAGGAGCGGAAAGCATCGCGTCAGATAATTGAAAGGCATCACACAAACGTAAGGAATAGGGAGCAATTGTTCGGCAAACTTCAGCGGCTGCTTCGTTAACCTTCAAAAAATCAATAAGTACGCTACCATCAAGTAAACCCATCGGGTTTTAAAAAATTATGGACGTTGGCATAGCATCCAGACAGTCGTACGCGTGCCGGTGTCGGTACGCAAGCAGTTCAGAGACGGAGTGCCGGAACGTGGTCAGGAAAAAAATACAGTATTATCTTATATAGGTCAGAGCATGTTTTCTTACATTGGTCAGAGCACTTTTTTCAAACGTAATTTCACATACTTTCGTAGGCTTTTTTTTCATGACCATAAGGCATCTCATTCATACTGAAAAGTACGTTGAATGACAGAAAGTGTGATGCCGGTACAGCACTGACCAAGAGGACCAGTTACTCGTACCAATGAGCAACTTCATTACCGTGAGAGCTTGCTCCTCTAGCGATTTTCGGTGTCTCACCTGGATAGGCAGCAGCCGTAAGGTTACAACGCTCCCAGGAGATAAATACTGTAGCATTGAAAACAAATAATCCATCTATTATTTTATACAAGCATTAAGTACAATACACGGGGTTCCTTTGTTCTACCACCTGCTACGTCTAGCCTAGGGGTTTAGAGTGACCAAGAAATGATAGTTTTACAATAGGTGGTAGAGCTTACGGCTTCGCGTACTCTTCCATACTGCCTAGTAAGCAAAGGTATTATTGCAACGCAGCAAGCACTGCTTATTGAGTTAAAGAAAACAGTCTGATATCAGAAACCCTTGAGAAAGTTCTACGCACCATTTTAGCACCTTCTGGAGAAATGAGTTGATTTGATGCAAACCATCCAAGATCACGGAGCACCGCATCCAATAAAAACAAACGACGGATCTGTTTCAGCATCGGCTTCAAAGATGAATCAACATCCGGGGAATTGAGAATCGCATCTACTCGCTCTGATATCAAAAGCTCACCGAAGGCGTAAGCTGCTCCCTGGACAACAAGAAATGTATTAAATACAACAGAAAGTTTATAAACGTTGCTCATTCGCCCAACTGACACTATTGACTAGTCACTAGTCAGTCATTCCTCTACCAGGACACAGATGAAGAAATACCACTGCCCAAGTGCCTGGTGCCAACACCATGAAAAGCAAGCATCTAAGTTCAGATTAAAAAACATATGATTCGGCAACTAATACAGTTTGAGCTTGAAGACCTCGTGTAGCCAAGTAGAAAATATGAATTGCAATATTCCAAAATATCTGTGATTTTGCACCACATTTCATCCCTGAAGGTCAGCAGAGTGAGGGAGGGTAACACACGGTTATTTACCTGCACCAAATCACTTTCCTTCATCATCCAAGTATCAAACAAACCTTCACGACCAGCTTTCATTAATCGCATCGCTAATTCTGAAAACCTAGTCAAGTCACGTGCTTCAAGCAAGTAATGAAGAAAATCATCATTGGAAAGGTCTAAAAAAAAATTGGATAAAAATAAACACTAGATAGGGTGTTTCGTTTTTTCACCATTTTTGAAATAAAAAACGCTTAAGGTCGCATGTGGTGGAGTTTGGGGGACTGATTCCAAATATGCAAAAAGAAATTTAGAGTGACGTCATTTGGGAGGGCAAGCCACGCTTTAAGCTTTTTTCGGGGGGGATTTCTCTTACTCGAGAACGGAAAATGATAACGCTGCGAGATTGGTGTCAAAATGTGCAGAATTGTTGATTTCCTATACCCTTCTAAGAGACTCCATAGCTTTAACTTTATCCAATTACAAGTTATTTTGAAAAAACAAATTTTACGATTATTTTGGCTTTAAAATCGTTTATTTTATTAGCAAACCCAGCTGTAAATACTTTAATTCACCTTATTTATCATTACGCGTAATAAAGATTGGTTGAACGGCAATCAAATACCTGTTAACAGCACTAATTAAAAGCATTGAACTCCATGCTGCACAAAAATGCCCTCGAAAGATGATCTGTGCAATCCATTTTAAATAGTTTGTCCGTGATTTTGGTGTTTACGATCATCATTCATTTTTCAATTCTTCGTCCATTGGATCTGTTATTGTTTTGAATGGACTTTCAGAAAATTGGATTGATAGTGGAATACAAAATGCAAGGTGCCTCCTTGCTTTCGATTGTAAAAAAATACTGATGGCAACAAATGCATTGTTTGTACAGTATTTTTGAACGAGAGTCAAAGCTTCAAATTGCTGCAACGGAAGTGAATTCTTGCGCAAGATAGAAAAAGTCATGAATTGATCATTCTCGATTTACGAGCTGCGAGTGAAAGCTAGTTTGATAATTAAGTGTAGATGCAGAGAGCACTCATGGCGTTAAAGTAATCTGATACCGCGAAGTCTTTGATAAATTCTAAGAGATTGGAGGAGAATGTTCTACCACTAAATGCTGAAGTTATCACTCATTATTACTTCTTGCAGGACTCCTTAGTGGCAAACAATCAGAATTTCTAACCGTAGTTCCAGGGTTTAATGACTTAAAAAATGACACAGTAAATGATGTGGCTGATGTTCGGGAGAAAGCGAATCTACCAATTGTCAGAAAAATTCGAATACAAACTAAACTCTAGGGTATCATTACGAAGTTCGATGTCGCACGAAGGGGGGCCAGGTTAAAAAACAAAGGTGTTGTCGATCAAGAATAGATGTCTTCGTTGTTCGATATACCCAAGTGCAAATGTGATATTGCTAAGTTTGTGAAGATGTGGAAAGGAAAAGCTATGTGTAGCTGTGTATGGCAGAACCGCATTCCGGAGAAGGAAATAGAACTTACCAACGACCAAAAGAAGCGAATAAAGAATGATAATCTCGACGCAAAAAGATGTAATATATAACGAAAAGTTACCAACAGCAATGAAAAAACTCAAGCAACGACATGAACCGGATTATTTAGATCAACCAAGGAGTAATAGCACTTCCTTGCTTGAGATCAGTTTTGTTTTGCCTCAAAAATTGAGAAGCTTGAAATCCCATGTTTCAGACGAGGATGATATCAACCATTTTGATGAGCGTGATTCCAAGATTGCTGCCTCTTCAACCACTGTTTAGCGCAAAAGAAAAAGCTTTCGGATGAAGGCTTTAGAAAGTTGTGATGGTAATTTGAAAAAGGCAAATGCAATGCAACTCTGCTATGATGGCAAAATAATCGATGAAATGGACAGGTATGTCTTTCTGGCTCAAATGATTGCAGATGATACATCAACTGGTGAGCGCGTTGTTGCTGTCAAATCGTATTCCGAATGCAAATCCGTACCATCTGAAGTGGTGTTCAGTACAAAAGTCGAAGTATGTCGGCCTTATTTAAACAGCAACTATTCCTTAAATGGCAAATGCTACAGCTTCAAACAGTAGGAAAAAAACCTGGAATTAATAAACGGATGGTTGATTTTTCAATGCAAATGTGGGACATGATATTCACACCCTAGAATGTCTGTTCCACGACAATGAGATATATTTTATCCACGTAATTGCGGCGGTTGAGGGTAAAACAAAAGGACCCGGAGCAATGCAAGATGGAGCCTGGAGCAATGCAAGATGTGTATGTTAGCGCTGGCATGCTATTTGATAATGGATGTTCCAGAAAACTAAAGAACCTTCTGCTTTATAAAAGAAACATGTCATTCAAAATGGATCACCACAGCGAACGATTACCTACGCACACTCATTTTTAACTCCAAAGAACTGTCACACTATGAAATGGAAAAGCTAATACAAATTGTGTCGTATATTCTGTCGGTATATCCTCCATTTTTTATTCAGATTCACTTGAAACAAGCCACTTCTGAAGGATCCTATCTTACCCTCTTTCAAAGAGATTTTCTATTTGCTTGTCGCGAAGTAAATCCAGAATTGACGGAAGAAGCGCTGAAATACTACTATGAACACGCATCACAATGGCTCAACCCCAAAAATGTTCCTTTAAATGAATTTGGTGAAGTGTCTCCATTATCTGTTGAAGCCGCTTCGCTGCCAGCATCTGTGAATATTCTTAACTGTTTGAAAGAGCGAAGCTACCGGCTCCGGTATTTTTTTACAATCGAAAGCAAGGAGGCACCTTGCATTTTGTGTTCCACAACCAACCCAATATTCTGGAAGTCCATTCAAAACAGTAACAGATCCAATAGAGCAAGAATTGAAAAGTGAATGATGATCGTAAACACCCAAATCACGGACAAACTATTTAAAATGGATTGCACGGATCATCATTGGAGGGCATTTTTGTGCAACATGAAGTTCAATGCTTTTAATTAGAGTTGTTAAAAGATATTTGATTGCCGTTCAACCAATCTTTATTACGCGTAATGATAAAAAAGGTGAATTAAAGTATTTACAGCTGCGTTTGCTCATAAAATAAACGATTTTAAAGCCAAAATAATCGTAAAATTTGTTTTTTCACAATAACTTGTAATTGGATAAAGTTAGAGCGATGGAGTCTCTTAGAAGGGTATAGGAAATCAACAATTCTGCACATTTTGACACCAATCTCGAAGCGTTATCATTTTCCGTTCTCGAGTAAGAGAAATCCCCCCCGAAAAAAGCTTAAAGCGTGGCTTGCCCCCCCCCTAAATGACGTCACTATAAAAATTTTTTTCATATTTGGAATCAATGCCCGAAACTCCATTACATGCGATCCCAACCGTTTTTAATTTCAATAA
Organism: Trididemnum miniatum; assembly: GCA_964006365.1. Classification (NCBI taxonomy): domain Eukaryota; kingdom Metazoa; phylum Chordata; class Ascidiacea; order Aplousobranchia; family Didemnidae; genus Trididemnum; species Trididemnum miniatum. Next base: position 10,476,215 of record OZ023234.1, on the reverse strand, counting down.
TGGTGAAAAAACGAAACACTTTAACTAGAATACAACTCAAACTGCCACGATCAAACTCTGATATAACTAAACAATAGTCAAAGATTACAACTCTACAGCAAGCTAATATTCACAGTGTAATTTATTCACACAGCTTAAGCTAGTTAATAGTTATGGTATCACTATATTGGCAATACATCTGGCCAAAAAGTTAAAGTTTACTAGGTAAAACTACGTAACATCACCATCAAATTTTCCACAAAACTTTTTAAAGACAAAGATAATTTCTGCTGAAGCTTACCTTCAGGAACTTGAGTCAATTGACGGGGTTTGAACGCTGCAAGTCGTTCCTTTGCTACTTTCTACAACAATAAAACTTCACTTGAAGCGAAACTAAAAAGATGCCGATTAAAAACAAACTACCTGCATGAGGACACAGTTATCCCCTTCAGCTGTCATGGCGGCATGGGCGGATCCAATGAATGAACCAAATCGATTGCAACTGAGATAGCCCTGTAAATACGTTAAGATTTTAGATAGCCTGCAGGACAACACATCACTACATAGAGTAAATCTTAAAAAAAAAATTTTTCTACACTGGCTCAAACACAATGCTCAAATTTCTTCTTTGAGAGACGGCAAGCGTTTAACCATGAAAAAGATGAATTTTCCAAATTAATGCGCACAACTGGAAGCCATCTGTGTATTAGTGTAAACATTTGCCTTAATAGCAAAGATAAATGACCTTTGTTAAGGATAAAACCCAAGTCATACACCAAAACTTTACAACAACGTATTACTTAAATACCTGTCCTCCACATCGTTCTCTGGCAACGTTGGCTATTTCGCCCACCAGCCAACCGACTAAGGACTTGATCACACAACACAAAGTCACCACTTCCGAATGCGTTCTGGGGTCCACTTTGTCACTGTTCTGAGTTGCCACCCAACGTTCCTTGACGTAGTCGAGAGCAATGTTCATGGCATAAATGCGAGCAAGAAGAGGCAACAACGCACGTTGCTGCAGCTGTGAGATAAAAAAGCTGCTAGAATGAAAAACACCAAAAGAAAAACGCCTTTTAGGCTACTATTTGTGTGACGCAAAGACTCGTGATTGAAGTCTTGCACTGGAATTCCACCAAATCATCTATTCTTTGTCACAGAAAGTCAAGATGCTCGGAAACACCAACCAGAGCTGCGGCCTCACAACCCCTTAAGGATAAGTGGATCCAGAAAAGTAAGAATATAACCTAGGAAAAATTGAGTTTCGCACTTTTGCCGTTTAACGAATTTTAACAACACCTTGACCTAATTACAAAGCTATTATTAACGGAAAAGTGAAGGAAGATCCTATATAAAAATAACAAAAGAGTTTTATTTCTTTAAAAATGCACAAGATTCAAATAAACGTTTATGATTGAAATAGTATTGAATTAGGGCTAAAACCTCACCAAATACGCAGAAAAGTGAACTCTTACTTGGTAAGCAAGGATAGCCATGTCTGATTTTCCACGTGGACCAACAGTCAGACGTGTGGCTGCATATCGAAGAGAAATTGTAAGACAAGCTTTCGCTCCACCAATTGACATCGCCGCAATACAAATCCGACCGGATAAGAGCTGATCAGCAACGGTGAGAAATCGCTCCCTGTTGCCTTTGATCGAAGTGGTAAACTCTCCATCTTCGCTAACGTCGGAATATCTGCCACGACAATATTTAATTCATATTCGGCATATTTTTGCGAAACCAAATACGCCACAAGGGTAAGGTTGATATTTTACTTAAACCACGAAGTTTTTACGCGCTTTTGTGCAAAAGTAGAGCTATTTGAATAACTTGCAGTCGCTAATACATTAACTTTTTATCTGTAAAAAAAAGTTTGTTTAACTAAAACCTTGCGAAGTTTTAAAAAAGTCAAATGCTATTCTCTACGGATAATATGAGCGATTATAGGGCTTCTGGACAACCTTCTGCGTGTTTCAAGTGAGTATATCTTTAAAAAACTCCGACGATTCAAACGCAATCTGCAATTAAGAAAGTAAACCATTTCGAAAAAAAATCGTTTCAACATTTTACTGACCTATTAAGCAAGTTTTCGCGTGGTACTCGGACGTTATCGAAGAAGAGTTTGGCATTATCAACTCCGTTTAATCCCATTTTATGTCCCATATCCTCCACTCTTACTCCAGGCATTATATTCATGTCTTCATCACGGATTCTCACTAGAATTCCATGAATTCCACGCCATTCATCACCAACTTTCAACTACATTCAACATACTATAAATACTTTTGGGTAACAGTTGCTGCTTTTCCACATTTTGAAAGATTTCAAATATTCACGTCAAAATATATCAACCACCAATTTTCATTCTACAGTAGTTCACGACGTTTTAAAAATGTTAAAAGCCAACAATGCACCTGCAGGGACTGGAAACACAAAATTGCTATTTCTGATTTCTCTTTATAATTCTTTATGATTCTAGGGACCAGCTTTTCTTTACTCAGGACCCAACCAGGATCCTTAAAACGTTTTGAAAAGGCTCGTTCTAGTTTTACAAAATCAAGCGTGCATAACGTCAAAATCAAATCTTCATTGAAAACAAAACAGCCAAAACAAATTGAAACATATTCAAATATAGAGACGTTTCGGATGAAATACAGTACCCATTGTCAATCTTATTTAAATATTTGAATAAAAATTGACAATGGTTGACAAAAAGAATTCCATTTAAATAAGGTTGACAATAGCTACTGCATTTTATCCGAAACGTCTCTATATTTGAATATGTTTCAATTTGTTTTGGATGTATATTTGTAACTAAACTTTCTAAAATTTCCATCAACAATGCTCCGAAATCTTCATCATATTCGGAGTATTACGCCGAAGCGTGTGACGAGTGGTGGGCCCATCTCCGCGGCTTAGCGCCTGGGCAACACAGCTCCAAAGAAACGTGGCAGCGGCGGAGAGCCGCTGGCGACATTGTGTCAGATTTGATCGGCCCGGCAATCGAAACCACGACCTCCTGCACCAATAGCAATGTCTTAACAAGTGAGCTAACCGGTCGGTTGGGTTCATAATGCCGACACATAAAAACCACAACTACAAGTATGATTCAAACAAATTTAGCTGACGCGCACATGTTGGAGGAAATCGTTTTAACACCAACAGATTGTCTCCTTAACCACACCAACCTGAGCAAACACTATAATATGCTTAGCATGAATTGCTCCATTGGTGATCCAATATTTCTGTGCTAACGTCGTTGGAGTGTTGACAATAAACTCTTGACTGCCCTAAAAACAATGCGACGTAATACCGCATCTTGCAAATCAAAAAGCACCGATAACATGAAGCCGCGATGAAATAAGATAAAATGATGTCTCACATTAATTTGTAATTGGATTAAGCTAAGTGTCTTACAGCAGATCCAAAAAATTTTCAAGGGTAGGGGCCAAAAATTAAAAAAATGCTTATCCTGTCGGTTCTTGCGCCTTAAACAGAGGTTTTCAACCATTCAGGTGGAGCCGAACGCCAATGAAACATTCCAAAGACTCGAGGAACCCCTGTGCATTAATTTAATTCTCATACACTAAACACAGCTCTAAATTGTAAACTTGCGGAATCCCGGCTGAAAACCACTCGACTGAAAGTATACACGTACCAATGTATTGACATGTAGAAAAAGAAAATTTTGGGGAAAGGCTTGAACCCACTTTGTATCTGCCAATGTGTCTACTGCCGCCCATCTTCTACCTGCCTATTTTTCGTCGGTCCGCGTCAACACACATTTTATCCCAAATATAACATTAGAAAAATATCTGTTCCTTAACTGCCGCTACTGTCTTCAACATTTGAACGCTACCTCGTCGTAGACTGCAGTTGTTTCCATTTCTACTGCATTGTTTCCGTAACCTAGTTCCGTTAAACCAAAACAACCGATGTCATTGAGATTGTCAATACCTAAACAAAAACAAGTGAGAAACAACAGATTGTGGAAATACAAACTCACGACAGGAAATCAACTAACCTTTGATTAATTTATCATGATGCCTTTTTGTACCGAGCTTAACAACAGTGCCTCCAAACAAATTAAACTGCACCTGAAATATAAGTGGTAGTTGAAGGCAAACAAATTAGCACATTGTACCGAGTCGGTCTTTAAATTACAAGTGCCAGGTGAACAAATCAAGTACTTCCATTGAGAAAAAGTACAGAAGTACGTCCATATGCAATTCTTTTTCGAAGAGTCTCTTTTGGCTCTAGTTATTGGACGCATGGCCCATCCACGAGTGTCATTCAGCATACTTACTTGTTTATCAACAACTTTTGGACTTGTGGATTTAAATGGGATACGTTCACATTAAAATTGTGTTTGCACGAGAGCTAACTGGCCTAAATTTAAACGATCGAAGTAAAAACAAAAGTAACTGCGCAGTACGTACCCACTTCATTAGTTTTATCCATTTTTTCTAGCTTGATTGAGTAAAAAATCAAGTACATATGGACTGTAGCTCATAATATGACCATTATCATCACGCATATGTTTTTGGAAAGGTGAATGCCACATAAACGAATGCATCAAATTAAATATTTTAAAACATTCGTGTTGAATGAACTTACCGTCATTTTTGTTGTCATTGCTGGATCAATGACAGCCGAAATTTCGTGTGCAGCAAAAATGCGCAGAGGATTATGCCAAAAGTCGGTGACAGAAATGAAATCGTTCTAAAATGTTTCAAAAATCATTACTCGCCTAATATTTCGTGCTATAAAAGTTGTAAAAAAACATTTCCACTAAATTTTAATGGTAAGCAAATGTATGCAAATTTACAAATTAAAAATGAAACATTAATGGCGCAGCATTGCATGGAAGCAACATAACAGCAAAAAAAAATTATTTTCCGTAAGCACTTCCGTAACGATCGCAATCGAATGCAAAATAGTAAATCCACAGATTTTATTTATATTAACAAATAATAATGATAATGACAATTACGTCACAAATTCTCTGAAGTCTTTGCAACGCGATGTCTCTTTCCTCGTCAAGTGAGATGTCATAGCGCGGAGTCATCACTGGGTCACTCATGAAAGCACGGAACTTCTTTCTCATTTCATGATTATCATGATCTAGCAGATCAGTCATTTTTTCAACATTGAAAGCTAAATCAGAGTCGGCTTCATACGACATTTGCCAAGCATTTCTTCAAAAAAAATCCAAACATAAACTGTTGCTAAAACCAAAAATGTTGGATAAGATCTTGATCAAAAGTTGTGAACGATCATCAAAACTTTACTTTTTAAAATCCAGGCTGTTCAAATCCCTTATTTGATTTTAGTTAAGACTCTTCTCTCAACGAAATGAAACTAAGCTACAGCAAATGCTAATAAAAACTCACCTGATTTCAGTTGGTGTCATTTTGTTGGACGTTTGTAGCAATGAGTTACAAGTGTGCATTTGTTTGTGGATTAAAATCTGCTTGGGAAGAAAGGCCTGTAATTCAAAACCACTTGTTAATAAGCAATCAATGAAACAAATTGTTACTTGACAGAAACGAGCATTCAATTAATACATGGCATATACCGTACTAAAAAGATACCTGATATTTAAAAAAATAATGACTTGGTCAACACTTGCAAAACCTTGCAACACCGGTAAGTACTTCAAAAAGTAATATGCATAAGAAATAAATCTAAACCACATTTTTAAAAAACCTTTAACAAATCAACCGACAAACTTCAGCGTTATTTAGCTCATCAGCAATTACGATAAAGATAAAACTTACAGGTAGGTTTGATCCAACTACACCTGTAAAAGTGACTTTGCATTAGAAATAACACTAACTCAAATCATATTTAATGCAGCAGGAATAGTTCAGAAGAATCAGCAAAAAATAAGTTTTTATTGAGGGCTAGTAAAAAATTCTTAATTTTTAGTTTGAAACTTGAACAGGCTGACGAAGTTTATGAACATGATTATTACGGCATGAATGTTACATTTTTTAAAATGGCTGTTTGTTGATTACAAAAAATGGACACTTGTTAAGTAAAATGACCTGATTGCAATACAAAGCAAAGGTAATTTTGCTCACAACATGTTTCGTTGCTAAAGCCTTGTTATCAGCAAACACTTTATAAAAAAATGTAAAAAATACTTTGACAGTAGTGGCATACTGCAAGGAATACCAGCAAGTGCCAACAAGGCCAAAGCTGCCTACTTCAACATTAAAAGACTCAAAGGTAATAAAAACTGTTTTGAGACTGAAAAAGTGAGAACTCTTTATATGGAAGATCAGGTCAGCTTGACATTACTGTGCAAAAGCACACAAATACCAACCTTTGCAAAGGAGTTGGCCATAGAGCTCAAATTTTTGATTGTAATATTATTTTTTTCCACTTCATGTCTATACTGATACTGAAAGCACACTGAAATACTATTTGGCCCATAAAACCACCCTTAAAAAAATTCTGGTGTCCAGTGTTATTGAATGACTTGGTAAAATTTACTACAATTATCTTGTCATACCATTATTATATGTAGTAGAGGCAGATAACATTCTTGCATAATTTTTTCCAATTCCCTTCAAGAAACCAAGTGAAGACATAGTGAAAACAATGATATAACTTATTCAACCCAATCAGATAAATCAATGTCTAAAGACAAACAAAAATCATAAAACTATATTATCTAAAATACAATGCCATATTTTAACTGTTTATTGTTCTAGGCTACTGGTGTACATGGGCATCAATTTTTTTGTAGGTTTAAGCAAATTCTCAGGGGGCGAAAAAAATTTTAAAAAGCAAAAAATTAAAGGAAGTGGCTAAAGTTACGGGCCCGTAACATTTGCCTCTTTAGTTTATTTTATTACTTCGTCACGCTCTCGTACAATCAGGGAAGCGTGAAGGGATAATAAAATAATCAAAGAGACAAATGTTACGGTCACGTAACCTTAGCCTCTGCCAAAATTAAAAGTGCTGTGACTACTTCAACGAAAACTTTGACACTCATCAAGTTACAGCCAAACAGTTTTGAATTTGTCTAGTTGCCCCAGAGCACCTGACTTGGAGTCAAAAGTAAAAAATGTGAAATTTTAGGAAACCTCATAAATTCAAGCAAATTTTCTTATTTGTTAGAGGGCAGTACGAAAACATGTTTTTCAGCTATTTTAGCTTAAAACTTTTTCATTTGTGAGTGAGCAGTATGAGTCAGAGGTGTACGGAGTCGCCTTTTTTTGGACTCCTGCTCCTGTTTTGACCAACCAGACTCCTGATGGTTGCCGGTAACTTTGTCACATGGTAACTTTGCCACACTTTCATATATCGAAAATTTACATTGCCAGCACCGAAACAAGACTTTAAATTCCAGGTTGTTGTAAAAAATTGTATCGAGCTTTTCCAGTTAAATTTCTTAAGGTAACATCGTCACATGGTAACTTCGCCACATAATCGAAACTGTGGAGGAAGATGTGGGGAGAGTGCATGGGGTTAGTGGGGAAGTGTGTTGGGGTGCAGGGGGAGGTGAGGGGGGCTGTGGGAAGAGGTATGGGGGGAGGTGTAGGGAAGTGTGTTCAGTGTTGCGATGTGGGGGGAGGCAAGGAAAGATGTGTGGGGAGGGGTGTGGGAGAGTGTACCGGTATGGGGTCAGTGGGGAAGTGTGTTGACTTGTGGGTAAAGGATGTGGGGAGAGGAATGGGGGAGGTCTAGAGAAGTGTGTTAGGGTGTGGGGCCCCAGCACACTTCCCCACATCTCCCTTTACCTCCCCCACACCTTAACACACTTTTCTACACCTCCTCTTATACATCTTTCCATATCTCCCCTTCCTCCTCCTATACCCCAACACATTTTCCTACTAGTCTATTCCCACATATTTTTCCTCACGTTCTCAAAGTGTGGCGAAGTTACCATGTGACGAAGTTACTGTGGCGAAGTTACCATGTGGCGAAGTTACTGGCAACCCTCCTGATACTGGTCAATGACTACTTTTTATACACCTGCTCCTGTTCGACTCCTGTTTTTACGCAAAAGCGTCTGTTTAGGAAGGGAAAGGACAAATAGTTCAGAAGGCTATTTTACTGCAGCGCTGCAACTGCTCAGTGGTTTGTGACATTTCTAAGTAATAGGGAAGAAGCAGAAAAAGATCAATTGCTAATGCTCATGCCCTTCTGAAAGTCAGGCACTTCAGAGATACTCAAGTTGTATTTTCACATAAACACACTGCTGAATATCAAGACTTACCGGTAAATTTTCATTTTGGACAAGTGAAACTGTTCAAATGAATTCAATTCAACTTTGATGTGTACCAATAGCTACATGAAAGTTGAAAAGCAGTTTCAAATTGTAATGTACCAGTCATAATTAGTCGGTTAGATTAGGCCTGCCGCTGTGGTCTATCGTCTGGTAGGCTACCCTCATCTAAATTTTTAATTCAATTTATTTGCCAAGTGATTGCATTATGCTGCTAACATCAGAACTTGTTTTACCAAACTTGTTTTGTTTTTAGGTACCGGGTATACTATGCTGCTCTGCAAGATACAAAATTAGGCTGTAATTATCTATCAATACCGATAAGTTGGTAGAATTAAACAGCACAACACTAGAAAATTATCAGAACCAAATTGTGGTAAATTTTGAACAAATATCACCAGAATGCGGTAATTTTTCACTCCGGATCCTGCTCCTGCAACAATTGGAAACTTATGACTCCAGATTCGGCTCCGGCTGAAACATTAAAACTCCTGCCGAAGTCGACTCCGGTACTCCGGTTTGTGTACATCTCTGGTATGAGTTTGTGTTTAAACTGAAGTTTTAAGCAGCAATAAGGGGCACATGGGAGTTGGTCAAGTGGTTGGTGCATTGGACTCTTGCCATAGCTTCGCGAATTCCTCGCATGGGAAACTGTCTTCGCATTGCGGCAAAGAGTTTGTAGAACTAATTGCTAGCATAGTCCGCTCTCAGATCATCAAGCTTGTGGTTTTGCGAAATTCGTTGTAATCAGCACTTGTTTGCTTTATTTCATTCAGGCCTTATGTAATTGGGTAATCCTTCATTACATAATCTTATTGTTACCCACATTGAGGTTAATATCCTCCGATAATTTGAAGGTCCGAGCTGTTGCCATTCAAAACTTATGAGCTTCTAAGTATTTTCCTATTTTTGACCTTTCACCCCAGACCACTCAACCGCCACCCCCCAAAACTTGTTAGACACAAGTTTACATCAAGGTCTATCATCCCTGAACATTTCAAGCCTCTAGCGTCAGCGGTTCAAAAGCTCTGGACTGCACAATTTTGGCAATATTTATCAGTTTTTTTGCCTTTGACCCCGAGTCACGCGACATAGAGCGTTTATAGTTGATACAGTGCAAGAACATACTAAGACACACCAATCCTGTGAATTTCAAGTTCTTATGTGTTTTCAATCAATAGTTATAAGCCAAACAACATATTTGCTCATTTGATCTTTAACCCCAAGTGACGACACACAAAACCAATCACTGTAAGTCTATTTTTACCCTCATTGAGATGCATCTCCTCCGTAACTTTAAAGGTCCTACCAGTTGCCATTCACAAGTTATTAGCGTTTGAACACCTTCCTATTATTTGTTTGATTGACGTTTGACCTTTAACCTGCTGACCCCCACACTCCAAAAACTGTTAAACGCAAGTTCACACTGAGGTCTATCATCCCTGAAAATTTCAACTCTTTAGCATCAGCGGTTCAAAAGCCCTAGGCTGCACAAAAAACTGTTGAGATTCGTTCATTTGACTTTTGACCTTAAATGACGTCACAAAAAGATAATTGTGCATATTTTTGTTCCCCGCATTAATATGCATATACTCTAAAAATTTAAAGGTCCTACCTGTTGTCATTCAAAAGTTATTAGGTTTTGATAAATTTGGTTTTTTGATCTTTAACTTTTAACGTGTTGACCGCCACCTCCCAAAAGTTGTTAGGCGCAAGTTCCCATTGAGATCTACCATCCCTGAAAATTTCGAGTGTCTAGCATCAGCGGTTGAAAAGCTTTAGGTTGCACAAAATTGGTGTTGAAAAAAAAAAGAATTTTTGCGAGAAAAAAATTTTTTTTTCTAGAAACTGGTGGGCTGTCGGGGAAAGTTAGTGTGACCAAGGTGTAGACCTAGGTGGGACACACATTTGAACTCTTGGTCACTAGCAGCTATAGCTGTTAGAAGCGTTAAAAAGTGCAAAAATGCCCAAGTAAAAACAATTTGGCTTCCCTTTTCGGAAATTTAACAGCTCAGATGGCCGAGTGGTAAAGAGCAGTGGTCGGCAACCTTTTTCGCACAACGGACCGGTTTGAAACTGAATTGTTTTTGCGGACCGGCCTTTAAAAAATCAAAAATGTTTAAGCAATAAAACACTCATATTTATTCAGAACTAAAAATCTCGATCTTGTATTACTCTGACTAGAGTATTAAACGTTTTCAATCTTGCTGCAGCAGCATTGCTCAATTTTTTTATAGTAGCTTCCCAAACCTGATTCTTAACGTTATTCTTTCTCTTAACCCAGCGCTGTTTGATTTACAAAAGATTTACGATGAAATGACAGCATAATCAAATGTTCGCTGTTCAATTTTGTGATATTGAGTAGCTTTGCCAAACTGGGTCACCAAAATTGAGTTATTTAGCATTTTTACAAAAATGTCCCAAAATTGCGTCTCACGTTATAAAAATGTTGTAAACTCAAAGCATTTATTCTGAAAACGTATACGGACCGGGAACAAACCTCACACGGACCGACACCGGGCCGCCGCCCGGTGGTTGCCGACCACTGGTATAGAGCGTCTGTCTCTTGAGTTGTAGACTTGGGTTTGATTCCGAGTCGAGTCAAACCAATGACTTTAAAATTGGTATTCACAGCTTCCCTGCTTGACGCTCAGCAGTAATGGGATAGTGTGAAGCAAGCCGGCAAGTTTACTTGTTGTGCCGTTGGGAAAGGCACTTAGGGCCGCGCCGACGGGATTCCCCCATCTTGGTGTGGTAGACAGATGGCCGGCAACTCCTAAGCGAGCTCGTATAGCGCATTGATCGCTTTCTCGTGATAGGAGGATAAATATGCAACTAACTAACTATAATTAACTAAGCCATAATAAAGTAGACAAGAAACTCCTTGTAAGTTTTATAAAAAATTTGAAAACAAAAATAAATAAAAAATGGCAACACAATATCTAAGCTCTGATTTTCGTTCCGGACACTGAGCACAGAAAGTGGTTCCATTGTTAGTCACATAGATACACTGTACCGATAGTAATTTAAATACTGTAAATAAATATTAGGCCTAAAACTTTTCAAAATCGATTTCAAGATTAAACTAAATGGAAATACTGTTGATCTCATTAGCATATTACTCGCAGCACTTTAGCTAAACGTCGCTGCGCTTTATTAAATGTCGCTGCTATTTATTAAATGTCGCTGCTGTTTATTAAATGTCACTGCTATTTATTACGTGCTGCTGCTATTTATTAAATATCGCCGCTATTTAATAAATAGCAGCGATATTTATTTACAGTATCGCTGCTATTTATTAAATAGCGGCGATATTTAATAAATTTACGGTAATGATATTTAATAATTAATAAAGTAATTAATAAAGATATTTATTTACAGTATCGCTGCTATTTATTAAATGTCGTTACATTTTGGCTGTTATTGTACTTTTCGAAGCGTTTTAGCTGCAGTTCACTTTAGCTAAATAGCTGTGAAACTGTGTAGGCTAAATGTTGCTAAAAATTGGTCCAAAATTTGCTAAATCGTGATTTTAATAACGGCGCCCCACATATTTGTGCAAAATTTTTAGACTAGTTGAGTCTACCCAGGTATATTAAATAATTAACGCAATTTGTAAAACAATGCATGCTGCTTGCGTATAGTTAAATAATTAACGCAATTTGCAAAACAATCCAGGTATATTAAATAATTAACGCAATTTGCAAAACAATGCAAGCCTCAAAACACGAAATATAGATGCAAAATCTGATTTAGGGAAAAATTGCTGATTTGGAGGGGTTCCTGTAGCCCAAAAAGTTGCCGCACCAATTAAAGTTAAAACCATTAGGTGCAATAATATGCAAAAGATCAACGTGTAACACAAATAGCCAAAAGATTTCCTTGAGAGCCTAAACTAACATACCAATTTCGTTCTTTGATTTATCTACTAAATACCGTACTGCCATTACTTTGTATTTCGAAAGGAATATGAAAATTGGAAAAGCGACTTCTCCCGCTGCTACGGCATGGTTCCTATATATAATAATTAGGGCCATTTTTTTTTGACCTAAAAAAACATATTTTTGACTTTATTTTAGCAAAATTTTGACTTTATTTTGACCTATCCGCTTTTGCCTAATTACTTATGTATTGTTGCACTTTTTTTATTAAAAATGGTTTATAATCCGCAATTTACAAACATTTCATGCATAATAAGTGCTATTTCCTTCTCAATTACCGCATGCATTTTTACTATTTCAACTTACTATTTCGGAAAAATCAAATAAAACTGCGCATAAAACTTTTATAGCAGCTCAAAAATTCAAAAAATTCTACGGTTTTTTCATTTTTGTAAGGGTTAGGGTTAGGTTAGGAAATTTTTGATAAAGACAATTTTGACCAGTTTTAACTTTATGCAAAATTTTGACTTTATTTTGACTTATGAAATCTACCAAAACAGACTCCTAAAGGGCTGAAACGAACGTTAGTACATGTTTGATCATGTAATAAGGTCCTAAAAAAATTTTGACTTTATTGACTTTAGCGGGCCCTAATATTAATACGGCCACAGTGCATTTCACACTTCTATAAAAATTTCTAACAAAAATGCGTTCAAGATTGAGAAACGATTACGTTCACACTGTTTAGTGATAAAAGTGCTAAAAATGGCTTATGGTGGTAACGTGCCCGAAAATTCGTACAAACCTTGCTCTTAGCTCGTAGCGTTTGATTAAGGGGTGCATGGGAAGGATGCTGCAGCGCTATACCGCCTCTTTTCGCCAACTGTACTTTGAAGATTCATCGACCACTTCATACATCAGCAGGTCACACAGACATATTTTCCAGAGTTTGTTTCAGATATTGCCTGATGCTGCAGCAACATGCGACAGTCGCACCCATCTTAATTCGGAAGCTCTTCTCCCGCAGTATCCCCAACCGTGGGGACCCGAATTCAGTAAACCCTAGCTCTAACAGCCCTGCGACAAAAAAGTGAAGGCGAAAAAGTTTATCAACCAGCTGCTTGGCTGGATTAAGCTTTTTGCAAATTTACCTGGATTTCATTCACCCGCAAGGGGGCGCGTTAGAACCATAGCCATTGGGCATATGCCACTGCTGTAAGAAAACAATCAGATTTAGATGCCATTTGGCCTTCTTTATGCAGTGTTAAAACTAATGTAGGCCTAGCAACAGCAGCGCAAACCGAAAAAAAAAAAAATATAAGAAAAACAATGATTTTTCTTATTAAAACAAATAATGTTACGGGATACCGGAGGTTGAAAACGTGTTCTAAATTTGCGGTTTCTTGTATTTAAATAAAAACAATATTTCAAACTGTCATTTACATTACATCTCTAGTCTTGGCCAGAAAGCCCAAAAACGTTAGTCCAAAGGTAAAACAAACTCATCTTCTGGGTTTTGGGCTCTCCAGTCAAAAGTGTGTTGCTGGCACAAAGTTTTAAACTGATCCAAATGAACGGTCCTACTTAGTCTTGTAGGCTAACTGAGAAAGAAAACATAGCCAGCTAATCGTGCAACTTGGAGTAGTCACTATTCCTTGTAAGTATGAAGATAAAGCAGAAATATCGTTATTGTGGTAAAACGAACGCAAGCTGTACCAGAGTAAAAGTGCATAATTATCATCGCTTCGCTACGGTAAACGTGGTTAAATTTTATTTCACGATATACCGTGATATGACTCAACTTTTAGCGTCTTCAGTTATTTTTGTTTCCTAGAAAATGTTTTTTATATTAGTACACTAAGCTCGGCCAGCATTAACGTCGCCATCTTGATCCATTTCCTTCCATATTAATTCTGCACGTAAGGGTATAGCTTTAGGAAAGACTTATCAGAAGCTACTGTAAACAAAAAAATACATGCTATGAATTACAGTTCTTGCAGAACATCAGTGCAGTAGAAATGACTAAGTGGTACCGCAAACAAATGTGGGTGGTTATCACTTACAAGGAGAGGTTGCAAATGCTATTTTTCTGTAACTGTAACTTCAACAAAAGCGGACCAAAGCACAATTACTTTTCAGTTTCACTTTTAACAAATACAAAAAAGTGTCCATTACTTGAAATCATTTTTGGTAGGCCCAATCAAAAGGATTTTGAATGCACTTACTTATTTATTTATTTATTTTTTTGAAGTAACGTCAAAGCTTCGTACATAAGCTTCACTTTTTACTTCAACTTCTAAAAAAGTTTTTGTCGTTCGTTTTTGTTTCCTCTTTTTTTTTTTTTTTTTGTTCCAGCTGTTATGCTTTTTCTGTTCCGCAGTTGCACACCGTTTTGATTGAAATTGCACATAAGTTTAGAAAGCTTTTCAGTATGCCTATAGTAATATCGTAAAGTATTTGATTCAACTCTGCGTTCGAAGTGTGTCTTGCATGTTGAAAATTCAACTGTTTTATCAGATTACAGCCGATATCGTTACGACTTTACTCATAGTTTTTCACATAAATTTTCATGGTATGCATTTGGTTCTTCGAACGCATCTATGCAAAGCTAAATTACAATATACAAACAGGGAGACAAAAATTAATTTTTAAAAAATGCGTAACTTATCGTTTTAATTTGATCGAGGCCATTTCCAACTAACTCGTCCCTTACTTCTACAGGTTACACAGCAGGGGTGGGCTAACTTTTCACACGAAGGGCAAGATTTGGAAAAACTGTTGAAGCCGCGGGCCGCACGCTGATTGGAAAACAAGGTGAACCCTTTTTTTCTTATTTTTTTTTTGGAGATCACAGTCCACATACGAATGTAATCTCCAAAATAAAAGGTTTTCACCTCATTTTTTATTTCAATTTTGCACCGTTGTGATTCATTGTTGTAAAAATCACTGCCATCCGTAATCTCTAAAGAAACGAAAGGTCTTCCACTCAATTCATGGTGGGAGTTTAAGTTTGTGTAAATACCGGCGGGCCAGAATAAAAGAACCGGCGGGCCGGATTTGGCCCGCGGGCCGTAGTTTGCTCATGTCTGTTATGTAGTAAAAAATCAGATCGTAGTTTCATGTTTGAGATATAAACTAATTTTCGATTTTATTACGTTGATTTTAGAGTTATCAACCTTTGGTGGGCGTACAATTTGTGAAACATGATACATAATAAACTATTCGTTACAATTCTAAAGTGCTAAGTGTTTCAGATCAACTGACAAATCGTGAAAAAGGCGAAATTTACGAAGACCTCGAACGGTGTAACGACTAGAGCGAGCAGCCAATTATTTCAATTGCTATCTTTCGCGACCGGTATAATGCTATTGATAATGCCTTCATAAAACACATTACTGCTCTAATGCTGCCGCTAAATTCGTGATAATTCAAATTGCGTCTACAATTTCGTTTTTTTGTGAGACAGCTTCTTTTAAGTTAAGATAAAATGCTTTTTCTAAAAACTCTGATATTAAACCGTCACGATTTTAGTTTCCGCTTTTAATTCGGCGAATGAGAAACGTTCAGCGTCGAATTTTTGATATAAAATATAAAAAGTCTTTTATGTCAGCTCTTACAGTAGCTGCACTTTTATCCTGTGCGGTCACGAAAAGCGATGCGCAGGTGTTGTGACAAGCTTTCTTTGTTTTAGAAGTTACTGTACGAGCTACCAGCTCCACGCAAAAATGGGGGTACCCTCGGTCATTCTTTTTTAGTTGCGAAAGAAGTGAACTTGTCTACTTATTTCCCACACTGTTCTTTTAAAGCTGAGCTTCAAGCGGAAAAAGTGGGGTATGAATGTTCAATTGCAGATTAAGCGTAAAATTTTGAATAGATTGCCTGTTGTATGTTTATGCTTAAAAAACAATAAGCAGATGAGTTTATTACGTAGCCTAGTCAGTTCTCAAACTTTCAGAGTTGAAAAACCAGAAGAGCCATTTTAGAATTAATGATTAGAAAGCGTTAGACTTACTAGTCAAATTGAAGAAGAATTATCAATTGCCCAAGAGTGAAGTTTGCAAGACGTTTTTGGGCTAATTTTGAAAAGCCAATTAATTACTTAACAGCTGTAAAGAAATGAGGTAGCGCTGAAAGCCATGAGTAAATAGAAAATGCCATTTAACCCATACAGTAATTAGAAAATGTTGCTTTATTTTTAAAGTCCTGTACATTTTGCTTTAATCTTAAAATGAGTTTTCCTCAATAATTTAGGAAATTTTTTGAAATCCCCGAAAATGCCATATATCAAAGCTTGTTAAATCTGTTTGTAAAATGCGGTAGACGTAATTATCGTACGTACCGTTATAAAGTAAGCTGTAGACATTTTATATGCTATTGAATTTCATTTTACTTTTTTTATTGTCTTTCGCCTCAATAACTTGTTTCTCAATGACTTGTCATTGTTTAAACTACAAATAAACTTTTTGTTTTAATTTCAATAAGGTTTCAGTATATAGCTTAATTTACGTTTCACACTAAGTTTATGGTATTGTGTGGGGAAGACTACATGAAACTTTATTGTAAATACCACTTGAAAAATGTAGGCATATTCTTGACATCATTATGATACGTTTAAATTACCATATTAGCTGGAGCGAAATGTCATGACTATTATGAATTACAGTTTCCAGAAACAGCTGCTTTGTGAAAAATAAAAAAAAATACCAGCGTTTATGGGCGAGGCACATACAATAGATTATTGCGAAAAATACTAATAGTAACTGCCGTTGAAGCAAAAGACAGGCTATAAGCTTAAATATCTTTTCCACTTGATTATGTTGTAGATAACTTGCATTTAAATGATTCAAAATCGACGGTAATTGTTATAATTTTATCGTACCGTGGCTTATTACAAAGCTTTTTCTGTACCGGTATCATAATGTATCCATCTCAATTAGAAAGCTGCCGTGGAATTATACTCTAGCTTGTTCGACAAGGGCAATAATTTACTGCATAATATCCTGTTATTCAAGCCAATGATTCTCATACTCGTGAGTCAAAATAAAACAGGAAACATCAGCTGATGTTAGTCGAAATGGTTGTAGAGTAGCAACTTTAATCTATCATAAATTCATAATTCATTTATAGTTTCAACTTTGAGATGCAGCGCGTAATAGTATAGCGGCCAATATGTTTTGGTCGTGACCTGAACCACTGAAGTGACACGCCAGAGCGAAAATTAATGTTTTAGTATCCAAAGAGTTAAATGTTTGGCGATTTACAGTATACTGTGTTCTTCAGATTCAAAGAGCTCAGCAGCATTGGTAAAGTAAAATCAGCTGCGGATCAAAAAATGTTTTCAAGCGATGGTCTTGGAATCGGAAGAAAAAGCTCATCATGCGTTTGGTGGATGTAGAAGAGTTTTTCTTTGTATTAATAAATTAATATGTGTACCTCAAAATGTAGGGGTACTTGAGCCCCTTTAGCTCCTACAGAAAATACTTTCATGCATAATTCAGTTTTTCATAACTAATATAGACTATACGACGGGTGTTTGCAGTTGTAACTCGTTGAACCGAAGACGAAAACAAAGTTGAAAAAATCCAACATAGTAACAACAAAAGCAAACGTTAACTGTAACCTACCGAGAGATAGTCCCCAAAGTGCAACCTCAGCCAATAGCTAGAGAAAAGATAACCATAGCTGCTATATTGATAACTTTTGTGGATATCAATTAACACCATGCCCCTGCATGCTAGATGCGAAAATTGCCAGAGGCCAAGTCCGAGCATCTAGCCTGTGTACGCCTCTGTAAAAACCTTTGCAATATCAAGAAACAAACCCTATATAGACACTCGTCTCTTGACTGCGAAGACAAAAGTGATCACTCGCTTAACATTTGTCCCATAATTTATTGAATGTGTTAATTTTGTAGATATAGCAGTTTTCACATAGAACCGACTTTTTACGTCGTACAAACCAACTGAGTAAAATGGCTAAGACTGAAAAAAACGTCCCTTATTGGATCATAACTCAGGTAATATTCGAGTGTTTGGAAGAATTATGAAATGCAATGACGATCTGAAACAAGACTTATTCGGGATTGTGACTAGTCTAGAACACAAAGTAAAACCTTATTGCATAATTAAAAACAATCGCTGTTGTGTATAAGCAACCTAACACCTCTCGAGACAAGGAAGATTGTTTATGATTCTGAATCAGAGCAGCAACCTTGCTTAATCAGTAAAAATTCTACTACCGTATTTCATTTGCCATTAAACTTTGCTTAAACTTGCGGTAAAATATCGAATTTTTCAATAGCCCATATCCACGCCCAGTCGTCCACATGCTTAGTCGGCCAAAAGCCCAAAGGCTTCCGGCATCACTATTGAATTGTGAATGTCATAATCACTTTTTTACTATTAGGATGCAGAAAGCCAATTAACTCGATTGAGCTACTTAAACTGGCATTGTGAGCAGGGTAATGATGTACTTCGGAACAACTTTTTCAGTGTAGAATGACTGTAAGTATTGATGGAAAGCCAGCAACAAAAATGATACTTCGACCATGTGGGACTAGGTTAGTTATTTTCGTGCATTAGTGATTGCAGATTTTTGTTTAGACTTCCAAAGATTATAAATATGGAGCAACCGGAGCAAAGGTTCACATGCAGATGATTGGAAATGATTTACAAAAAACCACTCCTTGGATTGAGTTGGATAGACATTTTCACAAAGAGTTTAGAGTAGGCCAGATGGACAAGTTCAACATCAAAACGACTGATGTTGGTCTTCCTCAAGTAATTCGTCTGAGTGAGTTGACTAAACTCAATAGTAGTTCATAGGAAATATTTTTTGATCATGCTGTATCATAAAATCTAAGGAGGTTATTGCCGTTGATTTCACGGTGAGTTATGTTGTCGAAAGGACAGTGGCGGATCCAGGGGGGGGGGGGGGGGGTGGGGGATGCATCCCCCCACCAGCCAATTTCAACAATGTTTTTGATGAATAAAATTTTCCATAATTTCGAACCTCTTTGATTAAACAATAATTTTTACGCCTTAAGGTCAGTACTCGAGTTGAGGGGGGACGCGAGAGGATGCCATCCCCCCATAAAACATTTTAGCGTAAGCCATTCCCTACAAACAGGGTTACCATTTCGTGCTTATTTTTAAGATTTGTGCATATTTTCAAGGGCAATGTCTTAGAAAATGTACATGTGCTTATTTCTAAGAAACGTGTATATTTTTGAGTCCCGTGCTTATTTCTGAATTTCTAGCGGAAAAAATAGGATTCTTCGGACGTGAAAACCTTTTTTTAGGTCTTCACCGATTGTTAGTGGAAAATCAAGACTCTGTGGACAGGGTTGCCTTGGCGGGGGGGAGCCCTGGGGGGGCTCAGCCCCCCTAGTTCTAAAAAAACTGTTTGCAAAAGGGGCCGGGGGGGCTCTTAAAATCGGCCAAGTCCTTGTTAATGTTTAGACTTTAGAACAGAGGTTCTTATACTGGGAAGCGTAAAAGGTTTGCAAGGGGGGCGTGAACATAGCAGTGACTAAATGATTGAACGTATAAGCTTATTTTCAAATCTTTTTTTCGTCAAACATCAAACCTTGTTTCTCCAAAACAGCTGCATCCTTCTTATTAAGACGATTAAGACATTGCAAATAAATTGATATATTTTCTGCATGTTTTTTGTAGCGTGGTGAGCAGTGTCGCATCAAGGCATTTCCGAGGCTCGGTTCCTCCGGTAGGGGGGGGGCATTTGTAGGGGCCCCACAATATTGTTGTATTAGACTCAGAGTTAGAGGCAAAAAATTTTAAACAAAATTTCGTCAAAAAGTTGTTAAAAAAGTACTATAATTGCAATTAAGTGATGTAAATTTCAATTAAATTTTCAAAAAATTTTCGGGGTAGCATGCCCCCGGACCTCCTAGAGTCATCATTGACTTTTATTCTGCTTCAAATGTGCTCTGATTTTGCCACACCCTGAAAGACACTGCAAGCACGAAAGTTCGGGGCGCCCCTCCTGAGGAAATTTTTGGATACGTCCCTTGAAACAACGCAGCTAATGAGTCGTAAAAGCGCGAAACTGCCCAAATTATTGCAGATATCAAAGGACCCCATCTAGACCTTTTTTTGTGGGAAAAGTATTAATCTTCACATGGCACTGGTAATAAGACTTGGGCAAAAATAACTAACGCCAAAGGGGAATGGGGATGTAACTGAAAAAGTTTACGAACATCTGGCATGATATAATAAAATTTTTAGCATTATACAGGCCCCAGGGCGGGGGCCAAGGGGGGCCAGGAGGGCCTGGCCCCTTCAATCGATATGCGTGGCCCCCCCAATTAACAAGCTTACTCTTTTGAAGACAACGGTTTTTGTGCTTAATTTCAAACTTTGGCCCCTTCTGATAAACGCTTGGCCTCCCTTAGTCGACTGCTCTAGCGCCGGCTCTGCAGAGCCCCCCTATTTCGAATTTTACCATGGCACCCCTGATGTCTCCCCCTTAGTCGACTGCTCTAGCGCCGGCTCTGCAGAGCCCCCCTATTTCGAATTTTACCATGGCACCCCTGTGTGTGGACGTGAAGACCTTTTTTTTCTGGTCTTCACCGATTTTTAGTGGAAAATCTGGAGTCTGTGGACGTGAAGATCTTTTTGTTTGGTCTTCACCGATTTTTAGTGCTTTCACATTAAAGAGCTTTTGACTTTGAGGTAACCTAACTTCAGCGTGCATATTTTTTGGTGTGGACCTGTGGTAACCCTGCTTATAAATAATGACCATTCCTCCTTTGCATCTGCGTAAAAAGCTTACACCAGGAGTGGGCAAACTACGGTGAGATCATTTCATACAGCCCGCGGGCATTACAAGAAATATAAACCTTGTTCCTTACTGATATTGCGTGAAATATAGGACATTCGCGAATGTGACGTCCTTTTTTTCTACTCACTTGATTTCTAGTGGAAAATAGGATATCTGCGATTGTGATGACCTATATTACTGTACTTTGCTTTTCCAATCAGTGCAACCCTTGGCTTGCCCACCTCTGGCCTACACCATCCCCTCAAAATATGGTACTAATAAGTGCTGAAACTGTCTTAGCTCAAGCCTAGCTTTCTCATTTTTCAGTAAATTTTAAATTACGGCACGACAATTACTCATAATTACACAGAATGTAATTGTCGTACCGTAATTTAAAATTTACTGAAAAATGAGAAAGCTAGGCTAGAGCTAAGACAGTTTTAGCACTCATTAGTACCGTATTTTGTAATTTTCTTGCAGCCAATGTTTGCAGTGTAGTTTTTCAATACTAATTCATTGTAGATCCTGAAGAGGGTGTTATGGAATCGCCAAAAACGTTTGATTAATTTAGTTAAAGATTAAACTATAATGTTAAACCCAGTGGTGTTTTTAGCACTAAGTGCTTTGTAAAATTCAACATATTTGGTGAAGGACTACGTAGGGGCAAAAAAATAAAATTTGCGTTACAAATTGTTTAAAAAGCGGTAAAATGCACATTACAGTACGTAAATTTTGAAAAATTTTCCGGGGGAGCGTGCCCCCGGACCCCCCAAGAATTATTTTTGTTTCCCTATTTACTTCAAATTTAACTTTGCCAGAAAAAATACGTTTAAAAAATGCAAAAATTTGGTGCTAAGAAGTTCTGAATATACTACCATAGTCCCCTCACATGGACACATTTTCTAGAAAGGGCTCATTTACGCTCTTTTTCGGGTTTAACATCTTTACATTCAGTTAACATTCAACCCAATTCAAAACTGCACCCCCCCACCAAAATTTTCTGAATCCGCCCCTGCGAAAGGATATGTTCATAAATTTATGGGTTCAAGAAACTGTGAAACTGCTATTCAGCACCGCCAAATAGATAATTGCAGAATTTCATCCATGCTTATTGGCATCAAACTACATGATCATTACGAAATGCTTGTTACTTCTAGTGGTCTTCCTCGCCCCTTTCTTCACGCTCTTGTCTTTTCAAACAAGCTTGCATTTCGTTTTAATTGCAGAGGTTGACAAAAAACGAGACAAGGACGGCTGGTTGTGCGATTACGTTCACATCAAAACAGAAAGTTCCGGAGATGTCTTTTTCTCGGTGTACGATATGGTTGTGACGGAAATAGCAGTACGAGCGGGAAAAGGTAAGAAAAACCTCTTTTCTTGTGCAGGGCAACAAGTTTTTTGTGCAAGAAATATGTGATACGCTTAAAACGTTTACTAATCACGCCAATGCAGCGGTTGAACACAGCATAGTTTTACATAGAATATAGAGTCCCAACAAAAAACGTTGTTGATCTTTTAGCTACACTGCCTCAAGAAGATACCCACACCATAATTAAAGATATTCGCAAGTTGGAGATTGAACGAAACAAGGAAATGTATCGATGGCATATGCTACCAGCAAGAGATCAACTGGGGTGGGATTTGCCTCGTTACATTTACGCTGAGGAATATGATGACCTACCACTCTTGTTTCAAGCCAATG
Organism: Trididemnum miniatum; assembly: GCA_964006365.1. Classification (NCBI taxonomy): domain Eukaryota; kingdom Metazoa; phylum Chordata; class Ascidiacea; order Aplousobranchia; family Didemnidae; genus Trididemnum; species Trididemnum miniatum. The sequence goes on along the minus strand of OZ023234.1, from coordinate 10,453,624 downwards.
ATATTCGCTTGGAAGATTTTCAAGACCATCGTAAAACAGCATTTTGGAATACGCTTATCGAGGCAATCAAGAGTAAGTAATAATGTCATACATGTGCACTGAAATGTCCAAAGGGGCTAAGGGTTTGCCTTCCCTAAATTTAGTTACACCTATTAGTGTATTAGTACTTCCATACTTCTAGACCCCCCAAAAAACGCAGGATAAATGTTGTTTCGATTCTCAGTCCGTCCCCCTAAAACTTTTCCGGATCCGCCCCTGATGTGCTGATTTAGTAGCTTGCCTTCATGGCTTAGAAAGTCACAGCTGCTCCACTCGAAAACCGTATTGGTCACTTCGATCTTCGCAGCTCTATGTCTGTAAATTATTTCATAAGTTAGCTTTATGTTTAAAGTTTTCCGGGATTATTCTTTATATGATATAGTGTTTTTACATTGCTTCGTGTTGACTAATAACATTGTCTGCAACCTCCAATTGCAAAAAGAACTTTCAAAAAGCTATCTTCAATCTTAAATTTCAAAAAACTTGAAACAATAAGCTACAGCAGTTATCCTTTTTTACATAATTGTTACGATCATATACTCAGTAGGCCTACCGGAAGCCAAAATTCTGAGCTTTTGATTTTAATAGTTAATTTCATCATGTAAGTCTTATTTTACGATTGATTTTTTAATTTTTTGTTTTAGATAAATTTCATAAAATGAGAATCAAAGAGCTGGATGACTACTTTAAGGTTTTTCATCTTCATTCTTTACCATCGGACAAACCAGCGTTTTTTGATACGTAAGTTCAAATTGGGTTAAGCGTATTTTAAACAGTTTAAAAGGCAATACGCAAGCCGAATCATTTTATTGAGTCTTTTGTCAACTGTTCTTGTAGAGTCGTGTTATGGATCAGTTTACTTTGGTCCAACGCTGCAATAGCTGCCAGTAACTCTGCAAATGCTGCAGAATAAACGTAAGCCTACAAATCAACTTGCAGCTGACTCTTGCGTTCGTAAGATTTACTTCATGTTTTACAGCTTCGGCAATAGCGTAAGTCTGTCTTTGCCGCTCTTAAGCAGTGTGGTTGAACAATTAAAGAGATTATTTTCCTCTTCACCATTCGTCTGTACAGTGTCACAAATTGACTTTCTGTGACCCTTGCAGGGAAATAAATTTTTGAACGCAACCACTATAAAAATTACACAAAGCCCACAAGAAATGAACATGAAAATCAACCGGATCTTTTGAAAACAGACGTTGTCATGGCTTTTCCATGTTGGAAGGACCACACTGAGAATGATTAAATGAATGCCTACACATGATAGATTACAAGATATCTTATAACTTTAGTTGGAATAACGACGACGAATTGGGACGACAAATGCTGAACGGAGTTAATCCAACTGCAATAGCCCTCTGTACGGAACTGCCAAAAGAAATGAAATCTGCGGAGGAAACAATATTTGGCAATACAACAAAATGCTCTGAGGAGATAAAGGTAAATTTTTTAGAAATTTAGAGCATTTCATGACACAAGTAATGGATTTTGTAACAATCCTGTTATTTTGATGTTGTTATTTTGTTACTTTTCAAAGAATTTTACTTGATGAATTTAACTTGAATCTGATCCTCCAAGATCCAGCCTAAATTAAACGTAATCAGAAAAACTCTGATTACGAGTGGCATTCGAACCCACGCCCTCACCGACCAGGGATGTATCACCAGCCCAATGGTTGCGGCGAGTCCTTACCGAGGACTTTTGTTACTTTTTGCGACAATAAAAAAAAGTATTATGCTTGGACCACTTCCAAGCTACGAAAATACCATCAGCAGCAGAGCGGGGTTGTTTTGAAAAACTCATTGTCGCCAAGTTTTACAAAATTGTCTGTTGATTTGTATTGTTGTTTTTTGCAAAACTGAAACAGCTTGATTAAACTTTTATACCAACAAATTTTTGATTTCTTCATTTATATTGCGAAGAAACTTCATGCTGTATCAGAACGAAGCTTCAGCAGTTTATGATAGCTTTCTGCTCTATTAGATTGCTATTTTCGGCGACAACTAGCTCTGTGCATAATAATAATTAATTGCAGTGACTAATAAATGAATTAAATTAATGTACAGATTAGTCTCATGACTTTTCTTCATGCAAAAGCTGCTTCATTAGCCAAAAACGTGCTTTTCTGCGGGTAAATTTAAAATCTTTATGCTCTGCAGCAACTTCCAAAAACAAATGCAAGAATTTTTATCAATAGACCCAAAGAAGACGTGGTATATGCTGCGAAATCTTAGCGTACGTAGTGAATAAAGTTAGAGTTCAATGAAAACTGCTGGAAATACATCATACAAATTGCCATAAGCATTTAAAGAAGCGAAACTTTAGCCAGTAGTGTAGTACCGGTACAAACAAACAAAAAAAATTTATATTACCATTCATTCAAAGTCACAAAAGTTACAAAAGCTGTAAAAAATTTGATTCACGGTTAACCTTAAGCTACAATGAAGCTATAACATACATAGCAGAGAGAGTAACTTAAGTTTTGATTCATGCCTAATGGTACAATCGTTGTGTTTTTGTTGAGAAATAAAACAAGTATGGTCATTCATGCACAAAAAATGTGCTTCGTAAATTTTATACAGGTTTTTTAAAGAAACGACATGGGTTTTGTTGTGTACTAGGCCAAGCGACTTTACTGCATCAACTACAGAGGAGCGTTGGACGGTTTGAAGAGAAATGTAAGCAAATATGACGAGCAACTTCACTGCACAGACTCCATATGCTTATTTCAAGTTGGTGATGACAAAAAGTTGCGTCCAATAGCAATTCAATTAGAAGAAAATGGTCACGTTTTCACTCCACGAGATTCAGCGGATGATTGGATGCTTGCGAAGTTTTATTTCCGAAACACGGACGCTAATATACACGAGGTATAATAAAGGCATACTAAGATATTTTTTTACTTTTCTGCGGCTAGTGTTAATGTTTGCGGTTGGTTTAATTTATCACGTTCATCAGTAGACTGAGTTTGAAAGGATTTCATCTACCAGTACGTACGGTAATTTTCAACAATAATGTGACAATTACACAGTGGTAGAAACGACTTTCGATATATAACTGCAGACAAAACACAGTTCTCACCTTTCAGGTTTCACCAGTGGCGTAGCCAGAGGGGGAGGGGCACCGGGGCACTGCCCTCCTTCTTTTTGACGAAGCTTAATCTGAAGTGTAATTAAAACATTCTTATAAAATACCGTAAACTTTGTTTCAAACATTCCCTCATCTTATTTTTGCGCTCTTTATATTCACGACTAATTTTTGCGCCATTTGAATTTTGACATAACTTCTCCACAAAAGGCGCTTGTTAAGCATTAATGCATCATAACAGTGCAATGAGATCAAATATTTAAGTGAGTAAAGAGAAAAAGCAAGATCGTATCGCAAAAAGACAATCGAATATAGCGAGCAAAAGGAAAGAATGTTCAATTGAAAGCTATTTTAAGAAGAAGAATAGGCAGCTTGATTAGCATTAGGGTAGCCATTGCCCATTAGCACACTTAAAGATTGCCTGCCTAGGTCTACAGTAAATAATTAACTCCATATTCATCCGCAAATAAAATAAATAACAATAACTTGAGGCAAAAATCGAAACACGGGAAGACAGCGTGAGCCTAACGCCTTGGCCTGAACAGATCATTTTTTAGAAGTTTTTGGCTTATTGTAATTTGGCCCCCTCTAAATGTTCCGCTGGCTACGCCCCTGGGTTTCACTAATTCTTCAAAGGTTGAAGCAGTTTTTTATTTACTGTATTCAGTTATGTATCGAACTTGCGCTTTCACCCTTGTGCTACAAATTTTCTATTTCTAAACTTAAATATTCGCTTATGGAACATAATGAGAAAAAAGCCGGTTATCATAGCATCTTGCTAATATGTCTGCAGTTTCAAGCCCATTTGCTTCGAACTCACATTGTTATGGAACCCATTGCCATTGGCATGTTCAGATGTTTATCTCGGTCTCATCCTATCTACAAGCTCCTGCGACCTCACTTGCAAACCGTGGTAGCTATCAACACAATGGGTAGAATTTTCCTGATTGGGGAAAACGCAGCAGCTAATTTTACTCTCTCAATGAGTACGTATGTTCAAGTCTAACGTGGAAATGCCAAAATATATTGATTGTTAACTTCATTGATTTAGATGGCTTGGAAATGACAAGAAAAGCTTTCCGAGACGTTACGTATGAAGACTTGGACATTCCGAAAATGTTTAAAAAGAAAGGTAACTTGCGTAGCTTACATGCAGCTAAAAAGTTGATTTATTCTTTTAGTAGCTTTTTTTCATCTTTTTGTCGCAGAAAGTAGCAAACATTAGAACAAGTTCGTTTGTAGAAGCTGACGGCCACCTGTTTACCGTTCAATGTTAGTTAGCGGACTTACCCAACTGCTCATCAAACACAGACAAAGGCTTGTTTTCCACATTGTCTTTTTAATGCCGAACGTCAAGCACTAGGGTAACCTAACATATGCTCGCTGCTGCTTAAACAATTTTTAAAAATGGATCTGGGCTAGTTAATTTTTGATTGTTCAAGCACAAGTTATTTAATGGTAGCTATTTTTTCTTTTAGGCACTGATGATCCCGATGCGCTTCCATTTTATCACTTCAGGGAAGACGCCACTGCGCTGTGGAATGCAATCCAGAAGTTTTCCTCCGATATGATGAATGCATTTTACAAGTGTGATCAGGTTTGATAAAATATTGCAACAAACTCTTTTGTTGATTTGTTTTTGTTTTGGTTAGTGGCATATTTACCTTCTTATTACGAAAAACCGATGAAAGCGTTCTAAATGACTGGTGAGGGAATTGCTTTCTACCTATTTTTCACTATGTAAGGTCGTAGGAACTTGCAGATATGTCGTTAAGCGCTATTCCCGATGGCACAAACTTGCCCGAATGTTTTCAACACTGGTTCTTTAATGCTAAGCGTCAAACATGGAAGTAGTAAATATCAATTTAAAGTCATCAATTGTTTTGATTCGACTGGTATTTAAACATTTTTTTGCCGCATTGTCACGTGATGGTATTGTGGTTCATTTTCTGTATGCTTTGAAAGAACATTGCAAGCGCTGGAACTGCAGTCTGTTTTTCGATGATCTAGGCTATCGAGTGCAAAATGGATATATAAGATGATTCGTCTAAATACTGTAGCCTACTTTTCAAAGCAAAGCTTGTCTTTATGCAAATGCAGTGATTGTTTCCGAGCGCTATTTACTCGACAGCTCGGCGTTGAAAGGATGAGGTTCAATCCGTTAGCTTGGCTTATTGAGTTCTGTCAGACGTGGGACATTTACAGCCTGGATTTTTTTTGCCTTATTAATTGATGATTGCTGTTTCAGGATGTTGTAGACGATCCTGAACTTAGCGAATTTGTTGAATCGGTAGCTCTAGATGGAATTGGGTGGGCTGAAGTTTACGGAACAAAAGGATTTCCTACAAAGCTGAAAACGATAGCTGAACTGGTAAAAGTCAAAAGTCTCTTTACTAGTGTTCACATCAAGAGCGGTTTTGGAGGGAAACTTGGGCATGACGAAAATAGACTTTGCGCAAATACTGCATTGCCGCTCACCACTCGCGAAAAGTTGTATATCCGTGCGAAAATTGTTCGCGAATTTAATCACGATGGAGACAAAACCAACTGTACACTGTAGATTAACAATAACAATAACTCCTAAAATAAACAATAACATCAAGACTAATGTTGTAAGTCAGAAAAAAACGAGTCGTTTTTTTGACTTACAATTAAAAAATTTAAAAAATCATGAAATTGAAATTAAATAAAATAATTAAAAAAAAAAAATTATAAAAACAAAAAAACGTGTTTTTTTATTCTTTGGCTTTTTGCTATACTCGTATGTTTAACAGATATATTTTAATAAAGTGCTATGTAATTTTGCTGCGTATTGCTATTTGGAGTTGAGGAAAATGCTAAAAAACACGTTTATGGGGAGAGAGTTTCGGTCGCACACTTTTTGAAATTGTAAGCTCATGCGAATTAGGGTTAGGCCTAAATTTTAATACTCTTTTTATTTACTGAGCCAACAACATGGGTACGCTTGGTACTATCGGAAAATAGAAAACTTCCAATGAAAGGACCCATTCTTTGCTGTTTTTAATATCAAATCGGGAGAAACAGTTTGCTTTTTAACAGGTATTTTTACCTAGATCTACGACTTTACCAGTTATCGCAATAAGAGATAAACAAGGAAGGTGATTAATTCATTGTGTTAGCAGTCAGCAGCGGTACCCAACAAAGGTTTTTAATTTTTTACAACCAAATGTCAAAATGATAGCGAGCCACAGAAACCTTGCACAAATTGATACGTTCAAGGATCAAACCCAAATCTACAGTACATTTTGCCAGTCAAACGACTTGCATTCGGTGCACCTAACCGCGAGTTGCAGAGCAAAAATTGCACACAAGTTACACAACAAAGAAAGCTTTAGCTTGCAAAATTAAATCGCTTGAGCGTGCCATTAAAAATGAATAAATTTAAAGGGTTTTCAATAATGGTCTTGCGGCTTGCCAGCGGTTCAATGCTAGAAAAAAGCAACAGAATTGGACCGTTAGCGAACCGACAAGAAGTGTTGCTAACCGCTAGGCTTAGGGGTTTTCCTTTTTTTCAGATTTTCAACTACCCGGGAAACGGGAAATTTTCAAAAAATTTCTCGGAAATTTCGGTAAATTTTCGGAATCCCGAAAATCGGGATTCCCGGGATTCGGGAATTTTCGCGGGAAATTTTTTCGAGCTTGATTATTTTGAGATTTTTTTCTGATTTTCAGCGTTTCAGATTTAATTTTTAGCATTTTGTTATGTTGTTTTGACAAACTTAGCTTGAGTTTTTCCATTTTTTCGACAAATTGAAGAAAAAATTTTGATCTCGCAAGCATTTCGTCTTAATTGAAAAAAAATTTTTAGAAAGCAAAAAAATAATTTAATTTGCAGTAACACAAAACTAACGCATTTTTTGTGGAGGAATGATAGATATCAGTACCACTGAAATCCTTACTAATGTAAAGACATTTCCCGGGATCCCGACGTAAACTGTAAACTTTCCGGAAAACGGGAAATTTTAAAACCTGTTCGCTACAAAACTCTCATTGTGCTTGGTACTTCCAGCATCATTGTGTACATTTTTTTCTGATAGTATATTTTACTTCCTTAAAACGTTGAGCATGTCAACTTTGGATATAATTGTTGATTTTTTTTCTTATTTCATGTTATGTAATCAAGGATTATTTATTCTTCAGGTTCATTACATTACTGTCATCATCTACACATCGAGCGTTCAACATGCTGCCAGCAATTTCGGCCAGTACGAAATATACAAATACATTCCCAATGCACCAGCTGGAATGCGTCTTCCACCGCACAAAAAAGGAGAGGTATGCCTAACTGACTGTGTAACGCCTGCCACAACATTTGGTAGGTTGTTTTGTTGAGCCTATAGAAGATCTGCTGGTTTTATCGGTGAAGTTAGGGCACGCAATTTCACTGCGTACTTAGTCAGTACTTCACATGTCCAAAGAAACTCTTTGTCGAAGCAGCGTGTTGTTGCATCTACTGGAGGAATACACTTTTACAGGTCATTCTCTTCAGAGGCTATGATGAAATCAAGACTGAAACTAGCGGAAAAAAGGCAACAATTCTAGCAACATCATTTAATATCGCATTAATTTGCATTTCAGTCTACTGCGCAAAACAAACCTGTATAAGCTATGAGCCAGCAAGTAGTCAAAACAGCTAAATACAACTTTGAACCGAGCTAACTCCTGTGGGAGTTTAAATAAAGATTAGTTGCATGGCACCCATGTAATTGAATAATGCTTGCTGTGCTACCTCACTGTATTTTGTCGCAACAATCGAGTCCGTACGACCTTGTTTGATTCTGTAAACTACAGTTTCTTCAAGTATTCATGCTTAGAACCGGAACCTTAAGTTTACTCTGCTGAATAGCGATTCATCATTTTGAAAAGTTGGCAAATGGAATACGGTGCATTGCGGTGTGACACCATATCACAAAAGCCCCTTGATCTAGTGTTAGAATGTAATTAAAGTTTATTCTGCTGAATAGCGATTCATCATTTTGAAAAGTTGGCAAATGGAACACGGTGCATCTGCGGTGTGATACCACATCACAAAAGCTCCTTGATCTAGTGTTTGAATGTAACGCTTAGTGAACTTCGAATAGACGTGCAGTTTCAATTCCGTTGAATCAATATGGATAAAAGTTTATATACTGTAATACACAATTTTTAACAATGACATACACAAGATTATTCACCGGGTAAAGCACTTTTTATTTTATTTTATTTCACATTCGCAGGCAACAATGCAACGGATTCTTAGCAGCCTACCGGATCCAATTATGGCTAGCTTGCAAGCAGTAACTGCCAACACTCTTTCTTCATTTTCTCCCAATGAGGTATGGATTACAAAAACCGGGTACAGACATCTTTTGACCTGTGTGAAGTGATGTAAAGCGTGATGTGATATAGACCAACAAACCTTACACATTGTCAACGAAATATTTCTGTACAGTAGCAGTGGTTCTTGATCTTTTTTCGGACTGTATAATCCCAAAAAAAATTACTAACACCTATGGACCACTGTCCCGTATGAGAAATACGAAAAGGTAAATATTAAATAGCAAAACAAGTAGACAATCATATACCGTATTTGTACATACGAATCCCTTGAAACACCTTTGCGGACGACTGAGGGGTTCCCAGACCTCAATCTAAAAACCCTGCTTAGTGCCTGCCCTATAACATGTAGCCTACGGTTGTCTTTGGTTGACCCGTGCTACTTCAAAAATGATTTCGACATCTTTTATAGATTTACCTCGGAGACTACCCTATGAAGCTGTTCACCGAAAGCAACGTGCTTCAAATAATGGAAGATTTTCGAAAAGATTTGCGGAGGATATCGTCGGAAATTAAACAAAGGAATTTGGAATTGCTTCCTGCCATACCTTACACATATCTCTTGCCCGAACGCATTCCAAACAGCATAGCTGTTTAAAAAAAACAATCTTAAGCACGCCTACCGGTACCTATGTCGTAATCGCAGTAGCAAGAGGAGGAACATTGTGCCATGCCTCCCCTTTTTGGCTTTGCCTTTTAGTAAAAAATAACAAGTGATACTAAATGACAGAAATATGCCAGATTCTTTTGACGGCTTTTGCAGTTTATGTCTCCCCCCCCTTTGAAAATTTTCACTACGCCACAGTGTAATCGGTTATATGCTTTTACAGACCCAGCTTAGAATGGATGACAGAAACATATCAAGGAAGAGAGCGTTTAGTGGTTTACGTCATACACAGTTGTTGTCACGTGATGTACAGTATTGCGAATTGCTTGTTTTGTAGCATTCGCGTTTTAATTACCTTACTCAGACCTTATTCTTGTTCGGTTTTGTGCAACATTTAAATTACAGCTTACGAATTATTACTTTGTTGGGGTAATTGTGGATGCTACTAAAAAACAAGCAGAAGTTTTCGAACTGAACCAGATTAACAGCTCGATTTCTCAACAACAGCTAGAAAAGTTTCATCGAGATTGGTAATCTTCATTGAAAACAGCTGGAAAGAGCAGAAAAACAGAGTAGTTTTTGACTTGAAACTTTTACAGTATTGTGTATTGAAAGTCAAACAACGAAGCTAAAAGCCGCGATCAATTTCTTTCTATTCGGACCGGATACGCTCATCAGGAGCATATAGGCTTACTCAGATCACATGAAAAGCGTAGCACAATGACAGTTCCGATTTTAGAATAAAATGCTGAATCAGTTGTAGAGGCCATTATAAAAGTTTATCAATTTATATATCGGTAGATTAAAGTTGAGTTATTGGTAAGATGACTAAAACGAAACATTTAGAAAATGCTTTTAACCTTATTTTAACGATTTATACTAACAGAAAGAAATTATTGAAGTATTTGAACATGACTTGATTCTAGAGGTGCGCACAATTTGGTTAATAACGAAGCTAACTTTTTCATTAACTAGTTAATTCGTTAAATTTTTTTTTTAAATTAACGGACTAAACTAACTTCCGTTAATGCTTGATAATTCCGTTAAATTTTTGTAAACTCTAATTTCTTTTAATGTTGGTTAAGTTTGACACCGATAAACAAGCAAAATACGACCAATGAGATCAGAAAGCCAGATAAAAACAACAAAAATATTGTTTGAGAGCAGAAAAATTGCCTAAATGCTTAAGCAAACATTGATATCAAAAAATTTTAAGTTGTTTTTTTAAAGAAATGCCGTTTTGAGTCAGAATTTACGATTTAACGAATTTAATTAACTTCCGTAATTGGAACTGAATTTAACGCATTAACGTTAACGGAGGTACCTAACTGTGTTAACGAAGTAGTCATTAACGAAGCAAACATTTTGTATTCCTAACTTGCCCATCTATGCTTGATTCAGTAAGAACAGAATCATAGTCTGCGCTTTTTCTTGAGTAGATCGTTCAATTATTTTAGCCATCGCCAAAAGCAGCACTTTTCTAATAGGTGTAGCCTACCACTAAAATATAGAGCAGGGGTGACGAACCAATTTGCTATCGCAGGCCGCTTTGTCACTTACCAATGAACAGGCGGGCCGCATAACCTTTTGATCATGGACCCAGTAGCGCACCCAGGGTTTTGGTAAAGGGGGCGGCTGGGGGTTTCACCCCAGCCTCTGGAGACTAAGGGAGTCTGGGGGTGCAGTCCCCAGCCGCCAACGATTTTTTACGGTTTTCGCATAAAAAAACTCATTTTAGCACACTTTTTTATCAAAAAAGGGCGTGCAAGGAGTGCAGTCACTATGGAAAATGCAAAATAATTTTCGCAGCTTATGTGTGAAAGCAGAAGCTTGGCTAACATACGTGAAAGGAGACTGCAACCACTATTAGCTTTAGTTTGAGAAATTACAGACGGAAAGTTAGGTTTTAGCACCTTATTACAGGGCCAAGACGGGGGGGTGGGTGGCAGGAGCGTGTCCAGCCATAAATGAGTGGGGGGGGAGACAAAATTTGCGACAATTTTTATTGCTACTAGATGCAGCTGCGGGCCCTGCGGCAGTTACATGGAGCCAGAGTTTGTCGATGAAGGGCCCGGACAGAGTCGGGGAGTTAACGGGTGCAGCTGCGAATCATGATCTAGACATGAGGCCCGCGGCATCATTTTATGTAGCCCGCGTCGCATTTGCTAGTAGCCTATAGATAATATTTGGAATTTGCTGGTAGCCTATAAGTTATGGCGTTAGCCTGTGAGTATGGAGTTAGGATTATGTTTCAAGCAGTGTTATTTAGTTTACTATTCTTTATTTAGATAGTTTACAGCACTGCCAGACTTAGACAGCATGGGATTTTGACCACCAGTCACTAAAACAAAAACAATGAAACATAGCGCTATACGATGAAGGTTTGATCCATCTTGATTTAAAACTTGATGTAATTTTACAATAATAAATCTTTAATGCAGCTGCAACTTACCAAGACTTCCAAAGCTTTGTCAAAAAAAAAAAAAAAAAAACACAACGCAGCATCCTAAATCAGGGGCGCATCCAGCATATTTCAAAGGGGGAGGGGTTCTAAAAAACTCGATCTCGCACTCAGGAGCGGATCCAAAAAAATTTGGTGGGGGGGGATGAAATCTGAATTAGGTTGAATGCTAACTAAATACAAAACGTTAGATCCAAAAAAGGCGTAAAAAGTCCTTTAAAAAATGTTTTCATGTCTGCGGCGTATTTAGAATTTTTTCAGGAAGGAGGTACCCAATTTTAACATATTTTCAAGCGCAGCTTTTTCTGGCAGAATTATTTTGAAGTATACTGAGAATGAAAAAAGGCTCTTAGGGGTCTGGGGGCATGCTACCCCAAAAAATTTTTGAAAATTTACGTACTGTAGTGGCTATTTTACTACTTTTTGAACAATTTTTGGGCATTTTTTTTCAAATTTTTTGCCTCTAAATCTTAATGTTTCACCAAATATGATGTATTTTGTTCGAACATTTTCTATTATAATGTGTGCTTAGTGCATAAGGCTTATTGTTATCGAAAATGTTTGAAATTATTGAAAAAATTGTATATATCAAAAACATGTTCGAAAATGGCTGGTGGGAGGATGCATACCCCACTTCCCCCCCTGGATCTGCCCCTGATCGCACTGATAACAATGTCTCTTACCGCTACGCCAACCAGCCGGATTGGCTCCCGTATGGTGAGAGGCAAATTCTGTCAAAGCTATTTTGAAATAACAGCCAGTGATAGGCACGATAAACCTTTCTGTAGGCTACTACAGCGATAACGATAGTAACTTCAAAAATGCCCTGGGCGATACCGATAAATCTCAATTTCTTAAAGCGATATCGGTAATCGATAAATTATCGCCGATAAATTTTTCCGATAAATGTTGCGGTAAATTTTCAATGTGTTTGACGAAGTTTTTTTTTGTAAATCAGATTGCAAAAATGTTTTTGTAGATTTTTCCAGAAAACGGAGTGGTTTACGGGCTCTGCCGTGGCATTAAACAAAACAAAGAGAGATTTTTTAAAAATTGCAACAAGACTTAATGGGCACCGTGTATTTTTTCCATAGTGCCAACTCATTAACTCTAAAATTTGAACACTGCAGGCATAAACAATCGTTTATCGCGATCATTTATCGGCGATAACCAAATATATTACAAAAGCGATATCGGTAATCAATAAATCAAAACTATTTTGAGCGATAACGATAATCGGTAAAAATTATCGCCGATAACTATCGCCATACACGCCCATCTCTGATAACAGCACGTACTGCGCTTGCACAGTTTAAACATTTCACTTTAGAAACGAGGGATCGGTTTCAAAAAGAAAGGGTTTCGACCCCCCTTAGGTGCACCATTGTCCTGAATCGCCGAACATTCCACCCAGTTGAATTCGTGGTACCATTTTGTTGAAACCTATATTTTCTTTACCCTTGCTGTGTTTGAGGAAAATTTAAAGATGGCTGAATTGGTCCAAATTTCACTGCGAATGCCCAATTATCATTATGAGCTATTTCAGAAAAAGAATCTCTAGAACTAGAAGTGCGTGCGGTTTGGGACATCTTTATTTTCGCAAATTGCTTCTACTCTGAAAAGAGCCAAATATTTGAAAAAGCAAGTAAAATTTTGAGAAACCGCCGCTTGCAATCCAAACAAACAGCTCGAATTCAGTAAGTGAATAAACGAATAATCCAAAACAGGGGTGGGCAAACTTTTCGCACAAAGGGCCGCATTGCAAAAAATCTTGAAGCCGAGGGCCGCACTGATTGGTAGAGCAAAATAAAAAGGGTCGTCACGACTGCAGATGTCCTAATTTCCACTCTAAATCAAGTAAAAAGCAAAAAAAGGTCCTCCCGTCCGCGCAGATGTCCTAATTTCCACTCTAAATCAAGTGAAGAGCGAAAAAAAAGGTCCTCACGTCCGCAGTTATCGCAATTTTCTCTTAAGCATCGGCAAATGTCCTAATATTTCACTCAATATCAGCAAGGTAGAGTTGTAGAGGTGGCACGGGCTGACTTTTTAGCAACCCGGACCGCCAATGGCCCGGAACCTCTTGCCCAGTAGCGGTAACCGACCCGGAAATTTATCCCAACAATAAAGCCCAGCCTGCCCAAGGCCCATTCTTCTACAAGCGTTCAACCACATTTAACAGAAAAATAAAGTTGAAAGGGATTTCAAAAATTGGTAGGGGCTCGTTAGCGGATCTCTTAGCGGCCCATGCCATCTCTATAGTAAGGACTAAGGAGCAAGGTTTATATTTTTGTAAGTGCCCGCGGGCCGCATAAAATGATCTGTACATACCGGTAGGCCTACCGGTAATTAAATAGAGCAAAAACAAAACTCACAAAGTATGCTATCTGTCACATAAAACCAGTGGTGTAAAAAGTAGTCCGAAAATCTACTTAAGTAAAAGTATTGTTACTGATGGCGGAAACTACTTGAAGTAGAGTAGAAAGTATGGGATGTAAAAAGTAACCAAGTAGAAGTAAAAAGTGCCAGCAATATAAAGCTACCTAAATAAAAAGGAGCGTTTGCAAAACCAAGGCCATAAAGCTGAGCTTTGGAAAAGATAATTTGCTCACTTCCAAACTTGACATAATATTTTGCAGATGCTTAAGTATATTTAGGATAATTAGCACATTTATTTGACGAAAATAAAAAAGTGAAGTGTGTCATATTCTGCAAAATGCAACCTCACTGTCCACGCCAACACAAACAACAAAAGACCACTTAATATCACGAAATTGTAAAACTTATCTTAATAAAATACAACAATACCTAATATTAATGTTGCCAATTTTACTATCAAGCATGATTGTTTATCATTTGCGTGATACATTGCTTAATATTAACTACTTATCATTTTTAAAGCCACTTAAGTAACTTAAGTACTTTCTGATTGAACTACGTAAGTAGAAGTAGTCGAAATTTAAATCACTCAAGTAAGTACTTGTTACCAAGCAATAATACTTAAGTAGTCTACTTAAGTAAAACTACTTCGTTACTTTACATCACTGCATAAAACATCCTAAGAATTGACTGTAATCAGCCAGCTCGAGAAATGATCTCATATCGGTATGGTATCTGCCACGCATGAAAACGTTCTCACAAAAGTATTTACATTACCAGCTGACCAGCTAGCTTAAAATTGCGGAGTATGATGTATATTTACTGGTATATGGCCTATACAGTCAGACAGTACATACGATACTGTAGCTAGCTAGTTCAAAATAAAAACACATTTTGCATCTGCCACATGAAAACATTCTCACAAAAGTATTTATCGGTATACACATAACTAGCGAGCTGAAAATTCAAAACACATTATATCTGCCACATGAAAACATGCTCAGTTGCTTACAAAAATGTATTAAATGAGCTATAACCTGACCCTAATGAAATCTAACCCTATCTGAACCTAACAATAACCAAAATCCTAACCAAACCTAGGGGCTGATACTAGACGTTACCTGAGCCTGTTCAATAATTACATGTATTGACTAGGCTACTGCAGAAACTTGTCACTGACAACTGGTAGTACTAAAACCAGTCTCAGGTCTGGCCTATGACCACGAACAGATAAATGATTCAATGAACTACCGATAGTCCGGCACCGGAATCGTTTTTACCCAAAAATACCGGAAACGAAGAAATGGACAGCGCAAACGATGTTTCGTCCTTTCGGGGAGGTATTTATTTTTCTCTCCTATTTTTTCCGGTGAAAGTATTCGAAAATAAAAATATACTTTGCGAGGCACGCCTCAACTAAGCGGCAGATGTTTTGGAAAGACTGCGCGACGCTGCAAAAAAAAAAAAAAAACGATAAAAGAGGCAGCGCAAGCGGCGCTGCGCGATGAACATCTCATTGGAAACATTAATTTACTCAGCGCCAACTCCCGCGCTTTCATGTTGCCATTTCAAAACAACTTAATGCTTGATTGCTAGCTTCCATTCGATTCAGTATTTTTTTGTCACTTTAGTGCAATAACAAGATCAATAAAACCAAATTATTTTTAAAAAGTATTAAATGTTATGCTTAGTGGCTTTCTCACTAATGCCATGAATTTTTAAAACGAAGAAGGAAGCTTTGATCAGAATGTACTTCTTTTTGCAGTATTGCAATACCGAAGCTGTAAACGCATTTTCCGGCTTTGCAGCGACAATGCAGTGACAATGGTACAATCATAGATACCTAATAATGGGTACAATGCGTTTGTTAGCGGAATGACAGATGCCGCTACTAGACAGCATGAGATTGTGTGTGTGAAAACGTTAAACAAATTAATGGTTAGGGTTTTGTCAGCGGTGCTGGGTTAGCTATTAAGCTAAAGAAGTTAGGTAGTTGCAGCTGGTGTATGTTCAGTGCTGTCAGGCAGTAAGATTATCTCATTATCTGTCTGCTTGTTGCAGGCGCGGATTAAACAGTTTTTGTCAGGGAGGGGGGGGGGCGAAAAATTTAGTTTGGTAAGGCTTTTTCAGGGAACTGAAGGGAAAAGTTTATGATTAAAGTACGCTATCTAGCAGGGGCGTACGTAGGATTTTTCAATGGAAGGGGTTTCAGTGTCCTCACATCCTGATGACGTAAGGATACTGCAATTACGGTAGTTCAGAGCTATTAAAGTGCATCGGATGTGATGTTTCTAATCTAAATTATTACGCAATTGCAGTTAACCATAATTAAGCTTCTGTATAACTTATAATGCCATAACTAAGGAAACCACCAAGATATTTCATTCACACTTTTGCTTGACGCTTTGCGCTTCATTTAAGGGGAGAAAAGTTTTCACAAAAGCTCAAGCCGCTATGCCGTAGTTAAAACTTTACTGAAAAAATTTTAGTTTACCTCATTTTTGGGCCATAGGAAGATTAACTGATTAAAGTAGGCCAGCTTTCGCAACGTCACAAACAGGGTGTAGCCAGGGGGGTAAAACAGTTGATTGCTTCCCTCCAAAAAATTTTTTAAGTACCAACATCGATATAAACAACGCATGTAAACCTTGATATAAATATTTAATATGCACTCATTTTGAAGGGGCTGTTCCTCCCAAAACTGTCTTGAAAAGTGAAGATAGAAGAGCATGAGAAATCACTGCCCTACCGAAACATTTTTAAGCTAAAATAAATTGCGCGTGAGAAGAATCCCTGATCTCGCGATTAAGGTCAAAAATAGCGTCGATATTGTCTACGCATTTTTCACCCATATCACAGCGCCGATATCATCAGATACTTTTAAACACATAATCGGGATGTCTGAAAACGGAGCACTCCAGATTCTGAGACAGTTGCGGTACGTAAAACCATACTTGCCTCCCCACTCCTCGGTTCCACCCCTGGATCTCCTTAAATCATTCGTTGGTCTGGTCTTCCTTGGCAGTATTTTTACTTTATTTTAGCACTTACGGCAGGGTCAACTTAGTTTTTTATATTTTAATAATTTTTTACAAACCGGCCGGTTATAGCGCAGTGTTAAAGATGTCGCTATCGATGCGGAAGGTTGGGTTCAATTCCCAGGCCGGTCAAATCGGACACTCTATATCCAACGGCTCGCCACCGCTGCGACGTTTCTTCGGAGCTGCGTTGCCCAGGCTTTAAGCCGTGGGGTCGGGTGCCGTTACTCGCTACCACGCTTCGGTACTACAGCAAGTGTAATGAAGATTCAATTTTTTTAAAACATTTTTGTGCGCAGCCTTAGTTACTGCAGGTACACCGCATTTAAGGAAACTTCTACTTATTAAGTGCTTCACAGTAGCATCACTGACAAAAACGCAGTTCAAACAAAACACATCAGAAAAGTTGGACTTCGGTATTGTTGCATCGCATCGAAGTTTCTCGAGATTAAATTAGAAAGTTGGACAAAACAGAAAAAACATGATAGCAATTGCGGCAAGCTCCGCACGAAGAAAAGTCGGTTCGTTCAAAAAAAAAGGTTTCTTTTTTTGCAATCGTCAAGGGGGTGGGTGTTGGCTGTTGACAGCAAGTGTAGTCCATGCCAATTGTAGCCCACAGTAAGTCCAGGCCATTCAATTTCATTAGTTCGTTTTTACATCTTGGACTAATTTTTACCCGAGAAAGGGGATAACTGCCCTCTTTTGATTAACGCATGCTAATTAAAGAAAATAAGGTAGGACCCTAATTGGCAGAAAAAAAGGTTCGCCGGCCTTAAACACTCGGCTTATAGTATTGTATTACAAGTAGGGCTACTCAGCTGAACTACAGTTCCTAAATTTCCAAAGCATAATGGCATATCAGTAGGCGACTTCAATATCTTACACAGAGCCGGCGGCAGAGCAGTCGATTTAAGGGCTAAGCTTTTATTGGGGGGCCGAAGTTTGAAATTAAGCACAACAGCCACTGTCTTCAAAAGAGTAAGCTTGTTGTTTGGGGGGGCCAAGCATGTCGATTGGGAGGACCAAGCCCCCTTGGCGCCGGCCCTGACCTTACAACTAAAATAAGCAAACTCGTTATCTGTGCTATGCTTTTCCGCAATACTGATTTACCGAATAGGCAGTCCAAGCAAACTTTCCGCAATACTGATTTACCGAATAGGCAGTCCAAGCATGTTTCGGGGGTCAAAACCCCCTATTGAAAATTTTAAGAAATGAAAACCTCTCTTTTTGAAATGAACCGCCTTTTTTCATACAGAGATTGCCGAAATTGCTCTCATGTTTTTCTGTGCTATCCAACTTGCTCATAAAATCTTGAAAAACTTTTATTGTGATGCAATAATAGGCCTACTAATAGTCAAACTTCGCTTGTGTGCTGCGCTTGACGTTGACGATTTCAGAAAAAGTGATGTTTTTAAGGCAAAATCGTTTTTACGCACCGTACCTGTCTCAGGAACTGGAGTGTTCTGTTTCCCAGACACCCCGATTATGTACTTGAGAGTATCACATGGGATTGACGCTGTGATTTGGGTGAAAAATACTTAGATATAATCGACGCTGTTTTTGACCTTAATCACATGATTAGAGATTCCTCTCGCGCGTAATTTATTGTGATTTAAAAATGTTTCGGTAGATAAGCAGGAGTGTGACTAAAGTTTCTGCTCTCCAGGGTGAGTTTCTGATGATGATACTCCTTATACCTAGCCTCATAACTAATGAAGGAGACCAACGGATTATTATACATGTTGCCATACATGAGAATGCTTGTTTTAGTAAGTGTGCCGCTGTCGCCTTGTTGATATAACCGACTTGTTCGCTTGCAGTATCAAGATTCGCGTGAGACTACAACTCAGACCAGTGGCATAGGGAGAAATTTTAAAAGGTGAGGGCCATAATTTTCAAATTTTTTAAAGCGTTTTTTTTTTTTGGCGAAACAAATTTAAAGCTGATTGAGAAGCAAGAAAGACTCTAACGGGGTCCGGAGGCACGCTCCCCCGGAAAATTTTTGAAAATTTACATGCTGTAATGGCTATTTTAGTGCTTTTTCAATAATTTTAAGGCAAATTTTCTTTATTTTTTTGACCTTAATTCTGAATGCTTCGCTAAATATGATGCATTTTGTTCGCACATTTTCGATTATGCGTGCTTAAGGCGTAAGACTTATTGCTATCGAAGAGGTTCGAAATTATGGAAAAGTTGTACGCATTAACGCATTTTTGAAAATGGCTGGTCGAAGGATGCATACTAGGGTGTGGCTGATACCCCGACGTTGCCAAAACAAGATGCTTTTTTGATATGTGGTGACCTGTGGGCCAAAACCCGTAAATATGAACTTTCACAAAAATTGAACAATGTTCAGAGATGATCAGAGATTATCGAGATACTTGTATCTGCGATACGTATCGCGCGATACTTTTGTATCGATATCGGTATCGATTAAGTGATTTACTACAGTATCGGTATCGATTAAGCATGTTTTTGTGCATCGCCGATACAAGCATCTCGATACTGTTTTTGAGCACGATCAATCTTACCAGGTGTTGACTGCGTGTTCAACTGTTCATTTAGGGTTTCTGAAGAATGAGAAATTAAGCTAAATTCCCTCATTGATTCAATGCGACGTAGGCTACTGCCTCAAATTTCCCTTATCACTAGGCTATTTGCAACTGTTTCGTAACGCCATTGAACGACGTTAATTTTGAAATTTTAACATGTCCCAATTAACAGCTCAGATGGTCGAGTGGTAAAAGCGTCCGCCTCGAGAGCTGTAGATTGGGTTTTAATTCCGAGTCGGGTCAAACCAATGACTTTAAAATTGGTATGGTATTCACAGCTTCTCTGCTTGACGCTCAGCATTACAGGGACAGTGTGGAGAACAAGCCGGCAAGTTCGCTTGTTGTGCCATTGGGAAAGGCACTTAGCGGGATTCCCTCATTTTGGTGTGGTAGACAGATGGCTGGCAACTCCTAAGCGAGCTCGTATAGCGCATTGGTCGCTGTCTCGTGATAGGAGGATACATAAGCAACAAAATCAAAAAACAATACGTGATATTTTTGTGTTTTGCAATTGTCCGCAGATTGCAAACTTGTTGCAGTTTTTTAAATTCATTTGCAAACCTATTTTTTTAATCAATTTTTTTTCCTGATATTGTATCGAGATACTTGTATCGGCGATACGAGTATCGATTTCGGTATCGATTAACTCTATTTTCAAGTATCGTGTATCGATATCGATTAACTCAATAATTGAGTATCGCGCCCATCTCTGATGTTTAGGTATTCCACTTCCCGTTTCCATGGTTACGAGCGCATGGACCAAGTGAGTTTTTGTAACTTCTTTATCTCTCATGCTAGAAAGCTGGTTGATGGTTCAAATGAATCAGATACCCCAAGTTCCTATCCAACTGACACAGGAACATTATGGGTATCGGCATTGGTTTTTGAGTTATTGTCGAAAACAATTTGGAGGAACTTATAAAGTTCTAGAATTAAAAGTAGGCCAGCCACATTAAACAAATCAAAGCAAAAACTTCATGGGAATATTTTCACATTGACCTTTGCTTAATTCACTAATCAGTGTACACAGGTGGCTCTGATCATAGTGTTACCTTTGATCACATATCAAATGGTCAGCAAATTACTTACAAAGTAATAGGGTCTTTCACATTTACAGATTAATATTTATTTCGATGTTAGTAAGAAGTTTAATACGTTGATGGCCAAAAGATATAGTGATCCTCGCCCATATTTTCTGGGTTGTGTTGCAACATTAGGTGACAAATGCATCCACACCAGCAAATTGCCATCCAACCGAGAAGTTTTATTTTCTTTTATAATTTGTATAGAGGAGGAGTATTTGAAAAACAAAACTTCAAAGTCAAGTTTTAAAGCGCCATAACAACCCAACTCAAAAACCAATGCCGATACCCATAATGTTCCTGTGTCAGTTGGATAGGAACTTGGGGTATCTGATTCATTTGAACCATCAACCAGCTTTCTAGCATGAGAGATAAGGAAGTTACAAAATCTCACTAGGTCCATAAGCTCGTAACCATGGAAACGGGAAGCGGAATACCTAAACATTGTTCAATTTTTGTGAAAGTTCATATTTACGGGTTTTGGCCCACAGGTCACCACATATCAAAAAAGCAACGTGATTCCTAAAGCTTTTAAAATTATTGGGGCATCAACCACACCCTAATGGATACCCCTCATCTTACTCCCCTGGATCCGCCCCTGGCCATGAGCTGCAGAAACCATCAAAAGAGTTTGGCATATTTCAATCACTTGGCACCATTAATTTTGTTCATTTTTACTAAAAGGCAGAGTCAAAAGGGGGGTACCATGGCCCAATGCCCCCTCCTAAATACGCTACTGACTCAGACCTTATGCTAGCACCAGATGCGAGAAAAAGCTTGATAAGGCTTTAGTTTCGTTGCTTTGCAAGACAAAAACCGAAACAAAAACTAATTAAAAAAATTTTCTTTCGTTTCAATAGTACGGAAAACCGGTACCAAGTAACGATATCGTCGTCACTTTTTTTAATATTTACCGTTATCGGTACCGACGGTACTTTTTTAGAAAAGTATCGGTACAGATATCGTCGTTAGTTTTAAAGTACGGAGTGCCCAGCTCTGTGTATTATGCAGCATACCGGTGCTTTGTGAATCGAACCCCAATCTTCCGCATGGATAGCGACATCTTTAAAACTACGCCATAACATCCCGATTTGATGAAAAATTATTAGTTAGTTACTTAGTGTCTTATATTTCCGTACCGTCAACACAAGAATAATATGCATAAATAACATACAGTATAATTGGACAGCACGAGAAAAGGGAAGAAGCAACAAAACGATAAACGTTGTAACATGCAAGGGGAGAATAGAAGATCAAGAAAAGTAGCATGAGAAGCATGGTTGCAGCACCCGAATATAAACGTTAAAAATCTTAATCAACACTGCCAGTGACGTCACATCGTGACGACGTATAATTTTTACGTCATCACGATGTTACGTCACTGAAACCCCTACGATTAAAAAATCCTGCGTACGCCACTGCGGCCGAGTAATTAACAACGTAAAATTCATATAGAATTTTAACATAAGTTCGAGCCGTGCGCGTGATTGCTAAAAATCCGGTTAACTTTTGTGGATTCATAAACATGTTTTTAGACAGCTTTATCGCTTTTGTTAATATTTTTATGATGTGGTAATGTTTTATGAATGAAATTATTTTACCATTCTTGTCGAGTATCCTTCAATTGCTAATTGTTGTTATTACCTAAAAAGTGACCAGAGCATACAACGCACAGCACGTGGGGACGGTTGCTTTATGTGTATAAAATGTTGCAGTTTTACGTTGAACATAATTCTTGCAGCACCCCCAAATTTTTACTTTACGAGCCGCCACTGGTCAAAGCGACAATTCAACGCGACAGTATGGTTCATCGGCTCATCCCTCTGAAGTCAGAAAAAATTGATCTATTTTGAAGATAAGCAATAGAAGTACATATTTTTTCTAGCAACTTGGCAACCGTTGCCACTAACCTTATACAGTACCATATCAGCAGATTAGTTGGTTTCTTTTAAATTTCTGCAAATTTTAAATGTTCCAGCATGACTTTTATTAGTTTACAAATTCATTAATCATTAATTATTGGAAAAACAGTTTATGCTTAAGAAAAAACAATTTGGAAATTAGTAAAAACAGCATATAAAGTGATTGAAGGTTGCAGGAGTTTTCATTGCACCAATGCGCTAAGTTGCAGGCTATTTGCAATTGTCCACTAACTTTGCCCGACCAATTAGCATTTAAGCTTTTGCAAACTGCAGTTGCAAGTCTAATTAAATCTGCTGCATTGCCAAAAAAACTAATTTAAAAAAATCATGACTACTTTTAAAGCGTGTGGTAAACACTAACAACGATTTGACAAACTCTACTTTTCGAAGTAGAGCATCCTGAATGCAAGTTAGTCATTCAAAGGAATAATTAACTTTTTTGCAAGAGGATAAACATAGCCTAGCTACAAAATGCTAACTTTCATTGAGCAGAGGTGGCTTATATTTTGCCTACCCTGCAAAGAACTTTCTATTGGTCAATTATTACTGTATTATTAAAAAAAAGTGAAGTTATGGCACCCTCGATGTCTTTAAGCTTTCAGCATTAAAAGCGATTTAGGAAAAAGCTGGTTTCAGAGAATCTGCAAAAAGTTGAAGGCTATAAAACAGCAAAGCAACAAAAAATTCTGTAATTGTAAGACTGACACAATTGGGAAGAGGTGTATCTGGGTACGTTTGTCCGTTACGATGCGACCTCCGTATTCAAGCATATTTCACGCTTTTTCACTGAAATGAATAATACAGACATCCTATTCCGGTTAGCGTATCATACGTTGCTGTTATAGTAGTTGGCTGGACAGTGGACATGACTTCTCTTCGTGGGTTTCTGTGACAGTCATATCTCCAGAGTTTCTTTTTTGTTTTTGGCTTAATGATGAGGAGGTTTATTTGGCAAAACTGTTACGAAATTAAAAAGGAACATCGGCAATCTACTGGTGCAATTAGCGTAGCAGTAAATTAAACTGCAATAGTGAGTTCAGTGGCGTGGGAACGTTTTTTTAGACAGGTGGGGAGCTCGAAATGGTAAAATCGTATTAACGTCTGGGGAGCGAAGTCCCCCAGATTCCCTTTTTTTATAATTCATGCTTTCGGGAACACTGCAGACTTGCTCTTAACAGACATTACTTAATTACGCGACTGCTCAAGTGACCGGGATTTTTTAGTATAAAATTTTTATTGTGAAACGGCGGAAGAATTTTTTTATAGTGGAAAGGCGACTGCTTAAGTGACCGGGATTTTTTAGTATAATTTTTTTTTATAGCAAAACCCATGAAGTAAGAGGCGGAAGAAGAGATGAATGTGCTATGCACCAAACCAAACGACGTTTTCAAGTTTGCGAAGTTCATGAGAAAAGAGGGAAGGGACATAGAAGGTGGAGGTTGCATGAAGGATAATGATGGGAAACTTGTAGTCAGTGAGAAAGATCGTGGGAAATTATGGAAGGAACACATGAAAAAGATCATGAATGTGGAGAATGAATGGTATCAGATGGTAGAAGCAGATATGGTTGAAGAACCAGTTGAAGGAGTAACTGATGAGGAGGTGATGGAAGCTATGAATAAAATGAAGTTGGGAAAGACAGCTGGACCCCCAGAAGTGAATATGGATATGATAATAGCGAGTGGAAAGTTTAGTGTTGGAGTAATGAAGAAGCTTTGTCAGAGAGTGCTTGATGGGAAAGGTATGCCAGAAGAATGGGAAACAAGTCTTGTTGTTCCAATTTTTAAAGGAAGAGGGGATGTGATGGATTGTGGGGCATACAGAGGAGTAAAGCTGCTGGAGCATGCAATGACGATAGTGGAGAGAGTGCTTGAGAACAGAATAAGAGGATTGGTAACGATAGATGACATGCAATTTGGCTTTATGCCTGGGAAGGGCACTACTCATGCGTTGTTTATTTTTAGGAGAATGCAAGAGGAGTTTCGTGGAAGAGAGAAAAAGCTGTACACAAGTGTTTTGTGGACTTGGAAAAGGCATTTGATAGGGTACCGAGTAAAGTGATGGAATGGGCATTAAGAAAGAAAGGATTGGCAGAAGTGTTGGTGCAAGCAGTGATGAGTTTATATGAGGGTTTAAGGACAAAAAGTCAGAGTTGGATCAGGGACATCAGACGAATTTGGGGTACGGATTGGTGTGCATCAAGGGTCTGTGCTATCACCACTGATAGCCTATTTGCTGTTGTGGTTGATGCTGTGACAGAACATTCAAGAGAAGGATTATTGAATGAAATTTTGTACGCCGATGATCTGGTGCTGATGAGTGAAAGTTTGGAAGAATTGAGGGAGAGGTTCCAAGGGTGGAGAAGTGCTTTGGAAGGCAAGGGATTGAAAGTAGAAAGTAAAATGTAAAATAAAAGTAAATGTTGGAAAAACTAAGAAAATGGTGAGCGCAACGAAAGGAGAAGTTGCATTGAGCAAAATAGATCCATGTGGTGTATGTGGAAAAAGAGTTGGGTCTAACGCTGTGTGTTGCAAACAGTGTACGAAGCGGATACATGGGAGATGCACGAAAATGAAAAGGGTGACTTGCAGTTCTGCAAGACATTTTGTGTGTAGAAGATGCACAAATGTTGCAGATGGCATGGAAGAACCAGTGGAGGTATTATGCGATGAAGTGGAGACTGTGAAGGGATTTTGTTATTTAAGGGACAGGCTGAACGCTAGTGGTGGATGTGAAACTGCCGTGACCTCAAGAGTAAGAATTGGATGGATGAAATTTAGAGCATGCATAGAGTTGTTACGAGGAAGAAGGTTTTCTATAAGAATGAAAGGGATGATATATCGTACTTGCGTAAGATCAGCAATGTTACATGGAAGTGAGACATTGTGTTTAAGGGAGAGTGAAATGGCAATTTTGAGAAGAAATTCGATCGATTTTTAACCGAGTTCAAGTTCGAGTTCAAGAGCTATTTGCAAGTCCGAGTTCAAGTTCGAGTTCTAAAAATTTTATTTTTCGAGTTCGAGTTTGGCAAAAATGACCGAGTTTAGCGAGTTCGAGTTCAAATTCGCAGCCTTGGACTTTATAGGTCGCAATGGCATGAACAAATAAACGACATGCAGCTTTTCTTTTGGTAAAATCATAACTTCAATTTACACGGATTGTGACTACTTGAACAACAAAAGATATTTCGTGTTGATCTTTTATTTCTTTTCAACAATTTAAATGTCTTTCTAATGAACTCAAACAGTTTTATGAGAGTTCGAGTTCAAAAAAAATATTTTTTTGGAGTTCGGCAAAGTAATCGAATTCTTTCGAATTTGAGTTTAAGTTCAAGTTCTCAGCCCTGCTTGTAACACATGCGTGAGCGTCAGGTTTTCATGTTTGTTTTTGTATTTTTACAACGAGAAACGACAGAAATTGCCCAAACGAGAATATACAGTTATTGGTGCATCAAAATTAAATTTTTGGACATAGGTCAGCAAGGTGTTGGATTGAACAATTAGTCATACAAAGTTCACTCAAAACCCGATTTCGCGAGAGGTTTTCTTACATTGTTTCCCCCTTGGCCTTGGTTCAACACAAAATATTAGGTTTGAAGTTAAAACTTAAGCAATATTGCTCCATCATTGTTAATATTATTCTATTCCATTAATTTTCGCCATTTCTACTGTTGCCAGCTTAATGTGATTGATTCCGATCGTGGGTTGGCAGTGATGAAGCTTTTTTAGGGTCATGCAATCAACACCTAACAGTTTCGCAGATGATCGCACCGAATTTGATTGTCTAACGTGCATTTGTACCTCCTTAACTTATCTGTATTCTACCCACGACATCTCTTGCGTTCACGGTCCATTTTTTCACAGTTGCAAGAGCAATGTTAATTTTTTAAGTTTAAAAGAAACTTATTTCGTATAAAAATGTAGGGTTGCCATCTTCGTTACAAGCAGTGACGTACACAGGGGGCGCCTATGCGCGGTCCCTCTTTAGGCCTCCTCCGATAAACCTAAAAGAGGGATGGATCGCTCAGAGTATCCTAGAAAAATCGTTTCGTAATGTGGAAAAGCTCCTTTACCCCGCAGAACTTTGTGCGTACGCCCCTGTTTACAAGAGAATATTGCCTTATATAGCCTATATTAACGATGAAGTTTATTTTGCGCGAGTTCTTTATGAGCAAGTAATTGGGGGAATTTGAACCAGTGGCTCATTATGTAACACGCTTGATGGCTCAAAATGCCCCGACCCGCCGTTATTTAAAAAATGCCTATTCAAAACTCCATGCTCCTGCACCCAGTATCTTTCGGCAGTATCAAGCTAACGTCAATTTTCTCCTCTCTAAAAATTTGCTCAACGTGTGGCAGGTTTCAAAACTTCTTGTCACCTTACGAATTTTTGACAAAAACTTGCACGAAAATCCAAAAATATTGAAATATTATTTTTTTATGATTTTCATTAGATATGTTGCTTATTTGTAGCAAAATTTAGAGTGACAAAGTTAAGTTAGCTAATGATGTGTTTGGTATTGCGATTAAACTTGTAACGTCACAAAATTTCGAATTAAGTGAGGTGGCTCAAATTAAACACTGGCTCAAACCACCTGTCCTTCCCCTAATCTACCTTACTAAACTTTTTTTAATAGTGTTTGTAGTTTGTGCTCATGGCTATTACTTACTGTACAATACCTGTTTTTAAAAGTCGTTTTAGTCGTCCACCAAATAAACAATTACGTAGTAGGCCTATACTTTTAGTGGTTTGCCGTCCATGACGTAAAGGTTTGCAAGGGTTGATATAAAACACCGTTTAAAATGAACCTCAGACATTAACTGAGTGGTTTTTAAAAAAATAATGATTTTTCTTTCATTAAAAGCAGTATAAAACACACTTGTTTTGTTGAGTACGTAGGTAGCGAGCATTAATCCCGTCGCAATCAATCCATAACTTTTCCAATTGCCAGGGGGGCCCAAATGGTCGAGAGGAGGTTTGAGCCCCCCCTGGCCCTCTACTTCCCGCGCCTACGCATGAGTTCATTGCAAGCGTGCTGAATCGTGTTTTTTCGAAATGCTAAGTTAACTGTTTAAAAATGTTACTTTTTCTTACGTCACTAACTTCTCCAAGTAGCAAACACCTCTTGATTTCCGATCTAAACCAAAAAGCTATACCTTAGCCAGTAAACGAACATTGCTGTGTATCAAGCCGTTATTAGAACAGCTTCGGGGTTGTAGCGCCTGAACTCAGAAACTCTTTTATTATGACCAGGTCGCTGCGATGTCATTTGCAAAACATTTTCAAATATTACTTGGCCTGGTTTCAAACTCTGTTTCCGAATTGCAACGTCTAATGCTGACGCGATTGGCTTTCCATCTATTGTTATACTATCGCGTAATATGAATGATGTAGTGAAAATCTGGGAACAAAAATACCTTTCCTGCCACTATCTGAAATGAAATGTTGTGTGGTTTTATGGCGGTTTATAACTACTAAGGTCCATTAGCGCCAGGACTAAATTTTGTCAAGAATTCACTGACGTATTTTTATTCTCTGTTTATTTCATCCTCCGCGCTACACTTAATTGCTGAGCGTTTTGCAAGTGTAATAGCAGATACCAGTTTTAAAGTCTTTGGTTTGACCCGACTGAGAATAGAACCCAGCCTACCAGCTTCCATGGAGAACGCTCTTAACCACTAGGCCATGGCGCTGGTTTCTGCCACTATCTGTTATTATTATTAGGAAATTTTACGGCTGCCCCTATTTATTATTGATTGCAGTTTGCTGACATCAGATTAGTTATTTGCTTTATTTCTAAAGGCGCTACAATTATTCAAGCACAACTCAATATTGACAGCGTGCAAAGACAAAAATTGAATGCAGCATCTAAAAACCTACTAATGACAACAAAGCGTGTTGCATTAAAACACGTGATTGCAGAGTTTAATCAGTTATCACGATCGAAAGATACATGGCCCAATTGTCGATTTAACACCATTTAAGTTCTAACAGCAGATTTTAAAGCACATAAAGAGTGTGTGGAGTACGTAAAACGACCTGGCTAGTGGTCAATTGGAAGCTGGTAGACTGGGTTCTATTCTCAGTCGGGTCAAACCAAAGACTTTAAAACTGGCATCTGCTGTTACACTTGCTAAACGCTCAGCAATTAAGTGTAGCGCGGAGGATGAAATAAACAGAGAAAAAAACACGTCAGTGAATTCTTGACAAAATTTAGTCTTGGCGCTAAAGGACCTTAGTAGTTATAAAGCGCTATAAAACCACACAACATTTCATTTCATTTCAAATGTTTTTGAATAAGTTTTGCATCGTTTGCTATTCGGTTAAGCAGTATCAACTTTACGTGAAATACTCCCTAAAACTTAGTAGTTTGTAGCGTTGGAGAAGTATTCACTGAATTATTTGCTGAAATATTGTTCACCTTTAAGCACCGCTGTACCGGCACACCGTATTAGCTTCTGAAGGATCACTTAGTAAGCCTTACCATTGTCGGATATTTTATAGAGTTTAATTTAATGCTATTCAGGATAGGTTCACCACACGAAGAACTTCCCCTAAGGGCTTGCGAGTTATGCAATGTTCCTTAAGCAATTCGTAAGGTCAATGTTTATAATATGTTCCTTGCGAAGTTTGTTTGCACAAAAATTTCAACGTCTTGTGGCGTGTTTAGTTTACCGTAGGACACACTATGGAGAAAATACAGCAGTAATTGCACGAAGATTAATACCGTACTCATGCTTGACAAAAAAAAGCAAATCGGTTTTTAGCCGACCAAAAAGCGACCGAGTGTATAGCGAGTGGCGAGCTAGAGAAATACATCATGGTGTCAGTCCTGTAGTCAGACAGAGAAACCGGAAAACTTGACAATATGCCGATGCTGCTGTGAAATACCGCAGCGGTTGCGCAGAACTTTGTGCGAAGCTAGTCAAAAAATGCTTTCTAGCTGTGGTTGATATCAGAGTAGAATGCAGTAGTTGTTTCGCTGATCTACAGTATAACAAATCAAAAAGGAAGAGCTGCAATAAGTGCAGTCCAACCCAGTTCAGCAGCATTTGACTCTTTTGAGTTCTGCGTTACGGCATTGTCTATGAAGTGTATCATCATCACAATTCAAACAAAAAAATCGGTATTGTAAAATTGCTTTTTTAAAGCAGCGTATGACTATCATTATAGTCCAACTTCCTATTGAAATCACTAAGGATCGTTGACATTTATTATTTTTTAGCTTTAAAGCCAAAGAATCAAACAAAGAGGTTTCAAACCGGTATAATTGTTCAATTACTAAGGTAATAACGCAAACAGAATTCCATTTACTCTTAAACAAAATTCAATTTTCGTAAAGAAATCTTATATTTGCGATGGAAATACGGAATGCACAACAAGATCAACATGTAGCAGTGAAACCTTTATCAGAAACCACTAATTAGTGTTATTTTCATTGGCGACACTGTCACATCTATGCGGCCTAGTAAATTAAAAGGTAAAGATTTTGAAGAAGCTATAGAAACGATTTTTAATAACTAGTAGAAAACTAAGTTGATGTGATAAGTTAGATTTTAACAGGCTAGTTCATTATTATTGATCTTACCAATAGTTACTCGTATAAAGAGTTGCATAAGTGACAAGAGGAACACGCTTAGTTAACTGTACATTTCCGGTCAACCTTAGGGCTTGTAATTATAAAAAAAAGCTAAGGAAGTACTATTATACTTGATTATTAGCAATAACAATTAAAACTTTATATGCACAAAAGTGCTTCAGTTAATTCATACCGTACAAGACTACTGTTTGAATCTTTTAGATAACATCTTCGCTCCTGAAGACTGTTGGGATGTAAAGATCTTGCTGTCACTTTTTATTTTAGTTACCTTCACCCGTGAACGTGTATATTTAAACAAAGAGTGTTCTCCATATTAACATCAGTTTGTTTCTTAGGCTAAAACAGCATTTATTTGGATAGCATTTGTAGTTCGTTGTTACTCTATAAACACTTCGTTTGCTAAAATGGAAGTTCAATACAAAATTACGACCAAGGTAAGTTTTTTTGCTTTTCGCTTACAGCTGCAGCATAGATCAAAATCCTTCACTTTTTGGGGGGTAATTTGTGTATCTCATACACTTGATCTCCATTTCTTAATCACTGAAAGTTTATTGCAAGCACGCCGCTGTAGTCTGCATGTTTTATCGACTTTGACATAAAATATGCGGGAAACAATGCTTATGGATTAACCTCAACCGGTACAATGAATGAAACCGTGAGACCGCGGGAAAATTTTTGCATTACTTACAAGGCATGTAATTAAAAACTTCATTTCATTTTCCGTACCAATACAAGTAAAAGTAACGATTTCGAAAAATTAATGAAAAAAAGAAGAAAGCTACATGCTGCATTTTGCACACCATTGACCGCTAGTGCTTATGAAGCTTTAAAACACTCTTGGGTGAGAGTTAAACCAATGCCTTATGAATACGACCAGTTGACCATTGAAAACAAATCACACATGCAATAAAAGATGGATAGATAGCCTTTTCGAAGAAAGCAAGTTGAAGTAAATGATAAAAGTGAACCGCTTAATTCGGAGTGACTCAGCTTTTGGTATTGATAAGACGGATGTGGTGGTAGGCCTACATCTTTTTTGCGGACCAAAGATACCGGCCAAAGGCAAACAGAACAAGGCAGTGAAATAGAAACCGTGTCCAGCGCAAAGAAATAAATGCAAATCAAAGTATCTGTCATGGGCCTGAGGGTAGTAATAATCTCAGGTTTTGCGAGGTGCGTTCTTAGCTGGCGTTGAAAATCTGTTTTGTTATCTCATGTGTGCATGTTTGTGCTTTAAATCTAACGATTCTTTAACTATACGATAATTTCTTTGAGCTTGCTTGTTCCAATCAATCATGATCAAGTTTACTAGAAAATGTAGATCTGCTACCTCCGGCAGGTATAGCATTGATTTCGTTGCACTTGACATGTAAAGGACGTTTGAGTCAAAAATTAGTTTACACCAACACAATAATTTTTTATCAACAAAATCCTTGCTGTCTCTGCACTAATTTCACAAGCAGATCATAACTCCGAAAAAAAGTATACAAACAATCATGTTTGGTTTAGACATCCAAAGATTATGACCAAGGAGCCACAGACGCAAACGTAGCAGTGCAACTAGTTGGAAACAAAGGACGAAGCACAACAACATGGATGAAACTGGACAACTTCTTTCGCGATGACTTTGAAAAAGGAAGAATCGATAACTTCCACACACGAGGCAAAGATGTTGGACTACCGGAAGTGATACGCATAAGTAAGAATTGGATTGGAACGAAAAAAGCGATATATAGTTGCCAGTTTTGAAAATATCAGTTACGCAGATTGTAATATAGGCTACACCTGCGTTAGAGATCTTTTTAACAGAAATAAAGTATTAGCTTTCTAAATCGGTTGGGAAAGGATTAGTCTAGAAAGAAGTCATAGTCCCAACAGAACCTTGTCAACGTAAACCGCTTGTAACACTGTTTCACTGCGATGTTTTCTATGTATTACATTATAAAAAAATTTGAAGTGTACGCTGAAAAATTTCTCGGGTATGGGCAAGCAAAAACTTCAAGTTTGATTTAAAAAAATGAAAAAACAAGCTTAGAGTGGTGTGGTTTACATCAAATGAAAAGGTCAGAAACGTCTCGAACTCTGCTACGTTCAATACATCCGTCATTTTCTGATCAGTATGAACTACAGCGTTGATTTAAACAACTCATCTTTTCTTAAAGTTTATTTAATCAGAAGTTTTTTCTCTGTTCATCTACACAGTAAATTTCTTCGGGTTTTAGCGCATTAATTTACTCTTCAGACTTCACTTGGTATAAGGTGGTGACGCGATGCTTCGTAAGGTACAATCGAACTACATGCTTTTAACGGTACATCCAAAAAAGTAACACAGGAATTCAAATCTACCCGATTGCCCCACTACAAAACCGCCAAAAATTAGCTCTTTCGGTCAATATACAGCCTGTTCACATGTCCAATGTATGTGGGCTTTTGGCCCACGTTCATGTGCGCTCGTTGCTGTGGGCTTTCTACATCACAATTAAATTTTTGATGTCATAATTGAAAAAAGTGATTATGACATCAAGCCCACAGCAACAAGCCCATATGAAAGTGGGCCAAAAGCCCACATAAATTGGACATTTGGACAGGCTAATAGTCATCGAAAGTGAGGGAACTGCAATGGTAGGGTGGAGTGAAAAAAATTTTTTTTGAAATCGAAAAAAGTGTAATTCTCAAATCCTGGCAAATGGTCTGAAACTTCTTGAAAAGTTGGTTTTGGGGGGTTGCTTCCATTTTCCAGCCGGCTACCCCCCCAAATGTTATCGCAACTGTTGACTCAGGGGTAATTCTTATATCTCGGTAACCACTGGTCGGAAAGTAATGGTATATGGCTCAAAATCTGCGGAAACACCATGTTCCTATCTGCGCTAAGAAGAAACTTTTCTCCATTTTCACCACAAAAAAACTAAAGCCGAAAAACAAAAATTATGACCATTTTTGATAAATTTTTCGGAAAATTCATTTATGAGTTATCGTGTAAGAAGCACAGTCGCTAAATTTTGAACTGTGAAAGTCATTCCTCTCGTATAACGAACACTGTTTGTGATTTAATGCATTAATGAAGGGACGGATGGTGACATCCACTATTGCTGAAATAGGATGAGTAATAACAATTGCCTCCAATCAGCAAGGACATATTAACCACAAGAGGAAGTCACTGAAATAGGCGTACAGCTAATTTAGTGATTTTATTAAATTGGTTTTAATTCGATGCGAAATTGTTTTTAAATGAAACATGAAAAAAGTGTAACATATAAAGGCTGGGTGGTGTCAAGACTGACTTCACGGCAAAATAATGCAATACGAGATGAAATGGTTGTTTTTAGCAGCCAGAAAATGCTGTCAACCTCATAGGTATAGTTGTGGCAAATTCCAGAAGTTTGGTGCGGTGGTGCACCTATTTGGTAAAGTAAATAGCTTAAAACAAAAACAATTGCAGTGAGATCAATTTTGGCCATCCGGCTTGCAAAAGAGGTCACACGGTTTGCTAAAACACTACTTTAAACTGCTTTTTGCTGTCAAATGTTTTCGTAAGTTAACGGGATTTGATTTTTTTTGTCGAATGACTTATCTTGTCGATCAAATCTTTCAATTTGTGCAGATGCTTCCGCAACCAGTTTGATGAGCTGCTCCACAGATTGGCCACGTGCTAAGACATGTAGGAAGTGTAATACCAGAGTTTTTTCCAGACATCTATTTCCGTATCTGAAGGTTTGCAATTGCCGGAGGCTTTTACTGGTAAGAATCAAAATTGGCTAATTCGTAGTAAGCATTTGCTTCCAAGTTCAGCGATGGTAAATCAAACAATCGAATCAAACTGCTGCTCGGTGCATGGGGGCACTCATCGTTATTTGCACTTTCTTCGGCCACTTGTTTCCGGCGTGCTAGCATTTTCGCCACTCCTACATTTCTTACATTTTTATTATAATCCCCTAACATCGTAATCAAAGCAAATATACTTGGTGTGCAAAATAACTATTCACTCAAAGCGCCGTAATTTCTTCAACACGTTTGTTTGAAAAATTCTTAATCATCTGAACTAAGTTGAAAAAGTTACTGGATCTGGATCTATGGGTTATCTGATTATGTGATGATGTTAGGAGATGATAATTGATGAAAGTGTAAGAAATGTAGGAATGACAAAAGTGCTAGCACATCGAAAACTAGTAGCTGAAGAAAGTACAAAATTATGACGAGTGTCCCCATGCACTGAACAGCAGTTTAATTCGCTTGTTCGATTTACCATCGCTGAACATTGAAGCAAATGCTTAATACGAATAAGCCAGTTTTGATTCCTCCAGCAACAATCTCCCC
This sequence comes from Trididemnum miniatum, assembly GCA_964006365.1. Lineage (NCBI taxonomy): Eukaryota > Metazoa > Chordata > Ascidiacea > Aplousobranchia > Didemnidae > Trididemnum > Trididemnum miniatum. The sequence continues at coordinate 10,419,209 of OZ023234.1, read as the reverse complement.
CAATTGTTTGAAGCTGCCAAGAGCAGCCATATATTTCATCTTGTATTGTTTTGTTGTGTGGTCAGTCTTGACACCACCCAGCCTTTATATGTTACACTTTTTTCGTGTTTCATTTAAAAACAATTTCGCACCGAATTAAAACCAATTTAATAAAATCACTAAATTAGCTGTACGCCTATTTCAGTGACTTCCTCTTGTGGTTAATATGTCCTTGCTGATTGGAGGCAATGGTTACTACTCATCCTATTTCAGCAATAGTGGATGTCACCATCCGTCCCTTCATCAATGCATTAAATCACAAACAGTGTTAGTTATACGAGAGGAATGACTTTCACAGATCAAAATTTAGCGACTGTGCTTCTTACACGATAACTCATAAATGAATTTTCCGAAAAATTTATCAAAAATGATCATAATTTTTGTTTTTCTAACTTTTTTTGTGGTGAAAATGGAGAAAACTTTCTTCTTAGCACAGATAGGAACATGGTACTTCCGCAGATTTTGAGCCATATACCATTACTTTCCGACCAGTGGTTACCAAGATATAAGAATTACCCCCTGCGTCATCAGTTGCGATAACATTTTGGGGGGTAGCCGGCTGGAAAATGGGAGCAACCCCCCAAAACCAACTTTTCAAGAAGTTTTAGACCGTTTGCCAGGATTTGAGAACTACATTTTTTTCGATTTCAAAAAAACAATTTTTTTCACTCCACCTTGCTGCAATAGGGTGGAAATGAAGCTTGAAAAATGCAAAGTGAAAAAAGTATACTATAGAGCAGCTGTTAATAGAATGTTGGATTACTCGATAGATGGGCAACAGGTGATTGGTTTCGTATGTCCTAGTTTTGTGTAATTTGACTAGGGTGGTAAAGCCTTCGTATGTACAGTCGCTCCGACCAAAACCTGGTGATTAGCTTTGAGAGAGCTTATAGCCTAATAAAATGCAATCGGAAGCACACACAATACAAAAACTCGTGATTATTTTAATAGTTCAAAATTGCATGGCTGTTGCATCAAGAATATTGCTTTATGGTGCAGCAAATCAAACGCTCATTAAGTGAAGACTTGCCTAGGGCAAAAAACAAGACGGTTAAATCCATAACATTGCAAAACAGAGATTAATGATAACCACATTGAACAAGTAAAGAAGGCTGTTTACACAAACGAATATCTACGCCCAGTGGAAGTTCTACATCTTGGTTCTTAAGCAAAATTCATCACAGCTTTACATAGCAACCCAGAGCCGGCGCCAAGAGGGGGCTAAGGGGGCCTGCCCGCCCCAATCGACATGCTTGGCCCCCCAATTTAACAAGCTTAATCTTTTGAAAACAGCGGCTTTTTGCTTAATTTCCAACTTTGGCCTCCCCTGACAAATGCTTGGCCCCCCTGAGTCGACTGCTCTGCCACCGGCTCTGTAGCAACCGCAATGTAAAGGTTTTATTTGAATTCTGAAGTGGTTATTAAAAGCAAGATCTATTTTCAATAATCCACTTGAATGAAGAGATCTTACTTTTGATAAACCCCGTTCGATGCTTGAACAATGAGCATAGTTGTAATAAATAAGTGAGCTTATTGGACTTGATGAAAAGTTCATTTTAAATTTTACTTCAAATTGCTGATGAGTGTCGTTTGAATCAGCAACAATTTTGGACTTCTCTCCATTGGTTTAATCGCACGGGTTTTATCGTCATAGCCTTCACTATATACAGTATATTGAACAGCCATATATCATACCAAATCCCTCCGAAGTTACGCATATTAAGGTGTTGAAAACACACGGATTGTTATACGCCTACATAACTTAATAAAAAAAACAAGTTTTAACAAATCATGATAGCATTATCAGCCTCGATTATGTGCTGTAAAGCGTTGTAAAATTAAAGTTTAACTTTTTGTACAAAGAAAACTAATGAACTTTACTGCAGTGATTGTGCAACAAAACCTGTGAAAACATGTGAAAACAAACTGGACGTTATTAATCACCATCAATTAGACGACCATTAATTGCTTTATCGCAGCTCATTTTCCAGATTTTTGCAGATGCAGCTATTGACATAACCTTAACAGTAAAAGTATCAACACTTTGCAGAACTTGACAAAACAAAAGATCGGGATGGCTGGCTAGTGGATTTTATCGATGTGGAAACAGAAAAATCAGGAACTGCTCATTTCATTATATATGATGTTGTGATGGATGAACTTACAGCTCGGACTGGAGGAGGTAATTTCAAAAGCTTTTTGTTCTTGTTAAGCTTCTTCAATGTATGTAAACGAGAAAGTAGCTTCTTCGTTGTTTAGAAAGTTGCGTTTTTCAACAAAAAAGCTGTTCCTATAAGTTGATATTTGACGATCAACAACTAAATCAGCTTCGCTGCCAATTTCAACTTCACTTTTTTTTTGGTGAAGCATAAAATGTCTTGCAATGCAACGACCTCACTGCTGTGGTCACTAATACATCAAAAAAATCTTATACTAGAACCCTCTTATAATATTATACTAAAACTAGAAAAATCAAATAAAACATGTAATTTGTTATTACATGGGTAAACGTACATCAAAGTGTGTAATATCATATAATGCATCAGAATAAATCCAAAATGAGTGGTGAGCAATTATACCGAACTTTAGCGACTTTACGCGCTTTAGAGCAGGTACGCTAATTAAATTGCTGCAATAACGGCAAGCAAAATATTCCGCAACAATGGAAGAGTTCAAATATGCGAGTAAAGTTTACTTAACGAAAAGATATTACTATACAAAATTCTTAGTTTATTGCTCCTATAATATGAAAGCACCATTGGAATTTAAAAAATTCTTAAAATAGTGCTTTTTCCAGCGAGCTTGCCTCAGAACGACAAGTCTCGTCTCCACAGAGATATTCGCCGAATTGAAGTCGAACGGAACAGGTATATGTATCGATGGCACGTGATTCCAGCAATCGATGAAGTTGGTTGGGATCTGCCAAGATTTGGAGCTGCTGAAGAATATGATAACCTTCCGCTGTTGTTCAAAGCAAACGACATTCGACAAGAAGACTTTGAAGACCATCGCAGCAATGTGAAACTAAATGTGCTGATTGAATATGTTAAAGGTGAGTGAAAGGTTGTATAAACATCTCTTGCTGAGAGACAAAAGCTTCATTGGTTCAATTCTGATAAAATTGATCACACTAATCAGTTATAATGGACAACTTAATGACTCAAGGTTTAGAAAAGGAGATGCATAGCAAAGAGTTTAACATTATTAATTTTTCGTCAAAAAATCACTTTAAACGATTAATACAGCCAGTTAACTCTATTGTTAAATTTTCTGTAGATGCATGATGTTTTCATGAAATTGCTCAATTCAGCCAGAGATAATGAAAGTAACTGAAAGCAATGTTTTGCGTATTACTGAAAAGGAATGCGCAAGTTTAAAAAAGAAGGTAGAGCGTACTTTACTTTTTCTACTCGCGATTCAACAGTTACATACATAACACTTCCCTAAATCAACGTTAGCTGAAACACAATTTTCTGCAGAATCCGCCACACTGCTAAAGTTAAGAAGTAACCATTTACGATTTTAGGAATCTTTTCCAACAACAGAGTGAAGAATTTGGATGATTTCCTCAAAGTATTTCATCATCATGAAATTCCGGATGACACTCCTCCGTTTTATGATAGGTACGATGAAAATAATACACACATTTAAGTACTTTTTTCAAGTGACATTTGTTCTGCCCATGATCATGTTTGGGGATGACTGTGTATAAAAAAAAGATTAAATATTAATCGCAGGTAGGCCTATATCTCATAAGTGCGAGTAAAAAACAAATTTTTTCTAATTACTGTCAAAGCGACCAATTAGCAAACGCCAGCCTGAAAGAAACGGTGTTTTCACGCTATGCAAAAATAATCAAAACGAAAATGGCAACGCAATGTCACTTCCATATGTTGGTAACAAAACTGGCATAAAGACGAAGCGCTGAGCTTTTTTCAACGTTCAAAGACTGGCATTTAAAATAATCGTTTGAAAGATTTAGGCTAGGGTTCGCAACAGTTTCGTAACGCACTCATATCCCTTGTCAGTAATTTTCCAAAAACGTTGTTTAGATAGTCTGCCAGAGATAGTCTGCCAGTTAAGTTTACTTCGCATCAAGTGCATATTGCGCTACCAGTGGTTTCATAGGGTAGTCAATTAGTCACTTGAATAGCGCTCAATTGACATACGATGCAAAGCGGCCCACAGTAATTAACTGTCACTCTTCAGTTCTACTGGTTTGGCAATGTGAAACAATCATCACAAAAATTCCCTTTGGGATTCAATATTAAACGATAAAACTCTGGCATATCCAACTTTAAAGCTTGTTTATTTCAGCTACTGTATTTTATTCGAGCTTCCACACCGCTGGCTTGTTATTCGGATTGGCTGCACTACAGTAAAAAATTGATCTTAAAAATTACAATACCTACGCCATCACTAGTTAGAACCATGCGGATCGTCAGCACAATCACTTCAGCTTCCGAGCCTATACGCCTTCGATACTAAGTAATACTATCAGCAAATGCTTTTGCAGGTGGTCTACCGATGAAGAATTAGGCCGACAGACTCTAAACGGAGTGAACCCAACCGCTATTACTCTCTGCAAGGAGCTACCTAAAGAGATGCAATCAGCTGAAGTTGAAATATTTGGAGATAAAACAACATGTGCCGAAGAAATTCGGGTTTGTTATTGTTGGATTACAGTAAAGTGTTCTATTAACTATGGAGAAACGACATTCACATTGCGCTACATCTGCAATCATCTACGGAAACTTCGTTGTGATAGGCAAATTGGACGCGTTTTTCGCTGTATATAGGGGCATAGTTTTTTTTTAATTCTTAGGTAAAGTATGTCCAATAAATACCAGAGCGGAGTGATTCTAAGTTGTCATATATGCATGCTTTGATCACTCGCCATGTAAATTTGAATTTTAATACAAAAGTCAATTGTGCATGAACTTGTGTGAATAAAATTACATGTAGATAATGAGCATCGTAAGGAACCACAAGAATTTCAGCCATTGAAGTTGCTTGAGAGTAATCATTTTTCTCCTTTGGCTCTACATACAGTAATTAATGACTATATATTGATACAAACACTTGCGATCCGCCACGCTCTTACCAGCTCAAAACATTAATGGAAGCCATTCATTAGGTTTCAAATTCCTAAAATTTCAAGCAATAATATAACTTTGCACTTTTCTTGATCCCATACATGTTGCTCTTTTGGTTTTTCCATGTTAATTGTCACAAAAAATTTTTACAGGCTAAAAGGCTTTATATTATCAATTACCGTGGAAGCATTACTGGTATCAAGAGAAACACGAACAAAAATGGTGACCTACTACATTGCGCGGAGTCAATTTGTTTATTTCAAGTCGGAAAAGACAAGTTATTGCGCCCAATAGCAATTCAACTAGAAGAGAACGGGCATGTCTTCACTCCCAAAGATTCGGGGTTAGATTGGCTGCTGGCGAAACTCTATTACCGAAATACAGATGTCAACCTTCACGAGGTATGGTAATGCTACCTTGCTGGTATTTACATGAGAAAGCTAAAATTTAGAATTTTAAGACTGCATGACACTTGTATGAGCTAGATTTCTTTTTCTTAATCGGTATCTTATTTATTTAAAAACAACACAGTAATAATGGGTTGAGGCATTTACTAGCACAAAAAAAGAAGTAAGGATTTAACAAGAAACAGCCTGCACTTGCATAACACATTGTGGCAAGGAAAGCTCCATCGCGAAAATTTTGTGGATATAAAATAATAGACTTGCTGACGTTAGGCGTAGTTGCGTTTTGTCTCGGCTACGCACTGATACAGAATTATCGTAAGCTGTTTTTTTTTTTTTCGGTAAAATTTCGGTCATAGTCCAAATTAAATTCGTAAAAACCGAAAAAATTAAAGCCATTTCGGTCAATTGACCGAAGTCAATATCTTGCCAATACGCAAGCAGCAATTACAAACGGACTATTCGTGTCACAGAGTCAGATTAATAGACGTCAAACTGATCAAAGTAGTTTTTATTAGTGTTGCGGTTACAAAGGAGTAGGTGTATATTTCGTTAACGTCTTGTTACTGCAAACCTGACCGAAATTTTTGTAGACATTTAGATCAATTGACCGAAGTCAAATTTTGAAAAAAATAACCCAGATCGTAAATGAAATCTGGTAGCGTCAATACGTGGCAGGTCTGTTTCCTCGTGTATCCGCCGCGTTGAAACGTTCGGATAAATTTGTAGCAACAATTTTGCTCAGCATAGCCTATGGTTCTTGAACACTCACAGCTCAGCTGTAGAGCGTAAACCAGGGGTGTACAAACTTTTTTTACCGAGGGCCACATTCAGAATAATGCACCAAAGTCCGGGCCAGTCGCTAAAGAAAATGCACATACGACTCCTCTCTCATGTATTGATGTTAGCACATCGATTAGACTGCGTTTTCTGACTGAATATAAAGAAAACACAAATTTTCAGTTTTTTCCCTTCGTATTTATTTTGCGTACAGGCGATACATAAATGCTTGTAGACAGCACGCTTCAGTGGGAGCAGTGATGCTGCAATTAACAGAGAAAAGAAGAAACTTAATAATTGCTCCAAAGAGAAGCGGGCGATGCGTTTGGGAGTGCGTTTTGCAAGCGCATTCACTGGAATCCTTTGTGTGACAGCGATCAACCTCACACGAAAACGCTGAATTGACAATTCGACTTAGTTTGTTTCACGAAGTTTTTAAATCGTAAAATAATGTTGTTATTTTTGCAAGGTTCCATTTTGTAAAGAAGCTAACGGGCCATATCACATTGCATTTTTAGAATTAGCCGCGGGCCAAAAAAAAGGACAGCGCGGGCCGGATTTGGCCCGCGGGCCGTAGTTTGGACACCCCTGGCGAAAACCTACAAGATGTTTTTGCAAATTTTCTCCAACTAAATTCGATCTGGAACGGCCGTTAGCTCAGTTGCTAAGCGCACGCTATCGGTGCGGGAGGTCTGGGGTTCAATTCCTGGGCTGGTCAAATCGGCACAGTGTCCCCAACGACTCGCCACTGTTGCGACGTTTCTTCGGAGCTGTGTTGCCCAGGCGCTAAGCCGCGGAGATGGGCCCCGCAACTCGTTACACGCTTCAGCGTAATACGGCGAGTAAAATGAACATTTGATTTGTTGATTTTTTACATTCAATCTGTTTTAAGGGACCATTATTGACGATTTACCTGTTTTTATCAGTTTCGTGGTCACTTGCTTCGCACACATATTGTGATGGAACCGATTACGATCGGAATGTTTCGATCTTTATCACGCACACACCCAATTTACAAGATGTTGCGACCCCACATGCAAACTGTGGGAGCTATCAACACTCTGGGTAGAACTTTTCTCATTGGACCGGAAGCTCCAGCTAACTTTACGCTTTCAATGAGTGAGTAAAATAGTGTCAAGCAACATTGTCAGGAATTTTTGGAAGAGCTATTTTCATCCGGGATGAGAAACTTATAACCCTACGAGTTGGGATTTCACCTAACATCCTACCTACTCAAATACTTGGTGTTTCTTTAAAAATCAATCTTAAAAATTTTTATTTGGTAATTCCGGGACACATTTTCAAATATCGTTTAGTGTTGTTCTTTCTTCAGTGCATTTACAAATAAAGTTGCTAATGCCTTCCCATTTTCTTTTAAACTAAAACTTTTTAAATACGTACTGTTAATGCAACGGATACAGTTCTATTCATCTTCAGTAATTTTTTCTCCTTAAGAATTTTTTTTTTACATTAACGAATGCAGCTTTGTCAATACCTGCAAAACTCGTTTCTGTCTAGGCCTACCAGTGGTTCCCAGCGACGACCTGGTGCGTCGTTTTGAAATTTCTAGAGCGTCGTAAACGTGCTTTCATGAGCTTTCACTTTTATTGGGAAAAATCGAAAACAACGGAATTAAGTTTTACGCAATTCAGTTCTGAAAGTTCTGGCATTGTTACGAGTTGAAACTGGCAGCAAGACATCATAGACATGGAAAAATGCGAACGTTTTCGAATTGTCTGACAAAATAGAAGCCTTTTTAAAAAAAATTTTCTTGTGGCGTTTTGACGTTTCCAATAAATCTGGCCATGAATACTTTCCTTTCCTCATTCGGATGCTAGTTGATCTTTCCATTATTTCCCTACCATTATTTAGTGGTCTCAATCGCAGCTTCTGAACATTTAAACAGACTTGAGACGACAAATTCGAAGCGGTAATTTAGCAGTGATTTTTCTTTTCACCCTTGGATAAAAAATCCATTTTCGGTGAGCGTTGTTTCTTCGATGCTTAGCAGGTCCTAAAAGAAGAATTTATTAACTCTCTTGCAACATTACCTTGAAATCCAAAATGGATCGATTTTGTACAAATTTTTTATTAGAGGCTCGCGCAGAGTACCCCGTTATTTCGATAGCAGCTCTCCATGTTTTGATTGCTTTTGCTTGTTTATACCATAATTTGTCCGATGTATATCGGAGATATCCGACGCGCAAAAAAAGTCGGATATTTCCGACTTATATATCGGACAAATTCTGTGCTAAATCGGACCAAAACACACGCGCAAAATTAGTCTTTTGTCTGACTTACTTTGTCTGATATGGTTCATATAGGAGCTTATCTCAGACAAAATCTAGAAGTGTCACGCGAGCTTTGTGATGTACCGCGTAACCCGAAAAAATTTGTGAAACTTGATATCAGTTTGACTGGACTGTCTAGAACAGGGGTGTCCAACGCGTGGTACGCGACAACGTTGAAAGTAGCACGCGAGCTCTTGCCATATTTCATAAACAATCAACATGATAAAATGCAATTTTAAGAATCGTTATGTCGTTTATTGCCGCAGTAACGTACTAACAAAATTTGTCTTCGATTTTCACAGTTTTTGCCCGTCTATCCTAATTCAAGACATGAGGTGCGCTATATTAAGTTTTATTTTCAGTTCATTTCTCCGAGGCCCTAGGAAGAAACAGATCCAGATCTCTTGAAAAACGCTTGTATCTGGTAGCTTAATTTGGAAGCACAAACCTGCGTGAACAGAGATTTTCTGTCAGGAAACTTAGTAAATCTAAATTGTGAAGTCAAGTCGACGGACTTACACTTACTGGAAGCAATAATGCGTATTGCCATTGCGCTGTTGAAGCTCAATTTTGCTAGTTGGCTCAGAACAAATGCTTGCAAAAAAAGGGCTTTCATTAATCGTGTTGTTGATAAAATTCAAACTACTGTAACCGTTTTTTCGTATTTTTGCAAATCGTAAGTTCTTTGTAAGCAATATGGTTTTAGAAATAGAAAAAGTTATTTAATTAGTCCTAATGATAATTTACCAAGCGTTGACACGCAAGGAAATTATAAAACAAAAATTGGCACGTCAGCGAGTTTGAGTTGGACACCCCTGGCCTAGAAGAAAGCAAAAAATTTCACTTCACAATGCTGAGATAAGCCGTGGTCACACGAGGCGAGTTACTCGACTCGCTCGAGCGACCAGCGCGAGTAATCGCTCGCAAAAGTGGTCACACGGAGCGAGTTACAACCAGCGAGTCACACTGCCGCGTGGCAGTTACTAAGCAACCATTCGCGCCAACACTCCCGCCATTTAAATCAATGTTGGAATCTATACGATTTAAACCAGTGGTTTTCAACCTTTTCAAGGTCGCGGACTCCTTAAAGTTAAGCAATTTGTAGTTGCGGACCCCATAAAAATCACCAAAATCTAGCGAAGACCAAAAAAAAGTCAACACGTCCGCACACGCCTAATTTTCCGGCCAAAATCAAGTGAAGACCAAAAAACAGGTCAACACGCTCGCACACGTCCAATTTTACGGCCAAAATCAAGTGAAGACACGCGTCCAATTTTCCGCCCGAAATCAAGTGCAGAGCAGTGCAGTGCAAAAAGAAGGTGCGGACCCTTTAGCCTTTGTTACCCCTCAAAATCATTCGCGGATCACTTGGGGGGGCGCGGACCCCAGGTTGGAAACCACTGATTTAAGCTAATTATTATTAGTTAGCTATTTATTAGTGAATATGTCACCAGTTAAGCGCCTAGTTGTTAATCGTTTAGTTCGCATAGCATGCGCCGAAATATCGCAAGAGGTTTTGAAAGAGCTTAGGTCCAAAAAGAAAAGAAAGTGGGTGAAAGAATGGGTAGCTGGAAGGGGGAATTTCGGAGTTTTTGATAAATCTTCTGCGGGAATTAGCTCTAGAAGATCCGGTCGGTAGCATGAAAGTGCTGCGTATGGATCAATTTAAGTTCGAGGAATCGGTTGCATTAATCTCACCGGCCATAAAGAAGCAAGACGCAGTCATGAGATCGTCTATTTCATGTAAAACAAACAACTTTGAACTTCCTGCAAAGGGCGACAGCTTCCGTTCTCTGGGATTGCTTTTTAAGAGTACGATTGTGAAGTAATAGATAACACATTCTTCTTTCATCTACATTTTTAAAATTATGTTTTTCTTATTGTTCCAAATTCTGCGACTTATCCATGACCTAGTTACTACAGCCATAAAACACATTCTCCTTTCATGTGCGAAAATATATTTTTTTTGACCATCCAAATTCTCCCTCTTGAGAGTTGTATGATCTGATCTCCTACTATCCACTCATTAATACGTTGTTCGATGAAGGGTTTCTCTTTCGCTTGCGGTTTAGCTTCAACAAGAGATTGCGATTTTATGCTTTACCACCGGTAGTTCGCTGAGGTTAATGGAGTGTCGGCCGGTTTTGATGTGAAATAATCTTATTTTTTTGTTATTAAAGCTGAATTACATTCTTTGCATGCATTAAATGCGTTTTTATTAATGATAATTCAGTCGCATTAACTAAATGTTCGGCTTTGTTAGTGGTAAATTGCCGCTGCTCATTGCCGTACAATTAGGAATCAAACTCCAATTAGCTTTTCAAGCTGACTATATGAAGCAAACGGGATTTCCCTCGCTACTCGCAAATTTTCACTGCGCGAGTGATTTTTTGTAGCGAGTAAGTGGTCACACGGAAAAATTTTCTCGCCCGAGAACTCGCCTCGTGTGACCACGGTCATAAATGACGGTAGACGCGACGCTTGTAAAGACTGCTCAATCAAGTGTGTCATGCTAACGTGAAATCGCGATGGTTGAACTTCATACGGGAAATAAAAGCAGGCATAAGCTCTATTAACGTACGGTACGTTCATTGTCTAACAAATAACGACAATGCTTGCCATTATTTCAACGATAGAGTAAAATAGACCAGAAACTCTTTGCAAACTTTGCGAAAAAAAACTTACTGAAGTATTTCGTTCCGGACACTGAGCACAGAGAGTGCTTACGCTGTTAGCAGTGTAAAAACGCTCCGTGACTCGGCATCTCATGAAACTCAAGTGATACTGTTAGCTTTTGTCTGAGGTAGCTCCTATGAACCATATCAGACGAAAAGACTTTATTTTACATGTGTATTTTGGTCCGACTTTATTCCCGGGCTGGTCAAATCGGCACAGTGTCGCCAACGACTCGCCACCGTTGCGACGTTTCTTCAGAGCTGTGTTGCCCAGGCGCTAAGCCGCGGAGATGGGCCCCGCAACTCGTTACACGCTTCGGCGTAATACGGCGAGTATAATGAAGATATGATTTTTTTTTTTTACTACAGAATTTGGTCGATATATAAGTCGGAAATATCCGACATTTTTTGCGCGTGTTTTTTTTTTTGTACGACTTAGAGTACAATTTGTCCTATACATAAGTCGGATATTTCCGATATGTATCGGACAAATTATGATCTAAATAAGCTTAAAAACATGGTTCACAAAATCGTTTTTTTCCAAAAGGCGCATGGCGCGTTGTTTGAACTAAACCAATTTTGTCCGACTTATTTTGCGCGTGTTTTTTGGTCCGACTTAGATATATCGGACAAATAATGGTCTAAATAAGTAAAAAAAACATGGGTCACATAACGAATAGTTTTGTTCCAAACGGCGCCCCACATGCGAGGCTGTTTATTTCTGCTGTGGCAGTTGCCAAAACATCCGCTCGAAATTGGATGTCGAACGGTAATGCGCGTTGCGGTTTCAAACAACGCACCACGATTGGAGGCGCTTTGCCAAAACACAAGAGCAAATATGTCGCATTAAGTTTCACTAAATATGTGTGAAACTTTTGTCAAGCTGTGCATCGTTTGATTTTTTTGCGAGATTCTGCGTCATGAGTTTAGGTGAGTTGGGAACCACTGCAGTACACCGTAAAAAAAGAGATCTTCGCGGAATATCAAAGATGTCTGAAAAAATTATAGTTTGTCATAACTGTAACAATTAAGATGCATTTTTAGATAATGTAAAGCTGTGTTTTGAAACTTGTATAGAATTTAGAATTTTTTTTCTCATGCTAGTAGTTTCAAACATTGAAATAGGATAACAACACAGAATCAGAATAAACTCGAGCTATCTAGTTTTGATCGTAACACTAAACGAGAAACCAGATGGATTGCTGAAGGACCATTTTAGTAGTTTCAATTGTTTTGCTTGTTCCAGACGGTCTTGAAATGACGAGAAGTGCATTTAGAGAGGTTACTTTTGATCACTTGAACATTCCTTTGCTTCTGAAACGGCAAGGTTAGTGGAGGTTATACAAATAAATAGTTCTTGATTCGCTGAAATTGCTCCTTATCTCTGAAATACGGCGGACATTTTACTGAAATGTTGATCTTGTACAAATCACTGACTTCATTTCTAAGTTTGCACTTTTATAAATTATTTTTTGAATTAAACCTGAGAATATATTTGTTGGAATAAGGATCTGATTAGTGTCTACAGTTATAGGGCAACGTTATACGCAACGAAATTTCTCCTATTCCACAAGAAAAAAAAATTCTTCAGAATACGTCTCGTATTCTTTAGGCTTATCATAGATACACGAGAGCACGTCTTCGACAAACTTTCTTCATATTTTAAATCGAAGGTTATTTTTCTGAATAGGAGTTGACGATCCCCAGGCCCTGCCATATTACCATTACCGAGACGACGCCATGATGTTGTGGAATGCAATCAAGAAGTTTGTGTCTGGCGTTGTGAAACTATACTACAAATGCGACAAGGTACCGGTAGCAGACTAAGCTGACATAGGCTTCCTGTGTGGCAGACGCGGTAGCACTGATCAGAGTGATCATGTTTGTTTCAAAAAAAGAAAAACCATAAACGAAAGTGTGATGGTTTTCACCTTATATTTTCTTTATTTAAATAACTTGAAATTAGGCATAAGAAACGCCAACGCAGCGCAAGAAATTAATTACATTACAATTGTAAAATCCCATGCTCGATCGGGTTGAGTATCAACAAACTTTGCTTCGTTCTACTCAGTGCAGGAGTTGACTGTTCAATGCGTGGATGTACACGCGAATTGAACGTGAAATCGTATCGAACTTGTTATGGTAAGAAGTAAAAAATTTACCTGAAAACACTCTCCTAATGGCGTAACTAACATTCTAGTTTTTTTAGTTGGTAACTTGTATCTGCATAGGACGTTATGGAAGATCCTGAGCTGACGGAGTTCATTCGTTCTGTTGCAGTAGAAGGAATTGGTTGGGATGGAAATGGAACCAAAGGATTTCCAACCGAACTAAATACGATCGACGAATTGGTAATATCTTTTGGTTAATGTAAACGACTTATTGCTTTAGTGATTGGCTTGTCAATGTATCACAAAAATTTGTGGACAATTTATAAATACGACTCTTTTCCTCAAAAACACAACGCCCAACGATAAGATTATCAGGTAAGAATTTGCATTTTAGTTTGTCATCATCATTTAAAATTGACATAAGAATGCCCAAACAATTTTCAAAATCTTGGTTTCGAAGCTGACAACCATTTTAAAACTGCTTTACTGTGACCCTTCTTGCTCGTTTTCAGATCCACTACTGCACCGTGTGCATCTTTACATCATCGGTTCAACACGCCGCCAGCAATTTTGGACAGTTTGAAATGTACAAATTTGCTCCAAATGCTCCAGCTGGAATGCGTCTTCCACCTCATAAGAAAGGAGAGGTAAGTTACACCAAGCTCTTGACAAACAGCTCACGCCTTGCGATCCAGCAGTTTTTGTGCAGCCATCCACGTTCCTTGGAAATTGCGACTATTAACGCATACCATTAGTTGAAGTGATTGGTACAAGGTCTGAGCTCTTCAGCATTTTAAGGCAGCCTACAGAAGAGTTTTGTTTCATAACTTCTGCAACTTCAGACTTGTCATTGCAGTATGTGCCAACGGATGTACGAAAACGTGTAATAGCGGTTTAGTTTTTCTTGAAGTTGAGCTAATGCGACCTAAGTTTAAACTAATGTGGACAAAACTAAAAGTTATGTATAACTAAATGCTGAAAGTTAACTTTTGAAGTGTGCTTTTTGCTAGGAATAGTGCAGTTTTACGTAGGTCATTAATGGAGTACTAACGTGTTACTCTAACACTAAAAAAATATTCTTAATTATTACTCACGTTCATTTCATTGAGTTTCAAAAGTTTCTGACAAATCCTGCTTTTTTTCAACAGGCTACAATGCAACGTATCATGGACAGCCTACCAGACCCAATAATGGCAAGTCTGCAACTGGGTACAGCCTATACTTTGTCAGCCTTTTCTCCGAACGAGGCAAGTACAAGTGTTGACAATAACTTCCTTACAGTTAATGATAAAATCAATGTAGTACTGATACCGTGTTTTAAATGCTTTAAGATGAATTCCTAAAAACAAAAACCGGGTCCTTATAATCAAGAATATTTAGAGAAAAGGAGCATTTTTAAAAATTTCGGTTCCCTAGGTGGATTGTTTTTGGGACCTAACACTTTCCTTGAAAAAATACCACGCCCAGTATACCGAATAACTTTTAAAACTATCAATGATACTTTATAGATTTACCTTGGTGATTATCCTGTGCCTTTGTTTACGGAATCTGACGTTCTGGCACAACAAGAAGAGTTCCGTAAAGATTTGCGTCAGATTTCAGAGACCATCAAAACGAGAAACAAGGGTCTCCCGATGCTCCCTTACGAGTACTTATTGCCTGAGCGTGTTCCCAACAGCATTGCTGTTTAAAATTGTGTGATTGCATAGACTTGAAATTTTTGTGGCAAAAGCATAAGCTACAATATATCATGTGTGTGTTTGCTTGATGGCACAAAGCATCTGTTTGAATGAAATATGCATGATGTGTACTCACTTGGCTTGCTGGATCACCTAGCTGCGACCGCACAGTTGATTGCGTGGTTTAAATAAATAAGTACAAAGCACTATTTCAGCTGCTTTTTTTAGTAGTATCAATGCATGGACTTCTAAATACTTGGAAGTCCATGATCAATGCAATCAGAGAATCATGCAACTACAATTCATATTGCCTAGGCAACTGCCAGTAACATGCGCTGTCTATGCTGGTTCATTATTGCTTGTGTAATGTGTTCAACACGTCTGAAACTGCTAAAACTTGAATAAATTCATTTCAATGTAATCAAAGCAGTATTAGTTATTTCAAATCTTTGTAATTCATATACTTATAGCTCCAGGGTATTAGGCTCACCAGCACCTAATCATCCCTCTTTCAGAAACTGAAAAATCAGTCCTTTTCATTGTGCTACAATTTTGAAACATGTTAGCAGTGCAGTGCATGAGTACATGCAACACAAATAAAAACTTGGCTTAGCATCGAACTAGCCATTATTGGTCCCAAAATCTAATAGCGTAAGCACTCCGTCAACTCCTGTATAGTTGCGACATTTATATAAATCAAAAAAATCTGCAAAACAAAATAAATTGCTTTTTGTTATTGTTGTTCCAATGTTAAAGCGACGAGAGTATAGACAAAATCCATTTATTTTGATTAAACGGTTAGCACTAAGCTCTTGTATAGGCAGTGGTGAAATTGGTAAGTTAGAAGTGCCGGAGCTCTCCGGTTTGCAGAGTACGAAATGAAATATTACGTTGTTTTTAGGCGCTTTATAACTACCAAGGTCTTGCAGCGCCAGGATTGAAGTAATTCATAGGACAAGGTATGTTTCAACCAATTTCATTCTCCACACTACCCATGATGCCGAGCACTAGGCTGAGTAGCTGTGGATACCATTTTTAAAGTTTTTGGTATGACTCGTCGGAGTATCGAACTCAGTCTTCTTGAGAATCAACTCCGAGCATGACAAAAAAGATCAGTAGAAGCCATAATCGCGAGGGTCAAAGTTGTCGATCTTCGGGCAATATGACGCGGCGAAGCTATCAAGCATCATATCATGGCTTGGCAGTGCATATTGGTATGAAAGCAGAACTCGCAACTTAGGTTAACCGAATCCTTATCAAAAAACGAATAGTGTTCCTGTACGACCATGTTTTATTCGGTGATGAGCATTTTTGAGCGGCTAAAAATAACTGTTTATAATTATCGCGATACCAGTACAAAATTTTGACACGGAATTATGTTTTTATCACAACTTCCTAAACGTTCATTTTATGCTCAGCAAATGAGCACACTCTGAATTATGGTTATGGAGCATATGATATCAAGAAGCTGAGAATTGAGAATTTACGCTGAATTTAGAAAAGAAGCTGAGAATTTAAAGGCAAAAACGCCAGCATTAGTGATTAAGACTTCGCCTATTCCTATTGCTTCATCACACAACATCCCACTTCAACCATATCTTTAGTGCTTTACATTACTGCTACATAAAAAAATCCTGTCATTTTTGTGTAAATACAAATAAATAAACCCTTCTGTTTCATGCAAAACGCTCGTCACACATATTACGTACCGTACTTCAACTACTCACTTGTTAGTCCTTGCCGTTGAGCAACAGAGCAGTAGGCCTACGTCTGGTAGCCCAGTATTCGTTCTACTTTACTCCCATTCACATTTTTTCACATTCACATTTTTTCACAAGCATTTTGACATCATAAACGAAGTACAATCGACAGGTTCAAAATTGCGGTTTTAGCAAATAATGCACCTATAAAAGCCTTGCGGTGCTGATGTGAAAGACAGGGATATTAATGCGACGATTTCTTAGCATCACAGAGTGATTCGGTTGATCGATCCAGTAACATTCGTTGTCCCAGGAACTGCCGGAGCTCGCGCTCCGGTGGTGGTGGAGAAGTTTGGGGCGGAGCTCCGGCCCAATTTCACCACTGTGTATAGGAGACCGTATAAGCATATGCATTACACTCGCAGAAATGCTTTAAACGGCGTTGCGAGCAAAGCTGAGCAACCGCTACTTGAAAAGTAGCGCCGCTGCCGCTACCGCTTTTTGACCAAAAAAGCAGCGGCGCTGCCGCTGCTTGTTTACAAAAGTAGCGCCGCTGCCGCTAGTGAGTGCAAAACAGCGGGCGCTGCCGCTATTTTAAAGAAAAAAAAAGTCAAAAGCACAAAGGCATTTAAATATTGTAGGCCTACTGGTGAAATTGCAACTTTGTTGACGGAAGTAGCATAGCAATGCGAGTAATAAAAATTAAAACAAGTGACAAAAAAGCCGACAATCGGCTTCCATTTCATCCAATAAGATATAGGGATTTTTGGGGAGAAGTTAATTTTGAAATCTGATTGAGTGTAAATAGAAACCGATGGTCAGGTTTTTAGTGAATAAGAAAAAACAGATTGAAAAGAAATAATCAGAACATGTTGAAAATAAATCACAGATTGAAAATATAATAGAAGCAAGTTAAAAAATAAAGGCAGGTCGCAATCGGCGTTAAAAAATTAAAACTCCATTGATTGGTTGCATGTTCTTTTTAAAAGAACTAGCATTTCGAAATTCTGGTCCGTTAAACCACTGCCCTTAGGCTTTAGCACGTCTTTTCCCACGGAAAAAAGTCGTTCAATCGTCGCGCTTGAAAGAATCGCGGTATTTAAGTGAATGGACATTGAACAAGTTCCTCAATATTTTGCTTTTAAAAAGTTTCGGCGAAGGTCGTTCACGATGAAATGCAGCTTTATTCAAAAACTCTTTTACCACATGCCCAACTGAAGCCTGACTTTGGGGTTCGAAATTACATGTAAGCTCTTGAAAAAAATGGTCTCCGCAGTCACTAGGGACAATACAAAAATATTTTCGCAGTTTGTGTTTAAAAGTAGAAGTTTGGCTAAAATAGATGAGAGGATCGAGGCTTCACCCATTATTAGTCTGAGAAATTATAGACTGAAAACTAGGTTTTAGCACCTTAATACAGGGCCAAAGTGGGGGGCATGGCACCATGCCCCCCCTGCGTGCGCCTATGACTAAATGCAACATTTTTTTTGTTTCGCACCAATTCAATGCCCTTATTGCCCATTCCAGCATGAACCAGAAAGGGGAGCCAAGTAAGTTTAAATGATTTATATTTCCGTTTAATTCCTGCTACAATCGCGGAAAGCAAGGACTAAAATCAATCACCCTGAGTCTGGCCTGATTGACTCCCATTACAAAAGCTTATTGTACTGCCATGCTACACCTCAAGCTCAATCCACATGTAAAGGCCCCCAACGAGAAATTTAGAGCATCGCCTGTCATCAAAGCAAGAAAGCAGACAGCTGCAATTAGCGCCTCTAACAAAGATAAGCATCAAACGACGCCACATATATATCGGACAAATTATGGTCTAATTAAGCTCAAAAAACATGGGTCACAAAACGTATAGTTTTTTTTTCCAAACGGTGAATTCGTCCGATATATAAGTCGGAAATATCGAACTTATTTTGCGTGTGTTTTTTGGTCCGACTTAGAGTGCAATTTGTCCGAAGTCGGATATTTCCTATATATATATCTCGGACAAATTATAGTCTGAATAAGCTCAAAAAACATGGGTCACAAAATCGTTTTTTCCAAATGGCGTGTGGCGCGCCGTTTGGAAAAAAACGAGTCTGACTTATTTTGCCCGTGTATTTTGGTCCGACTTGGAGTACAATTTGTCTGACACATAAATACCCTAAGATATTTCTAATGCATATATAGGACAAACTATGGTTTAAATAAGCCCGAAAAACATGGTTCACAGAACGAATAGTCTTTTTTCCAAACGGCGCCCCATACATAGCATATTGTGATGGGCAGTTTAAAACAGGAATACCAGAAAGCTTACTCACTTTTCCCTTTTCACTATAAAAAAGATCGAATATCACTTTTTCTCTTAAATACTTTTTACTTTTGATCTTGGCCTACTTTAGATGCTGTTGACTATAAACCTTTTCTACAATGTTCGAAACACAAAAGTATTCCTACCAGCATCAGATGTAATCTTATAAATAAAAAGCTGGTGAACAAAAATTCAAAAACTGCTTTATTAGCCTCACAACTGCATTGGACTGTCTGGCCCTGGACTGCCGGGCCCTGGGCTGCCTTCTACAAAGCGACTACCAAGTGATCAAACGTTAAGCAAACGTTTTCTCGTCTTATATTTTGGAATAAAATATTAAATGACAGTGCATACGGAATCTTACGCACGCTAACTGTTCTTATGCGGATGTAAAAAAAATCTTTCCCTGCAAACATCACAAAAAACAGATAAGGTACCAAAAATAACAAAAAATATAAACTTTTGAAAGAACTTATTCAGAAAAAAATAGTATCAATTAATTAATGTCGATTTACCACGCAAAAAAGTAGGGAAAAGCCCCAATCGATAATGAAAAAAAAAAGTAGAGAATTTTTGCATTTGATGACGAAAAAGTAGAGAATATCGATTTCTGATCGATATTTCCAACCCTGACCAAGCGCCATACAAAAGTACCCAATGAGAACAGGTTGTCAGTTAAACGACAATCAAGCTGAGTACAAGGCCTCAGTCTTGAGGTTTTTCCTTTGCTTTGCGAAGCATTTTTTTGGAAAAACTAACTTTTTATGCAAAACAAAATAAAACAAACAAAACTTTTAGGAAAATTGCGGAAAAACAAAAAACATCAATTTCCAAGAAAACAATACAATAGAAACTTGACCATATATTAAACTTTCTAAGATCTATTTTTTCATCGGTCATTCATGCTTATCTGATAAGAACAAAAACTCAGATGGCCGAGTGCTAAGAGCGTCCACCTCGGCAGCAGTAGACTTGGCTTTGATTCCAAGTCGGGTCAAACCAATGTCTTCAAACTTGGTATTCATACAAGGTTCCCACACAATTTTGAATTTCGTTTTCCAGACTTTTTCAAGACCTAATTTTTGACGAATACAACAAAAGTACAGGTTGTAGATACCATAATCAATTACCTTACCACTGCTTTCACGAAATGAACAACTACCAATGGTTTTAACAAATTAACAAAAAACATAGAACATAAAATCGCTTTGCAAAGAACAAGATGCGTACGTTTTTTATGGGCCTACTAAAATACGTTGATGAACACATGTAGTTTAAACCTATTGACTTTTGATAAATACAGTTACATGCAGAAAATATGAGGAGTTTATAAAAATGCAGAAATAAGGCTGCATAAACGGCTTATAGAGCCGTACAAATTTTTCCAAACAACTTTAGTTTAAAAAATAGTATCGACACTAATGAAGTTGTCCAAAACTTATCAAAATGTGAAGATTGAGTACCCGACCACCTAAATCTAGCTCAGACAGTAAATATTTTCAACGTTTCTTACAAAAATTTTCAAATATCAACCCACTCTTATTACTTTTCTACTACCTCTTGCAATCTGCAACAAGTGCAACATACATACACCATTATACATTTTTTTTGCACACGGTGCAAACATCTTTGTTCTGGAGATTTTATCTTGGGTATTCTTGGGAAAGGGTTCTCTCACTGATATCCAGGCAGATTTCATTTTCAGACAGTCTGAGCCATGTGCATTGACACACTATAACACACCAGTGGCACCGCAATTAACACACCTCGCAGGAAGGACCGTGTTGTATCAATGCTTTGAGTGACATTTCAGTTTGTTTGGTCAAATGCTGCTTATTTCTTGTCGAGTGTGCATATTGTTTTTAGTTGTTCATTTGAAATCGAGTAATTATTAACCCTAGTCACAAATTCGTTGCTTGTTGATGCAGAGGAGGATTGTAGCACAGTTGTGCGCCCTATTGTTTCTCCTAACCATTTTCGCAGTAATTCTTCAACAGTTGTGAAAATAAGTACTTCACATGATTTTTAATTTAGAATCGCTCTCCTGTTTTTGGGATGACTAATTTGATAATTGTGTTTTGGCTTGGTACAACCAAGTAAAATAGTTTTTCTACTAAATTTAATAAACATGGGCTACGCACAAAACCAGAGACACAATTTCAAAAAGACTAGTAAGGAAGACAAAGACTGGACAGTGGACATCAAGGTTGCCTAATTTCGGTGAGTCCATAAACAAGCTAATTTACTGGTTTACCAGTCTCCCGTCGAGTTACCTACCTGGCCAATTTCGGTGATGTTAGCGGCCGGTGCTGTACAACATCCATCCCTCACCACGACCGCTACAGCACCATGAAACAGCCTGATATTTCCCACCAGCCTTGTCTATCAACCAACAGTCGCATTAAAAAGATACAGCGCTGCTCATTAAAGTGCGGGAATGTTAACTTTGAAACGTTTTCCATATTCAGTAATCTAGGAGATGGGCCACGTCACTCCTTACACGCTTCGGCTAAATACGGCGAGTATAATAAAGATTTGATTTTTTTGAAGTTGGTTTCAAATGGTAAAACCAGAACGCAACAGCTATTCAAATATCAACACACCGCAACGATTCTTCATAAAAAGATCAACGTTTCGAAATGCCATTCAGTTAGCCTGAAGGTTTCGGTTTTGAAACGTCTTTTTCACGTGACCTTTCACAGCGTCACTGTATAGTAGGTAAGATATATATTTAACAAGAATTTTTCTTAACTTTGCAGCAGATAAACCTGGACATAAAAAGGTTATTTTTGGAAGATGTTCAAAAATATAGATACAACGTTTTTGATGCAGTCTTTCTGTTGAGAATCGGCTGCATAAGGGGTTCAGTGTCGCCAGTTCGAAAGACATAACCAAAAGTCACAAAAAGACTGACCAAAAAGGGCCGAAGCAAAAAAAATTATAGCCCAAAATATCCCAACTACAAAGCATTACAAATGCACATTTAATAGCAGTTTTGCCACAATAAATACCTGTATGAAGAACTAAATACCGTAAATACGTTTCAACTTATTGACCTAACAACGTCTAAAATCAAAAAGAAAATACCAAGCTTCGTTTGTATTTACATTACTAAATGCCACATTGTTGCCTTTGCAATGAGTAATTTAAAAACCTCTTCTTCCCACTGGAATAACGTAGATTTTTTCTTATCAATGCAAAAGATCTACCCAAAGATTTTAAACAATTAACCACTTAACGTTTTACTTTTTTTGAGGTTGTGGGTAAAATAACATCACTTTTTTTATATTTTATTCTAATTGGTTTTTGTTTCCTACAAGGATTGCGTCAATACCTACCTTACCGCTCAAAACCAAACGCGAAAAATTTTGACTACAAAACGAGATGTGTCGGGTAAATGCGTTTTACGCAGCAATGCATGAACGAGATATCTTCGGGAAAACGTGAAAATGCTTAACTACAAAACGAGATATCTCGGGCAAATGCGTTTTACGCAGACATGCATGAACGAGATATTTCGTTTATGTACGTTAATTAGTGGTTAAACGTATGCATTCACACAAGTCATTTTGAACAGGTAAAAAAACAAATTTGCTTGACCTTGATCACATATTTTTCATCAATTAAGTCTTGTGAACCTTAAAAATCGGCGAAGTGATTTTTCAACCAGGCCAAAAAATCTTCACACCCGCACAAAGCATATTTCGCCCGCCGAAGAAATTAAAAAAAAAACATATCTGGCGGAAAAGTAGCGCATCTGGCAACTCTGAAAGGGCTTCAAAAAATCTCTACTTCGCATAAAAGACACCTAAAAAATCTGCCGCTCTATTGCATTTTTTGTTTGGTTGCAAAGTGTTTACACTTCCAGCAGTTGCAGCGGCAGGTCGCTTCGCATAAAGATTTTCGAAAGGTGTAGACTGCTGGAGTCATGTTAATGAAAAACTTACGTTTCTGTGGTTTGCTTAAAAATATTTGCAAGTGTGTCCGCTATTCCAACGATTTGTAATAATCTCATTTGCCAAATTGCACATGGATTCGATTTTACGACCGTGATGATCCAGGAAAGTCAGGATACCGCGAAACGCTCTCCGATCTGCGTCGTAGAAATCGTGAAATATGCGAAAACTCAATCGATATGCAAGAGATAGGAAGAGCAAAATCGATTCTCGTGGCGCTGGTGAAGAAGTTACCACTGGGCCAGAATTAAGCCTCATATGTCTCCATGATGATCAACCCGACAAAAATGTCTGGATTATGAAGTCCGGTTTTGTTGTCTCAGTTAATAGGTAAAATTAACAACAGTGCTCGCTAGTTGTATGCCGTGTTATCTAGATTTTTTTGTCGTTTATTGACAACTTGCATAGTTGGTGCACAACATCAACAAAATTAACATCATCTTCAACCCCGACAAGACTCTTTTCTGCCAAATGATCAGACTTTTAATATTGTTTTACGTTGCGTGTTTACTAAAATCTAATACGATAGTAACATTTTCTTGACCAGATTTAGGATTCTTGTACCTAAACATGCTTTCACGTCCAGCTGATTATGTAAATAGAAAGCTTAATATTAATTCATTTCAAAAACATGCTTACCCTAACGCTAGCCGTTTGTGCTCTTTGCAATAAACCTTATGCAATGGATGTATATGAATTGCATAATGGAAAAATCTACAATGCAGCAGATTTTTCAATCTTCTGCAGGAATATTTAAAAGCAACATGCAGAAAAAAATGCTAAAAATATCCAGTAGAAACTTAATTTTGCAAACGCCATTACTCCAAACGCAAAAATTGTGACTGTCTTCAAATTAAAAACGATTGACAGCCCACGATAATCATATCCTACAACCTACAAGTATACCAGCCATATTAAACATCGATCAAACCATTCTTGAACGTTAATAGAGCCTATCCACGTGTCACTCCTACTATGACATTGACACAGACCAACACGAAGTTAGCTTTTCTAAACAAAATTCGACTCACTTGTTTTATAAACCTTGTAATTGCAAAAATTTTATAATTTTTATAATTCTATTTGAATAAGGTTTAATCGAACAAAATTCTTGCTGTGTAATATGAGCTCTTGTGGAATTTGCAATGACAAAATTCATAACAAAGGCTACAAGATATATGGATGTGAATTTTGCTCAGTATGGCTTCATGCCAGGTGTGTATTTCCAAATGCTTCGGCTAGTAAACTAAAAGCCCTGTTTAAATTTAACACCGGTTTTTGTGTGATGTGCCGCGATTGCAAACAAAACTTCAAAGATCAGCGATGCTCGTTACCAAAAATGATGTCAAGGAATTAGTAGATGATGTCAAGGAATTGGTAGATGCTGTCAAACTTCAAACCTCTCCTAATATCCTAAATAAAGAGCTGACAAAATGTGGAAAAGAGACTTTTGCAGAAATAGTGAAGCATCAGATGTCTGAGTATGAAACAATAAACAGTACGCAGGCCACTAAGTTTGCATCTAGAATTAGAAAAGAACTTAATTCAGATCATTTTATTCCACGATTCTCGCAAAAGAAAGAAGAGGAAAAGTCAAGGTGAAATAAAAGGTAATTATTGTTTGGATTGTCTGAATCTGACTCTGATTCTCCAGCAAAGCGCAAAGAGGATGATTGCGTAAAGGTAAAAAATATTTATGACGGTCGACTCCTGCTTAGTGCTTCCGATATAGAAAGTATGGTACGACTTGGATCTAAATCACACGAAACAGACAAAAAAAGGCCTTTGCTTATCCAATGCACAAGTGAAGAAAAGAAATGGGAAATGATTAGAACTTCAAAATCCTTGAAATATCTCCAAAACCACGTGAGTTTTTCTTTATTTGCTGCTCCAGACCGGACCGAAAAAGAAAGAGAAGAAAGGAAGAAGCTATTAGCTCAACTGAAAGAAAGAAGAGATAATGGAGAAGAGAAGAGAATGGAAACCATTCGAAGAAACAGAATTGCGACCAAACTGCCTGCTGATGGTGGTAACGAACCTTTAGACCACAGGCCCGGACTGTCTGGGCCAATTTGTTTCAATAATATAAAAAATTTGCATGTGTTGTACGTCAATGCCAGATCCATAGCCAATAAATTAAACCTTCTGAACAACTATTTAACAATTGTTAACAACCATTATTTTGACTTAATATTTATTGTGGAAACCTGGCTCACTCAAGCAATAGCCGACTCCATGGTGTGCCCCAACAAATATCATATTTACAGAAGAGACAAACTAAATGGTAGAGGAGGTGGTGTCTTGGTTCTATATAAATCTCATTTGCATGTTTCATTGGTTACATCTACTGAGGCTGGAGAGAATTTAGAATCAATCACTGTAGATGTCTGCTGTAACAGTTCCAGTAGCAAGAAATTCCGCTTTTCATGTTTTAATGTTTTCCCAATACTCTCCTTTTCACTTAAAGATGTAGTTAATCTTTGCAACAGCATAGATGCATGTTTTGTCGGTGCTACGCCAATTTACATATTCGGAGATTTTAATTTTTCCAAAATCGACTGGTTTTTGCCTTTCACTTCTGGTGGAGTCTGCCACTCAAAATTTCTTGACTTTTGCATTCAAAAGTCATCACTACAAAATACTGTATCTCGGAAGCAACACATCGCAGTGGACACATTTTTGATTTGCTATTCTGTGATTCTACAAGTTCAAGTTTTCATAATTCCTGAAAAGTGCTCTCCCCTCTAACCAGCAGCTGCGACCGCAACATGATCTATTTCACTGTTGCCGTTGGATTATCTCCAGAAGATAACTCTCGATTGATACCCAGCTTTGAAAAGGCCGACTATGAAAACATATGTTTGGACTTAAGTTCCTTGGACTGGTCTAGTCTTACCACATCGCGCAAAGACGACATTCAACAGCTCTATAACAGTATTCTTGAAGAGCTCTTGCGCACCATTGACTGTTACATATCATGTTACAAAAAGCGTTTCAACCTGAAAATGCCTTTCCATTCGAAAAAGTTGTTAAAAAGAAAATCTCAGATTTACAAACAGAGCAAAACTGATGATTCTGCCAAGAAATTGTATAAGCAAGTATCCAAAGAATATGACAAAGCAATTATTCAGTGGTATGATCATGTTGAATCCAAAATTTGTGACAAACGTAACTCAAAAAGTTTTTATGCTTTTACAAATAGAAAATTTAAAAGCAGATCTTTCATCCCTCCTCTCAAGACTGAATCTGGCAATCTAGCTATATCTGATATTGACAAAGCTGATGTTCTTAATTCTGTATTTCATAGTGTATTTATTTCTGATGATGGAAATGATCTTCACTTGAATTATCTGTCAAGCATTGTGACAATGAGCAACATAGAAATTACTGCTGAAGATATCGTGTTTGCTTTAGCCAAATTGCCAAGCAAAGTTTCTAGAACACCAGATGGAATCCCCTCCTATTTCCTCAAGCGTGTAGTACCTTGTCTTATAAATGTTTTGTGTTATTTGTTTAACCTTGGTATTAAAAATGTTGTCCTGCATTATCAATGGAAGCAAGCAAATTGTTATTCCTATTCATAAAAAAGGTGATCGTGATTCTCCGGGAAATTATCGTCCAATTTCTCTGACTTGTGTTATGTGTCGGCAGTGGCGCAACCAGGATTTTCGTAAGGGAGGAGGGCTGATACATTTTTGTGATTACGATTAGTTCCTTATTGCTCGTAATTTTCTAGTATCATGTCTGACTGTCTCGCGAGATGATGTAGGTCTATCGTCTATTTCAACAAGGAAAAGCCACGGCTAGTTTTTTTGCTCAAATCAATATCTGTGCATTAAAACGGAAGAGAGCTAAGCGTTATGTCCGAAACTAGTTTCACTAGGCATTAGGCAAGCGAAGTTTTTGTGAAATTTAGTTTATAATCTATCCCAAAGCGGCACATGAAGAGTCTTTTAACATTTTTTCAACCAAGGTATGCTTATCTTGCTATCTATTTCAACGAAGAAAAATTATGCAAATTACTTGAAAAAACTTGCGCGACAATGTTCAACTTGCAAAGTTTCAATGAGGAAGAGAGAGGTTTTGGTACTGCAGCAATCTTGGACTCGGTGCTTGTTGTCAACGTCATCGAAGCAAATTTAAACAACAAAATGAGATCTTTCACTGGCACTTGCGGCATGTTTATTTAAAACACTTTCTTTATCAACTGATCGTTCTCGGTGAATCGGTTGCAAAGCGAGACCGGTTAACCGTTGTTCTGACCGGTTAACGATTTTAATTCACAAATGATTTTAATTTACAGATACCGGTATCAGCTTAAAAGATTACATTTTTGTTGTTTTAACCTTGCTCGTAACCGCAGTTAACAATATTTTCGGACATAGAAATTCATTAATTGTTAAAAATGCCTCAGTAAAACTTAAATTTATATTATCTGTCAGGAGTGGATCAATAAAATTTTGGCGGGGGGATGCAGTTTTCAATTAGGTTGAATGCTTACTACGTACAAATTCTTTAGACGTTTAGACCCAAAAACGGGCCTGAATAACATAAGCCCTTTGAAAATGTTTCATGTCAAAGGCGTATTCAGAAATTTTTTCAAGGACAAGAGCATTAAATTTTGACAATTTAATCAAGCGTATTTTTTCTGGCAGAATTTGATGCAAATTGAGGAACGAAAACGGCTCTAGGGGGTCCGGGGACATGCTCCCCCGGAAACTTTTTGCAAATCTACACACTGCAATGGCCATTTTAGTGCTTTTTGAACATTTTTCAGGTACATTTTATTTAAATTTTTGCCCCTATATGTGCGTGCCTCACCACGTATGATGCACGTGTTCGCACATTTTCGATTACGCGTGCTTAAGGCGTAAGAATTATTGTTATCGAAAAGTTTCGAAATTATGAAAAAAATTGTATTTTTTCTAAAACAGTTTTAAAATCGGATTTTAGGGAGATGCATCCCCCTAAACACCCCTGGATCCACCGTTATTGCCTGTTGAATATTGACAAATTACGACGAGTACTAGTACTTATAATTTTTTACAGCGGTTTTGTCCACTGTCGTTCATAAGGCTAAGGGGGGGGGGCTTCAGCCCCCTTAGCCCCCCCCCCTAGCTGCGCCTATGTGTGTCGGTTATTTAAATCCATTATTTTTGAAAAATTACTTAATCATTTACTGTGTAATGATATTTTTACCTCAAGACAACATGGTTTCATTTCTGGTAAATCCGCTAGCACCCAATTACTTTCTGTACTCAACAAATGGCATTATTCTTTTGACAACAATGTTGACATTGATGTGATTTACACCGATTTCGCTTTAGCTTTTGACACTACACAAAGTCAGTCGCAGTTTTGCATTCTCATGGTGTAAGTAATGATATAATATGTTGGTTAAAAGGGTATCTCAACAATAGATTACAAAGTGAATGTATTAATAACGAGCAGTGTACTTTTCTTAACGTTACCAGTGGTGTTCCACAGGGTAATGCGTTAGGACCTCTCCTGTTTAATATTTACATTAATGATTTAGTTGATGTTTGTGCTCCTATTACTCCCTTAAGTGATGTATATTTGTATGCTGATGATGCCAAACTCTTTAGCTCAGACAAAAGTGAACTGCAACTTAATCTGAGCAAGGTGGTGTCTTTTACTAACAATCGTCAGTTATATCTTGCCTCTGCTTAGTGTCAATATCTTCCTATTAAACGTAAAGGCAGTGTTAATAACAATTATTTTCTTAGTGACTGTGCTATTCTGTGTACTTCTGCTGTGAAAGATCTTGGCATATTGATTTCTAGTGATTTAAAGTGGTCTCCTCATATAGCTCAAATTGTTAGTAACGCTTCGTTTTGTTCTCACCGTTATTTGAAAACTTTTTCCAGTAAAAATATTTGGACTTTGATGAAAGCTTTTGTTACTAATGTTAGACCTAAGTTGGAATATAATACTTCTGTATGATCTCCACATTTGAAAAGTAATATCAAATCTATTGAATCTGTTCAAAAAATATTCACTAGAAGGGCCTGTATTCGTTGTAACATTCCTTTTTCTTCTTACTGTGATCGTTTGTACAAGCTTAATCTGAAATCCTTGGACTATCGAAGGCTGGAGTTTAATATAATTTTTACATGCAAAATTTGCTCTTGCTTGATTGATATGGATTTTAATGATTTTTTCGTACGTGATAAAGCTAATTACAATCCGCGTAGACATACCCTGATTCTGAGATGAAAACATAAACCCAAGCATGACTCTGTTAGATACTTTTTTTGCAATCGAATCATCTCAGTTTGGAATTTGTTACTTGAATCTGTTGTTAGTTCTACTACTTTAATTGCCTTCAAGAAATGTTTGAACAAATTTGATTTACACACCATTTGCTCGTTTGTATATTAGTCTAAGTATTGCTTTTATTTTACTTATTCATTTGTTACTTTGTGTTTTTTTTCTTGCTTCACTTGTGAGTGTGTCACAGGGTTTGAACCCAACACCATAGTGTTGAATTTCAGAAATAAATAAATAAAAGCAGTCTTAATACTGTTGCTGTTAGTACAATATATAGATTCATTCAACTAGAAAGGTAAAGGTACGGGACAGCGGGTGCAAGCACACATTGTTTAGGCCATTCTCAATTGGCGACCCATTACAATTATCAATCACGAATGATTGAACGCTGTTAAGGGACATACATGATGAACAACACATACACTAGAAAGTACATAATTAATATATAAAACAACTATTAATAGATACAAAAATCTTAGATGAATATTGTTGATAGTTCCTACAACGGCCTAAACAACTGTTGTTATTTTTAAATCATTAAACGAAAAACTTTACAGTAGCCCTAATTAAAGTTGACGCGCACATGAGCTTGTGCTCTTCAAATCAACAATTATATAATTATCTTACATTAAGGATAATTATCAGACATAGGCTATGTGTCAGGTGCGACCAGCTCCAGCTGTAAACGAACCCGTCATGAAAGATTTTCAACCTGCGTGCAGTATTGCTGGAGTCTAAACTTTGTTAAAATTGATCGTTAAGCTATAAAAATGATCAATTTATCATCACGCAGAAGATTTTTCTGACTCAGCACTTGGATTTAAGAAACTGATATTTTTCGTAACTACGGCTTGAATGCTCAACAATCTGTTTGCAGTTGATCGATATCTCAGTCATATGTGAAACGCTTAAAATTCATTTATATGCACACATTTCATCAATATTTTTACACGAAGAGCATTCAGAAACATTGCTATATAAACAGTGCAACTTAAAGAAAACAAATAAACATCAAACAGCAAAATTTGTGACACATTTACATTACAACAGCAAGAAATAATATTTTTAAAGATGACTCAGTATCGCAATTCTACCAGAACTTTGTAACTATCGGTTTCAATTAGCTATGGAAAGCCCTAGATTACGAAAATGAAACAGGGCAGTAAGCAGTAACTGTTAGCAAAAGCGGCACTTATTTGTTGGCGGTCAAAAACAGTGAGACCGGCTCGCTTCGCCTCACTGGGCTGAACCTACTTTTATAGGAGGTTCTTGTGCCTTTCTGTTTCCATACATTCATGCCTATGAAACGAAACATGAGCTTTGCTGGTTTTCGATTATCCCGGGCAGTTTTTGGCCTTTGTTACGTAATTTTGGTCTCGGTTTATGGTTAATACTATGGTTGTTAAAATAATGGTCTTTGGCTTCGTTTATTGCTTCCCAAGTTACTGTAATTTGTTAAACTTTATTCACAAGTTTCTATGGCGCTTCGTAAATAATTTTGACTGCGGTTTCTGCAGTTAACCAAATTTCCTTTTTTAAGCGACGTACTGTTGGCCTTGTTTGATAGTAAATACCACAGTTAAAAATTAAAATAGTGTGTTCTTTGGCTTCGTTTTTTGCTTCCCAAATTATTTTGTTAAACTTAATTCACGAGTTTGTATGGTGCTTTGTAGATAATTTCGGATTATTCGACTTCGATTTCCGCAGTTACCTAATTTGCTTTTTACGCGCGCATGATATGGTTACAGTAATTGTGTGGTTTAAAACTAACCCACGAGCGCTTTCTGCTTCGCCGTGCTTCTGCGGTTTACGAAATCATGAAGTTTGCAATCAAGTTTTGGACCTCGAGCGCTTTTTGTCTTGCCGCGCCCTTCTGATCAGCAAGCTGTATATAAGCTTCGATTTTTGTTAGTTTAGCTAGAGCCAGCTTTGGCTCTCGTAGTTGTGCACCTGATGAGTCTGAAAGGACGAAAAAAATGATAACCGGTAACCCTTTTTCGTGCACTAAGCGTTAGTGTACACCCGGCCCATGTCGTGCTTGCATTGCTCGGTGTCGCAAACAATCACTATGTAAGTGTCAGTGTTGTAGTAAGGCCAAGGACCTTAAGGTCGAGGCCAAGGACTTTAAATTTTTTTCGAGGCCAAGGACACACAAGCCGAGGCCAAGATCAAGGACATGCAAGTCGAGGCCTAGGCCAAGGACATGGATCCACGACAACGGGCATTTTTCCGATTTCAGTATGAAAACTCAAAATGTGGGTCATTTGGTCATGAAATAATGGTTGGCAAACAATTTATAGCTTAATATTGCATACCTACAACGACAATCGTTTTCGAAAATAACAGGGTTAACAAAAATATTATAATTGATAACAATCCAGGGTCAGGTCTACTAGGCGCAGGGTATAAGGCTATAAATTGATATGCCCCACATGAAACTCGCCACAAAACTAAAACTAACCCCGATGAATCAAGCATAAAGTTCCTTGTTGCTATTTAACGGTAAGATGTTTAATGTAGAGAAAAAACGCATGCACTAATCCAGTTACAGGCAAACTTATCAGAGTTAGGCAAAAAAACTTTAGTTTTTTTTTAAATCAAATAATATCTGCATGGAAACAAATATTAATGATGGTTGAAATTTTTGCTACTTTGGTCGACCTTGTTCTGCTTACTGCATACCAAATTATTCAACCATTTTTGAATTTTGTGCTTACAAGCTAGTACGCCTAACCCATAGCCGCATTTTTTACGTTTGTATTCAATCCGCAGTTCGCTTTCCCTTAGGTGTAGCCACATTCTTCGGTACCACATCGTACATTACCATTCCTTACCTACAACCTTTGGTGAGCCAGATTTAGTTTAAGGAGGTTCTGGCCACCAGGCCGCCACTGTCTTATACATTAACCATTATAACTAAAAACCAATTTACCAAAAAAAAAAAAACAACAAATCAATGAAAATGAAAGCAATCATAATAGAATCAAAATTACAGAACGAAGCAAAACAAAAAGTGAAAAGCTCTCACGTGTTACATTCACACTCAAAGAACTGCCTCACAATGTGTTAATTAGACTTACGAAAAATCAATGTCGAAAGCACAGACCCCGAAGTGTAAGCTCGATGGGGTCACATAATAAATCCCCCTCTGCTAAAATCTCTTTCGACTAGGGCTGATGATGCTAGAACAGTTAGCACCCGATGAGCTAAATAGCTTAGTTTGGGCAGAAAATTCATTATTTTACAATCTAAAGCTGCAACGTTAAAAGTTTTCGATTTTGTTATCAACTAATGATGGAGTCCAGTTTTGATGGTTGAGAGTCGAGACCGAGACTTTAAAAAAAAACTCGAGACCAAGACCCTATGAACTTGAAAATATTTTCTGAGCCCGAGCAGA
Source organism: Trididemnum miniatum (assembly GCA_964006365.1). Taxonomy (NCBI): domain Eukaryota; kingdom Metazoa; phylum Chordata; class Ascidiacea; order Aplousobranchia; family Didemnidae; genus Trididemnum; species Trididemnum miniatum. Next base: position 10,386,488 of record OZ023234.1, on the reverse strand, counting down.
GGCGTCGTGCAGCCAAAAAGTTAGGAGGGGCCCCGAGTGACAACTTAAACAGATGTTGATCATTTACAACCTTTATAAAAGCCATATTCAGCATTGAGTAACATCACGAAAAAATGAAACTTAAGAAAAGATACCAAAATATGTCGTGTTACCCCAATTTTTGGATAAATCGAAATTTATTTTGATACCCCAAATCGCTTCTGAATTACGGACAGCATGGGCAATCAGTGTGGCCCCAAAATTTAACAAAGGTGGAGGACATTAGAGGGGAGTTGGGGAAAAGCCCCAGCCGCCGGAGGCAAGGTGAGTCTGGGGGCTTAGCCCCCAGTCGCCAACGGATTTTTACTGTTTTCACGTAAAAAACACTCGTTTTAGCACACTTTTTTGTCGAAAAAATCCGTTGGCGACCTGCAGTGATGTGCAGTCACTACCATAGTGTCAGACAACACAAAAATGTTTTAATAGCCCATGTCTTAAAACAGAAGCTGGCTTAAAATACATAAAAGCAGGCTGCAATCATTATTAGTTTTGACGCATTTGGTGGGATGACGAGTATAGGTGTGTTCTAGGCTATAATCTTTAACAACGCATGCAAAATGTTTTTTAAACCTTTACTCTTGAGTCGAAGCGATTGATTGAAGCTAAAATTAAAAAACAAAACAATGGAAGTCATAGTATAAGAAAGGGAGGCGGGGGTGTGGGGTTAGTTTGAAAGATAAAAACAAAATAGCACTGGCTATTATTTTATTCTTCTTAATTTTCAATTTTTTAACTTATAAAAAGTAAAACATCTCACTCCTCGAGCCCAAATGACACGACGTCACTGAGCCAAAGATCAAAACTCAGTGAATTTGTTCGAGACCCAAGTTTTACAAACAAAGCTTGTCTGACCGAGTGGCCGGCGCATTGGGCTGGGGAGCTGGTTTCGCGAGTTCGATGTCCGGCTGGGCCATCTACCATGATGCACGTACTTCACTCCGATAAAAAACTTAGCTCTGCATGTGTGGCTTCGTAAAAATAGTAAACGCTCTTCGTTTTTTAAGCAAACTTGCATATGCAATAAAATGTTTATAAAAATTCAAGCTTGGGCCACAATTTTTATTTGCTACACTGGTCGTATTTTAAGCTATTCCAATCTTCATTGGCCCTATAGTTGTTACTCTAAACGTTTTATAAAAAAGTTATAATTTTCAAAGAAGGCATATGTTCAAGTTAATCATTCTGAGTCTGCAGTCTTTGCTGTACCGGTACTCTAGTACATCTGTTCTATAATACGTAAAAACAATTACCATGAGCCTGGCTAGAATGATTTCCCATGATAAAAAGCTTATCGTACTGCCATGCTAAACCTCAAGCTCAGTCCACATGCAAGCGTTCTAAACGAAAAATTCAGAGCATCGAGAAACAGCAAAGCAAAAAAACTAAACAGCTGCAATTAGCACCTCTAACAAAGATATACTGTAATATCAAGTAACATCGCCGGCGCTACATGTTCTTTTTCAGACTACTTCACATCACCGCTTTACTTCAGACTGCTTTGCATGGCTATTAAGCAAATTATAAAGTAAATAAACAACAGTTAATTGAAACTTTGAATAAAAGTGTAAAAGAGCTTTCTCCCATCATTCTACCCGAGTTTTCGAACCTCAAGGAGCTCCCGCTGGAATCCAATTATCACAGATAAAATTTTCTATTAAAAGCTTTGTTGCGCACAATTTCAATACCTTAAGGAGAGATTGTGAGAAATAAAATCTTGAATTGCCAAAATTTTGCTTTTCACAATGTAAGTTTATGGTTTACTCATCATGCGTTGTCTACTTTTATATCTTCGCCGCGCGAGCTTACCAAATAAGCTTACCGATGCTTATCGTTATTCGGACCATTTTTCCTTAAAACAGCTTGCGTTTCGTGAAAACAATCGCGAAGTTGAATTTTTTAAAATATCGAGTCCTCGAGCCGAGGACAGCGTAAAAACCAAGGCCTAGGAGAGCCGAGGCGAAGGCCAAGGACAACACGGTCGAGGTCAAGGCCAAGGACTTCACAAATCTGTCCTCGAGGACTACATCACTGGTAAGTGTATACTTATAAACAAGTCTGAACAATTGATTGCGCAACTCTTGGAGAATTGAGTCGGGCAACTGCCGGATAAGATTTTCTGAACCTAGAGTTTAGTAAAATTGACTGCTTTGTAAAAGAGTTGGTTACCGGCAACTGGAATATTATGAACGCTGGGCAGATGCAGTGGTCAACAATAGCAGCGGAATTTATAAAAGGCTACTATTTTTTAACGTGCTAAAGATGCAGCATTGTCACGCTGTCTGCAATTGGAATTACACGTGGCTTGCCTATAGCCAGGAGCGTAAGAAAAAATGTCATAAAAAAGGCGTGCACAAAAGCTTTCCTACAATAAGGATAGATTTTTCCTAAAAATCTCAGCGATTACAAGCAAATAACGTGTATTGGAAAAGAACTGTGCTCGCCAACGCATACCGCAGCGTATGCGATTATCAACACAAAGATTGCATGAAAACCTGAAAAGTCTAAGTGCAGTTGCAGCACACGAACAATGGGGTCAACAGTTTGTTTCTGCGTTGTGTTAGTTACACTGCAATGCTGTTTGGTATTTTTTCCGGCAACAAGTACACGTAGGGTATGTGCAAGGGTATGTTTCTTTCGTGAATCTTCCTGGAAATTCCTCGCAATTCTTCGCGAAAAGCTTCTTGCTGATCTTCCACTTCTTCGTTTAGAAACAGTTTTAGCGGGTAATCCCCGAGATAAACCTAATCAATGACAAATAAAACTATGTCGAACAAGCAAATACTGCGCAAAAATTAAATAAATTCCCTGACATTAGCACAATCAAGATAAGAGTTTCATCAACCACATTAAAACTCTATAATTTCGCTTCACTATACCTCGTTTGGTGAGTATGTCGACAAAGTGAAGGAGGTACCAACTTGCAAACATGACATCATAGCGTCAGGCAAACTATCCAACATTCTTTGCTCCGTTCCCTGTTACAAACTTGCATTAAGTTTCACATTTATGATGAAAATCAAACACATGCTTTTTTGAAGTCTCACCTCTCCTCTTTTGTGAGGAGGAAGTCGCATACCAGCTGGAGCGTTCGGAATATACTTGTAAATTTCAAACTGTCCAAAGTTGCTAGCAGCATGTTGAGCGGAGCATGTGAATATTATGACCGTACAGTAGTGAATCTACAAAGTACAAAAGATTAATCACATAAGTTTGAAATTTCACAAAAGTAAAAAAGAGATACCAGTTCCGAAAGTGAGCAGAGTTTGCTTGGGAACCCTTTTGATCCAAATCCGGCCCATGCTATTCCATCCACACAAACAGTTCGCACAAACTCGGAAACTTCATAATCTTCGACCACCTCCTACAAGAAATAAAATAACGTTATAACCACTATCTATGAACTGAAAAGTAACAGTGCCTTTGCGCACTAAGTTTTAAAACAGCTAATTATAAAAGGTTGTTTCACTGTTATTTTAACTAAACTAACTTCACTGTATTTGCTATTCACTTGCTAAATCTAATATAACAACTTCAACACTGTTCTTGATCCACAATATTTTTTTCTAAAAACTAAAGGCACTGCAGCCCGGCACGTTTACAACAAAATGGCTAGAAAATAAACTGACAAACTTTTCCGACTCATCATTCATAGCGTACTTATTTTCCAGCATGGCTTACCAAAATGACTTGAGTCTGGAATGCATACCGATAATGTTTTGAAGCATCTTTATGCATACAGATACCGAGTCTTTTGAAGCATCTTTTGCGCTACTTTAAAAAATCTGCTGACTTATTTCACGTAAGTAAATCATAATTTATAGTTTCATGGCAGTAAGAAGCCTAACCATAATCACCACAAATCAGCCAAAGTATAACTTAAATAAACCTACCGTTATCATATATAAGAAAGTACCAATCAGCGAATGTAAAATCTCAGCTCATAATTATTATCATCTAAACCAGGGATCTCCCACACGCGGCCTGCGAAGCAATTTTTCGCGGCCCGCAACGTAGTTCAGTGTTCAGACCTTCTAACAAAATAATTTCCTAACAGCTAATTATCCACCGAATTACTTCACAAAAATGAGTTGGGAGTGGCTTGACTCGATGACTTCATGGTCTTCGCTACTTCCACTCCAAGATCGCGTTCTTTTTTTGTGTATGTTCTAGTATGTTCAAGTGCGACTTTACTGTAAAGCTTACGCAATCTTGGAAAAACAAAAAGCATTCTTCTAATAATTTTATCGTTTTCGTAAATTTTAATGGTTGAACAAGAAGCCATCGTATTCTCTCATCTCACTGCATCTAGCATATTTAATATAATATATTAAGCTCGTCAAATAAATATATTGTTTATACCACATTTTATTATGATGACGTAAACGAAATTCAGTTAGAAATCAACGAAGCGTGTGATCAAAATCAGTGGTACTTATAACTTTTAGATTCTAGAGCGAGCACGTGTAGCGTTTTTCAGCTCTAGGTGTCTGCGCTTGAGGCCGTAGTTTTGGTTAGATGATCGTGATCTTGTTTTTATAAATAAATGCAACGTTATCAATGCGCAATGTCTAAGAAAAGAAAATGTTCCAAAGAGCATAGAATTTCTCAGTGGGAAGAGCTGTAGTTTGTTTGTAATTCCAACTGGAAATTTTTTTAGTAATTTTTGCTTTCGTTCATGAAATGACTAAGTCCAGTGTTTGATATGTTGCGCAATTTTTTTCAACAATGGAAATAAATAAATCTGCCCTCCGTACACGTTTGACCGACGAACATTTGCATGCTGTGCTAAGAATAGCAAATCAACGTAAAATCAGGCCAAACGTTGATTTTCTCGTAGCTGCAAAGCGGTGCCAAACATCCAGCAAGAGTATAAATGATTATGGTTTTGTATCATTTTGTGTAATGCTGCATGTATTTCTTTTGGCGAATTTCTTTTATTTGTGTACATATGCACACTTTTTTGGGTTGAGTTTGGTGGTTTGTGACCCGCAGTGTCTAGGCAGGTCAAAAAGTGGCCTAGAATGACTTTTGAGTTGGAGACCCCTGGTCTAAACTATCCAATCACAAACCAATACCAAGCTAGCTCGTAACATTTAGAATTACATGATAACTCAAACTTTCACCAGATAGATAGCTAAATAATGTTTCATATATAATACTTGTATGTCTACCAACTATAACGCTAGTTCTAAGCTTAATTCAACTTAAAAAACTCAACACAACTGCAGAGAGTGCATTGTTAATCAAAGCAGACGTCAATATCAAGTTGCGAGACGAGTCTTGCAGTTTTAAGAATTTATGAACAGCGACCATGCTAACTTGTTGTTTTCGTCGTTTATAGTACGGTTTGAGTTTGACGTACATCGCTTTGTCGCTGTTTCCTTATCTTCAGTCGGGAATTTTTTTTATTACTAATCATTGTAACATGTTTAATAAACAAAAATTCCGTTACTAGCGTACTAATAAGTCGTGATGTGCACCGTGAAAAACGTTTGCAAGTAGGCCTACCAGTAGCAAAAAGTCAGTTTCTATAACTGTAGCAGAATTCAAACATTTGCTTTATCTAGTCCCGTGTATATCCATTACATACTATAGGTCTAAGAAGATTATGACGTATATATTAAACGAAAAACACAGCGGTATAGTAAGACTACTGATCCTAATTCAAATGCTATTGCTTGTTATACACATCAGGAACAATTCATGATACGCTGAATCTACAAGAAAAAATTGTCTATGATGTGTCGCTGATAAAACAACGTAGAGTTTTTGTAGCGTTGTTTAAAACTTCCCAAGTTAGCATTGCTAAAGAGGTTTCAGGAAATACTGATGCAAATATTCTTCGGTCGTAACCGGAATAATAGTTTAATGTTCACGTAGAAAGCCGTTACCGTCGCCACGCCTACATCCAACTATCAATATAATCAAGTGCATGACAATGGTGAGACGCGTGTTTGATTCTGCAAGCGAGCAAGTTTCGTTACAAAGTTTTCAAAAGAATTCACTCATCTCCAATTTGAATTCATCTCCAATGCAAGATTGTTTCTTTACTGAAGAAGTTGCCATTGTATATACGGTAGGACTGAACTGTGTTGAACCTGCACTTTGAACTGTTTAAATATTTCTTACCCAAATTTGCCTAATTGACTGACTCATTCTTGAGCAAAATTTTCACTGCCCCTTCGAACAACGGTAAAGCGTGATACATTGAACGGTTGAACAAACAATTGTTGCATTATTCATCCGATGGTAAATTTTCGGCAAAGAGGTAGTTTTACTAAACCAAATTGCAGCAACAGCCAGCAGACTTAGTATCGATAACATTTTATTGAAAATTTTGAACGTTTTCTACCAGAGCTTTTGGTCCTCTTCAGAATAAAAATTTTTAACTACATTTTAAGAATAAATTTATCAAATGGTAGTATTTAAAACAATCAAGTAAATTTTGGCATTACTAACAATTAACACATTATGGCCTAAGATTAATTCATATACAGTACAAATCTTGCACAAATGAAATGACGTAGTAACAAATAAAAGGTACTACAATATTAATTAAAATACGAAATAACATAAAAGCTATACCGAGTTTAAATACACGTGCTAAAATATGTTTAACAGAAAAGATGACCCCCTGCGTACAACTGTGTATTCAGCTTAGGATTGTGTTTTTTTATTAAAAGAGCTTCTTGAATTTTGATGTTGTATTCCGTGTTGGACGTCCTAATTACTTTAAAATTGTAAGTAGTTATGTTGGCTTGGTAACACAATTGGCAATTATCTATGTGGTCTCGTATTGCTGATTTTCCCTTAGATTGGAGGTGCTCTTGTATTCTGGTACCTAAATGTCGTGTTGTCATACCAATGTACGACATATTCGTATCAAACGAAAAAAATTTATACACTACATTTGATGCCAATTCACCAGGAGTAACACACTTTTACTGAAGATACGATCCAACTTTTAAAGTTACATAATACACGTTCATATCCAAATCAAACTTCATTTTAACAAAGTTACTGAGCTTTTTCGCAAATTGGTGGGAAGGTTTTCCGAAATACGGTAAGCCGATTGCGTACATAAAAACCTTTCCATAGTTGCTCGACGTATTAATTTTTTCTTCAAAAATTTTTTTTGATATTACTTATAAACCAATTCGGATAACCTTTATTCTGAAATATCCTGTGTACTTTTTTAACTTCACGCGCATACAATTCACAATTCGAACACACTATTTTAGCACGGTGTAATAAGCAAGAATTAAGCCTGTTTCCCAAGCAGTAGGATACATAGCCTTAAAATTCAATAATACTCCAGTATTGGTGGGTTTATGCCAAACACAAGTCTCGTAAACATTATCCAACAACTTTATCTGAACATTTAGGAAATTTAGCGTCGAAAAGTCGGAGGTTTTTTCTGCTGTGAACTTAACATCTTTATGCTGCGAATTTAACACTTCAAAGAATTTTAAACCATCATTATCACAGTCAAAAACAGCATAAACATCGTCAATGTATCTCGAGTATAATTTTGGTAGCAATTCCTTATTATGTGCAAAGATTTTTTTCTTCAATATATTCTAGGAAAAAATTAGCTAGAATAGGTCCGAGAAGAGAGTCCATAGTGACGCCATCAACCTGCTTGTAGAGTTTATTGTCGTACATAAGAAGTCCTTGCGTGGCCATGAACATTAATTTGCGAAACACATTTTTATTTACCAAAACAGCATTGCGATTATCATCATCATACAGGCAATCTATAATTAACTCAATGGTTTCGGCGAGAGGAACATCAGCAAATAGCGACACAGCATCAAAACTGACCATTGAATTTCCATTGTTAAACCGAATTTCGTTCAATCTATCGGTAAATTCTTAAGTGGATTTAAGCAAGTAAGTGTCTGTAATGTGGGATTTTATCAAATTATCGAGAAACTTTGGTTGTTTACACTCGGGGGCTTCAATCATAGATATGACAGGTCTCAGTGGTATGTCAGACTAATGCGCTTTAGCCATTCCATAGAATTTACCCGGTTTACTACCACTTGGTATTAGTTTGGTATAACCTTCTGTATTCTTCAAATGGCGTATTATGTAACAAGCAATGGAGTTTTCGTGTTGAATAATCGGATGAATATCAGCGTCTTGTTAACTTCAATTAACGAACTTTGATTTGTCCTGTATGATTTTTTGTAACTTCGCATGATAATCTGACGAGTCCAAGATAGCCATACCATTTACTTTATCAAATTTACACACTTTAATGCAAGAATCTTGGGACATTTTTTTAAGGGTACTGTGCATTGATTAACTCGGCTCATGCACGCGCGGTTGGCATCATCAGTGAATTTCCGAAGCAAAAACTTTATGTCGTCTTTCATACCTTCATCAACGTTTATTCCTCTGTTACGCGTTTAAGTATAAACTGGCTTTTCAATGCTAGATTTAATCTTGTCTTGGTCAACTTTTTTGGTAAATACAATGGGGGTGATTTAAGCCAAATTTCAGCGCACTTCGTTCATGAAGACTTCACTCAAATTCATTATGCAATCTGGGCATTCATCTAATTGCTTCATCCACAAATTACAAAGCTTTCTTTTGAGTATTAAAATATGAGGTGTGGCGACGCGCTTGACCTCTTTGTTTAGCAGAGAGATAAGACAAGTTCTTTCTAGAAAGCTCAGTTGAGACAAATTAGATTATTGAAACGTACTTCCGCTGCCTTTTTGCTTCTATCAACCTCTTTTACTTTCTCTTTCAATACAACTTTAAATAATTCCCCATTAGTACCATCTCTGCAGACACTCAGATTTAGGGGCTTGAATTTGAGAAATTCTGGACCTAAATTTAAATGAATAGGTTTTTAGTGGTACCAAATCTTAAAACAGCACGGGCGATAGACGGGTTCATCTCTTTCGAAGTAAAGTCTTGAAAAAGACTGTTTATTTCCTCGAAGATCTTTTCGGCCAACTCTCTTCTGAAGGAAACCGTTGGCAACTGAGGAAAGAACGAGGAAAAAACGATTAATGGCCTAAAGAGAGATTGTTCAAGCACTTGGTGCGAATTAATCATATCAGACTTGGACAAAGAGTACTCCGTTGTACTACCTAGCGTGTTTTCGGTGGATAAAATTCCCGTAAAGCCGAACATGATTCGAATCAAAAGCATTTTGAAAATACCTCATCTGCAGGACATTAGCTTTAAGGAACTTCGTGGAGCTGAAGTATTCGTTCTAATTGGAGCCGACTTTCCAGAAATTTTCTGTACAAGGAGCTACCGTAAGGGAACGCGCGGTGGTCCAACGGCCATTGAGACCCCACTTGGTTGGTCTCTGCTTGGTCCTTCCTTATCTCCGTCCATCAGAACCAACTGTAAAGTCAATTTCATTCAAAAACAAGAAGATGGTCTTCATCAATTACTTAGCAGCTTAGGGGATGCTGACTTCCAGGTTGGGACAAGCGTTCTTGATGCGCCGAATTCAAGTGAAGATCGTAAAGCATTTCAGAAATTGACAACTTCCGTTACAACCACAAACGATGGCCACTATCAGCTTCCATTACTTTGGAAAAAAGACAATACGTCTTTGCCTAATAATCTTGAGATGGTCAAGCAGAGACTCTCTTCACTTAAAAAAAGGTTGCTAAAAGGACCCGTCTTTGAAAGCCAAATATGCGGAGGTGGTAGAAAATTATGTGTCCAGGGGGCACGCGAGGCAAATGCACTTTGACGGTGGCAAAACGCAGTCTAAAATTTTTTGGTACTTGCCGCACCACCTGGTAATCAACTTATATAAATTGATTAGAGTGGTTTTTGACTGTGCAGCCAAAGCTTACGATACCTCCATAAATGATAAGCTGGTTTGCGGCCCGGACTTAATGAACTAATGAACAGTTTTATTGGCGTCTTAATTAGGTTCAGAAAGGAATTGATCATGCTTGTTGCTGATGGGGAGCAAATGTTCCATCAAGTCAAAATTAACCCTGAACACAGAGATGCATCACGTTTTCTATGGTGGCCCAACGGTGACTTGGATCAGAACCCAGTCCCGTATCAGATGACAGTTCATATTTTTGGAGCCAAGTCATCACCACGTTGCGCCAATTTTTGCCTTCGGCAAACAGCAATTGAATTTGGCCACCTTTTCGAGCAATGTATATCTAAAATTGTCTATAACAGTTTTTATGTAAACGATTGTCTAGTTTTCTTACCCACAGTTCAAGAGGCAATCTCTGTTCAAAGAGGTTTGCGTGAACGTCTTGCTAAGCGTGGTTTTTGTCTTAGAAAGTGGATCACAAATAGTGAAGAAGTTTTACGGTGCATTCCAGACTCGAAGCGTGCCACGAATATTTATGTTTAATGTTTACGTAGAAAACCGTTACCATTGCCACGCCTACATCCAACTATCAATACAATCAAGTGCATGACAATCGTGTGACGCGTGTTTGATTCCGCAAGCGAGCAAGTTTCGTTACAGTTTTATTTATGGGCAATGGCAAATGCTTTCAAAAAATCGAGCAAAATAATAAAAAACGCCAGCACTCACTTTTGTCAAGGGTCAATTTTTCTACAAAAACGTTATTACAATCAATCAGTCTTCAAGTAATCAGTGGTGTAGCCAATGGTGGGACATCGTGGCAGTGGCCTCCCTCATTTTAAAGAAGCCTAATCTGAAGCATGCTTCCAACATTTTCATAAAATACCGATATCTTTGGCCTACTGTAATTCGCCGCCCTATACATTCCGTTGGCTCCGCCATTTTAAGTAATCATATTCGTCTCGTATTCAAAGTACATTAAAGTAACGTACTGTAGATGCTCATTGCAAGCTACTCTTATAACTCTTTACCTCATCATTTTTGTAATAGAGTTCCAGCACACTGGTAACAAAGTTCGCGATAGCATCCCATATCAGGAGAGCATCTTCACGGTAATGATATAATGGTAATGCATCAATGTCATCCACACCTAAATAATATTGACCTATTCACAAGAAAACAAGTCTAATAAAAGTATTAAAAATTTCAAATTATCAGAGGCTTCAAATCTTAAAGATGATACGAAAGTAGATACTTCAATCGGTCAGTAATATTTATTGCGATGTGTGCTTAAAAGAATACCTGCTAGAGTTTAACATCCAAATCGAAACTAACAGCATGTGATCCGCACGTAACTAACCTTGTTTCTTAAGTACTTCAGGTATAACTAAATCTTCATACTCCAGCGTTCTGAAGGCGTGCTTGGCCATATCCAATCCATCTAAAATTATGATTTTGTAAAATTTTGATCGTACTTTATGACTTAATCAAAAAAGTTGCAATTCTCTACAAAAAGAAAAAAAACATCCTAGAAGTTAAAATTTTCCGCACAAACAGGTCAATACTTAAACAACCGTTGCAATACCAATTTGAATTAGAACTCATTTTCATTCTCAGTTAAGCTCACTTCCAACGTTCTAAACCTAAATCATTCAACAACTGTAATCAAAACGTTTTCATTGCACCTAAATCTGTAAATTATGACAGTTGCAACTGTAAAACACGGTCCACACCTTTTATCATAGCTTAGATTTCAATTGTTACAGGCAAATTACTACTTCTTAACCTTTCTAAACTAAGTAAAGCACGCTGAACCACTCACTTATTGATAGACTGATGTTGGTTGCAGCAGTTGGTCCAATAAGATTACATCTTGCAAGAGTATTGATAGCAGGAATAGTTTGTAAATGAGGCCGTAAAAGCTTGTAAACCGGATGATGTCGGGATAGAGAACGAAACATACCAATAGCAACGGGTTCCATTACCGCGTGGGTCCGAAGAAAATGATATTTCCACTACATACTATACGTCTTAGTTAACAGTCCTAATCAAAACTATAAGCCATAATCATGAACTATTTTGAAAAATAAACATCCAGCATAGCAATCTTTTTGCTGTTACTTGAGTGCGATTCAAGTATTTGCGACTATTGTCATAATTAGAAGATTTGTTTGAATTTGACGCAGCCACCAAACGTAATGCTTTTTTTAAGTTGGGACGCATGAGAGCTTTTTCATAAGCTCAGTAAAAAAACATTTGGCACAGAACAACGATATGAGATTGCAAGCGCAGGACAAAATTGAATCACGTGCAGCAACAGCATTATGTACAGTATCATTTACGCAGCATTCTACCAAAACTGCTTTTGGAAAGGTGTTGCTTTGTGCAACTGTGCATTGCATGTACTTCGCTACTACCTCGTTACCAACCTCATGTATGTTCACATCTGTGTTTCGAAAGTAAAGTTTTGCAAGAAGCCAATCGAATTTGGAATCTTGTGGAGTGAAAACGTCACCTTTGTCTTCAAGTTGAATTGCAATGGGACGTAATTTTTCGTCTTCTCCGACCAGAAGCAGACAAATAGGATTACTACTGTATAACGGCTTCCCTGCTTTGTTGAAATTTCGTTTGACTCCAGTAGCAAATTTTCTGTGATTGACGCAATAGAGACGTTTTTTCTAAACAAAAGAGAGAAAGAACTGGTTTACGTAGTTAGAAAAGAGTAAATACTTTCACTGTTACACTGCGTAAAACAAACCGAATCAAAATGATTACTGACATAGCGTTTCCGGTAAAAAGTACCGGTAATGACTAAGTAAGATGTTTCATTTCTTTAGAAAAATGAAATGCTGCTCTTACTCTACGCTAAGTAGGCCTACTGAGCGCGGGTCAATTGCAGGACAACACAAATATTCATGCAAGAGTTTAAAAAGACTGCAAAATTTACACTTTCATTATTCTCAGCGAACGTGAGAAATGCCATTTGCGTTCGTTGCTTTGAAAATGATAGAATTCTCATCCACTCACGCACCGTTTAAATATTTTTACGTATACTGAGACATTATAATCTTGAAGTTGCCCAACACGTTTGCCGTGCAGGCTGAGGCACCGCAATTACCTCATTATGACGTCATGTTTATGGTTGTAAACTTCCAGTTTTTGTTGATTTGCTTAAAAAGTATAGAAGACAACTTAAGTATCCCCTTTACAATTATTGTTTAATAGCATGAGAAGCAATAGATGTTGTCTGTAAATACAGGCCTGATAGGCAAACAAACATTATGTGAACAAGAACAATGTGCGAGCAAAAAAAGACGTCAATCTGAAACTGAAAAAAGCTCGGTGATTGGAGAATTTGAGTTTTTAGAAACTTTGGCCATGCCAAAACTAGTCTATGTAATAAAAATATCTTGGTCACACTCGAAATTTGATTTGCACACGTTGCTCTTTCGACGAAAACCAAATGCAAATCAGAACCAGTTACGGTCCTAAAAAACTCAAGTGTACATTTTCGCGTCAACGTTTCAAGTATACCTTTATTGCATTTTCAGAAGTTTCACCATTAGCAAAGATCTCTTTTTCAGCATGAGCAATTTCAGCAGGCAATTCATTGCACAAACACAATACTGTCGGATTCACTCCGTTTAACACTTGCCGGCCGAATTCTTCGTCCGTAGACCAACTATTTATGATCAAACATGAAGTTTTAATACATCCATGACTGAAAATTCCCTATTATCATTATTAATCATTAAAATATCATAAAAAATCACTATTATTATTATAAAAATAAAAAGTGCAAACATATAATTAAAAGAAAGAAATCCCTATTACCGATTCAACTTGAGTGGCCTATTATCATATATCACAAACATACCATTGAGCTAGCCATGCAGTGGCATAGCGCCAGAGTCGTATTACAAGTTTCTTGAGAAAATCAGCAACATGAAATACCGGTACAAGTAAAAAATCAACAAAAATTTCAACCAAATGGGTGAACAATAGATGGACAGAAAAAAACTCAGTCTGCCCCTGAATATGCAGAGAAATGAATCATGAAAACTTTCGTCACGAGCATTGCAATTACAGAAACAAGTAACTTCAAATATAAGCCGCGGCTACTATTCTTTATTTTTAAACATTTTGTGCGGTTTCGATTCGAAGGCGGCTTATATTGAAGGGCGGCTTCCATTTTTTTTATACGAGCGTTTTCGTCTTCAAGTTGGTTTTCAGTGAGCATTCAAGAACTCCACCATAACTGACAGGAAAACGGAAACGGAAGCACAGGAAAACGGAAGCAGGATATTTTATTATATTGTCTCGTTTGCAAAATACTCGTAAGTCGGTCATCAGGTGCTACCTTACCGTTAATCCAACAGCTGCTATTTTTGTCGGGTCTGAGTAACTCAGCAAAACCAAACAGAGGAAGTGTTTAACAAAAATACTATTTACTTGAATGATATCAGTATTATTGATGATGATGAGAATGACCATTGATACAGTAGTTGAAATAAGCAATTTTTTGTTGCGTGTCGTTTAAATGTTTGCTTTATTTTCTTGTATCAGTAAAACGGTTTGTCCGTTGCGGCTTTACTTGTTTTGTTTTTTTTTTTACAATCATTTCGTACGTTTTCCATTAGAGGGAGGGTTCTATCCAAGAAAATACGGTACACAAAAATTAGAAAAACTACTCACCATTCATGAAACGGAGGCATCTCTTTCGGCAACGACGGATGACGAAAAAAGTTCCGGTAATCATCAGTACTGTTGATCTTGCTTTCTTTGAAAAAACCTGTGGAGCGTATTTTGAATTAAGACGCGGTTTAGTTATGTTGAACATATGGGGCGCCGTTTGTAAACACAAGTTTGTGCGACGATTTTTTGCTTACTTACATAAATAGTCATTTTAAACTAATGTTCAAAAGTATGTAATCAAAAATAAGAAATCCAAAATAAATTTACAAATTGTTTTGTTTATTTATTAAAAAGTCTCAAATTTAACAAAAACTCACTTTAAACATAAAGTTTTGTGTATTTATTACAGTTTGTTCTCTTCATGAATATGCAAAAATAAACACTCAAAAGTATACAGACAAAGCCAAAGAGTCAAAAATAAATAAACAAAAAGTTTTGACTATTTATTTCATGTCCATAAAATGAATGCTGCCGAATGCTGATTGGATTCAAGAATTGCCTGGTCGTTCCTTATTGCAGGAAATGCGGGTACAGAAGAATTAATGAATTGAGTAAAGAAGGTAGATAGGTTAGTCGAGCTGTTCTTTTGCTCTTAGGGTATTTACTTTTTGGGTCTCCTCATTCAAAATAAGAAATAGTAGAGTGAATACCGGTACTGACAATAATAGGACAGTTCGAAAAAAAAAGAGGAGCAATTAAACCAAAAACGTTTTAGTGAAGTAATTTCGTACATGGTTATAAGGTTGCAATTTAGCCGTCGACCCTACTCTTACTGTAAGTCAAATTGTTAGCTGATAAAACTGGACAATAGACCTAAACATTTTACGTAGAGAAGCACAAGCAGCTAACCAACCCCAGTCTTACACTACTTTGCTTCACTGAAACGTTTTTGGTTTAATTGCTCCTCTTCTTTTCTCGAACTGTCCTATTATTGTCAGTACCGGTATTCACTCTACCATTTCTTATTTTGAATGAGGAGACCCAAAAAGTAAATACCCTAAGAGCAAAAGAACAGCTCGACTAACCTATCTACATTCTTTTCCCATTTCATTAATTCTTCTGCACCCGCATTTCCCGCAATAAGGAATGACTAGGCAATTCTTGTATCCAATCAGCATTCGGCAGCATTCATTTTATGGACATGAAATAAATAGTCAAAACTTTTTGTATATTTATTTTTGACTCTTTGGCTTTGTCTGTATACTTTTGAGTGTTTATTTTTGCATATTCATGAAGAGAACAAACTGTATTAAATAACCAAAAACGAAGTGACTCTTTAATAAATTAGCACAAATAAATACACAAAAGTTTACGTTTATTTTATTTCGTGTTTTTATTCTAAAGTGAGTATTTATTAAATGTGAGACTCTTTAATAAGTAAACAAAACAATTTGTATATTTATTTTTGATTTTTAATTATTTATTTTTGAACATTAGTTTAAAATGACTATTTACGTAAATAAGGAAAAAATCGTCGCACAAACTTGTGTTTACAAACGGCGCATCATATGAACAATAACTCGCGGTTTGCAGCATTTTGTAAAATGCCTATCTCGGCCATTTGCACAAAACAGTTCAAGTTTGCGTAAGATTTTGGCGATGCAATTCAATAAATGAGCAAACAGATTTTAAACCGCAGATGAGCATAATAAATGTGAATCACTTCTCTTATGATTTTAACAGTAGCATAAGGTGCATGCATGTTTGACTGGTCGTACATGCTAAGTTGCTAACGCTACCGTACATACTACATACACAGCATAGTACACATTTCCATCTCAAAAGTACCAACTGAAAGCCCCATCTTAATTGTACCGACAACACATGGGTCCAACGTTTATATAAAACGGTAAAGGTAAACTGCTCCGACGACTAATCGAGTAGTAAGAGCGTCCGCCTCGGGAGTTGTAGACTTGGGTTTGATTCTGAGTAGGGTCAAACCAATGACTTTAAAATTGGTATTCACAGCTTCCCTGCTCGAAGCTCAGCATTAAAGTGACTGTGTGAAGAACAAACCGGCAAGTTTACTTGTTGTGTCGTTGGGAATGGCACTTAGCGGGATTTGATCCCCATCTTGGTGTGGTAGACAGATGGCTGGCAACCTCTAAGCGAGCTTTCTCGTGATAGGAGGATAAATATGCTCCAAACATAAATAAAACAAAAGGTAATACGAGTTTGTCCGTTTGTTAAAATGCATCCATGCTCTGAACTATATAATTACTGCATGGGCGAATATGAGCTTTTAATGTGTGCTTTCAAAACGTTCTGCCCCGCTGCATCATCACTACGGACGTTGAAATCGAGCAAGCTGTACAATAAATCTGTAATGCATAGTTTCAGCGATGGTTAGGCTAATTACAATCAATGACAAACATTGTCCTCAAAACGTTAGCCATATCCACGCAGTCACTTGGTAGTGAAATGAGTTATGGTTGTATTATTGGTTGGCGGTACAGAACTTAAGAATAGCTCTGAAAAAAGTTGTTTTCGCGTTGGGGTTCAAGACACCCTCTGTCATAACTCTTTTGTGCAGCTTTGAAAAAAGCTGTTTGTTCCGGAAGCTTTTTTTATAGCTGTTCAACTACGTGACAAATGTAGTGAGGTTGCCATCCACTTGATTATAAAATGAAAACTATTGCAGGCTGAATAGCAGGGCATTCATTTGCACTTATAAAGCTAAATTTGCTTACTCTTTCCGAACTCCATCAGAGTATTAAGCAGAGCTATTTCTCGTTGGCCTCGAAAATTGTTCAATTGTTCGTCGTTAATTTGAAACATCATTGGTAGTTCAAGATAATCTTCGGCTGAACAATAACGAGGTAGAGACGAACCGGGTTGGTCTTCCCCAGGTAGAATATGCCATTGATAAGTAGTTTTGTTGTTCTCAACTTCAATGCGACGAAGATCTCGATAAAGAGCTGCAGATTCCTTTTGCGGAAGCTCAGCTAGAATTAGTAAAAAAAATTTTCAATCCACTACAGAACATCAATATTGTGCAAGGACTTTTGCAACCACATTACGATTAATCAACTACTTTTACAATTGCACAAGTCTTGAGTAGGCTACACCGTTGGAAGTAACAAAACTTGAGGCAGGTGCATTGGACGAGTTGCTGCACTTACACTTAATGCATACAAATCATCAAGGAAAGTAAAAAATTCTGCAGCTTGATCGGGGACTCAGTTGACATTGTTTTTGCCATGACTAAGTAGAGCACGAAAAGTGCACATTATGCACTTACTCAATGTTTCATGCTCTATCGGGATTACACTATAAAATACAGCGATGCGAACTGCCTGCGCATTTGATTAAAAAACAATTTTGCACTTGGCAGCATGTTAACAGTTAAATATAAACTGACCCCAATTCTTATAAAGTGATTTTCTAAGATAATTTACCTTTTCCACTGCGAATTGCCACCTCATTTGTGACAACATCATACAGACTAAAAAGAGCCGTTTCCGAGGTTGAAGTGTGAATGATAACTGTTTCACAATACCATCCGAAATGATCTTTGTTTTTGTTAATTTCTAAAAAACCATTTTCGTCGTTACTTACTACCATAAAGCCTTTGCAAGCGCGATTTTCACTAACTAATGACTAAAATTTTCCAAAACGATCAAGGCATCGACTCATATTCGAACACCAAATGGTTTGTTTCCATCTACTACAGCAAACCGCATGTCACAATATCACAAGCAGTTTACATAAAGTAGTTGGTGCGTTGAGCTCTGTAGCCGGCTTTGTGGGTTCGATGCTGGACTAGGTCATCGTCCATGATGCACATACTTCATGAATGTAAAACCGAAGCTGCAACTGCATGAGCTTCAACCAGAGCCGGAGGCAGAGCGGTCGACTTGGGGGGGCCAAGCGTTTATTAAGGGATGCGGGGGGGCCAAAGTTTGAAATTAAGCCCAAAAGCCACTGTTCTCAAAAAAATAAGCTAGCTGATTGGGGGGCCAGCTCCCCTGGCCTCCCCCTTGGCGCCGGCCCTGGCTTCAACAAGCAAAAAAGCCAAGCTTAGTAATATCGTTCCAAGCAGCTCAACGAAGAGTTATCGCTCAATAGTTTTGTCATTCTCTTACTCAGTCGAATAACATCAGGAAGTCCAACGTCGTTTGTTTTCACGGTGAACTTATCAGTTCTTCCCAACTCAAAATCATCTCGAAATCGATTATCCAACAGTAGCCATGGAGTCGATACTTTTCCTTGCTTTCCTATCATTTGAATGTATATCTCTGAATCCGTTGTTCCTTTTTTGAAATCACCTGACGTCTAAAAATAACAGCAAAATTTTATGTCGCTTAACCAGAAGCTTGAAAGACACTTAAGAGTACCTTTTCTGCTAAGCTTAAATGGACTCTTGACATTTGTCTCTTTAGCAATCAAATTCAACTGTGGCAAACAGTACAACGGGGAAATAATCAGCAATTTAATTATAAATATTACAGCCAAAGTTATAAATATTATGGAGTTGACAATGACACCAGAAGTGAGCTGAGACGTTCGTGGTTCGCCTAAGCGTTTTTCGGCGGTAATATATAAATTCAACTGTATTTCGACCCTCTTAGTCAAAATGATTCATTACTGGCAATACATTGCAACAAGAGCATACTTTCGTAACGACAGTGTATTGAACTTCCACCGCATTATTGTCTTTTCCGTTCGCGCTATGCTTTGAATTGGACATACTCAATCTTAACGTAACCAAAGCAAAATCTGTAACACGTATCAACAAAGTGTCAATCTCGTTTCGACAAAAAGATATATATCGAATAACAACTCAATTTTATTTTATTCAAAAGCATATTGCTTTCAACTTTATCCATGTAGAATATCACTGGCAACTTGCTAAAATTATCCGACCAAACAATATGAGAGTTTTAAAACAACTACCAAGTAGGCCTTACTTTCGTTTTCTTATTTGTTAAATTTTTTTCAGCGTTGCTTTAACAGACTTTGATTATATTATGCGGCATAACTGTTCGGTTAAAAATAAAATAACTTATAGTAAGTTAATAAAATCTTATATCTGGCAATCCATGCGTTAAATAGGCTGCTTAACCCAATCGTTTTCAAGTATTATAACATATAACTGCTCGGTGTTTACTGATCTGATAAAAAACTATGTTTTGGCTGCTGTTACCAATCAGAGGTAATTTTTAATTGGTTGGTTATGAAGAGAGTTAGCAGCGTGAAGGCCTATGGTTGAAATTAAAAGTTGTACTGATCTCAGATATGGTGTAGTTAACACTAAGCAAATACTAGTAACAATAAAATAAATCAGCTGTAAGGCTTTTTAGAAAAGCACCGAGCAGCCCATACAACAAAAAAGATCGTCGACTTATGCTTAACATTAACAATCTAGGCCAGGGATGGCCAACTCGCGGCTAGCGAGCCGCATGCGGCTCTTTTATACATGGTTTCTTTCTTCATTTTCAATCAGCAGCCTAGTTTTGTAATCATGTTGCGTTTGGCAACGCATAAGGGGCATTATCACGTAACAATGACTTTGTTGAGAGAATTACGACGAGATATGTAACGAGTGGCGGGGCCAAACTCAGCGGCTTCGCGCCTGGGCATCACAGCTTCGAAGTCCGAAGAAACATGGCAGCGGAGGCAGCACTGTGTCCGCTTTGACGGCCCTGGCAACGAACCCCAAACCGCCCCCACCGATAGCGATGTCGTTACGAACTGAGCTAACCGGCCGGCATATTACTAATCTAGCTAAGCAAAAGTATGAGTATCAACAAGAGGTATGGTGATGTTAATGCGATTATTAGCGCTTATGCATAAGGCTCTTTGCTGAAGCATAGAAAGATATGTAGCTCTTAGCATCTGACTGGTTGGCTACCTCTGATCTAGGCAGAAAACTCGGTATGAAAATTATTTATTTCTCTCCATAGCATAACGTTTTCTTCCTTGACTCCCGTCTCAATGGTTTGTCAAATTTTGTCAATATCACACTGGCAAATAAACTACTTTTGTCATCAGATGAGCTGTATGTTTCGCTTGACTGACCAATGGATAAAGCATAATCATAAACACACGAGTACAAAATAAAGGCTATCTAAAGCTTGTATATGTGGCAAGCTGTGCATTAACAAAGGAAGCATCTAAAATCTACCTAGCTTCCATTCATCACCAACAAAGTTTTGAAGCCCTCGCATTTTCATAATAATTTCCGGGTATTATCTGCAACGTATGCTTTACAATATAATCAACCGAAAGAGAATTCGATAGCTTCAATTCCAGCATCAGCATTTGCAAAATTTGCGAACTCATAAACTACGCCTAATAGCTCTTTCTACAAGCACAAAGCAACAAAAACGATAGAAAATAACTAACTCTTAGCTGTTCAGCTAAGCAATACAGGTACATGTCACATTTCGCTGCTGCCGCTGAAGCAACTCTGATATAACCAACTTCTTGAGCAATTGTCTGCACGTTTTTATCTTGCCAAGTATAAGAAAAGTTTTTTTTTCAGAAATCAATTCTTTCAAACTGTCATTTTCCAAATAGCAAAATTGATTTGTGTTTCGATTGTTCAAAAGCACGTTACACACGTAATGACGCAGTCAACTGGTTGCAATAGCTGCTTGCACGTTAAAAACAATTACATCATTTACTGACCGATCAAATCAACGAGATGACGGATGTGTGAAACTCCCAACGATTTCCAAAAGCTATCGGACTTTTCCTAATAAGTTTCGTAGTTCAACGCAAGTAAATTCACAGGCGAACAAGTTCCTGCCAGAAAGGAATTTATGTTTTTGGGGGGGTATGTTGACAATTTAGTAGTTATCAACCTTAAGGAAATAAAGTAAATGGGTATAATCGCTAGCTTACTCAAGAGTTGCCTAATCGTAGCCTACAGGGCCAGAGCAGATAGAACCGGCCTGTTGGGTTTACTTTCGGCATGAAACGTCGGGTAGTAGATATACACTTTAAGTGCGACCAGTTGTCTTTTAATCCTTGCTAGAACAACAGTTCTGATTGTCCGGTATATCTGGTTTTAAAAGAGGCCTTACATATTAGACAACCATCACTTTCCATTTTTGTCTTGAAGATAAATTTTGAATATCTGCCGACCAAATTTTGTCTTTTAAGCTTTGACTTAAGCTTACGGATTACCACGATAATCGAAAGTGGCCGCTGCAATGTCAAAACTCATAACCTTTCCTATAGCTAAAGCTAAATCACACAACCAAAATCATTCCTGAAATGAACTCGCAATGCAAGCTCACCAAAAGTTAACTGAGAGGGTAGAAAAACCTAGCAAGAAATAGCTCTTTAATTATGTAAATTTTAGTGAAAATATTTCCTCGATGAAAGCCCCAACCATTAAACTTTCACACAGACTCAAGATTTCAAATAACGATGTCGACCACAAGCACAAGGTACTTACCACAGAAATGTCGTAAAACTACGCAACGTTTATCAAAAGTCAACACACTGTTGAACAATCACGTTGTAGTAACAGGGGCGGCGGAACAAAATTTTACTGGGGGGACGGCATCACAGACGAATCTCGGAATTTTTGAAATATTCTGTTTTTTTTTGCAATAGTGAGATACGCTAAGAACTGAGCCCTTGTGGAAGGATATGTGGAGATTCTTCCAAGAAAAAAATTGAAAAGCAGAATGAGTTAGGTGCAAAATTTACTGACTATAAAGGTACAAAACTGATGACAAAAATAAGAGCAAGATCTTATCGAAAGTTTGCGTTATGTTCTTAAAGCAAAGAGTAGACCAATGCAATCTCACAAGAAAATTCACAGGGATGGCCAACCCGTCGTTCAGCGCAAGTCTAACGGACGAAACACATGCTTACAAGGCGAAGCGATAGCCTGCATCCCATTGCTGGCCAACTCAGCATGCTAAAGTTATCGATTGTTTTACACTGCTTTTTATTGAAATGACGTATTGACCAGTGGCGTACCCAGGATTTGTAAAAGGGGAGGCACAACCGGGGGTCTGGAAGCGTAACCCCCAGCCGCCAACAAATTTTTGGAGTTTTCTCATAAAAAAACACTCATTTTAGCGCAATTTTTCATCGAAAAAGAGCATGCAGTGAGTGCAGTCACTATAGACAATGCAAAAATATTTTCGCAGCTTATTCTAAAAGCATAAGCTTGGCTAAAGTAGGCGAAAGAAGGCTGAAATCATTATTAGTTTGAGAAATTATAGGCTGAAAGTTAGGTTTTAGCACCTTATTACAGAACCAAAGGGGGGCCAATGGCACGGTGGCCCCCCCTGTGTGCGCCTATGCTATTGACCATCAAAAATTTTGACCTTTCATCTCCACGAACGGATCCAGAAAATTTTGGTGGGGCATGAGGTTTTAAATCAGGTTAAATGTCAACTTAATGCAAAGATGTTAGACGTTTAGACCCGGAAAAAGGCGTAAATAAGCTCTTCAACTATGTTTCATGTAAGGGACGTATTCAGAATTTTTTTCAGGGGGTGAAAAGAAACAACATTTTCAGGGGGTGGAGAAAGGAGAGGGGGCAATGGCCCTCTTGCGTGCGCCTATGCTGTTGACCATTGAAAATTTTGACTTCTCATCTCCTGGAACGGTCCCAGAAAATTTTGGTGGGGGATGAGGTTTTAAATCAGGTTGACTGTTAACTTAAAGCAAAGATGTTAAACCTTTAGACCCGGAAAAAGGCGTAAATAAGCTCTTTAAAATTGTTTCATGTAAGGAGCGTTTTCAGAATTTTTTTCAGGGGGGTGGAAGGGGACAATGGATATTTTTTCCGGCAGAGTTACATCGAGGAACAAGAACATCTCTAGAGGGTACGGGGGAATGCTACCCCAAAAATGTTTTGAAAATTTAAGCAGCGTATTAGTCATTTTAGTGCTTTTTGTACAATTAGTAAGGAAAATTCTGTCTAAAATTTTTACCCCTAATTTTGAGTCCTTCACCAAATATGATGCAATGATGCGTTTGGTTCACATATTTCCATTTATGCTTGCTATGCGTAAGGATTATGCTATTGAAGAGGTTCAAAATTATGGAAAATTAGTATTCATTAAAGACATTGTTGAAAAGTGCCTGGTGGGGGTATGCATACCCCTCATGCCCCCTTCCATCGTGGATCAGCTCTTGTTCATCCCTAGCCGAAACTAGTTCCCACGCTCTCGTTATCAAAACTGTGCATTGTACAATCGTCATTATTCCACGTAAAATAACGATCTACAAGACAAATTTGCTCGATAACTGAGTTATCTCTTAATCAGCTAGGCCTATATATAAGCTTACATTGTACGATACTGATTGAAGCTAGACGTTTGTCTGTTTTTTTTTTTTTTTTCACCTAAAAAGCGTCCCTCCCCCCGGTTCCGCCGCCCATGTGTAGTAATAATGACCATAAATAATTAATCTACCTTGCAAGGAAGTTAGTTAACGACAAACTAATGTCCATAAGAAACAACGCTCGCAAGAAATATTGCTGTTACTTTTAATAGCTATAGGTGCATATAGAAGAGTACCGACAGACTGCTTGGCATTCTTTGAAGATAGCGCGTTAGTTTAAAAATTGTTGACATTAGCTTGAACTTGTAGTACAAAAAATTTGCACCTCCCATAATTTTTGGATGGCCAAGCCACTGATCGAGAGCTTATAAGCATGGTTTACATTTGACACTGTCTATGAAGTTGCCTCAGCTCATTAGTCGGTCTCTGCTCGATCAACCGTAAGTAACCTACTGTTGTCAGAACTGCCACAACCAGTCGCAATTTCAAAACATCGACACACTTAGAAACTGACGACAGAACTGGAGTGTAAAAGCAACGAATTCAATGGTGTGCGATTGATTGCGCGAACAACTAATTCAAGATAAGGACAATAAATCATTGTCGAATCCGCTCGATTATAAACTACGTGATAATGGGAATTTTTTTATTAAAGGACTATACGCGTGCTTAGTTAATTCGCCAGAAATGTTATAGGCCTATTTGGCGTCTGTTGCTTCGTATGCAGAGTAAAATCTATCTCGAATTAGCATACGTGAATAGTCCTTATTCCTGCTTTTCAAAGGTAGCGTATTGTGTGAGCCTACTCAGAAATAAACTAAAAACAAGCCAAACCAGATTGTGTTCAGGACTGCGAAGAGATACAAAGGACCATTGCAAAATAGAATGTTACAAGGCGTAAGGTTGGTCGTTACTTCATCCAAAGTAGGCTTCAGCACTTGATATTGCGTTATCCTACGCCTAAATTATTTATCTACTTCTCCAAGTCAAAACTTTTATGCAATACGCATATTTGTATTATAAGTAACAGTACTATATACACTTGAAAAAGCACCAGTATTTCGGCACTCGGATTTACAAACAAATTTCGGGTCTAAACGCCTTGAACCCGCCCATACAATCCGCCACTGCATTGGATTCAATTTGATTGATAAAAAAGCCGAAGATAGATATGCTATCAGTTACACACAGCACAATGTATAAAATCGTCATTAAGGAAAAGTAAAAACACAACGCTAATTCAGCTACATATAAAATTGCAGCAAATATACACAACAACACAAGAACAATGTACTATAGTCACTCCTTGGTAACATTATGCAGATTATGAAAACACAAGTAACGACAGCTTTCACAGACTCGCAACCTATATAAACGCAGTAAGAACAAGGCAATGCACATGCTTGGCACCAATTAGCAACGGATGCATTAACATAGTTAGAAAATCGTTAACGTGGTGTAGATTGTCAAAAAGCAAGCAAAACCCCGAATCATTTACGAGTAAAAGTTATCACACGATTGAGAAAATATCACATATTTTAACAATAATCTGGCAACTGGATATGATATTGAAGCAAATTAAAGCTGTAGATTATGTCATAACAAAGTTAAACAAGATAAACAGATTTAGACTTAAAAATAAAATAGCTAAAAATGCATGTGCTTCTGCATACACTGTGACGAACTGCAGCAGAGCATAATTGAATTACACCACTTGCGAAAACATTGTAACGCATTTAACTATCTATAGTTTTCAACGAAGATTCTAGAGTTACAGTATCAAAAAGATATGTTTTGCTCAGATATAAACTGAAGCTTTGACGTTACCAGAGCAGCCAGAAAATTTAATACTGAATCTGCCAATATTCACACATAGCCGACACAAAAGGTAAAAAGTAAGAAATAATAAAACACTAAAATTGTCACATGATGTTACATTCAAAATCACTCAGACACTTTTTTTTTTGAAATACGTGCCATAAGCAACCACACAACGCGTGTTGTTACCAACTAATCGCAATTTTAAATCATAATTTGGACTCCATTTCAAACTGGTCTTTTCACGTTGCTTGCTGGAGCAAGTTATTTGCGTATGTTTCGTCAGACATTTTTGGAGGCAGTGATATAAGTGGATCTTTCTCTTCGTTAGTCATGACAGTGGAAGGTGGTGGTACATCCAGCTATATAAACACAATGAACAAAATTGTGCGATCGCCTGAAATTACTTCAAACAAACAGGAAAAAACAATTTGAAGCTACCAATCTGAGGCTTTAAGAAACTGACATTTCTAACAACCGTTAACTTCTCCACTTGTGGCGAACCAGTTAAAACAATCTCTCCAGCTCTTCGCCTAGGTTACGGCCAAACTCCTCCTTTGCACTTTTTCGTACTCACACTTTCGCAGCCACTCTGTGTCAATACCACATTTTTTGCTAGTCATCTCTCGTTAAGTTTTCTTTGACTGGAGGCACCATTATTCGCCCAATACACAACGCAATTACGCTCATGTGAGTAGCTATTGATTCTTTCTCAAAAACAATCGGGGTCTCTTCTCGCTGCAACAACAAGACTTTTCTCCAATCACAATGAACATGGCGGAGACTTACAGCTCAATATTCTACCTCAATTTGGTCTTGAAGCTTCATATAGTCTTTCACCTCTTTCTTGACTTGCTTCAGGATCAAATTCTTTATTTCTGATACGTTGTTTATGACTTCAGTGCATGCTTAATGCTTTCTGTTTATCTTATTTCTTTTTCAGAAACGAATGAGTAAATTTGAAATTAGTACAAAAACACACTTTTGAAATAGCTAACAAACAGTTTAGCCAATCATTGACTATCAAGTTGTAAAAAGCAATCAAAACTAATGCTCTCAAGACGTTACGTCAAGGAGCAACTTTATTCACGGTATAAGTTCGCATCGTCTATCACTGACCTGGTCAATAGCCTTCTGTAAAGTTTTCTTTACTCTGAGTATAGGCAGTCTGGCAGACGGATTTTTGTTCCAAGTTTCTTTCATTATCTTTGCCATTGCGGTCAGAGACTGTAAAAATTCAAAAACAAAAGTTAAACAAAACACTAGTTACCACAAAGAGCAAGATAGCAAAAAGAAAGACGGAACCAAAACTACAGCCGCAAGACAACGCAAGATCGTACTCTGTTGAGTCGGCTTGGGATAAATCAGTATGTAATTTCTTATTACTGTGCTTCATTAATCATAGATAAATTTCGGTGATGTATTAACATTTAATTGTAAATATAAAATAAGGCCCTTATCATCTAGCAAGGTGCAAGTTTATATACGTGAATGAAAGAAGTAGCAAAAGTACAAGGTTATCTCATCAAATAATTGTTGCAAAGAAGCATAGTCTTTAAAGAAAACTGTTTGTTGCGTGACTGCAAACAGTTTTCCGTATGGTGTTTAGCATCAGTTCATTATGTGATTTCATAACCGCAATTTACACCTCGTTTCTGCATAAAGCAACTTAATAACATAGGTTTCTTATCAACCATTATAATCATCATTTTCTTACCGCGTCCAAAGTCCACCGGTTTGGTATTACTGGACGGTATTCATCGACACAAACAACTTTGCGCATGTCTTCAAAACTAGGATCATAGCTAACCACATCATAAAACGGTGGTTGATATTCCTCAACGATACCTACCAGAATACATAAGAGTTTGTGAACGCTACAATACATAATCAGGTGTAACATTTTTTTCGGTGTAAATAACTATAAATAACACAATGCTGGCTAACTAGTTTCGCATCAGTTTATGCTTTCGCTTCATTCATAATGCTAAATGCTATGAGAGCATACCTCCAGTGACATAGAGGATGAAAACATTTCGCAGAATATTAGTTGGATTAAAGTAGGTCTGCCGCTCAACATGGTCACTTGTTTCCTTCAGGAATTCATGAAGCTACTCATGTTTTCTCGTAACCTCGTAGCAACAAATCACCGTTCTTCTTCCTCTGCCAGAAACCCAGGAATTTCCCTAAGCGTGAATTTTCTGATGCACCATGGCATCCAAAAGAAAGATAGCATGTTTGTGCAAGCGGAAGACAAACTCAGTTACAATGCCTTGAGCACAGAGTAATATTTTAACTCTTGAACAAATTTTCTAAAGTTGAATTAACATTATTTGCTCTGCAGCAACCGAAATGCTGCCACAGATTTTTCTATTTTAATTTTCACCTCCTGCTCTACATCTTCTTGCAACCTCCCACAGCACAAGGGAGAAGGAATACACATCAGCTTGCTTGAAACATTCAAAGCTTGACGTATTAAGCGTGTCGTCAAGGACCTAAATTTAAATTTTCGTTATGGTTGGTCTTTTCGTTATTTTTTGAACACACAGCCAGGAATTACATCCATGTTAACATCATGGAGTTCTTTCGACGGCGTACCAGGGCATAGCTAATTATTTTACGATCAAAGCAGGTACCTCTAATAATTCTCTCAGCTCAATTAGTTTCAGTACATACTAAAAAAAAACATGACCTAGAATGGAAAGAAACGTAGCCGTGCCTCCAGAGAATGTTACTTTGGTTAAAGCCATTTATCGCTGCAATAACATAAACTGGCTGCGATTCCTATTGTACAAACACCGATTTAACATCACTGATTATTTATTATCAACCAGTAGAGCACTCTACTTCAATTGGCATGATCTAAATTTTTACGCAAGATTTTCGAAGACTACGTTCACGTAAAGACGACAAAGGCAAGAAGTGAATACATAGGCTGATAGGCTAATTTGCATTGGCATGAACACCGGATGTTGACAAATTCTCCATATCTTAAAAGAGCTTAACGCTTACGGCACTAAGCTATAGTGTGCTACAACCGTCAATACGACAGCTCATCAGTGATTGTTTCCGAAAACCTGTGGTTTTTTGTTTAACATAAGTGGTTGTCTTGTTAGTCAGTTTACAGAATGTAAATGCTTGCTAGCGTTTGCCAAAACAACTATGACGCAAAATCACCTCAGGCGGCATGTAACGTTTTGTTCCAACTCTGTGGTTCTTTGGAATATTGATCGTGTCTTCGGTAGAATCATGGGTAACGGCCAAACCTAGAATATATAAAAACAATAGTCACATCATCACACTACTTATCGTGTCGGTAAAATCACCAAGTATCATAATCGAAGATGCATGGTTACCGGTTGGATCCTGAAATTGGATATTTTGTCGTCGTCACTTTTCCAAGAAGCATTTATTATCAATTACATCATGGACTAAGCTTTCAAACGATCGTGGGAGCGCAGTTTAAACTAAAGATACAAAGCAAAATGTAACGTATCCGCCGTTGAGGAGTAGCAATAAGGAGCGTATTATGAAAGAGATAAAAATAATTTTGTTCATACGTTCATCATTTCTCATTAAGTATTCTGCATAATAAGCAAGCGAATCCACTAGCAATATGCAACTATGATTGGAACATTACACGCATTACATGAAGTGGTTAATGACCAGGTCGCATATGTGTCAAGCAAATGACAGAAAACATACATTGAATAAGTCTGTTACAATCTAGAGCTCAGTAATTGACATTTAAACCTACACTGTAAGCCATAATCAAGATAAGAATTGTATTATCTATCTGATACTACTTGTATTCACGAGTACATACAAAAAAACTAATTTGTCAACTGACCATCACTTAATCGGACGTGGGTAATCTCTTCATGATCACCAAGGACGTCCATACTTTTTAACGTTGAGCTATAGCCAATTAGTATCTAATGCAATTGCGCACTCAAACGGACAAAACAAAAAAACTGAAGCAACGGAAAACCAATGGAATGGAACATTTTTTTCGAATTAACCAAGCTTCTTTAAGGAATTAAAGCAAACAGTGTTTTATGAAACTAACTCATTCCTTAAAACGAACAACTTAACTAGTTCGTATCTTTCGACGTATGCCAAAAACCACAGTGTTTAAAAAAACACATTATATACTGATTGAGAACCACCTATAGCAGAAAGCGTCTTTTCTAAATGCTACGGTAGTTACGCGCTGTAACAGTATCGGTATGATGCAAACTACGGCACTTTTCGTTCAATGATTGTCGAAAATTGATAAGGCAAGGCGAAAGGGTGCTTCTATTATACCGGTATTATTAATGTAAAGCAAACCAACTAAGAAATAAAACTTCATCGCTTTGAAGCAGTCATATAACTCCAATGTTAAGCTGATGTACAAGCGACTCACCTAAATCAGCAATGCAACATGTGAAATCTTCTTTTACGAGAATATTTTTACTTTTTATGTCACGATGAGCGATTGCTGCTTTTCCCTGTTGAAAGATACAAATAATCAAAGTCCACTAAGACTAAATAACATGGTTTTGAAATACACCTAGTCACCCCGCGATGTACAACCATTAAGATCAATTAGCTATACTTACTCTAACACCTCTGATGTCTGTATGAAGATGAATGATGCCATTAGTAGCTGTTAAGCACAATTGCAGCATAAGACGTTGATCCAATTCTCTCCGTTGAAGAAAATCGTACAGCGATCCAAATGGATGGTAATAGCAAATCAACCATAACTGAGTCAAAAATAAAACCAAGTCAAGCAAAACAACTTAGGAAATAATACACTTAATTACAATCGTTTCAATTGTACACAGACAGGATGTCGTTCCACAGCGCAAACAAAATGTAGACAACAATTTCAGCGAATATTATTTCAATCAGTATAATACAATATTTCAAGCACTTTTACATGAAAAACCTATAGATAAATTCAAAAGAAGGAATAATTTAATCACATAGTCAGCTAATAAATGCAACCTCCGTGGGCTGTAGACAACAGTACACGTAATCGATTTAACTCAGACAGTGAGGCACCTGAGAGAGCCAAATAAAAGCTAAAGGCAGACAATCTCACAGCCGAAGCTAACACGAGAAATTCTTTCCATACAAACAAACCGTTACGACGCCAGGCATTAACCTTCACACAACTGGCTACCTACAGTTCAATTCACACATTTTGAACCCAAGTGCAAGACTATCGTAATAGGTTAACGACTAATAAAAAACAACAAAAATATGCAGATCATTTTCGAGTTTTGGCAAAAATAATACAGGCGTTACTTAACGCTCATACATAGTAATACGAGTTTGCCATATATTCGATGAGCAAGTGTTATTAACCGCTAGGTTGCTGCTTTACATACCTAACACAAAAGTGTTTCCCTTTCCCTTAATCTGTCAAATTTCAAGAATAATTAAGTACATTTACCTCCGTTTCGGAATTACGTGATGTCATATCAGACGCAATATAGCCTAAAATGTTACTATGACGTAACATAACTGTGTTGTAGATTTCCGTCTCTCTCGCCCACGACTGTTCGTCTCGTGATGCAAAAACTTTGACAGCTACCGGCTCTCCTTGCCATGACCCCTTCCACACAGACCCATATCTGCCTTTGCCTGAGTAAAGCTAGTCGTTAGTACTGTACTGAAGACAGAACACTTTTACACTGAAATCTAGGAAAATACAATACGTTAAAAAACAAGAAAATTGCTATTACCATATTATACTACACAAACTTTTAGGTCAGATCATTACGTGCCTATTACAAAGCCATAGCAATGGCCGTTAGGCAAAGTCAAAAATGTTGATCATTATACATTAAAACATTTCTTTTTACAGCGAAAATCTCTATTCATGCGCAAACGCATATTTGAGCCTCGTTATCAGTTCACTCACTCTACAGTCTCTCCTATTGAACATTCAAAGTTTCAATTGTTCTGTAAATTAAAGTTAGTTCGTTATTTATGTACCTATGCAGCTTATTAACTGTATTTGTTTGGCCATTGTTCGTTGGACCAAAAATGGGAGACCAGATCCGCTACCCGATGTAGCTGAATCCATCCAATCCTGAAAGTTAAACCTCAAAATCAAAGCAAACCAGGTAATTCAAAAGTCAACAGCACATAACTTAGTAAAAACAATCATAGGAAAAGTAATGGCTTATCGGAATAGTTAAGAAGCGCGTAAGGTGTAAACGGGTATGAATACTAGCTTAAATAATGATAAATTCAAAAAATTGCTAAACATCTGCTAAATGTAATTTGCAATAATCTCAACAATTATCAATTGGCATTTTCACATGCATTAACTTCAGCTATGATTTCGTAAACCAACTATGTAAAACCTCGTTAAAAGTTACTCATTGATTATATTCACACAACCCAAATGAAAACAAACGACTGGTTTTACCGCTAATGTACTGTCTCCAATGTTGGTAGCTCTCAACCCTCCTTCCAACGTACCAACTTCGCGTTGCTTTTCAATCTCCTATTTAAGAGAACAAAAGGACATTAGCTACATTTTGTATATCAATTGAAGTTTGCTTGTATTTATTTCACCTAGACATGTACCAAACTTGTTCATGCAAAGCCAAAAGCAATATCGATAAGAACTATCAGTGAAGAAGAATTTTAATCGAGTGGATCACAAATTTGTACTTGATTATTGTGCACTAGACTAGGCACTGTAATTTCTGCATACCGCTGCACTGCATTTTGATAAGAGTGAAACATCTACTATCAATAATTTTTTCGTTACGCTTCTTCACACAAACACGTAAAAAAACGTGTTACCCGCATTCTCTGCTTGTGAGACTTCCTCATGCAGTATATAACGAAGAGACACATAATAAGAAAAACCAAAAACAAGCTTGCCACAATAATAAAAAGAGTTGTGGTGTTACTTGGTGTGGAAGAAGGTTGTTCTAAAAAAAAATATTCGAGTCAGAACAGCTTTGCAATTCGATTGACTGCAATGGCATCGGTTTTTCGTCAGCAAGTTACCTTAAAATCAATATACTACACTGTATTATCGATATTGTTGTTAGGAACTATACACTACAAGTAAATATTATGAGATGACTTTGTATGAATGCACAAAATAAAAACTTCAGCCATTCGTGCCAGCTGTCAGCAAAGAAGTTGCTGTCTTCTCAGTACGCCTATGATCTAACGGCTTTTTCACAAAACTTTTCTCTGGTCTGGTCGTTTGTCTGCAATATTGACTGCTGACTGGCAACCATAACACCATGCAGAAAAGTTAAATGGTGCTGCCAAGTAAAAAGGAGCATTTCAAAATACTTGAAATAATAAAACATAAACAAAAACAGGTGACTAAAAAATAATTATATAAAATTCAATTTCTTAGCAGCTTCGGACTGTGAGATATCACACTGAGCCAAAATCTTCCACTATGATTCATATATCTTAACACAATTCAAAATAAATTTAAGCTTGAATCTTGACAGAAATCGATGCTTAATCATATATCAACAACCCTTTTTGGTAAAAACTGTAAAAATGACATGCGCGAAATATTTTTATCATTATCACAATGCTTAATTATTTTTAAAAAATTACCAGTTGAAGGAGTGAGAGTAGGAATTAGACCTTCATTGCACAAGTTTTCTGAGCAACACTCCATTGCCATTTTGTCACTGCGACAAAGAAACCCATACATTTGGCTAGTGTCTACACATCCTTTGGCTGGAGTTTGTCTAAAATAACTTTCTTTGAAGTGTTGCGCAACAGGCACAAAAAAAATTAAAAGTGAATAATACACAATTCAAAGAGAAATCAACTGTCAACTTTTGCATCTCTATGCTATGCTGCTTTCGAGTATAAAAAATTTGCACATGCGGGGCATGGCAAGATCCAGCTACCTGGTTACTGTATTAGTTGCATATTTATACCCCTAGCACTAGAAAGCAATTATAGCGCTATAACGAGATCGTTTACGAGTCACCAGCCATCTGTCTAGTACAAGATGGGGAACCCGGCTAAGTCCCTTCTCCAATCTCATAAACTTACTAGCTTGTAATTTAAATATCCTTTCCAACACAAACATGAAGCCAAACAAAACTATGAAATTGTGTAAAAGTAAATAAAGTCACTCACTCATTTCCGTCTTTTGCATATGAATAACAAGCAATAGTTGTGTTGCAAAGGCCATCACTACTACATGGGGAAGAATCTCCTCTATTGTTGATATTAGGATGGTCGCATACACACTGGTAAATTATTTCCTCCTCATAATAATCTGGTAATTTCTAAAATTAAAAAAGCAGCTTACAGCAATTTTTTTGTATTTTGTTGCATATATATTTAATAAATCCTCCTATCACGAGAAAGCGATCAATACGCCATACAAGCTCGCTTAGGAGTTGTCAGCCATCTGCCTAACACACCAAGATGGGGGAATCAAGCTAAGTGCCTTTCCCAACAGCACAAGCAAACTTGCGGGCTTGTTCTCCACACTGTTACTGTATGCTAAATGATCTCATCTGTACATATATCAGACAGAAACAATAGGCTAGGCTATGTCCCTTCCATATATACACTTGCCAAAATGCAAGACGAGCACCAGAATAACATACTGGCAGATCATCAGCTTTCTCCAGAAAAACTAGCACACACTGTCAAAAAACAGAAGGTAGTGCGATTGTAGGTTCAACCAACAAATTTCCTAAATCACATACGCAAAGCAGAATTTGTTTAGAATTTACAGTGGATGAAAACTTGCCTATAACAGCTAGATCCTGATTGGTTTGTGTCTATATGCATGACTGTTGATTGGCTTGCATCTATACCCATGACTGGTTTTGAGTAAATTAGCCAATCTGGATCTACCGCCAGCAAAATAGACCATAGATGGGCAAATTAATGCAAAACGTAAGCTTCATTAACCACTACTTCATTAACACAATTATGTACCTCTGTTAACGTTAATTTGTTAAATTCAGCTCCAGTTAACGGAAGTTAATTAAATTCATTAAATTGTGAATTTTGACTAAAAACGGCATTTCTTTTTAACAGAAAGCTTAAATTTTTTTAATATCAATGTTTGCGTCAGCATTTAAGCAATTTTTCTGCTCACAAGCAAAATGTTTTGTCATTCTTATCTCGCTTTTTGACCTCATTGGTCGCATTTTGCTAGTTTGTCGATGTCAACCTTTACGAACAATAGGAGAAATAAGCGTATACAAAAATTTAACAAAAGTTATCAAGCACTAATGAAAGTTAATTTAGTCCGTTAATTTCAAAAAGAAATTTAACAAATTGACTAGATGATGAAAAAGTTAGCTTCGTTATTTACGAATTAACAATTAACGAAATTGTGCCCACCTCTGAAATAGGCACTACCAAAACTTAATGATAACAGATTCATTTTATTTCATTGCATTCATGCGGTATTGAAACAAATATAGTAAATAAAAACAAGAGCAAAATATAGTTCAACAACGAAACATAACACAATATAGAAAAAGAAGAAAAAAATTTACAATGAATGCGATAGAGAAGCTGCGAAGTGACCGTCCAAGGGTCTTCGAGTCGATCAAACACCCTTGCTTTAAAAACATAAAAAAATAATAATTTTTTTCTCAGTTGCTGTGCATTATTCTGCAGATTCGTATAGGATCTGCTGTAATATAAAGAAAAAAAAAAAAGGAAAATAAATAAATAAAGATAAAAGAAAGAGATGTTTAGTTGCCTAGTAGGTATAATTTGAGATGTTTTAAGAACTGACTGTAACTTTTAGTTTTTATCCAGTTAGGTATTTCGCTCCATATTTTCACACCAGTATATTTTTTGGGAGCGCTGTAGACGAGTTGTTTTGTATTGTGGAATATAGTACGTAAGTCCAGAGGTGCTGCTTCTTGTATGAACTGAATAAATTGCAGCCATTCGGTTAAAATATTGCGAAAAAGAAACAGGTAATTTATTGTTATGGAATTTATACATGAATGTCACTGTTTTATGGATGTGAAGATAGTGAAGTTGCAAAATTTTAAGCTTTTCATAAATCGGAGCATAATTATCAGTACGTTTTGAATTAGCAATCAGCTTTATGGCTTTGTTTTGAAGTCTGGATATTTTATTAGCATATGTTGAGTAAGTATTATGCCAAATTAATAATCCATACAATACATTTGAGTGAAATAATGCGTAAAAGTTTTAGAAGTACAGACGATAGAAAAAAATGTTTGAGTTTTGATACTATGTCAACTGCCTGAGAAAGTTTAGATTCTAAATATTCAATGTGTGATCCAAAGGTTAACTCGTTATTTTATTAGTCCAAGATACTTGGCTTCTTTAACTACTTCTATTGGAGTTAAGTTGATGGCAACAGCAATGTTATTAGGCGTGCGATTAAGTTTTGGTGGGACAAGAAGTAGGTTTGATTTTGTAGGATTAATAGTTAATTGATTTGCATTGACCCATTCTGAAATTTTTTTTTAAGTTCCGAATTAATGATTAGTTCAAGGTTTGAAAGTGAGTCTGCGTTGATGTTGAGATAATAATGCAACAACTTTATCTGGTGTACCGATACGCCTGTACATTCCAAGTAGTAATCAGTCTGGTATTCCATATACCAGTACCATGGGTGCCTCTAATTATGGAATAGCATGATAGGCATATAATAGTCGGCATTTCTCTGATTATGGAATAGCATAGGCATACAATCGAGCAATAGTAGGCATATCTCTAATGGAATAGTATGGGCATATAATTGAACAACAGTAGGCATTTCTTTAATCATGAAATAGTATAGAATATAGTATACATAGTATGAAATATATGCCTACACTATTCCATAATCAGAGAAATGCCTAATTGTTTGATCATAATATTCATATGCCTATACTATTCCATATTACATTACTGTTTGTTCCTACTATTCCGTAACTACAAAAACTGCCAGTGCCATCACCGGCGCAGCCAGAAATAAGAAAAAGGCAGTGTCTATTTTGCCGTTAATGGCATAATAGCTTTTAGGTCTATTTTGCCGCAGGTACGTAACCTCATGTCACACGAATATTACATCTTATTCTATTCTACTGTCTTCACGAACCCGATTGTTAACCCCAGGTCACACGAATTCAAATCAAACCAAAACAATCCGAATCGAAGCAAAACGAACCGATGTCGCAACGAGAATCAAACCCAAAACTAGTGCAGTGCTTCCCAATATACACTGCACTCTGTCCACTAAGCTATCGAGAAGTTGTGGCAATCTAGCACAAAATGATGCTTAAAAACCCACGACATCACTTTTGGCAAAATAGATTTAAAATCTATTTTGCCGTTGATGGCAAAATAGACATTTCCTAAAAACAAAGGAAGTGTCTAGACCACTGGCAAACCTTTTATACAAACAAGCAGTCCAGTGCAGCAGTGTTTTGATAATGGAAACTGGTTCCATATGACAGCGACGTCATATATAGAAACAAACAAAGCAGTCTGGTGCAGCAGCGTTTTATGGAAACCTGGTTGGTGCTCTAGACACTGCCAAAAAAAAAGAGACAATCTTTTTGCACGAAATTACCAATCCTGAGATAGTAATTACTAAGAATGTGACAGCAATGAATCATTTGTTGCATTCTGCATTCCGTTGACTGAAGCAGCCCATTAAGGGCAGTCTATTCAACACAATGGCAATGCAAAATGGCAGGCTATCCACCATGCAGCAGCAAAACTGGACAGCAAAAGACTGTTTCACGGTCATCAAAGTCAAGCTGCCCATGACATATAAAGATAAGACATTCGAAAAAATTGACAATGAGCAAACAAACAAAACAACAAAAAAAAGAGAAAAAAAAAACACACACAGCATAGTGGCATTATTCTCATCACAACCCATGCTTAATTTCAAAAAGTTTGATCATTGTAATCAAAATGATCATTTGACAAATTATTCTTCCTCTCCTCACATTTCTGGCTATTTAATCAATGACTATGATCAGGTTAAAAAATATTTTGAAGGAAGTGTCTAGATCCATAGCAACCTTTTACAGAAACAAACAAGCAGTTTGGTACAGCAGCAAAAAAACAGTCAGGCATGACAGCGACATTATATATCGAAACAAACAAAGCAATCTGTGGATATAGTGTTTACGAAACAATCCACAGTCCATGGATCTTGACCAGTGTTTGCTTTAAGGTGTGAAATTTGAAAAAAATGAGAAATTTTGGGCAAGTTTTTTAGTTTTTGCACATTGCCATAATGATTTAAAAGCAATTTAGTCAGTCAGTTGAAAGTGCTTAAAGTTTTTTTGTGTCAAGTGAAAATGCTTTACCATAATTTTAAACACAAATTATTCCAGACCTTGAATTACTGGTACCAGTAATACACCCTTTGAATGTTTGGACATATTCTTGGTGATTTTCATACCGGTATTTGGGCAAATTCTTGGTTAAAATCTTGGAGGGAACTGTGATCTCCACACTGCCTATTTTAAACGATTCCTTGGTACACATAATTTTTTGGTAGTGTTTATTTTGCCGTTAACGCTATTTTGCCGTTAACGGCAAAAAAGCTTTCAAATCTATTTTGCCGTAAGTGACGTCGTGAGATTTTAAGCGCTATTTTGTGCTAGATTGCCACGACTTCTTGATAGCTCAGAGGACAGAGTGCAGCGTATATTGGGAAGCGCTGCACTAGTTTTGGGTTTGATTCTCATCGTGACTTCGGTTCGTTTCACTTTGGTGGCTTTAGTTCGAATCGCTTCGATTTGAATTTGTGTGACCTGGGGTTAACAATTGGGTTCGTGACGACAGTAGAATAGAATAAGATGTAATATTTGTGTGACATGGGTTACATAGCTACGAGAGTGGTATAGACACTGCTTAATTTTTCTGAAAGCTGTAATTTGAAAAGAGGGAGGGGGAGGACTGGTCCCCCCTAATCTTCCCCCCTGGCTGCCACAATGGGTACAATATAGCTTTATAAAGATTACAAATGTAGTGCAGTCATGCCAATAAGCAACATCTCTAAATTTAGACTAGTGGTTCAGTGGTTGCGCGACTCGATGGGTGGTTGGTGGACTTCATGACTGCAAGGTCTATTCCCAACTTCCCTGTCGCATTTCATGCATTTCCTTGCCATGTGTTTGTGTCCATTTTTATTTATTTCTCGTAGTACTAATATTTTATTGTTTATTTATTTTAATCATGTTGATCAACAACAGACTAAAATAAATATGTTTTGTTCCCTACTAGACTAGTCTACACAGTACAGGTCTAGTACAGAGTATGCACAGTGCATAAACACAATGGTGAGACATAAAACTCAATTTCAACTTACATTTGTGTAGTCTGAGAGCTCCCAAGTTTTTTTCAGAAAGTCAATGGGTTTGCTTTCAGACGATTTTACATCATCAACCGAATTATTTACTGGTACTGGCACATCCATACCAGCATCTAGAAGTCCAGTAAACTTACGGTGCCTAATGTTTACCCAAATGAGCAGATGAAACTGTTGGATCAGGGTATCGGTACCGTATGGTCTGTGATAGCCTAACCTGGTAAAAGAAGAACTAATTTAACTGTTTAAATGGTCAGCACTGAGCAGCAAGTCCAGCCTTTGTTTGTTCAATGCAGTTTGCAGGTTAACTGATCGACGAGGGACTACGCCAGTACCCTAAGGCAGTGCCATACACTGCACAGATACCGCTAGTCTAGGTACCGGTACTCTTCATCATACTCGCCGCATTACGCCAAAGCGTGTAACGAGTTGCGGGGCCAATCTCCACGGCTTAGCGCCTGGGCTACACAGCTCCGAAGAAACGTCGCAACGGTGGCGAGTCCTTGGCGACACTGTGTCGATTTGACCGGCCCGGAAATCGAACCCCAGACCTCCCGCACCGATAGCGAGCGCTTTGCAACTGAGCTAACAGCCGGTACTCTCTCCTCTAA
Organism: Trididemnum miniatum; assembly: GCA_964006365.1. Taxonomy (NCBI): domain Eukaryota; kingdom Metazoa; phylum Chordata; class Ascidiacea; order Aplousobranchia; family Didemnidae; genus Trididemnum; species Trididemnum miniatum. The sequence goes on along the minus strand of OZ023234.1, from coordinate 10,346,929 downwards.
AATAAGAAAATAAACAAAATAAAAATGACTGCCTTGAATCTGATCAAACCAACTGCAGTCCAACATGACGAACTAAAGTTGTTTACAACCAGTCCCTTTCCCAGTTCCACATCCACAAGTCAGGTTAGGCAAATTCACAACCCTCGGTACCCGACAATTTTTTTTTTGTTACATACAGCAGATGCACAAACAGTAAAATTTATTTTTATTTTTTTTTCTCTTTCATTGCCTTACCTCCTTCCTTATCTGCCCTCTTACCCCCCTCCCCGACTTGAAATGGCTAACTAGGTTTGCAATAGGTCATATTATTGCTTTTTGTATACTTAAGTTGTTGTTGTTTTTTTTTGCATCGTAACTAATATGTAAATATGCAGGGGGTGCGGGCTAGAAGACCGTGCGGTCATTACCGACACCTCCTTGTGCTAAAATATTAATTGTGAAATAATTACTTTGTTGCTTTGAGCACTAAATAAATGAATCTTGAATCTTGAACCTCACAACTGGAGGAAAATCTAGTCATAATGAAATGAAATGTTGTGTGGTTTTATGGCGCTTTATAACTACTCAGGTCCTTTAGTCTAGCGTCAATTTTGTCAAAAATGCACTGACGTATTTTTATTCTCTGTTCTTTTCATCCTCCGCGCTACACTTAATTGCTGAGCGTTTAGCAAGTGTAACAGCAGATGCCAGTTTTAATGTCTTAGGTCATTAGGTGTGACCTGACTGAGAATAGAATCCAGCCTACCAGCTTCCAAGGCGAACGCTCTTAACCATTAGGCCATGGCGCTGGTGTCTAGTTATAAGTTTAAGAATAAGGACAATGTCCCCAATATTTGCTTCACACACTTGACGGTCAGTGCGGTATCCGCGATGCGATCCGTGATGATCGCGACGTTTTTAATACCGGTAGCCTATTCATTTTATTCAGTGCCGTTTCCAGAGCATGGGAATTGGTGGGGCACCAACCGTAAGCGAGGGAGCACTAACAAATGATTAGTGTAATGTCAATTTTGCGCAATTTGGATAGATCTGGACTTTGGAACAGCTCAGATGGCCGAGTGGTACAGTAGAGCGTCTGTCTCTTGAGCTGTAGACTCGGGGTTGATTCCCAGTCGGGTCAAACCAATGACTTTAAAATTGGTATTCACAGCTTCCCTGCTTGACGCTCCGCAGTAATGGGATAATGTGAAGAACAAGCCGGCAAGTTTACTTGTTGTGCCGTTGGGAATGGCACTTAACGGGATTCCCCCATCTTGGTATGGTACACAGATGGCCGGCAACTCCTAAGCGAGCTCGTATAGCGCATTGATCGCTTTCTAGTGAAAGGAGGATAAATATGCAACTAACTAACTACTAACGAACTTACTAACTTAAGGCCTACTGCACTTTACTTGGATTGATCTTCTGTCCGACTCGATTCTCTACCAATTTTCTTTATTCCAAGCATAACGTCTTAAAACTAGACGATATGATCAACATGGAATTTGCTAAATTTAGGTATAAATTCAGTAATCAAATGCTTCCAGAACACTTTTGCGACTAATTTACGAAACTCAACGACGTTCATCAATACAACACTAGATGAAAACATGGAAATGATATCAATTTTACATTTCGACCGAACTGGGAAAAAAATTTTCATCATATCTGTTTAAATATATGGAAAAATATTCCAGCCAAGTTTCGTCATGGACCCATCAGGGACGTGCCCAGAAATTTGGAAAGGGGGGGGGGGCGCAATTTTCTGTTTCCGTATCCACTGAAAATATCGGTGAAGAACAAAACAGAACAAAAGCATTTATTCACATCACAAAACACCGCGCATAAAAAAGGACACATCACTAAAGTATTTACATACATTGAAACTGTCTGTGTGATGAAGGGGTAGGAAGGGACATAGTCATTTAATCTCTACCCCTGACCAAACAAAGGTCTCCACGTCTTCCGACGTCCAATTTACCCCTCAATATCAGGTGAAGACCAAAACGAAAAAGGTCAACGCGTCCTTTGATGTCCTGTTTTCACTGTTTCGCTGACAGCAGATATACATCAGCTTATATTTCAGCGGGGGGGGGGGGGACCCCAGCGGCCCCCCTCCTGGATATACCATTTCAGTTCATAAAAGACGAAGTAAACACTGAACAACGTACTCTTTCAAGTTAACTCATGGTGAATAGAGAAGACCATGCAGAGGTGAAGCAAGTTATGATTGCGAATCTGATTCTGATAATAAGCTAGCGTATTTAACTGACAGAAAAACATTTAACTAACGTCGTACAGCCTACCTCATGTTTATATGAGCACACGTAAAAAATTGTCTTTTTTTTGTAATATTAGGCTATAGCCTACATTTTTCAATTAGGATTTTTCAATAGGGGGGTTCAGTGACGTCACATCGTGGTGACGTAAAAATACTACAATTAACCTATAGCAGTTCAGAGGTATTAAAGTGCATCGGATTGTGATGTTTCTAGTCTAAATTATTGCGCGATTGCAGCTACCATGATTAAGCTATAGCCTATGATGCCATAACGAAGGAAACAATCCAGATATTTCATTCACACTTTTGCTTGATTCTTTGCGCTTCGTTTAAGGAGCGAAAAGGTTTCACAGAAACTCAACTGTCAATCCGTGGTTAAAAATTTATTAAAGAAAGTTTAGTTGACCTCATTTTTGGGTGATAGGAAGGTTAACTGACTAAAGTAGGCTAAACTTTCGCAACGTCACGAACAGGGTGTAGCCAGGAGGGAAAAACAAGTTATTGCTTCCCTCCAAAAAAATCTTTTTTCAAGAACCAACATTAATATAAACAACGCATAGAAACCTTCATACAAACATTTAATACGCACTCATTATGAAGGGGGCAGTATCCAGTACCCCTGTCTGAAAAAGTGAAGACAGTGAAGCATGAGAAAAAACTGCCATCCCTACCGAAACATTTTTAAACTACAATAAATTACGCGCGAGAGGAGTCCCTGATCATGCGATTAAAATCAAACACAGCGTCGATATTATCTAAGCATTTTTCACCCAAATCACAGCGTTGATATCATCAGATACTCTCAAGCACATAATAAGGGTGTCTGGTAAACGAAGTACTCCAGCTCCTGAGACAGTTACGGAGCGACGGAGCGTAAAAACAATTTTGCTACCCTCCCTTCCCGTTCCGCCCCTGGGCTTCTTTAAATCATTCGTTGGTCTGGTCTTCCTTGGTAGTATCTTTATTTTAATTTTAGCATCTAAGGCAGTGTCAATTTAGATTTTTATATTTAAATAATTTTTCAACAAACCGGCCGGTTATAGCGCAGTGTTAAAGATGTAGCTATCGATGCGAAAGGTCTGAGATTCAATTTCCAGGCCGGTCAAATCGGACGCTGAGTAGCCAACGGCTCGCCACCGTTGCGACGTTTCTTTATAGCTGCGTTGTCCAGGCGTTAAGCCGCAGGATCGGGCCCCGCCACTCGCTATCACGCTGCAGTACTACAGCGAGTTTAATGAAACGAGTGAAGTGAAGATTTGTTTTTTTTTTTTGATAATGTGTGCAGCCATAGTTACAGCAGATACACCGTATTTAAGGAAACTCCCACTTACCAATTGCTTCACAGCAGCATCAATGACAAAAATGCAGTTCAAGCAAAACACATCAGAAAAGTTGGAATACCGGTATTGTTGCATCGCATCGTAATAAAAGTTTCTCGAAAATAAATTAGGAAGTTGGACAGCGCAGAAAATAACATGACAGCAATTTCGGCAAGCTTTGCACGAAGAAAAGCCGGTTTGTCTAAAAAAAAAAACGATTTATTTTTTCTGCAATCGTCGATTGTCAACGTCAAGCGCAACGCACCAGAAAAGTTTGACTACCGGTATTGTTGCATCACCATGAAAGTTTTTCAAAATCATATAATATAAGGAAGTTGGATAGCACAGAAAAACATGATAATTGATAGCAATTTCGGCAATCTTTGTATGAAAAAAGGCGGATCGTTTCAAAAAAAAAAGGTTTTCATTTTTTTTCAGTTGTCAATGGGGGGGGTTGACCCCCGAAACCCCCCTGCGTACGCCACTGTTTACAGGATCCTAAAAAAAGGACTACCCCTACTCAGTGGCGTAACCAGATTCATTTTACAGGAGGGGCAACGAGGGGGCAAGCCTTGTTTAAGGGGGGGGGGGGGGCAACAGTTTAATGACATCATAAGTAGTGGCGTTATCAGTGGCGTAGCGAGAAATTTTAGAAGGGGGAGGGAAATAATTTCCACGTTTTTTTCGAGTGTATTTTTTTTTTTGGCAGAACAGAACTGATTTGAAGCTGATTGAGAAACAAGAAAGGCTCTAGGGGGTCCGAGGGCATGCTCCCCCTAAAAAATTTTGAAAATTTACATGCTGGAATGGCTATTTTAGTGCGTTTTGAATAATTTTCAGGCAAATTTTGTTTAAATTTCCGACCCTAATTCTGAATGCTTTGCTAAATATGATGCATTTGTTCGCACATTTGCGACTATGCGTGCGTACAGCGTGAGACTTGTCGCTGTTGAAGAGGTTCAAAATTGTGGAAAAATTGCATACATCAAAAACGTTTTTGAAAATGGCAGGTGGGAGCTGGATGCATACCCCTCATCCTACCCCTACTCCCCCCCAGGCCATAAGCTACGGAAACCATCAAAAGAGTCTGGCATGTTTCAGTCACTTGGCACCGTTAACTTTGTTCTTTTTTGCTAAAAAGCAAAGTCAAAAGGGGGGGGGGGGGGGGCATGGCACAATGTTACAACAATAGCAGAAAAAGACCACATCGTTCAGATGGCCGAGTGGTAGAGAGCGTCTGCTTCTGGATCGGTAGACTTGGGGTTCGATTCCGAGTCGGGTCAAACCAATGACTTTAAAATTGGTATTCACAGCTTCCCTGCTTGACGCTCAGCATTGAAGGGACAGTGTGGAGAACAAGCCGGCAAGTTTACTTGTTGTGCCGTTGGGAAAGGCACTTAACGGAATTCCCCCATTTTAGTGTGGTAGACAGATGGCCGGCAACTCCTAAGCGAGCTCGTATAGCGCATTGATCGCTTTCTCGTGATAGGAGGATAAATATGCCAATAATAATAACAATAATAATAATAATAAAATGGTCCCCCCCTAAATACGCTCTTGGACGTCATAACATAACGCGCTAACTTGGATTACAACCACTAATACCGTTCTGTTTGAATCTGCTATTGTTGTAATAATTGTTGTTAGAATTGTATGATTGTATAATTGTATAATTGTATTAAAAGAAAAGTGAGGCAATTCCAGACCGACTTCTACTTTTTATCAAAAGACATGATAACATGATGGATCACGGGAAAATTTAAAGTTACGACAAACTTGAAGACAGAAAGAAAAGCGCATTAACTGATGAAAGAAAGCCTGCTTAAAGTTTTCGCGGTTCATTACCATAAAAGACAAACAAGATTTCAAGATGCCACGTAATTAGATAAATCCACAACAATACAACGTTGACAACTCAACGCAGCGCGGCAGTGGCGACTACCACTATTTTTATCACTTTTACAGCGGGAAACCTGCGCTCGCATAGTTTACACACTGTTACAGAGGAAATGAAAAACTTTTTCTTCCGAAACTTGGTTGATCTGGCAAGCTTTAAGGAAAACGCGAAAAACATAACTTTTATGTACAATTTCACTGGGAGGGCAAGACATTTTACAGGGTGGACAATTGCCCCCCCCCCCTGGTTACGCAAATAAAAAAAACTACATATATATACCAACACTGCTCCTACTGGTAGTCTTTTTTTAGGACGCGTTTCGTTTTAAGGCGCGTTTACACACAGATCGCAATTTTTGAGCCGCAGCGCAGCGAAACTCAAATCGCCAGATTGACTGCTTATCGCTAATGGCAACTTCTATCGCTAATTTTAGGTGCAGCGACCGTGCTAATTTATTTTTAAACGCTTTAGTTCTATGTTTTTATCTTGAGCATGTTCAACGTATAACGTTTTGTCGCTGTTTCCTTATTTTTAACCAAGCTGTTTTTTGTGTTGATGATGGCGTTGTTTTATGGTTAAAAATAAAAAAATCCTACTCCTACTCCTATTCTTGGTAAAACCGCTTCGTTACGCTTGATTGAACGGTAATAGCCGGGCTCATACATTTCAATCACCGGCCGTTAGCTCAGTCGCTAAGCGCACGCTATCGGTGCGGGAGGTCTGGGGTTCGATTCCCGGGCCGGTCAAATCGGCACAGTGTCGCCAACGACTCGCCACCGCTGCGACGTTTCTTCGGAGCTGTGCTGCCCAGGCGCTAAGCCGCGGAGATGGGCCCCGCAACTCGTTACACGCTTCGGCGTAATACGGCGAGTATAATGAAGATTTGATTTGATTTGATACATTTCAATCTGCATTAGCGCGTAGTTGAAATCGCTTCTGCGTAGCGCAGATTGAATCGCACGAGTGCACACGCACAACTTTGCACAAAGTTGCGCGTAGTAGAAATCGCCGATCGCGATCTGAACATAATTAAACAAAGAAACTTCCCGATCACGACTACGCACGCGTACACGCACCTTTACGCATTTAAAATTGATTCTCGTTACCTTGCTCAAATCTGGTAAAATCGTAAATGCAGGTTTGGCCGCATTCGATACATCTACGTTGGAAGACGATGGACTAGGCTAGAAAGTGTATACTGGTATACGGTACAAACAGATAGAAAAAGTTCAAGGTTTGGTTCGATTGATTGGTAGTTGATACTTAATAATTGAATTGTCATATAACAATAGTACCGATTAGCTTGAATAAGCCATGTCCTGCGCAGGGCATGTAATGGAATGGAATGGAATGGAAGATGGAATGGAAGAGGAATTTTGGTATGGAATATGGAAGACTTCAGGTATGGAAAGAAATGGAAGATTTTAAGAATGGAATGGAATGCCATCTTCCATACTTTCCATACCTGGATTAGTTTAACAGAATAATAAATTTTGATCTATAAGTAAAAAAAGAAAAAAAAAAAACAATTAAGCAACAACAATAGCGTTACTTGCAGAGTTGCAGTGGCACTGCGTCACAGTATTGCTAAATGGTAGAAGGTGACGCAGCCTGGAAACTACGCGGTAAGCCGGTAAGTGCCGTGTGCACAAACGGTGACAGAGTTCGCACTACATTCTATTGCTTCGCGGAAAACTTCAAAGTGTTCACAATCACAACTTCAAATTTATTCAAAATTATTAAAAACAAGATGTCACTCAATTGGACGAATGCTTTCACCTGGCGTTGTGCTGGCGCAAGTCTGCGACTTTTACCAAAAAAGCTTTTCTCTTTTGATGTTATTAGAGCGATGCAAGTACAAAAACAAGCTGTCAATCAAACAACTTGTAAAATCTGGCGGGGTCCTGCAGCGGCTGCAGCTGCAGCTTCTCGCAAAACAATTTTCGCAAAAGCAAACTTTGTTTCATTTCGACGATAATTTTCAGTTTACACCTTAGATATTGCATTGATTTTAATTGTTTATTTTGAAGTTTGAGATGCAATATGCGAACTCACCCAGCGCGAAGCGAACAGGTAGTGGTAAACAAAATGTCGGCAGAGATAATAATCACAGTTTTTTGATTTTTTCAATGATACAGATTTTCAGTACTTAGGTCTTACTAAAAGCAAAATTAAATAAATCCAATTCAAATTAATTAAATTAAATTAATTAAATAAATAAATTCACTTGCATGTGGACTGAGCTTGAGGTGCAGCATGGCAGTACGAAGTTTTTTATCATGAGAACATTGAGAAGTTATTCTGGCCAGGCTCAGGGTGATTGTTTCAAGTACCAGTAAAGACTGTAGATTCAGAATGATAAACTTCAACATATGCTTTCCTTGAAAATCATAACTTTCTTATAAAACGTTTAAGAGTAATAATTATAGGGCCAGTGAAGATTGGAATAGCTTAAAGTACGACCAGTGTAGCAAATAATTGTGGCCTAATCTCGATTTTTAGTAAACATTCTATTGCAGTTGCAAGTTTGCTTCAGTTTTAAAATGTGGAAGTCATCATCAGTTTAAAATGTGGAAGTCGAAATGAGTGCATGAACGAATGCCCCCTGAATACGCAATTCTGACTATAAAACCTTCTCATACCGCAATAGGCTAATTGCTTTTGCGCCGCAACCAAGCAATGATTCATTACCAAACAGGCAATCTGTAATTAAATATCATAAATTATGATCAGAAAAACTACATCGCAAGCAAAGTCAGCCCATATAAGCCTACTTCCGAAACTCTAAGAATAGCATTAATGTTTTGTTTGTATGGAATGGAATATGGAAGAAATTTTTTGTATGGAATGGAATATGGAAGAAATATTTAGGTATGGAATGGAAGATGGAATGGAAAAAAATTGTCGGTATGGAATCAGAGTTCTCTTTAGGGGTTAGCAAACTCTTTCTCATTTTTGTTTCTTTATTTAACCGACACGCTTCAATGAGGTGATTCAAAATTCGATATGCGGTACCGTAGTTGTGGCTGAAGTCTGCTGCAAAGCTGTGCTTAGACTGGTTAGTTCGTCTATAGTCTGTCTTTGATCTGTATAAAAACACTGTTTCTTAAAGCAGAAATGTATCTAGTTTTAGTCATGTCATTGGTCTGTTACAAGATGATTGCCCATAAAGCGTTAGGCTAGGCATCCTAAAGTTACACCACAATCAAAGTCTACCGGTACCGTACTGTAACAGTCTAAACTTATGCTTATTCATATATTGGGCTAGTGATGGTACCGGTAGCACAGTAGTAGTTTAGAGCACAGTAGTAGTTTAGAGAACAGTAATACAAGCTTAGGCTAGTGTATGCAGCATGGACCAGTAGACTGTGGCTTAATTTCATAGAGCCCTGGCTGATCTCTAAGTGGTGGTATACCATATACCGGTACCAGTATACGGTAGAAATAGGCCTAGTCTGGCAGTTGCCATCATGGTAAAATGGTTGATACTTGATAGATTGTGTGTGTAGCCTACCTACTGGTATACCGTACTGTGTTATATACCTGTACGGTACCAGTAGCGGTATGTTCCTATGGGCCAAAAGTTAAAAGAGAATAGCCAGATAGCTGCAGTTACAGATGTTATAGATTACAGGATTGGGCCCTATACAGTAATGGTAGGCCAACCATATGCATTATGCATAGCCTGAACAAAATTCAATGTACCGGTACCTGTAGGATAGATACTGGTACCAGTAATCATCATGTTTATGTTAGATACTGGTATGGTACCAGTAATCATCGTGTTTCAACTTGGTTTATTTTTAAAATTACGGATATTGTAGGTTGTTTCATAGTAATCTGATAATGGTAGGAATAAATAACTGTGCTATTCCTGGCTGTACTTACACCAGATTCAGATCATCTGAAAAAAGGGCAATTTTCGCTATACTTCGGCCGGATTTAGCAAGAAATGAAAATGAGAGAAGCTACAGACAATTATTGACCAAGTTCATACTATCAATGCGTGATGCTAAATCTGGTTTAGACAACATCAGTTTATTGCTACAGAAAGAGAGGTAAATCATAAATTAAATTTGTATTGACATATAAGCAAATTGTTTTATTGTGTTCAAGTTTTTGTTAAAACAAATAGACTATTCTTTACAAGTGTTTTAGTTATTCAAGTTAATTAAAAATAAGTAGTCAGAGATAGTGGTGATAATATATTTACAAAATGAAATCAGCAGACTTCACTCTTCTTTGTTTAAGCTGGCCACAATAATGCATGTTGGCCAAAAGCTTTTTTTGTTCGAATTGGCTCCGTCTACGGGCCCGTAACTTTATCTCTTTGGTTTATTTTATTACTTCGTTACGCTCTCGTACACCCGGGAGAGCGTCAAGGGATAATAAAAGAAACAAAGAGCTTATAGTTACGGGCCTGTAGACGGAGCCACTGCCTTTTATGTTTTCCTCACTAACAGACTAACCCTTATTCTAACTGTTTGGCAGTGAAAAAAGGCATTAAGCAGTTATTGATATAAAATTAAACAAAGAACAATTAAATTTATGTGTTAAACGATGTAGAGCTCATGTTAAAATCAAAGTCAATAATTTTTACAGCCCAACTGGCTTAATACTTATGATAGTAAGTAAAATATTGTTTTAGAGCGGGAATATGTGAAATCCATTTTAAGGAGGAAGACATAATTCATAAAGGAAAGATAAAAGCTTTAAAATCTGGAGCTATGCCTTGCAAAAATTTGCCAAAACAGAGTTCCTCTTTTCAACTATCCAGTCGCAAGGCCCCAACTGAGAGAATTGATATACCAAAAGTATATCACAGAAAGCTTAAAGATGTGCTGCAGTCATACGAAAAGTTAAACCCAACATTAAAAGGTACCGGTACTTTGGCATCATTTCACAACAAGAAAACGTTTGAAGTTAATGTCAATTTATTTCACTTTTTTGTACAATGTAAATCAAGGTCTATACCTGTGCTACATGCATATGATGGTTGATCATTGTAATATGATACCGGTACTGTTTTATGTATGTTCAAGTTTATGGCAAATCATTGCATGCTCATTGAGAGACTGGTTTGGACATTTTCGAAATTTTCTTAGGGTATATTTACCTATAACTTGCAAACTTACTACTATTGCATATTATTGTAGGCCTATACATTTGTTGTTTGGTCAAATGGCTCTTACGTGAATCTGAACTATACTATCAGATAATGTAAAACTCTTATATCTTCATTATTTTAGAAAAGTGGAAAATTATTAGTTCAACAACTTGTTTGCAAATTATTAGACAAGAACAGAATATTCTCATTCCCAGATTTAAGTAAGTTGGTTTAAGCTTTTACATTTATGTGATAGTGATACTGGCTTCAAGGTTTGACAATTATTCTATCAGAGTTTGCTTTTTGATTGGTTTCGTAGTGTTCACTATAATCCCATGTTGAACGTCAAGTTACTGCGATTTCATGGAGTAATGTGTAGTACATTTTTTGTTCAGGGTTACTTTCAACACAGATGTCATCATTGAAACATTTGAACTATATGGTTGGCGTGTGCAGTTTTCAGCTCTGCAATTTACTACATTACATGCCACCACATTACATGATTTCTTAAGTAAGTTTATAAGAGTATGTTCTTGTTTTGCCAGTTAGATATGTTTTGTTGTAGAAAGATTATATTGATTAAAGTGAGCAACAGAAAAAAGCCACATCTGAAAGTAACAAAGTAGAAGTTTTTATGCAGTCCTATAATTTGTAAGCTTCATGTTTAGGTAAGTTAGAAAATTTACCAATCTGCCATGGAGTTGCCAGCAACGATATTCCACAAAGCGTCTCTCACCCTATTTTATTGTGGGAAGGTTCTAAAGTGATTGTTCGTAATACTTTCCATTCGTTGAGTTGTACGATATGTAAGTATTTTTTGCGTACACATATTTTGGTATATTTGCATTTAGTGAGTTACTGCTTTATTTCGTCCATGAAATTTAATTTTCCATTCGCTGTAGATTGTAAAGATCGCGAATCAAGTCAGTGCAGTCTTTGTGCTAAATTGGAACAATCACTGTGTATTGATGTTCGTCACAGTCCTGTCAATGACCAGAACGTAAGTATGTTAGGTTGTTGTGAATATTTAGCGTTTTTAAACTGCTTTGTTAGATCAATATTTGCTTATTGCTTTGCATTGACTTGTTCTTGTAAGACGTTTTTGAGCTGTTTAGTTTTGGTCAGAACTTAGATACACAGTCCAGAACAGTGTCGATTGTATCGGCTGAAGGTTAGATAATTCGCATTTTGTTGTAGATTTGTAATCACAGTGCTGTAGCAGAAGATGATGAGCAAATGCCAGCTATGTCAAATGAGATGTGCAATCAAAAAAGTGATACCGAAACAGTAGGCGTATATGTTATTGGTCTTTACAGTTCTTTTTATACTTCAGAAGTTTGTTCTGAATATCTGCTCTGACTAATGCCAGTGTGTGTTTGAAGTTTGTACATCTATTTATTTAAAATTTATGTTGAAATGAGATTTTATTCCGCACTTTTCAGTTGCAATCTCTATTAGATTACATCACTGATGTTGCTATTTCTTGGGCAGACTGTGACTGTTTTTTGTGACGACGGTGATTTGTTGAATTCCTGGCAGAAGCTGTTTCTTCAAGAGCAAAAAGAACATGCAAACATGCCACCTCGTCGACGCAGGTGAAACATTTATTACAGATTTTATAATGCATATTAAGCAACAATTATTCATTAGTAGTCTTTCCATTTTTTGTTTGTGCTAGTAGTTGCAAAATTGCATATTTTCTTCTGCAGTAAGTACCGCATAGCACAGGGATTCGCAGCAAATAAAGACGTTTTTTCAGGTATCATCCAGATTCATTGCGGTGGTGCATTGAATTATACAGTCGATCGCCTGCTGCTTACCAGCACTTGACCACCAGTGGCGTGCTTGCTTTACCAACACGTCAAACAATAGACAGGTATAGGTAAGTCAGAAAATTTATGACTAACGATAACGTTACTATGAAAAATTAATATCGGAAGTTTTTACTACTGGTTATATTTTTGTTTGCTTCATTTTCTGTTGCTGTTGATTAAACCGTGGTAGAATTCTGTCACTAGATGTTTATTGCAATGTTTCAGAAATGGTATCTCACCGCAGCCGGGGTTGAATCCAAGTGCTCTTGATGAAATATCCCGCGTAACTAGCAGATGCAACGACAAAAAGCTGCAATGTTACTTGACTTTAGATGAGATGAAAAGTTAGTCGCAGTTAGGAATTGTAGAAAATGAGCTGAAAGTCTATTAGCATCAGATTTTTTAGCTTTCTTGATTTTTTAGATGTTTTAGCATCAAATTTTTTAGCTTTCTTGATTTTTTAGATGTTTTAGCATCAGATTTTTTAGCTTTAGATATTAGCTTTCATGAAAATATTGAATGTCTTCCACTTGAAGTCTTCCAGCAAGAATCTTTATTGCTTCCAAAGAAGTTACTATATTTGTATACCACTATCTGTACTCTTACTGACTTGTGCAGTGCAAGCGTGTAGAGCTAATACGAACGGAACTGCTTCCCTGGTCATTTTAAGATGCAAGACGTTATACTATAGCCAACAGCCACGATACTTCGAAAAATTTGTTTGTTTGCTTTTCTGTATGTACATTTCTCAATAATTGCTGTAGTCTTTATCAGCTTTAAATATAATTATTTTAACAGAAGAGCTTCTAAGCATGGATTACCGTTCTTGTTTGGGTCATAGTACTTTTTGTTTCTAATAAAGACTACTCATTTTTAGTAAAAGAAAACCTGGTTGTTAAAAATGGGAAATTGGTTGGGTTTGTAGATTATTGCGATGGAGCCAATACTGCTGCCGCTCTTGCTACACACATTCTAGGTAAGTCGATTAGGTTTGAAATATATCGCAAATCAGTTGAACGACTCTGTTTCCTGCAGTATTTTACTTGCGATCTTCAAATCACGAAATTTCGATTCCCATTTCGTGGTACCCTACTTCCAGTACTCCTTCATACCGCATATCTCTTCTTTTTTGGGAAGCTGTTCGCGAATGTGAAATTAGAGGAGCGTCGATTTTAGCGGTTATATGCGATGGCCATCCGAGTAATCGCAAATTCATGAAGCTAATTAGTGCCGGTAACAATGAAGATATTTTGCATAACCATTACACTGCTCCTAATCCATTTGCTGAAGATCGTGACATCCTTCTATGCTCGGATCCATCACACCTTCTCAAGGTAATTTCATTGATATGCCTATGTAGTAGTTTTTCCCGTTACCGTTAATCGCTACTAAGTTTCACGTATAAACAGTACTTTTTCTCTTTCGTTTTTGATTGTTCATCACCACTTCATAAATATTAAGTTGTGTAGAAGTTAATTTAGCACAGGTAAGCAGCTTTTTATTACAGACTGCCAGAAATTCCCTGTATTCTTCAAAACCGGGAGGAACAAAATATTTGCACAAAAATGGCAGAGATATATTATGGTCTGATATTACCCAGCTTTTCACGAACCAGCAAAGCTCAATGTTGGCGCAGCAGTGTCGGCTAACAGTCGACAGTGTATTTTTGAATAGCTATTCAAAGGTGAGCTTTTACATTACTAGTATAAATCGAAAGCACTGTAAGCCCAAAATGTACATTTTTAGTCTCAAAACCAGCTGTCTAGTATAATACATTGCACTGTCTTGTTTCAAGTATTATCATTTTTGGCATTTTGCTGCACATAGCCTACCAGCTATCTTTTGATTGGCGAAGAAAGCAGAACATTCATTTATCAATGGTGAATTTCTAAGCTGCGGTAATTGCTTTCTGTATTTGTGATCGAAGTTTTTTATAGATGAAAGTGTCCTTAGCGAAAGAGGTTTTGAGCTGGGGTGTTGGAAAATGTCTGGAATTGGTACCAACGTCTCAAGGAACTGCCGAATACGTTTTACTATTCGCAAGGTATGCACGACATGGAGATTGCTTATGAGTAAAGGTGCGTTTACATTAGCGTAGTTTAGATCGAAAAGATAGTTTGTTTTATTATATTGAAATCGCGAGCGACGACTCGAGCAATCGAAACAAAATAAAACAAACTATAATTTCGATCTCAACTGCGCTAGTGTAAGCGTACCTGAAAATGAATTAAAAATTTAAATTTATTGGGCCACTAACAAAAAGTCTTGGACTTCGAAACACTGCAATGGCACGCGCAAAATTGAAAGCAGGCTCGTAGCAATTTCCTCACAAATGTCAGTTTGGCAGTATAATTTGTACGACATAAATCCGAGCAACAGTTATTGCTTGATTTCTCTCCAAATTATTAGTTTTTTTTTAGTTGCGGCCTGTCTAACGAACAACGCCCCGACGAAAATCAAATGTCCATGGTTTTTTATTTTTTATCTGTGGCGTGTTACTGGGTGCTGAAACTGCTGATATAATTGCAGGTGGTTTGAAATTATGAATTGCGGAATGCGTAACCCTGTATGTTCGGTGGAAGATGAGCGTTTGAGGTGGCTTGAAGATGAATTTGTCACATATCTATTGGACTGGAAGGTAAGTCAATAACACATAGCGGGTTTCATAATAATGACACATGGTTAAATGACGACGCTTATTGTCCGTGGCTGCATCTGTGCTATGAATGCGGACTAAATCTTCAAGAAAAATACTAAAGCTTTTAATGTACTGTACTTTGTACAGTAGGCCTAATGAATAGCGTATTTTTTCATAGTGCGAAATTGAAAGCTTCCACAAACGGGAATCGAAGCGTATAATTGCTTTGCCTACACTCGAGGGTTTGGTCTTCACTTCAAGAAATTATGTGCGCTTGGCAAAGCACCTCTTATGCAATGGTGCTTCCAAGGTTTGCTTCAAAACTTTCAGCCAAGATGTGCTGGAAGCGTTTTTTGGAAATGTGGTAAGAATATAGTGCTTAACGACGTAATGTACTTTGATGCAATTCTGTGCCTTTCTTACGTTAACATTAGTACGGTTGAGTATTTCTTGAGGTACCGGTACTAGCATGACTATTGGCTTAAGCATAACTGGGTTTGGTTTACAAAATGTCCATCTAAATACCACAATAACAAAAATCGAAACATCTTTGCGGATTGCCGAGCAGAATAATGATCGAATTAATGGTATTGAGAGCTTCAAGCTGTAGTCCATAACTGTAGGTTACACTATGGTTTCGTATTTGCTCTGGCGCGGCTGCAATGCTCACTTACTGTACGAAATATTATAATAATACTTGATTACTTGTGCGTTGCAGAGGAGTTCAGGCAGACGATCAACAAATCCAGACATTTTCCAAACGGCTTACGCAGTTGACCATATAACCAATCGCAAAGTTATCAAAAAGGTCAAAGGCGGAAATACTACGTACGGAAGAAAAAATCCATGGACAGAAGTGTGCGAAGAGCCATTGTCTAAGCGAAAGCGATGACATGGAGGTTCAGTGTTCTCAACCGCCAGTCTGTGCTAAATATATTTCCAGTTTGTAACTCAAATCGAAAATGGGTTTCTATGTGCGTAAAATACTTTTTTTCCTAACAGCCGGCCGACGAGTTTATGCAGTGTAGATAACTTTGCTGTAATTTCACTCCACACAAAGCCCGTTGTATAGTGCGTCCATGATATTATTGATTTACCTTTCCAGTCCAACAGACATGTGACTCATTCATCTCCAAGCCGCTTCAAATTATTTTTTTGTTTGTCGTTTTTAATGATTTAAACGTTTGTGATTATCGTCATGATTTAATTTGTCGTTTTTTTGCTGTCCCGAACATTTTTCTATTTACACATACATCTTGCAGAGTTATGAATGGATCGGTTTTGAATAAAAACCAGGTTATGTTTTGAGACATTTTGCTTAATCAGGTGCGGATTGCAGTAGGCCTAGGCGAGGCTCTTTCCGCGCATTTCGGTAATAGGTACTCCGGTACAGGACGTGCTGGGTGGCTGTGAAATTTAGACGCTGTATCACGTCTTAACGCATGCAGGAATTAAATCGTTTGAGTGACTCGCTTTTAGAATGCCAGTTAAGCATGTTCAGTAATTATTTGCGGTAATGCAACTTCCAATAAAAATATTACGTTTCGGCATAAGAGGAGTTTCGAAACTAGCAAAAACTTTGAGCAATAGTAGTGACCCCCCACGGTTGACATTTTTCTTATAGTAAGTGACTCTGGTACATTGCACAAATGGCTACAACACCATGATCCTTTTTGCTGTCTGTAGTGGTCACAAGACTAGCATTTACCACGCCTTAACGCATCTGATGTCGCCATACATGCGATATTTCTTATGTTTGAGTGCCCTATTGCTAAAGACACGAATGCCACGACGAGTCCAGAAATAAGCCAGTACTGTTTTACTCGGCAACGCAAAATGACCATGTTCGCAAGGTTGTTGATCAACTCCTAACCAAGCTTCGTTGTTGCGTCCTTGGATAACATGCTTTACTTTACAATTATTTTTGCTTTGCAGTTCCTAACAAGCTACGAATTGTAACAGACCTTACGCTCGTTCGCTGAATTGGAACACACGTCGCACGGTTGTTAAATATTATTGATAACGCGGAGATCGGATAAATAACGGTTTTCTGCATAAACATGAAAATACCCGATAAACTGCATTCACAACCCCATTACAAAATTGCAAGTACAACTCTTAGAAACCTTAAATTACTAACACTGCGAAGACTCTGAAATATCAATCACAGCAGCCAAATTATTACCGTACTACAATTACCGCAAAGAAACAAATCTCTCATTTGGATAGTAAAGTGAACCTTTTTTTCGAGAGCTTTGACCAGTTTTCCTGTTGGTGCGGGCTTCGTCATAATCTCTAAGAAATTGTTAGAGGCCATTGCTTTCGTGACACTACTACCATCATCAAAAAATGACTATGAATCCCAACAATTTTGGGCAAAAAACTTCACAATATTATCTTTGGAATACAATAATGAAAAGAATAGCTTAAGGAGAAAAAATTAAGCCGAAGTACAAACTGTGACAGAAGTTTAAAGACACTACTCAAAAGTTGCAATAATATAAAACTTTTTTTAAAGCTTTTTTTCTTGTAGTGCATTTATTGTGTCTAAGTAACTAATAAATAATTAAAAAAAAAATTGAGTAAAAAGTAGTGGGTGACACTGAGAAATAGAAATACTGACAGTTTGAACGCAGATTATCTCAAAAAACGTAAACTATCCTTAAACTTTAGCAGGAAAAATAAAGCCGCTGTAAATCTGAAAACTGGACGTTTCGACAACATAGGTTCAGCTGTCATCATCAGCAGTGTATGCAAGGCAGTATAAAACTGAATCTCGCTCTTTTCTTGCATGTTACAACGTTTATCGTTTTGTTGCTTCTTCCCTTTTCTTGTGCTGTCCGGCTATGCTGCATCTAGTTATCCTGTTTTATGACAGCTTTGAGAAAAGCTGTTTTTGCAGAGAGCTTTTACGAACATACAAACAATTTTATATGGTAGCTTTGACAAATTATATAGTTTTTTTCTCCCAGAAGCTTATCGTGATGTCCTCTTCGGTGAGAAACGCGTCAAATAGTGTTGAACTGAAAAGCAAGACCAATTATAGAGATTTCCGACTTTTTTCTATTCTTGTATTGACGGTACGGAAATAAAAGACACTACTACTATACAAAACTCCAAGAGTTGAGATGAAAAAAATTAAAGAACTAACTTTTTGATGTGGAAGCTTGTAGAGACTGACGAAAACTTTTGGAATTTCTGGTTGATTGTTGAAACAAGTTGTGAAACAGACGTTTTGCATAGGTATAAGAGAGCATCCTCACGAAAAGCTTAACAACATATTCCAAAACTTCTTCCACAGCATTTTCCGAAAGTGTATGACCTTCATGACAAGATATTTCTTCCAAATATGAATTATAATGAGCATGAGAAAGAATTGCTGAAACCACATTGAAAAAATCTATTTTATTCCCAGGCTTAAATGTTTCACGACTACATTTAAGATAAACAGTGTTAAGCAATGAAGCAAATCTCTCATTTGGATAGTAAAGTGAACCTTGTTTTTTTTCAAGTGCTTTGACCAGTTTTCCTGTTGGTGTGGGCTTCATCATAATCTCTACAATAGAAGATGCAAAGGCAAACTTTGATTTTGCTTTGTGCAACACAAAACCTCCCAAATACTCAATTGCATCAGCTTCAAACTGAGTTATTGAAGCAAAGCAGTTTTCATCAGCATTATTTGAATTCCAGTTGCAAATTATATTTATGATATCTAACAAATTGCTGGAGGCTACTGCTTTCGTGATATTACTACCATCATCAAAAAATGACTTTGAATCACAACAACTTTGGGTGAAAAACTTCACAACACTATCTTTATTATGTGTAACAGCAAATGCTTGAACTAGCTTCTGCAATTTAATTCTGCCAATTCCACTTAGAACATATTTATCCAAAATAGACTTCCAAATTTCCGCAAACATGCTGTTCGAGGAGGGGTGAACTCCTGAAGACATTGATGGTATATTATCAGTTGAATCAAAATCAATTTCTATTGTCAGCAGAGCTTCTGGAATATTAGCAGGAATGCATTGGAAATCGAAATCAGACACCTGTGTAATGCCAAACATTTCGATGTACACAAAATTCCAAGAATTTGATAAAAAAATTCGGAAGTATATAACAGTGAACTGTAGAAGAATGAAATATCTCAGTAGAGAACTTGATAATTCACAGTCAGAGCTTGATTACAAATTTATTAGCAAGAAAAAAAGCTATATAATATTTGAATTTAAAAAATATATAGAAATGATATCATATACCCAGTGTATATTATAGCTAATCTGAAACAATACACAATGCAGATGAAAGAGCAAGTACGATGTAATTTATGTGATTGCCTTTGGGCGTTGCTAGAATTGTTGTCAGTGAAATAGCCTATGTAACCGGATTTACTTAAATTCATTGCGAGTTGTCCATTATTACAGTTTAAAAACATGTTAGTAATGTAACTAACACAATTAATTTTGTTTTTATATGAATTGTAGCGTCATCCTAAGCAGCTAGACAGTTTCCAGTTACTGCCATCTGCCAGTCAAAGTTGCTGTAATGATTGTAACTACGTACATAATTGTGCTTAGAAGTGAATGTAGTACAATAATTAAACTCACTTAGGATTCAAGCAACATACCGGTAATCTACTAAACTAGTTATAAAGAGTATATGCCGGTACTGCAGAAGCTGCAATTGAGAAAAAAGCGCTCAATAACTGAGTTAGAGCTTAATATTTTAAAATACTCTATTGAAAACCCAACAGAACTCTTTTGTAGGCTATTGGTCAGTTGGTACGGTACCTATTTGCAGTAGGAATTGATAGCAGTAGAATATTGACTTACCGGTATGCATTATAGGGTGTGGGAGAGGTGACTGTAAGTTATCCTCAACCTCTCATTAAAAACATTAACAAAGATAGTTTAGGCTACTCAGTTTACCTATTACCCGGTTACCGGTACCGGTATGCGTTAACTAACAACAATGAACATATTGGTACACCACTTTAACTACCGGTAGGCGAAAATAGTAGGTCCAATGATGTACCATATGTAGGCTACCTGGTAGCAACACTGTAAATAGATACAATTCAACTCAGCTTTGTTGTGATTTTTGTGTAAACCAGCCTAAACTTTAAGGCATTATTGACTGCTGCTACCGTATCTTCGCTCTGTGTAGTCGCACCGTACAGGCTGATTTATGTGGACTAAGCTAGGCTTATACAGCGCATATGCACATTAACTAAGTCACATTTATTGTATTTACAAACTAGTTTACTCGTCTGCTTGCTCAGTAAACAGGCTAATCTCAGCAGAAGCACGATTTGACTTACAGACCAGTAAATTATGCGCGGAACTGCATTACATCAACAGATCTACTTCAATTCTGAGTCACCTCAGTCAAGCGTGACGGAGAAGTCACGTGATGGAGTTTGCTAACCCCTAAAGAGAACTCTGATGGAATATGGAAAAATCGTCTTCCATTCCATTCCATTACATGCCCTGGTCCTGCGACGACTTTGATTCCTGGATTACAGTAGTCTACTGACTGAATTGCTAAAGTAGGCTTAGAAAGTTGAAACGTTTTTAGAGATATGCATTAGACTAAAAATATGGTTATTTTACTTCTATTTTGATGTTCCAGCATGAACTCATGAATGCTTGTTACTCTGTAATCAACACCATAGACCACTATTCTGTAGCCTACTTGCCTGGGTCTTGTACACTAGTCTACCGTACAAGTTCAGCAATCTAACTGAACCCAAACTGCAAAGCAGAAGATAGCATATAACACAGTTATCTTAGCAGTTAACTGAAGTTTTAAGAAATGGAAGATTGTGCAAATCAAGTAAGCTTGTGTGCTAGACTTTTGTGTATTTTGTGCTAATACAATATTTCAGTGTGTACGGTATATAGTTATTCTCTGTACCAGAACTGATGATACCCTATACCAGAACTGGTACCGGTGCATTATCTTAATATTGTTGGTTGCCAGTAACTTTGCCACATGGTAACTTCGCCACACTTTCATACATCGAAAATTTGCATTACCTACCCCGAAACAAGACTTTAAATTCCCAGTTGTCGTAAAAAATTTTATTGGGCTTTTCCAGTTATATTTATTATGGTAGCATCGTCACATGGTAACTTCGCCACATAATCGAAACTGTTGGGAGAGGTGTGGAAGGGGTCCTACTAAACACCGCAAGGAACTACAAGGTACTTTTAAACCTTCAAAATGCTTGAAAACACTGCAAGGAACTACAAGGTACTTTCATAGCTGCTACGAGGTAGTTGAAAACAGCACAAGGAACTACAAGGTACTTTTAAACCAAGTACAAAGTAGCTGAAAACACTACAAGGAACTACAAGGTAGTTTTAAACCAACTACAAGGTAGTTGAAAACACTACAAGGAAATACAAGATACTTTTATAGCTATTACAAGGTAGTTGAAAACACTACAAGGAACTACAAGGTACTTGTAAAGGGTTGCCAGTAACTTCGCCACATGGTAACTTCGCCACAGTAACTTCGCCACAGAAACTTCGTCACATGGTAACTTCGCCACACTTTGAGAAGGTGAAGGGAGATGTGGGGATAGTAGGAAAATGTGTTGGGGTGTGGGGGGAGGAAGGAGGGATGTGGGAAGAGGTATGAAAGGAGGTGTAGGAAAGTGTGATGGGGTGTGGGGGAGGTAAGGGGAGATGTAGGGAAAGGTGAGGGTAGGGAGATGTGGGGAATTAAAAGTGTGTTGGGGCCCCACACCTCAACACATTTCCCTACAACTTCCCCATTACCCTCTCCACATCCTTTCCCCACATGCCAACACACTTACCCACTCACCCCATACACTTTCCCACACCCTTCCCACACTTCTCCACTCCCCACACATCTTTCCTTACCTCCGCCCACACCCCAACACATTTCCCTACATCTCCCCCCACACCCCCATATCTCTTCTCACAGCTCCCCTGACCTCCCCCTACACCCCAACACACTTCCTTATTCACCCCATGCACTCTCCCACACCTCTCTCCCCACATCTTACCCCACAGTTTCGATTATGTGGCGAAGTTACCAAGTAACTCAAAAAGCCCGATAAAATTTTTTATGGCAACTGGGAATTTAAAGTCTTGTTTCAGTGTAGGCAATGTAAATTTTCGATGTATGAAAGTGTGGCGAAGTTACCATGTGGCGAAGTTACTGTGGCGAAGTTACCATGTGGCGAAGTTACTGGCAACCCTTGTAAACCAACTACAAGGTAGTTGAAAACAGCACAAGGAACTACAAGGTACTTTTAAACCAAGTACAAAATAGCTGAAAACAGCACAAGGAACTACAAGGTACTTTTAAATCAACTACAAGGTAGTTGAAAACACTACAAGGAACTACAAGGTACTTTTAAACCAAGTACAAAGCAGCTGAAAACACTACAAGGAACTACAAGGTAGTTTTAAACCAACTACAAGGTAGTTGAAAACACTACAAGGAACTACAAGGTACTTTTATAGCTATTGCAAGGTAGTTGAAAACACCACAAAGAACTACAAGGTACTTTCAAACCAACTACAAGGTAGTTGAAAACAGCACAAGGAACTACAAGGTACTTTTAAACCAAGTACAAAGTAGCTGAATACACTACAAGGAAATCCAAGGTACTTTTAAACCAACTACAAGGTAGTTGAAAACAGCACAAGAAACTACAAGGTACTTGTTAATCAACTACAAGACTTTTAAGGTAATTTCAAACTAACTACAACCCCCCGATTCCAACCCCCCCGACTCCAACCCCCGACCCCAACCCCCCCCAACTCCAACCCTTGGGATGTTCCTAAAGTACCTGGTAGTGTTTTCAAGTCCTTTATGGTTGGTTTAAAAGCACGTTGCAGCTCTTTGCGGTGTTTTCAATTACCTTGTGTTTGGTTTAAAAGTACCTTGTAGTTCCTTGTAGTGTTTTCAAGCGTTTTGTAGATTTAAAAGTACCTTGTAGTTCCTTGTAGTGTTTTTAAGTATTATACCTTGTCGTTGGTTTAAAAGTACCTTGTAGTGTTTTCAGCTAATTTGTACTTCGTTTGAAGGTATCTTGTAGTACCTTGTAGTTCTTTGCACTGTTTTCAGTACCTTGTAGTCCCTTGCGGTGTTTAGTAGGACCGGTGTGGAAGAGTGCATGGGGTGAGTGGGGAAGTGTGTTGGGGTGTAGGGGGATATCAGGGGAGCTGTGAGAAGAGGTATGGAGGGTGCGAGGGGAGGTGTAGGGAAGTGTGTTGGGAGGTAAGGAAAGAAGTGTGGGGGAGGGGTGTGGGAGAGTGTATGGGGTGAGTGGGAAAGTGTGTTGGCATGTGGGGAGAAGAATGGGGGAGGTTTAGGGAAGTGCATTAGGGTGTGGGGCCCCAACACATTTCCCTTCATGTCTCCTTCCTCACCTCACCTTTCCCAGAGCTGGGCACAGCGCCGCTACTTTTTCGCTAGCGGTAGCGACAGCACCGCTGCTTTTTTTTACTACAAGCGGCAGTGCCGCTGTTATTTTAGCCAAGTAGCGGCAGCGCTTCAGTGCCCCATTTAATGCAAATAGTCTCCCGCTGGCGCTGATTAAACTCCTTTGAAGACAGCAAATAAAAGTTTTGTTTCTCACAATCTCACTTTAAATTTTTTAAACTAAGATTGTGAAAACAAACATTTTAGTAAAAATTTCAGTCTCTGAGAATTGGCTTCTCAGCGGGAGATATGTGAGGTAGCCTAGGAAGAAAATTCCTGCAGAATCATGGAGGAGAGAGCTGCTTGATAGTTTTCTTTAAAGTTTCAAATTTTCTTTGTTATTTGCTTGTATAAGGTGTGATGTAAAGCAGTCTGGGGATGAGAATGCCGCGCTCGCGATGATATTTGATGCTTATCTTTGTTAGAGGCGCTAATTGCAGCTGTCTGCTTTCTTGCTTTGATGTCAGGCAATGCTCTAAATTTTTCGTTGGGGACCTTTACATGTGGATTGAGCTTGAGGTGTAGCATGGCAGTACGATAAGCTTTTGTAATGAGAGTCAATCAGGCCAGACTCAGAGTAATTGCTTTCAATTCTTGCTTTCCGCGATTGTAGCAGGAATTAAACGGAGGTTTAAACCTTTGCTGAACAACTCCGAAAATCAAGTAGCTTCCGCTTTGCATCATTCATTTTAAATCATTTGAACTTACTTGGCTTCCCTTTCTGGTTCATGCTGGAATGGACAATAAGGGCATTGAACTGGTGCGAAACAAAAAAATGGTGCATTTAGTCATAGGCGCACGCAGGGGGGCACGGTGCCATGCCCCCCACTTTGGCCCTGAAATAAGGTGCTAAAACTTAGTTTTCAGTGTATAATTTCTCAAACGAATAATGGGTGAAGCCTCTTTTCACCTATTTTAGCCAAGCTTCTACTTTTAGACATAAAGTGCGAAAATATTTTTGTATTGTCACTAGTGACTGCGGAAACCATTTGTTTCAAGAGCTTAGGCCTACATGTAATTTCGAACCCCAAAGTCAGGCTTCAGTTAGGCATGTGAAGGAAGAGTTTTTAAATGAAGCTGCATTCCATCCTGAACGACCTTCGCCGGAACTTTTTAAAAACAAAATATTGAGGGACTTGTTCAATGTTCATTGACTCAAATATCGCGATTCTGTCAAGTGCAGCGATTGAACGACTTTTTTCCGTGGGAAAAGACGTGCTTAAGCCTAAGCGCTGTGGTTTAACGGACCAGCATTTCAAAATGCTTGTTTTTTTAAAAAGAGCATGCAACCAATCAATGGAGTTTTGATTTTTTAACGCCGTTTGCGATCTGCTTTTGTTTTTTAACTTGTTTCTAAATCTGTGTTTTATTTTCAACATGTTTTGATTATTTCTTTTCAACTTGTTTTTTGTTATTCGCTAAAAACCTGACCATCGGTTTCTATTTACATCCAATCAGATTTCAAAATTAACTTCTCCCCAAAAAGCCCTATATCTTATTGGATGAAATGGAAGTCGATTGTCGGCTTTTTTGTCACTTGTTTTAGTATTTATTACTCTCAATGCTATGCTACTTCTGTCAACAAAGTTGCAATTTCACCAGTAGGCCTACAGTATTAAAATGCCTTTGTGCTTTCGACTTTTTTTTTTCTTTAAAATAGCGGCAGCGCCCGCTGTTTTGCACTCACTAGCGGCAGCGGTAGCGGCGCTACTTTTGTAAACAAGCAGCGGTAAGCGACAGTGCTGCTGCTTTTTTAGTAAAAAAGCGGTAGCGGCAGCGGCGCTACTTTTCAAGTAGCGATTGCTCAGCTTTGACCTTTTTCTACATCTCCCCTTGCCTCCCCCACACCCCAACACACTTTCCTACACCTCCTCTCATACATCTTCCCTTCCTCCCCCCACACCCCAACTCATTTTCCGACTATACCCACATCTCCCCTCACCTTCTCAAAGTGTGGCGAAGTTACCATGTGACGAAGTTTCTGTGGCGAAGTTACTGGCAACCATATTATTGACCAGTTCTGGTTGAAACATGTTTTTGAATTTAAAATGCTTTGGACTAGACTGCATCAGCACAGAGATTTTGGTTAGTCGGTACTGGCTTCTAGTACCTATGTTACACATCACTTTGTTAAGCTATGGTATCAGTACCAGCTCAGAATGTGACTGGTCTGTTTGTAAAAAGATAACAACTACTGACCACATTATGTCTACTTTTTGTGTTATCCTGCAGTGTTGGATGATGTGCTAACAGGTATATGGATGGTGTTCATTACTGTTCAAAGTGGAACAGTATACTGGTGAGAGAAGGAGTTTGTGATCGTAGCAGAGTGACAACTGATGTTTAAGAGGTCTACCAGTGCAGAGTCGGCCTTATCTAAATACAATACTAGCTTTTTGCTATCTGGTTTTTCCTTCACAGTTCAATAGCCTAGCTTAAATTCTGAATTATATACCTAAAGTAACATTTGTCTAAGGTTACGTGACTGTAACATTTGTCTTTTTGGTTTATTTTATTATCCCTTCACGCTTCCCCGGTTGTACCAGAGCAGGACAAAGCAATAAAATAAATCAAAGAGGCAAATGTTACTGTCACGTAACTTTAGCCAACTTCGTTTGATCTGTGTTGTGTGCAGGGATGGGCATTTATCGCAATAATTTATCGGCGATAATTTTTTACCAATTATCGTTATCGCTCAAAATAGTTTGGATTTATCGATTACCGATTTTGCTTTTGTAATATATTTTGTTATCGCCAATAAATTATCACGATAAACGATTCTTTATTTACACAGTGTTCAAAGTTAGGGAGTTGGCGCTATGGCAAAATTCACGGAGTCGATAAAGTCTTGCAATTTTAAAAATTTCTCTTTGTTTTGTTTAATCCGACGGCAGAGTCCATGAACTGCTCTCTTTTCTTGAAAAATCTAGAAAAACACTTTTGTGATTTGACTTGAAAGAAAAAAAACTTTGCACACATTAAAAATTTACTGCAACATGTATCGGAAAAATTGATCGATTATCGATATCGCTTTAAGAAATTGAGATTTATCGATTATATTGGTATCGCCCAGAGCATTTTTGAAATTATAGATTATCGTTATCGCTTAAGTACAGAAAGGTTTATTGTGCCCATCACTGGTTGTGTGTGTACTAGTAACATTGAACTGTTAAAGCGTTTTTTGTTCTATTATTGATGCTTTTGCAGGTTTCTTTTGATGCATGGAACAACTCAAGATGTAGCGCTGAGAAAACCACTGTGAGATTATTAATGGAATATTATCAGCTTATTCTTTACGCAAGATCTCAAATTCCTGAGCCGGTTCAGCTAATGCACAGAAAATTGCAAAGTATAAATTTATTATGTTTTACTGCTAAGTGCAAATTATCAAATATATTGTGCTTCCAGTGGCGATTCCGGCACTCGGGCTACTCGTGCTGAGCCCGAGTTACAAAATGATGCAGAGGCGACTCCGGCACTCGGGCTGAGCCTAAGTTACGAAATGATGGAAGGCTTATTATTATTTAAATTTTAAAAAGTATGCTTAAAGCTTTTTTTAACTTAATTCGTATCAAGTTCGTTGAAAGAAACAGTCATCGTAAAAAACAACGAAGTGTGCGGTGGCAGTTGCGTTTTTCGCTCAACGATTTGTCTAGCCATAAGCTCTGGCTAGAGGAAAATAGCCCGAGCCGCATTGCGGAGAAAAGAAACGAGACAAAAGCCTTTTTCCTTATTACATCTTACTCGGGCTCGATCGCATTTGCCTGAGTCAGATAATGCAAACGTTTGTTACGTTGTTTCACACAATTCTTTCCTTAACTTGTTTGTGGAACTCGGGCCCTCGAGAAATAGCCCGAGCTACAATTGGAGAGAGGAATAGAAAAAAGATTTCGTAAGATGCCTGCCATCATGCTGCCATGTAGTAAATGCAGGCTTTTTGTTTGGTCATAAATGTCTGTTCCTCTGTGGCTCACAATGGATAGCTGATAACAAAGAGCTACACAACAAACTCAGTATGAGTTTGCCATCAAATTAAGAAGATTAAACTTTATGTATGAATGAAAGTATTTTGCAACAATTTAAGTGTTGTGTAAGTTGCTATTTTATTGCTTTTTTTACCGTTATTTTATCACTGATTATGTCGAGCCCGAGTAGCCATAAAAAGCTAGAGTCGCCACTGTGTGCTTCATACTTTTTTCTGAACTATGCTGTTTTGAATTTGCTTAAAACTGCCACATATTATGTAGAATACACAATCTGCCTCTTAATCTGTTTTTGTAAACTTAGTCATTAATTTATTATCAGTTTGTATAAAAATGCCCACAATTGGTGGCTTATAAAAATTAAATAGTAATGACATATTTATATCCCGCTTTAACACTTGCGTTGATGCAAGCACTCCAGCAAGGCTATGCAGGGGGGCAACAATAATTCACTGTGACAAAAACATGAATGAAAACAGAAGGATAAAAGCGTAAAATCATGTGTTAATACTTATATGAAAACAGTGAAGTAAATTAGCAACTTGCGTTACGGTACATTGCAAAAAGCATATGACAAAAAAAATAATAATACAACATGCAATTTTTCACTAGTCTATCAATTAGTAGCACAGTAGAATATAACAGTGCTGGGCAAGTCCGCAACTAAGTCTGCAATTGCGGACTGAAAAAACATTTCTCAGTCCGCAATGGGGTCGAGGGGGGGGTGGAGTTGGGGGAGTGGAGTCGGGGGGATTTGAGTTGGGGGGGTGGAGTCGGGGGTTGGGGTCGGAGGGGTTGGAGTTGGGGGAGTGGAGTCGGGGGGATGGAGTCAGGGGCGTTGGGGGATTGGGGTCGGAGGGGTTGGAGTTGGGGGATGGAGTCGGGGGGATTGCGGTTAGGGGGTTGGGGTTGGAGTTGGGGAGGTGGAGTCGGGGGGGGTTGGAGTTGGGGGAGTGGAGTCGGGGGGATGGGGGTTTAGGAGGTGGAGTCGGGGGGGTTGGAGTTGGGGGAATGGAGTCCGGGGGGTTGGAGTCGGGGGCGTTGGAGTTGGGGTCGGAGGCGTTGGAGTCGGGGGGTTGGGGTCGGGATTTGAGGTCGGGGGGGGGGGGTGGGGTCGAGGGGGTTGGGGTCAGGGGGGTGCAGTTGGTTTGAAATTACCTTAAAAGTCTTGTAGTTGATTTACAAGTACCTTGTAGTTTCTAGAGCTGTTTTCAACTACCTTGTAGTTGGTTTAAAAGTACCTTGTAGTTCCTTTTAGTTGGTTTAAAAGTACCTTGTAGTTCCAGGTAGTGTTTTCAAGCATTTTGAAGGTTTAAAAGTACCTTGTAGTTCCTTGTAGTACCTTGTAGTTCCTTGAAATGTTTAGTAGGATCCCTCCAGCAAGGACATTATGGACCAAAATTGACATTACTTACTAGTCCACCAACATAGCCGTTTGTAGCGCTAAAATTTCACACAATGTTTATTTCGGTATTTTTGATGCTAAACTCACCCAAGTTTTTCTCAATGATTTACTTTAATTTTGACCAAAAAATCTCGTCAGATATGCGCCAGAAAGCACAAAGTTGACTATATTTTCAAAAAATTTTCTGGGGGAGAACCCCCCAGACCCTCCGTGAGAGGCTCGGCCCTTCGCTCTTCCGACTAAACTAAACGTCTTATCGAACCATTTGTGATGAGCCCCCCAAGCTAAAATGCATAACTACGGCCCTGCGTCGATCGCTTTCAAATGCCAGTGTAAAGTAATGCGTTTTTAGCATCTTCTTAGACACATTAAAACTTTTTGTACAGCAAATATTCATTGTCAATTTATTCCAAATGGTCGGTGCAATGCATTTAAAACCAAAATGCAGTGTGCATCACATTATGGTATTTGGCTAAGGATGCTGAGTTTAAAATGGCTTGAACTGGTGATAAGATCTTTTTCATATCCGTATGCTCTGTTTTAGAAACCGGTACTTTTTGCAAACTATTTTTTGTAGGAAAAAAAGCTCTTGCATCAGCTGCCTCTAACACCAAGTAAGTAATTCAACTGTGTTAGCTACTACAGTTTTGGCTTGTTTGAATACTACTAACTGAAATATTCTAGAGACTGCTCATAGCTTCACTTTATATTCCGCCTTCATAAATAACTCTTGATACATCGTAAATGTTTAGCTCTCAAAGAACAAAGCGAGCTGAAATTCAGTATAGCAACAAGTGTGCTCAACTTCTCAAAAGCTTGGAAGACTTGAAGTCTTGTTTGGAATCCTTTGTGCAAAAATGTGATTTTGTTGAGGCTCTCATTGCTGTAGGATCAACTCCAGTGTCAATAAAGGAAGTTTTCACGTTTCAATCAGTTTTGGAAAGTGTGTACTGTGTAGCATGTATCACTACGGGTTCTTAAAGGTGCAAATTTAGTTAACCAATGTTAGTGCGACAGGTATTTATTTATCAGTATAATATAATTGTTCTTCCTGTAAAGCATTTCCCCCATCTTGAAAGTTGAAACAGCTTGCTTTGTACCTGGCATGCACCAAAAAGGTATACTGTACTCAAATAGAGTTTAAATTGCATCTACTCAATTCATGTAAACGTTTTTATTGTGCTTTGGAAGTCTGTTTTTTAGTTTAGTAAAATGAGCGTTTTGTGTTTGGACCAATATAACTACTAGCTAGTGATTGCAATTTTGTGATTCCATTGTCTTTTTTATCCTTTTTTTTGACCCGAAGTGTTTTATGATGCAGATAGTTTGTCGGCGGAAAAGAATTCATATGATTCTGAACAAGTCAATTCTCACGCCAGAAAGTTTTGCATGCTCATGGTCCAATCTCCACTGTCCAGCGGTGATTCCTTATCGCTGACAAACACTCGTCTTTTTATGCGCACTGCCAATCAATCCGCAGCTGAAGGCTGTACACCATGGCCCAACTTGCGGTAAAGCTTTGTGCTTATTAACCATGAAATTCTGCCGTTTTCATAAAAATATGCGTTTTGTGTAACCCAACTATCCATTTGCCAAAGAAAACTACTGCTACCAGCCTACTCTAACTACCAGCAATCTAACTGGCAAAGTTACTTTGTATTGGTTAGCGGTCATAGGATTTTCGTAGCTCTTAGGTCACGCAAAAGCAGGTTGTCGTTTAGAAAGTCTTTCTGTTGCAAAACTTGTTTTCGCAGTGGCAGTATCTTTTGAAAATTGAATTTTTGTGTCGTAAAATTTTCAAGTGATGACTCAAGTTTTTCGCAATAGATGGTCCTCAAACAAACATAAAGTCGGTGCCAAAATCAGCTTCCATGCTGGATCTAATCCAGCCTGGTCTCTAAGTGATTCCTTTCTGGATTCTGCCGATCGGCTGAGAATTCTTGATCAGAACAAAGAAAATGTCACACCGTCTGCACAGTCCAAGCATGTTAGTATCTTTTTTTGATGTTTCAAGCATCTTACTACACATGAAATAATATGGTGGCGAGATTTTACCTATAGCAGTATATTACAATGAGGAATCTCACCGCGCTTTACAAGAATTGCCAGCTACTTGTTTACCGCTTTAAAATAGAGGATTCCCGTTCGATGCCTTTTCCAAGGACGCCATGAGGTCTCCACGTTGGTTGTACTGTTCGATGAGTTTTTCGTTTTTAGAAGGGTGTCGACTGTGTCTTCATATTTTTCAGATAGAGCAATGTTTCAACTTATCCTCCTCTCAAAACTCAACCTTGCCAGTAAAGGAAGATCGTTCCACTGACACCTGCAGTGAAGAAGGAAACAAAGATAATGCGTCGAGGAAAATGCGTTTCTCAGCAGCCGAGGTTCTGGAACGTATATTAGTTGATGAAGATGCTTGCAGTGTTACAGCAGGAGAAACTGCTTCCAATGTGTCGGCTTCAGAAGCAAAGCCATGCGGCGTTTGGTTAGAACTTCCTGTTTTAATCAAAGGTTTTAAGTTTTAGCAATTAAAGGTAAAGAGAGTGGCTTTAAAGTCGCGAAAATGCATAAGGTTTTGTTCAGCATACTGACTATAAGTATGTTCTCCATGTTTGAAAATCGAATTTGACTGATGCTTGACTGCTGGTATTAATAAATGCTTAGCTGCCAATTATAGCCAAATGGTCGACTCACTTCGTCTCTTAAATGATTTATTCCAAGAAGGCGCTTTTAAAAGCGGCTTATTTCAATGAGAGTGTATTACAATTTTTCTATGTTTTAGAGTAGATTCCCAGGTTTAGAACTCATTCTACTTAAGTAGCAAAAAACTTAGTAAAATCTTAATGAGCAACAAAAAGGATTTTATTTGGATAAGCTTACCACTCGACGAAGCGATTAGGGCCACAAGGATTCCAAGTCGATGATGCGATTAGTTCCTGCTGATTACGAACAAAACAGTGCGGACTTCTTCGTGGAGGTCTTCGTTAAAGCCTTGGTTAGCGCACCAAAGCACTGCCATTTATTCAACTCAAAACTTACGCTGTAAATTTGTCTTTGATTCTTTTGTATGTGGGGCTGGTGGACTGTGTTTAGGCAATTTTTGTGATTTACTGTAGTTGTGATTTCTGAAATTCTGTAACATTTAACGTGATGTTTTTATTCGAAATCTGTTGAATTTTGTTTTAATAATAAATCAATCATCGTGATTAAGTGAACACTAGGTAATGCTAAAGAGCTAAAAGAATTAGTAGAGTTTTTTATTTTGGATAACAATAATAAACATCATACACACGAGAAACTAGCGGGGCTAAAAATATTGGAAACAGCGACGAAAGAATATAGGGTAAACCGTGCATATGACAATAAAAAGTCAGTCGCTGCACCTGATTAGAATGGTAAGGTTTACCACAGGGGTGCCTTGATGTGGGGGCTCGGGGGGCTGAGCCCTTCTAGTTCTAAACAATTTGCTTTAAAGGGCCCCAGGGGGCAATTGTTTTAAAAATTTTGCTTTGAGGGGGCCCGACTGTTTAAGTAATCAAGTCATAGTAAACTTTTAATGCTAATATTCAGTATTTGTATTTTCACATTCGAGTCTTTGGAACAAAAGTTCTTTGCTTCAATCAATCGCTTCAACTCAAGAATAAAGTTGAAAACATTTTGCATGTGTTGTTAAAGATTACAGCCTAGAATTCATCTATACACGCAGGGCTGGTGAAAGGGGAGGGGGGGTACAAAGTACCGGAGCCCGTCATGTTTTGAGGGGCCCCGCTCTTATAAAATTTTTCTTGAGGAACACACGCGAAGAAATGCTGGAGAAATTGCGTTTTTGCTATGTTAAGACCTACCAGTGCCGTAGCAGCTCAACTTTGTCCCCCCCCCAAAAATAAACCCTTTCAAGGGCCCCAATACTTAGCTTTCGATATGAATTATTTTAGGTTTTTCCAGGGGTAACAACTCAGTTTCTCACCACAATGCGAATACTGTGGTAAAATTAAAACATATACACGTTGTCACTGTGTAAAAATAAAAGGTGTAATTTTAAGACAAGTTTGTTACACCCAATTCGTTTTCCATTAAAATCGTCTAGCTCAGGGTTTTTCTACCTTTTTTTGCTCATGGCCCACTAATATGACAAAATATGATGGTGGCTTAATAACTTTTGCTAAAAGGTACCAAGTTAACGCGATGGCATGATTAGGGAATGCTGATGTCGCTCTCTAGTCAAGCTCTGTGGCCCACTGTTGGGCCATGGCCAATAGGTTGAAAACCTCCGGTCTAGCTAGAGCGCACTTTTTCGTACACAGATGCTCTTTTGACAGCATCATAATCTGGAGATCGGGCGCATTAACTTTCGATTGACAACATGGCCAGCGAAGAACCAATCGGATGGCCGAGTGGATAAAGCGTGTGCTTCTGATCCAGAAGGAGTGAATACACTGAGGGTTTGATCGCTAGTCAAGTCAAACCAATGACTTAAAAATTGGTATTCACAGCTTTCCTACTAGACATTCAGCATTAAAGGGATAGTGTTAAGAAAGCCGTCAACTTTGCTTGTGCCGTTGGGAAAAACACTTAACGAGATTCCCCCATCTAAATGCGGTAGGTAGACAGATGGCCGGCAACTCCTAAGGGAGCTCGTGTAGCGCCCCATTGCTTTCTGTGATAGGTGGATACAAATGCCAACAAAAGAAAAGCAAAAAGATAGTCTTCTGTTTGCCATATTAGATGTTATAAACGTTTTAATAAGTTTCAGTTTTCTGAAGCTTTGTTCAGCACTGGTAACAGTAACAACGCTTATTGTAAACTCGAGGAGCAAGGCAAGCGAGCACTTACTGGTATTACTATTGAATTAAAAGTTCAACGGTGTTGAAGGGAGACTGCCAAACGAGCTTGTGTCGTTCTAATCAGCAACCATCTGATATAAATATCAAATGCAATAGACTCCAGCCGTGAATCGTACCCGTCGCAAAGAATCTGAACCTGCGTGCGGTATTGCCAGATCATATTGCTGACAATGGCTGTTCATGCACGAAGCTGCTGGGTGTAAACAGCAATGCAAAGACAGAAGCGACATCACATGTCAGCTTAAAACTTTCTAGTATCGACATAATAGCCTGGTCCACCAGTTGTTTTAAAAAGTTTGCTTTGAATCTCTTCCTCAGAAGCTGTACGATATAGATTTGCATCGTAACTAAACATTCTCTTTTTCTATTTTCATTCTCTTTTTTTTTTACTTTTTGATTGAGAAAGACCGGACCAATGTCCAATTCCTGCGCTATTTCAAAAGCACACGTTTTCAAACTAGCAAATCCTTTTTCAATGGACTTTTGTATTCGATGTCAGATTATGGTTGCTGACACAGAAATAGGGTAGGATTGAATTTAATTTACCGATCGGATGGCCGAGTGGATAGAGCATCTGCTTCTAGATTGGTGGACTCCGGGATTCAATTCCGGGTCCGGTCTAACCAATGACTTGAAAATTGGTATTCACAGCTTTTTTGGTTGACGTTCAGCATAATGGATAGCGCGAAACAAGCGGCAAGTTCGCTTGTTGTGCTGTTGGGAAAGGCACTAAACGGGATTACCTCATCTAGGTGTGGTAGACCGATGGTCGGCAACTCCTAAGCGAGCTCGTATAGCGCCCCGTCGCTTTTTCATGATAGGAGAATAAAATTGCGAATAAATAAAAAATAAATAGATAAAATTTTAAATCTGCTCACAAGGTGTTAATGAATTTGAATTTAATTTTTTCAAGAGGAATGAATTTGAATTTAAGCTTTGAAAAATGATTGCATCCAACTCTGCACCGGCCTCCTTTTTCAAGTCCTACGCACACTCTTACACACAGTGTATTGTTTATGACATCATTACGCAGTTTATGACGCTATTTGAAAGGAAACGATAGCGAAAAATTTTAAAACTGAAATATATAGAATCTGAGCGCAAAAAATCCCATTCAACGCGATTCGCCAAGCAAAACTTTGTTTTTGAATTGATGCAACTTCGGGTCCTTCAAGACAATTTGGGGCCCCTTTTGGCAGTGTGGGTCCCTCCCAATTGGGGGGTTTGGGGGGCGGCTGCTACGGCTCTGGTGGTGGAGGTATTCCGGCCAGGACGGGCAGGTATTCGATCGGGGTTGGTTTGAGACATCCAGTTATGATACGCATGTTATCATTTAGAACTACATCCAACTTCTTAGTATGCTTGCTTCGGCACCATGCAGGGGCCGAGTACTTTGTGGCACTGTATACTACCGCCAAAGCACTGGTGCGAAGTGTCGAAATCTTTGCACCCCAGGAAGTTCCAGCCAGGCATCTGAGTAGGTTGTTCCTTGCTGAAATTTTGTAGCGTAAACCTTCCAGGTGTTGACGATAGGTGAGCTGACGATCAAGCTTAACTCCCAAATAAGTGGGATGACTCTGGTATGGCAGCAGCACGCCGTTAACAGAGATGTTTAGCTCTCTGTTAGCTTCCCTGGTGTTGAGGTGAAAAGCAGTAGTTGTGGTCATCGCTGTGCTGAGTTTCGGTCTCCATTGGTCCAAGTATGCAGAGATGTTCATCATATCTAACTCTTACGTTTTCTCGATCTTATTCCAATCTTTATCCACGTATAGCTGCGCCAGATCATCGGCATATCCATACTGTTGCAACTGGCTGTGAGGTAGATCGCTAATGTAGAAATTAAACAGCAGGAGAGATGGAGTAGAGCCCTGGGGATCACCATTCTTCAAAGATCTTGGACGACTCAAACGACCATCACTGGTTTGAAGAGTGAAACGCCTGTTAGAGATCAGCTCTTGCAAGAAACGGACCATATGATGATCCGGAATCGCGTGAAGCATTTTTAAAGTGAGCCCACGAAGCCATACCGTATCATAGGCTGCACCGTAGAGCGAGATAGCGCTGTTTCTGGCTATTAGCCTTCATCAGTCGCTCTCAGGTAAGAAACATTCATCTTCCAGGACGAATGATCTCGCCAGGATCACTCATCCCTTCGGATAAATATTTCTTAAAGAATTTGACCTTTGTGGTACGCAATCCACTCGTGTGGCTACGTCACCATTTCAGTCAAACTCTTTACGTGGCCAGGGTGAAGAGCAAACAACTAAGAAGCAATGTCCTTCCTGGCCTACCGGACGGGAAGTCATGACGACTTCCTCTTTGACTGAAATGGTGACGTAGCCACACGAGTGGATTGCGTACCACAAAGGTCAAATTCTTTAAGAAATATTTATCCGAAGGGATGAGTGATCCTGGCAAGATCATTCGTCCTGGAAGATGAATGCTTCTTACCTGAGGGCGGCTGATGAAGGTTAATAGCTAATAGCCAGAAACAGCGCTGTCTCGCTCTACGGTACGATTTACTGGAGTGCTTTGCACTGTTGGTGATGGAGTGCAGTTATAGCCTCTGACCCAACAAAAGGAAGTCGTCATGACTTCCCGTCCGGTAGGCCAGGAAGGACATTGCTTCTTAGTTGTTTGATCATAGGCTGCTGTTAGATCTACTAATACCAGTCCAGCCTTCTTTCGTTCTTCAAATCCACTCTCTGTGTTTTCACTTCAGTCTATTGTTTATGACATCATTACGCAGTTTATGACGCTATTTGAAAGGAAACAATAGCGAAAATTTTTAAAACTGAAATATATGTAGAATCTGAGCGCAAAAAATCCCATTCAACGCGATTCGCAAAGCAAAATTTTGTTTTTGATTTGATGCAACTTTGGGTCCTTCAAGACAATTTGAGGCCACTTTTGGCAGTGTGGGCCCCCCAATTGGGAGATTTGGGGGGCGGCTGCTACGGCTCTGAGACCTACGTCCAGTGTGCAAAGTAGGGGGGGGACATGTCTCCCCCAATAAAAATAATCGTCCCCCCTGCAAAGAAAAAAATTTGTCCTGGGGTGGATGCCAAAACGTCCCCCCCAGTAATAAGTACCGTAAGAAGTTAAATATTTTTTAAACGTGTTGCTTGTGGGTACGGACTGCGGCAATACTTTCAAGCATATCTTGTAACAATTATGGTTTCCTTCGCAAACTAATCAAGGACAACCTTTTCAGTGCGCCTATTACAGAACAGAACGGTTTATTTTTCATCAACATTACAATACGTAGGCAGTTTTTTATAAGCTTTAGTGAAAGCACTAAGAATATGTTAAATCAGCGGTTCCCCAACTTTTTTCATATATTTGAGATTGAGAGTATGAATTAATAACACGCTAGCCTATACCTTTTAGGGCTTCGCCCCGGACCCCGTTGGGGTAGCTTACTGCTCTCCCCCAAACCCCTTGCTTCATTTATAAAACAAAAACCTGCCTAAAGCAAAGCTAATGAAGTTTTTGAAATTCTACCGTCGATATGATTTCTGTTCATCATGCTGGTGGTATGCAAACACGCAGTACGCCCTCCACCACTGTCTTAATTTGGTCATTGACCAATGAAATCGCCCCAAAAGCGTATTTAGGGTGGGCATTGTGCCATGGCCCCTCCTCTTTTGAATTTGCCTTTTAGTAAAAAAGAACAAACGTATGGTGCCAAGTGACTAAAATAGGCTACGCCAGAGTCTTTTGGTGGCTTTTGTAGCTTATTACCAGGGACAAATCCAGGGGGATGGGAATGGGATGAGGGAATGTATTCACCTCTCCAGCCTTTTTCAACTATGTTTTTGATAAATACAAATTTTCCATAATTTCGAACCTCTTCGATAACAATAAACCTTACGCCTTAAGCACGCACAATTGAAAATGTGCGAACAAAATGCACCATATTTGGTGAAGCACTTAGCATTAAAGTCAAAAAATGTAGTTTCAAAGTTAGGCTGAAAAATATTCAAAAAGCACTAAAATAGTCATTACAGCATGTAATATTTCAAATATTTCCCGGGGGAGCAAATCCCTGGACCCCCTAAAGTTTTTTTTGTTTTTCAATCTGCTTCAATTAGCTCTGCTGAAAAAACTACACTTGCAAAAAAATGGTGAAATTGTACTCCCCCCCTTTTTTTTAATTTCTTGCTACGCCACTGCATCGCTCCATGAACAATAAATACCATTTTCGCAACATTGTCTTGTTATTTGGGTTCAGAATTCAAGCAAAATTGTAGACAAAAACATCCCTCCAGTAAAATTTTTCTACTTCGCACACTGCCTACACAGCCAAGTCCTTTTCTTTTTTAGAGAGTTAAATTTTAGTACCAAGGGGGCCCGCATTATATCTCTCCTCCGGGGCCTGGATTTTCTCTCGACGACCCTGTATACTCGTCATCCCATCAAATGCGTCAAAACTAATAATGATTGCAGCCTCCTTTTATTTATTTTAGCCCAGCTTCTGCTTTAAGACATGGACTACTAAAATACTTTTGTTTTGTCTGACACGATAATAGTGACTGCACTCACTGCAGGTATCGGTATGTCCTTTTTCGATAAGAAAGTGTGTTTTCATGTTTATGTCGTGGCTGAAACGAGTGTTTTTTATGTGAAAACCGTAAAAATTCGTTGGCGGCTGAAGGCTCCGCCCCCTAACCCGCTTTGCCTCCGACGGCTGGGGCTTCGCCCCCAACAATGTCCTCCCCTTTGTTAAATCGTGGGGCCACACTGATTGCGCATAATGCCCATAACGGACCGGTTTGAGGTATCAAAATAAACTTCGATTTACTATCCAAAAATTGAGGTATCACGACATATTTTGGTATTTTTTCCTAACTTCCTTTTTTCGTGATGTTACTCAATGCTAAATACGGCTGTTACAAAGGTTGTGAATTGTGGTATCTGTTTAAGTTGTAACTTGGGCCCCTCCAAATATTTTGGCTACACGACGCCTCTGGACCTAGCTGTCACTTTTTGACCATCTCTGGCACTACGTCTTCACTCATCTGTGTTTTAAATGTTTAGTGATTGTGCGCTTGTAACTACATAAACTGATGTTTTGGAATTGGAAATACAGTAAGTTCTCAACAAACGGTGTAAAACACATTGTAGGTGACTGAAACCGGAGCTATTAAGCTTTGCACGATTCAAATGCTAGGGATTGTTGGCGTTTAAAACAACTAAATCTTTAACACTGAACAGGGCCCCCCTATTTCGAATTTTACCAAGGCACCCTTGGTTTACCAAGAGGTGTGCTTGCGACACAGTTGGAAAGCACTGAGATTGTCAAAGCAACGGGAGCGGATTAAACTGACAAAATTATTAAGAACTTTTTTTTCGTCAAAAATGATGTTAATTCGCCATTAATTGGCGTTAAGGAAGTATATGTTGTCATCTTGCATCATAGGCAGAGCTATATCCTGTAATACTTGAACAAGTTTAAGCAAAGCTCAACCGGCGGAGTGCTCGATAACTGTCGATAGCTAGAGCTTGTGTTATGGCGAAACAGGCTGTAGTGGTTGTTTGAATAAATTATTTAGTCAATATACATGAATAATAGCTGAAGGATGCAACCAGTCGACAAGAGCAAAAAAGGATGAACCAGAGTACTGTAGTTATCCGTGGACGAGTTGAAATCTAGTCGATCAAACAGTTTTATTTAATGCAAACGCCAAAAAACAGCATTTTTACCAACAAAAAAATTAATAAATATAAAAAACAACAACTACAAAAACATGAACACAAAAGCGCAAGTGTATGTATACATAAATGCAGACAGTGAACACTGTTTTGACCTATAAGATCTCATCAGTGCAGTTGGTGTGACGGACATTTATTCATGACAAACCTACCTGAGAAGAAATTTTTGCTTGTGGTTTGTAACTTTACCAGTTGCAAGAACCTGCAAAAAAACTCTCTTCCCAACTCGTTCGCCTGTGAGAAAACGAGAGACAAGGCAAACACTGTGTCTTTGCATACAGCCCAGAAAACATGGTGAATGTCAGCGCTAAGGCCACAATTTGCATCATAAATGCAGAAGTGCAAGTAGGCCTATGTAGGCTATAGCCTACATTTGTGTTACAAATTGTGACCTCAGCGCTGACATTCACTGTGTTCGTGTACTGTATAGAAAAACATAGTTTTAACGATAAATGTTACATTGTAGAAAAGAAAATAACTTTTGTTGGTGGAACTTGCTGCTAAACTTTGAGGTGAAACTTGCTGCTACATGCCTAAGTTTGGTTGAAGTGCAATTAATTGCCTGATCAATGTCAGTGTACACTGTACACCCTTCTCAAACAAGCAATTGCACGACCAGTGGCGAAATTGACCGAACCTAGCCTACTGGTTTACTACCGGTATATTGAGATTTCATCTTTCAGGCGTCAACGCTTACAGCCAGCCAATTTCAGGTAAAAAACATGTGAATATGTTACGGAAGTTCTGGTTTTAAAGATGGATTTTGTAACTTCGATTACTAAAAAATTGAAAAAGTCCTGGAAAATTATCTTCATCACTACGAAAATATATTAAACAATAAAATTCGCTTTTGTAAGGCGATATAGCGTGTGTTTACATAATTCAGAATTGACGGATACTGTCGCCGAGCATCGGCTGTCGTAACAATAGTTAGAGTTCGTTTCTGCGAATGTTTACTGTTCAACAGAGTTTAAATGGATTCCGGTCATTGTACAGTTTCAAAATTTATTTAAAACTTGGCAGGTATATGTTCTTATTATTACTTTATTTACTCTCTGTCCAGCCATTATTCCACGATGGAAAGCTGTTGGAGCTTTTGACGACCCACCTTATTGTTTGTGGACGGCCAAGTGACGCAGTGCGTGTTTAAAGTTTAACTATTGTGACCGTATCAAAGAATCAAATGCGAAGTTTGGAGTAAAATTCCCTATATGTTTGTTTAAGTTGAGCTACCAGTGTATATTATTTTTGGGTGAGGTTGCATTTAAACTGCGTACGTAAACTAAATCAAACTTGCTTTTGTAACAGTTTGTTGTTAAATTTCATCTGGCATTGGATTGGCAACAACGAGATTATTCGAAATTAATTAAGAAACTGACGAATGAGCGTTGCACATATTTACCCAGCTAATAAGCTGTATGAGTAGCGTCAGTAGAAGAGTTGTTTGGTTAAAAGTTACAGAGTCTTATTTTTAAGCATAGCTTACTTCAGAATGAGAATAAAGCTTGTAGAAATATTAGAGATGAAAGTTGTTAGAACAGTTTGAGATTAGTTGAGATTGGTTATTTATTGCGCATGTTAGGTTGTATTGTAGTTCATTTAAATAGTAGCTCATTCCGCTGCTAAACTTTCGATAACCCTATCTCTAAGACAATTTTCGTTGGCCATAGTTTTCTGATATTCTTCTTCCACTGTAAATTAAATTTACGCCATCTTGGGTTCAATACTTGGCGAGTCATACTAACGACTTTAAAAAAGCATCCATACAGCAACACACCAAGTACGTAGCATCAAACTAGTGGAAAATTAAAGAGAAACGGTAAAGTACTATAAATCAATCGAATAAAAATTTGTTTAGCACTCCCTAGCTTAGTTTTTAATAAAATCTAGCTAGGTTACTATGTGAAATTATTTGTATTCAATACCTATTTGTGAAACTTTGGATGAGGAAAGAAGATGCGGAAGCGTTTGCAAAAATATCACTGAATGTGCAATATGCCAAATAAATTCTACAAAAATTGATAAGCAAAAGTTTGCGATTTCCCATGTTCTGCTCCACTAGTCCGTATGGTTAGTTTTGTTTGTTATTATAGTATAAGCGGTAAAGCAAGTTATGTAAAGTTGCAATTATAGTATCTAATCAATTTCAGTTACTACTTGTAAACACATCTCAAAAGTGAGGATTTTTAGTACTTGATTGCAGACTTGCCCTCTGAGCGTATAGCTTGGGAGAAGAAATATTTAAAAAACTTAATCAGTTAAAAAATTAAAAGTGAAAAGCCCCTGCTGAGACGTTAATATATGCCCAGTGGAGGCGTATGCGGAAATTTATATTGTCACTTGGTGCAAATCATGCCATTTTGAAAAAGCAGGAATTATTACTAATCAAGCATGATGAATACCTTTTTTTAGTGTTAACTGATTTTCAAAACTGTAGATGCTTTAGGAAACTGAACTGCCATCGAACTTTTTTTCAAACAAACTGTCCCTCAAAGAAGCTGTGCTATTTCGAAAATTACGAAATGATCAGAAACTCAATTCAAAAAGCGACGTGTCCGCTAGTAATTCATCGACCGATCCGCCAGATCTTGCAAAAGGTCAGTAGTTTACTATCGCTCTCTTATTTTTTTTGCTCTCTAGGTAGCGCCAAAGAACAGTTATTGTACGGTATGTTGGAAAATCGTCATCCGTTTTCGGAACACATTAAATATGGGAGGAAAATAGCTAAGGAGGAAAAAAAAAGCCACGCTAGTTCTTTCACTTTTGTAGGTCTACTGCCTTGCTTACTCTAATGAAGATGACAGCTGAATTGTGTTGTTTAAACGTCCACTTTTTGAGAGCTTTATATTTCCTCCTTAAGCCATCCGTGTCGTTTGGTCGGTGCTTTTGGTTTATCAGCATATTCAATGCGGATTTAAGTGACAATGTTCCTGTTCGTGGTGGATCAAATCTGCTTTTTTTCAAGTTTAAACTATAAGAAAATCAATTGAAATTATCACTATTTGCATGGAAATGTCTTGGGAAATCGCCTGCTCAGCTTTCAAAATAGATTGAATCCGCGCCTATTACTTTAAAGTGTTTTTGTCCAAAATTAATTTTGAAGCTTTTTTAATTTGGTAAAACTTTAAAAAATCTTCCTTTTTTTTGTACCCTGCTCAATTCTTTTGATATTCACTTATATTAATTCCCTGTAAAATACCATTTTTGTGAATCAATGTGATTCAGCTGAATAAATAACAGCCAAACTTCTGTTACGCAAAATAACAAAAATCAAACAAAACATCATCGCGTCGTCTCCTTCTTTCGTCGCCAATACAGTATTATTTAGTTATTGTAGATGTCAAGTGCTTTCAATAACAAGGCCAATGCGAAGAACGCTTATGTTCTTATATAGGACTTTCACATCCTACAGTACTTTATTTCATGAAACAGACCAACTTATTTTATAATCGCGTACCAACAATTCAGCTTTTAGTTTCATAGCTATAAAATGCAAAATCCTTCTCGTATTTTTGGTTTTTGGCACAGGAAGTCTGTTTTAAATCGTAAGATTTTTTAATCCCCAGTAACTATATGTCTCGGATGAGACATTAATAGGTTATGATAAAGTCGTATAGTTTACAGTTGTCATGGCGACTGTGACTTAAAAATGTTGTGAGAACGTTATTAAAAAATGTCGCTGTAAACAAAACAACTGACTCAGCAGTAGAAGTATGAAGAAAACTCTGCTTTTTTAGAAGCAAGCGAATCAACACCAATCAAAATTAGAACAAAATTAATGAAGAATCGACAAGAACTTGACGAATTGCTTCACAATGGTCCAGACGTCCTAAAACAAAAAAGTGAATCAAGCAAGTCTCTGCGCTTGTATGACGGTAGGTCTTCTGCTAAGCCGGTTCATAAATGTCAAAAACTGGAATTAGCTCATAAACAATAACATTTTTGTGAATTGAGTTGATCAGACACAGATTAAGTACGAGAAGCCAAGCTAGTCTTGACAAACAGATTAGTGGGTAATCTTTCACTCTTGACAGAATTATCTACGAAATACCAAGAAGTATTTTTTGGCATTCTTTTAGTTAGGCTATACGAGACAGAAAACTATAAAAATGCTTATTTTTGCATGCTTTTCTAAAAAAACTCGAGCTTTATTCATCCAACTTTAGCTATAAGAGTTTTTAATACTGTAGAACCACAACAAATACAGTAACGGTGAGGTAATTTGTAGGTTTGGCATTTGCAAACAATAAAAAGTAATATGACTTCTTACTTATTTCAATTGAAGAGGTACCAGAAAAAGTTATCACATTTTAAAAATAAACTACAGGGCAAAAATTTATTTCTTTAAGATCTACCAAGATTATATAGACCTAGCGAAAATGCACTGCGAAAGTCGATGATGCTAGCAGTATAAAGTAGCCTACTTGTGTTCAGTATAAATTTTTGCCGCAGCTAAGCTATTTTTAGTGACAGTGAACCAATAATTGGTTTCAAACAATTCGAGAGGGAATTAATACCGCTGTTTGTTTAACATTTCGCTCTTGTGAGGGCAGAAGAGACTTGTTTGATTTGCCTAGCGATAGCCTTGACAAATTACAACGCTGTATCAATGATTAACAAAATTAGCGCAATTTTTTCAACATTCGATTGAAGAAAAATTCGTTGATTGCAAAGATAATTAAAACTTTCATGAATTACCCAAGACAGCGGCAAAGTACCCAATGATTTATTCATCCTACGATATTTAGCCAAGATGCCCAAG
Source organism: Trididemnum miniatum (assembly GCA_964006365.1). Classification (NCBI taxonomy): domain Eukaryota; kingdom Metazoa; phylum Chordata; class Ascidiacea; order Aplousobranchia; family Didemnidae; genus Trididemnum; species Trididemnum miniatum. The sequence goes on along the minus strand of OZ023234.1, from coordinate 10,302,719 downwards.
ACAAAAAAACAGCAAGGCGACCATTGATTCGTGGAATAGAGGCCTATTTGGGCGAAGTGAGAACGTAGAAGCTAATAGAGCAGTGGTTTTCAACCTGGGGTCCGTGGACCCCCAAGTGGTCAGCGAATGACTATAAGGGGGCCGCAAGGTCTACAGGGTCCGCAAGGGGTCCACCAAAGTGTTGAAAATTTCATCAAAAGTAGGGCAGTTCATTGAAGTACCGGTGTTTGATATCATTAATGCATTTCAAAAAATGATTTTTTTCTGAACGGTATGAGAATATGAAATAGGCACCGGTAGTTCTAGGGCTCAAGCAACTTCTTCGGACCTTTTTTGGAAAGACTGAATCATTGAAACTCTGCATACTCACACATAAGGAGGCACTGCTTAAATTGCAACCAACAGTTGGGGCTGAAACTTTCTTACTTAGGAATGGTTATTGATATGTCAAACTCTAGATAGAAAAACGACAGATAATGCTTCCACACTTGGAACTATCGCCTGCAATGACACAATTTTGCCTTTCACAAAAACATACCCAGCTGAAAATGCTTCCAGTGCTTCGATACTCATTAAAACGAAAGCAAAAAATCGTTTGTTACTGCATAATGATTTTCGCCTTGCATTCACAAATTTTGATCCAGATATCAAGTCATTGTGCCAAAATTCGCAAAGCTTAGGTTAGGCGTCGGCAACCTGTGGCCCGGATCCAGGCAGCCAATTAAAATTTTTCGGCCAGTGGCCTCTTCAAAATTTTTATGTTAAATCGCCCGCAGAAACATTTGAAGTGTTAGTAAATTCCAACGTTTATTTCTTCCGCATTGCAATAAAACAAAATCCGTATAACTACGAAGTTACACGGACTTTGCAATACGGTACTCCACTTTTCAAACTTGTTTATAAATTCCTGGTGCTAATAATAATGTGTGTGAAATAGATCAGCAGTGACGTGAAACGATCTAAACGTGATTTAAGAAGGGCAAGCACTGAAAACGATCTTTTGCCGCCAGTAATGCTAAAATGTTTGATTTAAAAAAAACACCTCCGTTACGCCTAAAGTACTGGCACTGCAGAGAGGCTGGGATGTCTTTTTTTTGGCAAGGGTTTTTTGCAAAACATTCAGCTAGTGCGTGCGCCTTCTGTCTCCATGCGCAGTTATGTGGGCACCAAGCTCATGTCAGACCTTCTTATCAATAAGATTATACGCGCATCTATTCTACAGCGTCTCGGCACCAAGCTCTATTCTAGAATAGCTAGACACCAACAGTCTGTAGATCAAGAAGCTCAGTGACGCAATTATTTGCAGGCAGCGCTGTCAATGTTAATGGAGTTTACGAGATCAATTTGTAATCATGAGTAAATAAACAATTTGGTAAAAAAAAGCGAGGAAGGTCAAAGAGAAGATGGATGGATTTGGTGAGAGAAGACATGGAGATGCTTAGAGCAAGAGAGAGAGACGAAGTTGACCGAGTCTTATGGAGAAAACTTTCGCACTGTGGCGACCCCAAATAGGAAAAAGCCGAAAGAAGAAGAATGAGTAAATAAACAACGTCGGTCCTTTCCCAAAATACAACTTGTTATCAAAGCCAACACCAAAAATTGAGCTGTTTTTGCGTGAGCAGCGAATCGCGTTTTGTGCAGTTTGGGATTTTTACTTGAAAAAATAAGTGCCACCCATCATATCCTCAAATGGATAGCTTTTGGCAAGCGGTAACAAAAAGGCATCCTGGTGAAGGTAGCCTTTGATTTTTACTCAGATTACTTTCAATAACAATTCTAAAATCATGTTTATTTGTGTTAATTTGTGTGGGGTACGCAACAACAAATTGCTTAACTTAGGGGTTCGCGACTTGAAAAAGGTTGAAAACTACTTTAATAGAGGACGAACTACGAGGAAATAAAGCTTTGTTAACAGTTTCTTGTACTGTATGAAGTCATAACGATCGTGTTTTAAGATAGAATGACTGATTTTGTTTAAGGTTTAAAGTTGAATTATTTGCTGGAAAGTTACAAGTTGAGTTGATAGTAGCAACGACCAATTGATGAGTGATCAGCGTACAGCGCATTTTCATTGCGTTTTGCGCTTTTTATTAATGAATCGAAAAGCATTTTTTTTCATTTTAATTTTTTTTGTGTACGCTGGCTGGTTCATGTCATGAGCTTGCAGAACTTATTTCTGCAACTAAGCATTCATTCAGCAATGCAGCTGCTAGCGTGAAAAATAGCTGCAATATTGGTGAGTCACCAGCTGCATCGGAATCACTATTTTTTAAAGTTTTCGATGACCTCATTGATTATCGAATTTAATATACCAACTGCAATTTACCCAGTATTGTTTGTATAATGTTGGCTCTATAACAAATGCCTCCACTTAATCTATGACGACTCTTTTGGTTTGGTGCCACTTTGGTCTCTTGCCATAACAATTTTAGGGGACTGACTACCCAATTTTATCGAAATGTATTACGGGGTATGTATAACTTATTCTTTGCTAATTGTTGTTTGTTATAGTTAGAAATTATATTACAGTATAAATACGCCATTATTGTCTTTAAATAAAATGAGCAAGATTAAATAACTTTTTCTGCTGTGGATCTTAACGTGTTGAGTACTTTTTTCAAACAGTGGCTCAGAGCTTTGCTCATAGCGTTGTCATCAATGTCTTCGAATTTCATTAAAAGTGTACTTTCTAGTCAATGAGGTTTGGGCATTGTTATTATGACGTAGTCAATGAGGTTGGTGCAATCTTAGAAGATCTTTTGTTGTCAACAATAAAGAAAGATTAATTGCGGCAAGAAAATGGCGAAACAGAAAAACTCTTCGCTTAGCTTCATTTGTCATAAATAGCATTTTACGAGCATTTAACTCAGCAAAAACATGGTGATTTCGCCATTATTAAAACAAACTTTGTGACTGTTTACACTACTTTTCTTTGTAGCGGTTTTAAATGACGAATTACTGCAACAGAACTCTGAAATGTCCATTAAAATAAAGGCTACAATTACATCATGAGTTGCAACTCAAACAGTAATATTGTCTTCCAAACACTGAAGGTATAAAAGAACAAAGCTTATTCGCGCGACAAGGCTAAAAAGATTAGATTTGTGACAGAATAGCAAGATTATTTAGGCCAAAATAGAAAAAAAATTTAAGAATTTAATTTCAAATCAAATCTTTTTAATTTTAGAACTTTTTTGAGATACACAGAAATTAACATGATACAACAAGCAGGGATAAAAACGACAAACTCGTTCTAATTCATTACTTTTTAGCAAAAGAAATTTTGCGATATTCATACTCGTTCTAATTCATACTCGTTCTAACTCGTTCTAATTCATTACTTTTTAGCAAAGGAAATTTTGCGATATTCATAGGTATACAATGTAAGGTTGTAACCTATTTGTAATATTTATAGATGTTTTCATTAACTGATATCACGAGAGAAAAGTTTTCGATTTTTTTTCTGTTTTTCACAAATAATGTTTACATTTTAATGAGCATTGTAGAAGTAAAGGTACGGGACAGCGGGTGCTAAGCACACGTAGCGCAGGCCATTCTCAATTGGCGGCCCATTACAAATATCAGTCATGAATGATTGAACGCTGTTAGAGGACATACAAGACGAACAACACACATACGCTAACCTTTTGCACTTCCGGTTGTGCCGAGCGCCTGGCGGGAAGCTGCGAATACTACTTTTAAGGTCTTTAGTATGACCCGACCGGGAACAAAACCCCAGGCTTTCGGCTACCAAGTGGACGCTCCTAATCGATACACCAAGCGCCGGTTAAAATACCTTTTGAGGTCTTATCTGGGCAACTGGTGTAACTTGCAATTACATTAGGCTTATGCGGTAGACTAGATTTTTAGTGAAAAAGAAATCACAGGTTTTTTGAAGATGAGCACATAAAAAAATTAAGTCATTGCAGTTTGCGCGCTTTTTTACGAGCAAGCAGCCTTGAAAGTCTTTTTTTTTTGTTCGTAAGATAGTTATCGACCAAAGTAGCATATTTTTACTCTGCGCTATTAACTATAAGCAGTCGTTAGTCCCAATTAACTACGTCTATTTAGACCTGATGACCGAAAATTTGAAACATTGTTCACTGACTGCAACTTTTGTTACGATAGCCTATTTTAAATTAATATAAATAACTGAGGTTATTTTCAAATTGTATTGAACTCAAAATTCAACAGTAATTGAGGGAGACTGCGAAGTGAGCTTGCGCTCTTCAAGTCAGCAGCCACCCGTTATATATGTCAAATGCGATCGGCTCCAGCCGCGAATCGTACCCGTCACGTAGGATTTGTCATCTGCGCGCGGTACCGCTAGGTCAGATCGCTGACAAGGCCTTTTAATTTTTTCTCTTTTGCTTGTCATTATTCCAACTGTTTTGTATCAGTTATACAATTTTTCTGGGAAGATAAACCACTTACGGTGTCACAGTTACCCCGCCCACTGTCCACAAGTCCAATTTAAAGTGGGCCAAAAACCTTCAAGCTTTCTGCATTATAATCAAAATATTTGATGTCATAATCACTTTTTTCAGTTATAACGTCAAATATTTGATTATGATGCAGAAAGCTTTTGGGGCTTTGGTTCACTTTAGGGTTAGTATGTGTATTTATGTTAAAAGATTAAGTATTGATGAAATCCAAATCACACCGATAAAATTCAAGTTTTGAAATCACACAATTTGAAAAGGGAACTAACACTTAAAATTAAGTTGATGAATAGTGCTGATGCAGTTCATAAAAAGTACTATCATGCTTCTTTTAAATTACGGAACTTCATCATGTTTCTAATTAATATTGTTGCATTCAGGTTTTTGACTAATCATTATTTTCAAATGGGTTTATGCCGAATTTAGTTTAGTTGCTACAAACATACCATTTATTTTATCTCCTAACAGCTGAAAATAAACCTGTTTGTAAAAGCGATTAACTCTTTTAATCTTTTACGTAGTTAATTAACGACCACCTATTTTTTACGATTGCCTTTTTTTTTCTTCGCTTTGCGTGATTCATTTCCTCAAAACCTCTTTTACCAGTTTAGTTCTTTTGTCTCCGACGAGCCAGCGGTTGATAAACTAGATCAGGTGGCCAGAAAGGTCAATCCAGCTTGCTGTAAAAATTTTGCTGTGATAGAAGTTCATGAAAATAATATATCCTAATTCAGGAGCTACTGCGTGGGTTCATAATACGATTTTACTGATTTATGGCTTTGTTTATCTTGTTATACGTTGAAGCTTTATTTCATTTACTTTCGTGTGAGTCAAAGACGGTAGAGATGTCATGTGTGACGTCGTTTCTACAGACAAGTTGAAACCATGACATTGTGTTTTTTATGATGTATGAATTTATGGCTGATTCAAATTTGTCGGTCGTCAACAGAAACTATTGTGACGAATGTGGCGTGAAGCGTAAAAGCCAAGTATTTTCAACGCATTTGTCTAGGCAAGTTATTCATAAATAAAGGTGTAGGCAGGCTACTTCAGCTTACAGTGGCGAAAGTATGCGCAAATCGTAGGTAGAAAATAGAGATAATTAAGATAATCAAGAGAATATTGTATAATGTTTACAATATTAATGCAGTCAGTATTCAGTAGTGTAGTACTGTGTACGTTGATTTATTCATTGTAGAAAGTGATTTGACGTTCACATAAAACCTGGCAAAATATAAATTACAGGTCTTGCTTGTGATTAGCTTAAGGTTAACAAATCAAATCTTCAATATACTCGCTAGTATTACGCCGAAGCGCGTAACGTGTGGTGGGGCCCATCTCTGCCGCTTGGCACCTTGGCAACATATCTCCGAAATAACGTCACAGCGGTGACAAACCGTTGGCGACACTGCGTCCGATATGACCGACGCGAGATTCGAAGCCCTGACCTCCCGCACCAATAGCACTGCATTAAGAACTGAGTTAACGATTTAATCATTTTTATTGTTTCAATAATAATTTGTAATGATTAAAATTTGTTTTGTAACTGCACATCGCATGCCCAGGAATTTTGATTAGCCTTTTTATGACAAAATTCCGCTGCTTGTTTGTACTTTATCGACCTTTGTACTTCATCAGTAAATTAAGTTAAACCTTCTGGCCACTTTTATTGTCAATATAGCTATATAATTTACAATCTCAACCTGCAACTTTGGTAAAGCGTCGAAGACCTCAGTTGGAATCGCTGAGAGCAAATGTTTTCGCGATTTCATGTATAAAATCAGGGGCGGGTCCTGAAATATTTTTACGGGGAGCTATAAGGAGTGAAAAAATGATTGTTCTCTGGTTTTCTCCGTCTCTAAGTATAGAAGTGGCAATGCATGTGTGACTGAAAATATAGCCGGGGGAGGGAAAGAGCTTAACCCCTTTAGTTCCTTCCCTGGATTCGCCATCGCTGCTGGGTTTTATCCCCACTTGTACCTTACTAGATGAGTTGCAGTGTAAAAGCTTGGAAATACCTCAACAACTTCTGGTTAATGACGCACGAAGAGATTTTTTGTCAAATTAGAGGCCTCAATGCTGAGTGAGACTTGACCATTACCATATCATCCTTTTATACATATGTTCTACAGAGCAATTACCCCATAAAAACTTTATTTACGAATTATTTCCAGTGCGCATTGAATCTTTGGTTGTTTAGCCATTACAGAAATCACATTTTTTTCGTTTTCGCAAATATTAAACCAATCGTGTTCTATTCAATGCCAGTGTAACGAAAACATGCATAAGCACCACACAATTGTTTTGGTCGATGTAGAACGTGTGCAAAGTTCAGTTTTGTTGATAGAGGGCGACTATATAAGCGACTGTAGTGTAGTTTCATATTTTACTTTTGCAATTTTAAAATGTTGCGGTCGAGAATATTTAATATGATTTACAATAGGTTTTGCTTTAATTTGCTTCTCTGTTTAGTTTAAATTATTGTAAAGTCAATAAAGTTTCGATTAATTTGCGATAGAAGAGGTAGCGCCCTGTTTGAAAGACTTGTAATTCATAATCCAAACAGTGCAAACAAAGGCTTTTGATAACGAACTTTGCGCGGGTACCTCGTAGGGTTGGATCCATTCATTTTTTTTCTAATTTTGAAATTCAAATTCAAATTCATTGACTTTGAAAAAACGAAATTCAAATTCAAATTCATGAAAAATTCGTGAGCGGATTCAAATTTAAAATTCAAATTCAATCCAACCCTACTACCTACTAGAATTTCAAAAATATACGAAGATCTATTATATAATTTGTCGTAGATTTTCTCGTAAACTTTCGCAGATTCAAGCTTAGTGTTAATTTTGTAAGAACCCTATCTGAAAGTTTGCTAAAAACAATAGTAATTTTTGAAAATCTTGAGAGCTTTTTTCAATGGTTACCCAACCAAAGCTTCAGCCTTGCTAGAAAAGTTAAACGTGAAAGTTTCAAGTGTTGATTAAACATTTCGTTTCGCTTGATTAGTTTTTAACTCTTGAAATGACGTAAACTTACTGGGTGCAAATGTTTAATGTTGACATTTCTTTTCAAGTGTGAGATAAGGCTCACCATATATACTTTTAATCACCAGCTCACTGCCTCGGTCATTTCAAAAACTACGGCAAAAGTAGAGTTTGGAAAAAGGTAATTATGAAGTGACACTAGTCGGAACTTTGGTGGTTAATCATTAAATAGCAAAAAATAACGCAATTATCACAAAAATGCAGTGACAAATACGCAGTTGTTTGTTTTTTGGCACTGGTTTTGTTGAAGCTAAAAATGGATTTTAAAGCTGCTGCTTAAACAAACGTCAAGAGCACTCAACTACTGACGTAACAAACTTCCAATTGGCGGTAATCATGATCGAAGTTGGTTCTTGTGTAGCCTACTTTCATAGTCCTGAAAGATCAGAATTACCAAACTCTTTTTAAATGGAGCATTTTATCTAGTTAAGTCTTTCAGAATCAAATTCAATTATTTTTGCTGGTATCAGTTTATTTTAGATTACCTTATCTTTTCAATAAAGAAATAATTAGAAGTAATTTAGTCTTGCCAGATGCTTATGCGGTAAAACTGTTTTTAGCTTGCTTAGCTATTTGAAAATCAGTTTAATAAATAAGTTTGGTTGCGAGTGGTTGATGTAGAGGAGCTTAACTCCAAATAAAACAGTTTCTTGTATTTTTATGGACGACCTTAATGCACTAGAAGACTTACGAAAGTTGATTGGCGTACATGCACGGGCAACTGTTGCTTATCATTCAAACCCAGAAATAGCTTAATCAAACTGCAGAACAAAAAAGGTCTTGTCAATCATGAATCGGCTTATCAATTTATCATTCGATTGGGCCTCCTGCATAGATACAGCAGTTCAAAGCTTGTAGATTTTATTTCACCGGTTACGTCATTGTAGAAACGAGTGTTTACTTAAAAGCATGGAGTATGGAATTAAAATAGACATCAATTTTTCGGAAGGGTTGCAAATAACTAGGTGGTTACATGATCGATTTGTAACTACAATTATAGTAGAGATAGCCTGCAATGTGAGTTGTGATCGGACAGTTAGACTAAGTATTTCTTATAGCAGTGTTTACTGTTTTTTAATCCCCAATTGATATTAAATCTTCGTACATCCTCATTTTCGCAGCCAGCCCATGTTGCAGTAAGTCAAGTGTTCAATTGAGACAAAAATTTAAAATGATTTTGATGAAGTGATGTGATATACTTTTGATCTGAGCTGCAATAATTGAAAAATAACCATAATTAGGAAAACTTTTGACGCCTCAGTTAACTCATTTTACATAGCTGGCTGACAAATACTTGCTTGATATGCTTGATTTTGGTATCATATTGAACTGCTGAGCGACTTCAATAGTAAATCGTTCTCTTTTGCGAATTTGATACAATCCAAAAGTGCTGCTGTGCTGCTGTTTTTGAAAGCTTTTGTTGCTTATTTTGTCATTTAATCTCAAAAGTAGGTAGTTAAGACCAAGAATATACCATACTGTTTTGTAATAAAATACATTTTATATTGAGCAGCAACTGTCCTAGCTTTTGACGTATATTGGTAACAGATTGCATCCCTGACGTGTAAACGTCAAAATGTGATTGAAGAAGACGTTCTTATATGATCTGAACGGCTTTTCAAAACTAACAATCTGCAAAGAGCTTTGGTGATGCTATTACCGGCACGGACTGCAGATGTTCCTATTGATCTTCGACCAAATTTATTGATGAACCGGCATATAATTAGCACTTTCGAAAACAGAGAGCACCTCTTGGTGATTTTTTTGAACAGCTAAGAGCTCGAAAAAAACTTACTATTTGTTTGTTTAGAGCTACTTTCCGTTGATATGATTGCTAGCTACTTTCTGTCGATGGGATGAATTCGACTGTTCTTTTTTCACACTATTTTGCAAAAAATGTAGCGACTGATTGCTGTTGTTGACCTGATATTTTTTGTTTTAGCCAATTCTATTTAGTTAATTTATATGTTTGTTGCACATGTGCGATTTGCTTTCTAATTATTATGCAAATGCGCTTTCGTCTGTCAGTATGACGTCATTGTGCAGCCAAAGTAAGTAAGCTACTTTTTGGAAAACTTCGTCCATAAATTTTAACTTCATCGTCTACTGCACAGATTGTTTTTGTGACTTAATATGCTTAGATGAGCTTAACAAAGCGATTTAAAATTTATTCAATATTTTTATTTTTTCCATTTATCGATAATCGTTTTCCAGAGGTTTGACGATAGGACTGCTATTGACCTGGTTATCAGAATTCTTGGTCAGGAAATGTTATCTTGAAAACTTTACAAAAGTTCCTTCATGTTTTTATTTGTTCCTTCCATTAAAAGATTTGGCATATTCGGAACACTGCATGCGCAATAAGAATGTGTATCTGTTCAAAGATCAGAAAAAAAAAAATTAACAAGATCTTAAGTACTTCTTTGATCTAGCAACATCAATTATGTTGGATATTTTAGATGTGAACGTTTCTTTTTTAATGAAATCATTTTTCTGACTCAACAACTTCTGGTTAGTGACTTAGTTATTAAAAAGATGCTCATTTTAGATGTCAATATCGAAGTTTCTTCATTGCAATCAAAGTTGCTTCAGCAAGTCACCAAAAACGTCGAAGAGATTGAAGACTCCTTATCAGATGATGAAATAAAAAAACCTACAGATGATGCCCCTTTAAATTTGTCAGACGAAGATAGGTACATAATCTGCAACACATGATTTATTCTACTTGTTGAAGTGATTGTGTCATGACTAGTCTACCAGAACGTAAACGTCCCGTTTTGAATGTATTTTATGTTTTGTAAGCAGTGCAGCAAGATCGTTTTGTTTGAATCGGAGCCTCCAGAGAATAAAACTTTTAGTTCTTTAGTCGGTGTGATGGAAACGTTAAATCTCCATCAAGCAATAGGGTTTACTTTTATTTTATTGTGTTTGCACTTTCAGCACCTTCAAAACGCAAACTTTACCGTCCAATGATGAAAGCCACAGTTTGAAAGAAAACAATCCGTCCTCGACTGAAGCAATGAAAAAAGCGTCAATAAATGCACAATCGTCACGTTCGTCATCATTTCAAGACAAGCAAACCACAGTGACGTCATCTAGCAGTCTTTATTACGAAATAGCGAAACTTAGACCACCGCCACGATTACGCAAGAGCAACGTTAACAGCAATTCTTATCACTTTCATCAACAACTTGATCCAAAATCAGCGAAAGCGATTCTGCGAAAATTTGCTAAAAGATCATTATCCACTACATCTTCAAATGGATCTATTCAATCTAGTGATGACAAGCACACAGAAAATTTGAGCCTGCGCAGTGCTAGTTTCAAAACTAATGATGTCAATGAACCTATTGAATCTTCACAAACTGAAAATCTGGAATATTTGACTTGCTCTACATCCCGTGATCAACGTGGTTCTGCCAAACTTTCAAACGTCTTTCCAAAGTCGAATTTTGTTTCCAACACCACCACTAGCAGTGGTTATTTCAGTCCTAGAACTCCAAGTGTTTCTCTTTCCTCTTCAAACTCAAATGCATCTTCAACAACGTCTTCAAAATTTTCTAGCGCAAGATCAAGCAAGCGATCTCATTCTTCGTTCATGTCCACTAGTGAAAGATCGTCAACTGCTGATAGTGAACTCAAAAAAATCATGGCAAAATGCATTGAAAGCAGTGAACAAGAATCTAACGTAGACGATGAGGAAGACGTGTTTTCAGTTAAGTTATGGGTTGAATCTTCAGAATATGCAAACTTAGCTTCCCACAATGATGACAAAACTGAAGAAGAGACAAGAAAAGATGTTGTCGATGACACTACTTGTTCACAAACTGGTTCATTTAAAGAACCATCAGCACCAGCGCCTTCAAAAAAACTTGCGTCAAGAAGACCTGCGGCAGTTAACAGGTAAGATTTTTCTACATCTTCAAATTGTGCGAACTGTCTCTTTGTGATATGAAAGCAGCTATCATGTTATAGGCTATGCGTTTAAGTTAATAACCCCTGCTCGTAAATCAATCCTTATGATGCCCAGGTTGTTTCACCGTCGGTAAAATTTATTTAGATTGTTAAAAAATGAAATGCTTTTGTGAAACAGATAACTTTGCTTTAAAGTCTATAAATTTTAGACAATTTTTTTTACTTTTCAGAATAAGCATGGTAGAACAGCCTGATCCAGCCGAATTTAAAGCCCGAAATCGTATGCTTTCTAGCAACGTCAAACTGAGAATGCCTGGAAATCGGTCAAAGAAAAACGATGCATCTCGAAACAGCCGGGCTTTTGCATTACAACTGAAACAGCTTAGCGAAGGGTCCAGTAGCCCTCCAGTTATGAGAACCCCATCACCTAATATTTCCAGTCGCCATTTCGGACGAACTAGCAGCGCAAAAAACACTTCTCCATTGAAAGCGGTTCCTCTTCAAAATCTTGCCAATATAAACAGCGATTTATCGGGATCACTCACTCATCTTCACGAGAAAAATAGCAGGAAAGTATCAACAACTTCAGAAAAATTATATAATACTGTTTCTGGTGCGACGGGCAGACATCTTTCACAGGAAAGCACTTTTTTTCAAGATGAATATATTTCTTCTACAAGAAATGTCACACGCCAGGAGTACGGCCAGTTCCAAGGCTCAACATGGTCTTTAAAGTACGTATCAACTTCACAGTTGAATATCATATTTCAGATTGATACTTTCAAAATTATGCGTTTTAGTGATAACTTTCTTTCAAGTAGGCTTTACTTTGAAACAAGTTAGCAAGTTTATTTGTCTTACACAGTGTGTGTAAGTTTTAGAGTTTCAATTTTATGATGGTGCTGCGTTTCAAAACTGTGCTTTTTTTGGAAGTCTTAATTGTTTCACTACATATTGAAAAACAAAATTTGTAATTAGTGCATACTGTACAAATCATAAACATTTGGGAGGAAATTTAGCTGTAATTGATAGATTTAAAGACAGTTAGTGGGGTTGAGATCAGTCGTTTACGTGCTAAATCTTTCATTGTGCGACTGCTAGTTGCACGTCAATTAATTCTTATATCCTTTTTACCTGTATTCTTATCTTGCACGTCAATTAATTCTTACAGTCCAACCACAAAAAGCGAAGAAGCTAATTCTCGACGCAGAGTCTCTATTTCACATCGTTTGAAAGGTGCATTCAGCTTTCAAAATATACGTAAAGCAATCAGCATGGAACGCTTGAACGAGGAAGAACGAATAAAGTAAGATTCGTGATAAAAACTATTTACCAAGCACGGTGACATAAAATTATGAATATTAACTTTCTACTTCTTGTAATCGTGCTTTGTAGTTTTGCTTCTTCGCGAGGTCTTGTTAAAGTGTACCATCATTAGTTTTTTATTCATGTTTTTTGATCACTTTTTCTTGCAATGGTTTTACTTTATACTAGATAAAAACTGACAACCACACCGTAAAATAATTAACTAGTTGCACGATATCATGCTTTGAAACTTAGCAGTGATAAAGTACGCAAAGCCACTAGCTTGGCTGAGACAAATTTTACACCAAGTTTGCTATTTTTGTAGATCACTAAGTCATTCTTATTTGAATGAGTTCGGAGAAGACATATCACGAACACCACGACCACGCTCCCATACAGCTAATTCCAACTCGCGTGCGCCATCTACTGGTCGATTGTACAAAGCTCCGTCGATCAGTTCAATTTTTACAACGGTGCGCATGCGTAAACGAAAGTCGCGCGAAAGACGAGAGGCAAAATTGCGACACACCATAGCAGTAGATTCCAAGCATATCGCTGAATACGAAACGACAAGGTACTCATGTTTGTTTCGGTTTGATTTCAGGCGATTAATTTGAGTTATAATAAATGAAATTTGCTGTTTTTTCGGGCCAATATCATTACATAAAAACTCAAATTAAACTAGGTGCTTACAGAGTTTACCACATGGCTAAAATTGGAAGTTGAATGTAATTCTCAACTTTTATGTGTCTAATTTGAGGAGCATATTTTTGCCTTTATAAGATTACTGAATTGTCAAAAAGACTATATATCAACTGGAAAGATGAACTAAATTAGCTCTTACTATTTTTGCGTCCTGTTTTTGCAGGGATGACAATTTTGCCTCGAAAATTGCTTCCGCTAAAGAAGTGAGTTCTCCAGGTCACTTTAGGTAAGTACATGATGCTTGAAAAAACGAAATAAAACTTTGATCGCCTTTTAAGATGATTCACTTCAAAATAATATCATCATTATGATTTTGAATGTTCACTAGTATGAATAAAGGCCTCAGTGGCCAAATATTCAACTCCAACATTACTATCACTCAGAGACGTTGGTTTAAAGCATTAGCTAGGACGTAAGTTTTCTGATTTATTTTGGGATATGGCGTATGTATGCATCTATTGAGTGGCAATTTCAATATTAGCATGGAAGAAGAATGATCCCTAGTAAGTACTGTAGCGGTTGAGGAGAGCTTATTGAAATACATTCAATATTTACTGAACTACTGTAAAACTTCAGCAATTACTGATCTTTATTGCATGCCGGTAGCAGTTTTGGACGATTACAAAGAATTTTAGAAGTCACAAAAAGCTTTTATTGATTATGTTGCGCAGGTCCATTGGTAGGGTTTTGGACATGAACGTGAAAGAAAACTCGGTGCTTGTGGAAATGGAGAAACCGACTTCTGGACCATTTGGTTTTTATATAGCTCGTCGAAAAGAGAATGGCAATGTATACATTACCAGCATGAATGACAGTTATCCAGATAAAATGTACGCTGGTCTTATGAAGTTGGGAGATGAAATTACTGAAGTGAATGGGTTTAATGTCAACCAGATGACGCTCGATCAAATTTATGATGTTATGTCTGAGAACATAAGACTTGTTCTGCGTATTAAACCGTCGCAAATTCATGTTGTATGACGTTGCAGTTCTTTACGATTCAAACAAGCTTTTTTTGCTGCTCTTCTATAGCACAGTTTGTTTCTACGGTGCAATGCGTTTTACACTTTCTTTTTTTGTTGATGCTATGCTGAATTTCAGCTGGTATTTTTCTTTTAATAAAACAGTGTTTGCGACACTTGTGTCATTTTTAGTAGCAAGGTGGTATTCAGAGAGTAGGCTAAACAAAATCACAATGCATAAAGCAGTGTAACGTGTACTTTTTTTATTATAGCCAGTGATCAGCTCACATTATAGCTCCGTGCAACAATGTTTAATTAGCCTAGAAGTCGAACAGCCATAGGTTGATAACGTAGTCCTACAAATAAAAATGCTGTAACTTCGTACAAGCGTGAACAATCAATCAATTAGGCTAGTACGGTACACAAAAAAGCTTCTGGAGATGCCCATCTCTCAGCTGTCCGTTAATCATCCCTAATCACTGTAGGCCTACGGAGGCAAGACAAAGTTAGTAAATCCATGCTGACAGAAACAGTAAAATGGTTCCGACGGAGGAAATACAGAAAAATATAATGAGCAGAATACGATCTAGCACCATAGCCGCATACATCCAATCTTCCGCAGTCTGAAAATGACAAGAGTAGTTTTAAGATCGCACCATTTGGAAAAAAGTGCCCGTACAGTAAGCTATTCGTATCAATTATCCTAAATGTTCGTTAAAAAAATGATTGGGCTAACAGTGCTCTGCTGTCTTGCATGAATCTATACTGTATATTGTGGAAATGTCTATAGATTCAAGAAATACCGTAGATTTAGTTTTTCTCTAGCTATTTGCTTTATTCCCATATTTGTTGCGTTTCAACGCCTTCTTTTGCTGTTAAAAAACTCGTTCTTGTGATCTTGTAAAAGTATAAAAAAATTGCTAGATTATTTTGCATGTAGCAGACAAATTCCGTTTGAGGCAATGAATCTGCAGTTATCTACATGTAACTTGATTCTACTGTGCATGTGCAAAGCTGTAAACAAGATTGTTACCAATTACAGATGACACTTGTGGTGCCGTTGGGAAAGGCACTTAGCGGGATTCCCCCATCTTGGTGTGGTAGACAGATGACTGGCAACTCCTAATCGAGCTCGTATAGCGCATTGATCGCTTTGTCGTGATGGGAGGATAAATATGCAATTAAATAAACAATTTTAGTAATTTTGTTGATTGCAGTTGAACCGAAAGACACGTCAATATGCATGCTGTTTCACCTTTTGTCCATGAATTTGGTTTTCGATCTTTTTCAGCGTGAATTGAATGCATTCTAAAACAACCCGAAAACAAGGCTCCTGGCAAAACATTGGAGATCTCCTAAAAGAGTTAACTAAGTTCAAACAACACCAAGTATCACGATGCCATAACTTACAAAAAATATGATGCGATAATAAAATTTGTATGTATGTTAATTCCTAACTTCCTATCACGTTTTTTCAAAGCTAAGATCAGTGAATACTGAAAAAAAAACATGATATTTGAGAAACTATAATGGATGAGGTAACCTATGGCTTGACCGGTGGACCACATTACTGAATATTGTGCAAGGAAGGTAGTGCATATTGACATGAGTGACTAGTGTATATTCAGAGATGAGCATTTATCGAGATAATTTATCGGCGATGGTTATCGCCGATTATCGGCGATAGTTATCGCCGATAAATTATTATCGATTATCGTTATCGCTCAAAATAGTTTTGATTTACCGATAACCGATATCGTTTTTGTTATACATTTTGTTATCGCCGATAAATTATCGCGATAAACAATTCTTTATGCACACAGTGTTTAAACTTCAAAGTTAATGAGTTGGCGCTATGGGAAAAATACACGGTGTCCATTAAGTCTTGTTGCAATTTTAAAAACATCTCTCTTTGTTTTGTTTAATGTCACAACAGATTCCGAGAACCGCATTCTTTTCTTGAAAAATCTGGAAAAACATTTTTGCAATTCGACTCACAAAAAAAAAAATTTCGTCAAGCTTATTGGAAATTTACCGCAATATTTATCGGAAAAATTTATCAGCGATAATCTATCGATTACCGATATCGCTTTAAGAAATTGAGATTTATCGCTTATCGGTATCGCGCAGGGCTTTTTTGAAATTATCGATTATTGTTATCGCTTTAGTACAGAAAGGTTTATCGTGCCCATCACTGTCTACACTTTAGTTCAGTGGCACTGGTAGTCCAGGGACTGAAGTATAGAGAGTGTACTTTACTTGTAAATACACTGAAATGTTGGGCAAAATGGGAACTATTTTGTCAAAGTCAGTGGTATCGCAAAGTCGGTTGTGGAGACACGTTTATAGCAAATGATAATTTTTTTGTTTTGTATGCTTGAACTTAATACAAAAAATATGTAAAAGTAACTTACGCGGCTAACTTGCAGTTTCGGAGAATTTGTTTTAGAACCGGCACTTTGCCGGAAAGAGAACTGTGCTTTTTTGAATATTGTCGAGAAACTTGATCATGACCAAGCAATTTGGGACCGATTTTAGATATAATCGATTTTAAGCCTTTTGGGATAGGTCTGTGAAAAAATGTAGTTATGAAACAATAATTGACAAAGCTATTGAAGAAACTGTCAGAATTCATAAAAGGCAAAAAAACTGCTTCCTGGAGGTCTAGGTATCAACCACTTGTAAATGGTTTGTTCCCTTTTCAAAAGGCTTTTTACGTTGTTGTACCTAATGACCACTGAAACAATGCAGCTACCGCTGCACCACATTAAAAAACGTTTGTATGCAATATTTAGTCCAAGGCTTTCGTTCATAGATGCCAGAAGGTGGACAGAAAACTTAAAAAACATGCATCAGCAAAAAAGTCGGCGGGATTACTATGTCATTTTCACATAAATGCGTTAAAAAAACTACGAAAGAAAAAAGAAACGACGATTGATCGTAATGGCAAATACTGACTAAGCTCTGTTAATTCCGTGGCAGTATACTGCAGAGAACTAACGAGTAACGGCAGGTGATAAATAAAATCATGGTTAATAGTTAGCCTATAGCAGGGGTGGCAAACCTTTTTTGGCGAACGTGCTAAAATATTAAAAACAAAGTTTAGCAAGCTAATGCCTTGCCATTACATTGAATGAACTGTAAAGAAAGTGGTTCAGTGGACGTGAAGACCTTTTTTTTGGTCTTCACCCGATTTCAGTAGGAAAACTGTAGCTCTCCGGACATGTTTTTTTTGGTGAGGGGGCTTCACCTATTTTCAGTGGGAAAAATAGCAGCTCTACGAACGTGAAGGCTTTGTGGGGGCAATTTGGACCCTCACTTTCCGAAAAGGGGCGATTGTGTAAAAAAGGTTTAAAGCATGGTTACTCAACTGGCGGACCGCGGTCCAAATCCGGACCTTCATCATGCTGAAGCTGGCCCCAATAAAGTTTTAGCATATGGAATATTTTCCAAATGATAACATAAAACTTTATCCGGCAACACACACACCTTTGAACTGCGAAGAAGCATCGCAGCGGTGGCAAGTCGTTAGTTAAGTGGTTCCAAAAGCCCACGGGCTTTCTGAATCACAATTGAATTTATGATGTCATAATCACTTGTTTCATGACATCAACAAATGACTATGAATTAAAAAATTAGTTATGATGCAGTAAGCCCGTCGGTCTTTGGAACCAACAAAGCTGGACATGCGGACAGGGTAAATAAATCAAAATCAAATCTTCGTTATATTGGCCATACTACGCCGAAGCGTGTAACTAGTGCCGGGGCCCATCTCCGCAGCTTAGCGCCTGGGCAACGCAGTTTCGAAGAAACGTCGCAAAGGTGGCGAGTCGTTGGCGACACTACGCCGATTTGACCGGCCCGGGAATTGAACCCCAGACCTCCCACACCAATAGCGTGCGCTTGACAACTGATCTAACCGGCCGGTTGTAGACAGGGTAACTATTCCAGCCGGTTGGCTGAGTGATTACTGGCATTGCTATCGCCGCGGGAGGTTTAAATTCAATTTCCAGGCCTACCAAAGTGGACAGGGTAAATAACTAAATATGTCCAATTTGGTAGGCCTGGAAATTGAACTCTAAACCGCTCGCGCTGATAGGAATGCCTATAATCACTCAGACAACCGGCTGGAATATTTTTTTTGCCGGTATCAAACCAGCTATAATTTTATTTTTCTGGACCTTTGCAAATAATGAACTTTTCCAAGAGGACCGATCCTGATTATGGTTGAGTAGCCCTGGTTTAAAGTATCAAGTGGCGTGCCAGAAAAAACCTGTGGCGTGCCACATCTGGCACGCGTGCCATAGGTTCGCCACCCTTGGGCCTACAGGCCCTATAGAATAGATAAACTGTTCTACTGTACAAATGCCTTGCTGCCGTAGGAGCAAACGTATTAGCCAAAAAACAAAAAATAAAAACAGAGAACGTCTACCTGTGAGTTTCATCAGTTCGATAATGAATTCCCAAGACAATGGTTGTGACCATGATTGATAAAGTGATGAATATCATTGTGAAGAGAAGATATTCACCAATTAGTGGAATGGTATTCGAAGTGGAAGGAATGATCTCCGTAATTATCAACAGATAGAAGGTGTGAGCGAGGAGTACCGAGGTACAAAGAGCAATTTTTTCGTGGGATCCAGAAGGCAAGTAAAATACTAAGCCTTGAAAAATAATTAAAAATAACTGTCAAAATAAAAAAAAACTTGAAACTTAAAAACAATGTGGTTTGAAGGCCCCACCCAAAATACGCTTTCAAAACTTTATTGTGACAACAAACTATCAGAATTTAACCTACCCACGCAATAAATCAACAAGTAACATTACCCGGTTGTTTTTTACACAGTCCATTTAAGGCTGAATGTTATAAGTAAGTAACTCTTTTTTAAGTCATTGACTGAGTGTAAATACCAATTTTTAAGTCATTGACTTGGTATTGAACCTCATTATGCTCCGTTAGAAGCAAGCCCTTCACTCACTCAGCCATTTCATAATCAAATCGCTTTTGATCATTTGTTTTGAGTTGACTTTTCTAGCGCTTCCAGCTTCATTGACAAACGTTGGTGCTGTGATACAGTATGACAAACTTGCTTGGTTTATACCAGATGAACGGACAAAATAAAGTAGGAACTAAAAAATTAATGAGTCGAAATCACCAGAAAAATTGCGTTAAGATTTAGGCTAACTCTGACGTGAATAAGCAATACTGTAATGTTACAGGCGCCATGCATCAATAACCATAATATAAGCATTTACAGTGTAAGTTGTTGCGTAACTTGATGAAGGTTATCTCAAGGATAGTTTGACTTTAAATCAATAATTTTACGAAAGAAGTCACCTGCGAGGTAAGAAATTCCCAAACAGGGCGCGACGAGGAAGACAGTGTGAAACAGAGGTAACCGTTTTAACACGATGTAGTAACGCAGCCCTTGATGGAACAGTACGTCTTCAATCGCTTTATTGTGGGAGAAATAGCTGTAAACTCAATTAGTTGTTTACTATCAATGTCGAACGTAGCAGGAAGGGAGATAAATTATGTGCGATCGCTCTCAGGTCTTCCCCTATCACGACCATACATTGCTCAGATTTTTGAATGTATTTTGGAGTAAAAAAGCTTATTTAAGCAGCTCCTTCGCTGTCAAATTTTCTGCCTACGCCCCTTTTTCTGCATGTCATCATCAGCTGTCAAATTTCTTTCATATCGTGAACGACTTTGTTAAAGAAAACATGGGCTTTGGCCTTTGGATTGTCGAGAAAGAGGTTTCAAAAAGACAAAAGATGCGTTCACATGAGAAATTTAAATTTCGCGGTGGTTGCAAAAACTGCGATTTGCGAACGCACTCGTTAGTGATTTGAAAATGCACTTCTACGATTTTGAAAGATATTAGCGGAAAAGTATCTTTGCACATACCTTCTACTAATAGCGTCGTCTTTGGCTACCATTGCATTTATGATTTCCCATTGTCCGTTGTTCAATAACCGGCTGACGTCAATCTATATTGTTTTGTGAGTTCATAATATTCGACGGGTTTATTTTTACACTGTTAAATATTAGTGTTCATTTAACAAAATTTATTTTTACCCCATTGGGCAATTTTTATCCAATATTTATTTCTCCCATTGGTTAGTTCCCCTTTATTCCTTTTGGTTACACTTGATGAGAAGATTCTTCCGAAACCTCTAGTCTTGTAAACTAGAATCTATTCCATCATTTTAATCATTTTATTATTCATTTTCTTCTTCGTTGATTATAATATTAAGACACGACACGCAGGTGACGCGCGTGATGAATTCATTGTGATAATTCTTTTAGCACCTGGATATTTTGTAATTGTAACCCAGGGGTGGGCAAACTACGGCCCGCGAGCTCATTTCATTCGACCCGCGGGCACTCACAAAAATATGAGAAATAGGCCTATAAACCTTGCTGATATTGCATGAAATATAAGTCATCTGCGGACGTGATAACCTTTTTTTGCTCTTCACTTGATTTCGAAAGGAAAATAGGACATCTGCAGACGTGATGACCTTTTTTTTACTCTTTATTTGATTTCGGAAGATAAGACATCTGCGGAAGTGGTGACCTTTTTTTGCTCTTCACTCAATTTCGGGAGGAAAATGGGACATCTGCGGACGTGATGACCTTTTTTGCTCTTAATTTGATTTCGGGAGGAAAATAGGACATCTGCGGACGTGATGACTTTTTTTTGCTCTTCACTCGATTTTGGGAGGAAAATGGGACATCTGCGTACGTGATGATCTTTTTTTGCTCTTCACTCGATTTCGGGAGGAAAACAGGACATCTGAGGTCGTGATGACCTTTTTTACTTTGCTTCTCCAAGCAATGCGGCCCTCGGCTTCAAAATTTTTTCCAATACTGCCCTTCGTGCAAAAAGTTCGCCCACCCCTGTTGTAAACCGTCGTATTTTGACACATACAATATAGCCTATAGTATTTACAATGGCTGTTCGTGAAGAGAGGGTAACTTATAAGTTGGCAGTTGCCATCAATGTTTTTGTAGTTATTTTAGTTGTTCTACGCTTTGCAGATGACATCAAGCCATTCATTTGCTTTCAATCATTAATTTACGTATGCCACAAACATTTCGCTATTTCAAAACGGAATACTATTTTGTGAAGCGATAAGGCCTGGCAGTACCACGCGTAGGTAACAAATCTTACGAGACGGGTTCGATTCACGGTTGGAGCCGATCGCATGAGACATATTTATCGGGTGTCTGCGGACTCAAAGAGCACAAGCTCACTTAGCAGTCTTTCTCGACTATACTGTTGAACTTTCGGTTCGATATAATTGGAAAATAACCTCAGTTATTAGTGAAAGCAGGCCAGCACACTCACAGAAAACTCATTCGAATAAATATTATTGACATTTGTACAGAGAAGCGGATTTCAGCTCACAGTAATGTGTGCCTATCAAAGTTATTTAAAACTCAAAACTCACTTCATTTTCCCAAGATTTTATAAGAACCTGATTGCTCGGATATGTCCAAGAAGCTAAAACAAAAAACAAAGACTACAAAACTTATGCTAAAAGCGCCCAGTAGAAACTTTTGAACGCAAACGGATGGCAAAACACTGCTGCTTTATTCGCTTTTTATGTTAGCCAAGGTCTTGCAAAGTATTGTACCAACCATGTATTCCTCCTCTGGTAAAAGCGTTTTTTCATTCATTTATCTCACATCATTTTCTTCACGCAAGTAGCCTCCTATTGTCTGCATTGGTGCTGTCGTGCAAGCGCACTGCTTTAGTGACGATGACAAAATAAACGTAGAAAAGTCTTGCTTGACAACAAAGTTTTAATCTTAGATCAGTAGCGATAACACAATCCATGCAATAAAATTCAAAACTAAACCCATGATATAGGCTAATTCTGGGGTAGAAAAGCGTAACCAGCAGAAAAAGAGTGGGGGGCAAAAAAGCGGCTAGGTCAAAGGTTAATTAAGTCAAAGTATTTTATAAGAATATTTTAAACATAATTCGAATCATGGTTCGTCAAAAAGAGGAAGAGCAGTGTCCAGTGGCCTACCTTCCTAGCTACGCTACTGCTAGGCAATAATAGAGCGTAGTACGAAGTATGCCTATCTCCTCCAGCGAAGATGAAATTATTGTATTGCATTTCGTAGCATACTTATCCTCACATTACGAGAAAGCGATCAATACGCTATACGAGCTCGCTCAGAAGTTACCGGCCATCTGTCTACCAAGATGGGGGAGTCCCTCTAAGTGCCTTTTCCCACGGCACAACAAGTAAACTTGCGGGCTTGTTCTTCACACTGTCCCTTTAATGCTGAGCGTCAAGCAGGAAAGCTGTGAATACCAATTTTAAAGTCATTGATTTAACCCGACTCGAAATCAAACCCAAGTCTACAACTCCCGATGCGGACGCTTTTACCACTTGGCCATCTGAGCTGTAAATAAATCATACATTTCGTAGAATGTATGACTCCAAACATGTGAGTTCTTACCGAATTTCATTGAACAGTTCTGCACATCAAATGGAAAGTAAGTGACGTCAATAAAACACCAGCTTTTATACGTTGCTGGGGGTTCCCACGTGACGTTGCCATCGTGACGTAACAACGCTCTAGTCATGTGAGTGATTGTGAAGTTTCCGTCTGCACTGTTTGAATAAATATAAAAATAAATTAAAAATAACATAAAGTTGGTTCAGAGCCGGCGGCAGAGCAGTCGACTTAGGGGGGCCAAGCGTTTATCAGGGGGGGCAAAGTTTTAAATTAAGCACAATAACCGCTGTCTTCAAAAGAGTAAGCTTGTTGAATGGGGGGGCCAAGCATGTCGATTGGGCGCCGGCCCTGAGTTGGTTTGAATAATGTAACGATTATAACGTCGTGAAGTGAAAAGACTACACGCATTATATGAAGTTACTTTTCTAAAAGTACAATATCGGGAACCCAAATCCACTCCGAAGGAACAAGTAGCTTGGTGATATTGCCGAATGATTTTGGATTCCACATCAGGTTTTTGTCAACCCAGCTCTGCAATTAATTACAATACTTGATTATGCGTTGTTAATAATACTTATCAATCTGCTTAAATTTTATAAATCAACAAGATTCCAAACTATCCCTCAAGAGTTCAGGTTTGGTGCAAACTTAAGCTGACTATACAAATCCCAATTTGTACAAAAATGATGACTTCAAGAAGGATTCAAATCACTGCTAAAGTCGATCGCATTTCTATAATAATTCGGGAGGATGCTGACTCGTAAAGCTCACTTTGTCCCCTCCCTATACTGCATTGCTGATTTTTAAGTTCCATGCTTTAAAAATTATTTGCTATTTGTAGGCCTGTTTATTCATTTTAACAAAGCAAATCACCAAGTGATATTAAACTGAGCGCTAAATTGCGCTATGGGTTATGGCTTCGGTTATTTTAAAAAATATAAGATATGTAACAGCAGTTGAGCATGTATATATTCGTGCATGAAGAAAGCATATTTTGCCGTATTTTCAATTTCAACAAAGAATTCTAGCCTGGTTAGTGGTTAGTATGACTTAAAAGCATGTTCGCTATTACCGTTTTCAACCAAACATTCGTGTGCATGAGTTGATTTTTCTCATCTACTTCGAGAAGTTGTCGAACAGTCAGTTTGAGATAAACTGAAATAATTTCATTTAAGTCCTCAACTGGTCGAATCCATTTGTTGTAATTTTTTTCAAACAGATGACGAAAGAGCGCTTCCTCTGCCTCCGTTGCAGAAAGGTAAATTGACTCTAAAATTGGTGTTCAGTGTAAGTTATGTGGTCTCATTTACTGCTAAAGGTTGAAAATAATTTCGCTGCTACCATACATTGCGCTAAAATTAACACTGATTGATTGATCGATCATATCGTTCCAGGGCAGCGAAGTCGAACTAGCAGAACTTGGTCTTTTTAGCCGAACTAGGACTTAAACCAGAAAAACAAAAATTTCTGAACTCAATCTCGAAAAAATTTGGTTAGGTTTTGAACTTAGACTAACTCAATACAAACTACTAGCTTGGCATAAATTCGGTAAAAATTCCTGAACTCGAATTTGAAAAATTGAAAATAAAAACAAAAATGAATCATTTGCAAGGGACAAATTAATGTTTCGACTATAACCAAAGTTTCGCCAGCCTTGCTACACACAGCCAATCCAGGCTAAACTCATTCCAGACTGTAAAGACTCTTATTTTGCATTGCTTTACCTGTACATCTCGACTTCATCTCTTATCTAGGTTGTGCCCTATTTTTGGCAGGCGACTGGCCCCAAACAACGATACCCAATGAAAGAACCTATAACCACTAACCCACAACTGAGTTACCGGTAGCACAACTAGCCCACATCACCAGAAGCCCCCATGGCAACCCACTCATTTGCAGCTGCAGACGCGTTTCGACCTTATTATGGTCTCATCAGTGCAGCATAGCAACCTCCCACCCTCCTGAAAAAAAAAAAAAAAAAATTCTAACCTTCAGAAGAACTACACACTCCAAATCTAAGCCTCTACTCGTTCTGCTCAAGGTAGAACATTTGAAATAAAACCTTTAAGAAATTAGTAGATGCTGGATTATGATGTCACAGATTCCCTGTAAACAATCGATAAGAATAAAAAAGTCCGGTTGGTTTAAACATTATTTTCCCGGTAATCTGAGAAGGAATTTTTTGTTTAAGGTTTGTGACTATACCAGTTACCAAAACCTACAAAAAAACTCTCTGCCCAACCCGTTCGCCCGTGAAAAAGCGGGGGACAAGGCAGGCACTGTGTCTGCGCATGCAGCCCGGAAAACACAGTGAACGTCAGCGCTGATCGGTGGTTTAAACATCAATATCCCGGTACGTTTGTCGAACCGCATGTACAGTTACAGGATCCAGCAAGATAATACAAAGAAGGATATGTAAGTCAAATAGAATTCTTCTTTCCTACACTTCTCCGATAGGCACCCCCAAAGTCAGCCAACAACAAAGCCCAATGTGTCAGGGTAAGAATAGGTCCAACAATAAGAGTACAGTCTTTTAATGGAATGGAAAATGGTACTCCCCCATACAGGTGGGAATTGAACCATCCATTTCTGTCATCAATTAGGTTTTTTGTAGGTTTTGGTAACTGGTATAGTTACAAACCTTAAACAATAAATTCCTTCTCAGATTACCGGGAAAATAATGTTTAAACCAACCGGACTTTTCTATTCTTATCGATTGTTTACAGGGAATCTGTGACATTATAATCCAGCCTGTATTATTTTCTTGAAGGTTTTATTTCAAATGTTCTACCTTGAGCAGAACGAGTAGAGGCTTAGATTTGGAGTGTGTAGTTCTCCTGAAGGTTTAAATTTATTATTTTTTTTTTTCAGGAGGGTGGGAGGTTGCTATGCTGCTCTGATGAGACCATAATAAGGTCGAAACGCGTCTGCAGCTGCAAATGAGTGGGTTGCCATGGGGGCTTCTGGTGATGTGGGCTAG